>CM075206.1:5179458-6521629 GCA_037577475.1 Chaunax sp. Z400 | reverse complement strand
TCTCCAATATTATCCACAGAAATGCCTGTCACTTCAGAAATACTCACCGCCAAATACACATCGGCGTCTTTACACAGTAGATCTCACTTCCGTTTCAATTGCACCGAAGTTGTCTCCAATATTAACCACAGAAATGCCTGTCACTTCAGAAATACACACCGAAGAATTGCACAGAGAGGACCGATGTAAAAAGGAGGAGACGACGTCCATGATTTCAGCGGCGGCGGCGGAGAAGAAGAGCTTCGGTATTTTCTGCGATGAGCGCGGGTATCTGGATCAGGTCGAGTACATCATGCAGCACGGCCGCAGGAGGGGAGACCGAACGGGGACCGGAGTCATCTCTGTGTTAGGTAACAAACAACAATACAGGGAGTCTTTACCTCCTTCACTTGAGTAAAAGTACACAATGTAATCCTGCATTCATAATATCAGCAAGGAATAAAGTAAATGAAGATGAATGGCCCTTTGTCAGTGACACAAATACTAATAAGTAGTTATGTAGTAATGATATGTGGGCCCACGTACAATTACACAACAGTCAATCCAAAGATGTTTTTGTTATTATAAGGTGTGTCACTATTACATAGTTTGTCCACCAGGGAGCACTAACACGAACTGTTACAAGAGTTAATGTATCTGGTAACAAACAACAATACAGGGAGTCTTTACCTCCTTCACTTGAGTAAAAGTATACTGTAAAAAGAGCCAGTAATCAATCAGTTTAATTTAGCATAACGACTGAAAAGATGGAAGAACCGCATGGCTGGTTCTGTCAGAAGTCAATAAATTAGCCCCCCAGCTCCTCCAAAGTTCAGTAATTAACACATTACAGCTCATTTGTTTCATATATGCACAAACCAAAGCGTAAAGACAACTCATTAGGGTTTTACAGGAGGTTATTTGCCGTGTACTTCCTGGTTGGGTGCAGGAAATGACTTCATTGATCTCAGTCAAATTCTTAGCAGACGGGTAATGAATCAAAGTAGAACTATTCATTTTTGTCATCGCACACATTACAGCGCCTCAGATCTTAAATGATGATCATCACTTCCTTCAACAGATTATACAGGACAAGGTGTTGACCAGCTGCAGAATGTCATTGACACCATCAGAAAGAATCCAGAGGACAGACGGATCATCCTGTGCGCTTGGAACCCCAAAGGTGAAAATAAGAGATCTCTTTAAATCTGTTTACGCTGACGTTCTATCATTTTTAATCTATATCTCCTTTCTATGTCGCTGTGCAGACCTGCACTTAATGGCTCTGCCCCCCTGTCACACCCTGTGTCAGTTCTACGTGTGTGATGGCGAGCTGTCGTGTCAGCTGTACCAGCGCTCAGGGGATATGGGCCTCGGGGTGCCTTTCAATATCGCCAGCTATGCACTTCTTACCTACATGATCGCACACATCACAGACCTCAAGGTAAGAGTGCTGTGCATTCACCAAAACACATTTGGAGTAATGTTGTGTGCTTCATCACCTCACCTGTCACGTGTTGTTATTGATTCTGTCCCATCAGCCTTGCGACTTTGTTCACACCCTGGGAGATGCTCACATTTACATCAACCACATCGAACCTCTTAAAGTACAGGTGGGTCACTTAAAGACCATTTTCTTGCCTCCACGTTGTATGATTTATTTTTAAACTTAAACAAGCTCATGAAAATCTCAGGGATGCTGAATTCCTTCTGAGATGTGAAATCCATAAATCCCAACCATGTTTGTAGTCTGTCTCGTAGAAGATGGCTGTGCACCAGTTTATTTTGCAGTGTAGGGCATCTCCTGAAACTGATTAGTGGCGGTTCAGAGAAGAGTCAATCATCACTTGTTACATGTTTGTTTGTTTTAAAAGAGAGTGCCTTTGAGTTTCCTTGCAATTTTCATGTCTACATGTATCCCTATCCAAAAAGCACATCCAACAAAGTCATTTTGAGTCCAGGAACCACTCCTATCCTTGCATTGTTTTTGATTAAACAAGCTCATCTGTCTAAATTTGCAGCTTCAGAGGGAGATCAACCCCTTCCCCGAGCTGTAGATCCTGAGAAAAGTCGAGAGTATTGACGATTTCCGCACAGAGGACTTTGAGATCTGCGATTACAACCCTCATCCCACCATTAAGATGCAGATGGCTGTGTAAAAATCCCACTTTAAAATGGTCAAGAAAGATGAATATGTACTGTATCTTTCACTGTCATTCAAAAAAACAAAACGTTGTGTGTCTCCAAAAAACAAAGAAGGGGTAAATGGGTAATTCTATTGTGATTATGGTGAACTTTAAAAAAATGAACTATGTTAGATTCTTGGATAAGAGTCCTTATTTTATGATAAGTGTCATTAATGTGCGCTCATGCTAGATTTTCTGTAGTTGAGCAATGATAAATGTGAAGAGGCATATGTTTTTTAATAGGAATAAATTCCAGTTAGACCTCTTATTTTAAATATTGTTAATATCTAATTTGTAAATAAAGGATTTATATCCACCTCAGTTTGATTTGTGCATAATTTATATTGACCCAGATGGAGCTTTGCATTAACAAGATATTATAGACTGAATTTGATCATTTGTTTAAGTGCAGCTTCCACACGTCTCCTTCAGGGTACTGGTGTGTCTGCACCGATGATTCCAGCATCTCACAAGAATATCCCGGGTCCTGAGAGCAATAAGCACAGTGTTCTCACACAAGCAGCTCAAAGTAACAAGTGTGGATGTAAATACTCATTATATAAAAGTGCCACCTGCAGTTCATCTTACCTTGGGAGGCATGTAGTGGGTGTTATGAATCACCACAGGACTGGTGAAGTGTTCATGCAGGTGATCTACATATTCACACATTCTGGAACAAACACAGGAGCTGAATATATGTTGATTAGTGTCCTTGTTGAGCTCTGCATTAGTTGATCTTTATGTTGTAGCTTTTCAGTTCTGAAGGGCCTCTAAATTGAAATAGTTGAATTGGCACCACCCTGTGGCCTGTTATATGGCAGGCACAAGTCAAATTGTGTTTTAAATGGTGTTTTTGTGTTTGCAATGAAGGGCCCAACATTTGTAAACATATTCATCTCTGCTGCTTCAATTTTAACCATTAACAAACTAAATCATCAAGATACTAATTTAAATCACAGCTACTAAAGAACAAGGACAGAAGTTAATTTTACATTTAATCATTTGTATGTATTATATTTGGAGTAATCGTTCCGGTAGTAAGAACCCCATTTAAACACAAGCAGTGAGCTAATACATGCCAGTCTGTGCATTATTCTGAAGCCTCTCTCACATGTTCTACCTAATAAAGACAAAACTACACAAAACCTCTCAGAATCTCCTCAAAGCACGCAGTGAATGATGCATGTGGAGGAAGATTTTGTTTAGGGATTCGAGGCGTAGTTTTGCTGGAATCAGGATAAATGAACTGTCTGTTTTTCTAATGTAATTTCAAAATAAAAGACAGGGGCTTTGTCTCGGGCCCTTTTTTATCCTGTCTAGATTATTAAGATGTAATGTATTAGGGTTTCCTTCAAAGTGCAATGAAGCTGGAAAATTGGAAGGGGGGCTGAGTGTTATTATTTATTTAATTTTTAAAATAATTTAATCATTTTCTGATTTTCTTTTGGTTCTCACTGTAGAAGAAAACACACAAAAGTACCGAGGTTCCTGTTTTATGTAGGAAACAACGAGACAATGAGTATATCGCGTAATGTGTCGCGAGATTTCTTCAACCCCGATGCAGCCTACTATTGGCTGTAGAGATGGTGTCACGCGGCTGCGTCATTTCCATTCAAATCACCCGCTAAATACAAATCGGCGGCTTTACACAGTAGATCTCTCTTCTGTCTCAATTGCACCGAAGTCGTCTCCAATATTATCCACAGAAATGCCTGCCAATTCAGAAATACACACCGAAGAATTTCACAGAGAGGACCGATGTAAAAAGGAGGAGACGACGGAGAAGAAGAGCTTCGGTATTTTCTGCGATGAGCGCGGGTATCTGGATCAGGTCGAGTACATCATGCAGCACGGCCGCAGGAGGGGAGACCGAACGGGGACCGGAGTCATCTCTGTGTTAGGTGCTCAGGCCAGATACAGCCTGCGAGGTGTGTCTTTTTTTTCTTTTACTTTGTTTACGTGGACAAGATAAATTAACATTTACATTACATAGAAAGACAATGAAGGCTTTCTATTTAATGTAAGAGTTAATGTATCTGATAACAAACAACAATACAGGAAGTCTTTACCTCCTTCACTTGAGTAAAAGTACACAATGTAATCCTGCATTCATAATATCAGCAAGGAATAAAGTAAATAAAGATGAATGGCCCTTTGTCAGTGACACAAATACTAATAAGTAGTTATGTAGTAATGATATGTGGGCCCACGTACAATTACACAACAGTCATACCAAAGATGTTTTTGTAATTATAAGCTGTGTCACTATTACATAGTTCGCCACCAGGGAGCACTAACACGACTCTGTTACATTTCTCACACAAACAGTATGTTGGCCATGATTTTTATTATCTATATCTCTTTGTCTGATCTTTTTATTTCTTTTATGAACTCACAAATATCAGGATTAGGCTTACAGATGCTCAGTATCGGTCGGGCTGTAAAAATGGCCTTGCACTACAAACAGCTCACTGTAATTAACTGTAACTGTGTACTGTCATTAATCAAGTTAGCAGTATGATGTTGAAAAACCTGTTCCTGTGTGTTTGTAGATCAGTTTCCCTTGCTGACAACCAAGAGAGTGTTTTGGAGAGGGATCCTTGAAGAACTGCTGTGGTTTATCAAGGTGATGACAGGATATTTTTCCTAGGCTTGGGTTTATCCACAATATGGAAAAATATGAGACATTATGCTCCCGAATTGTTTTAGAGAACCACATTTCATTCACTCCCTCTATTTTGGATCAGATGCAGACATGAATATCTCTAAACAACAACCCTTTAAGTTCGCATGCACAATTTCTGTAAGACGATGTATGTCAAAATGCACATTACTGGTGTTTGATTATTCTTTATTGTATGGTTGCAGGGATCAACAAATGCCAAGGAGCTGTCGGCAAAAGGAGTGAAGATTTGGGATGCCAACGGGTCCCGGGACTTCCTGGACAATCTTGGGTTTACAGATAGAGAGGAAGGCGACCTGGGACCTGTGTATGGTTTCCAGTGGAGGCACTTTGGTGCAGAGTACACAAACATGCATGCAGGTACAATATGTCACAGCCATACAGAGTCGGTTGTGCTGTAAAAAGGCTTTTTGTGTGTGTGTGTGTGTGTGGTATCTTCTTAAGGCCACACATTTCCTATTCGAGGGTTTTAAGGCACCACTATCTGTTACATTGCTTTTATTTTTGACAAGAAACCACCACAGGCAAGTTATCACACATTTTATTGGCAAATGGTTTGTAAAGGCTTTGCAAACTGGTGTCAGTAGTTTTTTTTGTTAAAAATTGCAAGAAGTTTGGCTTCTATTTACAAAAAATAGAACCATTGCTGACAATATAGTGTTAATACACAAAAAAAAAACTACTGATTTTTTTAACCTTAGAAGAATAGTTTGACATTTTGGAAAATGCCCTTATTCTCTATTCTCTCTGGAGTTACCTGAGAAGATTGATGCCACTCTTCAGTCATGTCTATACTGTAAAAAGAGCCAGTAATCAATCAGTTTAATTTAGCATAACGACTGAAAAGATGGAAGAACCGAATGGCTGGTTCTGTCAGAAGTCAATAAATTAGCCCCCCAGCTCCTCCAAAGTTCAGTAATTAACACATTACAGCTCATTTGTTTCATATATGCACAAACCAAAGCGTAAAGACAACTCATTAGGGTTTTACAGGAGGTTATTTGCCGTGTACTTCCTGGTTGGGTGCAGGAAATGACTTCATTGATCTCAGTCAAATTCTTAGCAGACGGGTAATGAATAAAAGTAGAACTATTCATTTTTGTCATCGCACACATTACAGAGCCTCAGATCTTAAATGATGATCATCACTTCCTTCAACAGATTATACAGGACAAGGTGTTGACCAGCTGCAGAATGTCATTGACACCATCAGAAAGAATCCAGAGGACAGACGGATCATCCTGTGCGCTTGGAACCCCAAAGGTGAAAATAAGAGATCTCTTTAAATCTGTTTACGCTGACGTTCTATCATTTTTAATCTATATCTCCTTTCTATGTCGCTGTGCAGACCTGCACTTAATGGCTCTGCCCCCCTGTCACGCCCTGTGTCAGTTCTACGTGTGTGATGGCGAGCTGTCGTGTCAGCTGTACCAGCGCTCAGGGGATATGGGCCTCGGGGTGCCTTTCAATATCGCCAGCTATGCACTTCTTACCTACATGATCGCACACATCACAGACCTCAAGGTAAGAGTGCTGTGCATTCACCAAAACACGTTTGGAGTAATGTTGTGTGCTTCATCACCTCACCTGTCACGTGTTGTTATTGATTCTGTCCCATCAGCCTGGCGACTTTGTTCACACCCTGGGAGATGCTCACATTTACATCAACCACATCGAACCTCTTAAAGTACAGGTGGGTCACTTAATGACCATTTTCTTGCCTCCACGTTGTCTGATTTATTTTGAACTTAAACAAGCTCATGAAAATCTCAGGGAAGCTGAATTCCTTCTGAGATGTGAAATCCATAAATCCCAACCATGTTTGTAGTCTGTCTCGTAGAAGATGGCTGTGCACCAGTTTATTTTGCAGTGTAGGGCATCTCCTGAAACTGATTAGTGGCGGTTCAGAGAAGAGTCAATCATCACTTGTTACATGTTTGTTTGTTTTAAAAGAGAGTGCCTTTGAGTTTCCTTGCAATTTTCATGTCTACATGTATCCCTATCCAAAAAGCACATCCAACAAAGTCATTTTGAGTCCAGGAACCACTCCTATCCTTGCATAGTTTTTGATTAAACAAGCTCATCTGTCTAAATTTGCAGCTTCAGAGGGAGATCCTCCCCTTCCCCGAGCTGAAGATCCTGAGAAAAGTCGAGAGTATTGACGATTTCCGCACAGAGGACTTTGAGATCTGCGATTACGACCCTCATCCCACCATTAAGATGCAGATGGCTGTGTAAAAATCCCACTTTAAAATGGTCAAGAACGATGAATATGTACTGTATCTTTCACTGTCATTTAAAAAAAAAAAAGTTGTGTGTCTCCAAAAAACAAAGAAGGGGTAAATGTGTAATTCTATTGTGATTATGGTGAACTTTAAAAAAATGAACTATGTTAGATTCTTGGATAAGAGTTCTTATTTTACGATAAGTGTCATTAATGTACGCTCATGCTAGATTTTCTGTAGTTGAACAATGATAAATGTGAAGAGGCATATGTTTTTTAATAGGAACAAATGGCAGTTAGACCTCTTATTTTAAATGTTGTTAATATCTAATTTGTAAATAAAGGAGTTATATCCACCTCAGTTTGATTTGTGCATAATTGATATTGACCCAGATGGAGCTTTGCATTAACAGAAGATATTACAGACTGAATTTGATCATTTGTTTAAGTGCAGCTTCCACACGTCTCCTTCAGGGTACTGGTGTGTCTGCACCGATGATTCCAGCATCTCACAAGAATATCCCGGGTCCTGAGAGCAATAAGCACAGTGTTCTCACACAAGCAGCTCAAAGTAACAAGTGTGGATGTAAATAGTCATTATAGAAAAGTGCCACCTGCAGTTCATCTTACCTTGGGAGGCATGTAGTGGGTGTTATGAATCACCACAGGACTGGTGAAGTGTTCATGCAGGTGATCTACATATTCACACATTCTGGAACAAACAGGAGCTGATTATATGTTGATTAGTGTCCTTCTTGTTGAGCTCTGCATTAGTTGATCTTTATGTTGTAGCTTTTCAGTTCTGAAGGGCCTCTAAATTGAAATAGTTGAATTGGCACCACCCTGTGGCCTGTTATATGGCAGGCACAAGTCAAATTGTGTTTTAAATGGTGTTTTTGTGTTTGCAATGAAGGGCCCAACATTTGCAAACATATTCATCTCTGCTGCTTCAATTTTAACCATTAACAAACTAAATCATCAAGATACTAATTTAAATCACAGCTACTAAAGAACAAGGACAGAAGTTAATTTTACATTTAATCATTTGTATGTATTATATTTGGAGTAATCGTTCCGGTAGTAAGAACCCCATTTAAACACAAGCAGTGAGCTAATACATGCCAGTCTGTGCATTATTCTGAAGCCTCTCTCACATGTTCTACCTAATAAAGACAAAACTACACAAAACCTTCCAGAATCTCCTCAAAGCAGGCAGTGAATGATGCATGTGGAGGAAGATTTTGTTTAGGGATTCGAGGCGTAGTTTTGCTGGAGTCAGGATAAATGAACTGTCTGTTTTTCTAATGTAATTTCAAAATAAAAGACAGGGGCTTTGTCTCGGGCCCTTTTTTATCCTGTCTAGATTATTAAGATGTAATGTATTAGGGTTTCCTTCAAAGTGCAATGAAGCTGGAAAATTGGAAGGGGGGGCTGAGCAGCAATGTCAAGTTTTATTTCAATCTTTCATTGAGGAATAACAACCTTAAAAACCTTAAAAGGCCTTTTATACCTCTCTGTGTTGAAGTGCCTCTCTCTCATTCAATATATCTGTCTCAGACCTTCAGAATCATAACAGACTAATTTTTCACAGGCTCAAAACATAATGGTTCATCTATGACTGTCTCTCTGCAGGTGGAGGAGTTTTTCAGTAAAATGGCCACCCAGCTAGAAGCTATAGATCAAAATGAGGAGAATGTGGTTTGCACAGAAAATGAAGGAGATGTGGAGCTTCTGCAGGTGGATGCTATCAAACGTCAGCCTCCTTTATAACCAGACCACACATCACTCTGTGTTAGGGCATTCCTTATTATCTGTTAAAACATAAATAACTGAGTGAGCACTATTGGTTCCAGATCTAGTTTGCTGTTTGCTTTCAGAGACTCGTATACACAAATAATACAGATATGGAAAAATATTCTTTTCTGGGCCTTTAATACAAATTCTGCCCCAAATATTAAGCTGAAATGTTTATATATTTCTTCCTCTCTTTGAGGCAGATAAAAAGGCTCTTTCTCACAGAATCAAACGAAATTCAGTGCCAGCTTGTGCTTACTGTTCCATTGTATTATTCTATATTTACTCTATAATATTTTTTTGTATAATTGATAAATAATGAGTTTATTTTACTGTATTGTCCAACATAGTAATTTATTCTTGTTACAGAATTTGATGATTAAACAAAAAAAAAGAGCTCTACTTCAGCCAGTCACAATATGTAAAAAAATTCTTACATGTTACTGCATTAATATGCAGAAGTTGTACCTGTATCAGAATATGTTTTAGTTTTGGTATTGCTGCTTTATTAGGGTAAATGTTTTTAATAGCCTACTTTTTCCACCGACTGCCCTTATCCCACATTTTACAGGTTGTACATTGTACTTTGCTTTTTTTTTAAGTGTTATTATTTATTTAATTTTTAAAATAATTTAATCATTTTCTGATTTTCTTTTGGTTCTCACTGTAGAAGAAAACACACAAAAGTACCGAGGTTCCTGTTTTATGCAGGAAACAACGAGACAATGAGTATATCGCGCAATGTGTCGCGAGATTTCTTCAAACCCGATGCAGCCTACTATTGGCTGTAGAGAAATTACCATTCAAAACACCCGCCAATGCACATCGGCGTCTTTACACAGTAGATCTCTCTTCTGTCTCAATTGCACCGAAGTCGTCTCCAATATTATCCACAGAAATGCCTGCTAATTCAGAAATACACACCGAAGAAATGCACAGAGAGGACCGATGTAAAAAGGAGGAGGCGACGTCCATGATTGCAGCGGCGGCGGAGAAGAAGAGCTTCGGTAATTTCTGCGATGAGCGCAGGTATCTGGATCAGGTCGAGTACATCATGCAGCACGGCCGCAGGAGGGGAGACCGAACGGGGACCGGAGTCATCTCTGTGTTAGGTGCTCAGGCCAGATACAGCCTGCGAGGTGTGTCTTTTATTTCTTTTACTTTGTTTACGTGGACAAGATAAATTAACATTTACATTACATAGAAAGACAATAAAGGCTTTCTATTTAATGTAAGAGTTAATGTATCTGGTAACAAACAACAATACAGGGAGTCTTTACCTCCTTCACTTGAGTAAAAGTACACAATGTAATCCTGCATTCATAATATCAGCAAGGAATAAAGTAAATGAAGATGAATGGCCCTTTGTCAGTGACACAAATACTAATAAGTAGTTATGTAGTAATGATATGTGGGCCCACGTACAATTACACAACAGTCATACCAAAGATGTTTTTGTAATTATAAGGTGTGTCACTATTACATAGTTTGTCCACCAGGGAGCACTAACACGAACTGTTACAAGAGTTAATGTATCTGGTAACAAACAACAATACAGGGAGTCTTTGCCTCCTTCACTTGAGTAAAAGTATACTGTAAAAAGAGCCAGTAATCAATCAGTTTAATTTAGCATAACGACTGAAAAGATGGAAGAACCGAATGGCTGGTTCTGTCAGAAGTCAATAAATTAGCCCCCCAGCTCCTCCAAAGTTCAGTAATTAACACATTACAGCTCATTTGTTTCATATATGCACAAACCAAAGCGTAAAGACAACTCATTAGGGTTTTACAGGAGGTTATTTGCCGTGTACTTCCTGGTTGGGTGCAGGAAATGACTTCATTGATCTCAGTCAAATTCTTAGCAGACGGGTAATGAATCAAAGTAGAACTATTCATTTTTGTCATCGCACACATTACAGCGCCTCAGATCTTAAATGATGATCATCACTTCCTTCAACAGATTATACAGGACAGGGTGTTGACCAGCTGCAGAATGTCATTGACACCATCAGAAAGAATCCAGAGGACAGACGGATCATCCTGTGCGCTTGGAACCCCAAAGGTGAAAATAAGAGATCTCTTTAAATCTGTTTACGCTGACGTTCTATCATTTTTAATCTATATCTCCTTTCTATGTCGCTGTGCAGACCTGCACTTAATGGCTCTGCCCCCCTGTCACACCCTGTGTCAGTTCTACGTGTGTGATGGCGAGCTGTCGTGTCAGCTGTACCAGCGCTCAGGGGATATGGGCCTCGGGGTGCCTTTCAATATCGCCAGCTATGCACTTCTTACCTACATGATCGCACACATCACAGACCTCAAGGTAAGAGTGCTGTGCATTCACCAAAACACATTTGGAGTAATGTTGTGTGCTTCATCACCTCACCTGTCACGTGTTGTTATTGATTCTGTCCCATCAGCCTTGCGACTTTGTTCACACCCTGGGAGATGCTCACATTTACATCAACCACATCGAACCTCTTAAAGTACAGGTGGGTCACTTAAAGACCATTTTCTTGCCTCCACGTTGTATGATTTATTTTTAAACTTAAACAAGCTCATGAAAATCTCAGGGATGCTGAATTCCTTCTGAGATGTGAAATCCATAAATCCCAACCATGTTTGTAGTCTGTCTCGTAGAAGATGGCTGTGCACCAGTTTATTTTGCAGTGTAGGGCATCTCCTGAAACTGATTAGTGGCGGTTCAGAGAAGAGTCAATCATCACTTGTTACATGTTTGTTTGTTTTAAAAGAGAGTGCCTTTGAGTTTCCTTGCAATTTTCATGTCTACATGTATCCCTATCCAAAAAGCACATCCAACAAAGTCATTTTGAGTCCAGGAACCACTCCTATCCTTGCATTGTTTTTGATTAAACAAGCTCATCTGTCTAAATTTGCAGCTTCAGAGGGAGATCAACCCCTTCCCCGAGCTGTAGATCCTGAGAAAAGTCGAGAGTATTGACGATTTCCGCACAGAGGACTTTGAGATCTGCGATTACAACCCTCATCCCACCATTAAGATGCAGATGGCTGTGTAAAAATCCCACTTTAAAATGGTCAAGAAAGATGAATATGTACTGTATCTTTCACTGTCATTCAAAAAAACAAAACGTTGTGTGTCTCCAAAAAACAAAGAAGGGGTAAATGGGTAATTCTATTGTGATTATGGTGAACTTTAAAAAAATGAACTATGTTAGATTCTTGGATAAGAGTCCTTATTTTATGATAAGTGTCATTAATGTGCGCTCATGCTAGATTTTCTGTAGTTGAGCAATGATAAATGTGAAGAGGCATATGTTTTTTAATAGGAATAAATTCCAGTTAGACCTCTTATTTTAAATATTGTTAATATCTAATTTGTAAATAAAGGATTTATATCCACCTCAGTTTGATTTGTGCATAATTTATATTGACCCAGATGGAGCTTTGCATTAACAAGATATTACAGACTGAATTTGATCATTTGTTTAAGTGCAGCTTCCACACGTCTCCTTCAGGGTACTGGTGTGTCTGCACCGATGATTCCAGCATCTCACAAGAATATCCCGGGTCCTGAGAGCAATAAGCACAGTGTTCTCACACAAGCAGCTCAAAGTAACAAGTGTGGATGTAAATACTCATTATATAAAAGTGCCACCTGCAGTTCATCTTACCTTGGGAGGCATGTAGTGGGTGTTATGAATCACCACAGGACTGGTGAAGTGTTCATGCAGGTGATCTACATATTCACACATTCTGGAACAAACACAGGAGCTGATTATATGTTGATTAGTGTCCTTGTTGAGCTCTGCATTAGTTGATCTTTATGTTGTAGCTTTTCAGTTCTGAAGGGCCTCTAAATTGAAATAGTTGAATTGGCACCACCCTGTGGCCTGTTATATGGCAGGCACAAGTCAAATTGTGTTTTAAATGGTGTTTTTGTGTTTGCAATGAAGGGCCCAACATTTGTAAACATATTCATCTCTGCTGCTTCAATTTTAACCATTAACAAACTAAATCATCAAGATACTAATTTAAATCACAGCTACTAAAGAACAAGGACAGAAGTTAATTTTACATTTAATCATTTGTATGTATTATATTTGGAGTAATCGTTCCGGTAGTAAGAACCCCATTTAAACACAAGCAGTGAGCTAATACATGCCAGTCTGTGCATTATTCTGAAGCCTCTCTCACATGTTCTACCTAATAAAGACAAAACTACACAAAACCTCTCAGAATCTCCTCAAAGCACGCAGTGAATGATGCATGTGGAGGAAGATTTTGTTTAGGGATTCGAGGCGTAGTTTTGCTGGAATCAGGATAAATGAACTGTCTGTTTTTCTAATGTAATTTCAAAATAAAAGACAGGGGCTTTGTCTCGGGCCCTTTTTTATCCTGTCTAGATTATTAAGATGTAATGTATTAGGGTTTCCTTCAAAGTGCAATGAAGCTGGAAAATTGGAAGGGGGGCTGAGTGTTATTATTTATTTAATTTTTAAAATAATTTAATCATTTTCTGATTTTCTTTTGGTTCTCACTGTAGAAGAAAACACACAAAAGTACCGAGGTTCCTGTTTTATGTAGGAAACAACGAGACAATGAGTATATCGCGTAATGTGTCGCGAGATTTCTTCAACCCCGATGCAGCCTACTATTGGCTGTAGAGATGGTGTCACGCGGCTGCGTCATTTCCATTCAAATCACCCGCTAAATACAAATCGGCGGCTTTACACAGTAGATCTCTCTTCTGTCTCAATTGCACCGAAGTCGTCTCCAATATTATCCACAGAAATGCCTGCTAATTCAGAAATACACACCGAAGAATTTCACAGAGAGGACCGATGTAAAAAGGAGGAGACGACGGAGAAGAAGAGCTTCGGTATTTTCTGCGATGAGCGCGGGTATCTGGATCAGGTCGAGTACATCATGCAGCACGGCCGCAGGAGGGGAGACCGAACGGGGACCGGAGTCATCTCTGTGTTAGGTGCTCAGGCCAGATACAGCCTGCGAGGTGTGTCTTTTTTTTCTTTTACTTTGTTTACGTGGACAAGATAAATTAACATTTACATTAAATAGAAAGACAATAAAGGCTTTCTATTTAATGTAAGAGTTAATGTTTCTGATAACAAACAACAATACAGGAAGTCTTTACCTCCTTCACTTGAGTAAAAGTACACAATGTAATCCTGCATTCATAATATCAGCAAGGAATAAAGTAAATAAAGATGAATGGCCCTTTGTCAGTGACACAAATACTAATAAGTAGTTATGTAGTAATGATATGTGGGCCCACGTACAATTACACAACAGTCATACCAAAGATGTTTTTGTAATTATAAGCTGTGTCACTATTACATAGTTCGCCACCAGGGAGCACTAACACGAACTGTTACATTTCTCACACAAACAGTATGTTGGCCATGATTTTTATTATCTATATCTCTTTGTCTGATCTTTTTATTTCTTTTATGAACTCACAAATATCAGGATTAGGCTTACAGATGCTCAGTATCGGTCGGGCTGTAAAAATGGCCTTGCACTACAAACAGCTCACTGTAATTAACTGTAACTGTGTACTGTCATTAATCAAGTTAGCAGTATGATGTTGAAAAACCTGTTCCTGTGTGTTTGTAGATCAGTTTCCCTTGCTGACAACCAAGAGAGTGTTTTGGAGAGGGATCCTTGAAGAACTGCTGTGGTTTATCAAGGTGATGACAGGATATTTTTCCTAGGCTTGGGTTTATCCACAATATGGAAAAATATGAGACATTATGCTCCCGAATTGTTTTAGAGAACCACATTTCATTCACTCCCTCTATTTTGGATCAGATGCAGACATGAATATCCCTAAACAACAACCCTTTAAGTTCGCATGCACAATTTCTGTAAGACGATGTATGTCAAAATGCACATTACTGGTGTTTGATTATTCTTTATTGTATGGTTGCAGGGATCAACAAATGCCAAGGAGCTGTCGGCAAAAGGAGTGAAGATTTGGGATGCCAACGGGTCCCGGGACTTCCTGGACAATCTTGGGTTTACAGATAGAGAGGAAGGCGACCTGGGACCTGTGTATGGTTTCCAGTGGAGGCACTTTGGTGCAGAGTACACAAACATGCATGCAGGTACAATATGTCACAGCCATACAGAGTCGGTTGTGCTGTAAAAAGGCTTTTTGTGTGTGTGTGTGTGTGTGGTATCTTCTTAAGGCCACACATTTCCTATTCGAGGGTTTTAAGGCACCACTATCTGTTACATTGCTTTTATTTTTGACAAGAAACCACCACAGGCAAGTTATCACACATTTTATTGGCAAATGGTTTGTAAAGGCTTTGCAAACTGGTGTCAGTAGTTTTTTTTGTTAAAAATTGCAAGAAGTTTGGCTTCTATTTACAAAAAATAGAACCATTGCTGACAATATAGTGTTAATACACAAAAAAAAAACTACTGATTTTTTTAACCTTAGAAGAATAGTTTGACATTTTGGAAAATGCCCTTATTCTCTATTCTCTCTGGAGTTACCTGAGAAGATTGATGCCACTCTTCAGTCATGTCTATACTGTAAAAAGAGCCAGTAATCAATCAGTTTAATTTAGCATAACGACTGAAAAGATGGAAGAACCGAATGGCTGGTTCTGTCAGAAGTCAATAAATTAGCCCCCCAGCTCCTCCAAAGTTCAGTAATTAACACATTACAGCTCATTTGTTTCATATATGCACAAACCAAAGCGTAAAGACAACTCATTAGGGTTTTACAGGAGGTTATTTGCCGTGTACTTCCTGGTTGGGTGCAGGAAATGACTTCATTGATCTCAGTCAAATTCTTAGCAGACGGGTAATGAATGAAAGTAGAACTATTCATTTTTGTCATCGCACACATTACAGAGCCTCAGATCTTAAATGATGATCATCACTTCCTTCAACAGATTATACAGGACAAGGTGTTGACCAGCTGCAGAATGTCATTGACACCATCAGAAAGAATCCAGAGGACAGACGGATCATCCTGTGCGCTTGGAACCCCAAAGGTGAAAATAAGAGATCTCTTTAAATCTGTTTACGCTGACGTTCTATCATTTTTAATCTATATCTCCTTTCTATGTCGCTGTGCAGACCTGCACTTAATGGCTCTGCCCCCCTGTCACGCCCTGTGTCAGTTCTACGTGTGTGATGGCGAGCTGTCGTGTCAGCTGTACCAGCGCTCAGGGGATATGGGCCTCGGGGTGCCTTTCAATATCGCCAGCTATGCACTTCTTACCTACATGATCGCACACATCACAGACCTCAAGGTAAGAGTGCTGTGCATTCACCAAAACACGTTTGGAGTAATGTGTGCTTCATCACCTCACCTGTCACGTGTTGTTATTGATTCTGTCCCATCAGCCTGGCGACTTTGTTCACACCCTGGGAGATGCTCACATTTACATCAACCACATCGAACCTCTTAAAGTACAGGTGGGTCACTTAATGACCATTTTCTTGCCTCCACGTTGTCTGATTTATTTTGAACTTAAACAAGCTCATGAAAATCTCAGGGAAGCTGAATTCCTTCTGAGATGTGAAATCCATAAATCCCAACCATGTTTGTAGTCTGTCTCGTAGAAGATGGCTGTGCACCAGTTTATTTTGCAGTGTAGGGCATCTCCTGAAACTGATTAGTGGCGGTTCAGAGAAGAGTCAATCATCACTTGTTACATGTTTGTTTGTTTTAAAAGAGAGTGCCTTTGAGTTTCCTTGCAATTTTCATGTCTACATGTATCCCTATCCAAAAAGCACATCCAACAAAGTCATTTTGAGTCCAGGAACCACTCCTATCCTTGCATAGTTTTTGATTAAACAAGCTCATCTGTCTAAATTTGCAGCTTCAGAGGGAGATCCTCCCCTTCCCCGAGCTGAAGATCCTGAGAAAAGTCGAGAGTATTGACGATTTCCGCACAGAGGACTTTGAGATCTGCGATTACGACCCTCATCCCACCATTAAGATGCAGATGGCTGTGTAAAAATCCCACTTTAAAATGGTCAAGAACGATGAATATGTACTGTATCTTTCACTGTCATTTAAAAAAAAAAAAGTTGTGTGTCTCCAAAAAACAAAGAAGGGGTAAATGTGTAATTCTATTGTGATTATGGTGAACTTTAAAAAAATGCACTATGTTAGATTCTTGGATAAGAGTTCTTATTTTACGATAAGTGTCATTAATGTACGCTCATGCTAGATTTTCTGTAGTTGAACAATGATAAATGTGAAGAGGCATATGTTTTTTAATAGGAACAAATGGCAGTTAGACCTCTTATTTTAAATGTTGTTAATATCTAATTTGTAAATAAAGGAGTTATATCCACCTCAGTTTGATTTGTGCATAATTGATATTGACCCAGATGGAGCTTTGCATTAACAGAAGATATTACAGACTGAATTTGATCATTTGTTTAAGTGCAGCTTCCACACGTCTCCTTCAGGGTACTGGTGTGTCTGCACCGATGATTCCAGCATCTCACAAGAATATCCCGGGTCCTGAGAGCAATAAGCACAGTGTTCTCACACAAGCAGCTCAAAGTAACAAGTGTGGATGTAAATAGTCATTATAGAAAAGTGCCACCTGCAGTTCATCTTACCTTGGGAGGCATGTAGTGGGTGTTATGAATCACCACAGGACTGGTGAAGTGTTCATGCAGGTGATCTACATATTCACACATTCTGGAACAAACAGGAGCTGATTATATGTTGATTAGTGTCCTTCTTGTTGAGCTCTGCATTAGTTGATCTTTATGTTGTAGCTTTTCAGTTCTGAAGGGCCTCTAAATTGAAATAGTTGAATTGGCACCACCCTGTGGCCTGTTATATGGCAGGCACAAGTCAAATTGTGTTTTAAATGGTGTTTTTGTGTTTGCAATGAAGGGCCCAACATTTGCAAACATATTCATCTCTGCTGCTTCAATTTTAACCATTAACAAACTAAATCATCAAGATACTAATTTAAATCACAGCTACTAAAGAACAAGGACAGAAGTTAATTTTACATTTAATCATTTGTATGTATTATATTTGGAGTAATCGTTCCGGTAGTAAGAACCCCATTTAAACACAAGCAGTGAGCTAATACATGCCAGTCTGTGCATTATTCTGAAGCCTCTCTCACATGTTCTACCTAATAAAGACAAAACTACACAAAACCTTCCAGAATCTCCTCAAAGCAGGCAGTGAATGATGCATGTGGAGGAAGATTTTGTTTAGGGATTCGAGGCGTAGTTTTGCTGGAGTCAGGATAAATGAACTGTCTGTTTTTCTAATGTAATTTCAAAATAAAAGACAGGGGCTTTGTCTCGGGCCCTTTTTTATCCTGTCTAGATTATTAAGATGTAATGTATTAGGGTTTCCTTCAAAGTGCAATGAAGCTGGAAAATTGGAAGGGGGGGCTGAGCAGCAATGTCAAGTTTTATTTCAATCTTTCATTGAGGAATAACAACCTTAAAAACCTTAAAAGGCCTTTTATACCTCTCTGTGTTGAAGTGCCTCTCTCTCATTCAATATATCTGTCTCAGACCTTCAGAATCATAACAGACTAATTTTTCACAGGCTCAAAACATAATGGTTCATCTATGACTGTCTCTCTGCAGGTGGAGGAGTTTTTCAGTAAAATGGCCACCCAGCTAGAAGCTATAGATCAAATTGAGGAGAATGTGGTTTGCACAGAAAATGAAGGAGATGTGGAGCTTCTGCAGGTGGATGCTATCAAACGTCAGCCTCCTTTATAACCAGACCACACATCACTCTGTGTTAGGGCATTCCTTATTATCTGTTAAAACATAAATAACTGAGTGAGCACTATTGGTTCCAGATCTAGTTTGCTGTTTGCTTTCAGAGACTCGTATACACAAATAATACAGATATGGAAAAATATTCTTTTCGGGGCCTTTAATACAAATTCTGCCCCAAATATTAAGCTGAAATGTTTATATATTTCTTCCTCTGTTTGAGGCAGATAAAAGGGCTCTTTCTCACAGAATCAAATGAAATTCAGTGCCAGCTTGTGCTTACTGTTCCATTGTATTATTCTATATTTACTCTATAATATTTTTTTCTATAATTGATAAATAATGAGTTAATTTTACTGTATTGTCCAACATAGTAATTTATTCTTGTTACAGAATTTGATGATTAAACAAAAAAAAAGAGCTCTACTTCAGCCAGTCACAATATTAAAAAAAATTCTTACATGTTACTGCATTAATATGCAGAAGTTTTACCTGTATCGGAATATGTTTTAGTTTTGGTATTGCTGCTTTATTAGGGTAAATGTTTTTAATAGCCTACTTTTTCCACCTACTGCCCTTATCCCACATTTTACAGGTTGTACATTGTACTTTGCTTTTAAAAAAAAGTGTTATTTATTTAATTTCTAAAATAATTTAATCATTTTCTGATTTTCTTTTGGTTCTCACTGTAGAAGAAAACACACAAAAGTACCGAGGTTCCTGTTTTATGTAGGAAACAACGAGACAATGAGTATGTCGCGCAATGTGTCGCGAGATTTCTTCAACCCCGTGGCAGCCTCTGGCTGTAGAGATGGTTCGCGCGCTGTGTCGTCATTTCCATTCAGATCACCCGCCAAATACACATCGGCGTCTTTACACAGTAGATCTCACTTCCGTTTCAATTGCACCGAAGTTGTCTCCAATATTATCCACAGAAATGCCTGTCACTTCAGAAATACTCACCGCCAAATACACATCTGCGGCTTTACACAGTAGATCTCACTTCCGTTTCAATTGCACCGAAGTTGTCTCCAATATTATCCACAGAAATGCCTGTCACTTCAGAAATACTCACCGCCAAATACACATCGGCGTCTTTACACAGTAGATCTCACTTCCGTTTCAATTGCACCGAAGTTGTCTCCAATATTAACCACAGAAATGCCTGTCACTTCAGAAATACACACCGAAGAATTGCACAGAGAGGACCGATGTAAAAAGGAGGAGACGACGTCCATGATTTCAGCGGCGGCGGCGGAGAAGAAGAGCTTCGGTATTTTCTGCGATGAGCGCGGGTATCTGGATCAGGTCGAGTACATCATGCAGCACGGCCGCAGGAGGGGAGACCGAACGGGGACCGGAGTCATCTCTGTGTTAGGTAACAAACAACAATACAGGGAGTCTTTACCTCCTTCACTTGAGTAAAAGTACACAATGTAATCCTGCATTCATAATATCAGCAAGGAATAAAGTAAATGAAGATGAATGGCCCTTTGTCAGTGACACAAATACTAATAAGTAGTTATGTAGTAATGATATGTGGGCCCACGTACAATTACACAACAGTCATACCAAAGATGTTTTTGTAATTATAAGCTGTGTCACTATTACATAGTTTGTCCACCAGGGAGCACTAACACGAACTGTTACAAGAGTTAATGTATCTGGTAACAAACAACAATACAGGGAGTCTTTACCTCCTTCACTTGAGTAAAAGTATACTGTAAAAAGAGCCAGTAATCAATCAGTTTAATTTAGCATAACGACTGAAAAGATGGAAGAACCGCATGGCTGGTTCTGTCAGAAGTCAATAAATTAGCCCCCCAGCTCCTCCAAAGTTCAGTAATTAACACATTACAGCTCATTTGTTTCATATATGCACAAACCAAAGCGTAAAGACAACTCATTAGGGTTTTACAGGAGGTTATTTGCCGTGTACTTCCTGGTTGGGTGCAGGAAATGACTTCATTGATCTCAGTCAAATTCTTAGCAGACGGGTAATGAATAAAAGTAGAACTATTCATTTTTGTCATCGCACACATTACAGCGCCTCAGATCTTAAATGATGATCATCACTTCCTTCAACAGATTATACAGGACAAGGTGTTGACCAGCTGCAGAATGTCATTGACACCATCAGAAAGAATCCAGAGGACAGACGGATCATCCTGTGCGCTTGGAACCCCAGAGGTGAAAATAAGAGATCTCTTTAAATCTGTTTACGCTGACGTTCTATCATTTTTAATCTATATCTCCTTTCTATGTCGCTTTGCAGACATGCACTTAATGGCTCTGCCCCCCTGTCACACCCTGTGTCAGTTCTACGTGTGTGATGGCGAGCTGTCGTGTCAGCTGTAACAGCGCTCAGGGGATATGGGCCGCGGGGTGCCTTTCAATATCGCCAGCTATGCACTTCTTACCTACATGATCGCACACATCACAGACCTCAAGGTAAGAGTGCTGTGCATTCACCAAAACACATTTGGAGTAATGTTGTGTGCTTCATCACCTCACCTGTCACGTGTTGTTATTGATTCTGTCCCATCAGCCTGGCGACTTTGTTCACACCCTGGGAGATGCTCACATTTACATCAACCACATCGAACCTCTTAAAGTACAGGTGGGTCACTTAAAGACCATTTTCTTGCCTCCACGTTGTCTGATTTATTTCGAACTTAAACAAGCTCATGAAAATCTCAGGGAAGCTGAATTCCTTCTGAGATGTGAAATCCATAAATCCCAACCATGTTTGTAGTCTGTCTCGTAGAAGATGGCTGTGCACCAGTTTATTTTGCAGTGTAGGGCATCTCCTGAAACTGATTAGTGACGGTTCAGAGAAGAGTCAATCATCACTTGTTACATGTTTGTTTGTTTTAAAAGAGAGTGCCTTTGAGTTTCCTTGCAATTTTCATGTCTACATGTATCCCTATCCAAAAAGCACATCCAACAAAGTCATTTTGAGTCCAGGAACCACTCCTATCCTTGCATTGTTTTTGATTAAACAAGCTCATCTGTCTAAATTTGCAGCTTCAGAGGGAGATCCTCCCCTTCCCCGAGCTGAAGATCCTGAGAAAAATCGAGAGTATTGATGATTTCCGCACAGAGGACTTTGAGATCTGCGATTACAACCCTCATCCCACCATTAAGATGCAGATGGCTGTGTAAAAATCCCACTTTAAAATGGTCAAGAACGATGAATATGTACTGTATCTTTCACTGTCATTTAAAATAAACAAACGTGTGTCTCCAAAAAACAAAGAAGGGGTAAATGGGTAATTCTATTGTGATTATGGTGAACTTTAAAAAAATGAATTATGTTATATTCTTGGATAAGAGTTCTTATTTTATGATAAGTGTCATTAATGTGCGCTCATGCTAGATTTTCTGTAGTTGAGCAATGATAAATGTGAAGAGGCATATGTTTTTTAATAGGAACAAATGGCAGTTAGACCTCTTATTTTAAATATTGTTAATATCTAATTTGTAAATAAAGGATTTATATCCACCTCAGTTTGATTTGTGCATAATTGATATTGACCCAGATGGAGCTTTGCATTAACAGAAGATATTACAGACTGAATTTGATCATTTGTTTAAGTGCAGCTTCCACACGTCTCCTTCAGGGTACTGGTGTGTCTGCACCGATGATTCCAGCATCTCACAAGAATATCCCGGGTCCTGACAGCAATAAGCACAGTGTTCTCACACAAGCAGCTCAAAGTAACAAGTGTGGATGTAAATACTCATTATAGAAAAGTGCCACCTGCAGTTCATCTTACCTTGGGAGGCATGTAGTGGGCGTTATGAATCACCACAGGACTGGTGAAGTGTTCATGCAGGTGATCTACATATTCACACATTCTGGAACAAACACAGGAGCTGATTATATGTTGATTAGGTACAGACACGAAATTAAACTTGTGGGGCGGAAAAAGATCCTGCTCGTACCGGTTGCTGAGACTTCGGGACACACAAACGTAGTTAAACAGGATCAAATGCTGGACCAGCTCACAGAGACCTACTCCTCCAGCGTGAGGACAAACGGGCACTGGGGAAAAAGACATATTAAACTTTGTATATGATCATATTGTTGAGCCCTGAAACAATATAGTGAAAGGTTTTTGGACATGCAGTATTAAAAGTATAACTAAAAATAGAAATACTCAATTGGTTAAAAAAAGAAGAGAGAAGTTCTCCATTTTTTCTTTGACCTCTGGTCAATTAATCTGATTAAAACTTTACTCATGTTACTGTTATTTTCCAACTCCTTAGTGGTTTAACCAGTCATCTCTGGGTTGTTGACAGCGAAGTCTAATTATACTCTGTTGCACTACACTGAAGACTGGAGAAAAGCTCAGAGAGCATCACCGGTAATGGTAAACAGATGGGACTGTTTATGGGGGGGGGTGCAGGAAGGGATGAGCTGAGTGTGTGTTTGTCGGTGGGGGGTCCGAGGGGGTGAGACTAGATGAGGAGCCACTGATGCCAACTGGATTACTTATTTCACCTCATTTTCTCCTGGTAGGATCAATAAAACATTGTAGATGCTGATACAGTAAGCACAAAAACAAGAATTAGTGATAAACCAATGTTCACTAGGTATGATCAGTCATTTTCGTTAACAACATTACGTTTTTTGGAAACGGAACTTTGACCTTTTTGTTTCTCAAATTTCACAAAACTCAATTAATGTGACGTTTTTGATGCATTAAGAGGTATTTTACGCATAGAGAGTGTTTTATGTTCATCAATGGGACGCATCTAAGTGATGGGAAAGATAACTCAACAAAATATATTTTACAACTTCTGCACCGCAGTACCGTAATGTCATCTAGATGTGAAAAGCGCACCACAAAGAAATACGCACAAACTGAACTGACAGAGTAAAGATCTGTGTGAACGGCTGTATTAAGGTAAAATGATAATGTAACATACCTTTCATGGCGTTTTATAACTCGTTGAGGACTGTAGAAGAGATGAGGACCCCTGTCACTTTCTGCGCATATCAGCATCCAGTGCAAAGGTGTAAACTGTTCACACACGCTAATAAAAGAAGTAATGAAACTATAAGTTTGTCTTCATGTTTCGCCTTCAGTTTAAAATCCCATCGTCTCTGTTGTCTTTTCTTCAGAGGACTCTTTGCACGAGTGATGGGATGTCCAGTCTCGTCCAGCAGCGTTGCGCTCAAGGAGGAGGGAGTGCTGTCTCTTACAGCACACTGTGAAATTACGCACACTGAAGAGGCGCATTTCCGATGTTGCTTTCAAAATTAAATGCTTTTAAAATATTGTGGCGACTTGGCAAAGTATTTCAAAGAAAATCCGTTGAGTAAAAAGAGAGTTAAGTTTTGTAACTCTCAATATTTATTTTGACTCCAGAATATTAATCTTCATTTGGATGCCTCCAAACTCAAACTCTCCCAAAAGTAGCTTTACATTTGGGGAAATATCCACACCTACATTTGCTTATTTGTATGTTTTTCTACAAGATATCTCAGTTGTTCATAGATATTGATGAAATTTTGTGTAGGTGTGGATCCTTGCCGAAGGAAAAGTTGATTAAATTTTGGAGCAGATTCTAGTATGGATGTGGATTCTGGATCACTTTTTCACTTTCTTCACCACTCCAAGATAGATCCTGTTTTAGCATTTTATATATATGTTGTTTTTTTGTTTTTACCAATATCATTAAAGATAATAGGCCAATCAAAATAAAAAAATAACCAGGCATGGATTCATGAAGTTCCACAACCATACACAATTGGATCTGGGAAATTAAAATAGGCTACATATTTGGGGATGGGGGATAGAGGCATGGAGATAATGTAGATTCACAGTCATTCAAATGGATTTCATGTATCTGTGACAGGAAAGAAGTTTTATCTATATCAAATATACATCTGGATCATTATGGAAAATCTATTTTTTTTATTGTTATATACAGCAGTATAGTTACATTTTTGATAGCTTATAAAATACGAATGACAAATACATGATTCTAAATCTACCCCACAAAGCAGCAGTACTGTATCTGCAAAAATGAAAAACTTAGAAAAGCAGTAAGCAACAAAAAATAAATTAAAACCCTAAATCTCAGGAAAAAAAAAGTGACAGTAGAGCAACAACACTTGGGGCAAAAAAATAAATCTGAACAAAATTGCATTTGTAGGGATAGGTTTCAAGGGTCAAGGAATTAGGTGGTAGTAGTATTTTTTTTTCTCAACTCAGAGATTTTTGCCAAAATGTTGAACTATCTCTGCTCTTTGTTGCCAATTTTCATTATGAAGTGCATCTAGATGTATTTCTATGGCTTAACTTCCAGCTTTAGTTTGCTCTTCTAACTTTCATAGTTGTCACAAGACTTATTTTGCTTAATTTGCATTACCATATTTCCCCAAAACAATTTGTGATGCGCCCATAAACAAAAGCCAACCTACAAAAACTCTTATTTTGAAGGCTGATGTGCCGCGTTTCCGGGATTCTAGCTTTAAATTTTCTTTGCGTACCTTTTTTTTTGCCGTCACCAGTTCCCTCTGTCCACACAAACACAGTCTGCCTCAGTCTTTAGAAGTCGTACCAGTCACAGCCCGGTCCTCTCCTGCCATGTCTGCGGCAGTAGCGAGGAGGATGTCTGCTTTGACCACCGCAGACTCGGGACGTCCTGCGGCGCTGCAGGAATCCGGATGAGATGAAAGTTACTGGGGGTTGATGGCGATCAGAGATCAGGATCAGAGGTTCAGGGACCTGCAGCGACCCCAAAACGGCATTTCAGTGCAGTTCCTGTTGACATCCTCACATATAATTTCATTTAAGGTCGAAAAATCATTTACACATATTTATTTGATTTTCCTTTAGGGCCTACATTAGTCTGTATGTGGTACTTTGTTATTTTTTTGTACTGATTCATCACAATAACCTCACATTCCTGCAATACTGCAACTGTAAATAAGTATTTTTTAATTATTTATATATAAACCTGATCACTACTTTTGCAATATATAATCTGTATTGGGGCTTCACTAAAACCAAGAAAAAAAATACTGCTGAATTATTGGCCTAAATTGATTGAAGAAATCAAGTAATATAGAATAATAGAAATAGTATGAAGAAACTCATATTTCTTACTCTCAGCTAGGCCAAAATCACCTTCAGAAGACTATCTGTGCTGTGATAGATATGCTTCATAACTTTTTAATAACATGAAATATTTTTGCATTTGGTTACTGTTGCCATAACAGTGATGTCTGTTGCGCAAAACGGTCCCAAAGGCAGCAAGGACTGAACCAGAATTAGAGTATAAGGTTCACTGGCAATCGTGTCCACAATCTCTCCTACAGATGCAGATCACTGATCAGAGCAGAAGGCAGCCGCAACAAACAGACACTCTCATGTCTTTACTCACACTGGGTTACACACACTCTCTCAGTTCAAACAAATTGATTTACAGGACAAAGATAGGCCTCAGATACCATGTACTGTGTCTGCTGCAATCATCTATGTTCAAAAGAACTACACAACCATCAAACCCAGATCTGTTTTTCGTCTGTCTTTGCAACACAAAACCCAGGATCAGTCCTAATAGCTCAAGATGGACACAGTCCATCACATATTAGATTCCAGACCAGCCTGAGATGATAAAGCGCCTAATTACCTGTTTTCCTAAAGGCTTCAAAACTGTTATTTTACTGTCGGCTATAATTGGAGCAGCAGACTGGTATTAGGGCTCAGATAGGGATTGTGACAAGCTGATAAAAAACAGCAGAGAGTCAGGTATGTTTCAGCCTTGCTCCTGCTGGTCCTCATTCAGAGGTTGGGACCTCATTTGTGGGTCAGGCTTTCAGCAATGAGCTCAGATTAACAGAGGTCTGAGAGAGCACACAGGAATTCCACATTTACCACACGGCTGCCATGTTTAGATGTTTCTACAAGAACAACACAGATTATTGTATGTGTGTGCTGTTAGAAACTGTGTTAACAGCTGGATGTTTCATTGATAAAGTCATGGCCTTTGAAACAGCTAGTTGGTGAGAGAAATGCAACTAAGACCCAGACAAATACTGAGAAAGATACCAAAATAATGTCAATAGATGAGTGTACTTAAAGATGATGAAAACAGTGGCCAAACTGAATACAATCAACCCTCAATAGAGTGTACACCAACTCACATAACAAAAGCACAAAAAGAGATGAGGGAGAGGTCCTGGATGAGAACATACAGCAGACCAAGAGACCAAACAGACCCAAGGACCAGTAGCCTAAGATCCCATCCAGAGGTGAGATTGAACAATACTGGAAAAATGGGAGAAAGACACGACACCAAATGAGGAGGTGGAACCAAGAGCAAACTGGCAACCTCCAAGAATGAAAAGTGGAAAGCATCAGGACCTGAGAAACACAAATGGCATTCACCTGACTGACCCGCAGACAGGACAATCCTGATCACGAAGGGTCCACACAAGGAAACAACACCTTCACACTCCATGCTGATAACCTTCCTCTCAACAAAATGGATATTCTATATATCATATAGCAACTAAGTTGAAAAGGCACAACGACACTGGAAACAACACCAGGAAGTCAAAGCAGTCAACGAAGATCAACCTGAGCACCGCCTGAATTGACTTCAAGAAAGCCTCCAACTCAATGCCCCACCAATTGATTATGTAGAGCATGATAACCTTCATGAAGAACTCCGTGGGAAAACAAATCTGGCAACCAACTCTAAGGCCATTGCACAAGTCACCATTAAGTGCATGCATAGGTGATGCACTATCCCTGCTGCTGCTCTGCATAGACCTGAACCCCCTAAGCCACATGATTGCTAACAGTGGATATGGATAAAGTACAACTACTGAGTGTCCTTCTTGTTGAGCTCTGCATTAGTTGATCTTTATGTTGTAGCTTTTCAGTTCTGAAGGGCCTCTAAATTGAAATAGTTGAATTGGCACCACCCTGTGGCCTGTTATATGGCAGGCACAAGTCAAATTGTGTTTTAAATGGTGTTTTTGTGTTTGCAATGAAGGGCCCAACATTTGCAAACATATTCATCTCTGCTGCTTCAATTTTAACCATTAACAAACTAAATCATCAAGATACTAATTTAAATCACAGCTACTAAAGAACAAGGACAGAAGTTAATTTTACATTTAATAATTTGTATGTATTATATTTGGAGTAATCGTTCCGGTAGTAAGAACCCCATTTAAACACAAGCAGTGAGCTAATACATGCCAGTCTGTGCATTATTCTGAAGCCTCTCTCACATGTTCTACCTAATAAAGACAAAACTACACAAAACCTCTCAGAATCTCCTCAAAGCAGGCAGTGAATGATGCATGTGGAGGAAGATTTTGTTTAGGGATTCGAGGCGTAGTTTTGCTGGAGTCAGGATAAATGAACTGTCTGTTTTTCTAATGTAATTTCAAAATAAAAGACAGGGGCTTTGTCTCGGGCCCTTTTTTATCCTGTCTAGATTATTAAGATGTAATGTATTAGGGTTTCCTTCAAAGTGCAATGAAGCTGGAAAATTGGAAGGGGGGCTGAGCAGCAATGTCAAGTTTTATTTCAATCTTTCATTGAGGAATAACAACCTTAAAAAACCTTAAAAGGCCTTTTATACCTCTCTGTGTTGAAGTGCCTCTCTCTCATTCAATATATCTGTCTCAGACCTTCAGAATCATAACAGACTAATTTTTCACAGGCTCAAAACATAATGGTTCATCTATGACTGTCTCTCTGCAGGTGGAGGAGTTTCTCAGTAAAATGGCCACTCAGCTAGAAGCTATAGATCAAAATGAGGAGAATGTGGTTTGCACAGAAAATGAAGGAGATGTGGAGCTTCTGCAGGTGGATGCTATCAAACGTCAGCCTCCTTTATAACCAGACCACACATCACTCTGTGTTAGGGCATTCCTTATTATCTGTTAAAACATAAATAACTGAGTGAGCACTATTGGTTCCAGATCTAGTTTGCTGTTTGCTTTCAGAGACTCGTATACACAAATAATACAGATATGGAAAAATATTCTTTTCTGGGCCTTTAATACAAATTCTGCCCCAAATATTAAGCTGAAATGTTTATATATTTCTTCCTCTGTTTGAGGCAGATAAAAGGGCTCTTTCTCACAGAATCAAATGAAATTCAGTGCCAGCTTGTGCTTACTGTTCCATTGTATTATTCTATATTTACTCTATAATATTTTTTTCTATAATTGATAAATAATGAGTTAATTTTACTGTATTGTCCAACATAGTAATTTATTCTTGTTACAGAATTTGATGATTAAACAAAAAAAAAGAGCTCTACTTCAGCCAGTCACAATATAAAAAAAAATTCTTACATGTTACTGCATTAATATGCAGAAGTTGTACCTGTATCAGAATATGTTTTAGTTTTGGTATTGCTGCTTTATTAGGGTAAATGTTTTTAATAGCCTACTTTTTCCACCTACTGCCCTTATCCCACATTTTACAGGTTGTACATTGTACTTTGCTTTTTAAAAAAAAAGTGTTATTATTTATTTAATTTTTAAAATAATTAAATCATTTTCTGATTTTCTTTTGGTTCTCACTGTAGAAGAAAACACACAAAAGTACCGAGGTTCCTGTTTTATGTAGGAAACAACGAGACAATGAGTATGTCGCGCAATGTGTCGCGAGATTTCTTCAACCCCGATGCAGCCTACTATTGGCTGTAGAGATGGTTCACGCGGCTTTTCGACATTTGCATTCAAATCACACCGCGAAATACACACCTGCGTCTTTACACAGTAGATCTCACTTCTGTCTCAATTGCACCGAAGTCGTCTCCAATATTATCCACAGAAATGCCTGTCACTTCAGAAATACACACCGAAGAAATGCACAGAGAGGACCGATGTATAAAGGAGGAGGCGACGTCCATGATTGCAGCGGCGGCGGCGGAGAAGAAGAGCTTCGGTATTTTCTGCGATGAGCGCGGGTATCTGGATCAGGTCGAGTACATCATGCAGCACGGCCGCAGGAGGGGAGACCGAACGGGGACCGGAGTCATCTCTGTGTTAGGTGCTCAGGCCAGATACAGCCTGCGAGGTGTGTCTTTTTTTTTCTTTTACTTTGTTTACGTGGACAAGATAAATTAACATTTACATTAAATAGAAAGACAATAAAGGCTTTCTATTTAATGTAAGAGTTAATGTATCTGGTAACAAACAACAATACAGGAAGTCTTTACCTCCTTCACTTGAGTAAAAGTACACAATGTAATCCTGCATTCATAATATCAGCAAGGAATAAAGTAAATGAAGATGAATGGCCCTTTGTCAGTGACACAAATACTAATAAGTAGTTATGTAGTAATGATATGTGGGCCCACGTACAATTACACAACAGTCATTTCAAAGATGTTTTTGTAATTATAAGCTGTGTCACTATTACATAGTTCGCCACCAGGGAGCACTAACACGAACTGTTACATTTCTCACACAAACAGTATGTTGGCCATGATTTTTATTATCTATATCTCTTTGTCTGATATTTTTATTTCTTTTATGAACTCACAAATATCAGGATTAGGCTTACAGATGCTCAGTATCGGTCGGGCTGTAAAAATGGCCTTGCACTACAAACAGCTCACTGTAATTAACTGTAACTGTGTACTGTCATTAATCAAGTTAGCAGTATGATGTTGAAAAACCTGTTCCTGTGTGTTTGTAGATCAGTTTCCCTTGCTGACAACCAAGAGAGTGTTTTGGAGAGGGATCCTTGAAGAACTGCTGTGGTTTATCAAGGTGATGACAGGATATTTTTCCTAGGCTTGGGTTTATCCACAATATGGAAAAATATGAGACATTATGCTCCCGAATTGTTTTAGAGAACCACATTTCATTCACTCCCTCTATTTTGGATCAGATGCAGACATGAATATCCCTAAACAACAACCCTTTAAGTTCGCATGCACAATTTCTGTAAGACGATGTATGTCAAAATGCACATTACTGGTGTTTGATTATTCTTTATTGTATGGTTGCAGGGATCAACAAATGCCAAGGAGCTGTCGGCAAAAGGAGTGAAGATTTGGGATGCCAACGGGTCCCGGGACTTCCTGGACAATCTTGGGTTTACAGATAGAGAGGAAGGCGACCTGGGACCTGTGTATGGTTTCCAGTGGAGGCACTTTGGTGCAGAGTACACAAACATGCATGCAGGTACAATATGTCACAGCCATACAGAGTCGGTTGTGCTGTAAAAAGGCTTTTTGTGTGTGTGTGTGTGTGTGGTATCTTCTTAAGGCCACACATTTCCTATTCGAGGGTTTTAAGGCACCACTATCTGTTACATTGCTTTTATTTTTGACAAGAAACCACCACAGGCAAGTTATCACACATTTTATTGGCAAATGGTTTGTAAAGGCTTTGCAAACTGGTGTCAGTAGTTTTTTTTGTTAAAAATTGCAAGAAGTTTGGCTTCTATTTATAAAAAATAGAACCATTGCTGACAATATAGTGTTAGTACACAAAAAAAAACTACTGATTTTTTTAACCTTAAAAGAATAGTTTGACATTTTGGAAAATGCCCTTATTCTCTATTCTCTCTGGAGTTACCTGAGAAGATTGATGCCACTCTTCAGTCATGTCTATACTGTAAAAAGAGCCAGTAATCAATCAGTTTAATTTAGCATAACGACTGAAAAGATGGAAGAACCTCATGGTTGGTTCTGTCAGAAGTCAATAAATTAGCCCCCCAGCTCCTCCAAAGTTCAGTAATTAACACATTACAGCTCATTTGTTTCATATATGCACAAACCAAAGCGTAAAGACAACTCATTAGGGCTTTACAGGAGGTTATTTGCCGTGTACTTCCTGGTTGGGTGCAGGAAATGACTTCATTGATCTCAGTCAAATTCTTAGCAGACGGGTAATGAATAAAAGTAGAACTATTCATTTTTGTCATCGCACACATTACAGCGCCTCAGATCTTAAATGATGATCATCACTTCCTTCAACAGATTATACAGGACAAGGTGTTGACCAGCTGCAGAATGTCATTGACACCATCAGAAAGAATCCAGAGGACAGACGGATCATCCTGTGCGCTTGGAACCCCAAAGGTGAAAATAAGAGATCTCTTTAAATCTGTTTACGCTGACGTTCTATCATTCTTAATCTATATCTCCTTTCTATGTCGCTGTGCAGACCTGCACTTAATGGCTCTGCCCCCCTGTCACGCCCTGTGTCAGTTCTACGTGTGTGATGGCGAGCTGTCGTGTCAGCTGTACCAGCGCTCAGGGGATATGGGCCTCGGGGTGCCTTTCAATATCGCCAGCTATGCACTTCTTACCTACATGATCGCACACATCACAGACCTCAAGGTAAGAGTGCTGTGCATTCACCAAAACACGTTTGGAGTAATGTTGTGTGCTTCATCACCTCACCTGTCACGTGTTGTTATTGATTCTGTCCCATCAGCCTGGCGACTTTGTTCACACCCTGGGAGATGCTCACATTTACATCAACCACATCGAACCTCTTAAAGTACAGGTGGGTCACTTAAAGACCATTTTCTTGCCTCCACGTTATCTGATTTATTTTGAACTTAAACAAGCTCATGAAAATCTCAGGTAAGCTGAATTCCTTCTGAGATGTGAAATCCATAAATCCCAACCATGTTTGTAGTCTGTCTCGTAGAAGATGGCTGTGCACCAGTTTATTTTGCAGTGTAGGGCATCTCCTGAAACTGATTAGTGGCGGTTCAGAGAAGAGTCAATCATCACTTGTTACATGTTTGTTTGTTTTAAAAGAGAGTGCCTTTGAGTTTCCTTGCAATTTTCATGTCTACATGTATCCCTATCCAAAAAGCACATCCAACAAAGTCATTTTGAGTCCAGGAACCACTCCTATCCTTGCATTGTTTTTGATTAAACAAGCTCATCTGTCTAAATTTGCAGCTTCAGAGGAAGATCCGCCCCTTCCCCAAGCTGAAGATCCTGAGAAAAGTCGAGAGTATTGACGATTTCCGCACAGAGGACTTTGAGATCTGCGATTACAACCCTCATCCCACCATTAAGATGCAGATGGCTGTGTAAAAATCCCACTTTAAAATGGTCAAGAACGATGAATATGTACTGTATCTTTCACTGTCATTTAAAAAAACAAAACGTTGTGTGTCTCCAAAAAACAAAGAAGGGGTAAATGGGTAATTCTATTGTGATTATGGTGAACTTTAAAAAAATGAACTATGTTAGATTCTTGGATAAGAGTTCTCATTTTACGATAAGTGTCATTAATGTGCGCTTATGCTAGATTTTCTGTAGTTGAGCAATGATAAATGTGAAGAGGCATATGTTTTGTAATAGGAACAAATGCCAGTTAGACCTCTTATTTTAAATATTGTTAATATCTAATTGGTAAATAAAGGATTTATATCCACCTCAGTTTGATTTGTGCATAATTGATATTGACCCAGATGCAGCTTTGCATTAACAGAAGATATTACAGACTGAATTTGATCATTTGTTTAAGTGCAGCTTCCACACGTCTCCTTCAGGGTACTGGTGTGTCTGCACCGATGATTCCAGCATCTCACAAGAATATCCCGGGTCCTGAGAGCAATAAGCACAGTGTTCTCACACAAGCAGCTCAAAGTAACAAGTGTGGATGTAAATACTCATTATATAAAAGTGCCACCTGCAGTTCATCTTACCTTGGGAGGCATGTAGTGGGCGTTATGAATCACCACAGGACTGGTGAAGTGTTCATGCAGGTGATCTACATATTCACACATTCTGGAACAAACAGGAGCTGATTATATGTTGATTAGGTACAGACACGAAATTAAACTTGTGGGGCGGAAAAAGATCCTGCTCGTACCGGTTGCTGAGACTTCGGGACACACAAATGTAGTCAAACAGGATCAAATGCTGGACCAGCTCACAGAGACCTACTCCTCCAGCGTGAGGACAAACGGGCACTGGGGAAAAAGACATATTAAACTTTGTATATGATCATATTGTTGAGCCCTGAAACAATATAGTGAAAGGTTTTTGGACATGCAGTATTAAAAGTATAACTAAAAATAGAAATACTCAATTGGTTAAAAAAAGAAGAGAAGCTCTCCATTTTTTCTTTGACCTCTGGTCAATTAATCTGATTAAAACTTTACTCATGTTACTGTTATTTTCCAACTCCTTAGTGGTTTAACCAGTCATCTATTCTCTACTTTCCCCATGCAACAGTTCCAGTAATTGTTCCTGAAAATGGGAAATGTTGCCTGGGGGAAAATGAACAAATCATGCACTCACGCTTGGAGCAAGGACAAATAGGAAAAACATAATTAAATAATGGGATGTAAATAGAAGAGAGCTTTTAATCTAATTACAGGAGGTTAAGAACAAAAATAGTTTCTTTCAACCAACTGTGTATTCAGCTAAACCTTTTACTCCCTTTTTTCACTTTCCATATTATTCTGGGCAGATAGTCATTCCATGGGTTTTACCCTGGAACTTGTGTGCCATCAGCAGCACAGCCAGGTTCTCGTTGACACTGGCCAGCCGACAGCTGTCGATTTGGACAAACTGCAGGGCCGAGGCCTGGAGGAACTGCTTAAACATCACCCTGTTTTGACACTGGAGGGGAAGCAGTTACCCAAATAGTAACTGAATACTATAAATATCAGATATGTATGTTAAAACAAACTCGAGCTCTGACCTGCTCTCCTGTTGCCACTCCAATCCCAAGTGGAGCCAAAGCCTGCAACAACAAAGTCGTGTATTTTTTAGTATTCAACCATGTCTGGATTACTGGACAGTACAACCGGGCCCAGGGGTTCACTTGGCACAAAACTGAAATCCCATTTGAAATAACCAAAATGTGACACAAATGACCACAAAGAAATACAAAATTATTATAAAGAGATGTAAAACAACCACAAAATGACTAGAAAAACTGACGACAAAGTGACGAAATGACCGGCACACAGACAGAAATGACCACAGAGATATAAAATTTCAAAACAAATGTCAAAAAAACAACAAAAAAAACAACCACAACGAGAGACAAAAAATAAAAAGGGATGCAAAATAACTTTAAAGAGACATAAAAAGACTACAAAGAACCAACCACACAGAAAGACAAAAGTGAGCATAAAGGGACAAAAAATGACAGGAAAGTAACAAAACAATTAGACGAAAATGACCACAAAGAAGTAAAATTGCCAAACAGACGCAAAAATAACCACAAAAGTACATAAAACTATGAAAAATGATTTGCAAAATGACCTCAGGGACACTAAACAACCATAAAGGGATGCAAAATCTTGCTCCTGTGTTGAAAGGGTGGGGCCCCTACTGCATGCCTGTGCTCAGGGGCCCTTTGTCTCATAGTTAATCCACATCTTCAACAGATAAACACATGAAAAGCAGACTCCTCTCTCACCTTGGAGATTGCAGCGTGACCGAGGACGTCATCTGGAGACGTGGGCTCCTCGATCCAGAGAGGTTTGAACTCAGCCAGGCTGGACACCCAACTGATGGCTTCAGCTACGTCCCATCTCTGGTTGGCATCGATCATCTAACACAAAAACACTTTAGTAAACTGGTCTGTCCTAATGTATATACAGTGGTGGGGTCAAAAACAACCGTACCAAAGTGTTATTGGGTCCAATAATTTGCCTTATGAGGCGACACCTGCGTTTGTCATTCTCTAGATCAGCACCGACTTTCACCTTGAACTTGGTCCAACCGCTCTTAAGTGCATCTGTGCAGAGCTGCAGAAATGCACAGTTAGCTATGGTTATTTGAATATGATTTGCTCAGCCTGATACATGATGCGTTTTAAGGCACAGAGACCTGTTTGAGCTGCTGGTCTGAGTATCCGAACCATGCACAGGAGGTGTTGTAGGCAGGATAACCCTCTTCTAGCATTTGATCCTCTGGCAGGTATAAGAAGCAGGTAATAAATGCTGAATGAGAAGTGCGGTATAATAGAGCAATCATGGCGTACAGGGGACTAATTATGCAGGCTACAAGAACTCCACTTGTAGCTAAAGAGGCAGATTTCATTCTCCAATCCCCTTCAGCCATGTAATTAATGACTCTTTTTAGTGTGCTCACCTCTCTGCTGCTTGCCCTCCTGTGCTCTGCCAAGTATGTCTGCATAGGAAAAGAGAAACTCACTGCTCTTAGAAAGAAGGGAATTTGTACCTGAAATTGTTCTGGACATTTATTGTATGTTATAAACCAGTCTCACCTAGAGCCTCCTCCTCTGTAAGCACATCAGTGATGTATCTGAAGTCAATGCATGAGACAATCTGCTTGGGATCCTGAATTGATGCACACAAGACATGCTATTTCCCCTGTGATCATAATCTGGATATAAATATAACATCTACATATCATGTGACTTACCATGTCGACAAGCAGCTTCCATAGCGGCTACAGGAAAATGATGACAACAGTTTGTGAGTCATTAAATATCATACTTGTGGAAGGAAATGGTGTTTTTCTAACATTGCCAGTCCCACCTTGCCCTCTGCTCTCGCCCACAGGTCCCACACAGCATTCAGCACTGCAGCAGTGGCCAGGTGGATCACTCCTTTCTCTGGGCCTAACTGGTTCAAAAAGACATCTTTGATATCGCCTTCAAGAGCTCAGCACTACATACAGTACCAGTGTATAGCACTGAAAAAATGCTTAACTGGTGTATGCATCAAAAAAGAGGCAAAAGGTGAAAAAGTAGCAGCAAAATTGAGACATATTGGCAATAAATATGTAGTTGAAGACAGTGAAGAGTATTTTAAAAAAGAACATTTGTGCAAGGTTGACAAACATCAACCACTTCACTCATGCAAAAATTGAATAGGACCTTGTGATCTCACTTCTTTTCCTTTTGCATTGTTCTAAATGACTTTTTTTTTTTTTTTTACCTTTAGAGCCTCTTTTGCAAACACCTGGCACTAATTCTTGAAAAGCCAGAATTAGCACATATTAGTCTTGGCCCTGGGCCCTCAGTCTAGATCAAGTCTTTGGGACTTACACAAAGTAGATCAGAGGACCTGCATGTCCTATTGATATTATAAAGAAACAATTCAGTATTAAACCTGGCGGCAACATTTCAAGATGACAAACAGAAATCACAAAGTAACCAAACAGGATCCATGTTGGATCTCAGTAAGAGTCATAGTGTTATGGGTGAGGAAGCAGAAGCAATATGAAAGGATGTCAATCACCGTCTCCATAATGGGAAAAGTCCATCAGTATTCTGTAAGCAGGAATGATATTGTTAGGAGAGCCAGGGAGGAGACTGTGTGCTTGTTCTCACCCATCTCATCTGGCTATCGCTCGTTAGGAGGCGGTAAAATCCACGGAAGTCGCTCACAATCTCCTGCAAGGATTTACCAACCACCAGTCCTGCCAGGGTCTGCACAGCACACACCACTACAGGATTACACAACACAGCCTCACCATTTTAACCTCACGTTTAACACTTTTTCTCCACTGTAAAAGATGCAACTGAAATCTGTAGTACTAGTATAGGTGCAACTGCTTAGTATACATGAATTTGCAAGTACCTTAGTACCAGTATGAATGCATGTGTAAGTGAAATATTGAACTTTGGCCTGTTCGGCATTCACAGAAATCAGTTGTATTGTTTAATATTACCACAAGGTGGCAGTGTGTGGCTAAAATTACATACAAGCACAAAAAAGGGGAAGAAATTAGTTAGAATTAAGGAAATTTTTCTTTTCCGATACCTAAATGTAACAATTCACTATCAAATAGTATATTTCCTATTATGATGTTTCGTGTTTTTGTTTTTGTAAATGTTTTTTTTTATTTTTTGGTTGTACAAGCCAAGTACAAGTTATTCATTTAAGTTTATTTATAAATTAGCAGTATTTTGACATTTAATGCCATTAGCTATTATACACTCAAGGGATTAAAAAAAAGCACCACATATATTTTTGGCCCAATTTCAGACATTTTTATCAATTTTAAAATTGGTTGTGCTCAATATGTAGGGTAGATTTTGTGATAATCCTCAACATAACAGGTTTGGTACTGATTAAATTTAAATAATCACTAAACATTTAAACGGAACAAAATACAGGTTGTTATTCTTTCACTAAACACAAACTACCTAAGCAAATGTGCAAACAGTGGTGCGTTTGCGCAAAAAGTTCGATCCAAATGGTCAACAATCGGAGCTTGTTAGGAGTCCTTGAAGGCAGCAGCAACCCCCTGTTCCGAGTGATGCGTTTGAGTAATCAGGAAGTGCACTGAGTCCATAAATATTAATATTACTACTATTAGAATATCTCCATTACCAATTTCCGTGCCTTTCCCCAGAGTGAATGTGAGGCCGAAGCCTTTCACCCCGACGTCCGTGTCGATCACCACATATGCGACAGAATAATCCGGGTCAGTGTGCTGCAGTGTGGGAAGTTAAAGTGAATATATATAATATATATTTCACATACAAACATGTATCCAGAGTATTACTAATACTGCAGCCACATCCTTACCATGGCGTCTGAGCCGTGCTGCTCCAAAGACGTTGGGAATCTCACATCTTTGACTGTTAAATTAATAATTTTGTGCGACATATTGACACTGAAATCACAGTGAAATCACAGTAGTCTTGGCAGTCAAAACACTTTTCTGATAAAGTGACAAGTAGAAGTTGATCCCACCCACCTCAGTCTGTCATTGGTTTAAACATTTCCCACGTGGAGCATTTAAAGAGACAAATCATTTAACTATACTGGAGTATAAAATCACTTTATTGTACGAAATTAACTGGGGCGAGGGTCCATTTTTCAATTTTGCCCATTTTAATGATCTTATAAAATGAGGATTTCATATTAATACAAAGCCCTTCTTTATAAGTGCAGGCATCACTTTGTGTTATTCTAATGGTAATACTGTCCCATTGAGTCCATACTGGAGCAAAATACAAAGGTGAAATCACTGTACAAAAAATGCATGAAGGTCCAAGTCCCGAGATCTTGGTCTATCACATTTTAGAAGATAAAAGTTTTATAGCCAGTGAAATCTTCTTGTATCCTTGGATGGCAAGACATTTACAATGTGAAGTGTCATTCTGGCTTGGAAAGGAGTCACAAGTCCATGAATTTCATCACTGTTTAACTCACTGACCCATTTTCTTTGTCTGTAGGTCAGGAAAGTCACAAAGAAATAAAGCAAAAGTACTAGCAGAGAGGTTTGCATGATTATGACGATCATGATCTTCAAGCAAAGCTATAAAACCATGTCAATGTGATATAAAAATTGTGATAATAAAATCTTATGATAACAAAAGAACATATTAAATAATGTATAAAAGACCATGTCACAGTTTCACTCCAGTCGCCCATTTGGAACCAATAAAGAAAATGCACCATAGCTGAGGAAATGGAACCAAAGTTAAGCTGTGTGGAATTTAATTTAAAATAATCATTGTCAAATGGACTACCTTCAATCCCCTGAGAGCTTCTCCCTTAGTTTAATATATTATCTCTATTAATAATTAATTGTTTTGATGCATAAATTACCAATTCCCCACAAAAGAATACAATTTGGAGGCAGGTGGAGTGTGAGATCTCATTTAACCGTATTATCACAGCTTACTTCACAGCAATACACTGTCGTGTATTTAAAACAGAAGTGACATGAATTGGTTTATCTCTACCACACTCATTATTGTACATAGCGATAAATGCACATTAAAAATCAAACGTCACACAGCTAAGACTTGTGTAGTACCATGAATGACAACAAGAAATGTGAAATTAAAAGAGAATGGTGCACACTGAAAGTAAAACAATCAAAAATCAAGAATGGGTAGAGTAAGTAGTGGTTCATGCGACCGTTAAGCGTGGCTTACAGTCGACTTTGTATAGAGACGAATCATTAAGAGTTCTCTTTGTCTTAAAGCAAGTCCGCTCCCAGGCGTAGGGATACACAGCACGAGTCCAGGCAGGCTATAGGTTTTCTCCAGGTTGGTACTGTGGCTCCGTGGCTGTGAAATAGTCCTCCAGGAAGGACTGGAGGTACTCGAAAGTGGGCCTCTCATCTGGATCCTTCTTCCAGCAGAGCTTCATCATCTCGTGCAGGGACTCAGGGCACCCCTGGGGACAGGGCATGCGGTATCCTCGCTCCACCTGCTCCAGTACCTCACGGTTCACCATGCCTGAGGGGGAGATGGGAGGCAGGAAGGACTGTCAGAGGGTTTAATAGCTTGTTACGCTTTCTTTAGGTTTCTAGAATAAAAAAAGAGGAATTTTAATATATATTCACCGTACCAAACCTGCCTGCCAGCACCTCTAAAGCTTAATATCATGTAATATCTTTGTTTAATCTGCACAACAACTTTGTGGAGGACATCCCTGCTTTAAGTCTGGCAATCTCCAGGAAGTGGTGGGACCAGACCAAGAAATACCCCCTAAAACCAAAACCTGTCAACTATATTCTTCAGATTTTCTATGGATTCCACAGATGAGATGCAAAATGTTAATTAGTGAGCTTTGGAAATGCTGGTGGGCAGATTTTGTTGTCTTTGGACAGAACCAGGCTAACTATTTACTCCTGTGTCTGGTCTTTATGCTAAGCTAATGTGCTACATGACTGTAGCTTCATAGTTAATGTACAGACGTGAGAGTGTACTGATCACTGCTTTCACTTTTCAGCAAGAAAATTAATGTCTTTATTTCCCAAAAGCTCCACTAATTCCTTATGGATTAAAACATTCTAATTTATTCTCTCTGAATGGACTGATCTCTTAGTAGTTCCTGCGTTACATCTGATAGAAATAGGAGCTCTGTGGTGCAAAAACACTGCAGGCACTGCTCCCCAGGGCAATATCAGTCTGGCAGATGGTTATAAACAAGAGTGGTGTTCAATCTCCTGATCGTCCTCTACCAGATGGTCTCATCTAATCTCAAATGTGCGTGCGTGCTCCCCCTGCAGAGGCATAAACAACCAGCGCAGACAATGTCAGACAGCCTCACGTCACCCTCCGACATTAACGAGCACGCCAGCTTGATGTCTACTGACAGACTGAAAGCTGATAACCCAGGCTGTGAATCACTGCCCTCCTTTTCTCACATCCAGTGTGCATGAGTGCGTGTGTCTGTCAATCACCTGGGTAGGGCACTCTGCCTTTGGTGACCAGTTCGGTGAGTAAGATCCCAAAAGACCAGACGTCTGACTTGATGGTGAAGCGGCCGTACAGAGCGGCCTCAGGGGCCGTCCATTTAATTGGGAATTTGGCTCCTGTGTGAGATGGAGAGAGGAGAGGAGAGGATAGTCCACTAGAGGGCGTATTCCTTCACTTCAGCCTTTGTTTCCAGGAAATCACAATGACCACAGTGACCCACAGTGAAATCATGAAGATGACGTCATTCTATGGTATTCAGTTCATACAGGCTTTTAAAAGTGGCTGAGAGGAAAGTCTCACAACTCTCCAATTAAAGAGGAAATGGATGCAATTGTGCATGAAGGGCAAAACTGAAACTTGGTGGGAGGATGGGTCTTGGACCAGAATAGATAGCATACAATTTTGGGGCGGATCCCTTTGAAGGGGCGAATCCAGGATTTTTTTCCCACCTTTTTAAAAAAAAAAAATTACAAGGTGTCTTATTATTATATTTAGGGGCTTTGAATCTATGTGTTTGCACAATTTGGTGCAGATCCAAATAAAAATCCGAATACACCAGATTTAAATGGTTGGCTGTTACAAACCCGGAGACCTATAAATATGGTTACAGAGCTATGAAATTGATTTTAGATAAAGTTGGATTGAATTACAAGGCACTGTTGGGCTCTACTGGGTGCCATTCTAGTTAGACGTGCTTATCTCACTGCATAGATATTCACCTACACACGCAGTGGAGGCCGCCATTGTATCAAGCTGTGAAAAATGCAACTATCTGGTTTCTACTATTATCCTAATTCAAAGACAACAAGGAGTTATCCTTGCTGTGAGGTCACTGCTCTACTCGGACACCTCAGTCACCTGTGACTAACACACTCTGTAAGTCTGTACCCACCTTGCCTCGCTGTGTACTCATTGTCTTCAATCAACCTGGCCAGACCAAAGTCAGCGATCTTGCACACCAGGTTGTCTCCTACGAGGATGTTGGCAGCACGCAGGTCCCTGTGGATGTAGTTCATCCTCTCGATGAAAGCCATGCCATCAGCGATCTACAAACAGAACATTTGACAGCATCTCATGACGGCTGCTTCAGTAAATAATTTTGAGCTTCTCGCACCCCGTCAGGCATAAATAGGAGGCTAATAATGAAAGAACAAAAGCGACGCTTGCCAAATCTGGGAGAGGAAGACATGTTTACCTGAGGCTGTCGTCTTTTCTTAAAGTCAGAGGCTTAAAATAGAACCTCAAAGTATGATTCGCTGACACAAATTCTGCTCTTATGAAGGAAAACGATGGAGGAATTTGTGGTTTGTCTCACCTGTGCAGCCATGTCCACCAACAAGGGGAGCTTCAGGAATTTGCCGTCACCCTCTTTGAGGAAGTCGAGCAAGCTTCCTATGAAATAAAAAATAATGTAATAAAGGCAGGACAGCCGTGACAGCCTGCAGGAGCAATGAGAGGAAAGCAATACCACCGGCATACTAACACACTGCTGTATGAAATGTTCAATATTCAAATTGACCCCTTGATTGTCTCCATACCTGGTTGGAAAGTTAAAATAAACATTAAACGAAGCTTGGCTGTGAATTGGTATGCATTTCATTTAGTGCCTCACAGAAGAATGACGGGCAAGCAGAACTTGGGGGGAAATAATACAGCAGTTGGTCTATGAGATCACGACACACAGCGGATCAACAAACTGCAGGCATTTAATCGTGCATGCACAAACAAACGCATATGCCATAGAGTTTACTCTTAGACGCACATAAATCTAATTACTCATAAAAGCCTGTAAAAAAAACTAAAAAAAACGCATTGCAGTTGAAGCTGGGAAAGCCTACCACAGAACTACTGCAGTATTAAATTAAGCATACCAGTTTCCGGCCTCAGGGAACCTCACGGGACTTCCTATACGTACAGCATATTCATTTAAATGCCCATAAAATGTACATTTTTCCTTAGAGGAAATCATCGTGCCTACATCTGACCACAGCTTGAAAAACAAGGCCACGTGTCTGAAAAGACAACAAGCAGCTGAGTCTCAGAAAATCAGTTCAATTACTCATCAAATATAGCTTTCCAGACATGCTTCAGGTATCTGTGTGCACCTTTTGCCATGTACTCTGTGACGATATAAATGGGTTCCTCGGACACAACAGCATAAAGAGGCACCAGCTTGTCATGTCTGAGCTTCTTCATGATCTGAGCCTCTTGGAGGAAGGCCTCAGGGGACATGGTGCCCGGCTTCAGCGTCTTTATGGCCACCTTAGTGGTTCCGTTCCACGTGCCTGCAGAGACAAAGACAGGGAAAGAAAAGCCCGCAGGCCGCAGAGGCAATCAGTGCTGTTAATGAGGTGGGAGCAGGACAATAACATTAATTAGGCCTTGTAATTGCTTAGACATGTCCTGTCATGCATGTAATCCTCGCAGAAATATCCCTGGGATGAGCGTATAAGAGCTTGCAGTTCAAAAAGGAAGAAATAAATTTGTCGGGAGACGTCCTCCTGAGTGAGTCGATCTCTGGAGATAGAGGGAATACAAACGGAGGAAGGAGCTGCAGGAAGGGGATAATTACCAAGTTTGGACAAAAATAGACACAATAAAAATAGACAGACTGTTTGTGTGTGTTGAATTTAGATCTGGGCTGATCTTGTGTTTTTACATGTACGTAATTATAAAGAGAATACTAAACAAATTTATGACACCAGATACAATTTGTTGAACATGGTCTTGCATCTCTTGTCTCTCTTGCTCTTACCCATCCAGACCTCTCCAAAGCAGCCCTGGCCCAGTTTGACCTCCAGTCGCAGAGACTCCCTGGGAATCTCCCAGGCATCTTTAGCAAGACCCTGGGTCTGAGGTTTGACTGTGGGGCACACCGTGGTCAGCCTGTGGCAAAGCCCGTCGGCATGCTCTGTGATAAAGCAACACACGGAGATCACAACGATGCATTACCAGAGCTAAAAGGATACAACAATTTGTTATTTATGGGTCTTTTTATTGGTATTTAAAGTCATATTATGTGCAATAAATCCCAAATAGAATTGAATAAACATTATATACAACCCCCCCCAACACACAGGTTCTGCTCCAACAGAGCCCCCACCCCTGTAAGAGTACCATTTAATAAATAAACAAAATTGGTTTCATACACAATTACATGTGTTTATAAATAACTTCAAAAGTCACAGAAATTGTGCGACAGATTAAAGGAAACAAGAAGAAATAACAACAACAAAAAGAAATGAAAAACAAACAGAAAAATTAAAAATTTAATATTAATTGTGATGAAATATAAATGAGATAAAGTGGCTTTTTAAACACTGAAATCCACTCCAGAGTCTGACTGAGATGAAATGGGATCACAGATCGTTTCAACCTCAATTCTCCTTGGGCTGAAGACGAGGAGAAAGGCTCAAAATCATAACTGCACCATCAGTTGTTAGTAAAATGACAGCCTATTCATCTCCCTTGGTAACACTCTGGAGCCTATCGTGGAGCACTGGAAGCTGCATGGTGGCACAGAGCAGCAGGTGGGACTGAGAGCGATTCTCACGTGTGATGAAAGGCTGCGATGAATAATGAATCAGTGCAGACCCAAGAGGAGAGAGGAAACATTGCGCTACATACCGGTGTAGTGTTTGACGAGCTTCTGTAATGTGTCAAACTGAGCTCGTGTGGTGATGTAGTATCCCCCGTTGTCAAGCTTGCGTATCTTGTAGTGTTTCACATTGTCTCCTTTGGCTTCATCCCAGTCTCGTATGGAGAGGGAATAAGCACCTGCAGGAGAGAAGGAAAACGTTCTTTATCCATCTAAGCTGAGGTGTTAGCGATAGCAAACAGGAATGAGATGCTGGCTCCATGATTGTTTCTCGACACTAGAAATGACCGGTTATCTTTCAATTATGTCCTAGACAAAGAATCAGCTCACTGCACTGATAATGAAAATGTCTAAAATAGAGCTAACGTACACATTTTCTTTCCTTACAAAACACCTTGGTTCTATATTAAGGCAACAGGATGTGAGGCTGGATTGTAGTAGCTAGAGGAGGTGGGCGGAGTCCCTCCTACACCTTGCATGGGGTGTTTTTGGTGGGAGAGGGATGGGGTTCACAGGGCCTACCTCCCCCCCCTTATGAAAAATTAATGACAAACAAGAAAACAATCAGAATGTCCTCAGGACACAGACTCCCTCCTTATGGTCTGGTAGTGGTCCAAGGCATGATAGGACATGAAGCCTGCAACGGGCCTATCCTTTCTTCTGGGTCTGGGCGTGGTTCAGAAAGCGCTTTTTGCAGCGCTTTCTCCAAATGCTGCACATGTGTAGTCAAATTGTTGAAGACGTTTTCTTAATTTTGCATGTGTTTTTCACTATTTCCATGTGTTTTCTTAAGTTGCAGTGCATTTGCCACCATAATTGTCTCTATATCTGCCCTTTATGTCTATCTGTTAGCTCTGCATTTAACTCTCAATGGTTGCAGACAAGTCTCGTCATAGACCACCTTCTTTTTTTCCCTTTTATCTGCATCTCTTCACTTGTCTTCATCCCGGAAAGCTTCTGTAGTGGACAAATAATGCTTGAACTACAGCCTAAGTACTACGACACCCATGATGCTCAGCTGACGTTATGGAGAAGAAGAGGAGAAGAAAGGGAATGTATGTATTATCAAGTTACTATCCAGCATAATCGGTACCTGTAGCTCACAGTTTCATGTCAAAATGATCATTGGGAGTTGTAGTGGACATCTTCTCTCACATTTCATACACAGTTCTAACGTTTGATTTTTAAATCAGACACATCTTCTGAGGCAGCCGCTAATTCTTTCAACCGATTGTTAAACTGGGAGAGTTTTGACTCCGCAGAAGGCCAACATTCAGCCCTATGACTTTTAGGCACTCATCACCTTTAGTAGTTTCACTTTCTCGAACCAGGAAAGTTCCTCGATGGTTCCCCGGATTCAGCAGCAGCCTCTCAGCATCTTTACGTCCCATTTTACCGAAGTACCACCTATCAGGCGAGAGCATAAACATTAAAAAACCTGTCCGATTCAACACATAAGTGGTGACTGAGTAGCTGAAAACCAGGAGCAGCCTCGCTTGATGTCGTTGCATAGAACATCAAACTCACATTAGGAGGCTTCATCTGGTTTGTGGAGCTGTTAACATTCAGACTGTGTGCTTGTTGCAAGCCACGTGAGATCAGATCATGCTACTGTTATTAGTCTCTCAGGTGCAGTCGTAGATGGCGTAATGAGGTTATAAGAAGCAGCAACAAGGCCTTACTCTTCAGCCTGGATGGAGTCAGCAGGGGCCACGTAATTGCTCGGGATGTAGCCTGTCCTCCCTGTGTTGATGGAGCGAGCCTCCCACCAGTCTCCTTCTCTGCAGGAAGAGAAAAATGGCTTGTTCATTTAACAGTCTACTGAGGCCTGGTACTCATACATCGTGCTATGACTGATACTCAAACCAGTTAATAATGGTTAATAGTAAAAACTCAAGGATTTAAAGTTACTCTCACTTTTTAGTCATGTGTTCTGCATTCATTCATTAACATATTGAGAGGTAAGCCTGGTGAAAACTGTCAGAATGGGGAACGAGACTAATCTAGCGTAGTTTGCATTACAACGCCTCAGGCGGCATCTCTGCCACAGCATGGATTAAATAAAAGATTCACAGCGCTGTGCACAAAGCCAGCATCAGGAGACGAGTTGCAGTCAAACTCATTCATGAATACAAATACACAAGCAAACAGGTACACTTCAGGATCCAGTATCATAGTGAGGCATGGACGCATGTCTAAATAAATGCAGCATAAACTGAGAGAGAAACCAGGAAGGTGCTCACGTGTTATTGATGATCTGGAAGCGGTCTCCTTTCTTAAAAGACAGATCGTCTGATGTTCGAGCTTCGTAGTCGTACAAGGCCACAAAGAAGGTAACGCCACCTTGAAAACACAAAAACAGACCCACTTATAACAAATAAATATCCCGAGCGCTTGTGAAAGTGACGAGGATGGAAGTAGAGGACATTATGATGCTGCAGAGGGATCATACCAGGACGCAGCAGGTTTATTTGTGTCTGTGACTGTTGATTGGCTAAAATTAAAGTGAAATATGTGTCTCGCCAAGGTCTAAGAGATCATACTGTATTGATTTTCTTTGGCTCAAGAATACTTCCCCTGCATGGAAATGACTCCCAGTCGACACACTCAGACACAAACCAAAGGAAAGTCAATATAGCTGCCATAATCTAGAGGGATGAATCATGTTACTCGCACGCGGTGTTAAAATGAGCTCAAAATAAATATTTAAAGACCAGAGTTCAGCAAATTATAGTCGGAGTCAGCTCCTCTGTGTCACGTCAACATCCTGTCACACATTCTGCATTGTTTGCAGCCACACTCCAAGACAGAAGACATGTTATACCCATCATTGAAAACAATGCTGCCAGCGGTAATCCCATTATCTCCTGAAGAAAGCACATACCATGGCAGTGCCACCTTCACCCCCCCCCCACACACACACACACCGCCCTCCTCCTCCCCTGAGAGTAGATAATCCAACATGACAGAGGATTACAACCTAAATCCCATCGAAACAGGTTCAATCTCATCTCTTTGCTCTCGGGGTCGCTGTAAGCTGCTCAGGCACATTTAGAGTGATCAGAGTTGACAGCAGGGCCTGTGTTAAATCTAGCAGAAAAGCTAGTTAACAATGGCTACCTGTGACACTAACATGTCGGATCAGCATACAGATCGACTTAAGATCAATGATAAGTATGTTTGTGTGCTTTGGTTCATTTACTGTTTACTGTAATCTAAAATGTTTATTCATTCCTGCTGACTTTTCTCTTGAGCGAACTCTGTTTCATACTTATAATTAATATTCCTGTTTATAGCTTAGTTTAGTTGACACAAAAGAAAATTAATAAATAATAATAATAATGGCTCCACCCCTTTTCCCCCGGATGTACTCCAAAATACTATGGTTCCTTCTTGACACATTCTGCCACCAAGTATCATGAAAATCTGTCAGGTAGTTTATGTGTAATAGACCAAAATGTTGAAAAATCTCTATCTCACAATGTTAAATGAAGTGAAAAAAAAAATCCTGACTCTGCCCCTTTATCTGGATGCACTCCTAAATGGAATTGGTTGCCCTGCCACATGCCCAACCCTCCCACCAGGTGTGATGAAAATCTGTCAACTAATTTTTGTGCAGTCCTGCTAACAGACAAACAAACAAATCAACCGATACACAGACCCAATAACCACCTTCCTTGTTAGTTACCAACTACCAAGGAAAGCATGCTTTACACCATGGGCACCTGACTGCAGGATAAGAAGGCAAGCTGATGATTTCTGCAAGACGTGATTGGCTTATTGTGAGAGGTGTGAAGACTGAATGCCATATTTGCAGAGAAGTTACATTTTTCAGAGAACAATACTGTTGAATGAATGGTGCGAGTGTATAATGACACACTTCACCAATGCAACAATTTAGCCTCAGGAAAAAGATCAACAAAAGCAAAGAATCACTTGCCAAATATACTGACCACATATACATGTATGTACAAGCTGTGCAAATTTGTGTAGAATGTAATGTGTGTATTGACAGTGTACATAAATACACTTGAAATGGGATATAATATCAAAGTATTTGTATAAAACAGAAATATATCCAAGTAACATTTGATTTTGGTCCACTTCAGGCTCTGAGGATGCATCATTTGTGAACCACATATGTCTGCAAATAATTTGGTGCCAGGATAAGAGAAACGTTTGACTTGCTGGCGGCTGCAGAAGAAAAGTCAGGGGATCACTAGTAATTAAGATTCATTCTCTGAGCTCCATGGATAGTTGTAGCAATTTTCATTTGAATCCATCCAACTATTGTCAACACTTTTTACTTTAAAAAAGAAAAAGAACAACATGAGACCAAAAATATTTGAGTCAGTCAAAGAAGTCAGTCGTCTTCATTCCCTGGGTGACCAGCAGACCACCATCTCTTGAGCCAAGCCGCTAGCATAACTCAAAATGATGAAAAATATGATGGGTTAAACATATGCAGCAAGTCAAGTCTTAACCGCTGGATTTAAATACATATTAAAAATGATGTCGTATTAAAGATTGATACCATGCGGCTTTATGGAAATACTTCCACAGACGGCAAACTAAAGAACATGGAGATTGCGAGTGGCTGCCTGGAAGACAAGACAAATATTGAAAAAGTAAAAACCCAATGGTGCAGTAAATAAATGGGCTAAAACACGTGCACTGATCATGAATATTGAGACTATTATCAGGATTGCAATGACATCTTACAATAAAACACTCACTTGAGACAGCACCAGAGAAGGAGTTGGACACAGGACCGGAGAAGGACGATGCCCCTCCAAAGGGAGTCATGGCAGACGAGGAGCCACCAAACGGCGTGATGGTGTGGTTGAAGTTTATCACCCCAGAGCCTGATGAGGAGGCGGGGAGTTGATTCTGCTGCAGCTGTGTGGGATCCGGTCCGTAATGACCAACGTGAGGCGTGGTGGCCGTGGAGTTGGGGTCTGACATGGTGGAATCTTCTGGCCGATACTTCATAGTGGCGCCTTTTTCCTCTTTGCTCTTTATGCAGCCCATCGTCTCGCCCTGTCGGGACAAACGCAACACAAAACGGTCAATCTATACAAGAAGATCGAAGAATATACAGCATTCAATTCATGACTCGCCTTGATTATACATAAATAAAGTGAAGGACCAAGGGATGTGCAGGATTAACGTTTGCAACATAAGGCCTACAGGAACATGAGCTGTGAAATGAAAATTGAATGACCTGATATTAATATGTGCATCATTTTGTTGTTGTTGTTGTTGCTGCTGCAGACACTAAGACTATAAGCCATGTCGTAACTGGGACATATGGGTAAATATTAAATCCGCTTTGATTCATGCTCGACTCACATGTGCAGATTGAACGATGCATGCATGTTTTGAGATATGACTAGAGCAAAACAGGGGAGAAAAAGATGATTATCCATTTATATTGTTATTTTTTATTAACAAAAAAAGAGAGAACTTGGTGTTTACATACAAATGACAAAGCCAATCTAAACCCAATCTATGTCCTAGAAATGGAGCAAAATAAGAACTGTGTGTAGTGTCAGTGCTGTGTTCTACTTTTTCTGAGAAATTGCTAAACCAGCCTACTAGGCACAAGTCAGGGGGCAGAGAGGTCAAGGGGTCCCTGGGCAGGAGCCTCTGTATGAAGTGGCAGTAAATATTTCTGGCCGGAAAGTCGATCAATCAAACGAGACACAAAATAAACACAAAGAGATGTAAAACATCCTGAAAGAACCTCAAACAATGAAGAGATTTAAAATGACAACAAAGAGATGCAAAATCACTGCAAAGAAATACAAAATCATCACAAAGAAAGAAAAATGACCACTGAGAGATAACCCCCCCCCCCCCCCCCCAAATATAGCGAGATGTAAAAAAGAAACTCAAACAACTGCAAAGAGATGAAAAATGATGACAAAGAGATAAAAACAACAACAAATAGATGCCAAACATCTTCTCAGATATACAAAACAACTACTATGATATGCAAACCATCTACTAAGAGATACAAAATGAATATAAATAAACTCTAACAAGAGCAAAGACATTTAAAGAGATACAAAATGACGCAAAACAATCACAAAGCCATGCTAAACAGAAACAAGGAGGCATAAAATGAGTAAAAACGACATCTCTGAGTAAATTTAGTGTCTCTGAGTCTATCTAAGAGCATTGGAGTGACTTTTACATGTCTGTACACAAGGGCTCATTCTCTCATAATCCATCCTAGCCTCACCCTGACCGTCACGCAACACAATATAAAACACTGGTGTGTCTCCATGTGCGTGGCTGACATTCTTCCACCTAACATAATTTGGCCGGAGTCACACTGAGGCATTCTTCTGGGAGGTGAAGGCCCGGAAAATGTGGAGACAATCAGACACGCTTGTAAAGAAAGAAAGTCTGAGCTCGGGGGAGCTCAGAATGTTTTCATTTGCTAAAAACAATGGCTGCCCGAGGCGTTGGACCTGCTTAACTGACAACGACACATTATGATGCAATAAAACAACAGATCACTGAAGAGAATATGAACTTTTATTATCGGCGCAGAGAAGGTGTGGTGTAGGAAAGCAGACTGAGCAAACACTGAGCAAACATCACAATCCTACCTCTGAGAGACAGAAGAGGATCTGCTGGTGCAGAAATACACCTTTCATTGATTTTGGAACAGCGGCCGTCATGTTTAGGTGGGAGGGATTTTTTTTCCAAATTTAAGAAAAGGAGGGGCAGAATCGAGAGTTCATTGAGTTCTCCAGCTGAACTGCCAAGGAAACCAACAAAATGGGGACAAACCACAAAAACCTTCAGAATACTTCCTCAAAAAAAAAAAGAAAAAAAAAAAGAAGAGCCATACAACTGGTTAAATTACAGGTCAGCTCATGCTAGTTTCCCTCTAACAAACCATTTTATGAGTGGTCAGTCTCTGGACACGTTTGGAAATGAAACAGATTGCCTGTAAAATGTCTTCAAAGGAATGCAGCAGTAAATCTAAGCTCAGATGTTAGAGCTACAGCCAATTTTCGGAGAACATCGGAGTGGGAAAAAAAAACACTTTTTCCAAGCCTTTCCTTTAACCTCGGGACAAAACCAGTGTCATGGAAAGCAGAGGTCTTCACTCAGCGGCCTGGTCAACGATGGTGGGCTTGTGTTACGTCATCAGACAGATGAAACGTTGGACAATGTCCCAGGAATATTTGCACTTGAAAGTTTTTTTCCTTCCAAAAAATTAGGCATCAGTCATTTCGGAAAAGCAAGTCTTGCAAAATTATCATAACCGCACAAATACTTCAAGTAGAGCCTTTTAAAGGGAAGACAAGTCATCATCATATTGTCATTTACAGTCATTCTATAAGTGAGGATTGCTGAAAGTTGCCTTAAATTTTAAGTAATAGCCAATTGGTCCTGTAGCTGTTTCATTTTTTTTAGATTTGTGGTATTAGGAGTTTTTACCACTTCCTTTTTGCTGTAACTTAAACAAATCTCCTCCTCCTAATTATCTGTCTCCCCTTTTTCATTTGTCTTCAAACCAAAACGTGCCCACAGTGGTGCTGTGGTGTTTGGCTTTGCCACTAAATGATGCATGATGTTCATGCCGACAGATCCTCCAGAGATAAACAGCCGGTAGCGCTAAAGGCTAATTTAATTCCCCGTTCGTGGCAGAATAAGTGCAACCGCATGATGTCATTAACACGCGCCAGTCAAACAGCTGTGGAAAATGATGTGGAAAAAGGAGATGGAAATATGACATCATGATTGATTCAGCTGTTTTTAAACTGAATGGAGGCTAATGATTGTGCAAAAATAATTGTGGTTAGCTCAAATAATAGCAACCAGGTGATAATGTAATAATGGTAACAGGCCTGGACAGAAGCATAAAGTATGATAACTGCCTTATACTACACAGATGAAATGAATTATTTTGTAGAAAAGTGTAAAATATAATAAATCATTGCCTTTATGCATAAAAACAAATACAATATCGAAGTCTGATTCCCAACAAATCCAGGGTAGAGCTCTGCAAAGCATCAGAATGACTCCCATTAGTGGCTGTGTGGGCATAAAAAATGATTCTGATTACAGTCCAAGTGAGAGGAACAGAGAGGGAGACAGCAGCTTGGTAAATGGGAGAGGAGGGGGTGAAAGTGGCAGTTTGATATACGGGAAGGATTATGAGGATGTAGGTATAAAAAAAGAAGAAGAAAAAGTGTGACGTCTAGCGCCTGGAACTGAAACAAAAAAGTGCCGACCCAGGTCTCCACCCACACATGACCATCTTGACCTGTAATGACCTCCAATATTTGTTGCATTCAACCGGAAAGCTCAAACAGTGAGATGTGTCTCGGGGCTGAGGGGGGTCTCTGTTGGAGGTGCTCTTGGCTGTGATGCTACGATGCAGACCGGCTCAGCTTAGATGACCCTTTATCAGTGTCATACTGGTTAAACCAGCCAGCTGTCGCATTATGACACCGCAGGCTATGTCCACACTGTATGTCCTGTGTGAGGTGTTAAATGATGCATGAAGGTATACCGAAAAGAGTCACACCTCCTTTTCGAAATAAATCCAAACCCTACAGACTTGCTGTCTTTCGCATTCCGGTCTGTTCACAACAAGATCATTCTCCTGTAGTATCTGCACCATGGGCATGGAACAATTTGCAAAAGCATCGAAAGTTAGATTCACTGGTATCAATTGACAAGTTTAAAGGCATCTTGAAGAATGTGGTGATGGATTACGTGTGGTTTTATTGTGGATTTTTGTATAACATGTTGTATTTTGTTGCATTTTAATATGTGTGATTGGCTGCTACTGTGTCCAGGTCTCTCTTGTAAAAGAGATTTTTTTTTTTTTTATATCTCAACCAGCCGTCCTGGTTAAATAAAAGTAAAATAAAAAAAAATAAAAAAGTAAAATAAAACAACATCATTCCTGAACAGCAGAGCCGGGAAGCCGCAAAGAAAATCTGCTTCGCTGCTAATTATAGTAACTTACTCTTATTGCTGACAACATCCCACACTGCCCTCAGGATGATAGCATGACCTACAACAGCATATCACACGCTGACCTCAAGAGAACTTCCAGTTTCACCAAATAAAGCCCCACAGAAACAATGAGAGGAAGGTGACGAGTTGAAATGAGGATGTTTACAGGTCATCATAAAAGACAAACATGTATATTCTGAGGCTCCTTCCTCTATCTGATTGGAAGGGCATGGTGCTATTGTCTCAGTGCAGAAATGAGGACAAACTAAGCTTTCCATTCTGCTTAAATCAAAGTGGTTTGGAACAGACTGTTTTATAACGAATCAGTATTTAAAATAAGGAGAAAAACCCTGACTAACTTTTCTGTCACTGCTTATTTTCCTACTGTTTTGTACAACAGCTTCTGAAATTTGAATCTCTCTAAATGTCTTTAATTTTTCAGCATATTCGTTTAATGTTCCGCCTCTGGGAAGGTCAGATTGCTCCATCAGGTAATGCAGAACTGATAGCTGGAAAGGATTCAGCGTCTTGCTCACGGACACTTCATCAGGGAAGATTACTTGGAGGATGAACACCAACACAGAACAGCTCAGGGACACTTTTTAAAGGATTATTATCTTGTGGAAAACAATCTCTGGCAGCAAATATTCTGTTTTCATACCAGTAACTGAAAGCCTCGTCAATGAAATGTAAAAAGAAAATGAAAAATGTCTGCTATAAAATTCCCGCAGCCCAATGTGGCATCTTCAAATCTCTAATTCCTAAATAGATCCATATTACTATCAGTCATAATGAAGAAAAGCATGAAATTCTCACATTTGAGAAGCAAAATATTTCAATATTTTGCATTAAAACTGGCTAAAATGATCAAAATAACTGCAGATTTCAATTTCTGTCAATCACATAATCCACTAAACCTTCTTTGCAACCGACGTGTGCTGTTATGCATTATCAAAGCTTCCATCATAGCCAATATAGACACAAGGCATAGCAAGAACCCTAAAGCAATACAGGAAATACACGATAAACAAAAAAACTAAAGAAGACTCCAGATGTTCCCCCAGAGACCGAGTCCTCCAGGAATGTCCTGGGCCCCTTGACCTCTCTTGTCTTTGCTTGTTTGTACCAGAACATAGATTCAAGATTCAAATAAGACAAATCTGATGAGATGAAATTGTCTATGTAGAGATGTTTAAGTCATACTGATGGAATCAAATGAGTAAAGTTACAATACAAAATGTGTCATTGACGTATTCACTACTCGACAAAATTAAACTATGTTATCTCATCCAGAAACTGCAAAGTGACTAAATATGAGTGTGGTGACGGGGTTTGGTTTGTGCCCAGTATCAGGTGAGAGGGAGTCTGGGTGCGATTCAGGGCGCGGGGCATAGTCCGAACAGAGTGTGAAGAGCGTCCCAGCAGGTAATGTGGGGCATCGACCTCCCACCTGAACCGCACTTATTATAATTACACCAAACCCTGATTCTCAAACCTATTTAGCATCTCTCAGCCTCCACTCTGCTGCAGTTTAGACTCTAATAATGTTGACATTTGGCCGGATGAGAGTCGTGTAACTGAGCCGAGGGGTACGATGGTAGACTTCCTCTATCCATCGGGTCAAAGTGAAACCCGGCCCAGCGTCTCATCGAGCAGCTGTCAGCGGCTAACGCTACAGCTGCAGGACGGGGAGGATCCCTGGAGCTTTACTGGGCTTCAGATCTGCGACAGATGCGGTCTGCCACCATCTACATTCCTGTGATGCCAAAGGGTTAAAACTGAGTCTGGAGGAATGTCACTTTGGTGGGTATAGAGTTCTGCTGCAAGGACACGCAAAGGAAACTGATGCAGAGGCGACAACGGTCTTAAGGCAAGAAACGACTTGTAAAGGAGTTCGATAGAGAAATATTAACTGCAACAGAAATGAATGGAGAGACTTGAGAGTCCTTGACAGTTTTTCTTTATAATATAATGTCTCTCTTTGAGAGCTGAGCTGATATTACTGGTATATTTAGTAAACTTGAGCTTCCTGTTGAGCTCATGTGAGTGAGTAGGCTGCCAGAGAACACACATCACACGTTTATAAAATAACAGGTCTCATAGGAATACCTGAGTACCTGTGTCTGGACTATGTGTGAGCTATTTTGGGAATCTCAGTGTGTCTACAATCATCCATTTGTCAGCACACGACAGGGTCAGTGATTGAACTGTCACCATCTAACAGAGTGGCTTTAAACGCCACATGATGGCTTGAATGAAGATGTTATTTTGTTGGGAACATATCCAAAATCTACTATCACGTATTTGCCAAGACGTTTGCTCATAAAACACACTTTTCAGATAAAAGTTTCATATGAAAGAAAAATCGTGAGCCCAATCGTTATTGGATTTTTGTTGCCAGATGCAGCAGAACCCTAAAAAGTATCAATAGATTTAATGATAAGTTCCTGTCTTTGTTTAGCATCTGTAATCCAAATGTTGGCCGTTTAATTTTAGGGAACATTTCCAAAAACTAATGATTAAATGCAGGTTATAGCAGATTATAGCAGCTGTTTAATGTCCACTCAGACCTGGAAACCTCCCAGTGGAACCAGTGTTTTATAGAGCAGGTGAGGGTTTGCTGCCTTGCTCAAAGGAACCCTTTGGTATGAATTTACTCATTTTAATTAATTACTGAACTTGCAACTTTCCTAAAGACATAAAATTTGAATTTGTGATAAAAAAAAAAAATCAGTGTACAGATTTGTTACACTCATCCTATATAACAGATTGGAAAAAAAAACTTGTCTTATGGATCAAGAAAGTTATGTATTTCCACTATATGATTCAGTCATAGTTGTGCAAAAGTGCAGGATGAGCTGCATCCTTTCAATGTGTAACAGTTAACTCTGAGCAGGCTTGTCACACACTGTGGGTAATGAGGTCACAATCTCCTATCCCTGCCCTCAAAGGGGAACTGGGGACGACAGAATCTGTGACTCATCTGTTTGTACAGTAAGTAATCAGGCTGACAGCATCACCAAAAAGGGTCATAACTTCTTCCGTTTCCTCCTGAACTCTTTGCAATAATCTGACTCAGCATGAGTCAAAGAGTACGTTTGATATTTGAAATGATGAGGTGGCACTTTTGCCTCATGTCGGTCGTACAGTCCTGGAGCCAACATGACTAGAGATGAACACAATAAGTGGAGACATCTAACTTTAGTTTCTAAGGACGCTGAGGTCAGTCATGCATCCACAACAATTCTGAACATTTTTTTTATCAGTCTGTGGTGGAAGCGTTGCATGTTTGAGAAACGGCCTTAAAGCCGATGATGTCACGCTAAAAGTGGTCACTGAGAGGAAGATACTGTCCAAACCTCGGGACATCCTGGATAACTCCTCTCACACCATGTACCAAACTGAACATGTCACTCTACATCATGTCACTCTACATCATGTCACTCCCTCTTTGTCAGCTGGTGAATCCAAATACCAGCACCATGTCCCGGACTACATTTCTGTGTCTTTACTGACATATCTGTTGCATATATTTCCTCAGACACTTATCAGAAGCTTATTTATGACAACACTCTGTCACTTTAACTCGCATTTAGAATATGTCTCTCGCCACTTGTGTCCATTTTTCCTTTTTAAAAAAAAAAAAAATTGTTTTTAACACTGCCATACATAACATTATTGCTTATGTGTGTTGTGCTTTTTTTTTTTTTACTCTTCTAAGTGTCTTCCCTCCAGCAATAAAAAACATTTTTGCATTAAAATAAATGAAATCTGCTTTTCATTTCAACTTAAATAAAAAACAAACAATTTCCCTCATTGACAAGTTGTGAAAATTAAACCATACATTATGAAGAATTTAACATATTTAATGCTATTACACTGTAAAGATCTGTATGATAGAGACCTTGCTTACTTATAGGTATTTATATGTTTACACTGATATTCCAGTGGGACTTGGAACCCATGCTGTGTATTCATTTATATTTACACCTATTTACAAATGATCTGATGATTAATTCATAGCTCAGGAGGATTGCAGTGCAGACTACAACCTACAGACAGGTGTATGCATTTGTCTGATCAGAAGGCAGCTTCATTTCTTTGTTGATGACAGGTCAGACAGATGCGTTTCGGCCCATCCTGATCGAATCCCGCAGCTTTTACAAAGACTCATTTTTACCTTTAAGAATCCGCGTCTTTATTCTGTGTTCTTTCCCCTTCCTCCTTGGATCAGATCCCTAAACAAAAAATAAAAAAAAAACCATCCGAGTTATTCCATCCGGAACCGAACCGCCTTCATCCTCACTTCATCCATCCAGCAGAGCAAAAAAAAAAAAAAAAAAATGTGGTGAAGTTAAACCGAAGCGGCGTCACAGCGTCTGCGGATGGAGGAGACGCTCATTGTTGTGACGGAGGATGAGTCCAGCAGCAGCATGGCACTGATTTAAAAAAAAAAAAGTCAGATCCTAAAGTGTCCCAGTTCTTTGTCGCCTCCACTTCCTACTACCAAACTTACATCCACCCCCACACAACAACATGGCCGACCCCGCTGCGGGACTGGAGCCACACAGCTGGAGATCCGTCCGGGTACAGCTGATCTGAGAGCAGCGGGGAGACGAGGAGCACAGGAGGAGCTTGAGTAGAGAAAATTATATGAGGAGATGATGAGTAAAGGAGGGGAAGAGAAAAGATGGAGGGTGGTTTCTCATGGGGAAAAAGGAGGACTTAAAGCGTGCTAAAATTGTACCCTTTTCAGTCCCAAATACGGATCTCTGGCGCCCTCATGTGGCTGTAGTCTGATACTGCAGCTGCGCATCTGCTACTCAAGGGAATATCTTTTTACTCAAGTACTTAATTACAATTTTAAAGTATTGTGCTTTACTAGAGTAACTTAATTTTATGCAACATTAACCTCCTGTACCACTACACCTCAGAAGCAAATATTAATCATTTATTCCACCACGTTTGACAGCTTTGGTTACTCCGCTTTATATTTTTGCATCTTTCATTTTTTTCCTTTCCTGCCATGTGAAAACCACATGTCTCCAAAATTTGGTGATCTAGACGTGTTCCAGAAAACTCTCCCACTTCTTAAAGTAAAAAAAAAAAAGACATGTTCACGTACCCACCCACCCACTTCACAATGAAATAATCAAAGATTTAAAAACCGCTCTTACATTAGTTCATAATCACAAAGCTGATGTTTTTCCGAGCTCATGATAAGTTGATATCAGAATCACATTTATTGGCCAAGTGTGTTTGCACACAAACACAAGGGATTTGTTGTTACTGTAGCGCCAGGCTGTGTCCTGGTGGAGTCTAAATTTCCCCACTTCCTGGTTCTTGAGGAGTGCAGGTCCTGGAGGATGAGCAGAGGAGCCCCGGTGATCTTTGTTTCTCCTGCGGCAGAATGTGCTTCTCACTGGACAGCAATGCTACAAACATCTGAAGACTTACAATTACTTAAAATTGGCACAACTTTAACATCTACAGGGGTAAAATACAGCATACAAATTAATGCAGCAGTAATGATAATCCAAAAACATCATATATACTGTAATATTAAAACACTGACAGGGACCATTTTACTGCAAAATGAGTACTTTTACTTTGAATACCTCAAGTTTGGCTGATTACACTGAAATACTTTAACTTGAGTAAGATTTTGAATGCAGTGCCTTCACTTTTAGTGGAGTATTTTCACAGTATGGTATTAGTACTTCAGTCAGTATAGGGATCGACACAGAGAAGTCTCAGTTGTCAGGAGGATTTGAACCATCGCCAACGTGCCGCCTAGTTTTATCTAGACATACATACAGTAATAAACTGGCAAGTGGGGATATAAAATGATAATTTCTATTGGAAGATTTATAGCATCCTAATATCGCAGCTTTTATATTGCTGTCAAATAAAAACCCCAAATTTGGTGATTTGTAATATTTCACACAATTTTGTTAGAAAATATTTATTTGACGAGTTACCAAAACTATCCTTTTCTCATAATAAACCAGCTAATTGATTAAATAAATAAATAATTTGAAATAAATCTTTGCTCAAAGATGAAAACAAATCTGTTTTCAGTCATTTATAGTGAAGTTTGAGATGTCTTTGCAGGGCCGTAACTAACAACTAAAGTTACATCCTTTTGGTGTCAGCCCTTCCAGGCACACACAAACACACACACACACACACACACACACACACCACACACACACCCTGTAAATTAGATTTATAAAGCCACTTGTGTGTCAACACACACGTTGTAAAAGCTGAGTATTACTTGATTCATGAGGCTGTAACTTCAATAAAACTCTTTGAACTCATCATGTCAACACCAGTAGGCGTCTCTATAAAAACCTAACAGTCCTGAAAGGACAGGGAGTCATATGTTCCTCAGCTGTCTTGTTTGATTTGATAAAGATCAGTCACACAGCGTCTGTCTGTCCGCCTGCCTCTACAAATAAAACATATGAAACCATGAATTTAACACAGCGGTTGTTTGCAGACACATCTGAACAAAAAAAAAAATTCTTTTACTATAAACACATACCCAGTATTACCAATATGTTACTGTCAGGAACCATTTTGGATTTATATCATCACATTGTTGATCTGTTTAATGAAAAAACCCAAATGTTATCAGACGTTCATTTTAACAGGAGTGCCAACTTTCAACAGGAGATTAAAATGCTTCTGCAAACTTTGTTAATATTCCACCCTGATTATTACAGGAAGACACTTATAAAGTGTGGTGAGTCAAGCATCAGGAGATTACTGGATAAATATTCTTATCTGCTCTCAGGTCTCCACATGTAATTAGACGATAACATATCCTGGTAACATTGGCTCAGATACTTGTAACAGGATTAAGACATGCTGGTTAGCAATCAGTAGTTTACTGTGATTAATTTCCATATAAAACAATGATTATAATTTTATGATTTTTATGTGTAAACCTTAATTAATTTCCACTCCGTTAAATGTCCAAAAGCAGCAGTGGAATAATTTTTCAGATATACACTAGAAATTGTTCTGTACTTTTTAAAATCAGCCTGTTATTTCTAGACTGAACCAACCTCTTAAGATTTCTTGACAAGTAAAATTATCTTACTGCATGGACAGATAAACCTCTAGTATTAAGGCATTTTCTCCGTGTTTATTTCTTGTGTTTTACTCTTTTTTTTGCAGTGTATGTTAAAGTAAAATACTGCCACACTGTGAAAATCATCATGTTTTCAAAGCCTTACTTTCTTATGCAAAAATATCCAAATATGATCTGCAAAATGTACATAACGTATCAAAGGTTAAAGTACTCATCATGTCAGCGTTTTACTATTATATAAGATGCTTTTACATTACTATTACTGCTGTATTCATGTGCATGCTGTGTTTAACTGCTGTAGTTGTTTAGGGTTAAGCTAATTTTAAGTAGTTTATACAACATTTTATTTAGTTTCTTCATTCTTCATTATTTATTTATATAGTTTATTTATATTCTATAAAATCATCAAATGTTTGAAGCATGACTTTTCCTGTGAGAACCATGTTTCTCTAAAAACAGCCCTGTTTTCAGCTTTGAGACAATATATTTTCCACCTATTGCAATTTAAAAAAAAATAGTTTAATTCACTTAAGAAGTAGGAGAATTTTCCCAACCAATAAATCCCTCATTTTACCAGAAAAAAAAAATCAAAATCACCCAATTTGGTGATACATGGTTTTCACAGAAGACGAAGGGTATGAAAAAAATGTAATCTAAAAAGATCCTAGTAACTAAAGTCGTGTGATATAGTGGAGCAGAACTTTAAAGATGCATGAAATGAATAATGAATTAATATTAATGTGAAGAACAGAACCAGATGTTTACTTAAATAAATGCACAATTACAGTTACATTCCACCACTGTCCAAAACACACAGGGATTTTTATCGGCCATGTAAATGTTGCATTTTCCATTGGAAGACTACATGAAAGTCTAATTTAGAATTTACTGACCCATTTTAAAATCATTGTGATCATAAAGTGAAATCTTCCAGTCCCAGTTCGCACCATTAAAATGAGAATTAAACCCTTTCATATGATTTTTGAACTGATAAGATGAGGTCATCCTGCTCAGATACTCTTTCCTGGGCATTGTCTGTCTTCGTGGAACGGTGCACTTTCTTCTCCTAACCATTTGGGTGCAGTGCTCCCTCAGAGTAAGGAATGCAGTACAGGCTTGTTCCCTCTTCATAGTAAGAATTCAAAGTAAAGTGTTTCATGGCACTGAGCAAACGGTCACATGACGTCAGCGCCAGAGGAGGATCGACCCGTCTGAATCATCCACTAAAGATTCAACACATGGTCCTGATACCTCTGTGGAAGGGAGGGGGGACACGGCTGACTGTTAATGAATAGTGTTCAGGGCATGAAGACAGACATGATGAAATGAGAAAAAGTAGAGCACAAACTTATTTCAAGTGTTTAAATTCAATTTTGAGGTGCGTATTTGTACTTTAGCCTTCCATTATATGATGCTTTATTCTTCAGTTTTACAAGATCTCAGAGAGAACTAGTATTTGACAACTATCGTTACTTTAAAAAACAACAACTTTTAACGTCATATCTATTGGCAAACTTATAGAATACAACAAATTGTTAAAGATGAAACCTTTTCCACCTCTTGTCATGTTTCAGAGGCCTGTCAGTTTCATCTAAAAGGCCCTCTAAATTTCTAAAAATACTTCCAATATTTATTTATTTACTTACACCTGCCACACAGGACAAATTTACGCCACTGGCCATTTAAAGTCACCAATTCACCCATATGACATGTTTTTGGAGTATAGGAGGAACCTGGGTGGAACCCACACAGACCAAAGAAGAACATGCATGGATTCAAACCCAGAACCTTCTTGCTGTGAGGCCTCGGCGCCACCACTGTACCACCATGCAGCCCATGAAAAATCTCATCATGTAATAATAAATCCTTAACAACATGTTCCTGCAAAACATTTTACTTCTTTGTTTAAAATGCAGAACTTTTACTTGTAATGGTGTTTGTTTACATCATTGTATCAATTGGCATTTTGACTAAGGCGAAGGGTATGATTACTACTTATTGATTATTCGACTGTATTTATTATACACATCTGAAAGAGTGACATCAAGGCAAGTGGCTAAAGAGAGTGTACCTCAATCAGAAGACTCTGATTCAAACTGAGGCTGTGCTAAGAATGACCTCTGACCTTAACAGAGGTAAATTAAATCATAAATATAGTTATAAGCTACATATATCAGCTGCCTTTGACATACTTCCATGGTGCTGTGGAGAAACAGTCTCATTTCAGCACTGGACAGCTCTGCAAGACAATAGTTAAAGTTTAAATATATAAATATGATAATACGTCAGCTTTTCGTCACCATTCACTGATAATCATACGGTCCCATATTTGGTGAATTTGAATGATTCAGATGTCGCCTGATTAAAAGTTAATTCACTGAAAACCTCCGTACTGACGTATCTTATGGCTTGACCTCTGACCTTAACAGGTGGAAAGGAAAAAATGACAAATATGCTGGTAAATAATAGAACTGCCTCTGAGAAATGGGGAGCTTTTAGTAAAAGAGAGGCCGTCAGTCATATTTCTGGGCAGCTCCCTGCATCCCACCGAGCTGTTAGGCCCATGTGGTCCTATTGATGGCGTGACGTCAAATGTTGACATTAATCCATTCTTTAATTAATGGCCATGTTTGAATTCAAGATTCATTCTTTTTTTATGACTTGACTCGAGGTCTTTCATTGACGCGGAAGAAGGCCACTCCAATGGGACAGGGAGGAAGGGTGATGACGCAGCCGCCCACTCTGCAACCCCCCCAACCACGTACGCCACAAGTAAAAAAGGCAAGCCTTTCGGAGTCATCAATACAAAAAAGAAGAGGAGTTAACTTCACAGGACGCAGGAAAGTTCTCTGCAGACAAATGACTGGCGCTCTTCGTTCCACTGATTCCATCCATGACCGAGTACACGTAGAAATCCCGGAGAACTGAGCTGTGGGCGCACGGAGGGCTGCACTCTTGGAACAAGCACAAGGAGACTGACGAAGGCGCATCAGTGAGGGACGAGAGGAGAGGAAGGGAGAGCGAGAGAGTCAGACCGAGATAGATATCCTATCTCACTCTCCCAATTGAGGTCTTCAGCGGATCGCGTCCAGGATCTCGCCACTGGTAAGGGGAGGCTCTATTCTGGGGTTTTACGCAGCGTAAAAGTAAAAACGCGTTAAGAGGAAAGTCAGGTGTGGCTGACTTTTTGCTTTTAGAAACCTACAGGTGTGGTTTGTAAGTAACTAAATGCTACTTGAAACAACCTAAAATGATAAAATAATCGTTCTAATGTGTGATTTTAAACCTTTTTCCACTCTCTTAACGTACATTTCTTTCTTTTGCAGCAGGACAATGTCTAGTAAAGCGACTTTAGCCTTACTCATCTATGGACTCATAATGCATTACAGCGTCCACTGCTCACCTGTGGGGCTTAGCTTCCCCAGTGTAAGGTAGGTAAACTTGTTCTTATCGTTTAACTGTCGTTTTTTCCCCCTTCTCTTTGAAAGGAGAACTTGCGCGCAGCATGAGGGCGCAGAATAAAGACCATGTCTGCTTTATACATCATCTGACAGCCGAGCTGTTCGCAGAAACAATTACGCAGAAACATTCACCAGGCAGCGGCGGTAATGTAATTTAGGGCACTGAGGCAGCGGAGACTCATCATGCGGACATTATTCCACCAATTTATTTGATTCGATAATTAATAGGAAACGTTTTAGGCTTAGAGTTTAAAAAAAGGATTATTATTGTGCATCAGCAGGCCTTTGTAGATATAATTTATGGCAATAAGTAATTGCGGTAGATGGATAGCTATATATAATAACGTTTTATTTATTTATTAAGACTTAAACAGTCACTGACGATTTCATAAAACAAAAGTTCTATGCGATAATTTCTGAATTGAATTGGTTTCATCTCGAATACAGATAATATTTCTTTTTGTCTGTCATAAGTCAGATTGTGAAAACGTGTCTTGTTTTGTTTTCTTCCTCAGACTCGACAGTGGGGTTTATGATGAGGATGGAAATTCCTTACAGTCCCTGGATTACGACAGAGACCAAATGAATGTGAGAAGCGCTCCGTCCGTCGCTGACGACGTCTACTCTTTGTATTACCCACCAGAGAAAAGGTGACTGTCATCACCATTTTAACCTGATCCCAACCCTAACCGTTGGAAACATTCATTTTGAACATCTCATCGCCGTAGTCCTATTTCTGTCCTGTTTTGTGTCGGTCAGTCTCGTTGAAATGTTGTCAGTAACTTTCAACACGATGAAAAGTTTTTCTTTTTCTTTTATTAGACTAATTATTATTTCAAGACTTCACCAAATGAGTCCGCTTGAACTGAATTCTCGTGGGAACCTGTTGGATTTAAATCACGCTTTCTTTAAAACGATGGATACGAGTAGTCGTCCTCAAATTGGAAGAATAGCTGCGTAATGAAGAGTTTTTTTCCGTTTTGGAACAGGCAGATATTGAGTGTAAAAATAATTGAAGAAACTTGCATTTCTTTCTTCTATAAATTCAAACACTAATATTAGAATGAAAGAGTATGAGGCCCATTATTACACCTATAACTGACTTGTTAAGATTTCTTGACATTCTTGCGCTGGGTGTGTGGTGATTTTTTTTTTACTGTGTGGCTATCTATCATCCCAGAACGGAAAGGCATGCAGACGGCATGTTTAATAAAGCCTACAGGAAAGCGCTGGGTCAGTTATCAGCAAGGAAATATCTGCATTCTCTGATGGCAAAACGTGTAGGGTAAGAACATCTTCTTGGTTGTCACCTCTTCTCTTCTAGGCTACTAAATGTTTTCTGTCCTATGTGTGTTTTTCTTTCATTTGACTGATCCTTTAAATGCTCATAATTCACGCTGTTATACGTACTGTGTGTGTCTGTGGTCCCATCATCTCCCAGTGTGCAGCTAAAGCTGGCGCCCCTCGCCCTCTGAATCAGCCTGTATTAATGGTATCAGATCGTCACGGGAGTACAAATGGGCGCTTGATTGATTTGGGAAGTGTCATCCTCTGCGCCTGTAGCTGTGTCGTTAAGGCGCAGAGAGGCTTGAATTTATTTCCAATGAATAATTTATAAAGTGGAGCCCTGGTGGTTCCAGTGGAGAGGGGGTGGGATGCGGGGCAATTACTCAACCTTATGCAGGTAGAGAAGATGTCAAAACGTCCTGGGATGGGCTAAAGCTTCAGAATATGAGCATCTGGAGTATCTCTGCAAACAAAATGGGCATAATCGAATCATTTCCTCCATGAGATGACACGAAACCTTCCCAGCCTTACTTCAAGTGTCCAGGCTCCTCACCTCAGCACCACAGGCTGCTCATCCATGGGGGGCGAGGGGGGGGGGGGGGGGGGGTCACATGAACAGAAATGCATCAGTGTGATGGTCGTGAAACCGGTTTCTCTCTTTCACAGCATGGGGAATACACTGGAGGACAGCTCAGAGCTCCTGTCCAAGCGACACTCAGACGGGATCTTCACAGACAGCTACAGCCGCTACCGAAAGCAAATGGCAGTGAAGAAATACCTGGCGGCAGTCCTTGGGAAAAGGTATAGACAGAGAATTAGAAACAAAGGACGCCGGCTGGCATATTTGTAGCATCCTCCTCTCCCCTCCCCTTCTGAAAAAGAAAAAAAGTAAAGTGTGTGCAGCCCCAGATGAAGTCATTTTGAGATCTGAACAATCAGTGGATTTCTTTTGTGTTCTTAAACATGTATTTATGTATGAAGTAAGCCATTAAAATGAATATTTTGATAATAATACTGTTTATTATTTTGTACTTAGAGCACTTGAGGACACACATATCTACTTTGTGGACCAGTGTTTGTTCATTCTAGCAAAAATAGCCTCTATTTATGTATTCATTGACTTATTTATTTATTTGAGATCTTATTGAGGGGAGACAATTGTTCACATGACAATTTGCCCCGACAGCCCTGTCTTTTAAACGTTCAGTGAAGAGATATGATTGTGAGGAAAATAAATAGTTTAAAAGACAATCAATGTATTGAATGCTGCTTTTTGTAAAGTGACATTAAGAGTTTAGTTGTCTTTATTCACAACAGCCTTGAAGACATAGGTTTTCACCAAATCCTACAAGACATAGACTTTGATGCCCTCCCGGACGGGGATGAGTTTGAGGCTTTTATGAGAGATTGGCTGAAACAGTTCTCTCACGAATTTCCGGTGAGTTTCAGGCTCTCTCCTGAGGCCGTGTCCTCGCGGGGACGTCTCATGTCCCTCCCTTTTTCTTCTCACCTTTGACTCTTGAACATGTGATCTAACTCCAAACACACAAATCCAACTTCTTCTTCCACCTCATTTGTGCTCCTGTCTCTCTAGAGTCTCATAAATGTTTAGCTTTAATCCCACCTAATCCCACAATGTGGAGAGACTCTGCTTAGACTGATATGTCATACATATTGTCTATTGATACAAAAGATCTATTAGCGTCCTGTTTATGGATGATGAAAGCGATTGATTTAGATCTGGGTTAGACCAGATGAGAGCCCTATTGGCCTTTTAAAAATTTTGAAAATGCCACTTTTCAATTTTGAAGTTATTAATCTCAAACCTGAGATGAGGACCAGAGTACTTCTGAGGTCGTTCTCGTCCTTTTCTTCCGCAGTGTTTACAGAGTGAGCTAACACCTTTGATTCATGTAAAGTGCCAATCTTGTGTGTTTTTATCAACTACTTTCTGTGTTTGGAAATTCTGCTGAAGTTTTCCTCATGTCTCTTTACCCATATAATAAGTATCACTGCCATCTAAAGCATCATCAAGCAAAATTTTTCAAAAGAAAAGCATAAAAACCCCCCCAGAAATGATACTTGTTACATGGCAACTTTTCCATCGATTTAGTTCTTTATGAGAGACATTCAAGGCAGTTTTAACTTTGTGTTTGAACCTTCTGGGTCTATTGTGCTTCCCTCTTCTGTCATGTAAACCGATGTAAAGATTACAGTAGATTGCATGATTAAAGTACTGTAATTGCACTATTCACCGCGTCTGTGCAGACGACTCCAAATAGATGGTTCTGCTTGCTTTCTGACTATTGCAAACATACATACCTGTCATTTCTGGATGTTGTTTTGTGTTATGTTCTCCTCACTGACATTTCGACACAAGCTGTATGTTGAACTTTGTCCTCCTCTGTAGAATTATCTGAATGTAATTTACAGCTGGCAAGAATCTCTCAGTCTAATGTCATGCTTTGTCTTTTAGGTTCTGTGGCTAAACCATTTTGTAACCAATTGTGAAATTGTATATGAAGAAACAGATGTGATTGGACATTTAAAGTGGTCTCTTTCTATTATGTATCTGCAGTTTGGTACAAATGCTATCACAATTGAATAATTGACATAATCACATTCAAAGAAAAGGGAGGAAGAAATGCAAGCACACAAGATGCAGTTAGTCAGAGATGAAGAGCAACTAAATGAATGAAGTTTAGGATGGGATGAATGGCCAAGAAAACAAATTGATTTACACCAAGACTAAAAACTAAACCAATCACATTGCAAATATTACACTAGTGGATCCCAGTCTTACTGGTTCCCCCCACCTGCACACTATTTACACATTTTTACAGTAAAACTGAGTTAGCTTTAAAACATCAGGGCAGAAAGTTCTTCGATCTGTGTTTACTGTATCAATCTTTCTTTAATTTTGCATTCTTCTCTAGGCTTTGTGACGCAGGAAGCAGTTTGCGGCTGTGGTGCCTTGCATCGACTTTAAATTGGCCATGAATCACAGATGGCTATTTAGTGGCCCTACAATGCTGCACATCATCATCTTACATTTCACCCCTTTGTTGTTGTCTTTGTTTCGCAGACGTTTGACAGGATTTTTAGCATCGTCCAGCTTAGACGTCAAAGAAGTCTTGCTTGCACTGCTTTCTGTTGCACTTTGTGTTTAGAGAACTAGATGTAGATTCTTGTGAAAATAGAGGGAAGGATCAGTTTCCCACTCTCCATGAAACATATGTGATACTGAAAGCCTCAATAGCCTTAAAAATGATATAATCTCTAAAGATATATATATATATATTTACTGTGTAGAAAGTGAATATTAGATTACTACTTCAAATGGCGATCTGCAATGGTCAAGTCATAAAATGTTTAAAAAAAAAGTGTTGTAAGATTTGTATGAATAAATTTTTGTAACCAACAAAAGTTCGTCTAATCTTTGAAGGCAATATCACCATAAGTCTTAAAGTCAAGACACATTTAGGAGGGTGAAAACCAGTAATAAAGACCAAACTCTGGAATGCAGATGGACCCTTTCAAAGTACAAACACACATGCACACATACCCACCAACTGGAAAAATACATTCATGCTGAAATTAAAACAATAAATAAGCTGTGTCCATGAATTTCCTCTCTTCATCAGTCTGGGGGATTTGAACAATCAATAACTACAAGGTGTTGCACAATAAACCAGCGAAATCAAGACAAACAGAGGATAAATATGGAGGAAAGGAGAGCAAATGGTGCAAATCTCTACCCCAGTTTCACGGCGACTGAGTGGCTTTGGCGAAGGAACGGTGACACCAGTTGGTGGGGTGTCTGCCTCCCCCCAGGACATCATGAGTAAAGAGATGTGGGAGGGATCACCCAGCCTGCATCGCACACTGCCTCGCTGCACTTTACACCTCTCTCGGACTTCAGCGGTCGCCACCCAAAGGCCTGCAGCACTGGTGGAACAGTTGGCCGGTCTCAACACTGGTACATTCATTTAATGCCAAAAACAACAATTATGACTCGTGAAGCAAAATAGTCAGTGGGGACTGGTTTCATCTAAACATGCACAGGACTTTATCCACATGTATTAAGATGGAAATCTATCTATCCATCATGAGCAGCAAGTTAAATATAGAAAATACATTATTATTAATTAAAAAATGCTTAAATCACTACAGTATATTGATTTTTTTTTTAAAGTATTGTAAATACACTGTTACATTCAAGCCTAGCTTAGCTAGATAATGTTACAATTTCAGTGCTTATAATCTTATGTCTAGGTGGAATAATACTATAATTACTAATATAATGACAAAAAACTGTTCATTATGATGAGACCCATCCGTCCAATGTGTCTCCCTCCTGCTGGGGCCTGAGGGGAACATCTCCACCGATGGTATAGTCCTCCACCCTGTTCCTTTCCCCCACATGAGACGACATTTTATACTTCTATGTTATTCCAAATTACAGTTGATGACCTTAATTAGATAAATAATATCTGTACACCCCCGTTCACCAGACCTGGTCTCTCTAGGGCAGGTCTTCAATCACAATCACAATGGTTGTAACTGTGAGAAGTCGCAGCATCACACCGTGATATGCAGTATGGGATGTCAGACTGAAAAACCACACAAAGCCTGTAATGTCTCTCTCTCCCCCGTGTGTAATAACCCCCTCTCAGACATGATGGCAGGGCTTTGATTTTGTGGCTGTGGCCTCAGCTCTCAGAGGAGGGCAGGGAGAAGATGATCAATGGGAGTGATCTGATTCCTCCAGCCCATGCCAGACCCTTTCTTAACCTTGCTAACCCAATCAGCCAGTGTTGCCAGGAGACCAGTCCCAGGAGGATGCGTTGAGATTGGGCGGGGCGCCGGTGTCCTTCCTGGGCACCCAAAGATCACCCTGGATATATTTCACTCAAATGGCTTCAGTCTTAGATATGGTGTTTTTTTCACCAGCTGCAATGGCGAGCTGCAGTGAAAGCTTCACTTGTTGGAGAGAATCTAAAGGGACTTTTCATTTGGTATTACCTTTTCACCAATGCTATCCAAATGAATCAACAAAATCTGAAGAACAGACTTTTTTTCTAGGCTAATAACTGTGATAACATTTTTGTATTGAAGCTGTAAATGACCCACATTGAGTACCAATATTACATCTCTTCAAGTGTGGCTCTCTTTGTAAGAGAAAATGACAAGAATCTCACTCACAACTTCACAACTATGCAAAAAAAGTCTCTGAAACAGCTTTTTTACAAGTCATTTTACTCGATTCTTAAGAACTTAGTTGCTAAGAAAAAGTTCAATCTGACTGTATGTCGAATACAGCAGCTAGGTCAGTTTCCCAACATTTCAAAACCTTGGACTAAACTATTATTAAGGTAAGGTCAGAAACAAGGGGACATATGATAATATTTTTGTACTGAAGCCATGTATTGCCAACATGTTGGACCAGTCCTCAATCTCCAAATTTAACCACATCCACATCTGAAGACGGGTCAGCCTTTAGACCATTATCAAACATGGACAGATTGATTTCCTTGGCAACCCTTTAAAATGTAACTTAATAATTACAAAATTCCTATCTTAAAAACGACAAGTTAAATTCAAACGGCAACCTTAATTAAATGCACTCAAAGGTTTAGTCTCAGATGTATCAGTAGCAAACATAACGGATATTAATAAGTCATTTTGCTCACTTCTGACTTTACTTACGCTACTAATGCAACACAACTGATGTCAGCTGATGCTTCATAACAACACATAACATGCAATGTTACAGCAATGTGTGAATGCTGCAGTTATGAATTTACCATCAGTGTTACTAATGGCCACAACACATAGGCTTACTTCGAGGAAGAATGACCTATAAGCTATTTAAACGTCTGGGAACAATTTAATACATTTATTTGCAGGTTTACTTTGTATTTGTTTATATTGGTACTGGACCACATAGTGGATGTGTAGAGTTTGAGAAAGGGCCAAGCAGCTGGCAGCTTGTCTGCAACAGTAAGAGAGCTGACAGCAGTTCACAGCATACCTTTTAAAGTCGGTGAAATGTCTGCTTCTCATCCCACCTCTCTAGATGAGGCGTAAAGTGCCGTAGTTTTTATTAGCACCAACAATTAGCAATTAGCACCACAACATCTGAACAACCCATCTTTAAATGATGAAGTCATAATCCATTTGCATATTCTTTTAAAGCCTGTATATCTGAAACTCAAACTCATCTGTCTCCTCCGCCTCCCTTCCCTCTGTGGACAGCGTACAGTCCAATTAGCGGTCTCATGGCTCAGACGTCATGGCAGTCTGGTGTCTGAGGCCAGAGGGGAGCTTGTACCTGGATTTGGACTGAGCGCTGCACTCATTATGGGGCTGTCAGCTGACCCATGATGTCATTTTCCTCACATCATTAGAGCTACTGTAGGTCTTGAGGTTAAAATGAGGACTCACACACACACACACACACATACACACACATGCTGGCCACAGTGCCATTAATATGCATTTACTGACGTTAAGCTATCGATCCATCTATTAGCACGAGGGATTCGCTCATGAAATCATCGCTGAGGAAGAACAGCGGCTACAACTTTGCAAGCCTACAGGATGAGGAAGGTCACAGACACTTTGGGAGATCAGGCAGATATGAACACTATTAAATCACACACTTCTTTGTACATTACAGTATGTGCTCACCCACTGTGTTGGGAGGTCAGAGCAGAAAAGAAAAACAAGGTTATAAAGTGTCTGTTGTGGTAGTTTTCACATCTAGACGTTCATCATTCGTCTGACACCGATGAGATAGTGGTAATAAATCAGTCCAGCTGCTTGCTCTGAATCCTGCTAAAAATAGAGGTGGAGTTAATTTATCTCACTTGTGCTTTTGTGGATATACTGTACCTGTCTTCATTTGTTGCAGGATGTTCACCACAAGCAGAGATAAATCATGTCCTACCAGAATAAAGCATTCATTCATCTCTTGAGAACAGAGCATCACACGTTTCTAGCCTTCACACAGACTTCTTAGTCTTCTGTTCTTTTGTCGCCTCTCAAAAAAAGAAAAATTAGTTCTACATGAACAACAAATCAGCAAAGTATAAAATAAGAAAATCATTAAAAATGATGCATTATGTGTATTAACACAAAAATGTCAACTTCAATATCAACTTAAAATAGCAAAATTACAAATAGTCAGCCTCTGCCACCTTTAATGCTAGTCTTAATTGGCTTGTTAGCCTCAGAAATGGCTTTTCAATGGTGCACAAAGCTAAGCAACAAAGCTACCAAAGCTACCAAAGCTAAGCTCATGCCTAACTTTTACAAGAAGCCCCTAAACTGCTCACAAAAATACGGGAGGAAAACTCTTCAGATCCTTTTTAGAGGTTTAACTCTCTCCCTCAGGGCAGGTGACACATAAAGGCACATGACAACCTGAGGGTGACACCTGTTTGGAGACTGAAGTGGTATCCGCTTGACCATGTCCACACACGTAAAAAAAAAGTAAATAGGAAATAACAATAGCATTGGGAGGAATATATTTAACATATTCATATAGGATTCTCATTAGTGAGAGAGGAGTGGCCCCCAACCACCCACCCACCCCTGAAGAACGCATAGATATGAGGGGAACTGCAAGGGATAATTCTCATCACTTCAGAGCAACATGTTTTATACTATGTGTCATTATTTCATCCATTATTATAAAACCTTTCGGGCAGCTTTAAGGTTAAGCTAACACAATATATTGTTCCTAAAATTGAAAAGTTGCACGCTGTAAAAATGGAATCATAAAACACTGTCTCTGGCCAAATCGGAAATGATTCTATAAAATGTCCATTCATCCCTCTTGCTCCACATCAATACAATCGCTTGCTTTGGGCTGGCATTTGAAGAGAGGCTCCAGTTATTCATCTTCATTGGAGATTTCCTCCATCAGTCTTTGCCTTTGTCAAATAATAAGTTAATAAGATTTCAGGGATTCTTTTAACCCTTTTAAGAGACCGCCGTTGTAATGACACACAAATAAACCAGTGATGAATAAGAAGGCTAATGAGATATGACTCAGGCAGAGACATATCTGTAGATTAGCTGAGTAATAGCTTCATTTCAATTTGCTTTGTGGAAGGAATTCATTTCTTGTCATACATGATTAGACACTGTTTACTGTGAAGTAGACGAGTCAATCCCTGTTTGGATTTTACGTGTCGTAAGATGTACTTTAAAGTGGTAATTGGTCAAGGCGGTGCTAATTTTAACTACTTCATATAACAATGGATAATTTTTCATAACTTCATAATAAGTTCTCTATGTAAAATTCTGATTTGAGAGACAACTAGTCACTAAATCCTCTATAAAAAGTGAAAAATACTATATTTCTCAAGGATATAGTGCAGTATTAAGAGGAATATAATGGAATAAGTGAAGTACAAGTGCCTCATAATAGTAATTAAGTAAAAGCATTTGAGTGAAGGTACTTTCCACCACTGATGACCCGCCCTTGTTTCCTGGTGCACCTCTTTTAATGGGGTAAAGTTTATTGATTCTGATGTCATGTCTGTTATGACATAATCTAAGCAGCTTACTCACCCACTGGAAGTGTTTCTCATAATGTTCAGAGGTCTGCTTACCTTTTCCACCAAGATCTGGGAAGTTCATCTGAATTTGGAGTCCACTTTTATTGTGATGGCTGCCGTTGTGATTTTAGTCTTTAGTTTTTTCTTAATTTTTGTTTCGTCTTTGTTCTGAAATATTCCAAATGCAGCATTTGGCCCATGTCAGATAACTGAAGACACACGTTGATGATCTTTGAACATCATCATTGGATCTTTAATCTCTGGGCCGAGTAAACCTGTGTTAACATTTCTAACACCACTTGTTAAAGAAGCCTCAGTATCGAATGGCAAGACATACAGACAGTGGAGGGTGTTTCTCTGACTCGTCCATTGCTTTGCAGTTTAATGCTTATGGTTGGGACTTGTTATCATGAAGCTGAATTATCTGTGTCTATTTTAGGCCTGGAGTTATTCTGGGTTGATCAGAAGTTGCTATATTTGTTAGAAAGCTATTTACAGAACTGCCTCATAATTGAGCTTCATTCATAAAACAGTCCCTCTCCTTTCATTGGTGTACAGGTCCTTGATGATGCTGATCTTAGAGGTTCTGTTAATGTATGCAAATACTCTTTTTTTATGTTGGCTTGTGCCCCTGAAATATCCACATGCACTGATTGTAATGCAAAGAGTCTGTGGGTTAATAGCCAAAAATAGCAACATATTTATTTCTGACATATTGGGCTAATTTGCAGCTCAACCACTAATGAGCAGCCAGCTAACCTTTGTCAATTAAACATCCACAATTACTCCTGTGCTCGCTGACTGAACATAACCTTTGGATGTTTAACAAAAGCAGCCTTGTAGTCGGCCAAGATGTGAATGAGTGTGCTATCATTCATCTTCTCTGCCTGTTTCGTATGTATCTTTAATATCTTGAGTTACCAAAATAGAGCCTCTATCTTTAGCTCTTCACAGTTCATCTTCACAGACAGTGACTGCTCCTGCAAAAAGTCGCTTGTCTTGTCAGATTCCTCCTAAAGTAATGTCGCAGGGTGGAGGTGTTGATGAAGCAGGAGGGAATAAATGACTGAAAAAGCAGAAAACGTTCAGCCACTGAAAAGAGTTAGGATAGTAATTCTGTCGCTGATAAAAATTCTAAAATAGATATAGATGTGATAGAAACACACAGGAAATAATGGGCAGCTCAGCAGCTGTGGACTTTATAGATGTAAGGATGGAAAGAAGGTTGTATTGCTTTCATAAAAGCTATGGTTTCCTTGAATCTTAGAGTCCTGAAAAATGCATGTTGCTCAGTTATTTGTCCCTCTGCACACAATGAAAAATCACAGCTGAGCAACAAACAGCCCTTTATGTCAGAATCAGCACCATTATTGTCAGTGAGCCACACTGTTAAGCTTTGAGCTTATTAAAAAAGACATATCTGTTGTCAGCCCCGAAACATTCAGTAAAGTCTGAGCGCTTGGGAACATGTGGAGATGGAGCACTCTAGGGTGTCATCCTGTGTACTTTCTGTTCCTTCTTATGTCCTGGAACTCCATTTGAACCGATCTCATTATGCCATATATTTGTTCGAAGACATCTTCATGCGCCACGAGGACTTGGAGAGACTCACAAACGAGTCATGTTTTTCTTTATGACACAGTAAAAGACAGAATAGTCTCTGAGCTAAAACTGTTTTTGTCTCATATTTCAAAGAGTCCATCTTTAAATATTAAAAAAGAAATTATAAATCAGTGTAATAATGTAATGTAATCTGGTTCTCACTTGTTCAGTTTGTTGTTATGAGGTCTTACCAACTCTCCACATATGTAATGGAGTGTTGTTTGAACTTGAATCAGATTTTGTATATGTTGAATTTTGGCTAAACTGCAACCTGAGAAAATGACCTAAAAATGAATCCTATGAAAAAGTTCAGCAGGTCAGGATAGAAATGATCCTGTTCAGTGTGAATAAAAAACAAAAACAACCTTGTTCAATCTATGTGTGAAAACGTAAAATGCAAAAAAATTATACAAAAAGAACTTAAGTTTATGCTTTAATTACTTTACACATAAGAGACACTCAAATATAATATGATAATGGCAATAAATGCTGCCACAGTTGATACATTTAAAAATAAATCTCTTCCTCAAGCAGCTGAAATATCATCAAAAATGTACCTTTTTAATAAGAATAATTTGAGGCTGCAAAAGTCACTTCATTCACATGTTGACGTCCTTTAAGTGAAGCTGTGTTGTAATTTTCAACAAACAATAAGATACAGTTAAAGTTCATTCCAGAATGTGACCCCGAGGTGATGCACCATCATTCAAGAGGCGGGTGTCTTTTTAATATGGCTCCTTCTGGCCTGGTTGTTCTTGAGGAGACGTTTCCATTTGTGTACAGTGATACCTCTCTGATGACAGTGAGGGCACGGCGCCCTCACCTCACCCTGGATTTCATCAGCAGCTCATACACCCAAAGGGTATTCAATCAAAAAAAGAAGATTCTCCTATGGCGTTTATACCTCAAATATAACATAAAAATGCTGTAATAAAAAGTCTTGGTGTTATTATGTCAAAAACATCATGTTTAATTAAGAGGAGTCGTCACAATGATGAGTATGTTACTCTTTTCTCTGTTTAATAGGAACAAGGACTTGCTCATTATTGGTCCATGTAATGCAAGGGTGTTGCAGTGTCAAATGAGATTTGTCTCACCACTACAAGAAGTAATTGGTCAAGGCACTCTGTGTAATTTACTCTCAGCCTGCATGCATTCGGCCACAATATTATCTCCCTATGAAACATTCGTATCTATAAATCTCCTCAAACCAGATCCCAACCTCTCAGGTGAAAAACAATAAAGGTAAACTATGTCACAGATTGCTTTCCACCTTCACATTTTACGAGGATGTGAACAAGAGAAGTGAGAAGAGGCTGCACTTTAATTGAACCTCTCCAAACAACAACACTGAAAGTATGTAGCCTCATATTATAGCTTTCTGTATGTGTTTCTATAGAATGGGGCTGTAATCCGTCGATCTCCTGGCTATGGGCCACATAGGATACAGGCCGCCTGGTATATTGATGGCCTTGGCACAGATCAGAGTCCTTCACTGTCTGATAGGAATGTCCTGGTTATACATGCCTCACAAATTTTAGGGTTTGGGGCAGGATTTGAATAGAATGCCATAAATAATTTAATGCTAAAAATGTTCCTGGCCCTATTAAGTATTATTATTATTATCATTATGTGTCTGTCAAATAATTTGGCATGTCGTCACAGTGAAGTTCACCTCCAATATGACCTTGCTGCATTTTAGTGAACAGTACAGTAAAGCTTTCATGTGGAGATATGAAATCTGACTTATCTTTAGACATCAAAACCACATAAACTGTGACAATAACTAATTACATTAAAGAGAAGGCATATTAATTATGGGGTTTGTACCACCTGCTGAATGCTATTCATGACTTTTTAGCCTGTCCTGCAAATTTCACCGTTATTCCACTATAGCATTTAAAGCAAACTGCATGTATCCATGACAATTTACTGAACATACAGTATCAGATACTGTATGAGGGCCACAAACTGTTTGCATGCTGAGAGCTCACTTCTTTGTTTGACGTCTTTGATCGACAGGTTTGGGAGCCTCCTGCAGCAGGCACACGCGTAACACATGGCATTAATTGTCCAGAGAAAACACGGATACTGTGCTTCAGCTCATTAGTTTTTGTCTCATATTTTAATGTTCAGAGATACTTAGAATACTTGAATGTGAGAGGGTCAAAGAATTTGCAAATAGCATATTTGCTAATTGTCTAAATGTGACAGCAAATTATGCTGCAGTGTTCTCAGGGGTAATTTACCTGAGAGTGTGCTAATAGAAATCTGATTTTTAAGAGGTTTGATTAAATATACAGCTAATTAGTATAAGATGTAGTCTTGTAAATGTTGATCGAACAGTTTAAAGATTTTCCTCTCTACCTACTCAGGATTTGAACTTAAAAAAACAAATTTAAAATGCTTAAATAAGCAACCTCTTGACATTCTGAGCTTTTTGTAGCAAAGACAAAGGTGATGTGGTTAAAGAAAATGTGAGAATCCTTTGTACTGCGCATTGAAAATGCAAATCGAGAAAGGCAGAGCTCCCCATGTCTGTTAATCTCTGTGACATGTTGACACTTTTATGAGCAACATATCCATTCTCATGCTCGATGTGTTCGTGGCAGCCCTAGGCGATGCATGGATATCACTCACTGTATGGATCAGGTGCTCGTGGAGCCTGATGAGCTACGGTGAATTTCCCTGCTGGAGATGGAGGAGGATGGGCCAGGGTAATTTTGTCATGTCCATTCATTACCTTCATTAAAGTTTGAGGGGAGGAAATGCTGATTTATTCTGTCAATCACGACAATGATAGCACAGTCAGTTACGCTCCGTCCACTCATCAGATTCTTGTGTGGACATCAAAACATGCAGAAGAAGTGAACAGTATGCCGCACTGTATTTCATTTCTCTGAAGAATCGTAAACCTATTGAACATCTTTTACTTGTTAAATCACAATCTGTATTTCCCCATCATTTCTGACTTCTTGCGTGTGTCCTTTAGACGTTAACTTTCATTACTTTGCTCAGTAAATATTATTAATAACCTTATAAATGTCATAACAGTCTAAGATCTCAGATCCTGAGGAAGCTGGCCAAGGTGCTGGAGGGGTGCAAACAAGAATGTTCACCACCAACAGAACACCATATCCACTTTGTCAGGAAGGGTGGAGGAACAAGAATTACCATGCCGAGGAAAACACCAAGACTCTTTTTCCCCCAACCAGGACTGGAACATTAGAGTCAATCTCGGCAGGCAACTACAGTTCCCCAGCAAGATCACCACCACATCGCTCTGCCCTGACATAGCGGCGTGGTCCATCAAGGCAAAATCTGTGCTCCTTGTCGAGCTCACAGTACGATGGGAGGAGGGCATCGACGCTGCCTACGAAAAGAAGAAAAGTAAGTACTCAGAACTGGTGGCTGAGTGCAGGGAGGCTGGCTGGAAGACCACCATGTACCCGGTTGAGGTCGGTTGCTGAGACTTCGTGGGGCTGTCAACCACACGCCTGCTGAGGGACGCAGGAGTAACGAGAGGCAAGCTGAAAAAAGCAATGAAAGAAGGGCAGCTTCTGGCTGTGGCTGAGGAGGAAGGACAAGTCGTGGGGCAAGAACACCTGACCCAGACGCCAGCTGCAGGGGGGTGGCAGGGAGATGTCCATGTCACTGCTCCACCACCTTCCCTGTTACATGTATGAAAAGACAACCAACTAATTAGAAGTCACCCTGGGATCAGTTCAGTTCTTTTTTGCCATGTTACTGGAGGGCTATGTGTCAAGACGCAACAGTAGCAACAATATTATATTAATGTCATATTTATCAGCATTCATATACAATAGTGCTGCCGAGGTCTGGTGGCCTTGAGGCTGAGCTGGATGTCAGGCTGTGGAGCTTGATTGGAATTAAGGCCCGGTTGGTGGAAGCCCCTGCTGTGACGCCCACAGGAAGCTAACTGGTCTTTGTCATTTAGCATATCGTTGTTCAAGGTGAATGGACGCGTGTTTTGACTTTCGGGTTTGCATGAAAGAGCAGAGAGCAGCATGAGAGGATGCACTATTTGCATACATTCGAATCAGTGCAATTAGATGGACATGTGCATTTATACTTGACCTTCTTAAGCAGCTTTTGTTATCTGTCATTGCCAGAGAAATATGCAACAACTGCCTCATTTGTTTAAGCAAGTTAAATGTATACTTGAGTGAAATAAGTATTTTTATGACATATGCTCTGATGTTATCTATTGTTACTGTATGTGTTACTGTATCTATTGTTTTTATATCAAATATTGTTATGATGCATTTTTATTGCAGCTTTTAGACACAATGAAGTAATCACTAATCAAGATTCAGTTCTGGAAGACATCTAGGCTGCATACTATAATAATATTTAATATTTTTATTTTAAAGACTAAGGAACACTATTATTGCTTTCAATAAGACAAAATACTTACAGTACGATGCTGACATCAACTTTTCTTGAGATGCAAATTGTTTAATTTGGTTTTTAAAAGGCTGTCCTGGAAGATACATGGTGTCTCATTATGTGTGAAGAGGAGTAGTTGTTGGATGTCAGCCTGTTCTCTCAGACTCTCAGAGACAAAAGTTCAAATGTCACGATGAATGGATCATGCTTTTTTGGATTCTAGCACTGAAGCTGGGAGATAAATGGTCAGCGACAAAATCTGACAAAAACAGTTCTCAAAGAAACTATTAAGCCTCCAATAAACAGACAAACAACAGACTGTAAATTAATAAAATGAGAAATATAAATGAGAAACAAACATTTCCTTTGTGATCATTAATGCTTTCCATCGTCAAGTATTTTGTTTCATTAAGCCGTGTCCACCTGCCACATTTTCCAGCTCATTAGCAGCTTGCTACGTCAACCTGCTACTTAAGCTTGCAGTGAGCGTCGCACAATTGCCTCTGCAGAGGTGGTGGTGTGTCTTATGGATGAATACCAATTACCATATAGGTACATTATTTCCATTTCCAGCGTACAATATGGCAAACCTGGTAATGAAGCTTAAAAAAACTATGAGAAAATGCATAATGTCAAACAATCTGAGTATCTCTTCAGAGATAAATATTAATATTTATGTCAGAGAGCAACCCTGTGGAGTTTGGAAGTAAACCTACATGCATACATTTTTAATATCTATCGTTACTTACTTGCCTTTTTTCAAGCTGGCTAACCTCATCTTCACGGCCATGACATTCAACACGTCACGCCTCTCGGAGAAGACACTGGAAGCTACCAATTAGTAAAGCTGTAGATTGCAATGATTTCCATCAAGGCTGGGCTCTAAAAGAAAAGAAGATGCTGCAAAGTCAAATAGCATTCATTTACTAATGTAATGACAGCAATGTCCCAGTAAACCCACACATGTTCATCCATTCAGTCAAGGCCGACCATACTGTATTGATCTGACTGCTGAAGAATAACGTGAATTATAGGACTATGCTTTCACTATTATTCTAACCTGAATGGATGTATGGCAGCGACAAATTACAGAGAAATACTGTGGTGAATAACAGTGAAAAGGTGTGTGTAGGTGTTGATACTGAGGTGTGTGTGTATGTCTGTGAATGAAAAATTCAAACAGGAACTAGAAAGCACTCAGAGAGCATAAACCTCCGTCATTGTTGCTAAAACCGGAACAATCAGAAAATAGTTTCCAGGATTTGTCAAAACAAAATCCAGTAGCAATTCTCACAGTGATACAATTTGTATGTTGTATTGTTGTACCCAGATTATCACACACACACTATGGTGATGTCACCATGATGACGTTGCTTTACTCAGATCTGAGGTAATACCTACTAATTCATTCACCCTGGAAACGTAGATATAACTACTTCTCCTCCTTTTACAGATCCATTAAATGAATCTCAGGAAGACTAAACCTTTGCACATGCAGGCTATACTTTATTTCTCATGCTATTCTGTCATTCACACAGTCCGGGGCATCAATTGTTATCAGCTGTTCTCATCAGCCGGTCACATCTATCCAATAGCACAGCGACACACCTTCATTGTCAGCCTATCATCTTGCTGATGTCTTTTTAAATATGACTCTCTCCGTTCCTCTAGTTCTTTCCACCTCCTCATCACCACCAAGTCTTCAAAGATTCACCAACTTCATCATTCATCAGCTTCACTAGGGTCATCAGCCACCACCACCAGTGTCTGGACTCCAACGGTGGATATATAATATACTGTATCTTCCCGCTGCTTAGGACAGATGCTCAATCTCCCTGAAGAGTCTAAGTCCAAAGACTTTCTGACACACGAATTATCACAAATCATCTGACGTAATAATTCTGATATTATTCTCAGTATTCTGACATTTATCTCAGAATCCTGGCATTCTCAGAATTCATTCATTATCATTAGTGACGTGCTGAATTCAAGCCAGGACTCACTTCTGTCATACTTTTTCAAGCATTACTTTAATTTACTGATTGATGGTTGTGGCATGACTGAAACATTATTTCACAAATAAAAAGAGTCTTTCAGATGGTGAGCTGGAGTGTGAAGGCTTGCGACTGTATGAGAACCATTGACCATAACGAACTGAGGCGTTAGTCAACACCATTGGCCAGAGGAGTTAACTACCTGGTGATGACTATCTAAGTTCAGTGACAGCAGTAAACACTCTTTCACATGTTAACACAAACTAATGTGGGGGATCGTACCTCACTATGAAGCTCCTGTGGGGGAGGGAAACACTATAAGCACAACTCCATGCAGGTACAGTCTTATGCCACGTTCAAATCACATCAAATTTACCGGTTTCCCACGTCTGCGTGTTCATGTCGCATCGGAATTACTAATTCTCACTTATAAGTAAGATTTTCATTGACATCCAAGTTGCATAAAAAGTCATAAACAGGAATACCGTAAGCTTCCCTCCCACATGACATAAACGCACCATAGTTACAAGAAGTGTTTGAGGCGCCACCAAAAAAATAAATAAATAAATAAAAGACAAGTGACAGGACAGGGGCACTTCAGGGGCCAGTCAGATTTCAGCTGGGGCCATATTTTGTTCCTTTTTCATCTTTAAATTATCATCTTTATTTAATCAGTAGCAAAAGAGGCAGAACAAAAATGACACCAAAAGCAAATGCATCATCAACTTCTCACTGAAGTATACAACATTTTACACAATCAGTAATTAGTGTGTCCCACATCAGTGTTAATTAGAGCAGTAATCCTCCACTTCATGGTGTGGCCGGTCAGAACCTGTTTCTGACGTGCAGCAGGTGAATATGTTAATCCTGCTTTCTGATCGTCACACAGTGACTTCAGTATGATTCAGAGAGAGAGAATGTTTGCAACAATTTCCAACAAACAGTATACAGTAATAAGCCCATTTATATGAGATGAAACATTGTGATTGTGATTAAAATAATAAGTTTGTTTAAAATCTCTTACTCTTATCTGATCATTTCCAATAACCTAACAAGAACCCAACTTGGGCTGCATGTGCAGACATCGCGTTTTCCTATGTCAGAAATGTTTTTGACAAAAAAAAAAAGACCAGACGTATGGACACATTGAATGAAATATAAAAATGGGATGATTTTAGTCAACTTGCCAAACCATGCAGGAGACGATGTGAAGAGACTTTAGAGAAGAAGTAATTAATATGAGCAGGAGGCACTGATTATAGCAAACTGGGGGCATCTAGAGCCTTTAATTAAGTTGGGCGATCACTGAGATGGAGCTCAGATGAAAAAGCAACAGCTGAGCTCTCTGATCAAGGCTGGAGCTGCAGTGTATTCCCATGTTGTTCTTTACCAAATCTGATCAACAGCAACAGACAGCTAAATTAATAACACCTGATATTTCCACAGGAGACTATCCATAATTAATAATAAGGAAAAAGTACAAGCTTGACTGTATATGACACCCAGGCATGTTCGGAAAAGTTTGAACTTCTGGTTTCTGTGGCTACTATTATTGATAGCTCTGATAATAAAATATAGATTCACCTCCGAAAGAATGAGCCCAGCAGAAGTGAATGGAAATCATAAAGGTGACCAAACATGACTCATGTCGCCCAAATCAATCGAAGCTCAAGGTCAGCTTTTTGTTAGGTATTGCTTGACAAAAAAATTTGATGTGCGTATACCGTGTCATTCTGAAACAATGCTCCCAGAAGGTCTGAACGGATCACTGGACTACATCACAAAGTGACAGGCCTTCGGTCTGTGCAGGATGCTCCAGGTGCTGCTGCAGTGAGATGGACAGGAGCACACAACCTCAGATGTACAGTAGACAGGTGACTCTAATTACTGTTTCTCTGGGCTTTGATGCTTCCTGCGCGACAGCAGACACAACTGCATTGTAGAGGCAGAATCAGTGCGTCAGAACAAAGGCTGAGATGCACTTTGTGAGTGGTATATGTCATGTCAGAGAATGGCAAAAGGCATGTTCTGAGACACAGAAGAATTTAACTGGACATACTGTACTGTCCTGACAAACATAGGAAATTAGAAAATCAGGATTAAAACAAACGTTTGTGCCTTTACTAACATGTTTATCCGGCGCCCAGACTTGCCAGTGGCAGCTCATGCCACTACGACCTGCAGCCATAAGCCTCTTCCTGACTCAGTGACAAGTTTCCTGACACTCAGCCACTCACTTCTCCCCATTCCCCTGCCTGCCATCTGCCCTCATCAGTTAAATCTCCTCTGCAGACCTTATAATAAATTCTTCATCATCACCTGAGTCTTCTTTTCCGTTCACGTCAAACACCAATTACTATAACAAACACACCTGAGGCATTGTTAAAAACAGTTCCAGGGAACAAAGGATGTAAAAATAAAATTCACGTTTCCTGGGTTCAGAAGAAGAAACTGACATTTTCACTCCATCCATATAATTATAGATATAAATAATTGTTTTATGAAAAAAAAGAGGAAAAAAAAAGATTTCTCAGTTCTTAACTCTTTAATTTATAATTAGATGACAATGAACAGGCTGCTTGTTAGTTCTTGTCACAATGAACTTGTTGTGTGCTTAGAGCAATGTCTCCAAGAAACACAACCTCCCTCAGCATCATCTGGAAGTATTAACACGTTTCCATAGAAACTCTGAGCTACTTTCCCCTGAAAGTAGAAAACATTTCAATGAACAGACACACAACATTAACAAATCCTCGTAGATTTAACACAAAGAGAATATAACGCTCAGGTTCAAGGACTCTTCCTACTTTCTTTAGCTGTTAGAAGCTGTCATTGCTGGCATCATCCCTGTAATGAACAAACATCTGTTATTGTGATATAACGTACTTCTATTGTATAATAAACCATGACTGACGCCATGATTGAATCTTAAGGTGCATCCTTGACCCCGTACCAAACACATCTATCCATACAGGACACCATTAGACACAGCTATTTGATGTCTGCAGCAGACATCTCTGCTATATGCTTGGTGGTTCCATGTGTTCCATGACAGGTTACAGACTGTGTCACATTTTGTCATTTATTTTCAACAACCCCACATTCTGGGAAAATATGAGTTACTGTAATTCTAAATAACTTTTACTGCAGTTAAATTCAAATATATATTTTCCACAGAATTACAACTTGTGATTCTGGTGCATGAGGATGATTGAGAATATCTCATTATGTGCACTATTTTGTCTCGTTTGCTTTGTCTCTTTATGTCTCTGATTAGGTGACCTGTCCAGGGTTTACCCCAACTCCTTGTCCAATGTCAGCTGGGATAGGCTCCAGCTGTGCAAACGATGAGCAGTCACAGAAAAAGGATGGATGGATGGATTTGGTCTCATTTCGACATACTGATATATTTGCAGCCCAATAAGGGAGGCAGAAATACCTGGTCATACTTTATTGAAGGTCTTAACAGCTTAGACAGCACTCATAACAGGGATCAAACACCTAGTCTGTCTGATTACCTTCACAGGTCCCTGAATGCCTCTCCAGAGCCAATAATGCTCCAGAGACGTTCAGTCATAAATCAGGAGATTCAGACCCACTGGTTGTGCTACAATCAAACTGTAGATCAGGGGTTCTCAAAGTTTTGATGACTGAGTGACAATTTAAGGATCCAACATATGACTGAGGACATACACAAATTAACTTGTTGTAAGATTTTGTCTCATGATGACACTTAACATTAAATTCTTGAGATTAATTTAGGGGCCACACAGAATGTTTCTGAGTACGGCCTGTTGCACGGGGTCCAAGGAACTACCACATGTCGAAGACGATGATGTCATCCAAGACTCCTGCAGTGCAATGCTGCCACATCATGTTATTCTCTCTCTTCACCTTTTATGCAGCAACTTAATAGCTGGAGAAAAGTGTCGTCTCTATACATCCTGTCTTTTTGTGCACTTGTTTACGTTCTCTGTGCTTTTACCTATCATCCTTGAATGGCTGATTAAGTTCAGATTTTGCAAGTTGGTCATACCATTAAAAAAGAAAAACTCTCTAAACTCTGACTGACAAAATGGGAAGCATGCTTTGAATTAAACTGAAACAAAAATCTCTTTATTCACCTAGAATTTCTTATTATTTTGTGTCTCCGGCCTTGTGGTGATGAGTATCCACATCACATTCAGCTACAGCGTGCAGACAAAACCTTATGTCCTCATACCAATCCTTCCTCTGATTCTCTGTTCATACACGTGATCAAAATCCAATAATATGACCTCCACCTGTATGTTTTATACTAGTTTGTACTTCCTGTTTGACGGCTATGGGGAGAGATGCAGGGAGAACGCCCCTCATACCTAATTCATGAGGCCAGCTCCCCATTGATTCAGCTGCTGTTTAATCTCAGCGGTGGCACGATATTTTCCCACGTCAAAGTCACCGTCACTTCTCCCTCATCCTCAGCTGTCACGCTGAATTACCTGCTCCACCCTACAGCAGCTGTGGTGAGTTCAGAGGTACCCTGAGAGGATTAGACACTTTTTCAAAAGCAGCGACAAGTGATGTGAGATTTTCAGGAGACAGAGCAACTTAAACAGCTTGCATGGAATCAGTTTGAGAAGGACATTGTTACTTTAACTGTCAGGGCATGAGCAAAATAAACAAATGGCTTCATACACAATATCTTAGTAGGACATATTCATTTGTTTTGTGCAAGCCTATTGTATTATTTTTTAATGACTACTTGGTTTGTATGGCTGCTCTAATGGTCTAAAGTCTTACTTAAGACTTCATCTTAATTCATTTAACAAAGCTAAAGTCTCCACTGCTAAAATACCCTTTAGCAATAAGTCATGCTGGACTGTATTGTATGTAAAAGAAATAATTATGTTCTATCATTACCCTAAACAAGCTTTTCTCAACCGGGGTCCCACTTCATCAGGGGTGCCGTCAAAAACTATTCTGACACTGCTGACATCATAAATTTAATTAAAATTACAAAAAAAATTAAAATGACAAAACTTATCATGAAAACGCAGATCATTAAACGCCTAATACAGCATCAAAAGTTGTCTCACATGCCCCTTTCCCCATGTCACAACGTCAACGAATGACTCATATAACCCACATAAAGGAGATTTAATGACAGCACTTTGGATAAATGCACTTTTTGTGTTGTTCTTTCCACCTCGACAGGGAGTCTGATGTCAGCGTTGCAGTTTGCCAGAACAGTATGGTCGTCACATATCCAGTCACACGGTGAACAACCTACAGCTTGGCTAATTGGCAAAAGCTCAGGTTCTTGAATATTTCATACCAGACATTATTTATAAGATCAAAATGAGTCTCTATTTTCCTATAATGTCCCCCAAAAGGTTAAGGATGGGACCACTACGGAGGCACTCTGTGCAGCGAGGGAGCACTCACAAAGCTAATGACATTCACAAGTCCATCAGCAACTTGGTGCAGTGGTCGCAGTCAGATCATGGCGGTTAGATGAGGAAACTCTACAGAGGAATATTTATTGATTGTTTTCAGACTAAATCAGCCAAGTGAACCATGTTTTTTTATGTTTTTTGTTTTTTGTAATTTATCATATTTAGGGTTTAGCATCACATCATTTATGCAGTCAGGAAACGGCCAGTAGTATATGAAGACATTCAGAGCCTTGTAGAAGCAATACCACAATGTACTGTAAAGCAATGGTGCAGTATTGTCAGCAAAGACTATGACATAAAAGATTAAAAATACTTAATTATACAGAATGGATTTTTCCTCCGTGCTATGTTAGGTACAATATTTAATATGATATGAAGAGTGAAGCAAGCCAAAGAAGAAACCCAAAGCTCCGTTCCGGAACTTGACGGTATTATATGTGTTGCATACATTACAAATAGTCATTTCATCCATTGTTAATATAAAATTTGATTGGAGAAGGACATGGGTAAATGTACTCAGATACTTTCCACCGCTGATAAGGTTGTATGCTCATCCAGCTAGGTGATCAAATGAGCAAACATATTCTCAAAAATTTATTGGGTTTTGAATGGCTTTCAAACAAGCAACACATGCTGCATATTGTTCATTAATTACAAAGGGGAAATTTGAAAATACTTTCATAATTGCTTAAAGTAATCATTGTATATCTATCAGCTGTAATATCAACGTAATTGCTGCTATTAGTGTCACAATGAAATATACCAAATACAGACCAGGGTGATTTTTTTACCGTATCACTAAGCTTGGTAGCCACAAGGTCAAAGGTGAACTACGACTCTTTATTGTAGAGCTTTGTCTTGCATTTCTGATTGGACGACATCCTCACATCTCTTCTTTTTGGATTTAGACATTTTCTCTGATCCACAAATGCAACATAAGTCCAAACTCTCCATGCATCATCCACATCCATATAGAGTTTCTACAAATTCTCAGCAACAGAAATGAGTCTGCGTTGCCTCTGGCATTTAAAAGAAGATGAAAGAGCTTCATCGCAGGAATGTGTTTACAACATATTTCATCTATTTGATGTGACCAGTGAATAGTTATATAGTCTCTCAAGAGTAAAATCTACCACCACATCAGCAGTTCGATTTCCATATCAAAAGCCTTCGTAGTTTTGCTGCTCATGAATTGGGTGGAGTCTTTGCAGCATTATTATGCATGAATTGGAACCCTGTTGTCACAACTTCACCTCCAACATGTGACATTGTGTTAAATCTAATGTGTTAGGGATCACACCTTCCTCGTACTCTACATCAATACAAATGAATTTCTTTGTTCTTTAGGATGTTTGAAGCCATGTTCCCGCTTTGAGTTTGTGTTTTAAGCAGAATTGGGTTGTAAATAAGTCTATTTCATATTTCTTTAAAAAAAATTATTATTATGAAATATATACTTCATTCATGCTGTTGTCGGTTGGTTGGAAGAAAATTGCTTCTTGTAACATAACCCATGTTTTCATAATGTAACATTGAGTGCAGTCTGGTTTATTCTTTGTTCATTATAATCTTCATGAAGTTGTCCAACATGTTGCGACATAAGAATATTTAAGATGCCCAGTGATAAAGAATTTAACACCTGTCTTTTGAATTGCAAGCTCTATAAATTCTTAATGAGGGTGAGGGATTTATTTACCATGATCATGAAATATTAGTGTCACAGTATTGATTTTGACTGGTCTTGTTAGCTGACTCATGTTCAGACACTGTCATAACAGCGCCTGGTTTATCCAACACCTCTTGCTAAAAGTAACTGGGAATTCAGTAAGTACTGAATCAAATTAAAATCCAAGAATATCATCTTCTAATTAAAATATAATGTTCTAATAAAATTGTATCTTTGTTTCTTCTCATATGTTTAATTTTCTTTGTGTCACCTCATTTTTACTTTTGTGTTCCTTCCCTTTTTTTTGTCCTCTCGTTCTATTACCCTCCAAACCTCTTGAATGACATTTATATGAAATTATTCTATAATGGAGGTCCATTTTAACTTATATTAACATTAATCAACCACGTAACCTTAAAGAGCAGCTGGAAGATATATAACGAAAACATCATTTCAAGGGACTGACCTCTTGACTCCATCTTCCCTGCTGACGAAAACAGCGGTTTAGTTTAGAGCCTGACATGTTTGAACCTGTAGCTAGTTAGCGAGGCTTCAGCAGCAGAGTTACAAGGTGACTGCATAGTACTTTTTGCTCTATGTTGTTCTCAACCAACTCCTGAGGGGAATATCACCCTATTTAGCTGCTAAATGCTGCACATCCACTAGGTAGTCTAAAACTTTGTCTGCTGTAATTGGTGGTCAATTTGCATATACTGGATTTACCAGAACTTTTTGCGGTGAGAGGTGAGAATGAATCAGAACAGTTGCGTGTCAGAAAACCAAAACAATGTGCAGAAATATGCTAAAACAAATCTGTAGAGCTGAAGGGATCTGCAAAGGCGGGTGAAGATTGGCAGGTTAGTGATAGTGATTTGATCCATCGTTGGTATAAAAAATTGATTAGAACACATTTAAATGAAGAGGTAAATGTACACTTATTTTTATCAACCACTTATTTCCACATGGTACATGCAAAATCTGACATTCCTATTAGATCTTTAATATACATCACTTTTCAGTGAAACATGTAAAATAATTTCACAGATATTTCAAATATGGCCATCGGTGTTTTGTTGCATGGGAGAAAGATCCCTATTCTGCAGCGTGCTGCATCCATAATGAGTGTGAGAGAGTTTGCAGAGTGTCAGACCTGTCATTGATTGCTGACACGTCGTGGAGCAGAGGACAGAGTCAGGCCGAAAGGATAAGAAGCTGAGCTGCAGTCTGAGCACAGGCTGTCAGTAAACACAGCTGACTTAAAGTGGAAGTGGAGCAGCCTCTGCAGCGCTTTGCTCAAAAAACGTGATAGTAACAAGGAGGTTATTTTTGGTTGCTCTTTCATATCAGGAACCACACAGGGACAAATGAGCATTTATTCCGAATTGCACTCACCACCTTGATTTATAGCTTTTATTTTACTATGAAGTTCGTTGTGCTGGTTTGCTGCTTCATCTTTTAGCATGCTGATTTCAAATTCAAAGATATGCTAATGCTTTCATGTCATTCATGAATAAAAACCACATTAAATGACCCAGTTATCCCTTAACTTTGGACAATAGTGATACATTTTAAGGCGCCACAGCTATGGGAGCGTGTGTTGACACAAGTTAAAGCCTCACTACTTTCCTGCCATGAAAGTTCTCATGACTCTGACTCATATTCATTCACACATAGTGACATACGTATGTTGCAGCCTGTGTGTTTGTGTGCATCTCGCTTCGCAACCTCTCCAAAGATGGACCATCTCAGATTTCATAATCCCACTGTTTGCATGTATGAGCATGCCACCCAGTCAAGCATGAGATAGCCAGCACTCACCAGAACTCATTGATCATCCAAAGGAGTCTCTCAAAGAGAAAGCAATCTAGTGTTTTGATACTTAAGAATGTGATGAATGGAATGTGTGTGGAATGAAAGGTTTTGATTAAAAGAGATGGGATTATAATTCATGAAGGAGCATGAGTGAGTCTTAGGAAACTATAAATAATTGTTGAATGAGATTTTCTTTGCTTTCTGTTATACAACAACCTCAACAACAACAACAACAATAATAATAATAATACAAATAATGAAAATTATAAATTTTTATTTAGAATTTTAAATTATAAATATTTATTCAGAAATAGAATAAATATAATAAATATAATGAAAAATTAGGACACTCGTAAAGGTGGAATTATACATATTAACCCATTTCAATACTCTGCTCTTTAATCGTGTTCAAATAATTACTCTTGAACCCCGACCCCAGAAATCAAACCCTTTTGTTTCCCGTGTGTGAAGCCGTTCAACCCTTTGTTTTTCTGCCTCGTTTGCTCAACATGTGTTGAATTCCTTATATCACATTCACACTCATGCATGCATTTGTTTGCTTTTCCTCCATGCGATAGTGAGTAGTGGAAAACGCAAATGTCACATGCAATGTGGTGTAACTCAGATAGCCATGGACACAGATATAGAGGGTTAAACATGTGCTGTGATATAACACCCTCTGAATGGTCTATAATGTAAAATGCTAAGCATTCATTCCACCTTTGGCCACATCCTCTTGACACGGTGCTCTTTGTATCATTGTGTGATTGATAGTGTTTTTATGCAGCTCCACACACAAACACATTTAACCTGCCAATCTCTTCATGGAAGGAGATTGAGAAACAAAACTCAGTTGAAGTTTGTAGTAATTTTCATACTTTCCTATGCTTTATTAGATTCATACCCATGCATTCCCTTAGATGAAGATAAGCCAGTAATTGTTTTATTGACATTCAGAATGAGGTGATGGTTGCCACACCAGATTTTTTATTTATTTTTTTAAAGTTATTTTTTTGGACATTTTATGCCTTTATTGGATAGGACAGCCGAAGAGCTGACAGGAAATGAGGGAGAGAGAGTGGGGGGAGGACATGCGGCAAATGGCCACAGGTCGGAATCGAACCCGCGCCGACCGCCACACCAGATGTTGAAGGTGTCAGTTTCCCTGTGACATGTTGAAGGGCAGGTGTCGGCAGATAACAAGCTTAATATGTTTGTGTCATCTGATAATTTGATGATGTGGTTCACTCCTGCAATCATTGGTATACAGTGTGAAGAGAAGGGGAGAGCTCACACAGCCCTGTGGTACACCTGCGCTGCAGTGCTTGCTCATAGAGAGTCAGCCATTTACCTTAAACCTGTTTGGACCTGTCTGCTGGGAAGGAGAGAAACCATTTAATGATGAGCAGGTTTACATGGAGGTCATTCAGTTTATGTCCAAGCAGATGTGGTTGGATTGCGTTAAAATGTGCTCGTCATTTTCACATGCGTGGTGTGTTTTCAAGATTTATTTCTCTCTTACTCAACAGACTCACCATGACCCTGTCTTTGAACATGCTGCCACGGCAAACATCTTGAAGTGTCTTACTTCACACACTCCATTTCCTTTCAGACTTCCTGCTCCCACCTCGTTGTAGTGGCTCAGTCACCCCGTCGCATCCCTCGTCACTCTTTAGCATGACGAGTGCTTTCTCCACGTCCCCCGTCCTAATCCTCCAGATGCCACAACAAGACAGAGACAGCTGTTCATGTTCAACAATAAATCAATCTGAGTGTTGTGTATCAACCATTTTGTCTAAGTAGAACTATTCTTTTTGCTCACTTCTTCATAGAATTTATGGTTCGTTCACATCATTTGTGCATTCATAATGTTGCTGACAATTGCATTGTGGGAGCCGGAGCTAAATTTAGAGTGTTAATTAACCAAGCTCTCACTCCTGCTCTGGTTGTTCCTGGTTTGTTTGTCACCCAGCGTTAAAGCCTCCCTTGTGCTCTGCCATTGTGCATTTAAATATCTAAGAGTCTGTAATGTAATGCAGATTTAGCAACTCCAATGAAGATCTGTCATAAAGTCTGATGCCTATTCCACTTGTTTGTGTGTGAAAGCAGTTCTAACACCGGACAGATGATGAGATGCTCTTAATAATCTCACACCTTTGTTTTACTCTTTAATTATATTTCAGTAAAACCTTCTCTTTTTCTGTGCCCATTTCTTTCCTTGCAATATCACTAAGTTGCAAGATGTGCTTTGTCACTATTTGATCTTAATTTTCTCCCAGGAGACACCGAGCAAACACAGCAATACCTGTCTCGATCGCACCGTGCATGTTAGCAGCATCTCTTCCATCTCTGCTGGTTTATTGACTGATGAATAAACAGTCAACAGATCAGTCTTGGCTGTGTGATATCAATGATTAAACTACCAACCTCTGAGATGCTTGTTATCTTTCAACAGTGAATTGTTACGGCGCATTCATCCAACCCTCTGTCCTTACTCTTTATGTAACCTCTGTGCATCTACTTTAATTTGACCACAGCACCCATGAGGGCATTTTGAAGAAGAATGCTTTTGCTGGTCTGACAGTGAGGAAGTGGAATGTGCTGTGAAGAAGTTTATTGGAGCTAAATTTAGAGCCAGAGACAATGCTTTCACTTTACAGTACTACCTGCTTCAGCGCCGGCGCCAGAGGAAAGTAAGAGGCCGAGCATTTGGTTTTTATGGATGGGCATGTATTCCGCTACACGAATCAATCCTGTTCTGTCACAGTTAATAAATTCATTAAAATTCAATTGCTGTGTTTTGATCTGGTTTTGTTTTCTGTTTTTAACGAGCTCTATTAAAATGTATTCCATGATTCAATGCTATTGTCTCTGTGGACCTTTAAAGTGTTTTGGCCAAAAATACTAATTAGTGTCAGATTTCCACTGTAGATTAATTTACTCTACCGAAACAACACACACACACACACACACTGAGAGAGACAGGCTCTGTCTCTCTAATGAGGCCTGTCTAGGTCTGGAGGAGGAGAGAGGAGAGAAAGTGCAGGTGGCAGCTCTCTAATTATGTCCCCAGTGGATGACTACATTACCCAGGTACCCCAAGCCTCTGACAGGTGAGTGGGTGGATTGGAGCTGGATCGTCACTGATGAATGCCAATCTTAATAATTTCCCCACTTATTCCATTAGGGAAAGGTTTGGCTTCTGTCAAACTGAACCAATCACATAACCTCGTTGGTGGAGGTAATCACCGTATCGGCAGTGTTGCAGTAGTACAGTCTAAATAAGCTATATATAGCTTATATATATAGCCTATTTAGCCCCTTATGAGGGCTATGACATGTGGTGCAGTCGACTGTTAAGTGTCAGGCAACCTTTGCCATGGGAAATGCCTACTGGCCTGAAGCTGTAAACACAAAAGTATCAGGTTTATCATCTAAGCATTGGAGCCTACTTTATTGTCAAAAGTGAGGGGAAATCAATTTTCAATTCAACATAAAAAACCTTTAATTAATACTCCTGGGCTAATATCAACTTGAGTGCATTTCTCCACACCTGGACTGAAATCTCTCAATATTCCTCTGACTCCCATAACACAAAATTCTCCTCTCGGGTGAGTAAATTGTACTGTAGTTGTCAAAACGGTCAGGGGAACAGGCTGAATCCTCTTTGGCAGTGATTTGCGTGGAGTGTGTCGGATCCCATCTGTTCCTTGTCCGCGGGGAATGTCGGGTCAGGCGGCAGCCACCACCACCCTCCCTCCTCCCGTCTCCACCCCTCCTTAACACCCAGAGAGAGGATAATGAGAACAGCTAGGGAGGAGGTGCGCCGCACATCACGGGGCAGCATGCATGTCTGAGCTGCCGCCTTGTCGAGTTATCAAGAGGTGTTCTTCAAATGCAGGGGGGGGGGTTATCAACATATATGTCTCACTGACATTGTGGATCATGTCAAGACCTGGTGCAGTCAGGCTTTTCATGACTGAGACTCTTTGTTGGATGTTGACTGATTTTGTTCTGGAGGTTGCTGTGATCTAATCTTAAGACAGCCAGCAACACGGCATGGGTGTTGTGTGTGATGCCACTTTCTTCCAGTATTTTTCAGTCTCAGCTCTGGTCTGTTCTTATGTTATTGCAGTACTGTAGGTCCTGGATGGGTCTTTGGCAAACAGGCTATTCATTCTTTTGACTTCTGCCTCTTTGGTGTATCTCCTCAGTCTGACCCTGTGAGTCTTTGTTGACAGTCCAACCTTCTTCTCCATGGGGAGCACTCTTCATTCACAAGCCCAAGTATCTCTAGGATGACAGTGCGGAAGCGAGCTCACTGGTTTCTGTCTGTTTCTTGACAACAAAACGAAACAAGCATTTTGAACCTGGCTCAATATTCCAGTAATCAACTGGAGAAATTTCAAGGTGAAATCTATTACACAAGGGAATACTGTCTTCTTTTTCTCTGGTCGTCTATCACCAATTTAAAAAATATTCACATCTTTCGACAGCATAGACAGCCAAGGTTTATGAGAAGACAAGCAGTGAAATACTTATTTCTCTCAAGACCCTCAAATAGATAAAAGAGTGATACTAACATGCCTCTTTAATCATGGTGTTCTAGTAACCTCCAGTATATTAGAGCAAGAGCATAAGTATCAAATATTAATATCTCTACACCAAATGAAACCCAAACTACCAGACTGTAGAGGTAAGGAAATATGACTTTTAAGAATTAAGCTGGCCCTTTAATTAGCCTTTATTAGCCTCTCTGTTTTTCATTGTTCTGCTACAGTTAGTTTTTTATAAAATAAAGTTGTCACAGAGCTAAAGTTAGTTTGAGAGTTGGATTAAAAAGTTTGCAAAGACCAAACTCCACATCTTGAAACTCGCTTCCAGCTGTGTCAGTATTTTGGATGGCTTCCTCCTTTCATTCATCGGTAAAAACAAAAAACAAACACAACATGTAGGCCAAAGCACAGCTTGAAATATTTAATTGAATATTCTGCTGAAAGAGGAATCTGGCAAAGGAGGCAGCTCTTGGTTTTAACTTGCTGTTTAATCCACTTCTACAGAGCCAGTGACTCAGAGCAAAGATGTCAAACTCACTTATTTGTAAATGCAATCGTTTTTCTCTATGATAGAGAATCAATGAATTGTTTCTCCCCTGACGGCAGCATGGACAAACCTTTCGGTGGACACTTTCTGAGCTGTGACTAAGAGCCACCACGATTTGTGTCTCGCCTCTCCCAGATGACGTCTTTCATTACCTCCCTGCACCTCTTGGCCCACGGAGCTTTGACAAATGTTTGTTCGTTATTCCGAGTTAGACGGAGCATTAAGTCATTTATTTCAGCATGTTTAAACCAACACTCATTGTGATGCAGCAAGAGACCGGAGACTTAAAAGTGTACGACTTAACAGTGTGACCAGATGTTGCCGTCTCCCGTTTGCGGTGTAACAGATGAGCTCTGCCATCACACTCTCTGCTGGTCAGAAGATGCTGATACACACCTGGGGACACACCCACACACACACACAAGGCTGATTGACTTCCTGACTCACTACCTGAAAATGAATTACCCTTCACTGTAGAACATTATATGCCGAGATTTGCATGTTGCATAAAAGTGTGTGACCTTATGCCATTTGAATAATATTGTTTTCTCATTCCTTATACCCTCTGTAAGATTAGTGTTACACAACAAAAGCCAGAGTCTCTGTGCATATATTGTCTAAACTTTCAATATCTCATCCTGCTCTGCTCCACATTCATATTTGCTGTGTTTGGTTGATTGCTTGCTCTCCTGTAATCATATTAAACAAAAGGCAAAATAGCCAGAAAACACTCTGGCTCATTCCTATAGAGAGCAGAATTAAATTATACTGTATAAAGGGTGAATGTGGTCCTTTTGAGACCTGGGCCAGACAATCATTAGAACATTTATTCAGAGAGAAAATGGACTGGCCTGGCACCAAGAGTCTTTGCAATACGTTATTTTAGTATGTGAGAGTTTTATAGATTTTTTTTTTAATGATAATCTAATTTGTTAATTTGTTTGTCTGGTTTGTTTTGAAAGAAACTCTTAAGAGAAAGGAAGAAATTTTGTCCTGGGTAGAGTTTTCTCATGAGTTTCATATTTTCTTTAAGTTATTTTTGGAGCATTTGCCTTAATTTATATAGGACAGGTGAAGAATTTTGACAGGAAATGGGGAGAAAGAGAGGGGGAGACATGTGACAAAGGGCTGTGAATGGGAATCCAACCCACAGACGCCCCCGTGAGGATTGCAGCCACTATAAATGGGGCGCGAACTTTAACCACTGCGCTATCTGTGCCCTGAGTTTAATATTTTCTGCATATTGTTCATGCCCAACAGTACAAACCCTCTCAGAGCAGCAGTAGCCGTCAGCCCTTCCTGATGTTCCCCACTAACCTTACCATCACCTGCCCAAATTAATCACTTAGTACATCACCAGTCCAGAAGCTCACTCTGCTGGATTGTCTTATGGGAGCTCCTGCTTTAGGGATTCAGGCCCACTAATGCCTAAGTTAAACTTACCGACACCAATTTCGCCCAAAGAGGATATAGTTATTCTCTACTTCTTCATCCAGCTTTTGGGTGTACACTATACTTCAAAGCTGAGTTCCCATAAAAGTTTAAATTGTTTAAGGTTAATGTGTTTCAACATACTTGGCTTATAAATCTGATTCTGATTTAGGGGTGACATAAACTGTTTTTTTGAGAGACTGTGAGTCATTCCTGCACTGTTGCTCAAAAGAGTACTCTACTGATTTACCATTAAATTCCTATAACGATGCCTGACTCACAATAAAAAAAGGACCATCAATGCAGCTCGTTGAAAAGTTCTGCACACATTCTCCACAATACAACTTGACTGCTGACAGTCTGAGATGAGGGTGTGTGATGCTTGTTTTGTCTAATGTAACTTGACTCAAGCTCTGTATGAAGGCCTGAGCCAAGGATGAGCAATCCTACGCATGTCTGTATGGAGCTTATAATAGTTAAAAAAACAACAACTACATACATGGGTTAAATTACATGTGTTTTAATAAGACATAAAAGCTTCCTGTTCAGATTTTAATTATCCTTCAAGAATCTCACCTGTAAAAAAAATGTCTTGAGTTATGCAAATTGCAGCATCCATAGTGCAGTTGAAAATTCTCCATGCTCACTGTCCTTATGCCGTTCTCTCCGTGAGAAGTTAATGAATTATGTAACCTGGACAGTGTGAAAGAGGTGTAAATTTGTTTTTTCTGCTAGTGTAAGAGCTTCTCAGGGTTAAATTATTTACACTGATTCCTTTTCACCACCACCCTCCCCCTGGTTGTCACTACTCACCTACACACAAACACACAGTATAGGATGTAAACAAGCCCGGAGGTCAGAGGGGCAGTGGAGACACGGGAGAAATGGAGGAGTGAAGCTTTGAGTCACTCTCCACCTCCAGTCGCTTTGCGTCATGCTGTTCCTTCATACCTGATGGGGACACCTGACTGTTTGATGCCTGTGACAGTGGTACAGAGAACACCACACCCTGCAGTTCTGATCTGGACTGACCGCTGAGCTCTGCCGCCAATCTGCATCCTGTCACCTGCAGGGGGAAAAGGTCAAACCAGGTAAAATCTGAGTGCATGTTTCAGCTCTACGCCTTCACACTGAGCAGGCCGCTGCAGGCTCCAAACCAAGAAGCAGAGTGCCCCTGGATACAGTTACTCTAATGGTGTTGGGATGCTCATCTGAAGCTGAGCACATTTATAGTAAACTCTGAAATAGATGCAATCCACTAGAAATATTTTTTTTTAACTGTCTCAAATTGCTAAATTCTCTAAAATAAATTAGGTAAATCTTCTCGGTTTCTTGACATTTCACGGTAGAAGTACAATAATAGATGCATAATAAAGATAAGTATCTATAAAAAAAAGTAGAAAGGTAGAATATTAAATATAATATAAGCATCTGCCCTGTACAGATTGTAGCGTGAATAAAACAAAATCAAAAGTATGTAATTCTTAGATCATTTTACTCTGCAGTGCCCTATGACCAAATGAAATATTTTATTTAAATATAATTCACTGCTTTTATCTCTCTCTGTGACACACATTAATCATTTGCTATTGTACTCCATAGTGAATGTCTTCATAATCAAGGAGGTGCTTGTTAATGGAGGTCTTATTGTTAAATAAATGAAATAAAAGGCCCTTCTCTACCTTTTGCCGAAATCTATAAGCCTTGTGACACAATACGACAATGATATAAAAATGTTTGATTGACCCAATAGCATCTTTCCTTTGTATTTGCTTGAGTGAAAAGTGCTTTAAATTACGCTCAGCTCTGAGGATTTTATTTGGCCAGGTTCTGTATTTTGTTTGTGTGCTTTTTGTGCATTTATTTCCTCTCTGCAAGTCTCAACTTGAATGGGAAATGACAAGAAAGCTAGAATGGCACTCAACAGATATCGGATATCTCCATCGAGGCCCAGCGGTCCCCTTTAATTCAACCAAACTTTATCCGGAATCAAACGCAGAGCCTTACTGTACAGCAGATGACAACATATTTAAATTTGGTGGATCTGGATTTTTATCTGGATCTGAACTTAATTACACACACTCATAGATACGAACCCCATAAATATGCCAGATTTTTCTTCATCAAGATTCATGCATTATTCCCTGAAAAATTAAAGGAAAATATCTCTCAGCGTTAAAGAAAGGAAAAAAAAACTTGTATCTATTCCTTTATTCAGATCTGCACCAAAATGTAATTGAGTCTGAAGCTATTCAAAGGGTAGAAGGTGTTTTTAACTACAAAAGAACAGTCGCGGCAACCCAGGGCTCTCTGAGAGGAGTGTGAAGGTATAGATTGAGAAAGACTGGATAAAATGGTCTATGGATAGAGCGGCCAGCTGGATCGAAATTACTGATTCCGTGGCTCTTCCCAAGGAAATAGTATGAGAGGTTTAATTCACAGAGACTTCTCACATTAGAGAAGGGGATCCGAGATGTAACAGCCAGAATGAAAAATGAGACACCTTGAATAAATTAAACTTGCTTGCTCTTGCAAGAAAAGTTCCAGATGGAGATATGGTGCTCTGCCTTTAGATACATGTTCATTTGTAATGAACCTTAAGCCACCTCACACACTTGTGAATGAACTTTAGAGTGGATGAGGAGACATCTTTTGCCCTCGTGAACAGTAGCTATCCTAGACTCTACATCATGCAGCTGTAGAGGTGTCCTCTATCAGAAGCAGTCAATAATAATTGCATGATAAGCTTAATTTCCCCCTCCACCTTAAGAAAAAAAAAATCCAGACTTGAAAAATCACATCTGAGTCATAAAAGTCTGTTGTTGGATGAATTTATGATGTGAGCAAACATATCTGCTGTATAATGAAGTTAAATAATGTCCTTTATTGCAATCAAACATCGACACTTATCGATGTCTGTCTGATGATGTCCACTGAGGTCTGTTTAATGATCTCCAACCGCCCTCCTCTTGATATGAGCCGTCTGTCAAAATTCAATTAATTTGTCCGAGGTTATTTGCTTGTCAGTGCGATGCATTTTAATAAAACTGAAGGGCTTAGATAAGACCTCGCTTATTTATTTCCTCCCTTTATTCTCCAGTGCAGATTGATCTGGGAGTTAATTTTAACGAGAGGTTTGAGCGAGGGCTCTTATTAGAACTCCCCTCCGGGTTTCAGGAAAGGACAGTGGCATCTCAACGCTCGAGCTGGTCTTCCCTCAAATGTCCGTGTCACGTTGGTATTCTAAGCTGACACGTCTCTTTTCCATCAAAGCAGCACATCTGGCCCTCCTGGCGCTGTACCCAAATGTCACCCAGAGCCCCCCACAGAGTGATGCCAGCCCTGTGTTTGGTTACACCATTAGATAATAAAGTACATGAGTGTCATTCTTGCGTTGCTGCCTGATGCCCCTGGGTTACTCCCTCATTTAGAGGGATCTAAGGAACACAACTCACTCACACCTCGCCTGGCTCCTACAGATACCTGACTAACCATCTCCTCCTCCAGAACCAGAATCATCATCATCATCATCATCATCATCACCTCAAGCACATTCAGCAAGTTGAGCTCATATTTCCTCCTCCAGGTATTATTCATCTACTCCATAAAATGTAAATAGAGTTGCAGGATGCAGGTCGGTTTTGACGTTTTTTTCGAGGGACTCTTGTTTTCAAAGGGATACCCTCGTAAAGGCTTCCCATAAATAACTATTTAACAGCCAGACACTAACACCACCCACTTTTTTTCCCAAGGGCGTAGCTATTCTGAGAAGCCTTACTTTCTTTATGTCTCCTCATCCGCCACAACTATCCCCTCGGCTGCTCATTTCACTGAAGCTCTGAAGAGATGGTCAACATGAAGAGCTTTTTCATCCAGTGGATAGAGACCTACATGTTCTCAAGAAAGACCGGTGTATACCCCGGGATTAAAAATACACACAAGCCCCTTGATCATCTCAATGTTTGATTCACTTTTACACTCTTTTTGTCCACAGAGACTTGATTGAACAGTTCTCAGACTGGCCTTGACAGGTTAAGTAGGGCACGAGACCCAGCTCTCTGCAGGTCTCAGCCCAGAGCTAGCTCACATTACCAGGTACATCTGTTTGAAGACCTTTCTCTAAAGATCAATACGTCAAATTGTCACCTCCGTGTTTACATAGATAGACTCTTTTTGTACACAAGGATGACTTTCGGTTAGGCTGCGGAGGCAAAACTGCCTGTTCCTCCCTCCCCGAATCATTTCTGACATGTTTGCTTACATTTGTAGATTCATGATAATTCAGTAGATTATGGAATCGCACAGAGGGCTGTGGGGTTTCCTCTGGGCTAATCATCTAATCATGTGATGCAGGAGACTTGTGTCTTGTTCAGACATCTATTGAATATAAAATTGCAATGTGCTACATTTGTAAAACACTAAAGTGTATTTGATGATGCTCCATAAACTGCTGTATAACTCTTATGTTTATGTAATTTAGAATGAGATATTTCTAGGCTTTCTATGAGTAAAAGCAAATTCTTATTTATTAGCACCATTTTTTATAATCAAGAGGCATTAGTCAGCAACTGGTTTCAAGGTAATGAAGATAAAAGATAAAATTCAGATCTCCACATTTCGGCGTTTCAGTTTCTGCTGATTAAAGTGAGCTAATCAGGAGCAAGAAACACAGAATAAATTAAATTATGTTCCATAAAATGAGAATATCTCGTGTAGAACGCTCCACACTACATTTTGATACTGCTACCCGGGGTGAAAGCAGTACTCAGATCTTGTTCTTAATTCCTGCATGTCCTCTTTCCTCTCCAGTCTTGCTGTCCTTTCCCCAACTCAGATCTCCAGCCCCTGGTCCCTGATTCAGGACTCCAGCAGGCAAAGTCTGGTCTAGACCTGCAGCCTTGTTGCCGGTCTCTCCCTGGGCAGTCCTGGCTACGTTGCCAGACAACAGCATGATTCTACCTATACCTATTGGCCTGTAGTCTGACCTCCTTCAGACTTAATCCAGCCATCAGTCCACCTATCTGGAGTCCGCAGCTCCTCCCACTTGTTTTCAGGATCTGTTTCCTGTCTACCTGTCTGTCTACTTCCTTACCACCTCTAAAAATAAATCCCTGAAGTTCTCCTGCTGCCTCCTTTGTCATCTTTATTTGAGTCCTATCCTCTTACCGAGCATTACCGGCCTTAACACATTTACATATTGTCTTCTTAGTTTGTACAATAAAATGCAAATAAGCATATCAGAATTGCACAAGTATAGTACTTGAGTATGTAAATGTAGCTACTTAACTTCCACCAGTGACAAACAGATGCATTTATCAGTGCTGCTGAGAAATCCTGGAGATAGAACGAGAATTCAGACCATAAATTTCCATTATAAATATGGAAATCAAAATAGGCTATATCACACATAAGTGATCATAATAATTCTTCATGTCACTTGAACTCTTTGCCATAGCCATAGTGGTAATTATAACTAAAGGGGGATTAGATAAGCATTAATGCGCTGACACTACATCCAGACACCTGACTGGAATGATGGAAGACGAAGGACGTGACAGGGGAAAAGTGAGTTTGGTCTTGACTGTCTGGAGGATTAAAAAGCAGATCGGTTGTTAAATATTCGTATAATTTAATTTATGAGTGTGTAGGAGTTTAGGGGCAGTTGTTCCTGCTGGACCAGACTTTATTTAAGGCTAGAGTAAATGCCAGATTGGCTCAAAAAGTGCCTAATTAAGCCACTTATTAGCTGTAAAGAGAGCTTAGTGGTCAAACCATTACATCTTCACCTTTCTCTTTATCTCCCTGTCAAGCGAGAAGGGCTGTGATCACTGAAGTGCATATTCTTAACTTCACAAATACCTTGGTGCAACAATCCCCTAAACTATACCTGCACTCAGATTATCTGTAAAATACGGCAGATTCAGTGTTTTCAGAAAAATCGGAAGAATAGTTATTGATTGTTACAAATACAAATTAATCTTAATCTAACGCAGTGACTATCTTAACAACACAACTACTGTGTCGTCTATGCCCAGCATTAGACATAAACTTTAGTTGCTTTAGCTGTGGCTCCACAGCCACTTCCTCCCTTTCTCCCAACGGACGAGAGTCATACTGACTACAGCTGCTACAGGGCTTTGTCATGTCAAAGGGAACATACAGGATGGAGTCATTTTTCTTGGGAGGAGACTCTTCTTCGCTGACGCAATTTGAACTCCATCAATTTCCCCTCTGAAGCTCACTGTTTTGCAGATAAGAAGGGAGTCCTGCATTTTTCAATATCAGCCTGCAGTCACTTTCCACGTTAAGTCCCTCCTCTCTAAAATAGATCTCCAGAGCCCTGGAGAGCGTATGCTGAAGTGACGGCATGTCATCGCTGTCCCATACCAGTGACTCACTGAGGCCTGTGTGCCCTGGCCTGTCACTGCCATGTTGCTCCCTCTTGCTGGGCCAGTTGGCAGCATGGTTCTTCACCACCTCGGCATTATTAACACCAGCTCAGTCAAATGAAGTGTCACAAGAGGAAGCATCTCTAAAATATCTTTCTCTCACTGTATGTCACTGCAGCTTCCCTTCGCCACAAACCTTTGAACTTCAGCTTAAAACACAAAGACTATACAAAAGTATATTTAAGGGAGTCTGTTGTATCATTGACAGGCATGAATGCTGGCTAATTTGCTTTGCAGCCACAGTCTTCCCCTGTGCCAGAGGGTAGAGTAATTACAAACGTCTGAGAAATGGATTTCTCTAAACTGTCAGAAACACTGTGATGTCATTAGAGGAGATATACTTATAGCCAGATTTGCGAGCTGTCGGGAATAAGGGTAATAAGGAGGGAAGTGATATAATGTGGACATGTTTATGAGCCATGACAGGTGCTGCAGGGCATCTGGGCCCCAACACAAAGTAAAATATTTGAAAGTGTAATTTGTGGGTTAATAAAAGCCACAAGTGTCTGTGTGTGAATCTGTGCTGGAGTGAAGAGAGGAAATTAGGGCCAAACTTGGTGATGTTATTAAGTTGCGATTAAAAAAGATAATGCAGATTAGATTTTCCAGATTAATCACGTGTTAATATTGACAGCCCTACTAATATAATACAATATATTATTGTGCTTTTGTAGATGGCTGTTCAAAACACAAAGGCCAGCGGGCCTTGATAGAATGAGAATATAATAGACATTTATTGACATTTGCACAGGTACAATTCCAATTTTTAATCGATTGACACCACTATATATTAGTATTTCAGTGGTGTGGCTATATTTTGTCTCTTTTTTGTATAGTGTGTATTTTCTATAATATATGCTGTTTTTAACTGCCTCTCTTTTGTTTTTATATAAACTGATTATGAGCCTTGCAGAGAAATTCCCGTGTACATGTTTAGTGTGTACCTGTGCTAATGTCAATAAATGTCTGTTATATTCTTATTCTATTCTATTTCACAAGTGGGGAACATTTTAATATTTGTAAATGCAACTTTAAAAGGAGTTCATTCCCCCGACACAAGAAGTTTCTTGATATTGATGCAATAATAAGAGCGCCTGGTAAGGCAATTAAACACAGCCTGATAGCATTTGGTGATTCAACAGTAAGTAGAGTTTGGTTGCTGTGGGTTTAAGTGCCGTTGTAATGGATTTAATGATATAAAACAGTGTTTTCCTTTTTAAAATGGTTTGACAGAATAACATTAACACTTAAAGCCACAAATTGGACATAGCAAAGTCTTTATCAGGGCTCTTGTTAGCCCTACTTTAACAAATAAAAATCATAAAGCATTACATTCCCTCCACTTTATCACCCCTCCTGCAGTCATCTCAATATCAGGATACTAACCCAGAGTAAGACAATAGCTAACAAAGGTTATCCTGCAGATTCTTTCCATACATCTCAGACACATACTGCTGTTCAAGCAGCCAGCCACCCTATAGCTGGCTTTGTTAGCACAGGGATATATTTAACTGAAGCTATTATTGTTACTTTTAAATGTATTATATGTTTGCAAAAGATATACATTTGTACAGTTTTATATTTGTAGCATTCATAAAAGTTTTGACTAATCAAGCTTATGTCATTTATCTCGCCTCTGCCTATGAGCACTCTCAAGGTCAAGGTAAGAGAAAAATAGTGGTTATTGGTGCTGTACTGCAGAGGTGGGAGCATAGGGAGACGTAGACACACCACCGGGACTGTGATTGATGGAAACTCCTCTGAATAACTTGGTAGCTGCCTCTTACTGGCAGCAATCTGCCAGCGCTGCAGCCTCATCAACACAAACCCACATCCTACACTCACCGACATTCTCTCTCACAAGCTGAAAACGTGCTTCTCTCGTTCCACAAACCAGGGATGATTCACAAACCAAGCAAACCTGGAGCCCCGTTTACACAAATTCTGCCCCATTACAGAGTAGAATAGCATTGCGTCTGCTACATTTTCTGTAGCCACTTAGCAAAACCTATTGTCCCGAGGGAAGGGAGGACATTTCAGTGCGAACGTATTTCCTGTGTAATGGCACAGCTGAAGTCTGGCAAATATAATAAATCTAATGAGGCGGGGACAACCACAAGATGAATGGAGGGAGTTCAGTGTCACTACGGGACATAGACAAATGAAACGACATACTGTCAGGAGATAATGAGCAACAGTTTTGGTACCAGATTTGGGTCGATCAGCTGTGGCTCCATGTTGTTGGTAACAATGCTAGAGTCAGGAGACAGCCTGCTACCCTGGACACAGCTGACTGTGATTCCCCTGTCTCAAGTCTGCGGATGACTTGTTATATGTATGGTACCCGTTTTTCGCATTGCTTACGTTTGAGTAAAGTATTTCTTTTACTGCTGTGTTTTACTTCCCACCAAGCAATGACATTATTTTTGGGATAGGAAATGACATTATCTGTGCTCCCCACATATTTTTATTTCATCCCGACGGCATTTTTATTCTCACAAAAAATGGTCTCTGCGTTTCTTTTTTTTTTTGCTTACTGATGACAACCTCTGTGGAGCAAATTAGGCCTGATGATCAAACATGAATACAATGTTATCATTTGCATTTTTTACCACTTAATTCCACGTCACAAAAGGATTCTGAGATGCCATCTGTAAACTGCAGCCTTTGGCATTTCATATATTTGCATAGATTAATTTCGAATCAAAAACTTGCACGATGTTGTTTACTCCTCTGCCGGTGGAGTGCCCTGCAGCAATGCATCTACTGTGATGCAACATGACCCATCGCTGACACGGAAATAAGTTTAAAGAATTAAAGATTATTATAGATTAAATAAAAGCTTCCTGAGCAAAATAATGAGGCGTCTCTTATGCAAAGTTTTTTCTGAGGAATAGCAGGGCTTTTCCTGTTAAAACAGTTGCCCATTCACAAATACATCTCAATAATACTACTCCTCGCTAGTGCTAATCTACCACTGTAGTACACTGTGGGTTTGTAAATGCATAAAACAGCTAGCAAAGTTAGGAACAACATGAAAACAGAGCTGTCATGAATCTTTGTAAAGCTGTTGGACTAATTTCCTGTCTGCTGCCATCCACCTGTCAGACATTTTGACACCTATGCTGCAAAAATCCCTCAATTTATCTCCTTCAGGGACTATTTTGGACTGGCTGCTCTTGCTGGGATGTTCAAACAGTCACTTTCTTGTCTCTGACACCTTTTCATTGACTCACTGACACATGCTTCTTGCTGATAGACAGATATTTACATGAAAGACATGAGGTATCCCATGAATGAATATGGATAAATCTGTCCATCTGTCCATCTGCCATTAAGCCTCACTGAAACTGAACGCTGACAGCACTCAGCGAGAGGCTGACAGAGAATCTGAAAGTGAGGAACAGATTCATTCGCATTTATACTCCTTGTAAATCAGAGTCGGGTGGTGGGTGAAATATTAGCTTTGAGTGTCAGAATTAAACAAATGAGACAGATGTTTTTTGGTGGGATGAGCAGTGATTTGCAGACATTCGCATATCCATATATTTCTTTTTGAGCTTGGGCCCATCCCAGCATGAGGGCAGATAATTGTCTTGGACAGCAGGTTGCCAGTTAGAAGATACAACATACATATGCTCACATCCAGCAATTAGGAGTCTCCATTTCAAATGACCTGCATGTATTTGGATATTTGGTGGGAGGTGAGTAGAATTAAGCACTCAGGGGCAGTCAAACAAATTGGATAGAAAACATATAACAATGAGAAAACAATATTTTGACATTTTGACAAATTAGAATTAATTTGGAGTCTTGTTTCTGACCCATTGATGACTTTTAACACTGATTTGCTCTTCATCAACTCCTTTAACATAATTGGCTCTTTAGCAGCTCAATGCTAAATATTTACAAGTCATTTACTGTGTCTATCCTTTGGTGCTGAGCAGGTAGTTTATAGTAGGTTTATCTCCTCAGTGAAAACAGCTGTCTGCTACAATAGTAAAGATAAAGGTGAGAACGATGAGATTCGACCAAAACATCCTGTCATAAAACCAAAACAATGAGCCGAAAGAGGCTAAAACGCTTCATAGATGTGAGAGGACATACAAGGTAGGGCAATAATTCTCTGTGGGTTTATCTTTACAGGCTTCCACATCAAACATAGTCATATGATCTATTGTTAATATTGAAATATGAATTACTTGAGCTTTAAGGATTCCACTCATACACATCAATACATTGTTGTTTTACACATAGTGGGCCTCCAAAGTTCAACAAGTCCTCTATAGTAAATGACAAAACATGATGTGTGTCCCTGTCCTCTAGTGTCCCACACTGTCAGCCACTGAGAGGCAGATAAGGCAATAACAAGTTTGTCTCCTCGGATGAATGCTATTGTTCCGTGTGACTGCAAAATGCGAAGGATAGCAGCAAAGCATGACAGAATTTGTCAGTGGAAAAGATGGGCCTCACATTCAGCAATAGTAAACATTTAATTATCCTCTTGAATTTGATGCCTTATCTTTATTAATTACACTTTAATCCAAGTATTCATTCATTTTACTGGCGCCACTGTGTCCAGATAATGTGGTATTTCAGCACCAATTCCTGCTCAGAATACAAGTGTGAGATCTGTGAGCGACAGTGTGTCCGTGCAAAATGATGAGCTCTACAGCGTGTCTCGATTTAGCTCTGAAACATGCTCATCTCTCGTTCTCCTCACTTCATATCTATATTTAATGACAGCTAGATATATCTTGTCCCTTGAGTGACTTTGAAACATCTAATAAAGCACATGGCACCATGTTTAATCAGATTATGTTGCCAGAGTCTACGTCCTCTTAAATATGTTTAATATATTCCACCAAGCGTTTGGTTTGATTCCTCTCATTTCAAATTTAGAGGCACATGAATCCTTTGAGGAGATGAAATTATCATTTGAATGTGTATCAGAGAGGAAATCAAAGTTCACGCTGTCTGTTTTATGAAAAATCAACTATATTAAATAAATGATATTAGGATTTCTTCTGATGAATAAGTCAGAGGGAAAGACATACGTCACATTGCTGAATGAGATAAAAATAAAAGATTATTTGCTTACTTTGCTGTACTGTCTACCTTATAGAGGTGAACTAATGTCCACTGGTGGTGTTTCTTTTAACACAAACTCTGCATTTGAAATGTAAGACCATGCTACCATAAACATCAGAGTGTCTAGTAATAACTTTACACCTTGGGAATTGTTTGCACGTTCGGCAAACTCCAGATTTCACATTCTCTCTGATGATGCTGACTGATGAAACTACTAACTAAGTGTTGCTGCTCGTTCATAGCTGTTGCAGAGCTGTGAATGTGTCTAAGCAAAGACAGCGCACAGGGTTTTTGGACAGACGAGGAGAAGCAGCATCTCTTAGGAAATAATTGTTATCTCTGGGAAGTGCAGCCGTGACGGCTGCCAGTTTGCTGCAAGGTTGTCTCTAAACCAAACGGTTTGTTTTTTCCCCTCTGTGAGCAGAGTTGTTCACAGCGCTCCTGACTATTTACAACAACATTTTCATTTCTCTCTCAGAATAGCATGGGAAATATGACTGGAAATTTACCATTGGCGATATGAGACAGTCTCTTGTGATAGCTTACATAGCGGAGACCCTGCACAAACTCAGTCATTACCACACTTAACGAGCAAAGTGTCAGATCTGATCAAAGAGTGTTGAAGCAACTACTGAAGATACACATCAACTATGGTTGTCATAGAATTTAAAGGGACAGTTCACCGGTTTTACAAGTCAAAGTCTGTTTACCACTCAGCTTGTGGAAACATATGTACGGTGTCCATATTAGGACATCCTCAGGTCTCAGAGTCATGCGTCAGACCTCAGATGAAAAAGCATCAGGTCTGTGCTAATTATTGTCCTTATCACATTTCAGATGACTGACTTGTTAGGAGTTCTAAAGATGGCGATTCCCCTCTATGGCTTCCCTTAAATAATGTATTGACTTCCAAAAACTTCTTACTTCTGGAACAGTGGTTTCACTTCGTCTCTCTATGAACTGTTGCATCTCTGCACTTATTTGCAAACTCAGGCATCAAATATAATTGTCTTCATTGGTTGTGTCATTTACAGGCAATCAGCCTTCAAGAGGGGATGAGGTTGACCGGATGAAGTTCTTAGTGGTTCCCATTTGAGGTTAAGAGAAATCATACAGCTTATTAGGTGAAACTGTATTATCTAATGTATGAAAGCTCTTAGTCCTCCATCTCCTTCAAAAGCATACCCACAAAGCCATCAGCGCTCAGTGATCAGCTGACAATTAGAGGTGAACCTCCTGCTCCTGCTCCTGGTGTGAGCTGCAGAACCGACAGTGAAGTCAAATAGTTATGTTCTGAAGCAAAAAGATACTCACATAACCTGCCCTGAGCAGAGTACATGAGGGAGCTGGAGAAAGACAGAATAAAGGTCTTCACTTTGGTACTTCATCTTGAGTTTGACAGGACACTCTCCATTTAATGGTGCCTGGAAGAAAGATGAAGACTGTGGTGAAATGCATTGTGGGCTTTTAGGGGGTGATTGCATATTTAGCATGGATGTTTTTTTTGTTGTTTTTTCATTTAGTTTAGCAGGGATGACCCACCCAATATTTCTTTTTCAGAGGGCCTTGTGACGAGTTATGCACATTTACATATATATTTATACACATATGCATACATGTGAGCCTATACATCTGCCCATATGTGCACATACAAAATAAAAAGCACTTTCTTCTAGCCACCAGCTCTTTAATAGAGCACTGTATGATACCAGAGAGGACAGTTTAGCGTCAGTTTTAAAATCATTCCACATACTGTGTTGAGAAAGGGGACCAAACGGTGGAGAAAAGGTCAGATATGAGGACAGACAGTGATGGTGTGATAAGGTAGAGCTCAGGCAGGCAGCCTAAACATGGAGACTTAGAAATGACATTACAAAAAGCAGTTTAGCAGATGACGTGTTCAGAAGTTTCTTGTCCAATGAGCCTGATGTATGATAAATAAGGTTTGCAAGAACATGAGGAGGTAAAACGTCAATGGAAATAAGAAGGATCGTGTAGGGAATTTGTTTGCGTCATATGCCTGAATTAATTAGTGTGTGGAATGTACTACTTTTTAAAAAGTTCCAGGATCAGTGGTGAGCCTTTCATTTCCGCAGGAACATACACAATATCAGATATCTTTGGCAACCTGATTGGCATTGGAGTACCTCTCCACCTCCACATCACAAAAGACATTTCATCTTGACATTTGACTCTTATGAATTAAACTGTTTGACATTTGTTAGTAGTAACCCTTTAATCGCAGCTACGTATATTAAACAACTCCTTCTGTTTGACCTTTGAAAGGCTTCAAAAGGTGGAAAAGGGATATGTCCTTTATGTTAGATTAAATCAAATGAAAGCACACAGCATCTGTATGGAGCAATGAATTACTTAGATAACATCAGTAGTTATTTATGTCATCAAATACATTTTAACACCTATTGATTTAAATTTATATTAAACATTGTAGAAGGTCTTTTCATATTCATCCATAGGCCTATATTAAATTGATTTTCAATGTTTGACCATGACAAAGACCTCATTGTGGTCCTTTTTCATTAGGCTTATCATCATGCTTTCATTAAAGGTATTTGGTGAAGATAGTGGCTTGTAGAGGAGAGGTTTTTTTAACTGCAATGGAAAGTTGAAATGGGAGAGACACGATGCAAAGATGGGCAGGGGGTGAAAGGGAAATAAGGCAAATGAAGCCCTTAGCTCAGCACATGATACACACGTGTCGATTCTGTGTCACCTACACTTGGCTTATTGTTGATGTCCATCACGAGTAAATCTGAAATGGTACCAGGCTGTCAGTCTGGCTGGATAACCAGTCAGCTTTCATTTTCCCAAAAGATGTCATACCCAGTGGCAGACAGAAATTGCATAGTGAAAGTGAGGTTTATAGGGAAACAATCTAAACGGCAATATAAAAGCTCTATAAACTTCCTAACGCTCCATTAAAGCAAAACATTGTCTATTGCCTGGTTTAAAGTGATAGCAGACTTTTCCAATAATTTCAGTCCGTCTTAAAGAAAGACAGAGGGCTGAAAAATACAAACTAGTGTCTCAACATTTTTGGTGTCTGTTGTTTCTAGCTAAATTGCAGGAAATCTGCCGATAAACATTTTGCTAGTATTTCTCAGCCTCTCCTCCTAACTGTAATCTGGGCAGATAACGAGAAATAGATGTACAGACTGGTGTGTTGGACATTTATATTTTTCTCATTAAAATCCTTTATTTAAAAAAGTAGTCAAATTGAAATCTGGATCTCCTTTTCAAGAGACCTGTGTACAAAAATAAATGAACATATGCAGTTTAAACATGGACCGACACCGAGATAATTCAAAGAATATGAGAGACAGCATGACAAGGTAATGTGTAAATAATCATGCTGGAGTCACACCCTGGCTTCATTAACTGCGATGTGTACTGCAGTTGCCATAACTCATTCCCCTTTCTGCCTTAAAGACAGCCTTGCTCATCTCCACCACACCACCACACCACCACACTACCTTTCCTCTCTCTGGAGACCACAGACTCATCGGAGTGACCTCATCCAATTGGAAAAGGCAGATTAATGGCTGTGCTGATGGTCGGAAGTGTGACATGGGGAAGAGCGTCTGTGTCAGTGAGAAACAAAACAAATTTCACGGCCAAATTATGTAAAGGTAAAACCGGGTGGGCTTAACGGCACAGAGGCAGAGCGGAGGATACAGCAGCAGGTCGTTCAGGTGTTCAAGTTAAATGAAAGTTACAGTCAAACCAAATGCATCCAACGTTTCTTTCATTATGAGTTTGAAGCATTTAAAAATTCGGTTCAAAACAGCATAAAATGAGTAAAAATATAAATACTTTGATCATCCTTAAGACACATATGGGGCCAAAGATTGCTAAAAAGCCAAGAAATAAAACCTTGAGTGTTGTTTATCCGTTTGCAATGTGGGAAATTAAAATCATATCTGAAGACATGCACTTTCATCTCTCCATGCATCAACAGCATGATTCACTACCTTATAAAAACACACCCTGACCCAAAAAAGAAATGAAAGGCCCCACATGCATGAGAAATACAGATCAAAAGGAACTGGTGTAGAAATAGTTTGGACTATAATCTTTCTTTAAAACACAATAAAATACTAATGTGGCAAATGTTGGAGATTAGTCCACAGTGGTGGGACAGCGACGGGGAGGAAAGGATTCTTTAGGTGAACTTTGCACTGGTGTGACTGTGGGTTTGTCCGTGCCACCGTCTGCAGTGATGTCTCCTCGATCATCTGTTGGCGTCAAATTGAAATAGCTTGTGTGCTGAAATTTGAGCGCCTCATTGCCCCAGCTGGTCCATCCAGGTTGAAGACTTCGGGCAAACAGCTCCAAGCACTTGGCCTCAGTTCCCACGTAGCGCTTCAACACCTCTGTAGAAACAAAGCAATGAAGAAGAGGGTGAGGGAAGATGGTGGCTGGTTTCACTCACTCCTGGGTGCTTTTTTGACCCATTGCTCTTCTTGCTGTCTGTGCACTGACAGAATCTTGAATTTATTATTATTTGTGTGTTAATGAAAAAGCAGAAGTTTTTCGTTATTTTCTACAGGACAGCAACACGTGGTTATTTTCATTACGGATTAATTAGATGATTATTTTAGGTATTGATTGATTAGTTGTTTGGTTCACACAAACCATGTTTCACTTCCTTGTCTCATTAAAAGGCTTCTGGTTGGTTAAAACTGCAACAGTGATGTCATCTTCTCACTCAACCTTCTTCTTATCTGTATTTATTCATCTGTCATAAGTGAAGTCTGTCAACTGCATGACGTTATTGCCATTTTGTGTGAATGATGTGAAAAAACGAATAAAGACGTTGGTTACAAAAACATGGACATTTTAATACATTGAAATTCAGGTTTATTATGGCCCTGCATCAATTCATTATAGGGCTACTTGGCTTGTTCGTCTGTAATGGGCAGAAGAGAGGACTGGCCAACTGCCCAGCTCTCTCACCCCACACCAAAGATTTTCCTGTGTGGAGACTGGCAGTGACCTTGAGTCTGTAAGTGATGATATTCCAGGAGCAGCACACCTGACAGCTTCACTGCTCTTGTGCAAGTTCAAACCACCCGGACACTCGACTCAGCCAACACTCAGGGAGTTAATGAGCACAAATGTCTGATCTTCAAACCGATCCAACCAGCACAATGTGGTGTCCTGCCTCCCGGTTTCTCTTTCTTCGCACGTCAGATAGTCAGAGTGGAAAGGCCAAACATGCAGGTCTCCAACTAATTCAACCCCAACTGGTGACTCAGCTCTCAAAGTTGAACAGACAATAAAAGATCTAATTATCCTTTTAACTCTGAAATGGGACAACATATGAAACTTCTGCTAGAAAGGCCTGAGAGAAATGAAGGTATTTCTTAATTACTTTCCAGATGAGGAACATTTTCAGTCTTAGATATTTTGCCTTGAAGGCACCATATATATCTAGGTTTGATAGCCAACTAATTATATTGTACATGGCTGCTCTATTAATTCAATTACACTACAGGAACTCATTTCTCATGCCTATTTTTCCAATAGAAAGTGAATCACTGTCTTTGATTCTCAGGACACATGTGGAGTCCCACAGGGTCTTGTTTTTGGTCCCATCTTCATCATCATTATATTTTTATTTCTTAGCATACCAAACTATGATGCCCTTAATCCCAATAAAGCCAAGTTGAAATGAAAAATGACTTTTAGCTCTTTGAGCTCAAATTCAGTAATAATGGCATAATATAGCTTTAGCTCGTTTTTATCTGCTAGCTTCACATGCTCGCCACAGAGCAGAGAGAGCGTTGCTGAGGCAAAGACAGGTTTTGAACAAAGTTCATTTTCTCATGATTCGTTGGTCTGAAAAATGTAATTTTATTGTCAGAATGTTTGTGAGATATGTAGCTTGTAAAAAAAACTTTACTTTGGCGACTAAGGGGCAAACAAATCATTCGATAATAGACTGAGGACCTGCCATAAGTCTCCTAAAGGGGCGGGGCAGTGTCGAAAGCACATCACACATGCAGGATATTACTCTTCAGTGAGTGAGCCATTTAATTTATGAACTGTTTCTGCTATAAATAAAATCAATGTCTAATAATATGAAGCTAGCAGAATAAATATTGTCCTCAGGAATCAATGGAGAACAAAACAGAGCAATAAAAATGCAAAAATAGGAATGAAACAAGACTCTATATGAAAGCGATTGTTCTGTATGTGCTGCTTGCAATATATTTCTTAAGTTGTAGAGGGCTTTAATTAATAAGAAACACTTATCTTATCATTCTGACAAGTGCAAATATATATATAAATAATATATTTCTTGTATAGATTGACCATCTGGCAAGGATATGTTGTATCTGTAATTGAGTAATGGTGTGTCTCACCATGGTAACCAAGACTGTTAGTGGCAACTCTAAAGCACACCTGACATACTCAGCATGAAAACAAAGTGCAGCAGAATTAAAGGGATAATGGGGTAAAGATGAGAGTAAAAAAGCTCAGAATGATTCGGTTCAAAAGTCTGTGGAAAAGAGACATTGCTCTTTCAAGCCCTGAGGTGTTAAATTATTATCTCAAATAGTTAGATAAAATCTTCTGCTTTAATTAGCATTTGTGAAAGAGTTGGGTAAAGCCCATCTAATATTTCACAACATACTCCGATTCATAATTATCACACTCACAGATCTGAGCCACACCTACCTCCAATAGAGCTCCTTCACCTCTTGCAGAAAAAAAGGGCATAGTGTCTGAATTTAAAACAGATGCCTCTGAGGTGCACCACAGTTAGCTGCTCATTAGTGCACATATTTATATAGAATGCAAAGAAAAGGTACAAAAAATAAAGCAATTTTCTCTGTATTTATTAGACTAATTTAGTCTCCATCCTTGCAGTCGTCTGCATTACAAGAAAAATTAAAGTAACTAGAATAAACAACCCAGTTGCATTTAAGCCTGCTGAGGGCCTTTGAATCACACAAGGAAATTGAAGGCAATCTCCATCTTAATCTAATCTCTATGGTATCACAGCTCTAGAATGGCATCATTATGGTTTAAATCGATGTATTTTTACAATATTCAGTCATGTCCATGAGGTGGAGGCTTTTCTATGTTTCTGAAAGGGCAACAGCAAACACTGGCTGTGTTTCACTGTCCATAATAAATGGCATTCCCCTGAGAGGGAGGGAAATGACGTCAAGCCACTTTTATTCATAGATCCTGCATATTCATTGTCAAGGTTTTACATTTATTCTCAGTAGCAGAGTCCATGATGGAGTGAAGACTTGCCACACCATAATCTGTGCAGATAATATGGATTTCACCTAGTCGGAGCAGCAGAAGTCCCCAATTTGACAAATCAAACCTGTCAGAGTATTTAAGTCACCCAGTTATTATAAATACAGTAGAGACCCTGCATCTTGTTTGAGCATTTTTCTTTTCTGATCTTCTTTTCTCACCACCAAAATGGGCATCTGCAAACATTGGCAGCATGCTCAAAAGAAAATGGCAACTTAAAGCAGTAGAAAATAAAATAATTATATGTTGAACAAGTGTGATATTTCTACTTTTATAATGTAAAAAATGAATAGGTTATTACTTCACAGTAAGGATGCATGTATCCTGCATGCATCCTGTAATTACCTGAGGGTAAGAAAGGCTAAGTTTGCAAAGATGAATGATTTCATATTCCATAACTCTAACAAGAACATGCATTTCAAATCATAACTGCCTCTATTTATCAGGTGTAATTCCATTATCAGGTGATAATATATCCAACAATTATAGCATACCTGCTTTGGAGTGTTCATTTCTCATACAAAAACACTGGAGTCATACTTTTGCATAAAGTGACTGGCTGATAACATGAAATAAAATCAAAAGGCACATTTAAAATTTCAGCCATGCAAACCTGAATATCTGACTCACACCTTTGATTATGGATCTGCTACAGCAGGCTGTGATGGGACTCAGAGCTTATCAGTACAGCTGTATAGGCAGATAATCACTGGTGTTGCAGCATTGCCCTCTGGTGGCAAAGTAAAAAAAGTACTTTGGTATTTAGAAAAGTGTTGCAAATATTCACCTGAGAGTGAGGGCTTCTGGGAGTGGAGAGCTGATGGGATGCTGACAATCAAACGCTGATCCTCCACATGAACATGTGACCCCTCTGAAGAGCTGAAAGTGGTGAAACAAGTCTGAGAATAAATAAATAGAACAAAACAAAGAGAATTTGGATTCATTCCATTTGCAGGCTACAGCGGGAAGAACATGACAATGGACATAAAAAGAAGTCCATCAGTTTCCACCTTGTGGAGTTAACTGCAGAGGATCGATATCGGCCCAGCATCAGCACTTCGTACGGCTTCTTATGATTTGAATCCAGTGGAAATACAAACTGTCCAGATGTGGTGACCTGAGGAAAAAAGAGCAAGTCCTTAAAACATCTGGAATCACAAGCATTGGTAGGAAATCGTGACTGAGGGCTGTATCTATTCAAAATGTCTGTACCTTGACCCAGAACCATTCAGCCACAACTTCTACTCCCCAGTGTGGATACAGCTCATCACGGACGAAACGCAGGTGGCTTTGCCGGTTTGTCACCCAGGTTGCCACTAAGCAGTTCGGAGAAGCCAGTAGGGGTATAGGGAGCCGTTTCAGATGGGTTGAGCTCAAACAACTGTATCTTCATTGAGAAAACAGATAAAAAAAAACTGAATTAAAGCTCTTCTCCTATTTTAAATAGCTCCTTTATCTGTTTTCTCCATCATTTTTAGTTTGTTTCCTAATGGCATCAACTTGAGATAAATAAAGTCTTATCTTCCTGTCTTTCTGCTTTACCCCTTCAATAATGTTTAGATGACAAAATTACCTACGATTCCTCTTCACAGACTTGTTTTCCCATGGTGGATCCATAACTATTAAGTCAAACTTCCTTCCATCTGTGTGAGAAACAAGCACCTTTGTTAAACACGGTCTAGCGGCAAAACAACTACTATGCTGTCACTTTAGTCATACTACAAGTATTTACAATAATGAGTTCAGGGAGGGGTGTTCATAATTACGTCCAAATGCAGGCAAAAAAGTTAGCAAAATCATGCAATGGTTATAATTGTAAGGCATTTCGTCAAATCAATGTGGTCTGGGAAGAAATGTATATTTCTCATATTATTTTTGGATTCAGATGTACTTTAGGTAACACTCACAGTGAACTAGAGGGTGTATTCTTGAGAAATCAGACAGCAGGAAGGCTGTGCATGGTGGCATTACATATTCCTCCCCCATAAGTGTAACCACTGCAGCAGAGTCCGCCCTGCTCTCTGTTACCCGAGAGAACAAGTCAACATGTGATGTGCATCCGTCTTCAGCGACGAGCTGCTGAACACACTCCTCATGCTCCTCCACTAGAGGAAGTTCTTTAGCCATTTCACAAAGAGCAGCAAGGCTGCACTCCTGGGAAGGGAGAGGCTCTGTCCCTGTGTTTGTCACTCCGTTCAGATGTCCCAGGGATCGGGCCGAATCCACCAAGGACTTTGTCCCCTCCAGGATCACAAGCCTGATCTGCAATGGCACACATTACAGTTATTATTCAGACTGGATGGTGTGCTAAACTGAAATAATAAGGATCTGAGATTTGTGCTGGCAAAGGCTGTATTTGAAAGGCATTAAATAAAATGTGCAATGCTCATCAGTGATGAAATAGAAAGTTAATTAACAATTTACAATGCTTGAGTAATTTTTTTTATAGTTTATAATTGTACTCCACTGCATTTCAGAGACAAATATTGTACTTTTTACTCCACTGCACTTATTTAACAGCTAGGAGAAAGAGGTTGCTTTCCAGATTCATATCACTAAAACAAAATATAACCAACACATGACTTATTATGAATTATTTTACATAAAGCACACATAAAAATAACATAATAATAAAAATATTAACATAAAAATCACAATCACAATATTCCAACCTAGTTATATTAGTCAGTAAATCGATGTGTAACCAACTTGAGATAATCACATAATTGCTTTTTTGGTGTGTTGTGTGGGAACAGGCCTGCAGAAGGATGCCCTCCCAAGGACAGGGACTGAGATAAGCATGAATTTACAACCTTGTTCACCTTCTCCTGTTTTGCTCCTTTGTTTACCTCTATTGTAGCGGAGAAGAATCTGTACTTTTCCTCTGGACATCTGTGATGCATGGTATGTCAGCATGTGAAGTCTGTTTGCAAATGTATACTATTGATAAATCTGATAGAAAGACAACCAAGTGCCTGAAAGAGTCTTAATTAAATAAAACTGCCACCACAACGTGAATGGTCCTGTTCCAGAACAAGACAGTGATAAGAACCATGACTAGAATTGTACACTGTAAGTAGAAAATCCATAGAGATCCAGAGCATGTTCTTCATTAAAGGAACCAGGCTAATGATTGTCAATATGTCCAGGGCTTATTATTATGGCTGGTAATGTATATCTTTTTACTGATTTCACTTAATTTTTAGAAAAGGATCCATGGCAGTTTTTGGCCGAGGACATGGACTTGGCACAAGAATAATGGGGAGTATCCGTGATTAAAGACAGAAGATAATTGGGAAAGCTTCGTGACTGGCTATAAATCTTCTATAAACAGTTGGGATTAAGCGGAGCCAGAAGATACAACACTCGTGTACTCGCGTACTCGTGATACATTCACTCATGTGAATCTACTCCCATGTCTGATAGTGGCACAGGAAATGACAAACAACCTGTCCTTGAGAGTCTAACAAGTCAGTCCTGGGAATGATGTGACTCCCTGTAGATATAAGCAAGTCTGTGTGTCCTCATTGTTTGGCCTGACCAGTCTCTTAAAGTTAGAGAATGAGATTGAACCTACGTTCTCATGGAAGGCCTGTAAATCAATCTCTCCCTGGTTGAGTTCACTGTGTCTTCGTTTCCGCTTCTGAAAGTGGGCAAGAAAAGATTAAGATATGCAGGTATGAAACAGAAGCTAAATAATCATCAGATCAACTTAATATCCCCACAAGTCTATTATGCCCAATTAAAAAACAACAACATAAACTTTAAACAATAGTTATGCAAAATGCAAGCTGAATGTTACTGCACCAAAAATATATTTTCATTCACAATCAGAAAAGAAACATTTTGCACAGTTAATCACAAAACCCACATAACCATCACAGAAGTGCTTTGTTTCAAAGTTAAAACCATCAATTGATTAGTGACAGAAACCTAATCTGCAGCAACTATTTTGAAAAGTGATTATTTTCCTCTATTTTCTCACATCTTACTAACAAAATGAATAGTCAACATAATAATTAATCGATAACCACATTAAACAATAATGAAAAATACCAGTTGTAGTCCTTATTTGTTTTAAAAAAAAGAAAAAGTCCTATCATATTGTTTGCAATGCCATTTCAGTCATCGCCATCATGTCATTTCAATTTCAGTGTTTAGACATGTGTTCCTTTGAAAGTATAGTTAAATGTGAGCTGCCTTGTTTTTCACTGATAGTAGCTCTGGGATTAGCATTTATGAGCCCTAGCAGCAGCAGGATTTACCTTTGGTTTGTCTGTTTTGTGCACCTTATCCGTGTTCCCTCCATCCGCAGAAGCACTGGCATTCACACTAATGTGACTTTTTAAAACACGAAAGCACTGCCTTTTGAAATGACACCGGACACTTGTCTTTCGGTCATCTTTATAACGGATGCACTTCGAATACCCCTGATCGATGAGTGAGCAAGAATCCAAAACCCAGCCGTGGCTGTTCTCAACCACCACGGTCATTGTAGAACTGGTTTAGCTGCGATTAAAGCAAGACGATGCTCAGATGACGGGTCATGACAAGCCCAACAGCAACACCGTTTCCGAACAAGCCGACTTCACTGAAAACAACACCGACAGTAGCCTTTTCAAAAGAACTAAGCGATTCGCGGAAGTAGCAATGAAGTTTGTTCCTAAGAAGCTGCCGTAAAAACGAAAGCGATGGGTATAATCCACTTCAGGAGGCGGGGCACAAGTTCCGAAGCCTCGGTATCATTTGCCCATCACTAGGAATCACATAAACGTCTTAACGAGAAAGCAGTTAAACAGTGCGTTTAAACGGACTTTAGTGCACGAAGGCCTGATCAGCTAACAAGCTAAATTGTGCATTGAATCGAGGAGATGTTTACTTCGGGCGCTCAGCTTCGGTCCTCATCTTCCGTTGTGGAGGATAAAGACAGAAAGTGGGTCTCTGTTTACGATCGCCGCCTCGAAAATACGGGGGTAAAGGGAACATGGCTGGAAATAAGTGGTTTGGACTTCAACGAGTTTCTTGGATACCTGCAGCGGGTAATGCTAATTAGCTCTAGCCTACAAGTTTGACCTCTCTCGTATGTCATCAGTATCAGTGATTTGCACAATTATCTCTGTATTATTATCCCTCACCATGAGGAAAGTGAGGAGGAGGGGATATAACAGGCATTACTGAAAAAAACATTTTTCACTGAACTTTATTTTAACTTGTGCACGTGCACAAGATACATAAGTTGTGCCTAACTGTATTTTTTTATCAGTAAGGTCTACCCTATCAACTGCCAACTGGGTGTAGTGTCATGATTCTTTTAATTATGGTTTGCTTCTTTAAAAAAAAAAGTTATAAAAATGTTTGTGTCTGCTATTAAAGAAAATTGCAATCATTGCACCTCCAGATGGTGTCATCCGTGTAAGTGTAGTAAGAGATGTTAATATTCCTTAATCTGAGCAACTGGTAGCATGTAGCCATTGGATGGAAACGGCCTGAGAATGTACCCTTGGGCAACGCCACCTGTGGTTTTTTCCTTGTTCAGGTTCATAATTACCATTCGACACAAAATAGTCCCTATCTTTTAAGTATGATTTGAACCAATTCAGCACAGCATCAGTGAGTCCCACTCACTTTGCCAGTCTGTCGAGCATTATGCTCTGCCCACCTGTGCCCAAAGCAGCACAGAGATCGAGGAGTAAAAAACTGATGTTTTGTTCCAATAAAGTGTCAAGTTGCTGAAAAACAACCCTCCCAATGATTTCTTCCTAAAAAAAGGATTTGATATGGCCCTGTAGTGATTTACTAGACATCCAGATTGGACTTCTGTAGAAGCGGTTTAATAGCAGCAGCTGATTAACTCTGTTTTCTCTCTCTATTCTTCAAACCATATGAGTTGATGCTAATGAGCAGTTTCACTTCAGCAAAAGCGGAACTGTTAAGGTTGATGGTTTACAGATAGGCCTGTCTAAAGGAGATGACGAAATTGGAAAAAAACCTACTTTGCCTCCATCTGATGCTAATTTTACATTTGTTTTAAGTCCCCATACTCTTAGAACTCGAAAGAACAGATCACAAATACAGAGTTTAAAGGCTGACTTCACTAAGTACTTGTTCTATGCCAATACACAGGTGCAACCATCCCCTCAGTGAGTGCAACCAAGCAAAATTCAAGTGCACGCCATTCTTTGCAAAGTTGGCATGTGGGGATATTTCTAATAAAAACATAACAGCTGTTTTGATAACAGGAAAAGCAGTTGATTTTCTGTCCTATTGTACAGAGATTGTATGATGTCATGGTGACAAGGCTATCCATGTTATTTGATATGTGGCCTTTCATGATGATGCTAATTTGACATTTGTTGCAGGTATACCTTCACAATTATTACGTAATAGCCTGATCGCGATTATTTGAGCTCACCGTAATTATGTTGCATAATTGTTCGAATCATTTCCGTTCATCTGTATAAACAGCTGGATGAAACAAAAATGTCACATACTTCCACCTTGTTTTCCACCATTCAACGTTTGACTGGCTCCCTTCTTAATGATGCGATCTGTGTAGCAAGGATCGCACCACAAATCAATTCCAGTGAATGTGGAGTGAACAAAATGGAATGCAAGAGGTCTTGTTTTTACAATGGTAATAAATCACCTTGCAGAACCTGGACCTCCTTATGACGAGATATATATATATATTCTGACATTTTTTTGGCTCACTTCCCCCGAGAAGATACTCACCAGAGACAGACTATTAATTATTCAAATTCCTAAATGTAAATTGAAACACTCTGTTTTGAAAACATCCCTGCAATTTACATGAAATAATTGTTATAATACTTTTTTGTTATAAAAAGAATAATAGACTTGACTCACTGAACTTTTGTTGTTGTTTTTGTTGTTTTATTTTACAGGAATTTGCAATCCCAGTACAGGATGCATTTGTGTTGACCACGACGGACAGAACAGTCCTGGATTTTAACATATTTGGTAAGTAAATTCATCCTTGTTGGCACAAAAGTAAACAATATCCTGCCTTAAATTACACATGCAAATATGACACAAATATATTTTTAACCTTTGTCAATTTGGCTTTTATGTCTACTTTTTCTGACCTCTGATTCAGACTTAGTTCTTAATTTGCAGTGATCATGTCTCCTTTAAATGTTGATGCTTGACATATTAAGTTGTTTTCTGCTTTTATTTGACTGTAGAGGAGCTTCAGGATGGCACCACCGTGTACTTGTTGCAAAAGGAAGATCAAGCTCTGTCAGTGGCAACAAAGGAGCACATCATCTTTACGCCTCATTATGATACGCTGATACAGAGCGGCACGTATGAGTATTACGCTAGTGAGGGCCGGTTACCGTTGCGTAAGTGCTTACATTATCAAAGTAGTATGCTTGAGATGGACAAATACATTGAGCTGCAACTTATCGTTCATAATTTGGAAACTTTTTGCTGCTTTTTCCAGCGTATGCCATTGCTGAGTTAATTGACAACGCTCTTACAGCCACCGCTGAAAACACAGGATTGAGGACAATAGAAATACAGCTGGTTGGTTCTGCAATTGCATATCATTTAATACCAATTTTGTTTGTCTTTACCTTTTGCATATTTGTTTCATGTAAATGTCATGTCAACAGAAAGTTGACAGTCAATGCTTATTTATCTAAATCTGTAATTGTGACTTATCCTTCGGTTTTCCAGCTGTTTGATGAAACTCTTGGGAAGCCTGCACTGATTGTTTTAGATAATGGCAGTGGGATGACCACTAAGAAGCTTAAAAACTGGGCAGTGTACAGACTCTCTAAATTTTGTAGGGATAACAGCACATTTGCAAGGTTAGTGTGTTTTACTTCCGTTCTTTTCTGTCTTCAGATTAGTCGTGATTGTCGAAGATATTTTATCTTTCATTTTTAAAGGCCCAGAATTTGATATATGTCTGTATTATGTCCGTATTTCTTTTGTTTTTTCTTCACCACAGTAAGGAAGTAGGATATGTTCCGCCTGATCCTGTTCCTCGTAGCCTCAACAGTGATATATCCTATTTTGGAGTTGGAGGAAAACAGGCTGTTTTCCACATCGGAGACTCAGCCAGGGCAAGTTTTCAGTGATTTTATTTCAAGACCGAATGAGTAGGATTTGGATCAGTTGGTCTTTATAAATACAAGATTCAAACATTACTACTCCTCGCAGTTCTAATCCATCTAATCTTGTATCTAATCTTGGATTCTGTGTTTTCATTTTGTAAGTGTATGAGACAGAAGTATACAACTCTTTAAAGTTGTCTCAGATCTCGTTTTATCTTTTAGTGTCAGTCTTACAAAGTAATCAACAAGGAATGTGCGCTGGTGTGTAACCAACCAACCAACCTTTCATGGATGATGTCACATTGTGTTGTAGCAAAAGTTGTTCCTGCATTTCTTTTCCCGGTGGCCTTTGTACCCTTAGAGTTGCAGGAATGGTTTAATTCAAATGAACAAGCAAAAATAAAACCATAGATTATTTCCATTTGTTTTTCAGATGATCAGTAAACCAGCTGGCTCCCCAGATGTCCATGAGCTGGTTCTGTCAAAAGAGGAGTTTGAGAGAAAAGAGAAGGATAAAAAGAATGTTTACAGTGGGATCATCAGAAACAGGAAAGTAAGTGTTCTCTCTAAGTATATGGATACTTGTAACATCAAAACAAGTAGATCATGATTTGTAATAGACAATCTGGAGCTCTCTCTGGTAGCATTTCTGCCGCCCTATCTTCTCTGTGATGTTTCATCCTCCTCCTGCAGCCCGGCGACTCCTCACATGTGAATAAAGCTGATGAGCACTTCCTCCATGCCCTCATCGCTGAGGAATCTGGGAAAGAAAACTTCACAGCCGTGGTCATTACAGGGATCTCGCCTGGGCATATTACTTTTCTGAAACAAAATTTCAAAGTGTGGACCAGACAGCTAGCGTGAGTTCATTCACCCACACATCTGATATGCGCTCAGGTATCATAAAAGGTCCCAAGATATCTGCTGTGACTGATTTTGTGCTAAAGAAAATGTTTTTTTTTTTTCATTTTCAGTCATGTATATCACTATTACATTCATGGAGTCAATGGGAATAACATGAAGAGCAGCTTTACAAATGCAGATGATCTGCCAAAAGTTGATATTCAGGTGAGGCTGCTCGGTCTTAAGAGTGACTTCTACTCAAGGCAGTCTGTTGCAGTTTAATTTATTGATTCTTCCCTTATAATCAGGTCACTTTGCGGGAGAAGCCCCCCAGATGTCCTCGCGTGTTGAATTTTACGGAAGTTGATGACGACATGCAGACTTTGTACATAAAAGCTGCTGCAGACACGTTTGAGTTTCAGGCCACCACTGAACAGGACGGTGGCACAGTGGAGGGAGTCATTCGATATCATCCATTCCTCTATGACAAAGAAACTTACCCTAACGAACCCAATGCTGTGCAAGGTATTCCGATTTTACAGTGAGTATTTCACTTAATGGCATGTGAGAGCTTTGGATGAAAATTGTGGATTTTGTTTTGGTTCTTTGCTTATCAGCCCCTTGTGATGATGACGATGACGATGCTGAGTCTGGAGTTCAGCATCAGCCAAAAGGGAAAAGGCCAATATTTGAGTGTTTCTGGAATGGACGGCTCATACCTTACACCACAATTCAAGAGTAAATACATTTTTTTTTCCACTTAAAATTTTAAGGGTTGTTTAAGTTAATACATTTTGTCTGCTCTCTTGCCAGTGAAAAGTAAAAGATACAGTTTGACATATTGTGAAGTAAGCTTATTAGCTTTTTGCTAAGAGTCGTTAGATAGCTGTTTCTCTAAGGGTGCTAAGGTTCTGGTTTTTGTTACATCGTATACATGTGATTTGCTTTCGCACAAACAAACTTCTCATGACATCCTGTAGTCATCATCTACGTGGGCTGTGTCTCCCTCTACTTGAAGATTGATTGCCCAGAATTCTGTCCAGGTCATCATAAAAATGAAAATGGTCCTTCTCATTTATAGGCGCTCCTCTCTTTCTGATGGCATTGCTTACCTTTATGTACTGCGGCCACAGCTTCTTTACCTTCAGGTGGCATTGCTCTCCCATTGTCCCGTATCTTCGCTCTCTCGTCCTCGTTTACATCCTTGTGAGTGTAAAATAAAAGTTTCAACTTGGCATGTGTTTTTTTTTTTTTCCAGTCAAGTTTTTATTTCTTGGTCGGATTGCTGTGTTACTGCTGCTCTTTTTTTAGTTTCTTCCTTTTTTTCCGTGTGGTTTTCTTCTTTTGTTTATTAGCGACAGTAGCCTGCTGTAGCTTCCTGTAGTTGGTCAGAAAGTCTGAACCATCCAAAACCGTGATTTCACACTGTAAACCAACCGAACCATGGTTCAGTTTGATCCGGATCGAGACCACCTCTTTTTGTCAAACCAAAGTCTGTCTGTTTGATCCAGACCTTGGTCCGGGGGAGGTTTCACACCTGTAATTTTAATCCGGTTCAAACTGTAAAGTCTCAAAGTCCAGACCAAATGAGGTAGGTGTGAAAGCACTGTATAGACTAATTACCTCCTGGCTCTAACTCTATACTTAACATGCATTCGTGTCTGTGAGTGGCACCAATATTCTCATCTAGCTCTTTACGATTTTGCTGTCCGTCTGTGCTTTCCGTTTGTTACAGCTTTTACTGGTGTACTTGGAGTAAAGACTCAAAGTTGCCTGCAGAGTGTTACAATCGGATTTCAGGGGTGATCTTCACTGACTACAAATTCAACGTCAGCACGACCAAGCTCACCTTTATGGACCTGGAGCTGAAACTGAGGAACAGTATCTTCACACGGGTTGTTAAAGGACAGGTAGCCATATACTTCTTTTTTTTTTGCAGAACAAATAGCAGATCCAAGAGATTTTTCTTTGTATGACTTGGATTATATGTGGAGTTATATTTTTAAGATAGATAGTACGTAAAAATTTGCATAGTAATCCTTTTATTGCTGTTGAGGTTCTTGATATTTCTTATTGGAATTGTCCACAGGAAGAGAGCAGTTCTTCAGTTATCTCCCTCCCTGATCAAGGTGCCCTAAGATAGCATAAACAAGAACACAGGAAATGTGCATGAAATGTTTTTGGTACAGAATTGAGTGCGTGAGTAAGCCTATCGGTGATTTCTTTGTATGTCAAATTTCCCTAGTGAGCACGAGTGTAACAGAGAGAAAAGATCAGCCAAACAAGGCAGGTCTGCTACTTCCCCATCCTTCCCAAATGAAGGTGCTTATTTAAGTTGAGATTAATAGTTAAGCAGCACATATTGCTAGACTATGGATTAATTGAAGTTGCCTTCACCAACAGTTTTGATATTAACATTGAATCAAATGGCAAAGTGAAAAAAAGGTGTCTTGTATTGCAGAAAAATAATTCCACAGATCTCTGCAGCTCTATGAAATTTTAATCTCTCTTTTTTTTTTGTCAATCTGCACATAAACTCTAGGTTTGAGTCTCTCAGCGGCCTCTCCATACACAACAACTGACGAAACTAACATTTAAAAGAAGTAGTTTGGCAGTAAACACCTGTTTTTAGGCCTTTTCTGTTTCTACTGGTCCAAAAAAAAAAAAATTCAATATAAATGCAGATGTAGGGCATTTGTTTTAATTTAAGAACTAGGAAGAATCACCGCAGATTGCTGACATTTGTTATTTCCACATCCACAGAAACAAAGAGTTAACATTCAGAAGGAGTTTACACTGTGGTTACAAAGCTGTCACGAGAAACTGGACAAGAAAATTAAGTTCCTGGATTACAAGGAGACCATAACACGAACAGATGTGCCTACTAAGAGAATGCAGCATCCCTGGGGGACGTTCTCTTCCATTGAATGGGACGGGAAAGTGTACACAACAAGCCAACTTGTGAGCATCTGTTTTTGTTGTTTCTGAGTGCAGATGAGTCTATTCATATCGTTGTATATTCTGTATTGACGCCTGCATAATTCTTCATGCAGGTGAAGTCTCACAAAACGCTGCCCATTCTGTATGGTACAGTAATTCGGTTTCTGCTGTATGGAAATTACAAAGAAGATGTCTTTGCCACAGGAGGGCAGGTTGAACTCGCTCTGGTAAGGAGGCAGTAATGGAGTTTCTCTTTGAAAGGGTCATAAACGTATGTCTGTCTCGTAGTTTTCCACACACGTCAACCCTTTCTGCCTCTTTATTTTGCTGTCTCACAATTCATTCATTTTGATAACTGCTTAATATCACTGTATCACTTTTCTCCAACACTGATTTTGATTTGTAGCCTGGTCAGATCTTTAACAAAATCTACCACATTATGAATCCAGACTTTTTTTCTTTTGAGTTTACATATATTTTTTTGTATTAAAATTGAAAACTGTCTCCCAGGAACCCAGAGCGCTTCACGACAAGAACAAGACCATACCCATATCCAAGATTGACCAGACGGCCACAGTTGAAGCCATCACGAAACACATCCAAAACGACATTGTCAAGTGAGTAAGCAGGTTCAGGAGGTGTTCTCATGCTGCTCGCAGCTAATCTGGAATTTATAAAGCATTTATGACACAAAGGAAGGACACTGCAGGCGCCTTTACAGAGCACAGTGATCTCCAATATCTCAGTTTGTTAGATGTATTTCATAAGCACTGAATGTGTTATCATCTGGAAGTGTTATTTCACGACGCTTGACGATATAGTTGTAGCTTGATGTCGCTTGCTTTTAAGTTCATCTCACAAGGCCCAAACAGAGCTCATCATAGACAGTGAATTTATTCAGTTGTCCACACTCATCAACTCTCAAAATTCCACAATTTTTAAATGGAGTCTGGAGACTCTTAACAGGCTACAAAGAAGTAGCCTATATAGATAATGGTTTTCTGTATTTGATAAAATCAATAAAAATGTTGCCATGTTTGGTGCAAGTGGGTTGAAACACTGTTCAAACACGTAGCGGCTTCCAATGTTGGTTAGATTTACTTCAGACTCGGAGTAGCAGACAGTTCAAAACAGTGATGGCAGATGATTAAGAATTTACCCTTTTCTTCTTTTCTTTTTTTTTTTAAACTAAGTTTCTAAAGTTTCTCTTCACTCAGCCGTTGTTTTTACCGGAGGTATTGGGGTTATTAGTTAAATCCTTTACAAACGTCTGCTGCTTACCTCGCGAGATAAGCGAGCATAAACAAGTCATTTGAATTACAGTGAACAAAATGGAAATCAGACAGCATGATTTGTGTGTACGAGAATCAGTTTTTCCTTGTGAGTGTAGCCCGGGACGCATTCACATGCTCACTGCCAAAGGAACTGGCAGCCCAGGTCATATGTGGAGGTGGTCTGAGTGATCTAATCTCAATGAATGTATTCACACCTGTACTTAGAACTAACCCTAACCCTAAGATGCATATTAAAGCCAGGTGTAAAAAAGTCCCTTCATCCTTTAAATGTGTTTGTTTGTTCGTTCCAGACTTCCAGACAAACTGAGAGTGGACTGGTCAGAGGGTAACCTCTGGCCACAGAACGCTGTATGTCCTGCTGGTACTCCTTTAGGTAAAATGTTGCATTGTTTGCACATTCATTGGTTCACAGACCATCATTGTGCATCAAAATGTGATAATGGTGACAGTGTCCTTTTTTTTTCTCCACTTTTACATCATTGCAGGGCCACTCAACGTAGAAATTTTAAACAAGAAAGGAGAGTCGTTATCCAGGATGCCATCAGTGGGCCAGGGACCAGTGAAAAAACTGATCATTGAACTCAAAGTCATCAAGCGAGGTAAGAGAAAAGAGGTGCACTCCTCCAAACCTCTGAGAAGTTAAATCGGATGGTTTACTTTACTTTTGTAAGATATGAGCAGTGATTGGCCAACTAACTATAGAAGAGGAAAGATTCACTGAATAAAAGGGGAAATTCAGCATAAAGTAATTCTTTCTACCAGGCGCCAAAGAATGATGATGTACAACAGATACAACAACTGCTCAGGTTATTATGTAATAGAAAATGAAATGTTACAAACACAGTGAATTGAATAGTGTACAAATTACCTTCATACCTTTAGGAGTTTTCTTTTTATATTTATAACTTTTACCTGTTCCTTCACATGCTGTACTAACAGACAAACACCAACTAATAATAATTAATGGATTTTATTTGTGATTAGTCATTTGGCCTTTTCTCTGAGCACAAGTTGTTGTCAAATTGTTTTGTTCAGCCAACTATCTAAAACCCAACAATATTCATTTTACTCTAGACTTTAAAAAAAAAAACTTTAAAGAAAAGCAGTAAATCTTTCATTTAAAAACTTTAAACTCAAAAATGTTTTGCATCTTCTCTTGTAAAAAGACAAAAAAATGTTGCCAATTACATCCTCTTTCAGTTTACTAAATGTTTCAGCCTTACTTGGTTCTAGCATTTCAGCTTCTTGATATACCACGTTTAATTTGTTCTGTTTTTTTCTCTGAATGTTTTTATTTATTTCACACTTAGGTGCTCATGAAGATCAGGAGGTTTGCTCTTACATTGCCAGACATTCATCAAAGTGGGCATACTGGTTCAAAAAAATTGGTACATTTATTTTTATCTGGTTACCTTTGGATGCCCTTTTCTGTTGGTCTGCTGAAGAATCTTGCATTAATTTTACTGATGTCTCATCTTTGACAGAGAATCTTGGCAATCTGGGGAAGTATACTTTGTCGCTAAACACTATGATTAGTGACAGTAATGCTACTGTCTTTGGAGGCAGACCGCTTCCAAGCTACAAACTCAACTTCACCATCAAAGGTAAGGAAAACCACAATGCATTTAAATTAATCATCATTTGTGAATACCCTAATTACACACTTTTGCTATGTTTATCCCTTTCAGAGGGTAGGCCAGAGTGTTTCGTTCCCTCTGCTGTGAGCTCCACCCTTCAAGTAGGAGTGCCATTCGACATACCTCTGCTGATGAAAGATGCTTATGATCACCCAGTGATGCCTCCACCCAATCTCAAACCTGTACTCTACTGCAGGTTGGTCACCCCACTCTAGATGTAAAACATCTGCAGTTCATTATCTTATCTTTTTATGTATTTTATGACCATGGTCAAGGCAGGTTATTCCGTCCTGGCCATATTTTCTGTCATTGATTTTAGACTCCCAGCTGAGGAAATACCCTGTATTCCCAGCTTTGCTGAGTGTTAAATTAATTTCACCAAACAAAGTGTGCAGCTACATCAGAGCAGTGCAAACTGTATGCGATGGATGTTGTTGAGGTTGTTTTTTTTTCCCCACAAATGCCTATTTAAAAATGTATTTAAAAATAAATGAACAATGTTAGTGGACACAGTAGCACCCATCAGCATCTCTTTGTTTTTGGTCACAGTGAGCATTCATTTAACAAATATTAGGGGGAAAAAATGCTTTGTTTGTGACGTTTCTGCAGACACCAGCTAATGTCAGTATCATTCAAAATGCTAGATATCGAACTGATCAATGGGTTGACCACTAATCGTTGTTATTTAGTGGCCTGGACCTGAGCTATGAGACAGTGGACATCACTGGGACCATACTCACCATCAGGAATGTCAAAGCAAGAGGGAAAGTCCTGACTTACCAACCATCAAAGGTTAGAAAAAAACTGGCTCTCCTCTCAGAAGACTGGAGTTTGTCTAAATCTGTAATTCTGTTGTCATAATTTGTTCACACAGTGATTTTTTTTCTTCAAATCTATTCTCTATACTTGACATTTATTGTATGTCTTATGATTCAGGATAGAACCAGATTTGTTATCTGGCATGTTAGGCTATATAAATACAAATGACTGAACTTTTACTGAAAAGGTTGATTGAAAAGTTGTAAATATGTCAAAGAAGTAATAATAAAGTGTGTGAAAAAGGATTTCTGAGATGATTTTTGCACAAGGACTTACATTTCACTAATGCAGTAAATCACACAGCGGTAAGTTAGATACAAACTTAATAAAAGAACATCACTGTTCAGCCCTGTCAGAGTAATGCAGTATGATATCTGACAGAAAGAGCAAGAACTGATTGTCCTCTTACTTATTTCCATGCTATTATTTTTATTTTGTAGCCATATGAGCTGAAAGTTACCCTTCCTGGAATGACGAAAGACACGCAGACTATCAACGTTGTTCTTCTACCTGGTGAGAAAGCATTAATTTATTAATATAGAAGATATACTGAGCCTGTTTCAGAAGTACACAATGTCCTTTCAGTAACCTTAATTAATAAGTAATGATAAGGAGAGCTGAAACTATTACTTGAATGATCAATTTTGGATAAATGGTTAAAATAATTATATTACAAATTTGTGATGGTTTCAGCTTTTGAAATATAAGAATTAACAGTATCCCCCTGTTGTACATCATCAACTAACAGCTTGTCAGGGGGGCTGTGCACGAAGTGGTAATCTGCTAATACTGTCTTGTCAATATGGCTTCTTTAGCATCCTAACTTTCTATCTGTATACAATGATCCTTAAAAAAAGAAAGAAAACTCCTTACAGTTGAGCTGCATGATCATGTCTTTCAGGTAAGCCACACTCCCTTCATGTGACGCCAGAAGACAATCCAATGACAGTAGAGAACGGAAGCTCTGCCAGTTTTAAAGTTGAAATTCACGATGAAGTTGGAAACATCACTGCTAACCCCAAGCAGATAGTTCACTGCCAGGTATGGGTGTGCACTAATTGGAAGCTCATCAAATCAATCAATGACGTGAACTAGTTACCCGTAGTTTACTGATCCTTTTTGGGAATTTCAGATTGAGGGGCTTCCACTGTTGACAACAAACTGCAGCAGCACTGGAGCCGGTCAGCTTGTGACAAAGCCCATAAATGTGACCATAATCAAGGGAAAACCACTAAAGATCCAAGTTCAGTTTGATATGCCTGTAAGTTAAAACTAAACAAATCAAGCTTTCTGTTTTGTCGAACGTTCTCTGATTAACACTTTGATCATGACATTTCCATCCCTTCTCTCTCCCCTCCCCCCACAAGAGTGAGAAGAGCATTGCCATGGTCACGAAGGAGCTGTTGATGCTGCCCAGCACAAGAGTCGCCCGGATGGAGCTCTACAGTCAGGATGATAGGAATCTGGTGCTGAGGAATGAGGAGAAGATAGAGTGGCTGGCTGGAGGCTTGATAGAGAACATGTTCTATAGGTTATATGATGAGGGCTGTTTTGAGGTGCCTCTTACTCCTGAAATAGCCTCCAAGATCAAGGTGTGTCTGACATATGTAACATATTATCTTCCCGTTTTGTTCACTGTATCCTATCATGTTATGCAGATGTTGGTTTTGTAGATGTGTGGTGGAAAGAAGAATTAGACGTTGGAGACCTTAAAACCTTTAACGTTAGATAGTTAGAGGTCACAGAAAATCTTTTTGTCATCTGGGGGTCATCGTATTTGAACTCTTTCCATCTTATAAGTGACTTATCAGTTCAGTTTTGTTTTAGGTTAACTGGAGAGCAGGAGTAAATCTGAAAGATCTGGTTCTGGGGAAGCTGCCTGATATACAGATCCCCACACGGGTCCAGGAAGAACGCTTCTACCAGGTGTCCTACAAAGACCAGAGTGTGTCTGCCGCCTTTTACATACTGTAAGCCACATAACGGTCTCAAAGCTGTCATTCAGGTTTTGCAAGCTTAAAGTGATAGTTCAGGAAATGTGCTCATTCACTTTCATGCCCAGAGATAACTGTCTCCAGACAGAAACGAGGGTCATCAAACTCTTCTGGAAAAGTTCATCGTTTTTTTTTTTCTCAAAATGTTGAACTTTTCCTTCCACATCCAGACTTGTATCTTTAAAAGTTTACACCCTCTTTTATCCGTAGGCCTCGTCCAGATCAGCCAACACGGCTAAACGCAACTTTGCTCCAAAGCTGTGTGAAGCTGGGTGAAACACTCCCCGGAAACATTAGTGAGTGTTCAACCACCCAAAAATCTCATTTCTTAGGTTGTCACACAACAGATGACCCAACACTTCTTTTTTTTTTAATACAGACTTGGAGCTTGTGGACGAGCATGGCAATGAAACCAAGACGCTTACCTCCACCTGTGTGAACCACGTGAGCGTTGAAGCGGAAGGTCTGGACATATCTGCCGTTGCCTTTATTTGGCAGGTGGGAATAGAGACACACAAAATTCGTCTTAAAATTCAGATATTAAAAGAATGTTCACCTTTATGTGATTGTCTTTATTTAGTTTGCAAAAATTACTATCAAATGTCTACTTAAATACCTGATGAAGAATATTGAAAATGTCATGCATCCAGTTTTAGGTCCACTCGTCCATTATAGACCTGCACTGATAAGAAACACGCCCTAAGTATATAAATGACTTTCTGAGTACAAAGTAAGCATTCATTATCTACTTCATGGTGGTTTAATACTCCAGTATTTACCCCACTATAATTATTTTACAGCTGTAATTACTATAACATAGAAAGGCATCAACTAACACTTATTGTCATTATTGATTAATCTCTACATTATTTTCTCAATTATTTGGTCAATCATTTGTGAAGAATGGCTATAACAATTACCTAGAGCAGATGTCGTGAAAAACCAAGTCAGCAACCGACATGTAATTAACGTGCTGGTATCTTGTTAGTAGCGTTTGTATTGCATTGCAGGTCTGAATGCTTCTTGCATAATTGTTTAGATTTCCTGATGAATCGATCCTCTGTGTGTTGACGTCAGGAAAGAAGCCGTTCTATTTGGGTGACTCGGATCCGGTTTAACTCTGGGACTCCTGGCTCCAGAGAGATGTGCTTCAAATACAAGAACTATGTGCTGCAAGTCTTCGTAAAAGTGACGGCTGGAGTCCCTGCAAAGCTTAAACTAGTCAGTGAGCCAGAAAAGGTAAGACCGAATTTTTACCGAGTCGTTCTCTCTTATACATTGTCAAAATAGAAACTTAATTTAGAGAGGAAAAGGCTTTTGATGCTCTGAGCTCACAGTTGTGTTATATAAGCACACGTTTTTTTTCTTTATCTTTAAGCCTTTGCAGGTGTTGAATGGCAGCTGCATCGCCACACCTTTTCTCGTCCAACTGTGCGACAACTGGGGAAACCCCTCTCCAGACCAGAGGGTTGTGGTGTATATAACGTCTTCATCCCCGATGTTGAAGGTTTGACTTCAGGCACCAACATTTCCAGTGTTCCATTTACACTTTTTCAAAAGCCACTAAGAAACTTGTGAGTTGTACAGAATGATCTAACAGTACTAAAGCGGTGAGATCTTGTTGTTGTTTCAGGTGAAGACATCTGTTACCTCACAACCCGTGGATTCAGAAGGGAAAGCCTCTTTCACTGTGAACAATGTGAGCGGACTAAAGTGAGTGCTGCTTTATTACACAGTATGAATGGGAGCGTCTGTTTTAGTCCCAAATCAGAGATTGAGTGGGAGTGTTGTTTTCCTGTTGTTCCACTAGGGGGTACTACCAGCTGGAGTTTAAAGGGATCTTTAACAAGATACCCATCCCTGGTCCATCAGTGAATTTCATTGTCCTTCCTGATCCCAACAAACCTGTCAGCCTGTCAGTTGAGTATGACACTGAAAAAAAGTATCCTGCTGGAGGAAAATTCCCAGGTTTGTGTATGTTTTCTTTTTCCCTCTGTGAAATTCTTTGTACGCAACCAGTTTAACCAGTAAATATATACGGCCACATATGAAAGTGACTCACATCTGATATGAAATCATGAGACTTCTGTGTTCACACAACCGTGAAAAAACAGATTTGTGCTACATCAAAGCAAAAAAAAAATCAGAATCGAGTCACTTCAGCTTGGTAATGTGAGCATAGCTTATAGGCAACTGTGTGTGTCTGTTCAGTGTTTTCTGTGACCGTGATGTCCGAAGATGGAAGCCCGATCACAACTTTCAACCCTGCTGCTGCCTCCATGTTCCTGTGGCAAGGAGCGCCAGTACTGAATACACCTCCGCAAACCGTGAGTGACTAACTTTCAGTTTTAAAATCCTATTTTATTTGATGACTTATATTCTTCCACTTGTCTTTTCTAGGCCTCTGAGCTGAAATGTAGTAAACCCATGGAGAATGAAAAGAACGACTGCTTTCACTTCAGGTAAAATACTTTTGCATCCTCTCATTTATGTTCTGTCTGAGTAGCTGCACGATATTTACATGAATAATTTGACATTTTTGGAAATGCTCTTACTTGCTGTCTAAACAAACAGTACATTAGTCAGTTACGGCAAGCAGCCAATCAGCCTAGTTTGGCATAAGACTGGAAACAGCTCTGATCTAACTCCTAATAAGAAAGTGAACCAGTGCACTTTTTAAAATGTTCGACAATTCCTTTTAAAAAACTCTAAATATTATTCTTGTTTTCTTTCACTGCAGAGGTAAAGAGATCCCAGAACATGTTGGAAAGTACACCATCCAGTTCTCTCTACGTATAGACAAAACAAGAACCTTGTCCAGTGATCAGGCAGGTTGAACCTAAAAAATGGAAACATCACATCCTAACAAGTTATTTTCAGACACGCAGCACTTGAGCTGGAAAAAAAACAAACTCTCCACATTCTGTTTGACTTGCTACCACATCGTTAAATCTCCGGGGATAGGTCACACACCTGAACATATTACTACAACGTCACACCCGTTCCACAACGCCGGGGCACTTCATTCATATAGACGCCTGTTTCGGTGCTGTTACTACTTCTATAGGCGTCACAGAGGTGGAACAAACTGACACTCCATTAAGCCTTCATTGCGTTCAGACAGATGTCGGCGTGGAATATAGGAGCAACAGGCCCAGAATGAAAACGCTGTCTGAACTGGGCTTGAGAGAAATGAAAAACCTCCTCACTCTTTCCTGTCTCTTAGATTACCATAAATGTGGTGGCCAATGAGCCTGTCAAACTGGGACCCGATTCTCAGCCACCAACCCCAGTTGTATCCTACAGTAAAGCCATTGCCAGCCGTATGCTGGTGGAGAATATGACTCTGAGGATAACGGTGAGCTTGTATTCTCAGACAGCGTTAATGTTTAGTCATGTGGAAACACCCAAAGTTTTCCAATAAGATCCGGTATATGAATTTCAATTGTCTAATTTGGGTGTTTATCAGCTGATATTCAGTCGGATTGTTTTGACTGACTCCAGGATTCATATGGAAATCCAGCGGGACAGAAACTGCATGGGAAGGTGATGGTTTCTATAAAGAACACTAGTGAACACGACAACAAACGCCTCCCTCTGTTTGAAGGCAAAACCAACAGCTTTCAGTTTGGATTGGAGGAAGGAAAGGTCCACATCGCTGTGAGTAAACATTTATCGTACAACATGTTGCAACCTTTATTTCAGCATGTAAGGGCTCCATGATGCACATCTTAATGTGATAATTGTCTATTTATCCTGCACAGAGGCTAACTGTCATGGAGAACAGTCCCGGTGAGGACGGAAGTTCATACATCCTGATCTTCACACCTGACGTGGCCTTTGTTTCCACACCTCTGGCTCCGTTTCAGCTCCTCTTCCATTTTTACAATGGTATCGTTCACAAAATTTCAATGTTGCTTACATATATAGTCCTATAGTAGATATTTATATGGTCTGCTGCTCGTAGGTTGCCTCCAGGCCAGATGTGGCCCACAGGCCTCCGGTCGAATAGGATGCCTGCAGAATTTTCTAAATGTCATTTTTAAATGGTTCAGAGATGGACATCTAAAAACCCTGGGCCCATAAAATCAACCCTTTCTGCCAAAGTAGACATTTTATTTTAAAATTGTATAAATCGATCTTTTAAAGTGCATTTTTTTGTCTTTTCCATTTTTAGATGTGGAGAATCAGCGGAAAATGTCTGCGCTAACCAAGACGAAAAAGGAACTCACGATTGCCCTTAATACATACAAAGAAAACTTGAATACACGTATTCAACTCCTTCAACTGCTGACCAGTAATGTCTTTTCAAATAAGTTAATATTGACTTTATTTGTGTTATTTGTCTGTACAGTGTGTTTTCATCTGCCTTAGTTTTTGTTTATTATTTAGTAAGATTATATCTATTCTATCTATATCTATTTTAGCTGCTCTACTGTAAACAAATAAACCTGCAGCTACCATAATGTAGCTGAGGTAAAGGGGCTCCAAATGGGATGGGACCCAACTTTCAAAGTTGTATGAATCTATTTTGTTGGTTGGTTGGTTGCTATGTTTGTTACCAGGATTACTCGAAAACTGCTGAACTAATCTCCATTAAACTTGGTGGGGGCTGAGAAAGAACCCATTAAATTCTGTTGTGGATCCAGTTAAAGTGTTTTTCCCTCCATCTTTAACATTGCTAGTTAGGGCGTTTTTTGGCATTTCCCATAGTTACGTTAAAACTACTGACCAATTTCCATGAATGTCTGTGGAGCTGTAATGCATGGGTCAGGCAAGCTGAACAAACATAGGATTGTTCAACCTTGGCGGAGGTGTGCGTTGTACTGGTGAAATTTAGGCACAGTTTGAAATTTTGGTTTGATATTTTAGTCACGTTAGTCAATACCGATAATGTTCTTAAATGGCAACAGTTGTTTTAAACAAAAGTGACCCTGTACAATACTTTTTTCTATCTATGTTTGATACTAGCTGTCAGTGCTTGGTGTTGCACTTGAACCAGTGTAAAACCCAGCCCTCTTTGTATCTGTGCTTTATTATGTGGCTGTTTTTTTTTTACCATTCTTTAATAGCAAATGTTTCTTCCATACCAGCTCAACACATGGATGCATGTAGGAAAGAGTCTGAACAGAGACATGCTTTAAAAATGAAGAACGTGATGTTACAACCACCTGTATCTGTAAGCTGTTAATTCTATCCACACTTCAGTACAAAGAAAAATTAGTAAATCTATATTCACGTGTTTATTGTTTGGGATAACCCATTTGCATATTTTTTTTTTGTTTTTTTTGTAGATACCAGTTGTTGAGAGACTTATACAAGAGAAAGCCACTGAAGCTGATAGGATCCTGATGATCCCCAGAAGAGTCTGCTCCATCCATAATCCCTTTAGGGGGCAGAACGATGTTTTGGGAATGGTAATATCACAGGAAAGAGGGACTTAAATCTTGGCTTAAGATCTCAAAAAAATCTAGTGTGTGCTTTCCATGCAGATGTGTTCAACCAATGTTTTGACTAATGTGTGACTGAGTTGAGTGGGGAAAAACAAGGGGACTGAAGAAATACAGAGCTTTAATTTTTCTTTTGAATGCAGATTGGTCACCTGGCCATTGTGCAGGATAATGATGCTGCAAGGGTTATCTGCTGGCATATCAGGGGAGACATGGACTGTGTCATCACCAACACGACAAATGCAGCAATGAGGATCTATCATGCCTCCGAAGGCAGGCAGCAGGTCATGCCCCTTGAAAATGCGCATTTGCCACCAGACAGGTACACCTTCTGTGTCAGATTTTTTTTTTTCAATAATGTTTAAGGTATTTCATATGTGAGTCTAGATTTAAGTATTGCTTTTTTCCATCTGAGCAGCTTTGCAGGTGAGATTCTTGTGTGTTCTTGATTATAGTCTTTAATTTATAAGCCCTCTCCTACCCCAAGCCTTCAAATAACAGCAATTTAAAGCCTTCGCTCCAACTGTTTAACTACAAGCAACAAGGACCGTTTCAGTGAAGTCCTGCTTTCATTCACTGCATTATATAAACGTCAGTTCAAAGGACATTTATCGCACCAGTTAATTCATGTTCATGCTTTGAAACTCGGGCAGTAAGAAGTGGAAAATATGAAAGAACACCTCTACGAGGGCCACAACGTATTAAATGTAAATATAAGTTCTGATTTTAGGATTTAAGACTTCATAAATACAATTAGTCTCTTTCACTTTTTTCCTCAGGTTAATAGCATTTAGCTTTGGTTATAAGACAGGGTGTTGCGTTGTAATGCAAGTTCATGCAGTCTGAATCACATTACTATTTGGGCTGCACCTAATGATTATTGGCATTATTGGTTGATATGCAGTAGATTAAATTTTGCATATAAAATGTCAAGATTCTGATTCAGACAATCTCTGCAGTTTCTCTCTTCTAAGATGTGAATCATTTACAGGCCGCTGCCACACATACAAAATGGCCGCATGCTCTTTTACCCCACTGGGAATCCAGTCTACGCCAGAGACACCCTGATTTACCTCAAAGACAAGCAGAACTGTGACAAAGGTGAGCTGCCTATGGATTTCCTCTGCTCAGTGTATTTACTGACTTATAATACGATTCCAGGTCTCTGTGTTTGCTGCTGTTGGCGTATTTCCTTCATGCCGCTATTACTACTCCTGTTTAGTCCTGGGTAAATGTTTCCACCGGGGATCAAACCTCACAGACATGGATCGGTTCCTCTCTGAGGGCCTCGTCACTCGGGCAGAAATTAAAATGTCTTTAAATTTCTGTTTGTTTGTTTGTTTGTTTTTTTTGGGGGTGGGGTTTAAAGCTGTCTCAAATGAACTCTTTGTCCCCGTTAAATCCCTTCTCTTCTTCTGGAAGTTTTTCAGATGAATAGTAAAAAAAAAAGTAGAAGTTTTGAATGTTTTTTTTGCAACATATCTGAATGTTTCCCGTCTCATGCTACCTTTGCAGTGTTTAAAAACTTCCTTGGAAACACCATCCTGATTGATGACCTGGACTCCGCAAACAGCTACAGACAGGCGGTGAGTGATGCCTGCTGCTGGATCTGTACCGCATATTAAAAAGCTGGTGGATGTATTTCCTCTGAATGTGCTGCTACTTACAGGTGGTGCAACTTGGCAAACCGTGTCCCACAATCTTGACCAGGAAGGGGGAAAGGCTCTCTGCCAAAGGAACGTTTGGAGGTGCACACAACAAAGCCCCACCAATCGACAGGTTGCAAGTGTTTGGAGCCCCCTGCCCAGAGGATTACTACATTCTAAAGGAACAAATAGGTGACATGTCTTTCAGTCAAAATTAAAAGTACATTTTTGTGGTCCTGCTCAGTCCGATTGTGCTAGTTTGTCTCTTGTTCTTTTTTTTTTTCTTTTTTTACAGACATGCTCACTCAGTACTGCTCAACTCTACAAAAGATTTCGGAGATATTGGTGGACCGTGACAAGCTTTCACAAGACACGAATTCTCCGGAAATGCTGAAAAATCAGCAAGAAATGACGGAGAAAGAGACACAGTTGAAGGAGGTTGAGAGACAAATTGGTATGTTTGTCGACCTGGGAGTAAGCGCAGCAAATACATATGAAGCTTTTTGCTTTGTATTCTTTCGGTGTTGATTTCTGATATGTCTGCATCCTACTTCTAGGGTCAACCAAAGTAAGACCACTGAAACGGCGTCCTGATGGTTCTGGTGAGCCATCAGACATCATTGCAAAGATGGCTAGGCACAGTACCCCATGAGTCAGCGACTAGTCCGACCTGAGAGTTTGATCACAAATGTTTTTGCTCATTTTATTTTATTTTTGAGCTGACTAATGTTGTATTTCTTTTGTATTTGTGCAGATGTTTCCTTTTATGTTTTTTTTAAATGTGCAATACTCAAAAGTCCTCTTAACAAAGTTATGTGAAAAGTAAAATGTTTCACAAAGAATGTCTGGATAAAAACTGGTTTACAAAGATCTATTTGTGTGTGTCTTTATTTCTTCTCAAAAAAGTCTTGGTGGATCTTAGCTGACAGGCACGCACATTTTTACGCACGGTGAAACTATAATTATCCAAATTAAAGGCTCCAGAAATTATCTAGGCATTTCACATTGTATTTAGGTTGTCAGACAGAGATATGAGCTATTCTTTTCTGTGTGTGAGAGAGAAAGGGAGATCTGGTCAACTGGAAAATGCATCTGTCGGTATTGGAGGGGGTCCCGAAACGTCACATACAGTCTTCCATCTGGAAGGAGCTTTTTCAGGTCTGCGTAATACAGAGAGGGAGCAACCCACGGTGTTTGGTCTGATCCCTGGGTCTTCAATGCCTGTTGCGTTCTGAAAGGATATACTAGAAAGTTTGACAATGACGCGTGGATTATCATTTATTCACGTTTTAATAACTTTTCCACTCATCAGTGGATCACCTTTCCAATTTAACATGTTCCAGGGCAGCGCATATTCTGGTGCCGAAACACGACAGAGAAATAAGTGAGTAATGGATGTCTGCACTTCATATCGTGTTTGCATATTGATGGAAGCGTCGCTTTGTATCATGATCTGTGCGTAAATTTAACCAGTCATTGTGGAAACAACCCTGCAATGCCTCACATCTTACTCCATGTGGAGTGAATAACCGGTGATTTTCTACAGAAACTGGTGCGCCTACGTTGTGCACAAGAACGTGAGCTGTGCCGTCGTGGGAGGCACGGAGAGTTTCATGCAGCCGGAGGTTCTGCCGTGTCCTCCTGAGCTGCCAAACTGTGCGCAACAAGTGATGTAAGTTCCCAGAAGTGCAGGAAATTGGGTGGAGGGGCATTGTTCCTTGCTTTTGTCTATTATTAACACTGTTCTGATGCACAGACAAAAATTACCATGTTTAAGGTGCATTAGGTAGCGACATAAGGACGGAGCTGTCCATTATATTTTATATACTCTGTTATTCTATATACATGCTATACTTCTAATTTGTATTGTATAATTTCTTTTCATTGAGGCCAGCACTAACACTGTCAGAATTAAAACGTCTAACACATTGCTTTAAAGTACACTCAAGGTTTTAAAAACGCACCACTGGGTTTATTGGCACAATTATTTGGTTAGTTTCTATCCTATGAAAAGTGCCTTTGTTTCGTTTCTTATTAACATTTAATTATCTTAATTAAAGCAGTGATAAAAACAAAGAGACAGAAAAACAACGCTAAAGATGTAAACAGCATACATTTCTCAGGTGACGCAACTGGCGTGTAGGCTACAACATTTTACGCAATCGGTAGTTAATGTGTCAGAATCAATTATAGCAATAATCCTCCTCCTCATGGACTGACACAACCTCCAGATGATGTCATCCTGTGGGATGGCGGCCCAGTCTTCAGTCAGAGCTGGCCAGAGTTGCTGCTGAGTCTGTGGAGGACCTTGCAGATGTCATTTTCTCCTCAGTCTACGTGTCTTTTTATAAGAGTGGGTTCGTTTCACAAGGGAGTGGTCGTTTTGGATTAGTTGGATAAAGGCATCAAGGCTGTTTCCCCTAAAAATTGTCTTTTCAGTCTCAAGATTACTCAGAAATAGATCAAGTGTGACCAAACTTTCAATGTTGAGAATGATGACAGAACCTGCCATACAGCAGATTTTAAAATAGAGAAGAGGCTTCCAAAATTGGGGAAAAACAGTAGTGCATTTGTAAATTTTTTATATTTACGGTGTCCTTACTTGTCTTTGTTTCACCTCTTGAAATAAATGGTTCCTAAAAGAGACTATAAAAATGTACCATATATATATATATTTTTTTATTCTAAAAAGCATGACTTAATACCCAAAAGGTCTGATTATTCAGCCAGCTGTGTCGAATCTTCATGAACGGCAGACGTGGACTGACACTGGCTTTGTTTTGAATCCATGTTTCAACAAACATGAGAGATCATCGGATGGCAGGCCAACAGTGTCCTCATGTATGCTAGAAAATCTTTGTTCAATCCAAGTTGTCAACAAACATTTTACTGTCCAAGTTTACATTGTATTCCTGATGGAGAATTACACAAAGTCTTATTTTGAGAATATAGTGACCAGAATAATTTCTATTACACAATCTATCACAATTGTTAATTTATGGCAAATGTGAATTTTAGGAAACCAGAATATATTAATGTTTATGTATTAATGCTTCCAGATATCAGACCCACTTCAGACCCATTTATAAGATTGGATACAAGACTGTAACAGAGCTGGAGTGGAGGTGCTGTCCGGGGTACCAGGGCCACGACTGCAGGGAGGTGAAAGACCTAAAGCTCCTCCAAGTAGAGCGTTTGCCCAATGCTCACTCTACCTCCATACATATTCCCGCCCAACAAGGTGAAATGATGAGGAAATCTAGCATGAAAATGTATTTAAAAAAAATAAAGTTATGTTTCCTAATCTTCTCTCTGTTCTTGCTATAGCTCCAGTACAGCAAACAGAGAGTCAGAGGCAGCATCCTTGGGGAGGGGAGGGGCAGTTTGGAGGTCAGACAGGTCACAGGCCCCTGGGAGGTCATGGAGGATATCAAAATGCACAACACCTGGAGGAGGAGGTGCAGCGACTGTCCCAGATGGTCCTCGACATGCAGGCAAAAATGACAGACATGTCCTCCAATCTGCGACTGGAATTCCAGGAGGACGCTAGTAAAATGCTGGCCACGCTGCTGAATAACGTCAGACAGCCTGTCAGTGTGAGAGGCGCAGAGACCCAAACCATTCAGGTCCAGGACTTCTCTTTTGGACATGAGACAACACCTATGGATGACGTGATGAACAAGATCAGCCAGTTTGCAGATGATCTGGAATCCAAGAGCAATACCTTGAATGACCTGCTGGGCCGTGTCGGTCGTCATGATGGACAAATTCATCTGTTAATGGAGGCTAACCAGAACCAGCTGTACACACCTCCTCCCACTCCCCCAGCTAGTTATGAAGACATCCGTGTCTATGTGGATGAGAGGATTCACGCCCTGAGAGAGGAGTTCATGGAGGGCATGGATATCAAACTGGCAGACTTGAAGAATTCGTGTGATTATAAAGTCCTGTCACTTCGGGAGATGTGTGAGGGACAAGAGGCTAACTACTTCAGCCTGGCTGAGCTTATGGACTCAAAGGAAACTGACCTCCGTAAAGAGATCCAGGACCTTAACACCAAGCTGGTTGGTCCAGGAAAGGAAGACACCCAAGTATCTGACTCTGTTCTTGCCCGCGTGGAGAATCTCGAGATCCATCTGAATTCATCTGAGAAGGTTGTAGCATCCCATTACCTCTCTGTGGAGAAGAAGCTGAAGGTTGGATGGGCAGAGGCCAACAAAGACCTGAGGGAGACTCTGGAGGACAAGCTGGCCTCAATGGAAGACAGACTTACCACTCTGTTGGTGGATAGTAACACCAACTCCCCATTTAATGGCCAACCTGAAAGTCAGGATGCTCTACTGAAGGACATTGACTCTTTAAAGGGTTCTGTTCAAATTCTTGAGGGTCGATTTGATGTCTTGGACCAGCTGTGCTCAATGGAGTGCAAGGGTAATTTGACTTTTATAGAGAACATTCGACAAGACTTCCAGAGCTGCAGAAATGCTGTAGATGCTATGGACACTAGTCTGAAAGCCCAGATAAATGGACTTGGAGCAGTGGAGGGGCAACTCCTCAACTACAGCACTAGCATTGAGAACGTAAATGGTGAGCTGAGCCACCTGAAAGACCATGTGGGCAGGTTGGAGGACTCGCTATCAAATGTAGTCCACCAGCAGTCTCAGACGTTGCAGAGTCTCAACTCTAGCTGGGATCTAGTAAAAACGGGGGCTGAGCAGGAGACAAAGGACCTTCTGGAGCTCCACAGGGCTCAGCATCATGAGCTGAGAAATAGACTGGACGAGCTGGGCAGGGAGGTGAAAGCCGATGCCGACCACTGCAGGGAACAAACAGAAGATGTCGGAAAGGAGATTACCCACATGGACAGCCGAATTGTCAGCGTGGAGAGTTTATGTGCCAAGCTGGAGCCTATTTCCAGTAGCGTCCAGAGGATTAAAGAGGGCATCAATAAACACATCACCAGTTTATGGACTTGTGTCAACCAGCTGAACGGCACAGTTAACACCCATACCAGAGATATTGGAGGACTGAGTGGAACTTGTCAGAACCTCCAGAAGCTTATCACTAATCTAGCCGGAGACCACCAGGTGCCTTCAAGCAGCAATCCTGGAAAGACAGGTAAGCTGTAGGTAAACATAAAGTAGCTGTTTTTATTGCCTTGTCATGGAAATGATTAATGAATGAAACAATGAATAGTGCTCTCTTTTCATAAAATGGTTCCCTCCCTTCAGCCTTGCTCTGGTATGACCACTACCTAATGATATTGGCTAATGTTATTAGCTAATGACTGAGTTCATTGACTCTGACTACTTTCTGCTTGTATTACAGAAGTTTCCATTATTCTGTAAATGTCACTTGTTCAGCTTAGCTGTTACCCACTTTATAGTAAAGTTGAGGGTTGTTAATTGCAGACTGTATTGATTTTCTATCTCAGGGGTGGGATGGGGAGATGACATCGGCTAATTAGATTATATTAATACTGAATGATAAATAATGATATTGGGTGTTGACCACGTCGCATTGCCTGGGCGGGGACTGGGTCACGTTGGCAACCCACCAGACTCGTCTTGAAACACAGATCAAGGAATTTAACACATGCATGAGTCAGAGGATGAGTCAAAACCATCTGGGGCAATGAAAGTGAGGGCCAGGTGAGGTGGGATCCTGGCCCCTCAGGGTTTAGGAGCACTACCGGCCTGCCTTGCCTCCACCTTCTGGGATGTGTAGCATGAGCATGTGCGATAGGAAACAAATGATTGTGATCTTTGTCTTGGCAGGATGCTGCCAGAGGAAACTCTGCTTTTTCCTACCCTAAATTATCGGCTCTTAGAAAAAAGCCACAATCAGCCGACCGCTAGTCACTTCTGGCTGCTCATCAGCAAAAGTTACACCTTGCTTTAAACCAAAAATTTCCAGGTATACATCAGGCTAAATCTGTTTCATTATCCACTAAAGTTTCAACAGTAGTAGCTTGAGACAACAATCAATAGCCGTAATACTTTCCAACCTTTTAGATCATTTGTTGGACTGGAACCAATTTGTGCATCCTGGGGTTCTTGGAGAAGCTGCAACATTGGTGTGTGTTTGAGTGTGTGTGAGAGGAAGTTGGATTTTCATTTAACCACGTTCCAGTTAAAGGAGGCAGGCTTTATTGAAGACATATGCTTGATTTAATAGACCCCACTTGTGTTGAGCAATGCCTTGGCACAAAGAAACATTGCTCCCTTGGCTTTATTGTGCATCCACGTTTGCATTTATGTTTTGGCTTGGCCATAAACCCTCTACACTCTACACTTTAGGTGTAAAACTCAAGAACATCTTGGGGAATCTCATTCACCTACTCATATTTAATGTGGGGATTTTTACCCATTTCTTTATTATCAGTGCATGACATATTGTAAGACTTATCTTTGTTGCTGAAAGCATTGATTTTCATATCAGTGCGTGCTGTATGTTGCATACTTCTCATATGAGTCAGCTCATAAATGGTGCCTATGAGACCAAGCTGGACTTCTCAAGCTCTCACAATTATAAATGTGAACTGGAAGCACACCCATAATGTTTACGAGGGGAGTCTCGTCCTCTGGGACCGGCTAGTTTTCAGTCACTGGTTTATGGGGCAGGTGATGCAGCACATAATCCAGTCTAGAATCTCCTTAGAGGGGAGATGGAATAAAATAGTCCTGGTTCTTGCTCTGGTTCCAGTTGAAGTCAGACCAGAGGCTGTCTGTCAAGACAGGTCTCTTGTTTGTTTTTTTATGTTTTTGCCTCTGATTCATCTCTGTAGCTCTGAAATGCCAGTTTTCTCATTTTTGCCATATATTAAATTAGTCATGACTTGGACATGTTGTCACCCCACCTCATGGCTTTTGTCATAATATGACATTAATGGCATTTAAATCATCATTCTGTCACTGGGAAGTTTTACTAGTGGGATTATTCATGATTTCCATACATGCCCAGGAGCCATTTTTCAGCAGTCGCTTAGTGACTAACTTGTTTGTTGTAGCACTGTGAGCTGCCTCATCCTACTGTCCCTGCTTATCAGGAGGGACTGGAAAATCCTGCCCATATCCACACAGCTTATCAGTGATCCACTCCTGAGTGTCTCTGTTCCAGAGCCAAGAGCTCCAGTGTGTTTAGATTAGGTGTGAGTACATCGACATTTATATCTCTCCTCTTCCTCACACCTTCTCCACTTCTTTAACACTCATCTCTTCAGCTCCATCTGCAGTTTTCTCACATTTTTTTAAACTCCCATGGCTGAGCTCCTTCTCTGTGGAAATAAACAGTGCAAGCACTTAAAGCTGCACAACCGTCCCAGGGGCCATTTGTCCATGTGTTTACCATGATGTCATAACGGCTGTTAACCTTTAACAAGAGGGTCAGGAAAGGGACGAAAAGAGATGCAGAATGTCATCCTTGAAACGATTTAGCTGCTTTCACTGCTTATTGATCATGATGCTCTCGCTTGGGTTTATTATGGCTTGTTGAGGCGTCATGAAAGAAATACATAAGCATCAGATAGTTTGTTTGAAAATCTACTTCTCTGTTTAAGAGTGGGGGTCATGTTCCCGGTGAATGTGTGTTACAGCTGCAGCTGCTCTAAGTTGGGAAAACACTGAGCAGAAAATTCTATTTTTGACCTTGGGAAAATAGCTTGAAACAAAGATTGGTGTCATTTTCTAACTACACAAACATCTGATAACGTTTTATAGAGCAGCTATAATCCATTAATTAAAACAACTTTTGGGCTGCCAGGTTATAAATAAAACAATCGTTCTGGCTGGTCTTTATCCTTTCTGTTTGGTAATTATGCAGTTATAAATGTTGATTTTGATACTTGATTTTGGTGCTGATCCAGATCATTACCTAGATCCAGAATTTCTTGAAAGGATTAGTTACCATTGCAGGATATTTCCTAAAATGCTTGGACAAAAAATGACACAATGAGATCCTCATGAGATCTACCACCCACCAAAGTCTGGACCCGACTAAATATTCCACATCTGGTGATCCAGAATGTTTTAATTTATAGGATTCATGGAAAGTTGGCTACTGTGAGATGGTAAATAATAATAATAATGTTACAGTCTTGAACTAAGATTAAATTATACTTGAAACTGTGCTGATTCAGTTGGGTGTAAAATTGGATGTACAGTACACTATGTACAAATGTATTCGGACACACCTCTTAATATAGAGGAGGGATAATGGTATGAGGTTGTTTTTCAGGGGTGGGGTTAGGCGCCTTAGTTCCAGTGAAGGGAAATCTTAATGGTTCAGACATTTTGGACAATTCTATGCTTCCAACTTTGTGGGACCAGTTTGGAGAAGGTCATTATCTGTTCCAGCATGACTGTGCCCCATAAAGCAGGGTCCATAAAGACATGGTTTGCTGTGGAAGAACTTGACTGGCCTGCACAGGGCCCTGACCTCAACCCCATCAAACACCTTTGGGATTAATTGGTGCAATAACATAATGGGGAGGTTTTTTTTGTCTAGTTTCTTGTGGATTCCCCATTAATAACCCAGCAAGTCTAAAGATATCAATCTTATAAGATAATATAGATTAATAGATTTTGGCCAAGGCACTGTGCGTTTTGTTTCTCCAAAAGGTAAGCTATCTTAAAAGATATATGACCTGCTGGAGGGGGTTAAACATCAACTGAATGAAGGGATTTTTTTTCCAACCTGGCAACTCCAAATCCTTCTTATGATTGGCTTACATAAACCCTCTATAAAGAGTGAATTCTTAGAAATTTGCACCAAATAATCTCAGTGTAAGGTCTATATATTTTGTTGAATCTTCAACTGCATGACATGGTTGTGATGAGCATTAGCTCCAGGAGCTTTTGACCACATGTTGAGACCTTAACATGTGTCTCTATATGTGTTTTTCATGTGGTGCCTGTTGTGTTTGGCTATTGTTCGAAAAAACTGTAACGGTATTACCAGTATTTACGTACACTCAGCCACGCACTGCAACGTGCCTCTTCCTCTGTTTATCGTGTGTTTCCTCATCCTGTTACTCAGTTAAAGCACATCCTTCTCATTGTGTTTGACAGGTTGGCCTGAAATAACTTAAAACAGCATCATAGAGCTCTATTATGGGGAGGTTTGGAGATAAGAAAACATGCTTTCCTGTTCTGACAAGTGGTGGTAGGTCAGCGGTGAAGGGAGATGGAGTGACACACACTGGTCGGCAGTCAAACATGATAACCCCATGAACCAAAAACAAGATGGGACCTGACCAAAAGTCCTCTAGACCAAAAAAAGCCTGCAGTGATTGGTGATGGCTCAGTTTATCCACCGTTAACTTGACAGTAGGGGTTACAGCTGTGATGTAGGAAGTTCAGTCTTTTTATCCTCTGAGCTCCAAATTCTTACGCTTGATTTATTGATTCCTCAAAGTCTTAAGGAGCCTGTGTGTTCAGGACAACAGTGACTCATAAAGTCAACACTCACCAGATTGCTGTGCAGTCCTTATAATGAGGTATGTGATGCGGAAAGTGGCCCTTCTTTTGAGACAAGGGGCTGGAAGTGAGGGGGGGGGGGGGGAGTAACAACAAAGTGAGAGTTTCCCATGCTTCTTTCTTTTGTTTTTGTGCAAGGATGCAAACTTGTAGTGTACAGCAGATCATGTGTTCACACCTCACCTCTGTACTTATTATAGTACATCCTGTGTTTGCTGCTTTTATCCAGGTCTGAAATCTGCATCGCTCCCATTAAAGACTTCTCACTGGAGCACATGCCTCGCTTTATATGAGGAGCGACACGACTAACAGGCCAGTGAAACACATGTGCATGCAGACAGACGTTACCCCCCCTGTGCTGTTTTACGGACACACACACCGGGTCTCCTGCACATGTTGCATTTAACAGGCAGACGTTTCTGGCCTCTATGCTAAATGACCCTTTTCCCCAGGGTGAGGGGACTCGCTGCGTAGTGATTGAACATGTGGCCGCGTCTCGGTATGCTGCTGGTATGCCTTTTATGTGCTGGCTTCCCGTCGCAGACCAGAGGGTAACGGCGACTACGTGCCCCCAGCCATGAGGGCTGATTTGTTGATAGACCCCAGGGTTCACCTCAGCCGCGGTTCTCAGGAATGCAGTTAGAGCTGATCACCATATGAGTGGAGATGGGCTGGTGGTCTGTCATTTTCTCTGTTTACATCCTTGATGACAGGTTCAGATAATCACTCACTGTTTGTTCATCAGAGTCAACACTCGCCCCACCATAAACATAAACACAATCATGTGTTCATTGTAGTCGAAGTTAAAGCGAGAAGGTTGAAAGTCAATATCGGATATAATTGCATGTTAGTGTGAGGTTTGTCGATATTGGTTGGTGCAAATATTTTCTTCCTTGCAGAGAACCTGGCATTTAAATTAGGTTAGTTAGGTTAATTAGTGAATATTGTTGAAGACTATGATGTTTTAATTTCCATCAAGAATGTGTCATCGTTTACTTATAATCAATGATACATGGTTACATCATAGTCAAGGTGTTAATCCTGTTTCCCAAAAAAGTTGGAATCTGATAATTTGACAATCCGTTTTTAACATAATACTCAATTGAAAACAATACAGACAATATATTTAATGTTTTTCCGCATCAACTTAGTTGTCTTTTGTAAATATATACTTACTCTGAATTTGATTCCACCAACATGTTCCAAACTATTTGGGATGGGAACAACAACAGACAAACATGCTAAAAAACAAAAACACCTGTTTGGAACATTTCATAATAAATAAACCGGTTAAATAGGTGATGAAGTCATGATTGGGTATTAAAGAGGAATCCTCAATGATTGATCATTCACAAGTGAGCGTGGGGTGAGGTTCACCTCATGATTGCATAAAGGATATTACATACTGTATATATAGAGAGGCTCTATGGAGGTTTTGCGGTTACACTTACCCCTTTGTATTAGAAGGTATATATATTACTTTGTCCACCCCTCATCTAATTACACAAGACTGAAAATCATTCTTTCTTTCATGAAGTTGACACATTTTCAACAGCTGACCTTCCACACATCTGGCCCTTCATCTGACCCTCAGCCCCATCACTCTATACCTTATCTGTCCTTCTCAGGTGTTCAGGTTGCTGTGGAGGACGCAGGACTTCCCCAGGGTTCAGATAAAAGCCTCCCAGTGCTGGTTAGCCCCCCGGACGCCCCCCTCCCTCTGCCACCTGTGATGGAGACCGGAGAGGCGGGACCCCCCAGCCAGATGATCTCATCTAAATTGCCCAAGGGGACTGACGGCAGCATGATGACCATTCAGGGTTTCGCTGGAGCTCCAGGTGAGACACCTGCATATGTTAAAGAGTTGGGATGTTGTTTAAAATGTAAATAAACTCAAGAATTAAATGATATGCAAATTATTTTCGACCTGTATTCAACTGCGTACAGTACCACGAAAAGAGATTTAATCTTAAAACTGACTAACTTTATTGTTCTTTGTAAATATTCACTCATTCTGTATTTGTTTATTTGCAGTGATTTCTCTAGATTATCTGAATTTTATGATGATATATATATATAAATGTACAGTATGATTTAAGGTTGTCCATGCATTCTGAGCTGCATGTTTTCCACCATTTTTTCATGTGTCTCATCTGTTGTTTATTTTCATAGCTTTCCCCCACGTTGTATTTTCTAATTCGCTGCAGCCCAGCTCACCACCTATCTCAGGTAAATACTATGTTTTTTAAAAATCCTGCATCACAACTGAGCTTTTCAAGAGTGGATGAAGCAACTTTTCCTTTTTCTTTTGATCAACAGATGTGAACCTGCCCCACAGACCATCACCACCCAAATCTGCCCCAGCTTCAGGTCAGACTTTATTCATCATCTATTTCCCTGCCTTTATGGTTGATATGATTATTGTTAGTGTGTGATGTTTCCTTTTCCTGTGTTCAGGTGAGAGGATGTCCTTCTCAGCTGGTCTGACTCTTCCTCCATTCCACGGAGAGATCGGAATTATTCGATTCAATAAGGTCCTGGTGAACGATGGAGGCCACTATGACGCTGACACAGGTGACATTTCTTTAGCTCGCTCTGTTGTGAATTCAATTTGATCAACTGATTTGTTGATTTTGTCAATGAAGCAAACATCTAATTTCATCTGCTATGTTTCTGTCGAAACGTACTTGAGGCGTTCCAAAATTTTCCCACACTTTCCAATTTGTTCCAACTTGAGAGAGCGTTCATGAGAACTAATTTCTCTGATTATTCCGACACCAAATTCTGATATTTCTTCCCTGAGTCTTTATTGTATTTTATTTTTAAACAATACATTAACCATTTTTTTCCCGGATATTTCCACTTTTTTCCTCTCAGTTATATATGCAGAGATTAAAAATGCACAAAAATGGAAATCCACTTCATGTCTTGGGGAAAATTTGACAAAAGTCAAAAGTTCTCCGGTAAAAATGTGTATCAACAGTTTCTCCCCGTGTCCTCAGGTATCTTCACAGCTCCTACAGATGGCCGCTACCTGGTGACTGCTGTGCTCACAGCCCAGCGAGGCGAGAGGCTGGAGGCGGTCCTGTCCGTGTCCAATCGTAGCATCCAGAAGCTGGACTCCACAGGCTTCTTGTCAGGGGCGACAGCACCCCTGTCACATGATCACTGTAACTGCAGCAGCTCCACCTCACTGAGCCTGGTCCTGTCTCTGAAGAGGGGAGATCGAGCAGGACTGGTCATGACTGCTGGAAAACTCGCCATCTCAGCCTCACCTGAGATCCTGTCTTCTTTCAGCGCCGTGCTTCTTTACCCCAGCCCATCCAAACGGTAGCCAAATATAACACTCTTGGGATTTAAAAACTCACCACTGTGTCTAGTTGCAAATTTGTTTGGGTAGGGTGTGTCATATGAAAATAACAATTCGTACTGTGTTCCTTATTAACTTTAAACAATTGTCTTAATTTAATCAGTAACAAAGAGAAAAACACCAAAAACTTAAGCATCAGTTGTCTCTCAGGTGACACAAGCGGAGCATACAACATTTTACACTATCGGTAATTAGTCTGTCCCCATCAGCACTGTCGTTGTTCTTCTGGCTACATGTCATAGATGCACTATTGTGGAATGGTGAGCATTTACCACCCTGGTGATTTGTCAGGGGGACTGTCCTGCCTCTACCAGGCCAATAACATGATGCCAGTCATGTTGTCCCAGCTGTGGCATTCTTTCAGGTGTCATTTTCTCCCTAACCTTTGTTATCTTTTTTAATAGCAGTGGGTTAGTTTAACACAGGATGGTCATTTGGGATTAGTTGTAAAAAGGCATCATGGCTGTTTCACTAAAATCTGTGTTTTCAGAGCAAAGACTACTAATAAAAACCTACATATAGATGTACAACCAGTTTTAAAATAAAGAGGTTTTCTCGAATTGGTCCTAAAAGTTTGTGGTGTGTTTTTAAATCCCATGAGGGTATATTCTTTCTATATATAAGGTGTATAAGGTGTTCATATCACAATTATTTTTATATTTCTATTGTGAAGTTTTGTTTATGATCTAGATCTTACAAATCTTATAAATACATATGTTGCTTGAAGATTTAATTGGTTTTTTTTTCTAACAAATTGTTATTGCTGAAATTTGAATTCCAGTTAATCCAATTTGTTACGTACTGGGCAGATACCAGTTACAGTGTCTGTATTTTTTCCTCAGAAGAACATTTATTATAGTTCGTAGCAGCTTACACACACACACACACACACACACACACACACACACACACACACACACACACACACACACACACACACACACACACACACACACACACACTCTTCCTGTTGGTGCAAAAGCTGTCAATGTGCAAAATAAGCTTTGATTGTTGATTCAAATATTTTTTATTAAAGCATCATCCAACATAGGACATTACTGTATATTTAACAGTTCATTAATACAATACATATTGTAAATATGCTATGTATACACAGTTTATGTACAGTAGATCTACATTTTTTGACACAATAAAAATTTCTTTAATTAATATTTTGCATTATTATCTCACATTGTCTGACTGATAGACAGCAGATGAAAAAGATCAAAAATATCATCCAAAACATAGTTTGTGCTTGAATTGTTACATAATAACATAAACTGGATTACCTTCACATAATTACAGAAAGCTACAGAAAACCAGCAGTAAAAATAGAAAAATACACAATTACACAACACAACTCTCTTTAAAGTTTATCACTTTCATAGAAAGAATATATTTAAATTTACTGACAGATGTTACTCAGCAGAATAAAAACAAGAGGCATAACTTCAATATACCGAAGTTTTCAAGTCTTAGTTTCAAAATCCATCAAAAATATACTCTAACTATATATTGATTCTGAAAAACACCAAATAGCAGCAGAATCTACAGTTCAAAGAAGTGTTTTTATAAAATGCATTTTTATTAAATATGAGCCAAATGTTTTCACATTTATTTCTTCCAACCATAATAGTGCAAACCTCTTAAATTAAGGACCACAGAAGATTTCTGGACATGTTAAGAAGGCCTTAAAGGGATGAATGCAAAACAGCCGTAAATATTAACCTGTATTTATTTCAAGTTAGGGAGAGAAAGCACAACACACAAATACTGTACGTCGCCTGCTTAAACTTAAATCTTCTCATAAGCATGCTAACAAAACAGGAATGATTGATATTTCATAAGTTGTGCCAAAAGCTGACAGATCCTCGAAATATAACTAAACAAAATAATCTGCAAGTGCTCAAAGGGAATAAGGCCTTAATGAGAATATAAGGAATAAATGATCATCCCAAACCTTTTCACTAAAGTGGTGTGTGTCTTCGACATCAGTTACAGCAGCTCCTCTAAACACACCTCAGCGATGGGTTGTCTCCAGTAACAGAAGGAGCTGAACTCCGGGCAGCTGAAGGCGGCGCTGTGTTGTGAGCTCCGTAAAGGAAAAACATGCTCCACCAGCTCGCTCAGCCGGCTGTACCTGTGAAGTCAAAACCAAGCCGGTGAACGATAAACACTTGAGATGAAAACACCGACTCCAGCGGTGGTTCAATACTCACGATGTTTTGTTGCCTTTGGCTTGCTCCAGGATTAACTCCCCTTTGGGATTGACTGTGAATATCCGGTACACGGGAACGCCAATGTGCTTGTAGGCAAACACATCCTTAAACACAGGAGAGCAGACAGTAAGGATGTTTTTCAGAGTAATGACATCTAACTAGACGTAATATTAAGTAAAACCTAGAATTTTCAGTAAGGTCTAATCTGTTATGTTGAAGGTGTGATAGTGAGGAAATGTTTTCTTACATTTTCTCGATTTCCAAACGCTGCGTAGAAGGGATGCGTGTTTGGGAAAAACAGATTCTTGATGTCTGTGAGGCATTCGATCTTGAACTTCTCAGGCTTTTTTTCTATGATCTCTCTAATAAGCCAAAGACAGGATTACAGTCTTAACCTCTGACCTGCTGCTGCTGCTGCTGTTGCATACTTCAAATGAACGTAGCCAAATTTCCCACAACTCTTTAGAGAATCTATCATTTTTAACCATTTGTGGAAGCACTGAGTGTCCCCAAATTTGATTCTAAATATATTTTTTATCACAAATCTATCTATCAAATATATCTGTGTGAACAGATCTGTACCATGACTCAACATTTACGACAAGCATGTAGTGATGAACAACGTAAAATGTCATTTGCACAACAGTCCATCATCAAAATAAATAAAATAGTGGTGCAGGCTTTAATTTTTTTTAATTGTTTGGGGTAAGAGTAGAATGTTGATGGTCCATCAGCTCCTTCAGGCTGAGGGCAAGAAGGCAAAAAGGGCTTCAATTGAAGCATTTTCCAATTTACCTATTAAATTTTCAACCTCCAGTCTCCCGGTCATTGTTGCTGTGACCCTCCATATTTGACATTGTTCACTATTGCTGACACTTGATGACTAATGACGTACCAGTGATGTGAGCATGCTCAGTGAGAGGAAGATCACATGAATTCTGATCTGGCTGTTCAGACAGCCGTCACATCAACAGGAATCAGGTATGGATCACAAAGTGGTCAAAATCAGAATGACAATCAGATTCCATGTGATTTATCCTGTTCTCACAGTCATAAAAACAGATCTGTGTCACATATGAGGAGAAAAATAAAACTCAGATTTGGGCTACTTTGGCCTGCAGTGTGAAAATAGCATTATTACTCTGGGTTAAGAGTGACAGCATTTCTCACTAATGAAGTTTTACAAGCCAAACAATAAATCGACTGATTGAGAAAATAAAAGCAGATCAATTCATAACATAACTCAACCAACTACAACAATAAAACCCTGGTTTCAAAGTAATGCACAAGTAATAATAATCTAATGATAGAATATATAAGTTTGACAGTCATAGGCGATATTTTACTGAATTGACTACATTTATTTTTAATACTTCCATCACATTTTTCTCATTAAACTTGCACTTTTACTAAGACAACATTTTAGAAGCAGGACTTTTACTTAAGTGAAGGAACTGAATACTTGTGACATGTCTGAATTCCAGCTAGGCAAACAAAAGACAAAGCCTTAGTACTCTAATTTGTGTCAGGATGAATTACCTTTGGCATTTCTCCACTGCTCTCCACTCTAATTTGCTGGCAGGCTATTAACTTAAAGTGCTGAAATGAATACCAGAAAGAATAGTAGAGACTTAGAGAGGACCTCTTACCTGTGGAAGGCAGAGAAAAGGCTGCTGGGGGAGAGCATGAGGGGTCCTTGAGGCAGGAGGGTCCCTCTGTCGTTCACCCAGTGCAGATATCCTCGGGTCACGTCGGCCATGCCGATTGCTCGGGCTGAACAGTACAAGAACTTGTAGCCGTTCCTGTAGCAGACAGATATTCATTGATCTTCCACTTAACCATATAGTCACATCACGTCAGACATCCTTTATGCTGACAGAATACACATCAGGCTGAACATTCACGTCTTACTCGTGCACTGAGTGGTAAAGCTTAGCGATTCCTTGATGAGTCCAGTCTTTCCCGAGCCGAGGCAGGATCTGACCGAACACATCCGATCTGCAGGGAAGAGGATGAGACTGAAACTAAGCGATTATCCCATCTCACATTTCAAATACTGTGAATGCTTGTGGAACATTGTGAGTCTCTGTGAGCAGCCTGAGAACAGGGTGATGTCACTGCTGCCTAAGAATAAACAGACTATAATGGAGACGATGAGATTTAGACGTTCTCGTACTTCGTGATGGTCCCATCAATGTCGGTGATTATGACCTTGTCGTCCCAGCTCCACAGGTAGATGGTGCCCGCGCAGCGACATGTCCCCTGGTACTGAGTGGTGATGCTGAAGGTGACATCATTAGGCCCCTGTCTTAGCTTCAGGCTGGCCTGTAAGAGACACACTATGAGTAGTTCAATAGAGTACCCACAGCATTGGAAAGCATTGCTTTCTGATGCTTTCCTTCATTATGAGACTCACAATACTGGATCCAGATCTGTATCTTCTATGTAAGTGTGTGACAGTTCATGTCACTTGTCTATGTTTATATATTTCTGTGTTTTATCTTCATGTATTTTACATACATAAGATTTCACTAGGATCAGCATAAAAAAAGTGAAATATTGCGACTTCTTTTAGGGTGTCATGGAGTGATGGGATCTTACAACTCAAAATAAATATTCAAGATAAATCAAAGCTCTCCTCTTGCCTCTTCGGCCGACCTCTTCCCCTGTGCTTCATTGCACATAAATAGAAAAACAAGCCAAGGGTCTCTTACTATTTGGTCAGACGACAGACGGAGGGACTTCTTGTAGGAGTGACCGGTTGCTGGGGCTGGGCCTTCCTTCTGCACATGCTCAGTAGGTGTCAGAGCAGGTGCCACTGCGCTCAGCTCTTTGGTCTCCTCATCGCTGGACCACTCTGCTGTTTTGTGCCTGTAGGAGAGAATACAGCTTGAAGAGAGACCGGCAAACAAAAGCTAAACTTGAGCAAACTTTGCATTTGTCCAGACAAACCTATGTGAAAATATGCACAATAACCAGCTAATAATAATAATAATAATAATAATAATAATAATAATACAGCTATACAGAAACATTCAGAAAGTCAGAGTCTGGTGGTTTTGGAGTATGCTTAAACTGATATTGATTTTATTTATTCATTAATTGGAGGTTGGCCTTAATTAAAGTGGCTAAAATGGTACTCCTGCTGATTCTGCATAGATCTAAACACCGCCTGCTGTGAGCTCTGTTTTCATGGTACTTGATTTGATTATTGATGATGGATGATAAGGGAAGCTCCAAAGACTCCGACCACATCAGATCTTCTAATAAATGGCGGACAGTTTAATGAGCACTAAAAACTGTGGTTGTGTTTCAGTTACAGCATCTTTGAGGGATCAGGCCGTGTAAAATCCAAAGGGGACACCAGATGGCAGGAGCTGCATTCTTATAGAGTTAGTTCTTCTTTAACAATATCATAGCACTGTATAAATACAGTATTTTGCTGTGTATTTTACATGGTTCAGGGTGAGTCTGGTAGTTTGTTTAGTTTTTTGGCTGCTTTACCTTTTTAGATACTTTAAATAAATAAAAAAATATATATTTAAATTTCATAAATAAAGGAAAAAAGCATTCCTTACTGATATGTTAATTTAAAGCCATGCTTTATTATTTGAAGAGAGTGGGCGCGGTAAAGGTTATGTCTGGTTAGGGTGCAGCAGCTGTATGCACTCCCAACAAAACGTCCGTTTGCTTGATTTGACTTTAATGTCCCACTGAGCGGGGATTGTAACCCTGCTCATGTCTGTGTGTGACTGTAATGTAGTGGAGGCCTGGGCTTTGTTGCTGACTCACTGCATTTCTGGGGCCTGGTGAAGGGCAGGGCTCCCTCTGCTCAGAGACTCCTGCCTCTCTAACTTGGCCTCTGATGATGTCTGAAGAGATGAAGAGACATTATTAACCTTCAATGAGACAAACATCTAGATCTTAAAAATTCATGTACACTTAGATGTATAGGTACAGCGTATATATAAGCATTACATAATAATGACAGCAGGGCTGTAATGGTTAGGGGCACCTTCATTTGTCTAGAATCATTTACAATGCAAACTACTACAAATCCTGTGGGATTCCAATTGACTTCCAGTTCACAGTAAACACACAGATGACTTTCCCTAAAGGCTATTGACTGAGTCATCCACTCAGTACCTGCTTTACAATGCTCTTCCTCCAGAACCACCAGCGTCCAGACTTCTTTGGCATTTTCTCCTTCACCCAGGCCTCCTCTGTCGCCTGCCATTCACATAAACAATAATGATAAACTTTTTATATAGTGGCATTCAAAACCAGAGTTACTGCACCAAATTCAATAAGACAACATTTAGAAGCATAGATGGAGCAGTAAAGCTAAATAAAAGTGAAAATCATGTGCAGCTACAGTGCAACATTAAATTACAGGCAGGTGGATACCTTTGGCAAACTCTTCTGAAACACCTGCATACTCAGTATTAAAGGTGCTGCCAGTGTCCAGTTGTAGTACCTAGAAAATGTAAATGTATTTATTATTTTTACTAGCTGTAATATGCTCATTACGACATCTGTGATGAACGTCCACCTATTTTAGTGACTGAATTAGAGAATAATTAGACACCTCACCTGTTTGCAATTCTAACCACCAAATTAGGATTGTCGACTATTGCTGGGTTCTCTGCAAATTCATTGTAGGTGATGATGTGCTCCAAAAATCTATCTGGAATATTTAAAAAAAACAATCATAAATTAGATAAATAAGAATAGGACAATAAGACAAATGAAAAAGTTTTTCAGTGATGGTACCTTTAGAGATCTCTGAGTTTTCACCAACACCCCCACACAGTGACAGGGTGACGTCAGGGAGGTCACCAGCAGAGTCGGAGAGACACTCTGTGCCGCTGTCTGCTGCTGCGCTGCCAACAGACTGGGGCGACTGGGATCCTGAGTGCCTCCCCATCTCCACCCAGTGCTTAGGAGCCTGCTCAGACTCACTGAAAACACAATTTTAAACAGCATCACTTGGTTTTCAAAAACTGGGTATCAAACCTCATTATTTCGTTCCAACCCAAATGTCACTATATAGAACAAGAACTGAAAAGTGACAACGATTGCTTTGTCACCTCCTGTGCATATATTCATTTACCTTTTGGGGAAGTACCGGGCAACAACATCTGGATCAAGTGCATTCAGGTCATCCAGGTAAATATCTTCAGGCCCCTGATGTTGGCTCCTCTTCCTCACACCTTCACGAAAGCGAAACAAAAGACGAGTATACTTCACTTTCCCACTAAGTTATGCATGTGATCACAGAACAGAATTAGAACTCAGGCCTACATAGAAACCACATCCTTCCTGTTAACATCAACGTACATTTAGCTGTAGCATACCTTCACATAATCTGGAGTCTTTCGGTTTTTCATCCAAAGGGAAAACCTTGCTTTTTAATAAAAACACAGAGATTCAGCTGTCCTCCCTATTTAAATATTTTCCTTACACCCCCTAAGATAACTTTTTGTAGAGAATCCAAAACAACAACTACTTCATCTATTGTCAGATTGTTTTTCTGTCGTTCTACAGAGTAAAAGAAATACTTTAATTCTCCCCAGTTAAGACCACAATGTACAGAAATACATTTCAAGACTTATAAAGAGTTATAAAGGGAGTTGTGTTACTTCTCCTGTTGACAGGGGAGTCCGTGGTTTCAGACGTGGCTTCAGGACAAACTGCTGCCAAGTCTTCTGCCAAGTCTTCAGCCATTTTACTGCTGCTCCTGCGACTCGGTGGCGAAGAGGTCCACCTGGTCTTTCGCACCGTTTTTGTGCTGAGGTCAGAGTAAGTAGGACACTGCTCTGAGGTAAAGCTGCTTGACGTTAGATTCGAAAGGTCAGGCTTTTGCTTGGTAAAGTTTGGATCATGTGACGAGGCTTCGGGCGGCTGCGGTTTGTGGCTGCACTGATCGACTTTGATGGTCCGAGGCTCCGGCTTTATGATACTGCAGATGGGATCTGTGGTTCTCGCCCTTTCCCTCGACTCTTCCTCCAGGGCTTCTGTGCTCATGATAACCCTGAAATGTGTTTTCTCAGAAGGAGTGATGGTCAAAGTCATCGGCTCTGATTTATCCTTCTTGTTGACCTGCATGCAGGAAATAACAGCAAGATAAAGCTTAAATATATGTATGCATCCCATGCTTCCAAATATATGTAAATGAGGATATGAACTAGACATGCAATCCAACACCACAGATCTCTTTTGTCTCAGAGACCGAAGTTTAGATCCTACATGTCTAAACCAAAACCTCACCCTGGTGGATTCTGGAAACTCTCCCCAGGTCCATTGCATGTGGGACTCCACCCTGAGCGCGCTCTGTGCAGGCTTCAGCATCAGCTCAGAGTCACTCTTGGATGACGTGGGCTCCGACATCTCCCTGCTGTAAACAAACACCACATTTCCACCGGGTCAGCTGAAACGGCCTTGAGGGAGTGACTTGTTTTACTCAGACTGGATTGGAAATTATGTCTCATTGTTTCTCCATGTTTGAATGAACAATGTAAATATTTGGCAGGACAGCGCGGGAGGGCCGTACATAGTGCAAGGGGACCAGTTTCCATCAGAGAAAGGGTAGCTGTCCCATTCGAAGGCGGTGAGGGGGGGGTGTTCCCTGTGGTCCATATTGTCCTTCATCACAGAGAGGGAAGATGCCCTAAAGACACAAAATAATGAAATTAAAAAGGTTTGTGACAAACGACACAAAACTACAGCTTTTAAACTGAGTGTGTGTCAACTAACCGTCCATTGTGCATGTTGTGTTCCTCATCCGAACTGAGCTCAGACAGGTCCAGCTCCCCTCCTGCAGGCGTGCTTTGCTCCTCCTTGCATGGCTCGGACTTGTGCTTCCTCCTGCGCCTCTTCCTCTTCTTGCCGGCCGCATTGGAGCAGGTTTGCAGGTTTCCAGAGACCAATTCCTCTGGACTCAGAGGCTGAGTGTTTTCTACCGACGATCCCCCACATCTGGGCTCTCTGCCCCAGAGAAGAGCCTCCTCTGTGGGGATGGGCGAGGTCACCAGGTGGGCCGGGACAATCTCCTGTGTTGAGGAGAAAAAAAAATACACAAGACGAAGAGTGAGGCTGTAATTGGATATAATGTTTACCTCATTCAGCATCTAGTTTGGGATGTTAGCATGCTAACATTTGCTAACATTTGATGGGCATGTCATTGCTTTTACAGGCCACAAATCAAAGCATTGGTGATGGCAAGATAACACATGGTAAATGCCTTTGTAATTCATTCAATAGATGGCATTTCAATCAAAACCCCAAACATCAGCCACATGGTGCGCAGGGAACCCCAAACATATTAGGGTACATCCTCTGTGGACAATGAATATCTGAACAAAATTGTGTCCCAATCTAGGTATTTTACTGGACAAGTAAATGTTGAAGAAGTCAAATGACAAAGTCAGTGAGATTCATCCTCTGAGGACCAAGAACATTTGGACAAACTTCAATGGGAATCCGTCCAATAATTTCTGAGATAGCAACAGACAAACTTTGCCAACCCCAGTCATGCTGCTACAGTAGCATGGCTAAAAAAAAAAGAAGTTGAGGAAGACAAGTGTCAGTGATTGTTCCACCATTAAACAAGAACAGTTTGGCTAAAATTCATTGCAAACATATTTTTTTATGTTCCTCATAAAACTCACATTGTGCTGCTCTGTCTCCTGAACAAAAAAGGCCTCTCCATTGTCTCCAAGCTTCATGTGTAGCTCCACGGGCTCTCCGTTGATTTCTATGTCAATCTGCAGAGTCAACCACATTTCTGTAAGAAACACTGGGTAGATCACCATGTTGTCCTTCGTCGGCCTCAGGCTTTAACAAGCATTAATCAGGTTTATTTAAACCACAAAAGCATGTCGACAATAAAAACTGTGCCACAGATTTATCTGAAGAATTAAGAGTTAAGCTGGTGCAAAAACAATGACCAGCTTGAGAACGCTTGTCGTTTTCAGCAAATTCCACAGGTTTGAATGAGCATGTATTAAACGGGCACTAAGAACTGGCCTGTCTGAATGGAATTAGGTTGTTAAAAAGTGGTCAATAAGATATGTAAACATACAGAAATTAAGCTGCATGCATAACATTGCTTGTTTTCATTTTTAAATTTTCAGAATTATTCAGATATTAACCAAAATCTACTCAAATCGTCTGCAAGATGCTGACATTTGATGTGAGGTCAAGATCAGGTTCTAGTCACTTTTTGCCAGCAGTGACTAACCCTTTTAACCCTAATCACTCGTCTCAACAACAGACTATTTCCGGTACTGTCAGGCTCCATGTAAGCTTGTAAAGACGAGGCTCTTCTGTGAGACACTTTTTGGGGAGGCTAAACTGAGCTTTAGTCTGTGTATCCAGCCTTAGTCGTAAGATGACAACTGCACAGTGTCTATAAATAGTGAGGCAGGTCAATCTGCTCCTGTGGGAAGCAGAGAGTGGAGTGGATGGTAACGTTCATAGAGCTTCAGCAGGTGGGAGAGGAATACAAAATCTACTGCAGGCGTGCATTTATCCCATATTTTACATCATCTTTTTAAATGTCAACACCAGAATTCAATATATGCCAGCACTGTAATAATATGAGGGACTTTTATTTTAGACTTTGAGATGTAAGGATATTTTCACTGCACAATCTGGCTTCATTGCTTGTGTTCAGTCAATCTTTCTTAATGAAATGAATGCTGGATTTGTATGGAAAAAAATGCATTAAGTAATAAGGGCACTCACTACTTTCTCCCTGGAGCATAGCACTCCCAGTTTTCCAAAGCGGACATGGAAAGGGGAGCACTGGAACGTCCCATCAGGCTGTCGGACCACGATCACGTCGATGCAGCCGGACAGAGTGGCCTGATTGATCCCCTTATACAGCTCCTTTACCGTCACCAGCACCTGGCCCGCCAGCTGCCCGACATAGTTCATGGTGTCACCCTGTCAGCAGAGACACCCTTCATTAATATGAATATATGCGATGACAATGTTCTGCATTTATTACCTGCTGAAACAAGTTTAAACCACCTGAATTACGAGCAAAATGAAACCAGGCACTACTTTCATTTCATTCAGCCAATCCCAGCTGACATTGGGGCGAGAGGCAGGTCACACCCTGGACAAGCCAATGCTGAGATCCATTACTTCTAAAAGTCACCAATTGGTTTCCATGTTCATATATTTTATAAAGGATGGTGAGGTGAAATAATGGTACAGCATTTCAGTCTTGAACAGTCGGTGTAAAAAGGGGCTAACATGTGTTCCTGCAACATGCTGTGGTTTTCCTGCACAGCGAACCACAGACAGAAAAGAAAGTGAAAGTGCAGAGATCATTTGAACAGACCAGAAATGTCTCGATGAGAGTCATCAGCCAGTGAGCTACACACCCTCTGCATGATCTACACGCCACAGGAAATTTAGCAAGAGCCTCGACTCCCACAGCACTTCAGATAGAACCCTCTGTTATGACACCTGAAGATGAGGCAGTATGATGATTAAATGCACAGTTTGCCTCTGTGTTTGGTCTTAGAATACACTCAAATCAGAGTTAGATTAAGATTAGACGTTGTTCCCTGATCAACAGGCCCAATATGTGGAGTTTTAACAGTTTTCAGTGGTGATCACGAAGAAAAATGAGCAGAATTTAGCAGAATGTTTCTTGCTTGTAACAATATTGATTTAATAAACTAAGATAGTATTTTTTTTAGCACAAACAATACATTAGAACAACCAGAAATGATCTTAAGCAGGGTGAAATAAATATTTTTTTTAGATTTAGGTAGAATTTGAGATTTTATTTCATCAACGATTAAGAACAAAGTATGAACCAGCCTAAAATGACCACATGACCACTAAAATGCAAGGTCGAATCTGAGGAGAGAGTGAAAATTACTTTAAATTAATCTAAGATCAATTAGACCTTCCGCTTTTAAACATACACACATGAAGGTGGTTGACCTCAACTTCACCAAATGTCTATAGATAACCTAAGAGCACAGGTGAAAGCATGACAATCAAAACAAAAACATAAAACTCTTCACATGTTCAAAAATCATGACTATGTTAACATTTAAAACTCTTTGGAAAACAAAACAACATGTGACTTCTTCATTTACAGGAACCAGGGTGCAATGACTTGGCACTTTAACCTCTGCAGCCTCATTAAGACAATAATGTAGCCATCTCCACATGAACAACATACAATTAGAATAATGGTGACCAGACTCCTAAAAGCTTTCTTTATCCAGCACAACCAGTTCTCATCCACATTCTCTGGAGGGACCTTAAGAGGTGTTAATCCTCTAATGAGATCAGTGTAAATCTAGCTTTCTCTGTCTCTGCACGTTTGTCCTGCTCACCACATCGAGGGATCCAACGTGATTCTGCAACAGTCAGTTGTTGTTTTGACCAACGTGGTGTCACTGAGTCTGCAGAGTTTTTATTTCAACCACCATCCATTATCTACAAGGGGCTGGAGCCTATCCCAGCTGACCCTGGGTGAGAGGCTGAACACACCCTGGGCATATCTATTTCAACCACATTTTAGACTCAGCTACATCATTGATGATGATGATTTGATGATTTTTTTTAATCAATTAAACAAAAAAAACACCATTTTTAATATAAAATTAGCAAATTCTCATATTTAAAGAGCTGGAACCAGATTTGTTTGGCATTTTGTCTTGAAAAATGAAGAGTCATCAGCTTCAACAAGTATTTTGGTGCTAAAATGCAAGAAGACTTTGGTGCCTCCAAACATCTAGTACTGTATGTGTGCTGTGGTCTCTGGGGAAAATATAGTAATAGTTTGAATATATCCAGATTCACTGCATTCAGCCAATCTTTAAATACACTAACACAGCTAAATATATGATTTACACTAAAATAATCTATACAGATTGTGCAGATCAGACATTCAAATACTTGGTGGTAAAATGTCAAGATTTGGACCTCAGTTACTCTTTAAAAAGGAAAGGAGCATGAAAAACAGTGAAAATAGCTCAAATCTCTCATTATGCAAATGAGATCATTAATAATACTGTACATTGATATATATCACAAATCAGGATCCTTATCTCGTGACACACGTAGATGATGAAATATGCAACATATTTTTTTAGTATAATGATATAAGCGTTCAGGTATTGTAAAGTATTTAAAACATGTATAACTTGACATAAGAGACATTTATGAGAAAGAGTAGGATTCCTCACCCACCTTCACTCCGCTCCTCCACCGGCTGTCTGTGTCGAGTCTCTGCCGCTGCTGCCGGGTGGAAGCCGACCAAACCACGTGACCCTGCAGCGCCGAGGCAGCACGTGACTGTAACCCAGGAGGGCCTACGATGAAGTTAATGATTACAGGTTCAGTAACGATGATGTGATTTCCTGCACCGTTGAACCTATAAAATTAAAATAGAAATAAGAAAATAAAAGTGCTTCTCAAAAGAGTGCATTTGTAAGTTACTTTACTTTATTTAGTATTTCAATTTCTGCTACTGTTCAAAGGGAATCACGTGTCAGTACATGAATTTAATACATTTAATCTCAAATAGCAGATCCATATATAGGATGATCAATAAATGATGTATTCACAGCTGTAATATTATAGTTAAAAATTTTTTTTAAATAAATTAATACAACACATCAATAGTAATTTAAAAACTCACCACTCATTTTTGAGAAAACATTTTCTCTATTTGTAAATTGGTACATCTACTCTAAATGTAGGGCAGGTTCAGTGATTCTTGACACGAGGTTTGGTCATGCTTGACGTGTCTTGTGAGTCATCTTGAGTCTGAAAACACAGCTTTTGGAGGAATAGCCGCTATGCCTTCATCCAGCTAATCCCAAGTGACCACTCCCTTGTTAAACTAACTCACACTTATTAAATAGGAGCAAAGATAAGGGGAGAAAATTACATCTGCAAGAATGCCACTGCAGGGCAACAGATATAATAGAATCTCCATAAACCACAGTCAGATAATATATCATATGATTATACTATAACTCCACAAGAATATATTTAACCTGTTTTAGCTGATAATATGTGATCCAATGAGGGTGCAAGACATTTATTTCTACACTGAAATGAAGCAAATTAACATCACAGTGAGGAAAATAATTTTACTCTCTCCGTATGGAGGTCAGAGATCACAGTCGTCAACAGAGCAGCGGCCTTGCAGGTATTTGGGATTTGCTCCACAACAGGTCTGCAAGGCAGATGTGACAAGACAACACAGTTTATGCTGAACCTGAATCCTCAGGTTTTTTTGCCAGAACGCCAACCATCTGTCATAAAAAAATTATTAGGAGGGACAAGTGGCCATTCACTTCTCCTAAGGCTCTAATCTGTGTCATTACAGAGTGATACATAGACATAGGAGCTAATCTTCTGGTGCTATATAGTAACAAATGAGAACATTTAAATCAAACAAATACTTTATTAAAGTTACACACTGTAAACAAAACCACATCAAATGCTGCAAATTGTAAAAACAGTGGTCTGTGAAGTGTTATGAATGCATGATATAAAATAAAGGGTTATTATTCTATTAGACGAATGTGGAATATTATTATCAGTATAAGAAATGATAGCTGGAAATACGTCAATCATGTTAGGCACAAAAGCCCACATCAAACCTGTAAAATATGTATGTATTAATGCATGCACTCATTATTTATCTCTACTAGATTCATTCAGTGTCTCTGTCTGTTTGAGCCAGTGGTTCAGGTTCCTCCTCTGTGTCTGCAGGCTGCTCAGGGGACTCTGATTGGTCAGAAGTCAAAGGCTGGTCTGCACCCTCTTCTCTTGCATCTTCCTTTTGTTCTGAATCCGAAGCTTTGGGTTCTACTGCAATCTCGAATGCAACCCTCTCTTCATCTTTCTGCCCCTGAAACTCCTCATTATCGTCAACCTTTTCCACGGGAGGAGTTTTGGTTACAGATTCTGCAAGAGAGCAATCATTAGTAAACATTTGATGTGACTCGTGACAAAATTACACCATGCTGTAATATCCCAGACATGGCACACATCTGATTTCAGCCCTCTCACCCTTTCGCTTCTGCTTTTTTGTTCCACTGACAGGAGTTTTCATCTTTTCCTCTGGAGTGTTTGGATCAAACACCACATTTCCCTCTGCATCAGTCCAATATGACGTCACCCCCAAGTTAGGCATTCCCTCTGTGACCTCCAGCTGAGAGGAGAAAATAGCAGTTAGATCACCATTTTCAAAAAGCTCTGCTCTCATCCAAACGATGTCCACATACTTACCAAGGACGATCAAGGAGGCCAGAAATATCACTGATTGCCAAAGGTGATTGCCAAACTTTCACAATATAATCTATACTCACCCAATATTTAACATTTCATAACCCATTTATTGCATTGCATCAAATTATTTTTTTTAAATTTCTATCTGACACGTGTAAAGATATTGCTTCACATTAAATATTGTCTTATCTTAATCAGATTCTTCATCCAAATAAATAAATATAATAAATCAGCAACTACCAGAAACTGCAATTGAAACTATATTTTAGCCCATTTTCTAATCATTTTTAAAATGTGTTTTCATGTATTATGTCTAATCTGGCCTAGATCTGTCCAAAGATAAAGAAATCTGCATTCCAGTACTTCTAAATTAACATGGTGTAACTTGTTTGTTTAAATATATTGTGCTGTACCTTTTGGCCATGCAATGACTTCCAATCAACTGAAGCAGCTTGTGATAAAACTGTAGTATCTACAACATTTGGATCTATTTCTACTGTATGATTCATGAACCATTGGATGCTGGTGACCAGACAACAAGGGGAAACAGCATTAGTTTTCTCTTAATTACACTCAGGTGAGCTTGACTATGACTTTGCTCTGTTTGTGCTCATCTAACGGTGAGATTATTCCAGAACATCATCAATCAAGCACACTGTGGTTACAGTAGAGAGAGGGGTTGTCTCCATGCTGGTGGTTGATCTTCGGCAAGTCCGAGTCTACAGAAATCGGGACTGGGAGTGAAAAAAAAGGCAAGCTGAAACAACAGAGTGAACAGTGAAGGGCGGAAGGTTCAAACCACGAGTGAGAAAACGCAAAGAGGAAGAGGAGGAGGAGGAAGTGGGGGAAGTACATGCTCGTTTATTAGTCTCATCAAGAAACAGGGGAAAAGGAAGTGATTCAAGAATAAATAAGTGATCTAACAGTCTTCATTACAGTGACATTGTTATCATCATAATCAGGAATAAAGGAGACATCAGAATCATTAATGATGGACTGTGAAGGGGATGTCATGAATAACAATAATGACTGGGCAAACATACAGTGTTTACTACAGACAGGGAGACAATGGAAGTGACCAGGACTGACTGTCAAATCTGATGAAATGGTACATTACAACAATGGATCATATTTTAGCCCATTTGCAACATATTTTGCAGACAGTACATCTTAATGTGTTTTTACTGCATTTAAAGATTGTCTCAGTTGGTGCTTTTCCAAAAACACCAGAATGAAAGTGTGAGGAATAGAATAAACTTTTTGATAAATTGAAAGAACAACAGCTGCAGAATGTCTGATATTCTAGATTCCCATCAGCATTTGAATGCACCAACTTGATGACTTAACATTTGAACTAAAATATATTTATGGCTGATAAACAAAGGGATCAATCTAAAGTGATTGAGTGATTATGTAACTGGTTGGCAGTAAAGGATGCATATTTTGTAGCAAATGGGATAAAACATGTAAAAACATTCATTTGGCTTTTTAATAGACATTCAACACTAACATCATGACTTCTTGTCAATGACTCTTGTCTTACTGTCAAGTAATGCTCAAATTGAGACATTTAAAATTAGTTTGCTTCTCTGATTGCTTCAGTTTTACCCAAACAAAAACTAAAATTGCACCAGTAACATCTTTGAGTAGACATGGTGTCACAAATACCTTTTTATGTTCAGTTAGATTTGTTAATATTGGACCAAATGATCAAATTATTTTAAGTTACAAATCATAACCATATTTCTCTCTGAACTGGTGGACATTTCAGTTCAGATTCAGGACCCCTATAAACTTAATATTCTACATAGACCATGTCACACATCCTCAAACCTTATTTCTTCCTTTAGTTGGTGTTCATTTTTACATATTTACGACAAGATTTGGACCACTTTTACTTTTTCTTGCCGTCCACCTCTTCAGGGATGAAGACACTTACGGTGAAATCCCCGCTCTCTGTGCCGTACTTGTTCTTCACCAGGATGCTGTACTTGCCAGTGTCCGCCGTGTTCACGCCTGTGATGGTGAAGCTGGCAAACTTGCCTGACGCGAACTTGAGGATGCAGTGGTCATCGGACGTGATCTCCTTCTGGTTCTTCAGCCAGGTGACCTCTGGCACGGGGTCACCCGAAATGTTGCAGGTGAGATTGAGGGCCTGGAAAGAGGACAAACATCCAACATACAGTACACCCATTACATATACAGTATAATGACAATGACATGTGAGCCTGTAGAGACACTGCCAACATTTCTTAAGGACCATTTAAGAAGACACACAATATCATGTTTTCCTATAATTGTCATTATAGAAGAAATCAGAATCAGCTGGAACACTTTACCTTGCCTTCCTGTATAGTGACCACATCAGGCAGGCCTCCTGCTACTCGTGCACGACCTGAAAGAAATAATGTTGACTTCAATTATTACAATAAATACACTTTATAACAGGGAGTGAAGTGCTTTCCATTCAATTAAAATCATGTAAGGGAATAAATTGAGCAAATGTGACACAGTGGAAAGTCAAAAAATCATGTTGGACTGTCGCATAATGGCTGGAAGTCATCAAAAATGCAATTGTAATTTTGGTTGTAAAGTAAGTTTATACACTTTTTAGTGCAAATCATTAAAAGTATTTTAGCCCAGACCTGAGAGAAAGTCAAAAGTCTAAATTGAGGATGACATTTTTATACATAAAAAAAAAGATTATTCACTATTATATAGCCTGGACCAATCATTGTTTAATCAGTGAAAGACAGGATTTAACACAAGTTAATGTATTACATGGAAAGAAAAAAGGTTGCAACTTGAAACTTTTTTCAAGTTGCAACTTATAGTTTATCTAATCAATATATAATGCACAATTCTTCCTGATGACTCGACGGCTGCCTTATCAAACATAAAGCCACTTTAAAGACAATATCACTTACTTCTCTCTGCAATAGCAGCGGCTCTGTTGAGGTTAAAAAAAAAGAGACAGCAACAAATTAGGTTCAAGGTGTTGAAAATTAAGGCTTAATCTGCATGCATAGTTCCTCATGTGTTTCTTCAAATCTGAAAAAAGTGTGTTTTCATGCATGCCATGATTGTGGCTACAGAAAACTAATGATATCATCGCTCTTAAGTAGATGGCAACTTACTTGAGTCTCTGGAATTCTGCAAACGCGTCGTCAAATGCTGCAAAAACAAAAAAATTTGTAAAAATCTAGTTTATTGGCCAAGTTAGTTAAACAAGTAATTCTGTTTGTGTGGGAAAGCTTAAATGCAAAACAAGAAATCTGAATCATGAAAACTAGAGGTCATCAAATGTCTAAAAACAAATTTAACAATGACAGATTTAAAGGAATGTCTCTGAAACAGCAAAACAAGTGACATTTGACTCTGGCTCAGGGAGAAGTTTCAGATATGCAGTTCACCTTGACCAGATAGCTCAGCGGTCCTCCTCAGGCCACCTTTCCCATCATTGAACTCTATGGCATATACGCCCATGTCTTTCTCTGTGGGCTCTGTAATCTGCAGCCACAGCTGGTCTCCCACCACACCGCTCTTTATACGGTCAGAGAAGGCGATGGCTGAATCCCTGTCGGGGAGACAATGCAGACAGCTCTGTGACATGGAAAACTGGAACATGAGGAATATGTGACCATATATTGTCTGTCTGAAAAGGAGCAAAATTACAAAAAAAACACTAGATCTAGATGAAAGAAATCAACTTCATTCCAGCAGTTAGAGTGGCTTTTTCTTTTGTCTTTCTTTTTAAATCTGTCTGCATATATATTTATGGTTTGTGCCAATATTGGCAGAAACCATTCCTTTAAGAAAATACATGCAGTTTGATCTTGCAGGAGATACGGGTTTTTGTTTTGTTTGTTTGTTTGTTTTCCTGTGTGTGTGTGTGTGCTTGTGAACCTGCACAGAACATACTTGTAGTGCCAGGTCACTTGGAGTAAGTCGTTATAGTAGCTGACAAAAGTGTAGAGTCGGATGCCTTCGTCTGTGCTTGTGATCTTCAGTAGGGTGGAGGAATTGGCTGCAATGAAATTTATTTTGGGTAAAATGCAAAATCTAACATGAATCGGGCAGCACATTATTTGGAGACACAATATTTATCTTCTTACCGATAAAACTGAAAACTTCATTCATCAAGTCTTTGAAACCTAGAAGAGAATATATGTAGTTATATAATTGCTTCTGTCATGAGGTTATTGGTTATCTTAGATTGTGACTCTGCAATGTTACCTTGATCTGTCAAATTCAACCTGGACGTGTCTTTTCCTCTGTCATCCTTCAGAACAACCTCATACACACCAGAATCCTTCTTGGAGATCTGACAGGGAGCAGAAGTGTCAGATTTAGTTGTATAAAAAAACCAAGAAACAAAGAATATTATTTGCATTCATCTGAGAAGGCAAGGTTTCTCTTCTGCTGGGTGCTGCAGGAAACATATAAAGTATACTTATATTCAGACGTCACACATTTCTTATATTCTTACCTGAGCGATTTCCAGTTTCAGGACTCCCTCTGTGAAGCCGAGGTTCTCGTCTGCTTTTATCTCGCGTCCATCTTTGTACCACAGCGCCGACGTCTCCTTCTTCATGTTACCAACCTGACACACAGTGTGAAATACAAAGCATGAGGACAGTCACTCTTTTATTCAAAGGTGCGCAACAGGAAAATTCTTCCGTCCAGCTCACCTTGCATTTCAGCACAACACAGCACTCTGGTGTCACCTCATAACCCAAATACTCAATAAAGTGAGGACCTGGAACAAACAAGGCATGTAATGCAAATTGATGGTGATTCCAGTACAGCTGAAACTTCATTTGATCAAAAATTGTCTGCTTTGAAAGTTGAGTTTTTGGACTGTTGGACAAAGCAAGACATTTAAAGACGTCCCCTTAGGCTCTGGGACAGTGTGATGAACACTTGTCATTGTTTTCCAGAAGATACAACTCATCATTTAATCGAGACAATAATCATAAGATTGAATAATAATAATTATTATTATTTGCAGCCTTAAATACATGCGGTACACGTGAGTATGTAGAGCTGCTACACTGCTAGAACAATGCGTTTGTCATACCTTGCTTTCTGAACCATTCCTTCCTCTGGAACTCTGATTCCTTCTGCAACTCCTTGAACACTGCAAATATGAAGAGTTTACCATATTAAACACTTAAAAAACAAACCACTTTATATAACTTCATCTAACCATGGCATTTAATAAGCTGTTTGGTTGCTTAGCGTGGGATCAATGTTGCCAAACTGGACTAACAGATTACCCCAATTATAGCCTAGAACCCGTCCAGTTATCATAAAAGTGGCTACATTTTCCATTTACATTTAGGACAGGGTTTTGTTTGTATGGAAAAAAATATAGAACAGGAGACATAGAAAAAATGTAAAATAAGATCTAGTTAATTTCATATTAAATGTTCAAAGTTTTGACTCATCCAAACTGAAGCTTCCGTTGCCATGGATCTTAGTTGGAGCCACTGGTTGATGCCCACAGATACTATTATTATTAAGCATATTATCACAATATCTTATAATTATTATTATTTAGTATATATCTAGTAAAGTATCACTATGGCTATCGCTTTGTCCTTCTGTCTGAAAACATTTTTTGTCCATTGAACCTGCTGATAAGTTATTTTTGGCACCTCTTCAAATAAGTTATATTTCTATGTCATAAAGATCCACTGATTCTCGATGTGTTTTAGCCTTTAAAACACAGTTAGAACAAAACAAAAGTCCAGTTTAATGTAGTTTGTGAGGAACATCTTCAGGAGTCTTGTTGGTTGACTGAACATACCGTCTCCTATCAGTACCAAACTAGACTGGTTGGTAGCTTTCCCATCCTGCAACTGGAAGGTGTAGGTGCCCTCATTCTCTGGGGTCAGAGACTCCATGATCATCTCAATCACACCGGTGTTCTTGTCAAAGTTCATCTTGTATTTCTGAAAACCAAAGACACATTTCAAACATAAAAGATGACACCAACAAAATGTAATTCCTAGATATATTATGAATCAAAATCACTGAGGGTTCATTTTATTTTTGTTCACTGACCTCCCCCTGAGAGAGAGCATTATCGTTGAAGATGTAGTCGACTTTGCCGTTGGCTGATATCTTGTCTGCCTGCAGCCAAAAGCGAACTCTACCCTTCTCCAACAGCTCCACAGCCAACTCTGACTTCAGGGGAATAACTAAAGTGAAGAGGAAGGATGAAGAAAGAGCTCAAAAAAACAGTCCACCATGACAAACTTAAAGAGGGTGACATGGGATGCTGTGACACTCACTAGGAAATTTGTTGTCGTGACTGATCTCCAGCAGCTTCTTCAACTCTGACAAAGATAGGAGAAAGAAATTCTTTAAAAAATCAAGTCATTTTATTCCATCCTGAAAGCTGTGATTTTCTTCTGGGCCCTACCTTCTTCAGAGAAATCATAGCTGGATGAAGCACCATCAGTGTGGGTGACAAGACATGAGTAAATACCAATGTCCTCCTCCGCAGGAGCACAGAACGCAGCTTTGGATCTGCAGGGAAAATACAGTAGAGGAGCAATAAATATAAGAAGTGATGGTTTGATCAAGAGGATCAGAGTCTCAGCTTCATCTCACTTGTTTCCCCTGGTCTCCAAGGTTAGCCTGGAGGAGTCTGTTATTTCCTCATAATTCTTGGACCACGCAAATTTGGAGTCAGGAGTCACGTCGCAGCATTCAAAGTTCAGGGAGATGACACCGTCATCATCAACATCCACAACTATATCCTTGGTGCCTGGAACCCAGAGAAGATGGTGTTACAGCTTGAAATAATTCATAATTCATAAGCCACTTGTCATCAGCAGTTCATGTTTTCCTCACCCGGCTTGGTCAGAGCTGGGACCGGCTCTGTCACGTCTGACGTTTTACCAACGCCAGCATTATTCTGAGCACGCACACGGAACACATACGTCTCTGCTTCCTGCAGATTCTCAATCTGCAAAATGAAAGAAGAAATGACCAGTTCACACACCAGCTGCTGAAAAACATCAGAGAAGAAGTATCCCTTCTGATGATGGCAACCTTCATGTACGTCTTCTCTGACGCCTTGTTGTTGACCCCTCTCCACGCTTCCTCTGCTGCGTCCGCCTCCTTGATGTCAACGTAAAATCCGTTGACTGGATCACGGCCCTGGTACACAGGTGGTTTCCATAGCAGCACCAGAGAGTTGCTTCGCACCTCTCTTATCTGCAGGTCATGAGGAGGTCCTGTGGTCCGGAATGGACACATTGGAAATACACAGATAACCGACTTAAATGTGAGGATATGAACATACATGTTTACTAGACAATTAGCAATGAGTTCTTGTACTAGCATCCTCAAAATTAGATACGTTTTGGACAATAAGATAATGTGTTGAGTCTTAATGTCTTCAGAATGAGCCCAAAACAAACTTCCCCAAAGGAACAAATAAAAAGTCTTGTCTCGTCTCGTCTCGTCTCGTCTCGTCTTGTCTTATCTTATATGTCTCAGTGGGTTAAATAGATGGTCTAAGCAACCTGGCACGGCGATGGTCCACTCCTCGCACAAGAAGGTGTCACTGGGCATTGAAGGGATGCCAACACCTGCCATGTTGGCTGCCCGCACCTGGAACTGGTACTTTCTGTTCTCCTTCAGGTCAGACACCTGGAGATAAAGGAACATAACATTACCTTGGTCCTGAAATATTTCATCAGGTCTTTAAAAATCAACCAAACCTTTTGTTTGGGTTAAGTTCAACATCGACTCACCCTGTAGGCCCTCTCGCTGACAGCCTTGATGTTGGCCTCATGCCACTTCCCTGGCACGCCATCGATGACCTCACGGTAATCCACAAAGTAGCCGGTAACGTCAGCACCGCTGATGGAAGTTGGCTGTTTCCAGGCCAGCACCATGGCGTCACGAACACACTCCAGGACAGTGATGCTATAGGGTGGAGCAGGGGAGGCTGAAATGACAAATGCAAATTAACACCATAATGTCACAGTAGGGGAACAAAGTGAAGTAATAGGAATCTGACGCTCATTTTTTACACCTCAGGCCAGCTACTTTAATTTACTTCTCATCCTTGTTCTTTGAAATTAAGATTTTAAAAAAATCATGATTCTATAGATGCTTTTGAGCCTCAGCTCCCGTTTATAGCAGGTGTTTGGCTACAACTCACACTGTAAAATCTAGTAAGTTGAGTTACTTAAGAATATTATGCAAACTCATTGCCGTAGACAAATTAAGAGAAGTAAACTGGGGATTTTGAGTGTGCAATACTTAGACCAAGTTCTTCATTTTGTGTGTGTATTGCTTGCTTACTGTTATTGTGGCAACTTATCATTTCTCTATAATGTATTGCGGTACGCTGAAATTTCTTGTTGCATGAATTTGAGAAAATTATTTGCTTTTTACTCTGGAGTGATTTTCATTACAATACATCACACTACTTTATTTTATCAACCTCTTGCATCACCCAGGTAGGACATCACTAACCGTGTGAGAGACATAACTCATGGTGCCATGGTGTTGTATGACTAACCATAGAAATATTTCTAAAGAACTAATTACTGCTTGATTGATAATTATTCACATTTAAACACAGGTTAATTGGGCTTATGACCTCAAACACATTGTCTCACGGTAGGCTGGGAAACTCCACCCACCTATCCCCAACACACTGCAGTATCTATTTACCCATTGTGCAAAACCACAGTACGTAGTTTGGTTGTTTCAACTGTCATTAAACATTTAGTTTCATAATGGCAAAAAACATCAGTTACCCAACATTGAACAGGACAGCTGCAGAACAATAAACAAGTATATGTGAATCTATTCTGGTGTGTGCTATTGCCACAACATAAGAGCATTCCATGTAACAGATCTGAATGTGAGGGGTACTTAAGTAATAAACTAAGTAATATACTTAGTTACATTGTGGGATGTAACTAAGTACTGAAAAAAGCGAAAGTTCCCAGTACTTGGTATGAACCAAACTGAAGTAAACTGAGTTTGACAGTTTTCTTGATGCCAAAGTACAAGCAACAAAAATAAAATGAATGTTATTAATCAATTTTGCATTTCACAGTGGGCCAATAAAAGGCTTCCCACTGGATGATGTTTGAATTCAAAGACAATAGTGGATGAATGCCTGCTGTAACTGAACATTGTCAAACCCACAACACAATTTCACCTTTAGCCTTTTATAAGATGCTTTTGTATTATGATTTGTGGGAACAGTTGTAGATTCCTCCTGAGAGTTTGATAATACTCATTCCTGCATGCTAAATATGAGGCGAGAGCCATGGAGGTGGTTTTATTAGCTAAGCATAAAGACATTTAGCCTGACTCTGTCCAAAGGTAGCTAAAGCGTATAATTGGCATGTTGTATCTTGTTTGTTTAATCTGGACAAAAACCCAAGACACCCAGTGAGGCCTCCAGGAAGTCAAAGCACCCAAGTAAATAACAAGTCTCTCACATGACCCTGTGAAATACAACTTGTCAATTTTACTCTTTAAAGAATGAGATGTAATATTTTAATTAGTGAGCTCTAGAGGTTCCTTAAGTTAATTTTTGTTACCTTTAGACTGAGTCAGGATGGCTGGTTCCATTGTCTCAGCAAGAAAGGGGATAGAGATATTTCCCAAAATGTCAAACTATTCCTTTGTACTATTGATTAGAAAAGGGGATAGTGATTTCTGGGCCTCGAAGTGAAAGGTCTCTCGAAAAGCAGGATCATGTAACATGGTGATAATTAATAAGCCTGTTGTACACAGACGTCCACTTGATACCCTGCCCTATTTAGGGTTGAGAAGTTGGTCAAAGTGGCCAAGAGGTGGAACCCGAGATCATTTCAGGTCACAAGTGTCCTGCTCTCATGTCGGTCGAATGACCCACTTTTCAAGTACAGGTTGTGATTAGCTGGCTTCTGCCATGACATACTTGTGTGTCTGTATTTGTGTGTTAAAGTGCTCTGAGAACTCGATGTGAGGCGACTGGCACCGAGCCACCAAGTGAGGAGTTTGTGGGAAAGTGGAGGACAAAAAAAACCCGTTGACAAGCGTGACTGTGTTGAGTTAAAATTTGGTGGTATTTTACAGTGACTTACCTTAAAGAGAAGAACACCAGTAGAGAACTTCAACAATGAATAGTTACATATCAAAAGATTATGAATGTACTAGTGGAACCTTGTAGAACTGGTTTAACAATAAATACTTCATTGATTACTTCAGAGAACAATAAAGGTGGAGAAAATTGATGGATACTTTGCGGCTTCTTTTAGAGTCAAAAAAGATTTCCGACTCTGACCAGTGCTCACCTGCCGACTCTCTCCTGGGCCTCGCAGAGAACTTACGTGCCTGTTTGGTCTCAGGCTGATCGACTGTCTCTACAGCCTGATCCTGAACCTCAGCATGGACTGGATTATAGTGTGCAGTTTTGTCAGTAAGTGATCCAGAAACTGATCCAGAGTCTGACACAGACTCTGAGACCAGGTCTTTTGCCAGGTCAGGGGCCCAGGACACGCTGCCTCTCTTGCCCACCTTGCTTTTAGCCTCCATAGGCTGTATGAGGCCTGAGCCAGCAGCCCTGGCCCCCTCCCTGGCTTCAGTGTCAGCTTGAGATTTATTGCACTTTTGCTTAGTGTCAGGGGAGGACTGGACAGTTTCATGCGTGCCCGCCCAGCGTGGCCTGTGCTCGGTTAGTTGGCCCACTTTACCCCCCGGCCCCATCTCCGGCAACACACCATGAGGAATGCCGCCCCCTACAGGAGTTAGCAAAGAAAAGCAAAGAAGGTTTTTAAAAAACAGGCCAAATATCCATCACAAGATCCTCTCAATCATAGAACATTGAGAGAGCAAAAAGAAGACAAGCAAAAATAGAGAAGACATTAAGCAATATTCAGTACATCAGCTTATCAAAAAACAGTAGAATGTCCTCATCTAACAGGGAGTGAAAAATGAAGACAAGATGGCCAATAAGTGACATCCGTGTGAGAGGATGAGTAGGCTTTATTTGCGACGAAGAGAGCATGCAGGCGGTGAAGTAGAAGAGCCAATGAATGTGGATCTGTCTGGCTTTGCACCAACCCTTTATGAAAAAACACTATACTTGGGTAAAAATGCCAATGGATCAATCACCTCTTCATTTCTTCAAAGAATGTAATAATCACTGAATGACAACTGATGTAGATGTGTATTAGTGGCTTAACTGCCCACTTCACTCTTTATAATTTAACATTGAACAGAATTATTGTGTTCTGACATTTTTACCAAGAGTGTCTCATAAGGGAAAACAGAGCATGACAACACAGAGCGAGCTACAGAATGAGAGACATCCAAAGGCTGGCAGTTGTGTTAGTTATAATGCAGACATGGAAAAAAAGAGTTTTTTCTCTTGTGTGAAAAGATTGTGAGCTTTTGTTTGTGGTGGAATATTATTAAGAACTTAACTATCTGTACAGTTTTAACATTTTCTGCTACTCAATATTTCTACTTCAATACATTTCAAGGGGAAATAAAAAAAAAAAAATATATATAATTATATATATTATATTATATAAATAATATAATAATTAATATAATAATAATAACTTTTAGTTACTAATTACTTTTTACGTAAAGATGTGATATGACACAGTAATGCACTACTATATTATAGTAAGTATCTAAATCTGGCTCCACATGACAAACTACAAGATTTAAATGTTTTTTAGTTGTAATGGCAGGATAACACTGTGAAAAGAGCGATTCTGAGTACTTGTACTTGTACTTTTGATTCTTTAAGTACATTTTGCTGAAATTATTTCTGTTCTTTTACTAATGTAACATTTTGAATTCAGGACTTAAATGATTAACTTAACTAAAAGATATAACTTATTAATTATTCCATCACTGCCATTTATACAAGCATATAAATTAGTTGTAATGAACTGAAATTATACTGGATTTTTCTCTTTGTGAATATACGTAACTCACACCACCCAAAAACCTTTTTTTCACCCACTGTAGGCCAATCTGTGTGTGCATGATGTGCAATAAGTGTGTTCTTTTAACTAAACATTCCATTAACTATAGAACAGAACTATACTACTACCAGATTAGCTGTTAGGAGAGAGGTTAGGAGAGAAACTCAGTGCAGTTTAAGGGTACCGGTGGGGTGGGAGGGTGTATGTGTTGGTACCTTCAGCACCATGTGGGGGTTGCCGACATGTCATGTGCCCAGGATAGGTGAGGGAAAAGGGGGATGGAGGAGGTATGTGACATTAGGCTGGTTTGTAACGACCGCTGAATTGGATCGCTCTGACCCAAATTAGAGGAAGTCTACAAGTCCTGACCCTGACCCCGCCTCAGGCTGAGCAGGGAGCAAAAGGGTGGGGTGGGGAGGATGTGGCTGGACAGGTATAGGTAGGCAGGTGGGGTGTATAACAGTACAAAGTCATGTGACAGGGTGACAGAGTGGAACCATGGTGGAGGAGGTGTGGGAGTGCTGATGATGTAAAGAAGTCAAGACAACAGTGGTAACCTATGACATCATATTAAAATACCAGTTCTTCCATTTATTTTCTACGCAAAATATACAAATAATATGTATTTTTAATATACTAACAGCAAAAAATGAATTCAGAAATGCAAGGTACAACATCTACAGCTGATTTTTTACATATAACTTATAAATGCTTCTCAGTTTTACTCACCAATAGCAGCCTTCACCTCAACAGGCTCAGACACCTGGGAGAACTGGCTGAGCCCTGCTGCATTCACTGCCCTCACCCTGAACACGTATTTCTCTCCTGTTGTCAGACCATGGCAGATGAACCTGCAGATGAGCCAGCAAAACATTCAAATAAAAACAAAAAGCCTGTATAAACTTAGTTTGTCAAAGAAAGAGGAGTGATTTTACCTCGTGACGTTTACAGGTTTGTTGTTGCATGGCTCCCACATGTTGCTGCCCACGACGCTGCCCTCGATGTAGTATCCCACCAACTCTTTGGCATCATGGGACGCTTCCCAAGACACAACAACTGATGTGTCTGTGTTTCTGGTTGGGACAACTTTGCCTGGGGCAGATGGGATATCTGTGGAGTGGACAATTTGACATTTTTTTGGTTCATTAGCTGAGAATGTAATGGTGCTGCAGTAATGTTCTGTATGTACAGTATATTTGTGTTTGTGTTTTCTGACCAAGCTTGTCTCCAACAGTGGTGGCCTCAGTTGGGCCAGATGGCTCGCCGACACCAGCGGAGTTGCAGCAGCGGACACGGAAGCTGTAGGATTTCCCCTCGGCGAGATCAAACAGTGCAAAGCGAGGAGACTTGACCGGGATCTCTGTGTTCACCCTCTGCCAGGTGTCTGTGCCAGAGACACACTGACAAACAGGGATACAATGTCAGTGTGTGGGTTTTACCACCAACAGGTATCATGTAAGCATAAAAGATAAGTATAACTTACCTTTTCCACATAGTACATGACACCCTCAAGGCCTTTCCCTGCAGGTGGCTTCCAGCTGAGCACCACATAGTTCTTGGTTGCCTCTGTCACCTGCAGCTCAAGAGGTCTGCCAGGAACGATGCCCTCTGATTGCCAGAAGATAAAGAATGAGGTCCCTAAACACATCACTGGTATAAATCATGGAATGGTGGATTAGATTTCCTACCTGCAGGCTCCTCCTCTGTGACAATGATTTGTCCGGTCCAGGGAGCAGAAGTACCTGACAGCAAGAGGATGATCATCACGTAAATGTAAGGAATCTCACGGGAATTGTCTTTTCAACATTAAAGAAATATGACGCACCATACTTATGAATCAAATACAACTGTTTAAGTGTGGTTGGGAGGCTAGTAGGCTATGTTTGACCAGACTTAAGTTACAGGTTGCAGTACCTCTCATGCGGGCGCGATCAGCTGGGTCCATGGCAGCTACCGGCTCAGAGACCCGGGATGGATGGCTCATGCCACTCTTGTTGACAGCACGGACACGGAAGGCGTATGAACGGCCCTCCACAAGGCCAGTAACAGGGAAACGGGCAAACTTAACTGGGGTGTCATTGCACTGGATCCAGTGGGAGGTTCCAACCTCACATCTGTGCACATATTTTAGGTGTTAAATACTTCAAATGTAGACATATCTTTAAGGACTGCACTGCTTCTCTATTATTTTCTCATTTGTCAGACCAGATGCCATAAATATTGTCTTTTTTTCCTCTGTAGTTGAAAACCTTTTTGTTGTAGTTTTCAAAGCAAACCTTTTTTATTTCATGTGTGCTTAGACATTAGAATCTTCTCAACTCATATAGGAATTCTTCAATTTATCATTTTGTCATAGGTGGCATTCACTGGACAGGCAGGAAATCAAAAATTTTAATTCTGTAAAGCAACAAAAGCTGTCAGATGTAAAAGTACAATACATGCCTCTGAGATCTAGTGGCGTATAAAGTTGCATAAGGTACACATTTATTGAAATTCAAAATAAATCCTGGTACTGGATAGCATAAGGATCTTTCACACAAGACTCTACAACCCAAATCAAATCAACACCAGAGAAAATCAATTGCCACTGCTGTGAGACAGCTGACGGATGTGTTAGAATAATAACACACAGCAAAAAACTGACTGACCTGTCCACAAAGTAGCCCAAGATGGAGTTGTCACCATCGACAGCTGGCTGCTTCCAGGTGACAATAATGTAATCCTTATTGGCATCCAGACAGCGCACATCCAGAGGGGCACCGGGGGCTCCTTCCACCTCAGCATCAGCGTCTAACACAAACAGTAACAACACCGACAGGATTGTCAGTATAAACACTCATGTATAAATTTCCAAATTTCTTCACCTTTGAAGCAAAGGTTTGTCTAATGAATGGATTCTATTGCAGCTGGTTGTGGTTTTTAAGGTGAGCTGTGCCCTTTGCTGAACAGGGCTGGAGGCCAGGAAAGTTTCTGGTCCTCGAGTCAACACACAAGCCGAGGGCACTTAGCGGCAGGGGGACTGGATTAGCAGTAGCCCCTTGCAGACTGAAAGGGCATAAGATAGGTGAGGCTTAAAGAAAAATGAGGGCAGCTACTGTAGTAATATCTACACCACAGACAAGAGTAGTGTAGTAGCACGTATTAACTGGGTACATGTACACAACATGTATTTAGGCATCCTACTTCATTTTCAATGTATATAAAAAAAAAATTCCTTTTAAATGTAACAGCTCAAACAAATACAAAAAATGAACTTCATTAAAACAGCTAATTGACTGAAATAAGGAGATTAAACAAGAGGAGATAATTATAACCTGGGCAGCCTCTTTGTTGTTATTTATAGCATCTATCTGCACTCCCAGCCAGACTCATTCCACAGCTGAGCTCTGAGAATAGCATGACTGCAGCCAGGATCGTATAGCATTTTGTTATGGAGACTGTACCTGGCATTTTCTTCACTGGGCGACCCAGAGTTGTATTAGGGTAACAACAGGGTCTAAGCTGAAGCTTTAAAAGTCAGATTGCCTCGGAAGGCAGAAAAGATAAGCTTCACTTACCATTTTTTTCCATCCAACAGATGCCAGGCAGTTTTTCTAAGAGATGTCCTATTTAAAACCACTCACTCACATTTAAACACTTTGACTACTGAATGTGGTTTTGTCATCAGGTGCCAGAGGACGGGCTCCTGTAGCTTCAACCTTGATCGATGACATGCTGCATTAAACTTGTGCTGGCTAGGATTGCAGTACACATATCTCTGGGGAGATATCTTACATGCATGAGATTCTTTATAGAATTAAAAGCTTAAGTACCTTTTCTAAATATGCAGAAGAGAGATTTGAACAATGGTCAGCATGCTGACAGATGAGTCCCATGAAGGAGTCTCAGGCTCGGAGGCAACATTGGAGTGAGATTTAGAAGTCAGTTCTGAATATCTGAACTCAAAATGCACCAAAGAAATAGGATCTAAATGTTTGGTAAGGTGTTAAATGTAGGATGGTTGTCTAATCTTTTCACTCATTATCATCTAATTTTATAATGCCATGTATATCATATCTGATATATACGTTTTTGAGACCTCTACATCATCACTGTGACAATTTATTTCCTGCAAAACCTGATGTATACAATTAGATACATGCAGTGCACTGATAATCCACCAGAGGGCAAAATGCATGGGAAAGAGGACCTTCAGATGAGTCCTTTAAAGCAGACGTCTTTGAATAGTGACCCACAGGTGGCTTTTTTTTTTTTTTTGTTGAATGTCAGAAGGTCCAATATAGACTCTAGTTTCAAAGTAGCACAATTTTCTGGCAATTAATTGATGGTTCAAGCTTTACAGAGTTTTCAATGACAAGATAAATTTAAAGAAAGGTGTTACCCACCTCTGACAAAGACATAGGCTGAGTAGGTTTCATATCCAGACTTGGTGGAGACCCGCAGGGTGTAGAGCCCCTCGTCCTCCTTGTTGAGGTGTGTCAGAGTCAGTGTGGCTCGATCTCCACTCCAATTCATGTGGTTCCATTTAGAAGGAGACAGCAGAACATCTGGGGAAAAAATGTGGAGGGTGGCAGAGAAATGCAAAACGGAAATATTCTTACTTTTGATATATGCAGTTATCTCAACCAAAATAATACAATAATCCAGAGTTCGGAGTCGTCTACGTACCGTCTCTGTACCACTGGACCTCTGGCTGGTAGCGGTGTAGAGTAGGGTAAATAATGACGGTACATCCGAGACTCATGGTCTCACCCTCTCGTCCAAACGATACACCAAACTTATCAACAATGTGAGTCTGGAAGGTGATGCCATACTCAGACACTGGGCCATCTACAGACAAAGTGTGAGACAGCAAAGTCAGGGCATGGCCTGGCATTATCGTACAGATTGCAAATGCACAGCAAATGAGTGGAAAAGATGACTGGTGAACTGTGAAAGAGACAGAAAATGACCAAAACACAAATCATATCCACAGAAATAAACCCAAAAACTTTCCAGCTGGACAGACGATGGCAGAGAAAAGATGTGAAACTACAATACAGTGCTTGCAAAAAGGACTATGTGAATTATGAAAACTTGTTGTCATGCATATACACAATGAAACACAACACACGTGAAATATTCAATAATCAGTGAATTCAGTTGTTGAATTAGTTGGAAATACAATTAGGATCTTTATTCACACATTTAAAACATTTACAGGGAATGACGGATTAAATTGTGATCTTAAATATAAGAAATCCACTTTGCAACATGTTTATTAAACATCCTACTGCCAAGCTCTATGATGGTAGACACAATGAAATGGAAGCAAAATATACTCTCAGCACAGCTGTGTAAAACAAATAAAACAGGAATTTTTGGTGCAAACAAAGCAGAAATGGAAAAGCTGTTGATTTTTCTTGATTAAATGCTTAAGGACAATACTGTGAACTATAAACTTCGACACAGACAAGAGTGATCATGCATGGACACAGTAAACGTGGTCAGTGGAAGCATCCAGTTCACCAAAAGGTGTTCAAACCAGATTCTTGTGACCGTGTTACCTCGAGTATGGGTCCCTGCATTGTCACCGCAGCATCAAGAAAACAAAAACGTTAGTGCAGTTGCATCCACAGTCTTTATAATCCCACCACATCCCACCCATCACTGCAGTTCAGTCATGTATGAGCAGTTATCCTTAACCCAGTATGAGTAATGTTAATGATATATTGCACAATGACATCATTAACGCTGCATTATTTTAAACATCAAATGATGTAATGTGAAATTTGTTCCACTTTTAGAGCATTATTACACGATAAATTCACTTTGTAGAGCATTTTAACCTCTTTTAGCTCATTGTGTCGATTTTACAGCAAATAAATTCGCTATCAATGTCATTTACATTGCTTCAAGCAGCAGAGGGCAGATATTTTTTTACCAAACAGCAGACAAAGTTAGCAACGAGCTAATTCAAGCAGATCAAACATTTGAACAAAGTTACAGACGGATATTGTTCAAAGTTGGTGGAGACCAACGCAGAGCAATAAGGAAAATTATTTTATGGCTTATATTCATTAGTTGGCAGAAAACATGGCTGATGTTGCTCAACATCTACTTACTGTGTAAGAAAGTTTGCTGACATGTATCAAACAAACAAAACATCTAAATAATATAAAATATGTAAATCATGTAATTTCCAGCTTGTTCCTCTGCCCCCTAATGAACACAAATTTATTAATTTAGCTTTAAATCCACAAAACAGCAGTCAAAACATGAATGGTGTAAATTCACACTTACATCTGGGTGCTGGCAGGAACTCATCAACTTCACCTTTGAACCCTATAATAGCAACATTTGCTATGAATAAATAGTGCACACACAAGAGTTTCACATTTCCATAATTATTATGGCCCTAGAACTTATATTACATTTCGTTCCAAATATTTAGACACATTGAATCTGATCAATCAATTTCTTCTGATTTTAAATAATTACAAGATCATAAAAGTTGTTTTTGAGAGTTTGTTTGTGTCGAGAGAACCGGTGTGTGTGATGCTTTTAAGATTGGGTGAAACCTACTCTTAACAATGACAGAGGCAAACGCAGACAGCTCTCCCTGGGAGTTCATGGCGGAGACATGATACTGCGCTGTGTCGTCAAAATCACATCTGAAAGAAGAGAGCATGTCCATGATACGCACATTTCATCTCCTAAGGTTTTCACGTGTACAACGCCCTTCCCCCACCTCAACCTCAGCCCTCTCGAGCATGCAGATTATACCAACTATGTGAGCCCATGATTGTAAAGTGTTCCATAACTCCAGACCAAAAATACTCTGGCAATAAATAGACACCATTAGTGACGTCATCTGCACCAGGTGGTGTGGGTCGCTGTACAATCTGTGTCGTGCTGTACATGACAGAAACCAACAATCCATAGTAAATATATTGTGATATAATGTGAATTTATTTGTTCTTATGAGTTATGTCTGCTTATTGAAATGATCAAACTTTGTTATCTGTGGCAGCCTGAGAAAAAGTGTGGCTCCTCTCTGGCTTACAGTTTATCAGCGTTGGTCCTTTTGGGCAAGTTAGTCACATAAAGACATAAAGACTGAAGCTTTGCTTCTTCTCAGTGGGTACAATCATTACTAAAAGATGAGGGCAGTAATAAGGTAAAGATGCTGAATGAGTAGATTCTAGGTGTAAAATATATTTGACTGACGAGGGTTTTATTCAAACGGTGCTCTTCTTCTTCTATGTCATGTTTTTCTATGGTCTGATATGAAGGTGCATAATATTACTGGCTGGTAAACTGAAAGGGCCTGAGAACTGTAACTTTTCTGGTTGAAAGATAACGAGCTAAGCTAACATAAGAAAAATAAGCAGATATGAGCTAAATTGTGGGCAAATTCTTTTTTCCTCTGGATCTACAGATTCCATAGAAGGTGATTATCATGTCAAACTACGGGAAAGGATGTTTCAGTGGCTTTTTGAGAGGACGTTTAGAAGCTACACCTACCTGTTAATCTCCAGCGCGTGCACGTTGTATCTGCTGTCAAGTTTATACTTGCCAGGGTAGGCAAGAGGGTCAATTACCACATTGTTTTTGTACCTTGTAGTGGGAAGCAGAAAAAATGAAAGAAGACAGACCAGAGGAAACACAAAGAACTTGAAGAGGATGAAACAAGAGGGAAAATAATAAAGCCAAGGAAACTAGATGGAGCTCAGGGGAATGTTGAGGGGACAGAAAGGACAGACATGAGGTCATGTTTTGGGTGATGTAGCCTGTGTGACCTACCAGACGACCCGTGGGTCAGGCCAGCCACGGACAGTGCAGTGCAGTCGCACGCACTGCTTCTCCCACACGGTGTGGGAGCGTGGTTTAATCACAAACTCCGGGGGATGCATCAGGCTGTCTTCGTTCATGCGCTTAAAGTGTTGCTCGTGTTCATGGATCTACAAACAGAGCAACACTTAAGCATTAAATCGCTCAGGACATCTGTGCCAAAAATAAAGTGTTGAACCCCCCTCCCAACAGAAAAAAAAACTTTGAACATTCATAATTGCACCAGCAATTCACAATGCATGGTTGAAACGATGCAAAGCTTTTACATACGCAAATTGAGCAATGCCAGCATATCTTTATTTTACACATGCAAGATTTATGCTCTTTTCAATGTTGCATGTGTTATGAGTGTGTGTTGTTCATTTAGCTCTATGAATAGCAAAGGGCTCTGAGGCTCCATCTTGCTGTGCATCCGGGAAGTCAACACATAATATAAAGACACCATTGGGACACTGCTTCCCTGTGTCTCAAGAAACATGATCTCCTGAGGAATCTGTCACCCAGTAGAAAGCTATCTAACAGAGCAGAGCGGGGGTAACCCGTGGCCTTTATGATGTGCAGTGAATGGCCGGGTACTACTTAATATAATCACCCAGCAATATAAATAATTTCCTAGTGTAAGGAGTTATCACTTAGCCACAGGCACGTGTTCTGAAGCAGTACTGCATGTGCTCAGCTATGTAAATATCTCTATTTGCATTATGTAATCTAACAAAAGACAACATGTGATGTCATGAAAAACAGTGATATCACAGGTTGGAAAGGTCAATCTGTGATGTCATGCACTGCAAAATGTTCTGGACTTGCAAAGATTTAACATCTTACATCTGGAAACATGAGATAATTATCTTGTTTTAAAAGTTATGTTCTAGTTTTTTTTTTAACTTAGCTTTCTTATTTACGACTGAATCAAATTTTCTTGATGAGTAAAATTATCTTGCTGCATAGACAGATCATTTCGCTAGCATTAAGCCATTTTCTCCTTAGATTCAGTTTACCGCTGGCATTTTAGCTGCTCTTTTTTGCAGTGTGAGTGCAATTATCTGCTGTGGTGTAGGAACAAAAGCTAGCCTGTGACATCATGATGGAGAATTGTCTACACTGATGTATGAAAAGCCTATCAGTGATGTCATGACGTCCTGTAAGACCTCAATTCAGCTACATGTAGAATTCCCCCACTGACCCTTTTATTCAGAGAGATGCGCTCGGCTGTCTCACGCATGGCCTCCCTCCTGGAGATCTGCACTGACCTCTCCATCTCCAGGCCACTGGTGAACAAATCCCTGCGTGCCATGTATGCAGAAGTGTCCCTCACACTGGCTGCCTCTGTATCCAAAAACTCTTGACTAGAGGTTTGTAGAGCAGAGCCAGGGATGGACGTGGAGAGTAAGGCATATTATTAAACCTGAAATAACTTAAATGTATTGCAAAACATTCTTAGAGTTCCAGATTTATATGGTGAAGAGTTCATTACCTGCCCTGGAAGAGAGGCACTACATAGCCGATGATTTGGTTCTCTTTATCCACAGCCAAGTAAGTTGGCTTGACTCTCTTTGGTAAAGGGCTCAGTCTGCTTGTCTCCAGCCCAGAATGTGAAGATAGATTAAGTCTGAGACATATAGTACACCATCAGCCGAGCCAGACAGTGGAGCTAATAACATGACATCAACATGTGGAGATAATGCCAAGGTGAGGGAAGATGGGTTGTGGATTAATGTTCATTGTGATAGATGGTTTAGTTTTAGCATTTTATGCCTCCACAATAAGGTATCTGATATGATGGACAATATAATCAACACTGAAGTAACCCAAAAAAACACTTATACAATATAATATATACTACAATATAGTATGATTTTAACACATAGCAGAGCCACAAATCTGATATTATAGCCCAAATAAATGAAATCCTGATACACTACATACAGCAGTGTATACAGTAATCATTGAGATCTATCCCTGTGTGCTTTCTTAAGAGAAATTAAAGGAAGGGATCATTTGATGTTACAGACGCCTCACAGTTTCTCTGTGGCAACACTATCTGCAGGACTTGGAGTGTTGGGGGTGGGAGCTCGGGGGTATGAGATAACCAGAACCTGATAAGGAGGCGGGGGCAAGAGGGGTGACAGGGCAACTGCCCTCATTTTTCCTCTATCTATCTGGGTCGCTGTCCTTTTAGCTCTGACCAGATGATCAGGGCTGCAACAACTCCCATTAAAGTGGATTATAATCAGTGGGGCTTTGGTGTCATCACTGAAATCAAGTGAATCAGATCAAAAATCAGATGGTGTCTGTAAAACCTAAGCCCTCTGACGCATTTACACTCTTCAGGACAGTTTATTTAAAGATTTGCCTGGCCCAGTAAAAGATAGCATCACCATTTACTGGGTGTTTTGTTATTCCTCCTTACTAGTGGTAACAAATTGGGGAATCCACTATAAAACTAAACTACTTGATGCACCCACCATTTTTAAACGCAGCATTTGTTGATTCCTTGCAAGTCATTTAACAAAAGTCACATGCACTGACATAGACCAACCGGCAAATTATTAAAACCACTATAGCTGACCAGTACATTTAACTTGGACCGCATAAATCTTGGCAATAGAATCTGCCACTGAAGGGGAGGAAGTAATTTTACACAACATAATAATGAATTTAAATGCTATAAGGTTTTAACGATCAATACAGGGATTCAGATTTCAAGTGGACAAGAGTGGAAAACTGTTACTTTTTACTTCCCCTCCAGCATGGTATGCACAGGGCAAGATTCTATTTCAGTCTACACCATATACCATAAGTCAGCCATTACATAACAGTGCATTTCCTTTTTTTTTTGCTTTAATTTATGCAAAAAAACATAATTTTGGTTATTTAGGGATAGATGTGTCAAAGGTTAGCGTTTGACAGCATGCATAAAAGCAAACAGGGCTTAGCATACATGCAATGAGCTTTATGCAGGATTCAAAGCTGCTTTAATAAGTATGAAGGGTCTCAGGTGTATATGGGGGTTGATCAAAGTGAAAGAGAACTCAGTGGTTAGCAAGACAGATGATCCCAGCGCTGTGACAGGGAAGTGATCCAGCAAGGGTGATGGAGGTGAACTTGATCAGTTGGGTTGGCTGATGGCGTTAAGGGGAGCAACAAGCCTTTCCTGTGACAAAGATTGATGATGTGTGATCCTCTGCCTCCTCCTTACCCTCTGCTCCTGCTGGTAGCAGAGGTGCTGGTGCCAGCAGTGTATCTGCTGCTGGACTGGTACTGACTCATTATGGACCCGGTCTCCTTGCTGCGGTAGCCACGGTCATAGTGGCGATGGTGCTTCTGGTAGAACGGTATAGATCCAGGCATGCTGCAGGCTGCTCCTGGTACGAGCCCTGAGTTTCCGAGGTTCTTGCTGCCTATCTGTGTGTCTGTGTGGTCGGTTAGTGTTCAAGAGCAGGTGGATTAACTCTTACAATATACTGCAGCTTCGACATGTTCTGTACAGTTGAACATGGATAATTAATCTGCTGTAGCTCTCAAAGGATTAAAAAAGAAATCAACTGTATTTAAACAAAAATCATAAATTATGTAATCACCATGATGCCAATATGAGTATTTTCAAAATATTCCAGGCAAAAACAACATAATATTTAATGGCTCAAAAATGAATACAAAAGGTAAAAGTCTTTTAACCAGTGTGAAATCTTTAAATCAGCTGGCAAAACATGAAGTAAGATTCAGGCAATCAGGCATTTGTCAGCATGCTTTAACAGACATATGCAACAGTTCCCATCTGGTTTATCACATTTTATTCCTGCACAACAGTTGCCACTTACCCTGGACACAAAGCCTCAAACTCCAATCTTTTAATGGAAAAGATGGTCCAATTCCACACTTTAAGCTTGATATCCCAGCTGGCCTTCAGGTAGGTGCGTTCAAGGCTGCGGGCGACACAACAAAAATAATATTGGCCCTTGCTGGAGTGTGCAAGCAGCAGTCACAGCCTTTTATGGTGACGGTGGAGATAAATATAGCTGAAAGCACAGTGTGGGGGGGTAAGTCAACTCCTGCAGTGCAACACATTTATGGTTGCAGGTCTGTGCTGATGAGCATTAATGACTGATATGCAGGTAAACACCAGTTGAATTTTGTATTTTTTGTCTAAATTCTATACATATTGTTTAATCTTTTGATATAAATATTTGCTCCCTATATCCATCTCACACCTGCATAAAATTCATAAAATGTAAACTTCTGTATATTTGGTTTGTATTGTATTTATGAATGAATGTACATATTTTTCATGTATGTCTCTCTGTGTCTATTTTTCCGTTTCTAGAAGCAAGTTTACCATTTACTAATATGACAAAGTCTATACTTTAAATCAAGTATGTCACAGTACAAACTGTCCAACTTAATGCAAGGCTCCCCAAATTTCACTCAATATTGTTTTTTTTGTTGTCATTTCTAATTCTAATAATTATGCAAATGTTAAGTTCTTGCTGGCTTTAAGCCAACAGTATGCTAGTTAATCTCCTGATGCTTTTGTTTTGACTCATTAGTCTCAGCTGTGACCGTTGCTAACTTTAGCCATGCTATTGTTACTTGCTTCGCATACAACAGATGCCAATCGCTATCTCTTTGTCACTCTCTCTTTCGTTCCCACTCTCGTTTGTGGAAGTACACAAATGTGCCCTGTCTTCACCTCAGGGCATAAACAGCTACTAAAAGAAAAAAGTAAAACAATTAAAAGACTCAGAATGCAGTGACAGATTTTTATTTCCTGCTGTAGTCGATCGGCGTGACATTGTTGGTAAAAACATACTCAGGAATCTACAAAAATTATTGTGAAATGAAAGAACTTCTCTGTTTGAATTAAGTTTGTCAGATGACATTTGGCAGGAAGATTTGATTTGGCTACCGGTGATGTTTGGAGATTGTTTTGGAAACACCAAGTCATTTTCCATGAAATAATATCATGTCAGTGCACACCTCTGAGATCAGTGTGTTGTGTCCTTTCTGTCCCTCACCCACCATCATCCCACATAACACAATAGTCAGCAGGGCATCATACCTAAAATGTTATGAGCACATTTTGAAGTGTAAACCTATTAAAAGAGACCAATGCTGAGGTGGACAATGTAAGACTGGTTGCAGAGTCAGACCCTACATGCTGTCTGATGAATATGGGATATATTTTACAAGTAGCTATAAGCCTAATTTATAGCACATGTCATAAAATTATCTGCCAACATGAGTGCTTTGATTCAATAATAATTAGAAAAGCATGTACACCCTGTTACAGATGTTGGATTGTCCAGAAATTAAGGCAATAATTTGATATTTTAGGAATTTGTTTAATTAATTCATTTGAATGTTCACACTTGACAGGTGAACAAATTAAATTAGCTAAAACACAGGATTGGGTTTCAGGATGAGATTACCTATTAATGACCTCAGTAAATAATATCACAGAGCGCAAAAAGGGTTTCTATGAAGCTAGCACACTCTAGGGGTTTCAGGTGACACTACAATACACACGCCAAAACTAAGTCATTATGTGTCCGTTTGAATCAAGAGGACCCTCTCCGAATTAACAAAAAATATATGCTCTTTAATTAATGTAAACAGATCAACTATAAATTTTGAAATTTGCAGACAAGAACAGCAATCATCGTGAAAAGTCAAACGAATTGGGCCAAGACATGAAATGCTAATATTAAGATGTATGGAAGGTGTAACAGATGATAGTCCTCAACTAATATCCTTTGGAGAGTTACAATCACAAATTTAACCAATCACAATTTATCTTTCTAATCCTAACTTTGGTGAGCCAATTATAACATGATGTCAAATATTTTTGAGATTAAAGATAGATGACAACACAAGATGGCATAATGTAATCAAAGATTAACACTTTATGTGCTGTCAGGGCTTAATAGGTTTAATGATAAACAGCGTTTAATTTGTGCCTGTGCCTCTGAAATACCAGACAATTATCAGATTAGATCTGTAGTTCTTTAAGCAGATTCTTCAATCATTCAACTCCTATTATATCTAATATTAACTCTAGTTATGCTGTTTTAATGAATGTAGTCTAGTCTCTAGTCTGGTGGCTGGTTTGGTTAGATGTATGATATATACATAACTCTGAGTGACTCATGACATATGTTCAGCCATTCTGTTATCAACTTTGGTATGACAACTGTACAGAAAGGGCAGATGTGGCTTGTTTTAACCTGTGAGTCAACAGTTCCAAATTTTGCTTTGAAAGCCCTGCAGTAGTAAGCCTCCCTTTAGAGCAATAACTGAGGTACCAACTGTTGTCTGGCCCAAGTTGAGGAGTAAATATCTATAATTATCCATCCTATCCCCTTCATTCTTTTTGGCTTTATCATATGAACATCCTTTTCTTTCAATTAATTCGACCAAGAGGAAGTCTCATTGGGGTTCAAATCTCTTTTAACGGCATTAAAACAATTTTAAACAATAAATACAATGCAAACAACATACAGGCAAAGACAGATGGAACAAGTTTCAAAGGAGCATAAATAACATCCTGTTGAGAAGCATATGAAGGAATTTGAGAAATCAAAACGACCCCAATAAAGAAAGCGCAATAAATAATTTGCATGTGATTTGTATAGTTCACATCAAATCAAGTAAGATTAAATCAAAATACCGGGATCATTTAAACTTCCCTTTGCCTTAATTACACAATGAGAGGGACGTTGTCTTCTGTCTTCCCTTAAAAGGACATATACAGGAATGTCAACGCACGCGAGGGAGTGTTTGTGGAAGTTACATTTACTCAACCGGGGGTGAGATAGTATGTTATATATTTTATTTGAACCAATAATTAAACATTATGAACTGAATTCAAATGTTTAGTAAAATCAGCTCTGTTTTGAAGTGTTCTTATGGAATCACTGATTTAATTGTCTTTCAAGCGTGTTTTAATGGTTTCATACTTGACGACCTCCCCTATTTTCCTCAGTTGGTTTGTTCCGATGTTCTACACGGAACCCAACATTACTATCAGGAAGTGAAGGGCGGTGGTTGAGAAAAGCAGCTGCAGCGGGTTAGCTGACAAGTATCGGGTTGTTGTCAGGTAAGCTTGTGGTTTAACTCTAGTCTTCAGTCTATCACTGTTAGCTACATTATACATGCTTTGCTATTAGGATACCACATAACTGTTAGCTATATTAAAGGCGTATATCTGAATTACAGGACATAAAACAATTTTGAGTGATCGGTTGATAGCTTTGAAAACATGGCTAAGTGTTAGCTGCTCGGCTAATGTCTCGATAACTAATGCAATTTTTTGGGTATTCGGGTATTTTAGACTTGCAGAATTAATTGTAAGCTTTATGAAAAGAAAATCATCCCGTGAACTGGACAAAATGTTGTGCTATTTGTGACTTCATGACTGTATGTTTAGAATAAGCATTAAAATAGGCCACAAGCCAGCCACTCAGACTGTGTACGCACTTAATATTGCCTTGTAGATCAAGTCCAATAAGAAATTAACAAGAAGATAAGCTGGTTTTGTAAGAAGTTCACAAATGACTTGCGCGGTTTGAAAAGTGTGCAACATAAGCAAACATCATTTAGATATGTATCATATTTTCCTTTAGCTGTTGTCAGATGTTTTTCTCATAACTGTAAATTGCCTTTGGAAACGCTTGGTGATCACTTTATACACTAAATGATTAGATATTAAAGTAATCAACAGTTCAAATTAGAATAAGAACTGAAATAATAGTCAGACCTATCTCACAACACTTGTAACATTGAACTTCGATGGCGCCTCTCTAATTACCTGGCAATAGTTACCCATGTCACGTCAACATAGTGACACAGTCTCAATACAGTACTCTCCACTATACAGTACTTGCTACCCAAGTTGGTCTAGTACATCTTTCATCAACACACTGTGGCAAAACATGAGTATCTGTCAACATAAAAATGTGGGTGCCAGGTGTAAGTCTTAATTCAAGACATTGCCTGATAAGGGCATCTGTCCTCACATCAGTAATTTTCCTGCCCTGAGTGCAAGCAGTGAGCTGATCAACCTAGAAAGATGAGAAACATTTCCATTTATAGCTCAGTCAGGGACACCACACTGGGGAATCACTGGCAGAGAATTAAAATACCCCACCATTGAGTTCTGGGCACGAATGACTAAATCGTATTTTGAGTAATAGCATGGTCCATTTTACCTTTGTCTCCCTGGCTGTCTGGGGCCATTCATCCTTTGTCTTATCAAGTCTATATTTAGACTTTTTCTTATGCATTTTCCCTACTGTTGTTGTATGTCATTGTGACTCAGGAGGGACTGTTTTATAATGAACTATAAAGCACTGCTCTTATTTATACCACTGGAAGGGATAAAGATTTTTACTGTCACCCATGCCCACTGCATGATCATATACACTGACATTTCATAATTTTCTAAATTTGTTGCTGTCACAATTCTCGGCTGCAGTGCTGTATGATCCAGCAATGTTTTGGGGTGTATACATTCACGGATTTGTTCTTGGCAAGAGAAGTCAAATAGCGAGTTGGTGCAGGTTATGCTCTCTATGTTCACTCTACAGTACCTAAGTATGAAGCTTCATTTTAATTGGCTTCTGTTTGCCCTATTACATTTGCAGCATCATGCTTTTATTGGGAAACAGTTGCAGGAACTTGTTGCTGAAAACAATCATGGACAATATCAGATTGTGTTCAATCTTGACTGCATTCATCACCTACTTCTCTGGCAATTTGAAGAGATTAAACTTAAGGTCCTCTTACTTCTGCTTTCAAACATGACTAGCAGCCAAGTAGATGGATAAGGCTAACTGGATGAATCCTTTCCCATGGGTGGTGTATTGTAAACAATGAAACATGAATTATAGCTAGCAACATGACAGATAAAGAGATTGTGCTGAAAAAAACGTTCCCTTTTTTTCTTTAATGCAGTATAGCGTTTTAATGTTGTAAATCTAATAATTTGTTTTGTCTGGTCCCGTCCTGTGTTTGGCTTGTTGAAATTTTTTTTTACATTTGCTTAACCTTAACATGTATAAATTGATTTGTTTCTACAGGTATAAAACAGTCAAAATGTCAAGCAAAAAAGCTAAGGGAAGGACCACGAAGAAGCGCCCTCAGCGCGCTACTTCCAATGTCTTTGCCATGTTTGACCAGTCGCAGATTCAGGAGTTCAAAGAAGCCTTCAATATGATTGACCAGAATCGTGATGGGTTTGTGGACAAAGAGGACCTTCACGACATGCTTGCCTCACTGGGTGAGTAAAAGAGTCTCTTAGATGTTTTTACTTCAGGATGAGCTGAACCAATATGTCGACAAGATGCAGTAATCGCTCATGCACTTAACTTATTTTGAGTGTGCACCGACACCGTTTGTTGTCTGAAAACTAGTTCTGCAAACTAATTTAACTTTTCATTAGCTGTAATGTCACGCATACTTAAAAAAACACTTATGTGATTGTCTTTATATAGGAAAAAATCCAACTGAGGATTATCTGGATGCCATGATGAATGAGGCTCCTGGGCCCATTAACTTTACCATGTTCCTCACCATGTTTGGGGAGAAGCTCAATGGTACAGACCCTGAGGATGTCATCAGGAATGCATTTGCTTGCTTTGATGAGGAGGGGACAGGTAAATTCTGACTTTTTTTCCCCCTTTTGATAGATGAGAATTCTGTAATAAAAATGTTTTCTCTGCTGCAAAGCTTTTGGTGATACAAAATTATTATTAAATTGACTTGACCTTGAATTAAGATCATTTTATTAGAATGTTATTTATTTAGCTTTTTGTTCTAATTCCTTTCTTCACCTTAAATAAAACAATTTGAACTACAGCTTTGTATTGAAAGATGTTTTGCAAATAATTTCCTTGCCTAAAATAGTAATTTTAACATTGCAAGTTGAAGGATATTCTTCAGGAGATGATTATGATGGTGATTCCTGCTGTATTATCCCTGCTGTATTATCTTTATCAAATTTGATCCTTCCCCCCCCAGGTTTCATTCAGGAAGATTACCTCAGAGAGCTTCTCACAACAATGGGTGACCGGTTTACAGATGAGGAGGTGGATGAGCTCTTCAGGGAGGCCCCCATTGACAAGAAAAGCAACTTCAACTATGTGGAGTTCACACGCATCTTAAAGCACGGTGCTAAGGATAAGGACGATTAAAGACCAATTCCATCAGGCCCCTTTCCACCCTTTCCCTCATTGCCTCTTCCGTCAGCTAGATCACCGTGCTGCATGTCTCAACTCTCCAGTATAAACCCCATCACAAACAAACCAAAGCAATACAATCCACTCTTGTTTGCTGTGAACTTCCAGTATTGCCAAATGTACACATCTCTATTGAAAAGAAAATTCTGTTATAGGTTGTCAAAAGTTTTTTCTGTCATGTAAAGATGTGAAGTGACCACACCTTGGAAGCTCTACAGTATAAGTTTGCAATCCATTGGGTTTATCAGAATTTTTACATTTTATAATAGAAACTTTTTAAATAAAGCCCTCTATCAAGTTGTACTTCACTGTTTCCCTTTCATAAATGACAACTGAAATAAGTGTGGCATTATTCTGTCTTTTTTTTTCCTGTGGCATATCTTAAATACCTCTGCACCATATTTCCCCTCCTTAGGCGCTTGTCATGTCCTGACAAGTCTGCTCTCCTTGTCACACCAAATTCATTCAACATGTAATGACTAGAAAGAGCTGAATTCTTTGTAAAAGGGAAAATGTCCGAACACCTTGATCACCTGCATATAATGTTGGTACAGGCAATAAAAGTCATAAGGACAGAAAAGCATCAAGTTAATTAGATCCAGTAATTTGATAGTGTCTACTGGTAGAGCACACAGTTGACACTGCTGAATAAAGCACTGTACTTAAAAGACAATTTTGAAGGTACTTGTCCTTTAGTATATCCTGAAAATCATACTTTATACTCCTTTGCATATCAGAGAAAAATACTGTATTATTCACTTGATTGGATTAATTTCACTGCTGTACTTTTATTACAAATATAAGAACATAATAGATTAAAGGCCCTTCAGACCCTCACAAATGTTTTGTGTCATGTTGCTGATAAGAGCTGTTAAGGCTAGAATTGTGCAGAACTATGCTCAGATTTACAAGTGGTCATCATGTACTTGAAGAATGATGAAGTTGTAAATTGTTTTGCAACTAACAGGAGAGCTACTGGAGACCAGGGGAAAAAGCTTTGTTCCACATATGTCCTGTGTTCACATTCTTGTCTTGTGTGTCGAGTATAAAAACACCTAACATGGCCATTTAGCATCGTGAGTACATTCATGTTTGACATTTAAAGTCGTTTTGCTGGGTATTTTCTGCAATATAGTAATGTCACCTTTATTTACGTAAAGGATTTGAGTACTAGCACAGTTGAGGAGGGCATATCCTGTAGAGCGGTAGTTTTCAAAGCGGCCCCAAGGGGCCCCAATAGGTCAGAATAATTTGTATTCTCCATAATTCCAACCTAAAGTAACACCATGAGAAAATGCATGGCTTTTTTAGTCATGATTTTTTTAATCAATTTTCTGTCATAAAACATCTAAAAGTAAAACTTGTATCAGAAGGAGGACCTTGGGTCTTAGCAAGTGGGGGTCTGTGGTCTCATTTGTGTCAGATTAACAGTGTAGGCCTACTGCAGAACAGTGGTTTTCAAAGTAGGGTCTGGGACTTTGAGGGCTGCTTAAGGGGGTTCCAGGGGTACCCAGAAATCCCTTGAAAATCAAGAGGTTATCAAAATAACTCAGTATGGTCATAATAGGGTCTCATGAAATTCTCTATGAATCTGGGGATGCAAAATTTGGGGTGCAAAGACCTTTAAAGCTCTTTACGTTTAGGTACATGTGACTGCTGTACAGCCAGATTTAATGAGAATCAAACACCTCTCTGTACTACAAGTTAGCGCTTTCTTCTGGTTCTGTTGGATGTAATTACGTTGCTTGATTTTTCAGCAACATTTCTGTCTATATGTTAAATTCTGTTAAGAATCGCACTATTTAGAGATAACACTTCCATACACGGTATGATGTATTGCTTCAACTAACCAATGATAGAATTATGCAGTTCATGAACGCCTCACGATCCTTACACAACCACGTGAACATCATCCCAAACCTACTATGGCGATGCAATGATCCGCCCTACTCTGTCTCTGATTGGTTTATACTGATATTTTCTCAGCTCTAACCAATCATCACTCTTCTTGGACAAAACTAATCAACTAAGCCAACAATTGCTAGCCAATCAGAGGTAGAGTGGGGCGGGTCATGCCTTTCCCGTAGTAGATTTGAAATGTAGCTCCTTGGTCCTTCTACAAAGCCATGGTCAGCGGTTCTGTGATCCCTTGCTGCTGTCAGAAACCCAGGTATGGATTTTGCTGTTTTATTTTGTCTTTTGTTGTTTATTAGTCATTATGAGCAGAAGTATCAGCCTTAAAACACGCCGATTCGAACAACGCTTTCCTTCTTGGCTAGTCATGAAGCTAGCAGTTAAGTAGCTAGCATTAGCTAACATTAACCTCAAGGTTGGTTAGCTAATAAACAGGGGTCTGAGTACTCTTGTTTATAATTTAGAGGAGTTTTTTTTCATTGATTTAGTTACACAGTGTGACCCTCATACATATCGTTACTATGTTATTAGATCTATTTTTATTTTAACAAGCTATTAGGTCTATTTTTATTCTTAACTGGCTTTTATTTTTGATGCTGCACCAAAATTGTACTGCTCTATTTTAATCCACGTTTTCACATTTTATCCTTGTTTTATTTGCGGTTTTAATCATCCATAAGTTTTATCATTCTTTTATTTATTTTAATCTATTCTTCTTCTTATTTTTCCTTTTTCTGGCCTGTTTTATTCATACATTACTGTATATTTTGTTTTGTGTTCATGTTTGTGTTCACTTTGTAACGTTGTTTTGAATGTGTGCCATACAAATAAACGTAATTAATTTAATTATTTCAATATTTGCATATTATCAGAGCAAACCTTTTGAAATCTTGTCTTGATATTAAATTTCTATCTTTTTTCTTTTGGTTTAGCTGGGTCTAAGGAACTGTATCTCAGGGTCATGGCTCTGAAGCTGATTGAGAGATTACCGCTACTTGTGATTCAACGATACCCTCCTGTAGGATCCGTTTGCCCCAACAGGCTCCTGAGTACCAGAAGTGTAGGTCAGCCCTTATGTGTACCCTGCCTTTGTACCTCAGCCAGCAGCTGCATCCAGACACACGGCTGCAGGAAGCTCCTGCAAGACTGTGGAAGAAGGAGCCTGACCACCATCATCAGGGAGCCATCATTCGTCGCCAATAGCTCTGTCAGCCTCCACAGAGATTCAGGGCCTCAGTTCCATCTGACCCAGCTGTACCAACCCACAAATGCAGAGGAGGAAGCTTTCCAGCAGCGGCTAGGGAGCTGCTCCTCTTCTCTGCAGGTCTTCACACTGCTGCACTCAGTGGGGATCATGTCTGATACCATGGCGGCAGCAGCACTTCAGCGGGTGGCTGACCTGGAGCAGGTGGGAAACTCTCTGAAGGATCCTTCAGTGCTGGAGAAGGACACTATCAGAGCTCTATGCTTCCAGTTGGAGCAGGACTCCCGACGACTGACGGATGCTGGATTGGTATCAGCTCTCCTGGCTTGCACACGCCTCTTCTTGGATCCTTGGAGCACGCTGATGGTGCGGCTGGTGTCTGAGAGCCAGGAGAGGTTAGACAGAGGTCAGATGAGTGTAGGGCAGCTGTGCATCCTGGGCCATGCGATGCTGGCTATGGAAGGTCCCGACTGTGTAATGCTGGAGCAGGTAATGGAGCAAATCCAAAAACAGGAGCCTGCCCGGTGGAGCCTGGGAGATCTCGTTGCTGTTTATAAATTTCTGCAAAGTGGTGTGGTTCAAGATGGAAAATACCGGGACCTGCTGAATGCCATGCACACCCACGCTGTGACAGTCACTTCTTGTATGAATCCTGTTGCTGTCAGTGGGCTGCTCAGTGCTCTTGTGACCTTGAATCAGACACAGGCCATGCCTCTTGTGATCAGTCTGTGTAAGCAGGCTGTTCGGCATGTTCCTCACTTCACTGATGAGGAGCTAACTGTTGTGCTTGGGGCGCTTATGCACTTTGGTCACAGCGATCATTATTTTGTGGAAGCAATGGAGAAGTATGTGCCCACAATGGCCTTCACCTCCCACCCAGAGACAATTACCAAGGTGGTTCAGTTCTTTGGCCGGAGGAACATCCTGTCTCCGACTGTGTTTAATGCTGTTGCAGAGAGCTTTGTGTACCGAGCAGACGACTACAGCACCAGCCAGGTGGCGAGTCATATCATTGCTCTGGGAAAGCTTGGCTACCTTCCTCCCAATGCCGGCGAGGTGTTCAGGAAAGTTGAGACCATCCTGTACTCTCGCTTTTCCCACTTTCAGCCTCTTATGCTGCTCAATCTGCTCCACTCCTGCATCCTGGTGGAGAGGTTCCCTGTTAACTTTGTCTCTAAAGTCTTCAGCAGTTACTTCCTCCAACAACTGCAAGGTAAAACATCCTGTCAGACACCTGCTATATGTACAACATTCCCAGCAATGCATGATGATTAATGTTGACATAATTGCATTTATTATATTGTGTTGATTATCCATATTGTAATTTTACTGTTGGTCAATTCGGTGAAGATGGTCTGTCTATCCTGAACGAGCTGCTCTGTTGCTCCTCCTTAACTTTCTTCAAATTTTTTCCTCATTTAAAATGTTTTCTTCTGTGATATTGGGTTATATAAATACAATTGTTAAAACAACAATTAAAATTGCTGTGTTCCAGAGCACGGCACAGGAATGAACCGGTATGTCCTGGCACAGCTGACTCAGCTCTACATGACCCTGAAATTGGAGTGTCCTTTCTATGAGGTACAAAATGTTAAGAATATCTTAGAGATGATTCCAACCCAACAGAATAACAAAGGAGTAATGCACAGTCAGAAACCTGTATCCACACCCTCTTACTTTGCATGTCATCAGTGGGGGGTTCAGTGCATTCCAGTTGGCTGTGATAAAGCCTGTACTAGCTATTAGTGACTGCCTACACTTCCCATGCTGACTGTAGATCACCTTAAAGCAGAACCTCTTGGGGTTTCGTGTCACCGGTTTGCAAATAGATGCAGAAATTTTCTAGTTGCAAGAATTTAAAAGTCCTTCTGTCTTTAAGCATTCATCGAGTGCATCTTCTTCATGTTGCAGACCTGATGCCTTTGTGCTTTAGACCAAAACAGATCTTTTATGTCCTTATTCCACTGCAGCTTACCTGGAAATATCTTCATGTTTTGGTCAGTTATCGATTACAATTCAGAAATATGAGCATTCAAACCAAAAATTAGCGATGGTCAGACAAGGTGCATTGCTAACACGTTTTACAATGGCCAAAGTTTAATATGTACTTCTGTCCCATGGAAAGCCCACACAATAACGTCCAGGAACATATACAAAAAGCCCAAAAGATATCAATACATTCATCTTAACCTTACATACATGTACATATTGCAGGTAATATAATTATATATAGAAATTCATGGAAATTGACTATAGAATAATTTAAAAAAAGACTTAATCCATTGTGCATAATCCGTCTTTTAAAAAATCTGTACCACTTTTTTATCATATGTAACAATCTATTTAATAGTTTCTTATTTTAAAAAAAACGACAATAGAAACCAAAAATAATCTAATTTTCTAAATAACTGGAGGCACATTGCACAAGTCTGCTTTTCTTCTTCCAGGTCGTTGGGTGGATTTGGTTGTAATGAAACGATTTCAGACAAGATCCACATGAATGCGTTTTTGTTCCCTCACACCTTCCGTTGTCTCCTCAGGGTCCCAGGCTCCATTCTAAGTACCGCGTCAAATCCTTCCTCACGTCTAGACGCTCTCTGGAGACGCCAGTGGACACACATCTGTACAACTCGGTGAAAATTGGACTGGTGGATTTGCTCGGTGCCCGTTCATACTTTGGATCTAAAGTTCTGACGCCATACTGCTACACACTCGGTAACATACACTGAGCAGCTGTTCATCACCTAAATGTTTCCTGTAGTCTCCTTACTACAGATTTAACATGTGTTTTTGCTCCTGTAGATGTGGAGATAAAACTTGATGAAGATGGATATGTGTTGCCTGCCAGCCATAACGATGATGTATTCAAAAGGTTCTAAATGTTTATATTACACAAAGTTGTTAAACTTCAGATGTTTGATAAAACTAAATGTGAAGTTTCTATAAGAGAGTTGGATGACGAGGCAGTGTTTTAACAAGTTTGACACATGGTTGTTTGATGTGTTACAGGATAGCTCTTTGTATCGATGGACAGAAAAGGTTCACTACAAACAAGAGGCAGCTACTTGGAAATGAAGCCATCAAGCAGCGACATCTGAGGCGTCTGGGATATGAAGTCATTCAGGTTAGACCCTCAACTTCAATTCATGGGTTAGAGAGTAGGCTGGGGGCATTTTCATCTGCTCAAAATTTTATCTGTATATTCCACTTGTTAGATGGTACAGAAAATACAAATAGGACCTTCTGTTTTAACCTTTTTGGTTGTTTTTTTTTTTTATACCTGTGCCAACCTTCTATTTTTATGTAATGACTGAATGTTTTTTTCTTCTTCTAGGTTCCTCACTATGAATTTGAAAAATTTAAAGACAAGGCCAGTGCAGTGGATTATCTGCACCACAAAATCTTCCCCCACACGTACAGACTGAGCTGGTGATGAGACAAATGAGAATGCTGTGGGTGTGCCATCAGGGGTCGTTACTTTTGTTGAGCCTTTTCTTATATAAAAGAAAATCAGTATTTATTTTTTCTACTTACAGACATTACCAAATGAATGTGTGTAAGTTAGTGATTCTGCACTTTCACCTGTTTAACTTGACAATAAAATGATTTACTTACAAAATATGACTTGGATGACTTCAATGAATCACACAAAGTTAAGTATTGTTTGAAAAATATCATTTTATTCTTCTCAACCCAATGCTGCATAAACTGTACAAAGAGAAAAAATTACAACCATCACCTCAGATATATTTGACATTCACTGTATCATAGAATAATGAGGCTTATAATTAAAGATTAGCGGTTTTAAGTTGTACTTTCCAATAGTTATTGGACAGTAGATTCTTTGATTTTCATCGCTGCACTCTTAAGGCTAGGAAGATAAATAGAAAAAGGCTATAATACATGTAAAATCAATGTTAAAGAGTTCTGATAGCTCCTTTATGTAGCAGGAATCTGAGGAAGACCAAATTCATCCACCAGAACACCATCCTGAAACACAAAAAGAAGAGTGGCCATTAAAGAAAGCTCTGGAAACTACAGAGAAAACTCATAAAACTGTTAAATACCCTGCTGGTAGCCTTGGCTCCAGGCAGGCCCTCTGGGATAGAAGGAGCTGTAGAGGACTCATCCAGGTAGGAGCTGTCATCATCCATTAGCAGGTCATCTCCCAAAGCATCCAGTTCTGTAGACACATCAACAAATGACATCTAATATCAGCACTATCACCTAATGTAAAATCCCAAGTCTTGACAACATGTTTTTATGAGTAATGAGCAATTAATCATCACCAAACAATGATGGCCTCTAGCATCAAGGTTCTACCAAACAGTAATCCTGGTAAAATCCTGGCATATAGGTATTTTACTGACCTGCTTCTAAGTCGTCCTCGTCAATGTCAGGGGTACCATAGCTTCTGCCCATTGCCTCCTGGATTTCATTGGCATCCTCCATCATGTCCTCTAGCTGATCTTGTATATTCTGAATTTTAAAGATTAAAAAAAATTAAAAAAATTTTAAACTGATGTGAGGGAGTGAGATTGAATTATCTTTAAATATATACACAACTACTGTCTTTGACAGTCTTATCTGTTGATTAAAAATTCATCTTACTAATAGTCAACATTGGATGGCTACTATGCCCTCCCACTGAAGTAAATCTGTAGAACCAAATACCTCAATCTTATCGATTTTCACATGCTTGTATGCTTTCTTCATGTCTTTAAGGCCGACCTGCATGGCATCAACCTAAAAAGCAAGAGCAACGTTTAGGAGAAAGCCACACTTTCTTCAGTTATTATCACATCTGGTAGATAAACTGCTCTCTTACTGTAGTTTTAGTGTCTTTAAGGGACTGGATTGTGTAATTTGTTTGTTCCATATTGAACGACTGCTGCATGAGGTTATCTCTCTGGCCTTCATACCTGGAAGATATAGAGAATAACTGTTATTGATGAGGAAAACATCCGATGCCTATAAGGTTTATTTGACATTTCATTGTATAAACCACTCTAGCTTTGGGTAATAAAATGACTTACATCCTCTTCTGCTTCAGAATTCTCATAGCTTTTTGCTTGACCATGTTCTGGTAAAAGAAAAAAATGTTTTTGAATGCTTCACAAATGACACTGAATGGTGATGAGGACAAATCGGACACATGTACTGTATGTGACGAGCAAGGCTGGATGCTGAATAGCAATACTTTTGTGTTAGTCATGTGTCAGATATGCTGTTTTATTCACTTTTACCAACATTCCTGATTTCGTAGGAATTTTTCGCATAGGACGGGAACAAATAGGATTTTAGCATTTTTTTAAAATAGCCAATAGTGTATTTAAACAAAGACATTCTTCAAGATGTGTGTCATAATAAAAAGATAAATGCATGAAGAAAGATTGTGGTAGCTCTCTTTCTACTTACATATGGAACCTTAAAGGACTTCCCTTTTTTGTGTAACAGATCTCACCTTTGAGGGCCCGTCCTTCATCTTTTTCATCTGGTCCTTGTATTTTGCGAGTTCAGCATCTAGTCTGGCGATCTTCTTGTCCACAGACTCTGTCCTAGAATCAACCTTAAAAAAAAACAGGAACATACCATCATGTCTTGGTCAGCAGTTGTAGGATGATTTTAGAGGAGTCAAAGTAATGAACTGAAGGGGACTTTTCCTTTCACATGTAGAGTAGCAGGCTAATTGTAGGGCTTTTTAAAAAAAATCTCCTCTCCAGTGAGCCAATAATAGCTCTGCCCAGACAAATAACCTGTATAACTGGTTGATGTCGTCCATTTCACTGAGAGAAGGATAAGATTCTTGCTGTGTTGCATTTAAATAGCTCAGATACTTGCTCCGAATTACATAACGCTGATTCATTGTGTGAATAGATTGATACTGTTTATCGACTGACACAATCAATACATTGTGTTAGGTAAAAACACCCAAATGCTTTATGATATCTACTAACTATTAGTAACTATTCAGCATGTTTATTAGAACAAAACGGTAGTTAAATGAAGTGAACGCTGGCCTGTTTTCTGTTCACAAAAGTTAGCGAATGAGTTACAGGCGTCGACAAGGAGTTTCTTTGTTTACTTTGTTCGGGACAGCGTTCAAAAAGTTATTTCAGGATTATACTTACTTTCCCTATGCAGTCTGTAAGGTTCGGCGGGGGAGCTTTAGGCTTCCCGCTGCCAAATAAACGGTTCATTTCGTCAAAATTTAATGTTTAGCCTTTCAGGAACTTGCGTTGGTTCGCTGTTGTCGTCCAGTGAAGGAAAACACCCGGAAGAGAGATTTCAAGATGACGTCGTGGAGTCACGTGATCATTACTCGCTCAGCCGCGCCCTCAAAAAAGCCTGTGATATTTTTGGTCTATTTTTTTCTTCATTTTTTTCTTTTTAAACTTTGTTTTATTAGGACATTGAAACTTAACACGAACTTAACATATAAATGTACAAACATGTCCAGTTTAAAAAAAATATGTTTATATTTATATTATATATTTATATGTTTATCTTGATTGGTAGTGTTTGTATCACAGAAAATATATTTTATTTCTTTTCGCATGTGGGTTTCTAGGGTCAAGGAAGTAAAGCAACATCATCATTGCTCCATGTGCTATGCCCTGGGTACAATGATAAAGTATTTATGTTCAGTGTCTCTAAAATCTAGATATAAGTATTACATTTTTATCGATTTGAGGCAGAGAAAAGAGATTAGTACATTACTGTAACTTGGACCAGTAAATATTTTATTCACCAACTTATTTTTTATTTTTTTTTAAAGTCATTTGTTAGATTATCAATTATCATTCCATCATTTTAGGATTATTTTACAACCAGAACCCATATATTTGAGTAATTACACTTTACATCCTCTGGAGGGAGCTACAGTCATACAGTAAAACACTAGAGTAATTCAAAATCTGCATCTACTGTATATGCAGAAATATTACATAAAACTTAAACTGCTCCTCTCCTGTCAAAGAAGCCATTGTGAGGGCTTCTTAGAATAAAATATTCAAAAGTAATGATGCAGGGTGAGGATAGAAAGATATTTCTGGCAGCATCTGAGGAAGGAGAGTATCACACAGTAAACTATACAAATTAGAACTGACAACAAGGCGAACGTGAGTGAAGAAAATCAATGTTGAATTGTGAAACTCACTTTAATGTGAAGCACTTCACACATGATCAATACAGTTCCTGTTCAGCAGACAAAGCCAATATACAGCAGCAGATTTAAACAGTAAATACAGAGATTCAAAAACAATGATGACTTGGTCAAAGGGTGGTTGCTTTTAATAATATATATACATTTTTGTCAACTAACAGGACTTCTATATACATTAATATTTTATGGCTGTATACAAGATGTGGTTAAAGATTTGCTAACAAAATATTTCCCCCAAACTCACACAGCTCTGGTTTAGGGTTTGAGTGTTTATGGAAGTGGATTTTATTACTAAATGATTTAAATATAGCTCAAGATCTTCGTTAAGTAGATAAATGTGTTTATACAATGAATGAATTCAGTCTATTTGCAGTACAATCAATATAACAACACAGTCCATCAGGCATAGGACTGCAGATGTTGCATTATACTATAATAGCAATGATCACTGACATGCTACATATATAGTATACATCATTGATGTCTGTGCAGATTTCTTTTATGTTATCGATACAAAATAATGTACATTTTATACTGTACTGACAGAATAAACTGTATTTAACAATGTGCACAACTTTTTTAAACAGCAATTCATGTTTTCAGAATGCACAGATGTAACATTTCTCTACAATAAATAGCATGTATTTCAATTGGACTATATGTATTGATGCAATTATGTGATGTAATTATATACCATGAATTGAGCAACTCATCAAACTGGACACAACTCCAGAGTCAAAGCTGATAGAGAGCCCTCTGTCAAATTTTAAAAGCACATTCAAGTCCAGGATTTTCTCTTAAACTTTTCTCAGCCGTAAACTTGCTTTAATGGCTTTAATGGAACTGAATGCAAAATGAGTCAGTTCTCTCACACTGTGGTCAATCAGCAAACTTAACACTTTTAAGAGAGGTGAAAAGTACCTGCAGTCAGTGACTCATGCACTTACCACTGAATAATGGCATAAAAAACTGTATTCAGTGCTGTTGAACGTCATTCAGTTGTCATTATTTAAATTATTTCCTCCTGGACTGTTAAAGGCACATTTGGCAATCGAAAAATTAGAGGAGGACATGGCGAGAATAAATAAAATCTTAATGAAATTAGCATAAAAACACTGTTTTAAATGTCATAGTATGAAACGTGTCAGGAATCAATAATGTTACAATTTTATAATCAGTCTCATTCTCATTTTTCTGTTAAATATTCAACAAATTTCCTGAGAAATTTATGCATTACTGTATATTTTCACTATACCTCTTATGAAATACTGTTTGCTTGTAGTTTATATTATTAGTGATATGAACTTTTAGAGCAAAACTTTAATCCCATCTGGTCTTTTTTCCTGCTTAGAAATCTCTGCATGTTCACAAACACCTGTGTTTTCAAATAATAAATACATAATCTTTATAAGAACGGCCTTGCCAGGGGAAGAGGATTAACTTATTGTCGTGCTGAGGAGCTTGGTGTTTTTGATTATATGCAGATTTATGCAATTTAAAATGTGTAACTTTCATTTGATCTGTGAAATGAACTCACATTAATGTTAGCGGTGGTTAAACCCAAAGTGATCATGAAAATAAATCAAGTCAACTTGTGTAAAACGAGTCGAAACTACATCGCTGATGTGACATGGGTTAGGCCCAGGTCATGTGAGTCTTTTCCAATGTGGGAAATTGAAGACAGCTCCACTGCTAGTCATGAGGGCTTGCTCCTATGATCTGGGTTCTCCAGGGGAACAGCGGCCTCCCGCGCCGGGTTGGGGGCCTTCTTGCTTCCCGACACCTTTTCTCCCTTCAATTTGGCTGAGAGGCAGAAATCTTTGAAGCAGCGTTTGAAATTCTCATCCAGAAAGGCATAGAGGACAGGGTTGAGGCTACTGTTAGTGTAACCCAGAGCCACACAGAAGAAGTAGGCGGCCATGATGGCGGTGGTTTCGGGCACACTCGCAATCGCCTTGATCAGTATGAAAATGTGAATGGGGGTCCAGCAGATTACGAATACAGCCACCACGACCACCACCAGCCGCGTGATCCGGCGCAGGTTGCGGTCCTTTTCCCGCGAACCAGACAGCATTCGGACACTCTTCAGCCTCAGGACCATGAGGGAGTAGCACACGGTGATGATGAGCACAGGCACGATGAAGGCAAAGACAAACACGCATATCTTCATCAGTGTGTCCCAGTATACATACGGCTCTGGGAACTGTAAGGCACACTCAGTTATGTCTGCAGGAACAAAGGAGAGAGAGAGGGAGAAGATGTGAATTAAGTGACTCATGCCCTATAATTAAAATTCCACTCTATGCTCTTTAGGTATAAATAGGAAGCTGTTGTGAAACAGTTTATATGCACTCAAAAGGGAATATTTGACTTGATATTTGACTTTTTTCTTCCATCATCTGTATTCATGATGTGTGGCTAATAGAAAACTCTTCCCTCATGGTCTTGATAGAATATATTTCTGCTCTTAAAATGTTACTGTGACACGCTTTAAGTGAGTCTGCCTTACTTGAAATATTGGCTTAAATCTGTCAACTTGAAAATGAAGGTGAAAGCACTTCCTCACCGCTCTTCGTCTGGGTGCCACCCAGAATAAAAGCAGGTATCCCTGCGGCCGAGGACAGGATCCAGATGCACACATTGATCATCTTGGCTTTGATTGGAGTGCGGAAGTCCAGGGCTTTCACTGGGTGGCACACAGCCACATACCGATCCACACTCATCATGGTGAGGGTGAATATGCTGGTGAACATGTTATAGTAGTCGATGGAGATGAAGACCTTGCACACCACCTCACCGAACGGCCAGGTGTTCAACAGGTAGTCCGTGCTCTGGAAGGGCATTGTGGTGGTGACGAGGGCATCGGCAAGGGCTAAGTTGAAAATGTAAATGTTGGTGGCGGTCTTCATCTTTGTGTACCTGTTAAACATGCAGAACACAAGGCTGTAATAGCGAGGAAGACAGAGATGGCCAGAGCTAGCCGTTCATCCAGGCTGCCATGGCATTAATGGCTGACTCTTTAGAAGACCTTCTTGGCTTATTATGAATTAAACATTGTCCATTAGTCCTCACTGCTTCCTTGAGTTTGTCATGTAATTTTCTCCCCTCACACTTCATTCTTATGCATATTATGCTGCTGATGCAGGCCAAGCATGATCAACTTTTTTTTTTAAATTTCATTAAGTTTTGATGGTATTAAGGCAGTTTGGCTATGTTTAATTCAAAATTTAATTCAACGTTTTATGTAGTTAATTTTTTTTAGTAATAGTAGGATGTCAGAGGATGTAATGTAAATTAATAATTGCATTTGTGATAGAGCCTCATGTCTTGTGTAGACAAACTCAAACCTTAATTCTTTATCTTCATCCTTGGTCAAAACTAAACATGACAATGATGCAGGGTTGATGACAACAGATTTTTTTTTTTATATATATATATATATTGTAAAAACCTTGAAGAAATACTCACATTTTGGAAGAAATCATTCATTTTCTTGCCAAAATAAATATGAGAAGATTGACCCACAATCTTCTCATATTAAATATTACCAAACTATTCCTTTAAATATAAATTAATAGATTTTTCAGCCACTCTTAAAAGTAATTTTGCAAACATTTTAGCAAAGAGTTGCCCATCCTGCAAACTCAACATTAATCATTTAGAGTTTTTGTTAACCTGCCAAATGAAAGTCCGTCAGTCTTCGTTTAGATCTGTTTTGCTGTTTGCCAACTCCTGAGGGAAATATCAGGCTCTATAGATAAATCCTCCACTATGTTCACCAGCTAGTCACTAAATTTGCTAACTTGCAAAGAAAACAAAACGACATTAAGCTGAAAGATGCTAAAACTGAACTGAGGAGCTGTATGACAATTATCTGTGGGTTCATAACTACAATGGAAACCTTTGTGGTAGTCATTTGATCCATTACTATATTTATTAATATATATAATTTATTTAATATAGCCTCTTTGATTTGATTTGGGCAATATAAATCATCCCTATTTAAGGCCTTGTGTGGCCTATTGAGCGATCTAAATGTTTACATCTTTTTACTTCAGCTGAATCATCCTCCAAAGAGCAACTAAGCAGTATAACATGCAGTATTTTCTGGAACTGAAGCGATAAAATTGGCTTCTACCGACACGCAATGCAATCAGTCTGATTTGAGGTAACTGGGTCTATTGACCAAAGCGTTCTAGATGGCACTGCTGCTTTTCACATTACATCAGAGGAGATTTGTTGCTCTCCTACACCATAAATAACACCCAATGAGGTGCAAGCAGCTATTAGCTTGACAAAGCACCACTGGTTTCAACTCTGAGTAATACCATGCCCACCAGTATAGGAGAGATTTATAGAATATTGTTATACTGCACTTTGGAGGTCTTGAGAGTTATGAGATTCATACAATGAGCAACTTTGAAGGTTTTGGGGACTTCTCAGCCATTGAAAGAGGAATCTCTATCTTGCCATACAATTTAAAATTACAGCATTAATATGCAAAAATGAAACTCCAGTTTTTCTCTTGTGACCTTATGGCTCGAACATTCTTACATATTTAGATGTTGCAATTGACACGCATGCTCTCTGGATGAGCTGTCTGAGTGGACTTTAGAGCAATATGTTCTTTCTCTGAAGGACTTCTCTCTGGAGAGCGTCACATACCAAAATACGTGCATTAAGAAGAAATATGACATAGACCAGATGGTCATTGTGAAAGCCAAATGGATGGTGCCAGTGCCTCCTTGTTAGTCTAATAACATATACAGTGACTGAGGAGTAACACATTCCTGTGTCTGGACCTCTGTTTTCTCTATTTCTAAATCATCTAACTGGTGTTAATTATTGATTATTCACTTTGAATGATTTTAGTTTTACAGTACAACTTGATCTGCTACTTTAAATCACATCACATTGCTATATACAGTGAATTCCTATATTGCGGACAATGTTTGGAAGTATTGCATGCATTTCTATGGTAATATACAAGAAACCATGTCTTCACTTCAACTCAGAATTGACCTTACCTGATGATCACATACATAACGAGGCAGTTGCCCAACAAGCCAACTACAAACACCACTGAGTAGACAGCAGTGATAATGGGAATGATGGGAGACATGCCCTCCTGCTCCCAGCTATCATCGTGGGTCACATTGCGGCTGTTTGGGTATCCCGACATCCAAGCTGAAGAATTCACTGAACAGTCTTCCAGCAGCATGGAGAGGCACTTAATGTCTTCTTTGACAATTTCAACCGGAGTGCTTTCCATGCTGATACCTGTTTGTTGGATTGATGAGAAAATGCTTCAAATAAGACTTTAAAGCAGATAGAATTAAAAAAAAAAAAGAAATTAGACAATCAGTGATGTACTGTGGACAAATTAGATGATATGGAGGCACAAACACGCACATAAAAAGCCACTTAAATCCTGATTAAAATGAACGTTGATGCAAAACCATGACCGTCTTTTACAAACTTCACCTCGATTCCACTTGTAGATCATGCAAAAACAGAATAAAACATAAAAATGCGCACATCGCTGTGATTTGGAGCTCGCGTGTTACTCACCTTGATCAACCGGAAACAGCGCGCAAAACCAGTAAAAATATTTTTAAAAACGTATTCTCCCAGTTATAATTCAGGTTGGTTGTGTTGTTGCCTTGGTGGAGCTTACAGCTCATTAAAGTTTGGGAATGGTTCCCCGCGCCTGGAGAGAAGCTGCAGAAGCTTTGCAGGCAGCCGTGCACACGCACTGTTGGAGAGGTGGCGCGCAGTCAGGCCACACCAACCACACACGCACACAGACACAGACACACACACACACACAGATACAGACACACACACAGATACAGACACACACACACACACACACACACACACACACACACACACACACACACACAGAGCAGCAAGCCTTCACTGAAAATACGTGATGACAGAGCGATTATAATAACCTGCAGGTGGACACAGCTTTCCACAATCTTAAATCACACCGGTGTGAAAACTGTTGAGTATCATTAGCCAAGACATCCCTGATCTGGAAAATTTATATAAAGGTTAATCCTAAAAGTCCTCTCATGATGCACAAATCTAAAAATATATAGTTTCATCCTCTACGGAGGCACTTACAACACATTTTCTGGTACAAATTTGAAAATATATTTAGCCTTTTACTCCATTTTTGTAGTTTTCTCTCTGTTCAACAAGACACAGGGGAACGCTGAGAGGGAGACACATGCAGCAAAAGGCAGGAGAGATGAATCAAGTTGTTTTCAGCCCACGGTGATGGGATCATATTGGACACAGCAACGGCACATCTAGCAGCATCTCTGCTGAGTGAGTCCAGAGGGACAACAAATAGAGATGACGAATGACCAAGTCCAGATCAGGCAGATTTGTAGGTAACCACCAAACCAGCAAGAGCCATCATTTCACTTCATTTAAAAAGTGAAAGTTGATACGCTTCAGGTTCAGATGTTAAGAAAACAGTTAACGGTATTTTAGTTTTTTTAAACTTGTTCAATAAATTCTGATTGGAGCAACACACAAGCGTGTTCAAGGGTGCATTTTTACTCTAATAAGAGCCACAACTATCCTCATATACCAACAGTACAATGTTGCTTTAAATTCTGAAGACCTCCAACCTGATCTATCAAGCTTATTCCTCTTACCCCTGCTCTGTGGGGACCAAAAATCAACTCTCTTTGAACCCGAAATGCTGGCACCACAGGCTGCTCTAAGTTTTATGATAGCCAGTGAAGTGTGTTAAATAGCAGAGCTGCTCCACAAATCTGCAAGGAGCAGCTGTTTCCAGCAAAATCCTAACATCCTTATACGACAGCTGAGAAAATACACACACTGTTTCACGCAGTACAGTGATAGACTTGATGATTTTGTCTAATATTATGCAAAATGCTTGCAAACATGAATGATCTGTTGATGATAATCTGATCTGATGATGATCTGTTATGATGACATGTATCATCCACTCTCATCTAATATTTCTGTTACTGTATTTTTAAAAAGTTTGCTCTTAATCCATAAATCAATTGATCAAATCAATCAGACTTTAGTGGCTTATACAGGAAGAAGTCAAAGTGCTTTAGATTGAAAAAAAGGCAATGATAAATGAAATGGATAAGAGGCAATCAAACATTTAATGAAATACATAAATACTATAACATGCTGTGGATTTCTTTGGCAGTGATCAAACTCTGCATTTAACCCTGAGGAGCAGTGGGCTCAAACTCCCAGCTCTGTGTCAGTAAGCACTGACAGGAGAATTTGGGGTCCAGAACACCCGGAGGAAACCCACTCAAGAACAGAAAGGCCCTGCTACAGTACTAACCATGCTACTTACTCACATATACAAAAAATATGCACAACATTAAGTGCATTTTCTTTATTTGGTAAAATGCTGTTTAGTAATTCATGCATTTGTCACCCTCAGCAAAGGAGTCAAAATGAGGAGTGACCAATATTTCCACATACTGGGTTATAAAAGGTGAGAGGAAAATGGAAAAATGGTTGTTTCTTCATTTATTACTGTTCATAACTGGGTCTGTGGGACCCCAAATGAGGAAGTATGATAAATGGGGTTGTCAGGATCTTATATTTCCATCACATGTATTTTATCTTCTCCTCCTTTGGAGGACTTTGTATTGATTTTGTGGCATTATACCAGCAAACACTAAAGCTGCATTGACTCCAGGGTTACATGAAACTATCAGACTAAAAATAAAAGCATCACAAATGTAACATTGGATGCATTAAGGTGATGCTTTCTGTGAATATTATGCAACAGTGTCTTACAATGGATCACAATGTGACTCATCCTCAATGTGTCATCAGTCAGTGAGGTAACCGATCCGCCACAGTGGAGCTAATGTCTGAGGATGTAAAAAGGATTCCTTTGCTTATTTTCTCAAGGCCCTCAGGAAACCACGGATCTGTGAGCTGCTGTCAGTAATTGTGGCGAATAAAAAGAGAAAATAACAATGAAAAGTCAAAAGCCATTACTGCGGCAAAAAAAATAATTTAAATAGTTTTGCAGCTGGCTCAAACTGACTAATGAATGAGCTCATTTGTGCTCTGGGTAACTGCTTCAATTACATTCCTACATAGTTGGAAATGTCTCTGTGCAGCAATTAGGTCAATTACTTGGAACTCAAATCAAGGAAATGGAAAAGAAACTACAGATATATATTTTATTAACACTAATTGCTTTTATTTCTGTGAACCGTCCCTATTTTATTGAGAATTGGCATCTGTGGCTCCGGCCCCTGCAGCCTACATGTTGCTACTGAATCCCAAATTGCTCCCAGTGGACATTCCATTGGTATGTGAGTGATTGTGTGAGTGATGAGCAGGTAGTGCCTCACATGATAGCCTCTGCCACCACTGTATAAATGTGTATTTGAATGGTTGCATACTGGCTTGAATTGAAAGGTGCTTTAGTGATTGGACAGACTAGGAGGGCATTATATAAGTGCTGTCTATTTACCACTTTTCCATTTAAATATTACAACATTTAACATGAGCCAAAGTAACCATGCAGCATGTTTCCCATTAGGCTACACTTGAGAATTGATGTTTGAATGTGTTGAATCTTGATTAGGAACTTAATTGCCAGAGTCATTATTGGCATTGTGCTTTTCTGCAAACCACGGGTACGCTGAAACTTTCCTCACGCTTCAACTTTATGTTGAGACATGGATGATAAATAAGCTGGTGTTAAAATGTAATTGAGTGAAAGAAGAACATCTACGAAGTCAGATGAAGGAAAGAAACTATTATCTCATTCATCCTGGGAGTAAATTAGTCAGGATTGTGTGATCCACTGTCATCACACATGTTGCATGATAATTAAAGATTGAGTTTTGATGATGTGTTATTTGTGCAACCCACAAGTGGAAAATAAAAGAGATTAAAAAAATAGTCTTTCTAATGTGGTGACATTTGTTTTTTTGTTTTTTTACAGAATTTAGTTTTTAAATCTTAGACAATATTTCTGTACTGTATGATTAGATGTTTGCTCGGATCTACTGCAGTGCTTCGCCGTAATCGTGTGCACATCTGTTCAGGGATGACATGCAGAGCAGTGGTTTGTTAAAGATCATCCAAACAAATCCAGTTCAAGCTCTGCGTCTGCAAACATCCTCCTGAAGAGACGCTGAGTTTGCACCACCTCCAGGACTCTCCATCAGGCCCTGATGTCTGAAACCCCACTTAGAGGAGCAAGTTCAAGACGATTTCACCTCAGGACTTAATATAACACCGCATTAATGTTCTCAGTCAATCCTTCCCTCCACGCAGACTGCTGACCTGCTGATCTTAGGGAATGTATGAGACTACATACAGTATACACAGACACAATTCTCTTAATATCTGTCAGTAGGCCAGTTTCAAGTGTATATCCACAGTGAGGGATTAAAGAGATTTAGAAGATTACTTTGAGAGTCTGTGGATGTGCTCACCAACTAATAGCATCAGATGCAACTCGTGCTTTGAGGTATTTTGAGAGAAACCTGGGATTAGTAGCACAAATATTTCAATGCTTCGGTCACATCCCAAAACACACACAAACGAAGAAAGGATTGTCCATATACGTACATGCCACTGGCTATTTTAAACATGACAGCTCCAACTTATTGATATTTATTTCCAGAATAACAAGAGTCCTAGTTTTCTTATGTTCACCTCTGACGATGATATTCACAGTTTGCTCATAACATGCAGCTTTGTAGGGAGAGTTGAAGGTGGTGTATCGTTCACAGCCTTGTCTGTCTTTGGATTTCTAAGACAGATCAATTTAAATATGGAAGTCCTTTCCAAAAAAAGAGACTCAGCTTGATTGGAAATATTTAAAAAATGCAACAAAAAAAATGCAATTTCGGTTGTTTGCAAAGCGTCGAAGTCATTCAAAGTCTGTGAAAAGTTTGCTGCTGTTGTTTATGTCCTTGGGCCATTACTGTGTGCTCACGTCCAAAATCCTTCCTCATTTTGGTTTAATCAGAACCTCACAGTGATTGTCTTTCTGGCACATAATCTACATATTCTTTATAATTAAAATCAGGAACTACTTGTTATGCTGGGCTCGTTGAGGAGCTGAGCGAAGAAGGGAGATCAACACAGCAGGCATTTAAGTAAACAAGAAATGTAAAGGCCCATTTATGCTCCACGTTAAAGATGGATTCTGCGTTCATTGCGTACGCAATCGGACACGTTTTTGGTGAGTTTATGGATACAAACGAGATGGAGGAAACACAGCAATTCCACCAGGAAATGGTTGAGGGCAGTGTAGCTACAATTCAAGCAAGGCACGACGAATATGTGCGGAAACACGAAGAAGAAAAAAGTGAGGCAATAAAAGTGTAAAAACTCTCGGCCTTCAAGTCACAATGCACCTAATGGTCTCACAGACCACCGCCATTTTTGCTGTCGAAACTTTTGAAACTTTACTGCCCCACTGTGAAGTAGTGAAGAAGTATCTGTTCATGTATGTAGAGGAAGCATAAATGGACCTTCACACAACATAACTAAAGTATATGTGTTTCAGAGGGGCGGTCCCATCCTTCTAACGATGTGGGGAGGGGCCAGACAATCAAGGAAAACCTGAAATAGGGAGGCAGATGCAGGTCAAAATAGCTGGATATTATTGCATATGGTTCATTTTTTATTAAAGAAATTTTTATTTTTCCAAACAAATGTTTTTCTTCACTTCTTTTTCTAAATCAATAACAGAGTCATCGCTATAGTTGATGTCTGGTAACACATCAGCATTGCATCACAGAGCTTCACCTGGTAACATGAAGCAGAGAAGGAGGATTTGAGGTTTCAGAGGAAAGAGCTGCTGCTTCGGGCTGGAGGTATTCTCTGCAGGATTCATATACTGTAGTACACATGGGAAATGGTGTGTTGTTCTGCTGCTGTCAGTTATAGACCTCCTCCATGGAGCAGGTAATAATGCATTTGTGTGTTATTGGAAAAGAAATACTGTAGCATTGCCTGAAGTAAATATTAAACTCACAGAGGAGAACCACTAAGGGTTTATCATTATACACTGTGTGTTAAATTGTGTTGTTCAATTCAGCCATTCGTTGAAGTGCTGGGACCACAATGATCTGTCATTGAGTGAACTGAAATGGAATGTATTAATGGAATGGAATGCAATTTTGCAGTGTTACGATTTTAGATATACTGAAGGCATAAATCTGATTCTAAAGAATGGAAATAAAGGCTGTATGTGTCCCAAAGGGAGATTTATCAATGTTCAAGTGGCAAAGCCCTCCGGCAATCATTATAATTACAGATGTAGGACACGAGCAAAGCAGGAAGTCAGGTGACCAAGTTGTTTTTATGCTGCCTAAACCTAACGAAACCTTTACCATAGCATTACAGCAGAGAACGTTTATGTAGTTTTCAACAGTGATTGGAGATGGTTCTGGAAGGCAAAGACAAATGATGGCGTCTGATAAGAAAACACTTCCTCGTTTATCTCACTCTAACCAGCAATATAAAAAAACAACATATATTGTTAAAGGAATTGTTGTCAATAACTGTTCAATTTTCTGCTCATGTTATCTCCTCACAGAAGGCTTGAAATTACACTTATACACCATTAAATTGTTTTTCCAATGGCACATGTAATTGCTGCCTGAGTTATTTTCACAGGAAGCATCATGGCAGATAAGACATACCAGGATCCCGATTCCTACATGTAGTTTAGGCAAAGAAAAGTCCTTTAATTAAGGAAAAATCGTCTTGGGAGTCTGAGTGCAACCATGAAATAGTTTTATCGTTGTTTTAGTTGTAATAAATGATGAGATAGTGAATGTTTTGCAGATATGCTCAGTATCAACATATTTTACAACATGCCACATGTTATTTAACAATGTTTTGTTGTTGTGTTTATAATTTGACATCCAGCACCATTAGGTTGCTTTCAAAATCTATTGGCTTTTACAAATTAGTAGTATATAAACTATTTCTAGGAGGTTACCTTACGTGATAGTCTGTCAACATTGGGATGGGATTTGTGTGTATTTATGGAATGTAACCTCCATTGTGGTTTGATTGATAATAAGATAAGATAATAAGATATATACATTTAGCTAAAGACAAAAATCAGAGAGTTTTACTGTCAAGACATCAGGGGTGTGAAAAAGTTTTCGAATTCAATTGTATAAATTCAATTTTATATCTATTATAAAATAAATCACCTTTAAAGCACATCCATACTGTACTGTAGGTGTTTATGTCCACCTTGAGGTGTGGAGCCAGCGGGGCATTTGATCAATTACCCAGAGGAACAACCGATCATCTCCAAAAACGCTGAATGTGCACTCAGAGTTAGTGGGACATTTACAAGCAGTGGCTGAGAAATTGGCCTGCAAGCACGCAGGTCTCTGCATCAAGGAGAGAATGGGGACCAAAGTTGGAATGTTTAGGGGTTGATGTGGGGACAAAGTCGGAGAAGGAGGCGGAGAAGGAGGAGTGATGGAAGGTGTGAAACGAGGCCAGAAATGATGAGGTGTGAGGACTTTTGCTGACAAAGAAAAATCATGAGTATGTGCACAGTGCAGTTGCAGGTGCCCTGATGTAAACAAATGTTATAGTTTAGAATTAAATATAAACATTTTATCAACAACAACAACAGGTTAATCACATGCAGGCTAATTTCTGATGCTCAGCTTTATTTATTTTCCTCCTGAACTTAAAGGAAAATTTTGTTTTTTTATTACTTGGGTCTTATTTTTTTAGTCCCAAAAATATATTAATATTCCAGTTAGTAAGTTAAGTCAGAGATCTGTGAATTCATCAGTATTGTTAAAGGGTGACGTTCCTTAAATTCGGCGCACTCACTAGAAACACATAAGAAATTGTGAAGGCAGCAGTTGTTGAGACTCCTACAATTTTCATAATGCAACTAGTTAGCACCTTTTAGACCCTCCTTACCTCCTAAACGCTCACTCTAATTCCTACAACTGCAGCTTCATGCTATGTTATGTCTCAATCCCAAAGACGATGGCAGCAACTTACAAGAGAAAACGATCTGTTGTTAGCCAGATAGTATTTGATAGTAGTCTTGACTCTGAAAACACAAATTCACAGAAGTGTCATTGAGGCAATATGGATGTAACCTTTGAAGAGGCAAACATGAAATATAATACAAATACAAAGCTGCCTTTTCTCTGAAAAAACAATAACATTTTGTCAGTCTTTGTATTGACTTCAAAAGCTCTGTTGTCATTTGAACACAACACAATACTGCAAGTATCCAGAGACAGACGACAAACCCACTGGAGCCTGATATTACATAGAGAAAACACCAACACCGTGTGGAAATCTGCCTGTCTTACAGCAGGGGATGTGCTCTCTGCACTGAATGATTTGCTCTTGCTCTTTAAACTTGCAGCCAGTATGAAAGCACCCTGCAGACCCATACATGTTTCCTTTGTGTTTCATAAATACACACACATTCACAAAATATTTATGTAGCCTGTCAGATATAATCCAGATCTTAAGCGAGGACTGTTTCCCACGGTGCAAAGTGTCCCGGCCCCCTCTGCATGTCCTCCATTGTACGCTGAAGCTCCACAATGTGATCCTCCACCAGCAGCCAACAGGGGAATCTGCGGCTTTTTGATGGATGCCTGCGACTTAATGAGAAGTGAGAGCTGTCAATAGACAGGATCAATAGGCACGTTGGTGCATCTCTCAGCAGCCTCACTTCACAGACCTCACACTCTCCTTTCAGAGCTGTGTAGTGCTACCCCCACCATCCACACATAAATATACACACACATGTGTTCATATACTCAGCAGACCTGGCCTTACTTGGTGTGTAGCTGAATATCAATAGGCGTATATGATTCATAATAGAGTATAGCCAACACACCATAGTGAAAGCTCAAATTCACAGCTGATGTTATTACTGTGTATCAGGAGTTTCTATATTTGGTGAGGTGGTGTTGTAATGAACAGATCTGCAGTATGTGGAGCCATGAGGAAACTGTGGCAGTCCTCAAACTAACATACAAAACAGATTTTCCTTATTTCCATCATGTCTTCTTCTTTCTCTTCCACCATCTGAGATTTTGGCAGCACTCTTCAAATTAAATGATCTTTGTTGCACCCTCCTCTTCTGCAAAGGTTTAATGGACCCTGACCGGAGAATTAGTGCCACCAACCATCTTGATGTGCTCAACTCTTAGACTTTGCATATCAGTGGTGGATAAAAACGCGATTTTATGCAAAGTCCTTTAAAATTTGAGCTGCATCTGGATGGAAACCTGGCTAATGTGCTTCATTATCCTAATTTGCCCATCAGGCTTTTCACCCTGTCTTCGAGTGTAGCTAAATGGAACAGCTATAAAAACTTTTGCCTCAGAAAATGTATAGTACAAACTAGTTTATTTCAAGAATTGCAAAAAACTAACAAAAATATGGACATATGAAAAAATCCATCAGACAGTGTGGGCAGGAATTGTATCAGGATAAAAAAACACTCAGTCTGGACATCCTGCTTTTTACTGAACCCTTTCAATAACAGATACTCTATTGAACCACTGGCCTGAGGAACTTCCCACAGAGTTTCTTAATTGCCAATCTTCAGCACACCAATTGCCACAGTCTACTCGACGCTCCTGCTACGAGCCGGATTAGAGGCCATGCATACAGCTCAGTATGTTCTAATTTATTTATTTTTTGCATGCATGCATGTGTGCATCAGAGCAGCTCCCTCCCTTTTCTACATATGGGGGCACGCGGTCCCTGACACACCAGACAGATGGAGGCGGTGATGAGGTCTGTAGAGTGTTGTAAATCGCTCGCTTCACAGATGCATCCTCAGATCCATGACATATAGGCAGAGGTCCACCAGAGTGAGTGGTGACCTTTGGAAATGATTTCTACATTACCTATTTTAAATAAATGTACTTTTAGAGAACTCATGAGGAAAATATGAAAAGGAATCAAATAAAGAAACAGTCCATCAGCTTCAGTGTGCCTGGGATCAACAAGCTTTATGAATGAAACAAACTTGAACAAATGGAACCCAAATATGAAAATGAGTTCAGCGCAGTTCAGCATGGCTGCACCGTAATCATTACTCTATAATGTGGCTGCTTAATAATTAATGCCCTATTACACATGCTTTAGGAGTATGTGTGTGTTTGTTGGAGGTGGTTCGTAGTTCATCACAAAATGAATCACCCCGTCAGAGGAATTAACGTGATGAATCACCCTGATGCTGAGCTGTAAGGCTGCGGGCTGTTTCTCCAATCTGAGGTTAATAACATACGACTGCAGGACTAATTCGACTTTACATTTTATAGATGTACTGAGGCTAACGCTGAGGCTAGTGCATAAGTGACCAGCCCTGAAGAGCTGCTGTGTTTCTACATTAATAATATGGTTTCATCATCACTTCTTCTGCTGCACTGAGGCTGTGGATGCATTATGAGGGACACTGAAACATCTTAATAAGAGTCTCTGAGACTGTGCTGCTAATGATGTTAATAGCCTCTTCCTCTCCAGCCTCTTGAATGCAATTTTGATATTTCTCTCAAAATTTGTGACATCACACATATTCAAAAACATATTTGATTATTTACAGCTTTTATCAGCTTAGTCACCAGAAAAATACTACCAACAATAAATTATCCCTTCATATATTCCCATCAATGATGCTCTCTAGTTTACCTCCACCAATGAAGTAGCATTTTCCCCGTCGTTGGTCCTGTTTGTTAGCAAGATTGCACAAACACTACTTGGCGGATTTTCCTGAAACTTGGCAGGAGGGTTGGACATATGGCGGAGAGAACTCATTACATTTTGAAGTTGATCTCAGATAAACAGGCAGATTAAGTTTTTTTTTGTTTTGTTTTTTCATTTGGTGCAAGATAGAGCTTTTTGGACCATTTTTTTAATCAATTACACATAAACTGTGTGACAGATTAGCATGACATAGGTGGAAGGGTGAGGCAGATGCCAAGGAAGAAATCATCAGATTTTGGATTGGATGCAGATAAAAGAATGGATCCAAGAATTTTTATCACTTTCTTTTTCAGTCACATTGTTGGCATTTTTCAGCATTTCTATCAATTATGCATAAACTCATGGATTCATGAAACTTTGTGTGCAAGAACGAGGCATGTGGCAGAAACAGAACCATTTAATTTTTGAATTAATCCACAGAATCCGTGGTTCCATGATTTTTTTTTTACTTCAACAGATCCCTGAGGGCAGCAATTTTGATGGTGCATATGTCTTGTTGGAATTTGGACTAGGGCTTGATTAAAAGGGATTGGTGGGCCTCGGTTCTATTTAATATTGTAACCAGCGGTGCACACGATAGTTGTTCCCAGCTTAGTCATGCAGCTGTACGGCTACTTTTATAGCTGCTGTTTTACTCTAAGGAAGGCAGAGTCAGTCTGTCAGCTGGTCCATCTCTTTAGTTCAGACTGAAGTATCATAATAACTATTCTATATGGATTGTTGATGTTCATAGATCCTAAAGGTCTACTGACTTTGGTAATCCCCTAACTCCAAAAAACCATGAGGTAGACTTTTAGTTTTTGGTAAAATATCTCAACAACTGTAGGATGGATAACCATGACATTTGGCACCGTTATCTACTGTGCCTAGAGACTGGATAAAGGTTTTGGAGTTATATTTAATTTCTAAAGTATTTAAGAACAGGTATTCTTGTACCTTAAACTTTTTTATGAAAGAACAGATATTTTCTTAAACAGTTGTCCAGCAATCTTTCCTGAAAACCTGAGGTATTCAAGTCAGCATTAACGATTCTTTCTCAAATGATGGCTGCAAAGTCGGTTCCAACTCGCACAATTTTTAACCTACCAAAGTAGCTGTACAATAAAAAAAGTTACAAGTTGTTTTTCAGACACAAACTTATGTTAATGCTCCGCTGATGAGCTTCCATCAATACTTTAAAACACATAATGAAGCAAACCTAATGATCCATTTCCCACATGGATCATTAAAGTTCCGGTTCAGAAGGACATTTCCAAGAGTGAGATGGCTGATTCTGGGAAACTGCAAGGAACGGACGGGCAAATATTAACAAATATATCAGGCAGAAAGGGATGTTAAAGGTGCTGGAAGTGCGTTTCTATTAGGTCCTGCCAGCAACTAAATTATTGGAACATAAAGATGGGCAGCAGAGACAATTTTGAGTGTAGCTACACACATTCATACTCAGCTTTACGTCCAATAAAATCAGAGCGGAGTGATAGAAGCTCATTGATTGCCATATGGAAAGAGAGAGTGCACTACATTTGGTTTAAATACTCAGCGGATATGAATGATTTTAAATGGCAACCGCACACATACACACGTCTAAGCCGGAGAAACCTCTTAGCTTAGTCACACCAATTAAAAATGTACCTGGAGCTACATCTTAATGAAGTACCCAGTGTAGTACGAGGAGCCTGAGTAGTGTGGGGTTGTCACATTTAGTTTGACCATGAACAGGCCTTTTCTCTCCAGCACCTAAATACTTTGATCCAAAAACAGGCTCATTAAAATACACTATACACACTTCATATGCAGCTTCTCAGCCAGAACAATATGTTTTAAAAATCTCATCAGGAGAAACGAGTTAGTGGCTGCTTTGTTGTCATTATTACTAGTCCAAAAAAAATATTGTTGCATGTTCACAAGTTATTTAATATGACAATCTGGATTTTTTTTTTTTTTTTTTTGAATCTCTGTAGGAACCAATTTATGTGCGGTTAATCGTGATTAATCGCAGTCTGTTAATGTGATTAACTCGATTAAAATTTAAAGAGAAAAAAAATTTGACACCGCTAGTTCATTTAAAATGTTTCTAGATAAAAGTTTTATTCCTTTCTCTCAAATGATACCTGAACGTTACCTGAAATCCCACCTGTTCAGTCTCAGTAAAAGATGAATCTTCAGTTCGTATCAGCTGCGTTTGAACCAGAGCCGTACCCAAGATTCAAGACTGAACCTGCTGCCCCTGTAAGTCTCCCCACAGGGCTGTCAGGCCAAAACCTCATTTGAGCCCAATGTCATTTGTAACCTCCTAATCCTCTATCTGAGATGATATGACATTGATAAATCCCTCTATATAGCTTCAACCATATTGAAACAAATTAAGATCAAGGTATTACTAAATGTACATTATCGAGATGATTTTCTTCTGACCTTGAGGGTCTGTGTGTCCAGCTGAAGTCAGCCACAAGTCAGGAAAGGACTGGATAAAAGGCTGGGATTGAGCAGAACTGAAATTAATTAGGATGATGAGATACATAAATGTATAATGCATATTATAATTGGTCCCACTGGCCTGCTTGATGCATCATTCGATGTCGGCTCTGTTAAATATTTTATATTCTCTAAGGTGTTTTCTGAGTAAAATGGTGGATGATGGATGCATTCAAATTAGTGAGAGATTAGAAGAACGATGGAAGACAGGGAATAGAAGAAGTGTGTTGATATGGATGTCAGGAGTGATGATGGTTTGAGGTGATCGTGACCTGCAGTATATTTGTAGCCAGAGGAATAACATATATATATATATTATGTATACTGTATATATAATAAGATCCCACAGGATCTTGGCTCTGTTGTTCTCAACCACTTCCGTTGGTGCCTTCCACCAGGACTTGACCACCATCCATCTTATAACCCTGATACCCTGGACTCTCTCAGGACATCTTTGCACAGCCGGCACCTTGGGTCCAGGCAGACCTCTGCCTCTATGGATCTGGTGCTTCAGGCGTGTCCTTGCCATGATCAGAGCCTCTGTGCCGTCCTTCCGTCCAGTCTTTTCCAGGCACCAGAAGGATTTCTTGATGTCAGCCACTTCCTCTACCTTCCAGATAGATGATTTTTGATCCACCACGATACATCCTTTTCTTCTTCTGAGGCCCTCTCTTCGTAGTGCATCCCTAGGGGCCACCTTGATGTATTCATGGATGCTCTTTACGTTGCTTGTGGAGCCTCAGGGTGCTGGAGATTTTGTGTGTCTTGTCATACATGTCTCCCCCTTTGGGAGTACTCCTTCCTCATCATGGTTCCCATTCATCTATGCTATTCTGTTAGCTTGGTAGCTCCACCCCTTATGTCATGGTCACCTTCCCTCTCTTTGGAGCCATACAGCCTCACCTTACAGTGATCTTGTACTTCTTTTGATGCAACTGTCCCTCATGATACTCCTCTGCACTTCTGTTTGGCGACTGACTTCTTTCTGGGCTTTCCTAATCTTGGAAAAGAGATTTCCATTTATGCACACTCAAATTCCAAAGTAGGGCTTCTGATCTGCTGTTCCATAGATGACGATATTACCACTAAGCCAGTATTCAATTCAATTTCAATTCAATTTATTTATATAGCACCAAATCATAACAAAAGTTATATCAAGGCACTTGAGAGCAGGTCTAGACCGGCTCTTCATTATGGAGAGACCCAACAATCCACCATGAGCAAGCACTCGGCAACAGTGGCGACAAAAAAATGCCTTTTTCAAAAGGCAGAAACGTCGCAGTATGCATACATATACATATACACTACCAGTCAAAAATTTGGACACAGTTTCCCATTCAAGTGGATGGGTAACTGTGTCCAAACTGTTGACTGGTACTGTACATATACAGTATGTGTACTTCACATTCATTTTGTTTAAACTTTTGAAAAACATTTGAAAGTTATATTTATTAGTTATTTTTTATTACCAAAATGGAAGTACATGCCTTTGTGCGAGTCGATCCAAACCATCGACTATAAGTGAGCACCGTTTTCTGTTCTGCATGCACCTATTTAACAGCAGTAGAGCAACGTGACTGCTCTAGAGCATGGAGGTAACAGACGGCAGCCCAACGATCTCAGGAGGAGAAGGAGGACGAAGAAACAATCGTTCCCCTGTGAGCTACTGTTCAAAATTACGACAAAAGAATGAAGGGGAGGTCTTCCAGGAAACCCCACTGCAGTATCACACACATTTATTTTACATTTCATCTGAGAATACAGAGAGGGCGAGACATTTTTCTGATCTGCGACACCTTGCTCATTTTTAACTTCACACACTCTAAGCTAAGTTAAAGTGATATGTTTGCTCCTGACAGGAAAAAATCAGGTAGAAAAAAGGACAGTCGTGATGTGATACATCAAACTGAAAGCAAAAAGAAGGTTGGTCCCTTCACTCTCTGTGCCACAGACAAGAAGAACTTAGAGGCATGGTGTCTTTTTGAGAAGGCTGAAGGCTGAAGGGTGTTTATTTTAAACCTAGTTTGAATATTTGTAGGCAAAATGTTCCTTTTGATAATCCCAGCTGCTCCGACAATTAAATGTAAACATGGATTCGATTCTTCTGCTGCTGAGCGACGAGGAGTTTGGCTCCAAAAGTCCTGGCTCTCATCTGGTCACTTACAGTACAGTTCCCAGCACCATTACAGAGAGTGCTTCAGGGGGATTAATGGTGGCATGGTGTGCCTCTGTTACCAGAGAGGCTGAATGAGAATCTGAATAGGAGAAGGATTAAAAGATCTGATAAAAATGTGTGTTATGTTGTTCAAAGACGTGAGAAAATAGTTAAAAATAAAAATGTTCAAAGGCTACAAACATTTATGTTTCTATTTGAATCTAAACGCATCTTATTTACACAGCTGAGCTGCAAAACCCACAGTATGCTGATCACGGACTGTGAGGCATGCAGCCCTTTAGAGTCACTGAACCTGAATCGATATTAGATCTCCTCTTGGCTTTTGCTATCTCACTCAGATTTATCTCTTCATATATCTACATGTGCAGTTATGAATGAGAAATACTGCATGTCCATGTGTAAAAGCATGCATTTTACATGTTTTGACGTATAAACCTATCCCACATCTTTGACATGCACACTTGTGAGTCCTTGGATAACTGGGCATCTTGTTATCTGTGATCCTGACTGATTAACCTGTCCTGCCTGCTGCTGAATCGAGGGAAGCACTCTGGAGCCATTAAACGTGGCATACAACCTACTTCCCCGAAGATGTTTTGCATGAAACCTGAAATAATTGAGAACCTGGCAGGTCTAAACACACATGGCCTGTTTTCACCACATGCCAGGTTAAATTACAATGAGTCCAGGATATTTTTCACCCCTCTGCTGGTCACCTTTCAATAAGGCCACAGCTGGAATCATGATCAAGGACGTGCATGAAAACCCTTGCAGAGTTTGATTGCACTGATTAACAACCTCCACAGTCTTACTAATATATATATATATATATATATATATATATATATATATGTGTATATATATATATATATATATATATATATATATATATATATATATATATATATATATATATATATATATATACACGTATGTCATGATCACCACTTTATATCTTGTATATGTGCCTGCCTGTAATGCTTATATGCTTCACTGTTATTGCATTTTAAATCACTGCAGGTGGAAAGTATTTTAAAAAGAGCATTTTTGGGCAGTTGCAGCATCCTATAATAAAATGATAATGTAAGATTTGAAATTGGTTAATAGCACCCAAATGGAGAATTAGTGCCCCCTGAACCAACCCATAATTTTCACAATAGCAGTAGTGGATGATAATATGCATTAATTTGCATTTTCATTTGCAGATTTCTGCAAAGATCTACACACATCTGCATGGAAACCTGACTTTATATGTTAATAGCGTGTGTCAGGAATATTATGAATACAATTTCACATAGAAAATTTGCTAATGAGCAGATAGCACTGGGTCATTTTGCTCATGAGGAAATGATGCAGCAGGAAACTGGGCAATTAGCTGAGTTGGGACCTAAGATTGGACTGTGAGGATGAGACGCTTTGGGCTCATTTAGTTATTGACAACATAAACCAACTGGTGTCACTTTTTCTTCTCATTTTTGATCCACTGCCCCCCAAAAAAATAATAAAAGTTATTTGCTCTTTATGGTAATGATATTTCTTTGAAATGTTCATCAAATAAATTTGATTCTTTTTTCATTCATGCAAAATATCTCTGAAAAAAATTCATGTTAATGTTGTATTTATCCAATCCAATGTCCAAATCTATGACAGCAGGCTTAAAGTTACACAATTAAAACAATGATAGAGGGAGTTACATTAAGAATTCATGTCTGTCTTTGGTGTTACGTCAGATTGTGCCAAGGGCACCATCACATGTTTTCTGCACATACGGTATCAATACTACATCAGTGTTAAAGTAGGCTATGAATATTATTTAACTTACATGGAATCACATGACGTCAGGTGAATTATGGCTTTGTCCAGATACCGTTGCACAAAATATCATCATTCAGTCTATAACCTTTCACAGATACACAAAATCCACTTTCATGACTCTGAATCTGCATCATCTCAGCTTCATGTTGGTGGCAGTGTCATGTCTCAACCCCTTTTATTATTATTTATTCATGATATTGGCCAAATGTGACAAAAAGGCCCTATCTAGCAATGTTGAAACAAGTGTAAAAGTGATTCGGAATCTGCATTTGTACCTTGAATTCAAAATTTAATCAACTTGGCCCAAGATCCACTCATACACAAGATTTCATCTAAATCAGACACGGACGATCACATAAAAGTATGTGAAAAAAATATCTGAAAGTATGTGGGAGCAGACAACCGAAGAAAAATAATGAGTGATGATAACATAGTTTGAGTGCTTTCATTTCAGAGGGTTTAAATCTGACATCATACAGGGAGGAATCAAACATAAGTCACTGTAATTTCCATTTGGGAGAGGAGGCCAGATGGGCTGGCTTATTCAAGGATCTGTGGTGTTTTATCAGGTTTTATGTGGCAGAAAAAGACTGTGTCACTGGTTTCCAGGACATAATGGTAATGGGATTTTGGGATTAAGCTATAAAGACTAAAGTGGTATCACCACTTTAATTTAAGAATGGAATCTCTGTATACTGTTGCAGGTTTGGACAATATGTTGATTGCGATGTATTTATATATATATATATATATATATCCTTGACATTAGAGATGTATTTCAGCTTAATGGAAGCAACAGCTCTGATTTATCGCGGAGGTTTTCACACTTCTACCAGCAGAGAAACGCTTGTTCATTTTCTGAACAATGACAAACAAACCAAGACAGCACATCCCACACAGCAACACATGCAATCAGATGGAGGCCAGAGGTGGCCTCGAGACAGCAAGCATTATTCTTACTAATAAGCCGTGTCGCAGTGGAACACAACACACATCCATCAGACAACAACAAAACTGTCTACCTGGAAAGTTTAAAGCACGCATGACGACGTCTGCTCGTTACCACATGACGTACAATAAATGGTCTTAATTGGAGTAATGTTTCTCTTAGTTGAGGCTGGTTTAGAGGCACATTTGTGGACTTCATTTCTCAGAACGGTGAGTTCAGGAACTTTGAGTTGAGCAATTTACACATGATTGAGCTCCAATTGCTCAAATCAGATTGAGATTTCCTGCAGGGAAAATAACAGTGCATTGAATCACAGGGCCACATAGAAAGACAAACAACCATTCGCACTCACATTCACACCTATGGTCAATTTAGAGTCACCTATATATTACATGTTTTTAGTGGTGGAAGGAAGCCGGAGAACCTGGAGGGAACCCAGGCAGACACGCGGAGAACATGTGTCTCAGGTCCTCAAGTGGATTTCAACCCAGATCCTTCTTGCTGTGAGGCAATTTATTTAATACACAAGTAATGGAAACTTTGTAAAGGATGTTCTAGTTGTTGAAATATATGAATGAACTCTTAAAACTTCCATTGTATCTTTTTAGTTACAACGTATATAGCGTGTTAAAATATTGATTAATTGACAAATACTGCTCATAATGAGGATGATTATAGTCAAAAGCTAAATATTGGCTGGACATAACTTTTGGCCTGACACGACTTGTGCATTATGCAAATAACTGTGTAGGAATTAAGTGCAAATAGGAAACATATCCGATACAAACATTAACATGTGAATTATCTAAACTTAATCCCCATTCAAAACTTGAAACCACATCATCATATGAGATCAGAAAATAAACCTGACAGTTTATGTTTTGATATTTTTTTATTGGAATCCATTGTGATATTAAGACTCACATGTTTTCCTCAAAACAAAATCACAGAAAGTTCAATTTTAATAAATGTCTGATTCATGTTTATATATTGAGCATCAATGACGAGGCTTAACAAAAACCTGTTGTTGCTGCATGCGGGATGCGGATGGCTGACATTTTGAAAGATATTGAGCTGCAAACATCAATATCAGACTGTTTGGATGGTAATTTATTTGGATCACCTGCTGTCAGAAAACAACAATAATTGTGCAAATAATCCATCAAGTCAGCACGTGCTGAGAACATTATCAGTAAAAACATCAATGATGATGCTAATATCCTCCTTCCTCATAGAGACTGGCTCTATAAATGCATTCATCTGTATTCAAGGCACAAGTGGGACTGAATTTTTCATCTTGAGAGCACCAGTTGTTTATTTATTTTATTATTTGCTGATCAATCTTTATTTTTTTCAGGGCCAGTTCCATTAAGATTCTTATACACTGTGAATAATTCATAAGTATCAGAGCTCTTATTCACCATCAATTAGGCTCATATTGCTGAAGACCTGCTGGGATTAGAGACTCCCCAGAATGGTCTTTAAGCTAATCGAGGTGACGACCAGCAGGTACTGTCATACTAATGGTCATCAGACTGTCAGGTAGCCCACTAATGGGGCCTGTATCCCTCATCCAGAGACCTGACTGACCTTACATGCTCTGAAATATACCTGAGGCAATTATCACGCCTGAGGCTGTTATCATTTCACCCAGAGTATCTCGTGTGACCCATCATATAAACATTAGAAGCTATCTAATTATCAAGAAGGACAATATATCAATGTCAATCCTCACAGGAAAATCAGATATTTTCAAGTGGCAAGCAGCCGTCCAGAGATCAGAGGAAGGCTGCTCTGCATGACTGAAGTGACATTTATTAACCATTCAGATTGGTTTGAGTAATAAAATATGACTTGGAGTGCCTTAAAAAGAGTAATAAGAGATTCAATTAATATTTTCAGGTGGAGCTATAATAGAATGTTTTCTATAAAGTTTTTAATTTGTCTTAAAACAACCTAGACATAAAACACATACTCACCAAAAAAATAAACAAATGTAAACAAACTTAATTTTAATAAAAGAAGCAAATTAGGCGTGTTCTATCAACTGGTTGATGGTTGATGGCTCCAACTCTTCTGAAAAAAAAGGAAAAAATACCAGAGGGCAAGTGAAAAACTGTTTTGCAGAATTGTGTACTTTCTTTCGAACGTTGCATTTCCATCAATGTTTTCTAATGATTTTTCTAATGAAACACACTGTAATATCAATAAGTTGATAGAAAGGCAAACACACAGGAGGAAAAGATGTAAATGGTGCCACGACTCGTTTGTGAGAGAAACCCTGATTGACTCCAAAAAGTTTCTGTAGTCTTCTTACAGGTTTATCTTCCATGTGTGGTGCAACATTTATCACCTCTTTCAAATGACATCATCAATCACTGGCGAGCCACGATCAATAACACGGGTCTGTCCTCAGACTGGGAGGTGAACAGTTTGAGTGTTTGTTTATTCGCTTTTCTAAAGCACCTGTGCTATAGTTACAGAAAACCAATGATGGCTCAGAGATGATCATTCAAAAGTGAAAAAAATAAGACACATCATTGTAGCCAATTGGACAGAAGGTGTTACTACTTGTGTAACTTAAATACACTTTTTCTTACAGCTTCTCTACTAAGAAAATGTAATAATAATTCAGCTTTGTTGTCTCTTACTCAGCGGACAATCCAGCTCATTTCAGGTACTGTCTGGCCCACAGAATCGACACCACTCAGGGCCACAGCTGGCTTCAGTGCAGAGGAGGGTTTGATCTTTTTATCTCCACCCACAACGACTACTGTAAGTGTTGGATTAATGGCTGCTTTGTACACTAACCCCAAGCAAAACATTTTACATCCCTGGGCATTTATGTAATTTCATATTTTAGAGGCAGACAAACAGCATTTACATGCGTTTAACCCTCTGCATCTCATGATGAGTCACCCTCACCATGTACCACCAAGCCTGCAGCTACTGTGTCAGTCCTGTTCGTTTTTTAACTGCAACGTAATGTCCACTAATCAAGTTCCTTGCTCAGGCACAACAACAATCCTATTTCTCATTGTTTCATCCAACTATTTGTTCATCTTTTTATTGCACGTTACCAAACAAAGTCATATAAATGTATACAAGGTAAGTACCTGGATGTTGGACCAATGGAGGGGCTGCAGAGCCCCAACACACAGCATTTCCATCCCTAGAACATTGGTCCATTTATTGTAATATGCAGAACAGTGACAAAAAAATTTGGCCCCGAACAAACCCTGAACTGAGACTAACAGACAAACAAAAGAAACAAGTAAAAACATTAAACTCCTTGGAGAGGTCATTATTAATAACTGCTTCAATGCATTTTAATAAATGTAGATTTGTGCAGTCAAAATATATTCAAAAACACTGTGAGTTAGTCTGAAACAGTACAATATTCCACCCCCACTTGTTTGTACATGCTGAAGGTTATTCTCAGAGGGATGCACCCTCTCAGTAGATTATATTAAGCTGTCAACGTCAGATTGATTTTCTGTATATGAAGTTTGGCCAGCGGAAAAGATGTAAGCTTTTATTCAAATAAACAAAAAACTAAATTATTCATAGTCTGTCTGATACACTCAGCGCTGGTGAGATCATTAATGGATTCACCAGACAAATATCTCACTCAACAGCGGCTCATTTATTGTTTTTCTGACGAGAAACACATCCGACGGTGACAGAGCTGCTCTGCTGATTTACAGTGATACTGGAAATTAATTCTTTTTTTTTCACACCGTGTGTTCATGTGCATTTTATCTTTGCTGCCCTACAGGTTATCGTGAATGCAGAAAAATGATATTCACTGTTAACCTTTTCCTATTCATAGTATCCCTGAAGGCCAGAGTGTGTCTTGGAAGAAATTCACGAGGTAAATCCTCTTCCAGGTTATTACATGAGACCAGATCCACCCCAGAATCCTCTTCTTGGGTAAATCCCTACAAAGTAAAAGTTCCACAGCAGAAACAGCTAAGATGGTTTATATCAGGTCAGTTAACTGTGTTCTGGCTTTTCTCTTTATCCCGCTGCACTGACTCCACCTCTATGCCCTGCCTTTGGATCCAATAGCATCATACTCCACCACTGCCAGTCATGTCATGTCCGCTCTCTTGGAAGTGACTGAAGCTGACATCCTGGATGCTTTCCTTTGCATGCACAGCAAAAACATCAAATAACTGCCTCAGTGCAAGAACAGAGGGGATATAAACAGATCCAGTCCAGAACTTTTTCTCCCTGTCATTGACGTCGACCACCTCCCTGTGACTCCACTGCAGCACATAAATTAACTGTTATATTGAGTCAACTTAACATTGTCTCTGAACGTAATCCAGGTAGCGATTACTTTTCCCTTATAAACATATCTGCTGTTGCAAATTAGTTGGATATAAACGTAATGTCTAGGAGACAGCTTTTGTATTTTCATATTATCTTATGGATCTTATCTTTTATGGATATATTATATCCATAAAAGCAGCTCTCACCACAGATCAGATCTATCTGATTTAGGGAGCTTGTATTCTGGACACACTGGAATACATCCAAATTGTTCTGCCTATCCTGTCTATCCTATACAGTATATTCCATTATACAGTAATTCAACACCACACACAAAAGAAGATGTAATAATAGTCATCATGTTTTTCCTGGGGTTATGTATAAAAACCAACACCATAGAAGAATGAGAATCTCATGGCATTACCTTTTCCTACTCTTCTTCTCTTTTTTTTTTTTTATAGCTCACTCTAAACCCAGGGCAGTAAAATCAGTGAGTGGATACAATCATTTGAAGAATCTGACACTAATGTCCCCCCCGGCTGTTCCACTGTTTTAAGACAGCGTGCACTCAGATAAGATTTCTTCTTCTTCTCAGACTTTCACAGGTGACCTGAATTTATTATTATTACAGGGAGATTCGGCTCATCATCACATTGTCTTAGTGTGTTACGATGATTGCTGACAATAACGATGTTACATCAGACAGATTCGTGGCAGGAAGACATGACAGAAATCGCTGAATGGCTGAAAAAGAGAGTAAGGCTTACGGTAAGATTCCTACCTGCAATCGTCTGACATTTATTTGGCAAAACAATAACAAAATAATAACTGTGTGGATTTCAAATCCATCTGTTTCCATAAAAAACATCAAGCTATTTGTCCTCGAATCTGGAAATTCTGAAAAAAAAAAAAAGCAAATCATTTTTTGGGCTACTTCAAATTAAAATATTTGAATGTTTCTCCTCAGCTTGGTTGCATATGGCCAACTACAACGCCAAACATTAATAATACAAAATAATTCATAATAATTCCATATTCATGTCTCATGGTCCAAGGATTGAACCAGGAAACTCTTGTTGTACATATTGCAATAAAAGTCCCAATATAAAACATAGTTATTTATCCACAATAGCTTACATTCTGGTTGGATGAGAGAATACTGCATATGGATTTTAACATGTGGTTCCTTGCCTTGAGAAATAAGCCAAAACTGGCATCACTGGGGGACATGATTGAGGCATTTCCTTTGGCAAAAAAGTCTCAGCTTTAGTCACACTGGGCAAATTATAAACATTAGAAACTGTCCTGCATCTATTTCTTTAGCTCTGACTCATCTCCAAGTCATTGATTCCCCTTAAATTCAGCTGAACAAAGGCTGAGCTGCTAGAAGATTTAAAAAGAGAGGGAGAGATCACTCATGAGAATACCAGCATATGAGGTCACTTCTACCTCTCATTAACCTCTGTAAATAATGTTAACATTCTTTTCCCAAATCCTCTCGTCCCAGTTTCAAGATTGAACATTTGATTTTCTTGATCAACCATGTCCAGCTTGAACCAGAAGACGGGTCCTGTAGCTACATGAAACACTGAAGCCTCTGCTCCAGGTGTATTAGTCACACTTTAGGACTAGTCAAAGAGAAATAACTGTGCTTCTGCAATTCTAATAATAATTTAAAAAAACACTTTAACACTGAATATGAATCACCATGACTCACTGTGGAGTATAAAACCCACGACTAACAACCAAAGAAACGTGACATTGAATTTCCAGATGCAGGAAAGTACGAAGGCGTATTTTGAATGGATAAATAGATCTCCTTCTGAGCAGCTGTGACGTTATCCAGAACGCGATGACTGACTCATGTCATAAAACACAACAGAACAACAACTCTTTCCACTCCATCACCCTCACTCCCTCACTCAGCCGCCTATCTGTACCTCCCTTTTAGAATAATAGTGATTCGTGGGCTTGTTGATTCAACGACATGTTTAAGAGGGAAGGAAAACTATTACTTTTATTTGAATTATGTGTTTTTAAAACTGTATTTGTTGCAGCAATCAAGGAGTAAATGACTTGTGGTCAAGCATGGAGCTGCCATCCGGAGGCCTCCTGGTCCTTAAACTGCTGAAAATAAAAGCGAAATGCCAGATGGTGTTAGTGGGCACTCATGATGATACAGCAAAGTGATGCGTAACACATGTTTTGATTATAGATTGTGTTACATCTGCTTTATCTCTCTACATTAATGAACAACTAGGATGGATCCCTAACTAATCCTAAAATATGAGATCAATCGCCATGAGGTAGCTGATGGGAGCGCAGATTTTTTTTTTTTTTTATTGCCTCACTGCAGGAGTATATCAGGAGGCTATCACAGCTCGGTCCAATTATTTTGGAAGAACATGTTCCATTTCTCCAAACTGTCACTTTATTGGTAAGAGATCTCTAATTAGTCGCCATGTATTCCGAACCAATGTCTGCAGGTTAAGCCTTGAAACAAAGTAATGGATGTGAAAGAACATTAAGAACCTTTAGCGACCACCAGACAGACCCACCTGACTGGATGTGTTCAGGATGTATGTGCACTCAGACACAGAGAGGAAGTGGATGTAGACCTTCAGTTTATCATGACAGCTGGACGGAATATTAGTTTTATAAGTCAGACTCCACTGAGAACCGATTATCTGAGGACGATTATCATTATTATGGTCACAGGTTCCCAGGTTCTTTTTCTATGTTGTCTGTCCCCGTCTGTCTTTGGACTTTCTGTGGACACTGTCGCTGTTTGGCAGTGAATGAGGCGTGAATATGATGTTGCTCTGTCCTTGTCACTCCATTACCTGCTCTCTCTGCTTCTCATTACAGCCTCTCCCCCTGTGAGCGCAGGAACACTCTGACTGCAGGGCTATTGTATTGGATTACATTATGCTAAGGCCCCGTTTACGTGGTGGCGCTTTTGCTGGAAATGGAAAATATTTGTTTTTGCGCTTTTAAATGTTTCTGCATTCACACGGCAACGTTTTCTAAACGATCCCCGTATGCATGGATATGTAAAAAGGGAAACAAGAGAGTCATCAGCATAAACAAAAACCAGACCGTTCAACGTTGTTTTTTTTGGGGGGGGGGGTTTATTCTGGTTGTTATTCTGTTCATATTATTTCCGTGTACATGAATAATGCTGGAGCTGTAATAGGCATGCGGGGCTGTGATGTCTTCGTTCTCTGAGGAGATGCATTTTGCCTGTATGGTATGACAGTACAGTGGCATTTTCAAAAGATTACTTTTGAAACCCGTTTTCAAATATTTGCGTTTTCAGGCCCATTGTCTAGTAAACGAACAGCCTTCATGCAATCATGTGTTGGCCCTGTGATGAACTGGTGACTTGTCCAGGGTGTACCCTGCTTCTTACCCAATGTCAGCTGGGTTAGGCTCCAGTCCCCCTGCACATGATGAACGGTTACAGAATATGGATGGATGGATGGATGGATGGATGGATGGAAAGCAAAAGAAGTGCGATGAAAAAAAGCAGCGTTTGCAATCATTTACCTTTCCCGTTAGATGGCGGCTGGTCTCATCCTCTGCTCAGAGAAGCTCCTGAACCTCCAGCTTTCTCCCTAATTTGAAGACATTTTCAGCTGTTTTTCCTCTTCTTTGAGTTAGCTGCTAACTGCTGCTAGCTGCTTTTTAAAATCTTTTTCAATCGTGAGTCGCAGACTTAATACGTCATCAAAACGTCAGACCTTTTTAACCCCTATTAAAGGCACAACAGCACCAGCTTGAACAGGATAAGAGGCTAGTGTCTACTCATGACCCCCATAAAGAGTTCAAACCCATCCCCCTGCATCAGCAGCTGACCGTAATAAGCCAGGTTCATAAATGAATGGAAGCTGTTAGAGCAGCAGATGAATGTCCATTTTGGAATGACAATTGCATGAAGGCGTAAAGTTTAGTTATCCACGTTTGTCGCTGTACAAAAATCTGTACATGTAGACGTTCACTCTACACACAGAAATCTGTCAGAAAGCAATATTCTCCACGCATGAACACATAATTCAGACTGAAGTCAGGAAACATGCATTTTTAATAAGAGCACTGAATTCGAAATAAAAGTTTAATGTTCTGTTGCAAATCCGAGAAAGGTACTACTGTACTCCTCATCGTGATTCCAGCTCCCTGCTGCAAACACTGTATACATTGTGTTAAATCTGAGTGCCTATCACAGTGCATTGCTTTCCACAGCATACTACAAACAGCTCTTTGAAAATGACAAAAATTTTACACCTTAATGAGGGGCCTGAAGGAAAGAAATCAAAATGAAAGTGAATTAATTGAATGATGACGTTGACGGTTGAGCTGCATGCAGTCGGAGGTCTCCTGTTTCTCCTGCAGGCAACTGATAATAATCGCGGCAAACCAATTTCCTTCTGTATGAAAACTTTGCTACGAGGTGAAATATCTATAAATAGGTAAACATTTTATTAATATATAAACGCTTGTCCTATACAGCCACCTCATGAGGAGATACACCAGAGAGAAAATAATAAATGGCCTGTCCTCTGAAGACCCATGCAGGGTTTACTCCATCCTATAGCTGCAAGGGACTAACGGGACGAATGACTGAGCTGCCAACAAGACACATGATCATAAAGGATGAAACTACCGGCCGATAACCTGCCTCTCAACAACATGGAAGCTCCTCTCAGGCATCATAGCAGCAAACTGGAGATACAGTATATACACAGTGTTTATATAGTACCAGTAAAAAGTTTGGACACATTATCTTTATTGTTTCCCACGTACATTATTTTGTGTTACATGTCTTTAAAATGTATTTTATTTTATTTATTTTATTATTTTATTATTTTATTCTAATGTGTATTTTTTATTATGTAAATAGGTTCATAATAAATACTTTAAATAAATAAAGCACACATCACATTTTACCCTCCATTCACATGTTTAATGTCTTTCTTCTGCTGAGTCAGATTGATACAACTGGTTTGGGGAAAAAAATCTGTGACTTGAACAAACTTTGCAGTGGTAGATGTGACCTATCTGAGGACACATCCAGTTGTCCTCACCTTCCACTGGTAACTGGTGTTGCTCAGCAAATGCCTGCAGTGGTCTGCATAGTTTCTGCTGTATATCTCACTAAGTTATGGAGCAGCATAAGAAAGACATTTAATCAACTGGATAAAGAATGAAGAGGAGTCACAGCAGCGGAAGCATCTGTGGCTCTGAGATAAACTCTGGAGGGGCTCACAGTGTGAAACTCTACTGTAAATCACAGGAGAGAGGATGAGTGAAAACTGATGCCTCATCTCATTAAAAGATTTTTTGTCACTGCCAAAGTACAGTAGGAATAATGACTTGTATTCAATCAAGCTCCAGACTGGGAAAATGGGAAACTTAATAGCCAGAGTGAATATAACTGCATATTTCCACTCGGTTGTAAACAGCTTCAGTGGACGGTTGGATGGCTGATTTACTGATTGTGTTCTGGAAGACGAGATCTTTTTTTCAAAAAGGATGCAAGCTTTGAAATTGATATTGAATTTAATAATGCTACACATACAGCAGAGCTAGATGTGCTGACAGATTAAAGGTGAAAAGACAAAAAAAAAGTGCTTATATGTTCTGTAGATCATCTAAGAGCAGAGTCCATTTAAGAGGCAATCCCTCTTAAAGATTACCTTGGCTACAAGATATATTATTTATTAGAGAGACTTTCCTGTGTATTGAATTTGTTTTATAGCTCAGACATACAAAGTGGAAGGCGATGGATATTTCTCCTCTGCTGCACCACCATCACCATTTAGCATATTTCCAATGTCGTATTTGCAACTTCAGCGGCAGCGGATAATCTCATTTCACAAAATGTGCTGTGCAATGAAGTCTGGGGACATGAATGAGAAAATGTGTTCAGTTTGATTAGTCTTCCTCCATTTGTGTTTAAAAGATAGCACAGACAGTTTGAGGCTGCTCTGCCGTGAGATATAGAAGTTCTGTTTTCGTATTATTATTATCTAGCATTAGAAAATTTAAAGGCACATTCATTAAAGAGTAGCACCTGTCTGTAATTATAACCAAACAGCATCTAAAATAAATTTAATGTTTTAATTGGTGTCCAGGTTCAATGTACTCTACATATTGAAGGGATCTTGGAATTCTTTATGAGAACTTACACATTTTTATTCAAATATATTTTATAAATGTACAATTTGAAAGTTCTGGCGATATCCAAATCTTCCAGTGGTTGTGGCAGTCCATGAGGAGGAGGATTACTGCTGTAATCAGTGCTGATAGGGGACACACTGATTACTGATTGTGTAAAAGGTTGTATACTCCAGTTTATGGTGCTTACATTTTGGTGTTGTTTTTTGTTATGTCTCTGTATCGTATTTGTTTTACCCATTAAACTAAGATAACCATTAAAAGTGAATATGTAACGAAATACCCGTTGTTATTTTCATATGACACAAACTGCCTGAGCAAATTTGCAAATAAACACAGTGGTGCCTTTTTAAATCATTTGAGTGTATATGTGTATTTTTTTTAACCTTATCATATATTTTTGTGCTAAATGATAATATAATAAGTCATAAGTCTTGATGCTCAAACAGAAACTATACAGACGTTTGGTTTATAATTTATAGTTTGAAGAATCTATTAATTCACTTAATTAAACTATACTTCTCTTGTCTTGGTCTCCATATATTTTCTTAATCCTGTGGGGTCCATCGACCCCGGCGGGTATAAATGGATCTTTACTCCCATCTGATGGACACTTGAGGTACTGAGTCTCCGGGGCCCGTGTGGAGAGGTGAAGTAAAGATGCGAGCATTAGGGTTTGATTGAATTATTCAGAGCCTTGGAGTCAAGACCTTATTCCCATTTAGCCTTGTGATCTAGTTTAAAATAAATGAATTTCCAAACTGACAGCTTAAGTAAAAAAATAAATAAATAAATAACCTACTTTACAATAATAATAACGTCCCCATCTTTTCAAGCAATTTTAGAAAGAGGAATTTAATTCATAGACCATATCAGAAAGTTACTAGATAACATCTTCAATCACAGAGCAGTAATCAATAAAAGAAAATCAATTATCCGTGCCATATAATCATCTGTGCTGGAGAAGCCATTGCTGTAAAAGTCCGCGCACATTGTGTCCTGGACAATGATGCACGGGCGCAGAAAAATCTTTTCACACTTGCAGGCGACGCATGCGCGTAGAGGACACCAACTGGTTTGTGTCAAGTCGAGTCAGACGGATGTGATCGAGCCAAAAATCACCTGTATTCTGGCATTCATGGTGACACAGTGAGTACACGTTTGTATTTGGACAATGTAGGCCTCTTCGAAATAATGCATCGTGTTTGTGCATCTTTTTGGAAAATAAGGGGAATTGATTTTCAGGATCCTGAGAGGCTGGAGCATCTTTATATAGATATTCCAACATGCACAAATAGTATAATTTATCTTCACTATTGTGATTTGCACTAAAATGCCAGTGTCGCTGATCAAATACATAGAAATGTCTGCAGAGCTGCTGGGTTTTTGATTTATTTTGGGGGTTTTTTTATGGGGATTTTTTGCATCGGAAGAAAGAATCATCTGGCTACATATTATCAGCTCATCCGATCCAATGATTTCATTATGTTTCTATAAATGGCTGCATGCTGCTTGCTTCTGACTGCTTGTCATGACTTGACCATCGTGCATGTGTGTGTGTGTGTGTGTGTCCTCCCGTGAATGCGACTGATGGATGCTGATTGCTGCGGTCCAACAGTAACGCCTTGCCGCTATTTCTGCTCATCCCTTAGAAAGAGAGGAGAGCTGTTATTGTTGCTCATCACATTTAGGTTTGGTTGCATTCAGTGTGATCCAATAACCCGGTAGGATATTTGCATTTGGCTTCTCGAGCTGTTTGCCAGGCGTAATCTGAACCTAAACGCACCATACACCTTCCTTTCTTGATTTTAAAAAAAAGAAAAAATGTCGATTATTGAGGTCACATTAAACAGAATTTGACCAGACGCGTCATGACCGTGAAGTAGTCGTGAATTCCGCAAGATACTGTTTGGCAATAATGGTTTCTGGCTGATTTATCGCTCAGGCTGAGCTCAATCCCTTCTTTTAGGCCATCCTGCCAGATCTCTAATCTCAGTGATTTCCTGGATCTTGTGATGATATTCCATTTTAATGCGGTAATAATCTACCAGGAAACCCCTCCCCAGCCGGCTCTCACTGTGGTCTCCTTGTGTCCTCGCAGTCCATGGGCTCAGAGCGGGTGGAGATGCGTAAGAGACAGATGCAGGTTCATCAGGAAGCAGCTGCCAGTGTCCTCCAAGCGCGCCACAGCATGGGAAACACCCCCACCAACGCTTCAAACGCCTGCTGCTTCTGCTGGTGCTGCTGCTGTAGCTGCTCCTGGTAATGGCTTGACACTTCACTGCTTCCCACACAGCAGGGCTGGAGACAGGAGATGTGTGTCTAAAGGCTCTTTTAATGTATTCTAAATATATTTTCTACATGGGCACACTGTAGGTTGAAATGATGGGTTTAGATGCTAATGTGTTGTCAGCCACTAATCTGTCCATTTAGACGATATATCAGCTTATGCTTCATTTGCTGTCCTCGTGAACTTAATAAGGAGACTTTGAATAAGTTCACATCCCCAGATTGAAGTGACTCATTTCAGACTTTTTGCCTTAATGTGACAGAAATCTAATTTTTTCAAGGCCGTGTGAACAAAAATCTTTCTACTAAGATGTGAGTCACTTATATGTGGTTGTAGATCTGATACATATCTGATTCGTGGTTATGCGACATGAATGAGAAGTCAGATCGGAATTCTAGCGCATCCATTACGGTTTGAACCCCATGAGTTGTCTAACAAATATGATGTTTTTTGATGATGGTGATGCAGTAGACCAGTGCAAAAATGCATCAGTCTGTGCATGGCTGGCATTTCGGAGACCAGATGTGTTCACATTAGAGCTAGATACACGTCACTCATCATTATGATAGTGAGCCATCAAGATAACCAAATCTGACCCGAGCAAAAAATGGGAATTGAATAATGAGGCTTGTAATGTGAACATAGACTATGTCATCAATATCCCCAGCAACAGGCTGTTTGTTTCTGATGTGGCTACTGGTTTGTGAGACAGCACAACGCCCCAAAAGCAAATTTCACATCAAAGGCCATAACTACAAGCAATAATGTTTTTTCGGCAGTCATTTTCCAACTCAATCGACAACAACAGACAATAAACCTGTCGACAAAATTCAGCTTTTCTATCCTCAACGGTTTTTGAGAAAACCCGTTCACATGAACAACACTATGTGCAAAATTCAAATCAAGATCTTTTATCACTATGTGGCAAATTCAAATTTTGAATGGACCATAACTCTACAAAAAAATTGTTTTTTGGCAGTAATTTTTTAGTTCAATCTACTGCAGTCCATATTAAAGCTCACTACAACATTTAATTGGCCTATCTAACAGTTTTTGAGAAAACTTGTTCAGTTTGAAGTGTGACACACTCTTTAGAGGGCAGCACAGGGAGCATGGGTTAGCACTGTCGCCTTTCAGTAAGATTCTGGGTTTGAATCCAGACCTGTGTGGAGTTTGCATCTTCTCCCCGTGTCTGTGTGGGTTCCCTCTGGATGCTCCAGCTTTTCCCCCACAGTCCACTAACATGCAATATACTGAAGGTGAATTGGTGACTCTAAATTCCCCCTAGGTATGAATAAGAGAGTGAATGGTTGTTTATTTCTCAATGGGTTGGCTCTGTGATAAATTGGCGAGCTGTCGAGGGTGTTCCTCGCTCAATGTGATCAGGGACAGGCTCCAGCCCCGCTATGACCCTGTAAAGGTAATTATAGAAATGGATGGATGGGGTACCTCTTAAGAAAGTACAAATACAAGTGCCTTCTCCTCTGATTTATATCAGATTACACAGATGCTGTATCGTATTTCTGAGAAAGTGTAAACCCTGTTCCAGGACCAGAGTGGTCTAATATAAACACTATTAGGCTCAAAGAAGAGAAAGAAGAATTGATTGATCAGTTACTCAATGTACAAGGAAATGTATCAGTATCAATATCAACAGGTCACTTTTTGTACAAAAATTGGAAAAAGATACAAAATTAAATGTGAGTATTTGATGCTTTTTCTCTGCTTTATACCCAAATGTCTTTTTTTATTATATATATTATATATATTATATTGTAGCTCATCAATGCAACATGTTTATGAATGGAATATTGGTATCATGTGGAATATTGGTATCATATGTGTTTTGAAGGGTGCAGAACAGCATGTCTATATTCAAAAATCAAAGGAATTCTTGTCAGGAATTTAGTTTCCTGAGGCACAGATTTGTATTTTTCTTTTGCCTGTGGAACATCACACATTATGTACGTGTGATGCACTAAATATAATGTGACACAGCAGCAAATCGCATAAATTCATCAGATAATATGAAGAAGTACCTCTTGGCCTCATTCGGAGCAGCACTATAGCGGATACTACCTCCTTTTTTTTTTTGCCTTGCATCCATTGAACAACACTGCAGCCTCCACCATCATCCCAGAAAAACAGAAACACAGAGCTCCTGTGACCCACACTGGATCTCATTGGATGGAGGCCTCAGGGGTTTTAATCTGCTCTGGACTCATCAACCATTTACTTGTGCTTCCTCTGAGAACAGCAAACCTGTTGTGTGCAGAACACAGCCATGCTAATTCACTCCACTGAGGATGAGTAAATACGTTTTGTCTCTACATCTATATCAATTCCATCTAATTGTAGCAGCTACAACAGCCACATTCCCAGATGGGATGGCTCTCACCTGAGCCAATTAGTCTACAGCCAGCTGCTACATCAGGTGTTGGGGACATTTTAATTAAGCACAGGAGATCCCACAGGATGATGTGGACAGTTGACACACTTTAATATTTACATAAATGTCCCCCAGTGTTCCCAGTAGACCCCCCCCCCTGAATCTGATGTAGGTGTTCTGTTATTTCAAAAGTAGAACAAACAACATACAGTGACTTGGTATGATATAATAGTCCTCCAGAAAATCAATGCACGAGTGTTTGTTGCACTGTAATCTATTATGTATTGTCATTTTCCAAGCTATTCCTTTAAGTGGAAGAAATAAATGTCGTGTAATAAATGTTCCTGCTCTGACAAGACTCCAGGAAACACCCAGCCATGAAATAGTTCTGCACATTACTCATAAAACCATAAAATGTCATTTTTGCTTTCTTAATCAATTAAACAGCTGAGCTTTTTAGGAGCTGCTAGACAAATTTTGCTCTCTTTGACCAGGGCAAAACCAGCCATAAGCCCCACGCTTAGAGAACGTACACTTCTGCCATCACCTCATTCTTTGACCCTGGAAACCTGGAAATGATTCTCCATAATAAAAGATCTGGATCTATTTTTCATCTGGATATAAAATCCATTTAAATGACTCTGAATCTGCATTATCTCAGCTACATATCGGTGGCAGCGCCATGTTTCTACCCCTCTCCATTCCCGTGTCATGACCCAATACATATTGCCCACCTCAAAATATATATTTTAAGCTCCCAGATTCAGATTATGATAAGATCCGGATCCAATTGTGTATAGTGTTGGAACATTCTAAGTTGTCTATTCATAGGTATTTTTTAATTTGCTTGGCCTTTTTATTATTATTTTTCATGATTTTGGCAAAATCTTTTTTAAAAAAGCCCCATCTAATGTATAATGTTGAATAAAGTGAAAAAGTCATTCAGAATCTGCAGCCGTACTCAGATCTGCCTCAAAATCGAATCACCTCTTCTTTGGCTCCAGATCCACACCTCCACAAAATCTACCATCTTTATTAATCAGTGTGTTTTTTTCCCCCTCCAGTTTGACTGTTAGGAGTGAGGATGAGACAATACAGAGGTCCACTTTTGAGCGCAGGATGGAGGGAACCACGAACTGTGAAGAATGGTAAACGCTAAACACTGATAAACATTTCAACATCTTTCATATGCTGTGCCATTGCTGAGAGAAATAAATAACCACGAACCGACATATCCGCTGTTCTTTTATCTCTAAGTCTGAAGCCTACTCTGGAAGACGCTTGCTCCTGGTCGGTGTCATTTGAAAAGGTGATGAAAAGCGCAGTCGGACGCAGCTGCTTCAGGCAGTTCCTGCGGACGGAATTCAGCGAGGAGAACATGATGTTCTGGCTCGCCTGTGAGGAGCTGAAAATGGAGACCAACAAGACTGTGGTGGAGGAGAAAGTCCGGCAAATATACGAGGACTTCATCTCAATCCTGTCCCCGAAAGAGGTGAGGCACCATGGTTGTGATGTTACGGCAAAAGCACACAAGTTCTTTGCTCAAGTAGAAGTACTTGTGTGAAAAAAACCTCAGAATCAGGTTCCGACCAGTCACTGCTACAGCACCAGAGACCAGTGGCACTGATAGGCCTGAACATGAATAAAGCAATAAGAAACTGTCTGAGGCATGGTGGACTTAAAACACGATGACCTCATACTGATGCTGAGCTCATGGGACGCCATCGCCGGGGTCGTGTGTGGACCGGCCAGCGATGAGCCCCGATCTAAACCCCACTGAAAACCTGTGTAGCTGGTTGAGTGAGCGACAGCATGAACATCCTCCACAGACTCAGCAGCAACACAGGGCAGCTCTGACTGAAGAGTGGGTTGGCAGAGGTTGTGCCAATCCATGAGGAGGAGGATTACTGCTGTAATCAATGCTGATGGGGGACACACTGATTAGTGATTGTGTAAAATACATTTTTGCCTCTTTGTTTTTGATACTGATTAAATTCAGATAATCATTAAAAGTTAATACGGTACAAAATAATGGTTATTCTCAAATGACACAAATTACCCAAACGCAGTAGTGCGTGTACTTGTACACACATAATTTATGTGATTCATGTTGTATATTTGTAGCGTCTAATCTGAAGGAGTTGGAGAGTTTGTTTTGGAGGAATGGTCTCAGATCCTTCTCCAGGTGTTGTCAAACCTCATCACACACTACAGGAGACTCGGGGCTGCACAAAATATTAAAAGCAGGGGTGCCAATAATTGTGGCACACATTTTGGATAAAGTTTTTGTTCTATATTAACAATATACATTTCTTTTAATTATGTTATTTGAGTAAAAGGTTAGATTTTTCTGAAGATCATGAGTATAAAGACATTTTTTGTATTTTATTTTTTTTAAAACGGTGCCAATAATTCTGGAGGGCACTGTATTAACGCATCATTGCTTATTTCCTCTGCTCATCTTCTGCAGGTCAGTTTGGACTCACACGTCCGAGACGTGATAAACCGCAACATGCTGGAACCGACCTCGCACACGTTCGAGGAGGCTCAGCAGCAGATCTACACGCTGATGCAGAGAGACTCATACCCTCGCTACATAAACTCGACAGCGTATACAGATCTAGTGAAGAGTCTGGAGGAGCCTCCCCCTGAGCCATAGACTCGCAACTGCCATACATACACTTAGCTTTTCAAAATGGCGCATGTGTCCCCCAGAGGGAGTTTTGTGTTCCTGTTGGAGTCCTGCTAGTTAAAGAAAGACAGGAAAATGAGGATGACTTAAAACCGGTCTTTAACCAGCTCTAACTGCTGTTTATTTACCCATGATTAGCTTACCAAAATACTTGGAGCAAACAAGAACAAATGCTAGATCAGCATGAGTTACTTGTTAGAAAACATATCTATATTTTTATATATTCCCTAGCGCTTGACATTGCACTTTTCTACCTTGATTAATGAGGGAAAGCATGCATCTGTGAGCACTGCATTTGTATTTAGGTATGTTGTGAGCCTTAATGCATATCCAGTTCTTGTAGAAAGTAGTAGGTTTTATTTAAAAGTAACTAAAGAAGATGGAAAGTGCCTTGGAATAAGATCTTCTACACTAGCACCTTTGGTCTAACACGACAGGTGTGACTTCATATGTTGGTGCTTTCAGCTCTTCTCAAAGATAAAGTTTTTACAACTCGATGAGCTGATACCCGGAAATAGATCTTGTCTGTGTGTTTCAATACTGTGATATTAGTCATATATTATTTAATTTAAATAAAACAGGAAAAAAAGATGACACGACCATGATCACTGATATATTTGTGTATTTAAAAAGGAATTTGTGTGAAATAGCTATTTCAATTCTCACAAATTAAATAAAGCACAATCATGTTGTTTTTGCCGTTGTGTATAATCACCATTCAAGGAATATTTTTTTTTAAATACGGTATTTCCATTATTAGGAATGCATTATATGGAGATTTCATATGAATACTCTACTTTTAGGAATTTTTGCTTATGTGCTTTATTTGGAAATGCTGTGTTAAGATTTTGAAATATTCGACAGATAAAGGCAACAAAAAAAGAATTATTTCCATTAGAATGAACTTTTGATTTTTTTTTGTCCTTTTTTTAGTCCTTTGGACTATCTATGATGGCGCTGTGTGGCTACTTTTGAGTTCACTCATCACTGATGGGAGGAAGCTGCTTCTCTATGAATTGCTTGATATCCACCATTTCCTGCACAGATCCAAAAAGAAGACAAAACATGTGATACAAAGCACAACCAGAGCTAGAGTCAACCGTAACATTCTTCCTCATACTGACCTCTGGACAGGCACCGTGAGTTAGACCAGGATATGTCTTGAATGTGATGTTGAATGGACTTATGAGGGCTATCATCTTTTTTTTTGTAATTACGCCAAATGTAATTGGGACCATGGGGTCAAGCGACCCATGGCATTGTAGGACATGCATGTCGTTGTTAGCACTGTTGGCAGAGGCCTGAGAATAGAAGAGATTAGGATTATTATTATCGTCTGATTACAACAGATTATGATTTGTCTATGGGAGATCCACAATCTAGAGGCAGAGGGCAAGGAGTGGTCATGAGTTTACATTTAAAATGTTACATTTGAAGTTTTAATCCATGAGATTTCAGTCCTGATAGATTTGCCGATGTTTCCTGTTACTGGTACAGATGTGCGGTTTATTACTACAGGTCCCAGAGTTCCAAGGGCAAGAAAAACACTCCTCGAACAGCTACTTAGTCATATCTATAACATAAAGAGTAATTGGTGTATTTGTTTATGGTGCAGACAAAAATAAACTTAATTATTACCATTTTAGTAACGACGTCAGGCAATAATTGGTCTTTTCCATTATTCCGTGAGCAACCATGACCTTATTTTATGCTCAGCAGGGCACAGTTTAAAGAGTTGGTCACCTTGCAACTGCAAAGCTTTCATCAGTGGGCTACAGGCTGAATATCAACTGTTGCCTCATTTGGTGACAGACAGTGACTAAATAGACATTTACCTCAAATGTTCCAAGATTATTAGTTTACAACACAGAAAATGTAAAAGAAAAACAAGTAGAGGGACAAAACTGGCATGCGTCGTGTTTTTGTCTACCTGAGGGAAGGAGTTGCGGAGAGGGAGCCAGCAGCTCAGAGCGACCACTCCTGCAAGCTTCTGCTGCGATGTCAAAGCTGTGTAGAGAGACAGTGCTCCACCCTGGAAAGAAAACAACACATCTGAGGGGGAAAAAACCATTCTCACATATCTGTTGTGCTTATTATTAGCAGAGACAAAAACATGAAAGAATCAGGATGATAACAGCAAAGAATAAGGCTAAATTTAGGTTTATTGCATGTATAAAAAAAAAGAAAAGTTAAATCGATAATTAACCGTTTTGATATTTGTCATGTACTGCTCACATCTTCTAGTGTTGTGTTGTAGACCACTGTGTGTGTTCCTGCAAAGCTGTGCAAGTCCTGGTTTTCAAACGTATCAACTTATATTTTAATACTCTGCCCTTTGAGAACTGCACTTATGTATGTATCTTAAGGATGTGCTTATTCAAATACCATGAATACATGAACAGCGAGTCACAGTTCAAACAGTATTATGTAACACATCACCTGCCAGTCTTACCTGTGAAAATCCACCCAGAATAATTCTGTGGGATGGGATTCCATTTTTCACTTCTTGGTTTATCATGGCTTCAACTGTGGAGAAATTAGAGAAAGCACTTACAATTAATATGACCCATAAATAAACAAGCTCTTAATACAACGATCACAAAGGTTGCACATTCCTCATTGTGCCTCACTGTGCTGTCTGTAGGGTTGCAGCGGTTACTGGTTTCACCACAGTAGAAAATTTGATGGTTATCATACGTGAACATTTGCTTATTACTGGTTTTATAACAAAAGACAAATGATGAATCTCCATTACTTCTCAACCACTTGTTAGACAAGGCAAAGGCAGCCGCTGACACACACACACACACACACACACACACACACACACACACACACACACACACACACTAAAGGAGGGAACTCGCCCAAACAGTTCACCCATCTTTATTAACATCATCCCTCTGTGCAGATCAAAGTATGTGTCCCATTCATGACTTTAATCCCTAATAAAGAAATGTGTGAACGTTCAACGGGAACTTTCATAAGACTCGAGGGACTAAAACTATCAATCAGTTCATTTTCTGCTGAAACTGAAACTACAGAGAAATAAAGACGGGTGTTTCCTCTGTAGGAAAACAAGTGGTTTATGTGCATTACTTCTCCAAAGGATTACATTTTATAGCTCAGGTAAATAAATAAAAAAAGGGTTGCCTTTTAAATGCATTCACAAAATGTGCTGAAGAAAAAATGTCCCTCATCTCCTGCAGCGACATCCGATTCTGTTTCTACAAACTCCACAACGTAAATCCTGCTTTGCAAAGATTACGTTGTTTTTTTTTAAAAAAGATCCTGTTCCTTTTTTCCCTTCTAATTTCTTTTCAAACAGGATATGTGCAGCTTTCTTATTTCATTTATATTTAAAAGTGAGTTTTTTTTAATGGTAATTCCACTTAAGAAATAGTTTTAGGATTCCAACCCAAAAAAAAACAACCTTCCGTTTCAATGCCTTTATGTGTCATTGCTAATACTACTACTAGCAGTGAAATCCTGTGGTATGTTCTTAGACGGTCATATCGTGAAGACCTCATACCGTTGCAACCCTTGCAGTCTGTGCCAGATTCTGCAAAGGTGCAATGAAATATATAGACGTACTGTTCGCTGATGCTCTTTTTATTCCAGCCTCATCTTCGTCAGCGTCTGGGCTCAACTCATAGATATCAAACCTATCCAAGACACAAAAAAAAAAATACATGAATCTCATTAACTATTAAGAGCGCACTATTAAAATATGTACAGTTAATGTCACACTTACCAAGAGGGCATGCTCATTCCCATGTTCAGAGAAAGAGGCATGGTGGGGCTGCAATCATTGAATAAAAGTTACATGACAATTTGGCCTAAGTGCAAACATATGGATATACAGAGTCAACAGGTTTAGAAGCTTTTACACTCTTTAATCCCAATGGAAGCTGAGACAATCAAGGCTTTACAAGGCCTTGATATTGGTTACTTTTTATACCTTTAAGAACTATCCCAGCACTAGCAAACACTGACATTGTGTAATATTAAAGCTGTTGTGAATACTTACGCATGTGGGCAGATGTATTTCACATATGGTATCCTGATGCCTGCGAAAGCTTCTGCCCAGCTATACCTGTGATATTGGACAAAATTGAACCCATTTAAATGCAAGTGAACTCGTCTATGAGAAACAGACAATGATCATTTTACCCCAAAAGCGGAAAAAAAAGCCGTCTTCGCCTACCCCGTATCACCGAGGCCATGTAGGAATATCACCTGTGAAAACCAAACACATAATTGCAGAAGCAGGTATGTTACATACATGTCAGAATGTGGCAGCAGTTTTGTGTCTTTGGCTGGTTTGTCATACAGCTGCTTTTGGTTTAACTAACTGTGTTGTCATTTTAACTCACCGCCGCAGTAGCTTTACGGGCAGCAGGCACAATGGTAGGCAAAGGCGCTGACATGTTATTACCGCACATACAGCGCTAAGCAGCTAATGTGTAAGGACAACTTAGCTATGTTAGCTAATAACGATATGTCCAACTACCAATCTGTAAAAATCTTGGACAAACTCCGGCTCCAGCTAATGAACAAATATCGGCCGAATATGGAAGTCTCGTATTACAGCCCAAATTAATCGTAAATTTCTTTATGGAAGACTAATTAGTGGAAAATAATACACCGTCGGGTCACATTAGCTAAAATATTCTCGCCCATAAGCGCTTCGTAGCCCCGCCCTCTCCGGTACACTATTGGATATAATTCCAGTTTCTTTACAAATACAAAGAAGAGAGTGGTTGGTTGAAATGTTACTGACAGCTGATTTAATAAATCTTAAATCTTCAAAATGGCAGAGAACATATTTGTGGCATCTGAGGAATATAGACGATGAGATTATATAACAATACAAGTATCGAATTATGAAATAAATACTATACATGCATTAAACATGTAACATCTTGTGTTGTGATCTTTGCTTTAAAATAAGGGAGAGCGACAGAGAGGCAACCGACCTCGGCTGGGTTTTGAGGGTGGTCAAACTCCCTTTTATCTGGCCATTCCAAAATATGGCTACAATGAGGGACACAGGTAAACGCTTGTTACTTTATTCTCCTCTTTGATTGCAAAAAAAAGATTTCCTATCTCAAAAACAGCAAGTGTATTCCTCTCACCAGCATTAGTTTCAGTCTAGTTGGGTATTTGTTACAGTGGTGCACCTGGTGGTCACACTCGTATCCTGGCCACAAATTCTTACACCTGTCGATGCACTTATTGGTCTCTTTCCCAAATGAAGTGGAACACAAGAATTCAAGATTCTTTTTTGCACCAGGACATTTGTTTGTTTAGTTTTATCACTGGTTGACCAACCTTTTAGTCAACTGCTCATAAATGAATAAACCATCAACGTCCATTGTACTGTCCAGTAGTAAATGCACTCTCCTTGTTGATCCTGGATTTGCCACATACTTAATTTATGCTGTAGTTGTTGCACGTGACACACAATTCCTGTTGTACATTTGAGGTATTGGTCATTTTAACCAATTAAAAACAACGTTTGTGCTCTCACTCAGTCGCCGTCCTCAGTACCAGCCTCTGTCATTGAAGCGACTGCAGTACCTGATTGATCTGGGACGAGTTGATGTGACCCAGCCCATAGACCTTACCCAGCTTGTTAATGCCAGACGAGTAACAATCCAGCCTTTAAAGAGGGACTATGGAGTGCAGCTCGTTGATGAGGTAACTGCTGTATGCTTAAAGCTCACACGTCTCTTTATGCTGTGTAAATGCATTCAGTGTCAGTGGGAGACACAAGACTATAGAAAATGTTAATATTATATTCCAGCTAAAAGGGAAACATTGTCATTTTGCATAAGGAAATCAATATTATTTGAGTAAAATTGGATTCTCCTAGAGGAACTACTCATTTATTCTGATAATAATATAAGCATAAGAATGGAGGGCTATACATTCTGTACATTTGATCATTAAAAAACACCTACTACTATCATACTACAATTATAGCTGCAGTAAAATGTTTGCACAAAATAGAATAGATTGGGCACTATTTTGTTAACGGTATTCTCTATATGTCGCCACTAGAGCTGTCTGTTTGCCTCATTATTACTGTACACATCCTGCTTAAATGACTTTTATGACCCTACAGTGAAAAGATCTCATGCTGGGAAAAATATGATTCTGAGGTTAAAAGAACAATTTAATTTCATTGAGGGGCACAAGACTTTTGTTTTAATTCTGTTGCGCTTGGATCAGTCATCCATCAGTCGTGAATGCGACTGATGGATGCTGATTGCTGCGGTCCAACAGTAACGCCTTGCCGCTATTTCTGCTCATCCCTTAGAAAGAGAGGAGAGCTGTTATTGTTGCTCATCACATTTAGGTTTGGTTGCATTCAGTGTGATCCAATAACCCGGTAGGATATTTGCATTTGGCTTCTCGAGCTGTTTGCCAGGCGTAATCTGAAGCTAAACGCACCATACACCTTCCTTTCTTGATTTAAAAAAAAAAAGAAAAAGTGTCGATTATTGAGGTCACATTAAACAGAATTTGACCAGACGCGTCATGACCGTGAAGTAGTCGTGAATTCCGCAAGATACTGTTTGGCAATAATGGTTTCTGGCTGATTTATCGCTCAGGCTGAGCTCAATCCCTTCTTTTAGGCCATCCTGCCAGATCTCTAATCTCAGTGATTTCCTGGATCTTGTGATGATATTCCATTTTAATGCGGTAATAATCTACCAGGAAACCCCTCCCCAGCCGGCTCTCACTGTGGTCTCCTTGTGTCCTCGCAGTCCATGGGCTCAGAGCGGGTGGAGATGCGTAAGAGACAGATGCAGGTTCATCAGGAAGCAGCTGCCAGTGTCCTCCAAGCGCGCCACAGCATGGGAAACACCCCCACCAACGCTTCAAACGCCTGCTGCTTCTGCTGGTGCTGCTGCTGTAGCTGCTCCTGGTAATGGCTTGACACTTCACTGCAGCTGCTTCAGGCAGTTCCTGTGGACGGAATTCAGCGAGGAGAACATGATGTTCTGGCTCGCCTGTGAGGAGCTGAAAATGGAGACCAACAAGACTGTGGTGGAGGAGAAAGTCCGGCAAATATACGAGGACTTCATCTCAATCCTGTCCCCGAAAGAGGTGAGGCACCATGGTTGTGATGTTATGGCAAAAGCACACAAGTTCTTTGCTCAAGCAGAAGTACTTGTGTGAAAAAAACCTCAGAATCAGGTTCCGACCAGTCACTGCTACAGCAGCAGAGACCAGTGGCACTGATAGGCCTGAACATGAATAAAGCAATAAGAAACTGTCTGAGGCATGGTGGACTTAAAACACGATGACCTCATACTGATGCTGAGCTCATGGGACGCCATCGCCGGGGTCGTGTGTGGACCGGCCAGCGATGAGCCCCGATCTAAACCCCACTGAAAACCTGTGTAGCTGGTTGAGTGAGCGACAGCATGAACATCCTCCACAGACTCAGCAGCAACACAGGGCAGCTCTGACTGAAGAGTGGGTTGGCAGAGGTTGTGCCAATCCATGAGGAGGAGGATTACTGCTGTAATCAATGCTGATGGGGGACACACTGATTAGTGATTGTGTAAAATACATTTTTGCCTCTTTGTTTTTGATACTGATTAAATTCAGATAATCATTAAAAGTTAATCAGGTACAAAATAATGGTTATTCCCAAATGACACAAATTACCCAAACGCAGTAGTGCGTGTACTTGTACACACATAATTTATGTGATTCATGTTGTATATTTGTAGCGTCTAATCTGAAGGAGTTGGAGAGTTTCTGTTTTGGAGGAATGGTCTCAGATCCTTCTCCAGGTGTTGTCAAACCTCATCACACACTACGGGAGACTCGGGGCTGCACAAAATATTAAAAGCAGGGGTGCCAATAATTGTGGCACACATTTTGGATAAAGTTTTTGTTCTATATTAACAATATACATTTCTTTTAATTATGTTATTTGAGTAAAAGGTTCGATTTTTCTGAAGATCATGAGTATAAAGACATTTTTTGTATTTTTTTTTTTTTAAAACGGTGCCAATAATTCTGGAGGGCACTGTATAAACGCATCATTGCTTATTTCCTCTGCTCATCTTCTGCAGGTCAGTTTGGACTCACACGTCCGAGACGTGATAAACCGCAACATGCTGGAACCGACCTCGCACACGTTCGAGGAGGCTCAGCAGCAGATCTACACGCTGATGCAGAGAGACTCATACCCTCGCTACATAAACTCGACAGTGTATACAGATCTAGTGAAGAGTCTGGAGGAGCCTCCCCCTGAGCCATAGACTCGCAACTGCCATACATACACTTAGCTTTTCAAAATGGCGCATGTGTCCCCCAGAGGGAGTTTTGTGTTCCTGTTGGAGTCCTGCTAGTTAAAGAAAGACAGGAAAATGAGGATGACTTAAAACCGGTCTTTAACCAGCTCTAACTGCTGTTTATTTACCCATGATTAGCTTACCAAAATACTTGGAGCAAACAAGAACAAATGCTAGATCATCAGAGTTACTTGTTAGAAAACATATCTATATTTTTATATATTCCCTAGCGCTTGACATTGCACTTTTCTACCTTGATTAATGAGGGAAAGCATGCATCTGTGAGCACTGCATTTGTATTTAGGTATGTTGTGAGCCTTAATGCATATCCAGTTCTTGTAGAAAGTAGTAGGTTTTATTTATAAGTAACTAAAGAAGATGGAAAGTGCCTTGGAATAAGATCTTCTACACTAGCACCTTTGGTCTAACACGACAGGTGTGACTTCATATGTTGGTGCTTTCAGCTCTTCTCAAAGATAAAGTTTTTACAACTCGATGAGCTGATACCCGGAAATAGATCTTGTCTGTGTGTTTCAATACTGTGATATTAGTCATATATTATTTAATTTAAATAAAACAGGAAAAAAAGATGACACGACCATGATCACTGATATATTTGTGTATTTAAAAAGGAATTTGTGTGAAATAGCTATTTCAATTCTCACAAATTAAATAAAGCACAATCATGTTGTTTTTGCCGTTGTGTATAATCACCATTCAAGGAATATTTTTTTTAAATACGGTATTTCCATTATTAGGAATGCATTATATGGAGATTTCATATGAATACTCTACTTTTAGGAATTTTTGCTTATGTGCTTTATTTGGAAATGCTGTGTTAAGATTTTGAAATATTCGACAGATAAAGGCAACAAAAAAAGAATTATTTCCATTAGAATGAACTTTTGATTTTTTTTTTCATTCACTGTTTCATCTGCAAGATTTAAATCATGACAAATGTCCATCACTTATTACCAAGGACCGAGTTAATAACCGTAAATCCAGAAACTCAAAACATTAGATTTATAACCGTTTAAAAGAGAAACACACAAAAAAATAAAAAATAAAATCAGCAAATACTTGAATTCGAGATGTTTGAAGCAACAAATACAAACTTATGGACTAATCAACTTATAAAGAGCATTTAACAGACAATTTATTTTCAAATAGCAGGCATTAATCCATGAAATATAGCCCTATTCATTCCAATACATACGTTTCCTACAGGAAATGGCTTGTCTCAACAGCAAATAGCTTAACATTCAAGCAAAACTAATGTTTGATACCGTAGGTCTGAGAACAGAGTGTGGCTCCAGGTCAGGATGCAGCACCATTACAGTCATGCCTCTCCTGGGATAACATGTAAGCTCCGGTCCCATCTTGCGCTATGAGTAGCAGCGTGGTTTTATTGTCAAGTAAGTGACTCCTCAAGTCCACAGAGGCTCACTGGAGTCAGTCCAAAGGACTATCTATGATGGCGCTGTGTGGCTACTTTTGAGTTCACTCATCACTGATGGGAGGAAGCTGCTTCTCTATGAATCGCTTGATATCCACCATTTCCTGCACAGATCCAAAAAGAAGACAAAACATGTGATACAAAGCACAACCAGAGCTAGAGTCAACCGTAACATTCTTCCTAACACTGACCTCTGGACAGGCACTGTGAGTTAGACCAGGATATATCTCGAATGTGATGTTGGATGGATTTATGAGGGCTTTCATCTTCTCTACTGTATTGCAGCCAAATGTAATTGGGACCAGGGGGTCAAGCGTCCCATGGCATTGTAGGACATGCATGTCCTTGTTAGCACTGTTGGCAGAGGCCTGAGAATAGAAGAGATTAGGATTATTATTATCGTCTGATTACAACAGATTATGATTTGTCTATGGGAGATCCACAATCTACAGGCAGAGGGCAAGGAGTGGTCATGAGTTTACATTTAAAATGTTACATTTGAAGTTTTAATCCTTGAGATTTCAGTCCTGATAGATTTGCCGATGTTTCCTGTTACTGGTACAGATGTGCGGTTTATTACTACAGGTCCCAGAGTTCCAAGGGCAAGAAAAACACTCCTCGAACAGCTACTTAGTCATATCTATAACATAAAGAGTAATTGGTGTATTTGTTTATGGTGCAGACAAAAATAAACTTAATTATTACCATTTTAGTAACGACGTCAGGCAATAATTGGTCTTTTCCATTATTCCGTGAGCAACCATGACCTTATTTTATGCTCAGCAGGGCACAGTTTAAAGAGTTGGTCACCTTGCAACTGCAAAGCTTTCATCAGTGGGCTACAGGCTGAATATCAACTGTTGCCTCATTTGGTGACAGACAGTGACTAAATAGACATTTACCTCAAATGTTCCAAGATTATTAGTTTACAACACAGAAAATGTAAAAGAAAAACAAGCAGAGGGACAAAACTGGCATGCGTCGTGTTTTTGTCTACCTGAGGGAAGGAGTTGCGGAGAGGGAGCCAGCAGCTCAGAGCGACCACTCCTGCAAGCTTCTGCTGAGATGTCAAAGCTGTGTAGAGAGACAGTGCTCCACCCTGGAAAGAAAACAACACATCTGATGGGGAAAAAAAAACCCTTCTCACATATCTGTTGTGCTTATTATTAGCAGAGACAAAAACATGAAAGAATCAGGATGATAACAGCAAAGAATAAGGCTAAATTTAGGTTTATTGCATGTATAAAAAAAAACAAGTTAAATCGATAATTAACCGTTTTGATATTTGTCATGTACTGCTCACATCTTCTAGTGTTGTGTTGTAGACCACTGTGTGTGTTCCTGCAAAGCTGTGGGTGCACACATCTCTGAGGTTTCAGATCAGTGTGATCTAAACTGAAAGGAATAGTTCAGCGAGATATTTGTCTATTTCCTGGTCAGGCACCGTAACTACCAGGAGTCTCTGCTATTTAAATACATAGTGTCAAGAAATAGTCCCCCACGTGACCCTGCACCAAATCACAAATTGTTAGGGGTTGGGGTTAGTGTTAGTTTATGGATAGCTATTTTCCCATTTCAAAGACACGCTAACCAGGAGTTTCATATTTAACAGCAGATATGAGAATGGTGTCAATCTTGTCATCTAACTCTCTGCCAGAAATCAAATCAGCATACTTTTCAAAATGTTGAATTCTTTTTTCTTGAATCGTGGATGCAATTGTGGACATGATGAGGGTGTGCCACTTTTCTTCATCTGCCATCTGGAGCACTGGATTTTTGTGCACATCATTAACAGAAAGTATTGCCAAAACAGTCTTGTGATAAAAGTTACGATAATATTACATACAATGAATAGTTACACTCATTACTGATCAGTACCAACAACTACAGAACCTTCACTCTATAGCAGCAGTTTGTATAAATTGTCAAATGATCATTTTCTTGACCTCAGTTTTCTTCTGAGTGCTCTATGGTAAACCTGAGCATTAAATTAACTGTGCAAGTCCTGGTTTTCAAACGTATCAACTTATATTTTAATACTCTGCCCTTTGAGAACTGCACTTATGTATGTATCTTAAGGATGTGCTTATTCAAATACCATGAATACATGAACAGCAAGTCACAGTTCAAACTGTATTATGTAACACATCACCTGCCAGTCTTACCTGTGAAAATCCACCCAGAATAATTCTGTGGGATGGGATTCCATTCTTCACTTCTTGGTTTATCAAGGCTTCAACTGTGGAGAAAAATTAGAGAAAGCACTTACAATTAATATGACCCATAAATAAACAAGCTCTTAATACAACGATCACAAAGGTTGCACATTCCTCATTGTGCCTCACTGTGCTGTCTGTAGGGTTGCAGCGGTTACTGGTTTCACCACAGTAGAAAATTTGATGGTTATCATACGTGAACATTTGCTTATTACTGGTTTTATAACAAAAGACAAATGATGAATCTCCATTACTTCTCGACCACTTGTTAGACAAGGCAAAGGCAGCCGCTGACACACACACACACACACACACACACACACACACACACTAAAGGAGGGAACTCGCCCAAACAGTTCACCCATCTTTATTAACATCATCCCTCTGTGCAGATCAAAGTATGTGTCCCATTCATGACTTTAATCCCTAATAAAGAAATGTGTGAACGTTCAACGGGAACTTTCATAAGACTCGAGGGACTAAAACTATCAGTCAGTTCATTTTCTGCTGAAACTGAAACTACAGAGAAATAAAGACGGGTGTTTCCTCTGTAGGAAAACAAGTGGTTTATGTGCATTACTTCTCCAAAGGATTACATTTTATAGCTCAGGTAAATAAAAAAAATAAAAAAGGGTTGCCTTTTAAATGCATTCATAAAATGTGCTGAAGAAAAAATGTCCCTCATCTCCTGCAGCGACATCCGATTCTGTTTCTACAAACTCCACAACGTAAATCCTGCTTTGCAAAGATTACGTTGTTTTTTTTTAAAAAAGATCCTGTTCCTTTTTTCCCTTCTAATTTCTTTTCAAACAGGATATGTGCAGCTTTCTTATTTCATTTATATTTAAAAGTGCGTTTTTTTTAATGGTAATTCCACTTAAGAAATAGTTTTAGGATTCCAACCCCCAAAAAAAAACAACCTTCCGTTTCAATGCCTTTATGTGTCATTGCTAATACTACTACTAGCAGTGAAATCCTGTGGTATGTTCTTAGACGGTCATATCGTGAAGACCTCATACCGTTGCAACCCTTGCAGTCTGTGCCAGATTCTGCAAAGGTGCAATGAAATATATAGACGTACTGTTCGCTGATGCTCTTTTTATTCCAGCCTCATCTTCGTCAGCGTCTGGGCTCAACCCATAGATATCAAACCTATCCAAGACACACAAAAAAAATACATGAATCACATTAACTATTAAGAGCGCACTATTAAAATATGTACAATTAATGTCACACTTACCAAGAGGGCATGCTCATTCTCATGTTCAGAGAAACAGGCATGGTGGGGCTGCAATCATTGAATAAAAGTTACATGACAATTTGGCCTAAGTGCAAACATATGGATATACAGAGTCAACAGGTTTAGACGCTTTTACACTCTTTAATCCCAATGGAAGCTGAGACAATCAAGGCTTTACAAGGCCTTGATATTGGTTACTTTTTATACCTTTAAGAACTATCCCAGCACTAGCAAACACTGACATTGTGTAATATTAAAGCTGTTGTGAATACTTACGCATGTGGGCAGATGTATTTCACATATGGTATCCTGATGCCTGCGAAAGCTTCTGCCCAGCTATACCTGTGATATTGGACAAAATTGAACCCATTTAAATGCAAGTGAACTCGTCTATGAGAAACAGACAATGATCATTTTACCCCAAAAGCGGAAAAAAAAGCCGTCTTCGCCTACCCCGTATCACCGAGGCCATGTAGGAATATCACCTGTGAAAACCAAACACATAATTGCAGAAGCAGGTATGTTACATACATGTCAGAATGTGGCAGCAGTTTTGTGTCTTTGGCTGGTTTGTCATACAGCTGCTTTTGGTTTAACTAACTGTGTTGTCATTTTAACTCACCGCCGCAGTAGCTTTACGGGCAGCAGGCACAATGGCAGGCAAAGGCGCTGACATGTTATTACCGCACATACAGCGCTAAGCAGCTAATGTGTAAGGACAACTTAGCTATGTTAGCTAATAACGATATGTCCAACTACCAATCTGTAAAAATCTTGGACAAACTGCGGCTCCAGCTAATGAACAAATATCGGCCGAATATGGAAGTCTCGTATTACAGCCCACAGTCGTAAATTTCTTAATGGAAGACTAATTAGTGGAAAATAATACACCGTCGGGTCACATTAGCTAAAATGTTCTCGCCCATAAGCGCTTCGTAGCCCCGCCCTCTCCGGTACACTATTGGATATAATTCCAGTTTCTTTACAAATACAAAGAAGAGAGTGGTTGGTTGAAATGTCACTGACAGCTGATTTAATAAATCTTAAATCTTCAAAATGGCAGAGAACATATTTGTGGCATCTGAGGAATATAGACGATGAGATTATATAACAATACAAGTATCGAATTATGAAATAAATACTATACATGCATTAAACATGTAACATCTTGTGTTGTGATCTTTGCTTTAAAAAGGTAATTATAATTGTTTTTCTACCTTTATAATAATAATGTTCAATGACATTCATAAAAATCCATGACCTGAAGTGCGTCACACCTCATAAATTTATGCCCTACGTACAGTCTTGCTTTTATTTTGAAAGGTCATCGAGCTACGCTGAAGTACTTCCGCCTCCCTCGGTCACGTGACATGTATGCCCTTGGCTGACATGTGAGGAACAGAAACATGTCTTTCCCGAAGAAACCGGGAGGAAAGGCGTTCGATGCCTTGCAAAATCTGCCACGGATAACGTTAGCAAACTTGCGGCCTGAACCAGGAGCAACTAAGCTGGTAATATTTAATACACAGCTATCCTTAGAGCAGCACACTAGACCTAGCATAACGAGCTAGCCTGTTATGATAGCCAGTTGAGACAATTGCTAACCTTCTGTCACTTGTGTTAATACGATGATACAATTGCAAGCTAATGTTTTTCGAAAATAACTCACTGTCCTTCGATTGTAGGAAAAACGGCGAGGCAGAGGACAGCATGGGGGGAACAGAAGCGGCCGTGGACATAAGGGAGAGCGACAGAGAGGCAACCGCCCTCGGCTGGGTTTTGAGGGTGGTCAAACTCCCTTTTATCTGGCCATTCCAAAATATGGCTACAATGAGGGACACAGGTAAACGCTTGTTACTTTATTCTCCTCTTTGATTGCGAAAAAAAAAAGATTTCCTATCTCAAAAACAGCAAGTGTATTCGTCTCACCAGCATTAGTTTCAGTCTAGTTGGGTATTTGTTACAGTGGTGCACCTGGTGGTCACACTCGTATCCTTGCCACAAATTCTTACACCTGTTGATGCACTTATTGGTCAAGCTGTAGGAAGAAAGCCTTTTCATCCAAAGGACTTTTATCGCTCTCTTTCCCAAATGAAGTGAAACACAAGAATTCAAGATTCTTTTTTGCACCAGGACATTTGTTTGATTAGTTTTATCACTGGTTGACCAACCTTTCAGTCAACTGCTCATAAATGAATAAACCATCAACGTCCATTGTACTGTCCAGTAGTAAATGCACTCTCCTTGTTGATCCTGGATTTGCCACATACTTAATTTATGCTGTAGTTGTTGCACGTGACACACAATACCTGTTGTACATTTGAGGTATTGGTAATTTTAACCAATTAAAAACAACGTTTGTGCTCTCACTCAGTCGCCGTCCTCAGTACCAGCCTCTGTCATTGAAGCGACTGCAGTACCTGATTGATCTGGGACGAGTTGATGTGACCCAGCCCATAGACCTTACCCAGCTTGTTAATGCCAGAGGAGTAACAATCCAGCCTTTAAAGAGGGACTATGGCGTGCAGCTCGTTGATGAGGTAACTGCTGTATGCTTAAAGCTCACGTCTCTTTAAGCTGTGTAAATGCATTCAGTGTCAGTGGGAGACGCAAGACTATAGAAAATGTTAATATTATATTCCAGCTAAAAGGGAAACATTGTCATTTTGCATAAGGAAATCAATATTATTTGAGTAAAATTGGATTCTCCTAGAGGAACTACTCATTTATTCTGATGATAATATAAGCATAAGAATGGAGGGCTATACATTCTGTACATTTGATCATTAAAAAACACCTACTACTATCATACTACAATTATAGCTGCAGTAAAATGTTTGCACAAAATAGAATAGATTGGGGCACTGTTCTGTTCACAGTATTCTCTATATGTCGCCACTAGAGCTGTCTGTTTGCCTCATTATTACTGTACACATCTTGCTTAAATGACTTTTATGACCCTACAGTGAAAAGATCTCATGCTGGGAAAAATATTATGATTCTGAGGTTAAAAGAACAATTTAATTTCATGGAGGGGCACAAGACTTTTGTTTTAATTCTGTTGCTCTTGGATCACATCGTGTCAGTAGGTGGCACCATACAACAATTTTGTCCTTCAGTCAGATCAACGTTTTGTTTTTGGACCCCTGTTTTTTCATCCTGCTCTGCCAAAAGTTCACGTTTAACCTGCTGTGTCTGTTTCAGGGCGCCGATATTTTTGCTGCAAAAATCAACATTGAGGTTCAGAGAGCTTCTGAAGAAGCTATAGCTGCTATTGAGAGGAACGGAGGGGTCATCAGTACTACTTTCTTTGATCCTATAAGTCTTGGTAACTCATGAATTATCTTTCATATGTACTCACCCACATTGTAACATGCATCTTGTGTAATTTAGATGATAAGATATATTCCTTTTCTTTTTTTAAGGGATCCTCATCAAGCCTGTCCCATTCTTCTTGCGTGGGCAGCCTATTCCGAGGCGAATGTTGCCTGGAGAGGATATGGTCCAATATTACACAGATGCTGAAAACCGGGGTTACTTGGCAGACCCGGAGAAAATTCAACAGGCCCGGCTAGCCCTGGCCCAGAAGTATGGATATATTTTACCCGACATTTCAAAGGATGAACTGTGTGACATGCTCTCCATGAGGAAGGATGTCCGACAAATCTTCTTTGGCCTCGCTCCAGGCTGGGTCGTTAACATGTCAGAGAAGAAGATTCTGAAACCCACTGATGAGAAACTTCTGAAATACTACAATTCATAGGAGTAAAATGAAATTATATCATAGCAAAAGTATCTCAAAACATGTTTAAAAAAAATAACCCTCATAGACCTGTTTCCATTTTCTATTAAAAATACGTAAAAGCTGCATTCTGTGTTTGTGAATGAACTATTGTCATTAAACTTGGTCTTAAACTACATTTTCAGATACACTGGTCTCGTCATTAGAAGGAATTCATTTTTTGTGCTGTATGATTTATACTGTGTATGACATGATCTACACTACATTGATGAAAAACAACTGCTGTGCAGCATGATGGAATAAACGTGAACTGTAACAGGTGAGGGGGAAATAAGGAAAATAAGATAACTCAAAGAATGAAAACAGGAAACAGATGCCCAGTGATGTGTGTTACTTGTGAAATGGGTTGCCTAGGCCCTATAAGGGGAGTTTGAAATTAGTCATAGGCAGCTGTATCCTGGTGTGGATGTTCAAAAGATCCCTCTCCTCCCCCTCCTCTTGGAATACAATCACAGGGAAGCACATACTTCGCCCCCTTATGCTTTAGAGACATAATGATGCCATGAAGAAATGTTGATGCTTTGATATCAAAGGAAATAACTGTGATTTAGTCTAGGTGTGTTTATCACTTAAGGATGTCGCCCACCTTCCCAAAATTCACACTTTCACTTACAAGTTTACGTATTTACGGCCTTTTTTCAAACGCTAGTTTTTTTTATAATGTAGACTCTCGTAAAGCGAGATATTAAAATCAACACAAAATGCTTTATGGCAATTTACTCCCTGCCTGTATCAGAATATAACCTCGTAGATTTTGTCGATAATGGCCTCCTTGTATTTGAACTCTGCATTACGCTCATGTTTATTTTTTGAAGTCAAAATGGCACCATTGCTATAAATAACGTGGTATTTTACACAGATATTGTCTTAAGGGACGCTGCCATAGAATTTCTGCTGGTATAAAAACACTTTATCAAAGGAAGCATATGTTTGTGTGTGTGTGTGTACAAGACTACGCGTATTGTGTTTCTATACAAAGTACCCACCATGTAAGACTGCTAAGCAGGTCTCAGTCATGCAGAAATAAAAAGAAAAGTGACAATTGATACACCGAACTGCAAATTCATTATGTTAAGTCAGTTTTTGCATTAATAAAAACGTCTTTTTTTTAAAGGTTTTCTTTCTAAATTTCATAATGTGTTGCCATTAAAGATAAAGGTCACTTTGATGACTTTGCTTGAGTGTTTTCCTGAATCTCAAGTATCCAATAAACTACACAAGTCGTGGAATACATACACAGCCGGCCCTGCCAGGAAAACCAGCCCAAATCCTTACAGCATAATACTTTAAATAAATCACGCCACAGGAAAGAAACAGCACAATCATTGTTTATGGCAGAACTACAGAGCTTATCTTCAAAGCAGCAGATCCTTTTGAATTTGTATCAAGTCTCAGACAAGCAAAAGAGAGAAAAGGACATTGACTCTGAACTTGTGGCTGCAGAAAGTTTGCATGAAAGGATAAAGAAATCAAATCAAGCATTTTCTCCATCAACAACAGTTAAGAAAACAGTCATTCACTTTGACTAAAACGATTTGTTAGTCTGATTTAAGGAGCCACTCAATCTCTGGTTTCTGCTCCAAATAATCTAATGTCTGAGTCTAACCAGTTCACACTATTTAATTAAACATGCTGGAGCTGAGCGGATTGTTTTGGTTATCTGCTGCCTTGAATGAGCCATTTAAGACAGACACAGATATCATGGTGTCTCACAGGTCTCAGTCGAGTTCCAGTTAATAATTAGGGTTAATTACAGCTAAATGCAGACCTCTCTCTCATCTGTCTGCTGAGGAGAGACATGAGTGTCTGGTCGTTGATCAAGTTCAGGCTTAAACATTTGCTGTCGCTGATCTCTGTGTGGCCAAAAACATGGGTGTAACAAAAGACCTGTTGTGGCAATGAGCCAAAAACATCTGAAGAAGACCCGGAAGATGTCTTCAATCCTCAGATAAGACTCTTATCAGTAGAATACAATTCCTAATTTACAAAGAATAGTGCCGTTTTTCAGAATGAGTGGAAATAAACCAGATGGAAGAGCTGATGGAATCAAAATTCTGACCTTTTTATCATAAGCGAGAGCACGCCATTAATTATTTATTTGCTTAACAATAATTCTAATTGGATTTTAAAATGTTGGAGGCTGTAATTAATGATTATTTTCATTATTGATTAGTCCGTCAGTTACTTTTAAGATCAGCTGATTAAGCATTTAGCATAAAAATGCCAAAGCCCATCAAAAGCCACCTTTCTGAAAGCCTGTTAATAGTAAAAGGTCATTGACTCCAGACTTAAAGTACACAGACATTTCTTATATTAATCTTAATTCTTAGTCATTTCTTAAATATAATATAACCTGATTTCATTCTTTTTGGTCATGTCGTCAGCTGTACTAGGAGATGCTTGCATGTTGTTTTATCCAAAACACAAATATGATGAATTTACATTGATATGAAACAGGAAAGCAGCAAATCCTTATATTGGGAGACACCAGAAAAAGAGAATCTTTGGCATTTCTACTTGATTAACGATGATGATGCAATCAATGATTGATCAGCAGTCAAAACTTTTGACAATCTTAAATCGATGAACTCTTCCTTGAAGTGAAGGCCGTTGGATCAAACCAGCGTAAAAGTCCAAACCCTCTATGCTCAGGTTTTGTCGAGCACATTGCACCACCTGGACTTGCAGGTTTGTGTTTGAAGTCTGGCTGAGCTTGGCCTCTTATCTCTGCTATGAGGTGGGGGCATCATTGTGTTCTGCTAATGAGGCTACATTAAGCTTGTCTACACAACAGGGGGCATGTAATCCTCTCAGCTGGCCTGACGTACTTTAGGGCCGGGCAGGGCGCTGTTTACACGGGGAGTGTGGAGGCTAGCACTCAGGACCCCGGTTCTCAGTCTATACTGTTGAATCTCCTCAAACATGTGATTAAAGGTGGAGAGGTGGAGGTGGGAGCAGGGGTGTGGGGCACAGACCACTGCTGCATAGAATGGTGTCTTGCCAGAGTGTATCTTGATGCTGGCCTGCTGTGCCCACACAATACAACACAATGCAATCCAGTCCCCTCGCTGCGAAGATCATAGTCACCTAACACAACAGTATTATATCCCCTTCACACCTTCCAGCTATGAAACAATGCAGCTCTTTATGAATGAACCACTGTAAGGAAAGTCGGTGGGATGGCACTGCAGTGACTGAGGCCTGGTTGGAATACAGTACTTCATTATCAGAGGCCTCCTGCTTTACACTCCTGTGGTTCTCCTCCACTTTCTTTGTCTTTAGACAGACGTCTCCAGGTCAGCAAATCCAACACCAAGCATCCATAAATGGAGAAGACGCGAGCTTGGAGTCAAGTGTTCAGCAGCTGTGTGGATTTCATTGACCGAGAACTTCGGTCCGCACTTGAAACATATGAATTCAGATGATCCAGCTGATGGGAAACCGTCCTTTTTCACTCAGACAACCCAAGCGGCTCCAAATCCAACAACCTAAATGCCATCCAGAGTTGCCATGAATCCACCAGGGCCTTTTTTAAAAATCCTGCTAAGTTGCTCCTGCAGGCCTTTGGTGCACAGCTCTGCCTGTGCCACCTTGGCCATCACTGATCTAAAGTGAAGAAGGAGAGGAGTGTCCCATATATGAGTTCTGTCCAATACAATGGCACATTGTGATCAGAAAGCCACAGAGAACAATCCCTATTCAGGAGGCATAGTGGCCATTCATTATGTTTGGCTACGGGACAATGCAATGATACCCTACTGTCACCTCATAGATTAGGATTCATTAATAGGACAGGAATGAAGGGCAGATGACACATTTTTTTAAAATATTGCACATAAATGACGTCCTATAAATGTCCTGGTGGTTAATAAATGCGTAGAATATAATGGTATATTTAAAACAGCTATATTGAAAGTTTTAAATAGAGGTACTAACCGGCCCCTTCACCCCCAAACGTTGTCGAATATTTAGTTCACGCTAATTCACAGAGAAGCTCAGCCGAAACCAACGTTATTGTATTCACGCTGCGTCGCTCAAGCTAATTGATTAAATCCATTATGAGCTTTTCAGAGCGCATTGGCGCGTGCGTAACGTTTAACGCCGCGTATGTGGATTGAACCTCTAATTCTAACAACATGTGAAGAAGAAGAAGAAGAGGACACCCCCACCCCACCCCCACCAAATACTAACAAACAATACATTTATTTTTTTATAAATAATTCTCTTTTACATATATAAAAATCTAAACGTCTCAGGCTCACATTGATTTCCTCAGAGGTTTGATGTTATCTTTCCTCTCAGTCTAATCAGTTTTGACTGATAGGAGATGGTTTAAGTCTATTTGCCAAAGGGGCATGAAGAGCATAGTTTAAAGACCATGTCTTAATCAATTCTGCTACTGAATTTGCCAATGTCACAGTATTGATCAGGCGTTTTGATGAAGATAGGGAGCCTGATTTGGGCCTAAGTCCAAAAGGCTCTTAACGAGAACCCTGATATAATAACATGAAGGCCTCCGTGAGTTTACAGCCGTAAAGTTAAGTGTGTATTAACCATCTCTTTAAACATAATACACAGTATTTACAATTTAAAGAGGCTACATAAGTGAGTCGTCTGCTGGGACAAAGCCATGCAGGTAAATTGCAATTGCTTCTGTCAGCATAATGACATCTATTGTCCGCATAATGTTTGACAGATATTCATTGAAACCACAGAGAGGAGACGAGCACCTGTAATGGCATCCTTTTACATTAAAACTGGGTTCACACGCCTCAGGAGTTTCTGGAGAGATGATTAATGGTGAATACACACAATCTGACATCACTGTTTTATGGTGAATATTCTCACAGTATTCCTTTTTATTTTCCCAATAAACTGTATATTTATACTGATTTTAAAGTAACTTATGTATTTTTCCAATCACCAGGTGTTAATTTTAAAAATCTAATTAAAACTGTTCACAAAGAAAAGCGTCCGTGTATTAAGGAGTTAGTTTTATTTCTAATAATATACTGTATGTAGGATAGTTTAGAGGTTTTCTGCTCTTTTTAACCTTCAAAATGTCTTTTAGGGTGCTAGTCTATTCTATTTAAATAAACCATCGTGTAAAACTGACAAAAGTAATATAAATCATAGGCTGAAAGACACCAACAGCATCCACCCTGCTGTAGTTTCTGTGAGTCTGAATCTCTGGTGGAGTTTTGACTGATTTAAATACGCTTTTGTCTCTGACTGAGCGCCAAGTCCTGCTGCTTCCTTTAGGAGAGTCAATTTTTTTTTGTTCCCTATATTTTTTCTATGTTATAATTAACATATGTAAACTTAGAAAGCAGCTGTTTTACTGTTTTGATGTCCTCATTGTACAAACCTATCAGTTTTTTGTATCGGGTAAATATTTGTGGGCGGTAATCGTGCAATAAACGCGCCTTGATCATGTTTGCTTCAGTCCTGTAAAATGTACCCCGATAGAGACAGTGGATGGCCGATAACAGTTTAGATCCACAAAGTAATTAGTAACCAGCCCTGCCTCCTGAAAACTTTGATGTCCGCCTATCAATACTCGGCCTGCCTTTCAGGACCTATTGATTAGATTCCAGTTCTCTCCAATAGGCCAAGATTTAATTTGAATTTCCTAAAATGGTTTTTGAGAGAATCAAGACTGAAACTAGATTTTTCTTCAATTAAAGTCTCCGCATGTCGAGCAATATTTGAATAAAGGTTCAAGAATTCAAACATATTTATAATGAAACGACAAAAATGAGGTGGGATGACCAAAATTTAAAGATTAAACGAACAAATTGTGTCCATTAAAAATCCCACTTTTGAAAAGAGCGCCTAAAATCACGATTTACCGTCATTTGATGTCAAAGACAAAGACATTTAAAGTAGTTTAAAGTCTATATAATTTAGGCCATATGATTATATCACCAATAAGAAACAACAAATGTTTACTTCTGATTGCTTGATGGCTTAAACTGGGATCAAATATGCCTTTAACATTATAGATCATCTTAAGTGTAGCTCTTTACAGACTCTTCCCATCTGAAGTTTCGTGAGGGCGTTGATTGGGGCGTCAGATTGGGGCCTATCGCCGACCCGAGAAAACACCTGGAATTCACACCTGAAATCCACTCCTCCCGGCTTCCTATTGGTGGATCGCCCACATATAGCCGTCACTCTGCATCAGCAGGAGTATGACAGCGACCAGCGGCTGAACCAAATTCATCACCTGAAACCATGCGTTTTGGCCACGAGCCCAACGGCTTCCAGCTCTGCGCAAACATGTACCGGAACGAAGACTCGGGCTCCGCGGACGGGGAGCAGATCACCGATTTGCGCTCTCCGTGTTCAGGACCCTCCAGCCCGATGTCCATGACTTCCGACTCCAGCTGCACCAGCCCCGTGGCCAAATCTGCCTCAACGCAGCAGAGGGTCAGGAGGCCCCTGAACGCCTTCATCATCTGGACTAAAGAGGAGCGCAGGCGGCTGGCGCATCTTAACCCAGACCTGGAAAATACGGATCTGAGCAAAATACTTGGTAAGGTTTTGATTAAGTGCCTGTAAATGTCCTTAATATGGCAAGTTGTTGCTCAAGTTAAAGTGTCCCCTCTTAAACATATTGAAATGTTTCATGTTGGTAGGTCTTTGGTCTTGAAAGGTCTCTGAAATCCTCTGTAAACTATGAAAAGAGTTCACTAGCTGCCATTGGTCAACCCTTTGTGTTACAGGAAAAACCTGGAAGGCCATGTCTCTGACTGACAAGCGTCCATTCATGCAGGAGGCTGAACGTCTGAGGGTCCAACACACCATCGACTATCCCAACTACAAGTACAGGCCCCGCAGGAGGAAGCAGCAGAAGAAGAGCTCCAAGCCTCATGATGCAGATGTCTCTGCTTGCCTCCCCTCGCTCTGCAACTCTGGCTTCATGGTGCCCCACCTGCTCCAGAACCGGCAGCCATCCTACCCAAACATGCCCCCTTTCCCAAACTCCCATGCTCACTTCACCCCTCTGCGCGGCAGCTACCCCGACACACCAGTGTTTCCAGACACAGCAGGAGCATCAGCAAATGTTTTCCCAAATAAGCCTGAGGTGTACGCAAACCCAAACCCGGCAGAGCCTCAGGTGTATTTTGGTGGCCAGCATGGACACGTACAGTATGGTTTCCCCAGTTCTGTAGGTCCTCATATGAATCAGGGGGAGTCCAGGGTTTACGGAAGCCTGCTGTGTCCCCCTGGGCCCTCCTTTGAGTTTTACCTGGAGCAGGTCCAGCAGGACATGTTGTACGATCTGGACCGCAACGAGTTTGAACAGTACTTGGGTCCGAACCCTCACAGGCCTGAGTCAGTGGATCCCAGCAGCTACCATCAGCAGAGCAGCCACAGAGAAGGACGCTCACTGTCATGAAACTAATATCACTGGTGTATTTATTTAAATTACTTCAGTGTGTGTCATTTGATAATGACTGCTGAAGGTGTGTATTGTGCATTTTGTTTTTGACAAGTTGTGTTCTTAAATGCCTTGTTTATACTATATTCCAGAGTGATTATAATGTATCAATAAATGATTCATTCGACTTACTGTGGTGTCCATGTGCTAATTGATTTCTTAAGAAATAGACAAACAGGACCATTAAAAGGAATAGATTAAATCTAGTTTTGTATAGCAGGTATAAAAAAGGCCACTCCAGTGATTTAGAATCATACTTTAGGATAGACATTAGGAAGAATAGTCAAAAATGGATGAAGTGAAAGACAAAATTAAGCAGACATGTAGTCCTTTTTAAGCTGCAAAAAAAAAGACGGTTCCTACATGTCCCATAATGCAACTTGATAGCAACCTTTTGTGACTCTTTCCGTCAGACCCTCAATAAAAAAAAAGCTACTCATTTAACTTGCAAATGATCAACATTTATAGTAGGTATTTTTCATCCTTGAAGTTAAACTGAATTTGAATTCGAATGTAATTGATTCTGATTATCTGATCGATAATTTTATTGACTATAAGTAAGAAATTTAAACCCAGCAGTGGTCATCCATTACTAGAGGCTGATGTATAAATAAATAATGAACGATACTATAAAATACAGTTGTGTCTTATATTATAAATATTATATATAATTTTTATTATATATTATATAATATATATATATATATATATATATATATATATATATATATATATATATATATATATATATATATATATATTATATATAGAAACTGAAGAAACTGAAGAAAGAAAAAAAAGACTTGAAAAACTAATTTATTTGCTGTTAAAAATGCCAGTACATCTCATTATCTAAATGATAATGTTAAGATATCACAATTTACAACAAACAGTGGAGAAGACAGCCAGCAGCAGCATTTGGAAATGAGTCTGCAGCAGAGGGAAGTGATTTGAGTCAGATCTTGAATCAGATCCTGAGCTGTTGGGAGGAAAGGGATGAGCACGGCGACAGAAGGAACGATGACCTCGCTTGGACCAGAGAGCAGAAGAGCTGATTAGGAAAGTGAAGACAACCACCTGAATCACCGGAAGAAATCTGACGTCAGTTCAAGTCCCATGACGATAGTACAAAAGAAAATTACATGTGAAATGCAGGAATGTACTGCAGTGGAAATTATAATGTGAAATACACATGATAAAATATTTATATTACAGCTTCATGTCTTGTTTGCCCTCCTTTGGTAGCTTAAACTCAAAGCTTTTAGTTGAACTTGTTGTTTTTCTTGCACTTTTGGCCCTTCAACAACACTTAATGACTAGTTGCAGGAACTTCCTGAAGGATAAACAACGAGATGATATCAGGCTTTCAGGTGAAAATGATATTAACAATAAACAGTTATGGAAATAACAGCTGGACAAATCAGATATCTTTGTTATATTTATGAAACTCATGATTTGACTACTATTTCAAAATATTTACAGAGTTGTGTTTTAACAGACTTCTGGTTTATTAGATTATATCAAACCAACTGAGAGTGAATATGTGTGTTATTGTGCACCAAATGCACCAAGATTTTCTCTTTTGAAAGTTTCTAATTTAGCATTACTAAAGAAAAAAAATTCCCAAGATGTCATTAGTATTTCAAAACACAACAGGCCTTTGCTTTGGTCTTCCTAGTTATTCTAACAATAAAGAATGCAACAGAAACTTAAACTTTTCATAGATTCAATGGTTTCTTGTGTAAATTTAGGATATCTCCACTATCTCTGATATTTTTGGACTTATGTTTTGTTCAGTTATTCTTCATAGAATCAAAGGAGGTTGTGAGTAGAACAATCGGAAGGGATAATTTAGGGATAGAATTGTGCAATTATTGATCGTTAGCTTCTAAAACTCTTATATAATGTGCATTATGTGCATTTAAAGTAAAGGTTTCCTATTTTCACTGCATCTGATTTAAAGGTTTCTTTAAAGTCCAAGTAGCCTCTTGTCAGTAATGTAAAAGGACAGCTGTGTATGTGTATATAGCATTTAGCAGCTTAAGTATATTTGCAGCTTAAATGAATATCTAACAACCATAACTGTTACCATTTAGAAGGTTGCTGCCATAAACTAAAGTGTTTGCATTAAGGATCTTTAGGCGCGGCCAGTAGGGGTAGTGAATAGGTAGAGGGGAAGCAGACTGGATAAATCCCCTTCAGCTCAGCCAATATTATAACTAGACAGCACTCATAGAGTACAAACCTCTGCGATGGCTGCCCAGTTTCAAACATTATGTCATTGCATCTAAAAGAAATAATCCTGTGATAGTTTGACCCTCATGATGTGACTCCTAGACCATGAAAACCTGCCCCTAGAAATTCCGAATCACATTGGTGTCATATATTTGAAAAAAATAGAATAAATCACTGATGTCACTAATGACGGTTTTCTTCAGGATCTCTCATCAAATTTGACACCTAATTAAATTAGTCAACAGCTCCAGCTACAATTTAATCTTAGTTGCAAATCTCTAGCATTATTGTTTGTCATCTTGTAATAGCAAATTTTCCGTGAGCCCTATAAATGAAAACATCCTGAATCACCAGATCCAGAATATTACTTAGATCCAGGTCAGACTGTGATATGTGGTAGATCTCATCATGTAATTCTGGTATACAGGCATTATCCATGAAGTTAGAGGCAAACACCTTGTAGTTCCCTCTATCCTGCAGTGGTAAAGTATTTATCAACACACAAATAAACAAACTAATGCCAGCAAATACATTACCTCCTAGGCGGAGGTAATTATTACAATCTTGTACTGGTATTTGTTCAGGCAAGCTAATAATATCCACTTTATTGTGAGGACTGGACAGGCCTCCTGCACATGGGAGCCTGGGTAACACCATTAAGAGTTATTTTTTCTAGTTTGAGCTTATCACCAGCGAGGAATGTGAGGAATCTCAGCATGTCAAACATGCTGTAATTCAGAGGAAACATTCCAAACCATAAAATACTTCCCTCGTTAGAGATTAAATATGTAAATATGCCAACTCTGTATGTCTAATATTGACAAGCCAAATAACTGGAGTTTATATTAAACTTAAAAATAGATTTGAGGTCACTTATCTGCCACATTTTTAAGATTTTGTGAGCCATAATTAGATCTTTTCTTGCCTTCCCTTCTACATGAAGGCCATCAATAGTTTCCTGTCCTGAAAGCAGACTGGTAAATTTAGGGCTCTGCAGATAGTGCTCATCCGAGTATTATCCTGCAGGGATGACAGCTCTGTTTGGAGCTGAGGAGGAAGAGAGGAAGAGAGGAAGTCAGATACTCAACGGTTTCTTTACGGAGATGGTTTCATATCTGTTTCTGCAACAGGGAAATTTAATTCAGTTAAAACAAAGCTTCAGGTGAGCTCAGGGTCATAAAAACAGGAATAACTGGTTGAGTTGTAATTTAATTTAACTCAAAATAGGAGTGTAGGAAGGTGGACAGAGGAATAGGAAATTGGATAAGCTGATGAACAAAATATCCAAGGGTCTAATACCTGAATTGGATTATTTACACAACATTATCATATGTGTAGATTTAATATTGTATTAGTATTTAATTTTTTAATATCATCGTTATTGTCCATTCCTGTATTGCATTGTAGCAGCCCTTCTTTAAATGTATTTATGGCCTCAAAGGAGAAGGAAAAAATGTGCAGAGATGTTTTTGTCCTGTTTCCAGCCAAAGGAGGGACAGCCTGTGACCACCAGACAGATGATTACTCTAACAGGGTCCTACAGACACACTGAAGAGAATAGAGCAGCTGGGTGTGTCCCTGTGACCTGCTGGGCACTTACAATACTCTATCAAAGTCTCTCAGCAAAGAGACTAACGCCTGTCAACAAACACTCAGAGGATGATTAACACAATCCGGAAGAGTCTGATGTGTCGTGGCTGTTTTTAAACATGAACCTTGATACCTTTGTCATAATTCAACGTGACGTATTACCTGATTATTTTGTGTGGAAATAATTTCAAACCCTCTTCCTCAGTGTCTTCTGGTGCTTTATGACTCAGTCTGTGAGAATGTCCATGATTTTAACTGCAATGCGTGTTTGTGTGTGTGTGATATAAATATAAGCAGGGGGCAGCTGAGGCTTAGGGGGTAAGAGCGGTCGTCCACTTGTCCGAAGGTCGGGGGATTGAGCCCCACTTTCCCCAGGTCTACATGTCGAAGTATCCTTGAGCAAGATACTAAAACCCAATGTTCATGGTACAAAATGAAAGGCTTTTAGGATGGGAACAGCCCTTTGTTTAGAAAGTCCAAAATGGAAAATTGCACATTTTTCCGACAGTCCCTTTTCCCAATCACAAAAGCCCGCTGCTCCGAACGCCCATTGTTCAGTAAATACACACTGTACACACACTGACGTTTTTGCTCTTAGTTTATTTGGATGTGCAGGAATGGATTAAGTCAGGTGACCTTTGTGCCAGGTTAACAACAGTAAGGTGACCTCAGTCATCATTGGTAAATATGTGGTTGTGAAAAACGTTGATAAGGTTTAGACACCAAAACTTCTTTGTTAGTAAAAGATCATAGTTTAGGTTAAAGTCTGTATGTTATGAGGTGATACTAGAGGGTATATTTCTGGAACAACAGGCCTTCAAGCGACGGCTGTTTGTCTTCACAATAAGGTGTTGATGGTTGTTGTTTTTAGTCCAAATGGGACAATTTTCAGACTACTGGGGTTTCCTATTAATGGGCCATCAGAACAATGGTGTGGCATCTTAGGATAAGGACTAATAAATACTTTTGTCAAATAACACTATCTTGCGTAAAGTTTACTGGTTTATCTGGAATGTAAACTTCCCTTAATCCAATAAAGAGCCGGGCTGAGCTACGGCACGACAAATTCTAATGGGATCCTGTAATTCAAGGAAAAGCAACACATTAGATGTGCTAGTTGGGTGTTGTTGTTTTTATTACTGTAATCAAAATAATGAAGTTAGGTAACGATATGCTCCATGGTCCTGGAAGCAAAGCTTTGCTGCGATACCGTAATGTAAGTAAGCTAATTAGACATGCTAATTATTGCAGTTTAGAGCAGATAAACACACTCTAATCCATTCCTTACACTTCTACTGCGTGCTTTTGGTTTTTGGAAAGGCTAATAAAAGAGTCAGCAGCCCGCTCTTTAAACACCAAATATATATGATATTATATTTAATGTAGTTAAAACAGCCCCACCCACCTCAACATGTGGAGAACATGAAAGCTTGACAGGCCTGCTGTGTGCTGTGGTTGCTAAGCTATTATTGAACCATCACTGTTCAGGGGACGAGTTACTGAAGTAGTTTTTTTCACATTATTATAGCCTGTCTTTTTTTTTGATGATGCTAAAAGCATAATGCCCTGCATGCAGCTAATTCAGATACATGTAAAGTGAAAATGTGTGTGTTTAGTTGTAATTGCATATCATTTCCATACAATGACAACACCAGTGGCACCGTGCTCAAGTTACAGTCCATCCATCCCCTCTGTATCTTCCCCTGCCTCCATCTGCCTTGTATGTGGGCACCTGTTTGTGTGGATGTGGCGTCTTTAACACCTCTGCTAATTGTCTTAGCAGAGTAAAAGGCTCACCGGACCTCTCACCAGGTCGTGGACTGTGTGCATGGAGAAAGCTGGTCGCACCTGAGGGCAACACATTGTGTGCTAAGCCGCTGTCGTAAACTGAATTCAACATCATGTCTCCACGGTCAGAACCCCCACAAAGGGGTCACGAGATTCATCCACGGGGTCATGAGATGGTTAAGGAAGAGCACCAAGGATGGGAATCAGGGCATTGAAGATAAGGCTGGCTGAGCTGCATGTGCTTCGTAGGCTCTTGTCAAAATTACATCATAAATCCAAGTAAAGCTCCAGTAAAAGGTGGTGAAACAGTAAACTTCTCTTTCCTCGAGCATCTTCACTCATTAAGAACATCTTCCCTTGATTAATTATTGAGATTAATTGCAAAAAATACAGGTTCCCGTGTAAAGGTTTCTTTACAAATATTAAGATTAGCAGGATAAAGCTGATTGAACGCCCTCATGATAAATATACATCTGACTCTTAATAAGCTCAACATGTCACAAAAGAGGTCTAGATGTCAGGCTCTTGCTCTGGCAGGTACCTCAGAGTAAACAGTACTTGGTTTGACTGGCAGGTTATTGTTGCGTGTGTGTGGGTGTTGAGGAAGGTTGGACCTTCTCTCAGGACGTAGCCTCACTTCCCTCGCTCAGAGGCTCTCAGGAGGAGAGCAGTGTGCCTTTTAACTTCTTTTTTTTTTTTTTTTTTAATTTGTGTTGTGTTTGTTAAGGCCACATTCCCTGAGCTTGGCCTGCAACTTGTGTTATTCTTCCTGTGCTGTTTGCCCCACTCGCAGCTGGAGGACAGGAAAACCGATCTGGAAAACTACTTCATGTATGTCATCGGTGATTACAGGACGGCTGCGCCTGCCTGTGCGTAGTATTGGCAGCCTCATGCCCGGGCTCACAGGGCAGGGGCAGGCCTGAATAATGCTGTTTCGTTGGGGCGACACTGCGCACCCTTCCTCACCGAAGGCCTCGCTTCTGCTTCCAGGCAAGGAACCCAATGAGCCCAAGTGGCCTCGTCAGCAGTCTTCCTGTGGAGAAACCGGAGAGGAAGCTCCGCCAGGCAGCCTGAGGTGCAGAGAAACCTCTCAAACTTTCTGTTTCTTTCCAATTAGAACACACACTCACATAAATGACAGACTGCTGCCCATAAAGCTGCATTCCAAGCAAGAGTTGCAATAGAAATCTTACAGGAACAAACTGATGTTAAGGACTGAAAGAAAGACTTATGCTGAAGAGAGGCTACAACAGGCGATCATGGCATAATAACAGTAGCACAAGTAGAAATGAGTCATAAAGTCAGCGAACTGAGTGAAGCAACATCTACGATAAGCTTTCAGTAATACCAGACCAAGTAAAGCTGTGGAGGCAAAACCCCTGAGTGTAGGCCTACTGTATACGATCCCTCATGAACTTTACATTTGAAAAAAGAAACAAGACTTTGAAAAGTAACAAGAGAAAAACATAGAGTATTATCACCATAATGTGCTGAAGTGTCCAAAGTAGTGTTTTGATATTATATTAATGAAGCCTGTCAGATTATTCATTGGAATAAGTACATTTGTGAACTGTATTTTAATGCTGTAGCTGATTCATTTTAACTAACTAACACAACTGATATACTCATATTTTAGTAATCACTTATTTGAGTCCTTCAGTTCTTAAAATAATGGGAGAAAATTCTAAATTTGTAAAATAATGGGTGGATAATTATATTAACATTATTTCAACCTATTAACTATAGAAATCTATTTATGAGACTATTAAAATAATAACAGAAAAGGGCTCAATCATGGAAAAATCATGATTTTAGAGCATCACCTTAGATTTGAAAATTCAGGAGACATGCTGACTTCTATTAAAAGAGGTTGACATATTGTCATCGTACTGGCAGGATTTTGTTCACTTGTTTTCAGGAAATAGACTCAGTAATAGACAAAAATCGTTGGTTAAAATTGAGATATTTGCTGTGGAGTGGAGTAAAAATTGCAGTATTTTCTTCTTAAATGTACTACAAATGGGTAACATCACAAAATGGAATTAAAGCACAAGTACCTCAAAGCTGTATTTAAATAAGTTACTTTCCACTTCTGCTATCAACAGGCATTCACGATTTTTGACCACATTAGTGACCAGATCAGCGTTATTTCTGGGATTCCACGTAGCTGCATATTCTCACAGATCCCTTTTTAACCATTTCCTCTTTTCTATGCCGCCACTTTCCCAGGCAGAGGACCTAGAAGAGCAATCTAGCTGGATCAGGAATGACAAGGCAATCCGGCCTCCCATTGTATGTGAGCGTTTACTCAGCATGGAAGAGCAAGGACAGAGAGGCTACAGGAATACAATAGGCTCATATTTATTTACTGCTTAGTGGCAGCAAGGGAGACCCCCCTAATAGCTGATAGCAACTTTACAGTAATAGACCTCTAATAAAGACCTCAGAGGGCAAGTAGAGGCTAGACTCTGTGGCTCTGTCCTGGTAGAGGTACTTTGAAGCGCTGTTTCAAACCCGACCAGTGAAATATTAAATCTGTTAAGATTATATCATAATTAGGATTTACAAACAAGGCATTTATCACCAAAAATGTCTGCATGGTCTTTACTTGGTGCAGTAGCTTTGGTCTAGTTTAGCATGTGATGATAAAGTTGCTGTTGTGCTGTGGATGATGCTATGATGGCTGTATTGGGATAATACATGGCACAGGTTGTCAAGACTCTATATGCACAATTATTTCTACTATTTTGAGAAAGAATTTCCCTCCAACTGTTGTACTTCTAAACATGGGTTTGATGTCATTAGTATTCAGAGGAGAGGGGGAACCAGAAAACATGGAAAAGGCAGAAAATGTTCTAATTCAGTCTGAAGTGGTGGAAAAGTGAACAGATTTTGTTAGCATTTGATTTAATGGGTAACTATGTATTTATAGTGCATGTACATGCATTAGTATATTATGTGTATGTGCATGTACAGCAAAAGCGTAGGTTTAATCTTGTCTTTTGTGTATTTTATGTCATTTTGCCCATCAACAAGCTCCCCTGATTTGTGTCTTTTCTTCAATGGGGTTTATTATTATAAAATATAGTGTTATAAAATGACTCTATGTTGTATTATGAGACAGAGCTGCATGTGTGCAGGTTTATCCACTGAGCAGCAAAGGCTCTCAGGTTTGTGTGATGCCTTTGAGTTCCAGTGGAGGGCTCCCTCTGTTCTACTGAGTCCATAACCCATCTGTAAAACACAGTTAAGCAGAGCCTCTGGATAAATATGAACCTATGTCTATGTATGTTTATGTATTTACCTTAATATTCCATATGAAGAATGAAGAAAACTACATTCCCTCCACTATTTTAGACCAAAGGTCAAACTCGGTTTTTATCCAGATGATCTGCTGCATTTAAACACAACCTGAAGCAGCTTTGACCATCATTTATACTTGTTTTATTCCATGTTTTAATCTGACTGAAAAATGCCTGGAAAATCGACCAAACAAGCGCCGAATATCTGACCTACATGACCAAGCCTCAGTAAATTAATTTTCCGAGAGGCATTATGAGAGTGTGATTTATTGGTTGCCTTGATGCCTCATGGGTGTAATTGTGAGAGCAGGGCTGAAGTTGAGTGGCTTTCATGCCCCGTCAGTCCCCTCCTCCAATCCCCGAGTTTCAGAGATTAACTCAGACGCTGGATTAAAATCTCAAAATAGAGAAATCCTTTTTAGATGAACAGATTGATTAAAAGGGGGAAACGATGAGCGTGTGGAGGAACTGCTGCAGATATGCTCACCTGGGAGTTTTCCAGCGGTGACAGACGAGCTGAAGCTCAGTCAAAACTTAGAATGTGAGAGCATGTTTGATAGATTCAAACCTCAGCCAACCGACTGTTTGAAGACAGACAATGAACTGGTATTTTTCACAGGACCCTTCACCACTTTGCCTTTTTTTTTAAATTTACATTGAACAGAATGACGGTGGCATTACGCCGCACCAATGTGTGATTTTAGAGAGCCTTCCTCAAGCTAAAAGCAGCGGCATCTGTATCTAGACGTTTTACATACACTTCAAGCAGCACTTTGTAAACATGAAATCCTCTCCTCTGTTTGGCGGGTAAAGTACTTTGTACTGTCTCCCCAATTTGAAGACACTGTCAGATGATTTTCTTCTGCTTTGAATTATTATCCAACTGGGATTAGATGCTTTTTAAATCTCCTGGTTGGGGGTCGCACACATAATACGTCATCAAAATGTCACACCCCTGTCCTCTCTCGCCTCGTTGGCTCAATCCTCTGTTGATTTTGCACTATTACTATGTCTCTGCATTACGTCTTTATACTATTTATAGAGAACGGTGAAGTGCAATAAAGGTGCAGCAGTCCTGCCGTGAGCAGGCTGTGTAAAAGGGAAAAAAGCGGCTACAGGGAAACAGCTTCCCAAGGTTGCATGGTCTCCAAAGGTAACAAAATCCAGCTAGCAGTACCTGTAAAGCTCACTAATTAATATGTCTCATTTGCTTTTTGTTGGCAAGTTTCACTGGCTGTGATGTGCTGTGGCATTTCTTGGTTAAGTGCAGTGATTTCAAGAAGCTTCATGAACAAATAAACTCAATATAAGGCCACAAACTGTCATTTTTACACATTCTTTTAAAGTTTAAAGATAGACTATAATGTGTTAATGATGGAACCTTAGAGGTGTTTGTGGATTTTGTTACCTTTGGAGAGAGCCAGCCAGCTGCTTTTGTCCTATTTCTGTCTTTATATCTATCTTTATACTGAGCCAAGGTAACTGGCAGCTGGGATTAGCTACATATTTAATGTACAGACATGAGAGTCGTATCTACTTCATCTAGGCCTCTGCAAGAAATCAAAATAGGACATTTCTCTTGTCTCTGTGTTTTGCATGAGTTTTGACTTTTGAAAAATGTACAACAATGATGGGTTCCCCGTGATGCAACTGCACCTAAAAGCAATAGTCCCATGATAGTTAGATAATGGTGGTGTTCTTCAGGATCTAGCTCAGTGACTTTTGAAGATTCATCAAATTCAACAACTAACTGAATCAGAACAGTTTCAGCTACAATTTAATCTTAGTTGTAATTCTGTAGTATTATTATTATTATTTGTTATCTCATAGGAGCAAATTTTCTGTGAGCCCTATCAATTTAAAGACTCTGGATCACCAGATCTGGAATATTACTTGGATCCAGATCAGACTTTGATTTGTGGTAGATCTTAAGGTGATGTCATGGTGTAATTTTTTTCAGAATCAGAATCAAAGCATTAGCCATATGTATGACGTTAGAGCTAAAAAAAAAATAATCTTGTAATTGGTCCTATCCCATAATGGAAAAGAATCCTTTACCTCCTGATCTGATCACCACCAAAATGTAATGGATTGTCCCTTGGGCCATAACCTCCCTCTCCAAAACACTTTATCAAAATCTGTTCATAACTTTTTGAGTAATCCTGCTAACAGACAACCAAACAAACCAACTACAGCAAAAACATAACCTCCTTAATGGATGAATGTACCTGGTAAATACTCAGACATGCATAAAATTGCTCACCTGTTCATGAATAATTCATTGAAAGAAGCACAACTTGCTTTTAGCCCAACTTTCAATTTTAAACATGCAGATATTATGGAAAGTGACATATCTATATTTTCTTCTTGCTGTAATACTGGGACCGGTGTTAACAGACAAAAGCCTGATGCTTGATATTATCATCATTGTGCATGTTTGACTGCGGGAAGCAGGTGTATGTTAGTGTGGCCTTTCATACCAAATTTAGTCATTCACTCACTTCCCCCTGGACCCCAGGTTCCCTCTGCATTTCCCAGCAGAGCTCGGCCCTCCCTCCCACCTGAATGAAACACAGTGCAGTCGCTTTACATCTCAAATTCTACATACGGCTGCATGCGTGCAGGATTTTTCTGCATTTGCTCGGATCATTTTTGATTTTTTATATTTATTGGATTTGCTTTTTCACTCCTCTCTCCTACATCTCCGTTGCCCTCATCCCTCCGTCTCCCCTCTCTCCTTCCAGACTTCAGCTCTCTTCCTTCCTGCCCTCTCACAGCTTCCTGCTCCAGCTCTTATCACTCCAGAAAATGTGACACAGTCTCAGCCCTGTCAAACCAACACTAACCCCTAAAGTCCCTCTTTTCCTTGGCCATCACTGCCTTAAATGGAAGTATTCTCGCCCCACCGGGGCCTAGGTGCCTGCAGGAGGGTGAGGGGGATATCACAGAGGCCATGTCACCCATCTGGACCAAATCTGTTAATGAACTTATTTATTATAAACAATATAGCCTCTACTTCACAGCCTACAGAGGAACAATAAACCAGGCATGTTTTTATTTATGTATTTATTTATCTGAGAGGAAGCCGTGGGCACATTGAGACATTATCAACTCATTCTCCTCCGAGGGGTTTTCCTCTGGGCTGAGGAAATTGTCTGCTTTGATTTACTCTGTAAATCTGTGCCTTATAATACAGCGGCAGGAGATTGCAAAAGGCCAAGGCTGTGCAAATGTGGAGAATCATGCTCATGTTGATGTACCCTTTGACTTATTTTCATTAACAGCTTTAAGGAATAAGAAGAATTCATAATTTATGGTTATGCCACTATTATGCAGCAAATATAAAACATCAGACAGAGTCCTTTACCTATTAAAAGCTTCCTGAGCTTTTCTCTACATGGCACCTCAGATTTAATGAAGCATCTTGAGTAGCATTATATGCATGGCTTGCAAGTTTTATTTATTGTTGTTCTATGACACTGCTGCCAGATATGGGTCTGCTAAAGCACGATAGAGCCCCTGTTATTGTAAGGCCACAAGGCCATCTGATAGGGCCCCATGCGCCACGGCCTGCAGTGATAACGCATGTTTTGGATGGTATTCAGCCAAAGACACCTGAACCTGCCACTGCGCAGAATGCAACAATTACTGCAAAGTTCAAAGTTTGCACCAGGAGCAGCGATCAGAATATCTGGATGCCATTTTTCAGCTGTTCTCTTGGGTCTCCATTGTTTCGCACACTGCAGCGTGTCAGCATATAGGTATAGCAGGCTTTTGTCTCGATGCTGTAAGTGATGATATCAGGAGGGACTTTCCCCGAGTTTCCTGATATGAGTTTTTCCCATGTTATCATATGGGAATAATCACAGGGGGGGGGTGCTGATCATCTGACATTGATTGCTAAAATGTGAATGAAAGGATAACTAAGAAGCTTTAAATCAGTTTTAGATTTGTTTTGATATGATTATTTGATATAATTTGATATAGTGTACTATTTTAATACTTCTTGGGACTAAATTGGCCCAATTTAGGGTTCACAAAAATATACCTTTAAGTATACGTTAAGTGTAAGAGTAGTAAACTTTAAGTACACAACTAGTTTACATCTATTATTACAACTACAAGCCAACTTAAACTTTCAGTATAAGGCAATAATATTGTACTTTTACTAAGTATGTCTCAGTCTAAAGATTAAGTACAAGTATAGTCCAAATATACTTAGATTTTTCTGTATACTTGTCAGTATAAGCAATGTATATCATAGAAGTATGATTTTGTCAAGTATATCTCTGGTAAGTACACAAAAAGTAGACTAAAAGTATACTCTCTTATTTTTACTTTAAAAGAAATAAACTAACAGTACACTTCTTTTTTGCATCGATAATGTAATTTACTCATTTAAGCATGAGTAATTCATTATTTATTCTTAACACAGGCCTACATATGATTTAGAATAGTTAGACATTTTGGGAAATACATTATTTAATTTCCTTGCTGATAGGTAGATGACTAGATGTAGGCCCACAACACTCTTGCGTATATATATATGGAGTACATCTATTACACTTTTTAAGCTTAGTTACATATAATGTGCTAATTATTAAGCTTTAGAGGTGCTGATTGGTGAATTTTGTTACCTTTAAGTAGAGTCATTCTAAGCTAAGATAATCTGTCCCGGCAGTAGCTTCATATTCATTGTATATTATATACTAAGTTGTATTCCTTCCCTGAGACAGAGGGCAGGCTTTGGTGCAGTACAGCCTCAGATAGGGAGTTAGGTGGGCTAGATATCGATGATCGAGACCATTGTGTGTAAATGAACTGAGATAATCTCCATCAGTTGAACTCAGACAGCGAGAGGTTTAGTCAAACACTGGGACTCCTTGAAGTGTAAGATAGGCCACATGTGTGAGATAATGTATTGATAAAATGATCTCATGGCGCACATTTCACTGTGACATGACTGATGTAATGATGCATTTTTGAAATATGTAATAAAAAAAAGCCTCAGTTTGCTCTCTACAGGGAAATGTTTTTAAAAAAAAAGGTGAAAACAAATGTTCACACCTGCAGCTGATTTTTACTCCTCGCCACACCATTGTTAACTTGACACCAATCCACCTTGTGATTTAGCTAATTTGATTTGACGTTTGACGGGGTTGTTCTGTCGTCCTGGAAAAAACAAATTGCCAAGAAATTATGTGTGAATCTCATGAAAGGCTGGTTCTTCCTATTAATGCTGCTTGTTTCTACAGCGTTAGTGTAAAGGGAACAACGTACAGAGGAAGCACTCACACACACTCACACACACACTGCATTTCCTCCATAAAACCACAGCTGTGTGAACACAACATGTTGTGCATTCCTCAGCCATTTCACTTTATCACAATAAAGGACAACAGGGTCCGCGGAGCCCTCTGGGCTCTAGTGTGACGACCCCAAGGCAGAGTCAGGAGGACCTGTTTGTTTGCAGTAAACGTTGCAGTGATAACATGATTCTACAGAAGGGTTGCATCATTAGTGTTGATATGGAAAAACAGGTTTAAGGAGCTTTTAACCACTGTCCGTTTTTGGAGAAGTTGTTTCGTCTATGAGGAAGTTTTGGAGTATTTGTTCTGTAATCTCCAGAAATTAGTGCATTATGTCACTGTGAAAATCTTATGATTTTGCTTCCACCACAGCTCTGTTTGTGACTCTTATCTTCTGTCTTTGCAGCTCCTGTGCTCACCTCTATTGATCCAGATTCTTGCTAGGTGCGATGCCACTGATCACACATGCCGTTATTGACCGGCATTGGTCACTCTGGGTCGACTTGGTGTCGTCTTAGCACCCTCCGGGGGTATCGCCATTTTGTTCTGCGGTGACGCTTTAGCGCCTCAACATGGCAAAGGCCACACATGAAAGGATTCAGAGTGTTTGAGCGACTGAGGAATCAATTCACACCCCGATTGTCATATACAAAGGCCTCACTGTCTCTCTCCTCATTTCCAAAAACCTGGTCTGGAGAGTTTGATCAGTAATTAACCAATCAGCTTTCATCACAAATGGATCAAAAACTGATTTTCAAGTCAAGATATTGTTCCGATTTCCTTTGATTTCAGAGCAAAAGTGTAATATCTTCATCTTGGTTCCATGAATTGTGCTACTTCTTTGGGAGGAAGGGTCAAAAGCAGGTCAAAGAGTGGAAAACTGTATTTATGTTGCTGGTGGCCGTCAGGAAAACACTTATGTCGCTTGGACGTGATCTATCATTTGCTTTCTCACCAATACTTATGAAGCAATTCCTTATTTCTCCATGCAAAGCCTACATTGAGTGCAGGAACTGAAATGAAATGAGAAAAATGGCTTTGGTGTTCATCTGTGTGGCTGGTCAAAAGTACTGTTGGCACACAAGTGAGCCTCTTATTGTTTGTTGGTAGAGTTTCATCCCTTTAATGAATTTTTAAAAGAGCAAAAAAGTACTTTATTATTCACAGTAGCTGCACTTCCTTTTCTTGTGTTTTCTAATGTTTGCCAGTGTCTGTTTACATGATTTGTTCTTTCTTTAAAAAAGACTTTAAAAAAAGTTATTTTAGGCTCAAACCCATGTGTCAAGGACGAAAAGAAAAGAACGACCCAAAATAGACAAGTCTTATCAGTTTGGGAATGGTCATAGCACCAGTAGGAACAATGCCGTGGCGAGATTGGAGCTGAGGTTGACCCTAATAATGCGACTGGTCTGTCAAGGAACCTGGAGAACAGGAAGCCCACCATACCTCTGCCTCCATGGATAAAGTCATAAAAATGATAAACATGGCTCTCGATTAGCCTCAGTCAGGACAATGCTGGTCACCAGTGGGGAGGATTAGGGTCGGGCCAGTAAAAGTGAAGAGATGAAAGAGCTGCTCTCCTGTGTGGCTGACCTCCGTGTTCATTTCATTAAGGAAACCTGGGCTTTCCCTTTCCCCCGCTTACTAATGGTGATTCATCAGTCAATCAAGACGTTCTATTTATAGGTTTTCTTTTCCCTGTGGAGTTGTTACAAAGAAATGGGAGCAGTTACAAATGAGTGAAAGCCACCCTGAGAGGTTGGCTTAGTGGAGTTTTAGCATAAATCTGATATACTGTATATACAGTATATCAGTATATACTATAGTATATACTGTAGTATATACTGTAGTATATAGTATTTTTAAAGGTTTGGTTATTGTTTCTATAGGTTATAATGAGATGGTAGATATAAACTAATCCTCAGATTAGCTAAATTTAAAATTACATGTAATGGAAGACGGAGCGCTATTTGTTTCTGCATTAAGTGTCACTTATTATAGATACTGACTGAGCTGCTAACTGCTATTAGCTCATTTTTAAATCTCCTAGTTGTGGGATGCACACATGACACATCAGCACCATTCAGAAAGTGTTTTCATTGTGGGCCTGGTGCACCTTTATTCCGCCCTGACGTTCTGTTTGAATGCAATGAAGGCAAAATGGGGTGGCAGGTTGTGTCACCTCTGTGACCAGCGCGAAACAGATGTCTGTATGAACAGAGTGTCTAACTTTAGCACCATTTCCACTGCATAGTACCAGCTCGATGCTCGCTGTTGCATCGTATGTCACGCCTCTTAACGTTACGAAATGCCAGCATACACTGTGAACGCCCATACCAAGGTGGCGTTGTGATGCCCTTGGTTGGTCAGGTGTGAACAAAGCAAAGGGGTCACAGAGACGGAAATTCGTTTCACTGCTGTTGCGCGATTCCTGTTTGAAAGAGGGTATTGTCAAAATGTCACACCCCTGTCTTGTCCTTCCACTTCGTCGGCTCGTTCCTTTCATACAGACATCGATTCAGCACTCTTGCTAAGTCCACTGTCGGCTCAGAGACGGAGCAACAATTACCCCCCGGATAAGGATAGTGAGGCGAAATAAAGGCGCTTTGAATAGGCTGTGTAAAAGGGGCTTTCTTTTTTGCGATGACCTTTTCCAGATTTCAGCAATTGCTTTGGTAAATAATGTTATATAACTGGTAGAAATTATGGCCAAAGCTGAAAAAAAGGCTATACAAGTTACAATAACCACCATGTAAATTATCCAACATGGTTTAGAAATGTGTATACCATTTTCTCCCACATCACACATTCAGAAAAGGCTTTTCTCACATTTGATGCCACTGATTTAAAGCCTAAAAGAATGTCCTTCACATTATAACTTTGCATATCTGTATCCTCTAAGAGGCCTGACTGAAACTACAACACTATGGTTGTTCTCAGGAAAGAGACTTTGATTATTTTACTTGTTGCTTCCGTTTTATTGTTGGCTGACCCCTGGCAGCGCAAACCCCGAGGTCGCCACAACTTGTGGTGAAAAGTTTCCAAACATCCTCGCGTTAGCACGACCAAAGGCATATTTAAAATGTGTCCTGGACCCTGGCTTCAGTTTAGTAAAACATACGGAGAATGAGGGTGAGATGAGAAGATAAACCGGATATGCTCATCTCCAAGCTGAGCAGCGCAGACAAGAAATAGTTTTATCATCAGAGCATCTTCGCGAGGCGGGGGACAGGATGGTGCTGCAGAGGGTGACAGGGTGAAGGTGTCCCCTTTGCTCAACGAGGAATGAGCTGGGCAATAAACACAACAGGGCCGAGTAGATTCCCACCTGATTCCCAGCAGATCCCTGACAGATTAACGCCTACAGAACAATGAGACAGGAGCGCAGACGGCTTCCTCTGTGTCCCAGCTTGTCTGCGGCAGACAACATCCCAGTTCTACCCTCTCGGCAGGGTTGTGGTGTGTGCTCCTGGGCAAAGAAACTTTCCCAGCAATCTGCAGGGGGAGGAGGAGGACTATATCACTAATGACACATAAAAGAACACATGTGTGTGAGTGAGATGCTTTAGGTGGCTTGATCTTTTTTTAATGCATTATATGCTAGAATTTTAAATCCCCAATTCCTCTCACCAGAGACCCAGGGGGGGAAAAAACACCACTAAACATAGACTCTCAGATCTTTAATGAGAACATAATTAAATCACCAACCTGTAAATGATGTCTCATATCTCCAATCTCCTCTATGGGATGTATTTCAGGTTACTAAAGATCCTATTTGACCTCAACAGGATTCAAAGATTTTACTGACAGCTGACGGAAGAACAGAAACTCGTTTTGAATTCCTGAGTATGACATTATTAGAGCTGAAACGTCAAATGTTACAGCTTCGGGGAAAAGGTGTGATTTCTATTTACAGGATCAATCTCAGATTTCTCTCCTCATTTCTCTCCTGCACACCTGTTATATGCTCCACTCCTTAACCTCCTCGTTCTCTCCTCCTGATGAGCCCCTTCCCCCCAGCCTGAAACACCTCCTGCTCTCCAGGGCAGGTGTTGGAGGAAGTCAAAGTCTAATCAGAGAATTTAAACAATCCCTATTTCCCTCCACAGATAATGACAAATATCAGCCCACCTGACTGTAAAGTACTATAAGCTGTGTTTGAAGTGGAGCTGCCAACCCAAACCGCAGAGTTAATGTTGGCACTGTGCGATTCAGGGATTTCTTTACATATCACTGTCCTTAAGGTCTGGTGAAGTTGCAGCACAGCAAACATACAAACTTTATTAGGGTTAGCATAAAATTAGATTTTTGTCTTAAAATACGTGCACACCTCCTTAAAAATATTTGCAGTAGTTGGCAAAAAAAATGGCTCAAAAATGTGGGAGCAGGCGTTAAAATGAGCCAGTTGGTTGTTGGTTGGTTGAAGTGGTCTCCAACAGTGGAATATACCTATAGGGACAGAAATTAGACATGTCTGATCAAACATTTTTATATTCATGTAGTGTGTCATAGTATCACCCCAAGACATTACCACATAGTGCTTCTTCCAACAAGAGGAGCATAATAACTAATAATTTAATTCTTTAGTCTTTAAAATGTTGCAGTAATTGGCTCAGGAAAAAATTTTGATTCCAACATTTTCAAATTGCTTGTTTTGTCTTACCGGCATTCCAACACCCAGATAACTTACATCAGTGAAGAAATAAAAGCAATTCTTCTTCTTCTTCTAACTTTTGTCATGATAAATGGCTTAAATTGTTAATTTTCTTCATCAAAATAAATGCAGATAACTGATTGGCTAGTCCTTTACTGAACTAAACATCCTTGAAGAAGTGTAAGATTTTAAGATTAGGGCAGAATATCCAAACCGTTGCTGCTAATTAGCAGAGTATTGTTTGAATTCAGACCACTTTGCCCTTCTGTGTCTTTGTCCCAACCTTTGCAGCTCAAGTGGCTCAGGGGATCGGTGCAGAGTGCTAACACATATATACCTTCCGTCCCTGTGATTTAAACTAACACTGCTGCCGTGCAGCTCAGCACAAAGGAGCCAGCAAACACATTGTGCAATTCCCAAGAAAGCCACCCACAGACATTTATACAGCAAGACTGGCGACCAGCGGCTCAGCTGCCTTTCAGAACATACTTGGAAGGCGGACAGTTTGTGCTGCTAAGCCAAGGACAGGAAGTGCTTGCAGAGGGACAGGAAGTGCTCACCGCTGCAGTAGCCGAGGCTGGAACTGAGATAATGCCATTGTGTAAGCAAGCCAAGTGACCTCTCCCTGAGCGCAAAGTCCAGAGGCTGGCGTCGAGAGCCCTAGCCCCCACCCAGCCCCAGACTCCCCAGGCACGGGGTGGGGGACTTGGTGGAGGGACAGGGGGAGGAATGGGGGGGATATGAGGCATGTCCCCTCCCCTTACTCTCCCACATCACCACCAACACCTCCCCTCCACTGTTCTGAGTTGACTCTGAACCTCACCTTGTAGAGGAAATGTGGCTCGGACTCCAGACTTTATGACTTCTCCCATCAAAAGCCAGGCTTTTTCACTCCCACAGAGCGAGAGGGAGAGAGGGGTGGTCAGGGCACACTCATACCCACGCCCATGTCAATACACACATTTACACACAGGCAAATACACAACACACAGACACATAAACACAGTCTTTCTTTCTCTAGTCTCAGAGGATCGGCGGGGGGGAAAACCTTATCAGGTCATCAGAGGCAAAATAGATGATGACAGTATTATAGTCCAAATCCTGTCCCATGTGGTGCTTTGCTGGATCTCCATCCAAAACACCCTCCCACCAACCCATAGAGGGTCACCCAGTGTGCTCTGGAGTCCCTGCTGGTGTCAATGCGGGGGCACCGAAAGGTTGCATAAGCATCTCTCATATTTCTGTCAGCCGCTTTTGACGTGTCAGAAGGATCGTAACCCACAACGAGATGGGAACAGGCCGAGAAAAGACGGAGCTGACAGGTTGAGGTCTGCTGACTCTGATAAGAACCCCAGCAGCCTGTGGGCGATGTTTGGATTTCTGGCCACAAACAGGGGGCTTCATTCTCTGCTACATAAACACTCCGAGTCTGGATATTTCAGGTGCAACAGGTTGCTTTAACCTTTTCCCCCCATGTGTCACTGTCCTGGTCTGGTACAGCTGCTCCAAAAACAAGGAAGCATAGTCTCGCACATTTATGTAGCTTGGACATGTGTCACAGAGTTAGTAGAGTTTATATTTGACTACTGGCTGATGTTATCGACACATAATCCAAGAAGCTTGAGTGGACAGTCCAAACGTTTAGCCTCAAACTGAAACTGCCTGTTGTCAAGTCTCAGAGAAGGATATATTTGGTTTATTTTATTTGTGTGCAGTTAATTAGCCTTATTTGAACCTTTTCTCTTTTTGAAACTCAGACAAAGATCATAGAGAATCCATTGAGGTATAAATAATTTGACTGATGCACAATTGTTCAGATACATTAGGCGAAATGAACTCTAAAGCTTTGTTGAGCCATAAATGACCATCCTAAATAATCAAATACTTTCTACTTCTTTCAAGTATTTATTTTCAGTCATAACAGACTTGGCATTATTCCCATTATGTCCATGTATTATGTCATCCCTGCAAAAATAAGTTCAGACAAAGATATTTGGGCGTTTTCCCAGACATGCTTTCCTCATAAATCTGATCCTGAAAAGTGTTTTATGCCCTCAGCATAATCAGTCAGCTGTTTGTTTTAGTCATTAACATCCCAGACCGACGTCTAGTCGGGTACGGACAGTGAATCTAATTGAGAAACTGTTTTGACATTTAAACGTCACCGCCTGAGGCACCGGTATCATTTTAGTTTTTGTGCCACAGGTTTCATCACCTTACAACAATGTCATGGGTGTTGATTTTGGCTTTGTCCTTACTGAGTTCACTTTAAGGTCATTTAAATTCTCAATTAAGGGCTTTTGTCCAGCGCTCCTCATTAAGCTTCGGTCAAAGAAAGACTATGGAGAGACGATCGTGCGTAAAAGTTGCGAATGAGGGAGCCTTTAGCTCCGAGCGTAAACCTGACATTCAAGATTTTATCACGGTTCACCTCCCAATACACAGACGGACGGTCGTGTGTGGATGTCTAGGCGGTAGTGTGAGGGTGAGAATTAGAACTGTCCAAATAAACGTTGCTGTGGATTCAAGAGTGAACCGGTTTCACGTCATTTCGCCCCAAAGGTGTATGAATCAAACACAGTTTTAATCAATTTTTTTATCTATTTTGTGCGCATGAGCGTAAATTATTAGTCTCACTCTCCTCAGAGGGTCTTCAAACAAGGGTCGGAGGCGGGGTACTCGAAACTTTTTTACACCTTTGTAGTAGTGGGCACTCCCACCACATGGTGATTGGCTGCCTGCGAGTTTATAGCGCACCAACCTTCACATTCAGAGCTGAGTAATCTGTACCGCTCAGTCCACGCGCCTCCTGGAAGTGCCCGATGGTTGTGACTAATTATTTTCCTCTCCAGCCTGAGAGTCAAAACCCCGTCTAAGTTCCATCTGTCTGTAGGTTGTTCTCAGTAGTGCGTTGTCGCCTCTGCGAGCTGTCGAGTGGGCTCTCCAAAACCTCCCAGCTGGACAGAGATGAGCAGTCCCGATGCGGGTTACGCCAGCGACGATCAGACCCAGGCAAGGTGTGCGATGTCAGTCATGATGCCTGGAATGGGACACTGCCAGTGGGCCGACCCTCTCAGTCCTCTTGGGGACACCAAAGTGAAAAGCGAGCCGTGCGCCTCCAGCTCCAGCAGCCAGAATCGCGGCAAGAGCGAACCGCGGATCCGGCGACCCATGAACGCGTTTATGGTTTGGGCGAAGGATGAGCGCAAGAGACTGGCGCAGCAAAACCCGGACCTGCACAATGCTGAGCTGAGCAAAATGCTGGGTAAGTAATTGTATAGTTTATCATTTTATCTGAATTTTGGGCGCTTGTTGTTTTAGTCTTATGTTTTTATTCTGCTCAAAAACACATGAATTATTATTTCTAAATCATTATATTTATTGTTTAGGCAGCAAGTGATCATACTATGTTTATAAAAGTTACTGTTTCTGAATTAAGCTGCAGTGCAACCTGAAAAAACCTGTGCGTGCACCCAAAAATGGCAACAGGCTATTTTGGGGCTGCATACAGTATCTGCTGACATATCATTAATGAGGAATCTCCTCTTGACCTGCAGGGAAATCGTGGAAAGCCCTTCCTGTCACAGAAAAGCAGCCTTTTGTGGAGGAGGCAGAGCGGCTGCGGGTTCAGCACATGCAGGATCACCCCAACTACAAGTACCGGCCCCGGCGGCGGAAGCAGGTGAAGAGGATTAAGAGGCTCGACTCTGGCTTCCTAGTCCACGGTGTGTCCGATCATCAGGCCCAGTCCATGCCTGGGGATGGCAGAGTCTGTGTGGAGAGTCTGGGCCTGGGCTACCACGAGCATGGCTTCCAGCTTCCTTCACAGCCTCTGACCCACTACCGGGATGCTCAGGCTCTTGGGGGCCCCTCTTATGAAACCTACAGCCTCCCTACGCCTGACACATCTCCTCTGGATGCTGTGGAGTCAGACTCCATGTTCTTCCCTCCACATTCACAAGAGGACTGCCACATGATGTCTGCGTACTCTTACCACAACCAGGCGGCAGAGTATCAGCCCCAGGACCCCCTCTCCAACCACCACAGCAACCCCATCCTGCACCGACACCCTGCCTCAGCTCCAGAGCAGCCCCCTCAGCCCGCCACCCTTCCCCCTTCCTACATGGGATGCCCCAACCCACTGGCTATGTATTACACCCAGCACTGCAGTCCCAGCCACCCCAAGCGGCATCCCGGTGGGGTAGGACAGCTCTCCCCACCTCCTGACTCCCACCCTCACTCGGCAGACAGCGTGGAGATGCACCATTCTGACCTGCTGGCCGAGGTGGACCGTAGCGAGTTTGAGCAGTATTTGAGTTCCTCATCGGCGCGTGCAGACATGACAGGTTTGCCGTATGGGCCACCCGAGGCTGGCATGCAAGGACCTGAAAGCCTCATATCATCAGTGCTGTCAGACGCCAGCACAGCTGTGTATTACTGTAACTACAACAACTCCTAACCTCCTGTCTGGCCTTTTACCCGGCTGCAAGGACACATGGTCTGACCTCAAATCTCTGCAGCTAAATTTGAACAAAAATGTTTTATTCAGAGATTTTGAAATGAAGCTTTGGAGAAGACTGTTGTACTGTATCTATCTAAGAAAAGAATATTCTAACATGAACACTGGTTTTAACTTTTATCTCCCACCCTTGCAGGGATATGTACTCGATGATAAGTATTGTACAGTCACTATTTTAAAAAATTATGTATATACTGCAGGTGTTTGTTTTTTTTTTTACACATTTTTGCACTTTTGAGAAATAAATTTTTGCAAATAAACTCATCCTCTCTTGTGTTTATTAATTAATTTTATTATTAAGACTCTGCTTGAATGTTTCTTTCTTCATAATTAACCTTGTCCTTAACTTTAATTTAAGGTATGTTTTGCCGTCTAAATCTAAAGCTCTTCCCCTTAAAAGCTGGCACTACTGATTAGTTAGTGAGTTTATAATGAAAAAAATTAAAATACTGAAAGAACCAACACGCTTTTTAGGTGTTTTTCTATGTGGCATAACAGTACAGTTCATTCAGTACTGGCTCTGTATTAGATGGTGAAATCTCTGTTGGTTTTTCCCACTTCCACTTGGAGCTAAATGGGCTCCCAGCAGTACCAGTTGCTCACCTGGAAGTAGGGCAGTGACCCGGCTTCCTGGCCTGGACAGAGTGGAGGTAATCTCGGTGTCTGTGTTACACATGGCGCCTTGTTTTCGCAGCATGGAGTGCAGTTTATGCTCCGGACATCCTGCCTGTAAATGATTGAGTCTCTTCTGATTAATGCTAGGGCCATTAAAATTCACTAAGGTCTACACACCTCAGTTAAACAATGGTTTTTATATTGTGTATTTTCACCGCTGAACACGAGGTACATTTCAATATCCATCCTTCAGCTATGCGTAATAACACAGCAATGACATCAGCTTTTATTTCCGTGGGTATACCGATACACCCTGTGATATATTTATCCACTAACGCCAGTCTGTTGCTTCATCATATGTCAAATTTATCAGGTTAAAAATCTTTAAGAGATCAGACCAAACCTTGGGGATATTTCATGGTATTTATAGCTGAGAAAGAGTCCCAAATTATAAATAGAGATTTTCCCTATTTCAAAAGGAAGAGGTTCTTCTGAGGGGTCAATCACCCTGACCTCACGATCCATTTTTAGCACCTCAGAGGAAACATGTTCCAGAGGTGTATATGTTCATGCTGAATGTTTTTAAATAATGTCTGATGGAGAAGAAGTAGTGGATGGCGCTCAAGGTAAATATCACTGGTTCTTCCCTGAGTTGTAATGATGATATCAGCTCTTTTTTAGTCAAGAAAATATGCAAAAATGTCCAAAACAGCAAAACATTTTTAACTTCATCATACATTATTGAGTGTTTTTACTCCAAACAAGTATGTCTAATGCAAGGTGTTGTCCTTCTTAATTCCCTCAAACTGATTTCCCCTCGAGCCGTGCAGGACAATCTAGTGTAATTGGTGCGAATGTGTTTAAATTCAGCTGAGTGGTAGTTTTATCCTCCCTGTTGTTGCTGCTAATGGGTGCATAACAACAGGCTCAGGCCACGATCCCTGAGGCACCGGGACAGTGGGTGGTGGGGGTCACCTGCACAGGCTTAGGGAGAGGCAGACCCCCCATGTCAACCGTGATACTATCTCCTCGCACTAATTGATCAGGGCTAATTGACGAGGAAGAGCCAAGCTGAGTGATTGGGGCTTTTGAAAGTTTACCTTAAAGACAGGAAGAAAGAAGAAAACAGGAAGATGTTGGATACAAAAAAAAGTATTTCCTGTATGAAACTTTTAATGTTGTGGAAGGAACATTATTGGTTTTTTTTTCTTTTTCTATTTTCTTTAATTTGTCATTTAAATTAAAGTGAGTATAGAGATTATTTATCACATTTTTTAAAAAGCAGTGAAATGCTGTGCAGATGCTCCTGAGACTAAAGACAAAGGGGGGAGAGCCTCGGTTTACCGACCACAGATTGCTCCCTCTTACCTGTGTCAGCACAGATACCTGGTGGACCTGCTTGGTGATGGATCAGATGCAGGGGAGATAGATAGGACAGACCTTACTATAGCGCTGAGTCACACTCGGGTAGCTGAGAGTTGAAACGACGGCGAGAGAGCGGTTTGACTCAGAGAAACAGGACGACAGGAGGAAGAGGAAGGAGAATTCAATTTTTTAAACTCCTGTGCATGATAATGTGAAAATGAACGCTAGTAAAAGCTGAGATTGGCCTTTGCATTTCCTTTTGGGCTGGTGCTTTACATCCCATAAGCAGAAGTTGAGGAGGAGTTCAACCCCACGATGCCCTCTTGTTTCTCTCTAACAGAGGAAAGCTCTCAATATTATGGAATATTATTTTTCAGAGTGTGTAAGTATGCACGAAACAATAAATATAAATGCGTCTATGTCATAATTTAAGGCAAACTATGCAAGTACATGCAATGGATTCAAACATTATACATGAAAAACAAGAATAAAGTAACAAGACAAACACAATACATTATATGTTCTGCATATGGTAGTTAATGGAAGTTGTATATATCTGGTTTTCAATATGTTTACAGTGAGTCTATCAAATGTTTTGTATATGAATGGTTGGTAATGTTGCACATTGACAAAAAGTCATTGATATAAAGATATTTAAGCATAAAACAATTTATGAGGAAAGCCATAATAATGTCAGAGAAAGAAACACAAACATGAAAATATTGTGTGCTTAAATACAAAATAAATAGTCTCATAGTATAATTTCCCACATTATAATTCGAGAACGGATTCTTTTTCTTTATTTTGTGCATCTGTGTTTAAAGTTATTGTACTATAAGCAGCAATAAGATATTTCCATGTAAAAGCAACGCATTCAGTCAGAGGAGGGAGAGCACAGGTCAGGAAGGCCTGGCTTGCATAGCGTTCCCATTGCTGTGGTGTTTTGTGTGTGTGTGTGTGTGTGTGTGTGTGTGTGTGTGTGTGTCCCGAGGCCTCGCTGTCAGCAGTCTGCAGACAGACACTCAGAGATTACAGCAGGACGGCCAGCTACATTAACACAGCAGCACTTAATCAAGGCACTGCCCTAATCTCATCTCAGGTAGCTGCCTTTCACAAACACGCCCGACAAATGCAGCTTCATTTACCCACAAAGCCAGCTGCAGTTTATTTCATTCAGCCTCCAATAAACCATCGATTTCAGCTGATATGATACGATGAAGCTCAAGACAAAGGGTTAATTATAATGTCGTGTTAGCTGTGGCTGAACGTGCTGTACTGTACTGTAAATAAACACTCAGGTGCAAGCAATTTTGTCTAAATGATTTCTCTGACTACTAGAAACAAGGAGAGCAAATAAAAAGGAATTGTTAAAGAATGGTTTGGATGCAGCTTGTAAAAAATGCTACCATTAGGAGTAGTGTTGAGACAATAACATGATTAAACAATTAATAAACTGAAAGACAATTCATAGATGGCTTTAAGTATTGTAACTAATGCCTTTATTATAATTAACAAAGAGATATGTTATAAGCCATTGAAAGCAAATGATTGCCAGGCTGTTAAGAATCTCTTCTAGAAAAGAGTTGCAAACGATCTGCACTAAAACACTTTTATTAAGAAGCCCTCATAGCTGTTTATTACATTAAATAAAGACTTAACACTAAGTTACTGGATTTTACAGTCTGGCAACGCAAAAATGGCTGCCAAAAATGGCTTATAACTCATTTATGGATAACAAAATGATTGCTTAACCATTGATAAACAACTTAGTAACAGCTTATAAACTTTTTATAAAAGGTTTGACAATGAAATGGTGCCCATTTAGTGATATTTATTAACTCAAAATACCAGACATTCCCCTCATACTTCTCATTTGTGAGGATATACTGCTCTTCTATGTTTTGCATTATTGAAAATTGAGGGTTGGACTGTTGGCTGGACAAAAGAAGGAATTTGAAGGCATCCCATTGGGCTCTAGCAACATAATTTCATCAAACTTTCCAATATTTCATAGATCAATTAACCAAAAATAATAAATAACTCATCCATTAAGCAAAAAATAAAAGATAGCTGCAACTTTAACCCCCAAAAAAGAGAAGCTTTCAGCAGATGCACCAGTAGCAAAAGTCATGACATTTGGTGATTATTCAACGAAAACAACATAAGCCTTGTTTGTTTCTATGACAACGCAGAACACGAACATGTGAAACAACTTCAAAATCTGCAAGTGCAAACTGGATGAGATGCAGATTCCCTTGTTCAGTTTCATGGACAGACACAGAGAGGCTGTGAGGGCCCAAACTGATTAAGTCATTGATAGCAGATTGCAAATACAGCATGTGAGACAGCTGCAGGAGAGGGTGTGTCCCTTGTTTAAAGCAGGGCTGGTTGCTCATAATCCCAGGCATATGCTGTCCCTCTCTGGCCCGCTTTTATGGCCTGCCTGTCACACCACCGTCCAGTTGTGCTCCTGATATATATAGTGGATCCAGTCAATCTCTGCTCAGTGCTGTGACGCAATGGTTTATTTTTCTTCTTGCTTTTGTCATGCATTCACTTTTGAATACTTCAAACAGGTACGCCAATTTTTTGAGCCAAGATGTCAGCTACTGTCTCAGAATTCACAGGGATTCATCGCAAATGGTTTTCAAGGGCAGCTATGGTACATTAACATAAGGTGAAACATTTGCATCATAACTTGTTTTCCATTTCTGATGGAATTGTTCTCTGTTAGACTCTAAGAACTCGTTGCTGGGCTGATCATATTCTGCAAGACAGCATATAGTTCAAGTTTAAATTCTGGTCTAACATGCAGCAGTACTGTAGCTTAGTTTGTGAGGTGGTATTGGGTCAGGCACATACAAGCACCCACCCTGGAAAAACATGGACATGAAACGTTGCATTGTAAAATAAAGAATTTTATTTTCTCTACAGTCAATTTACACATAAATTCTGCCATGAAGAATGTTCCCCTTCTGAAAATACAACTTAAATTTTTAGAGCTCATCAGAAATGTGTGACATTCTCCCAGAAATCTGCTAAATGTTCTTCATCATCAAAACTACATAACAAACAAAGCCTGTTTCCTGTTAGGAAACCATTAAATCAGCCTATTTAGATGAAATGTACCTGAAAGTGAAACATGGAAATGTTTGGCTTGTGCTTAAATTATCCTTCAAATAAGTCTTTACATTGTAGTTTATGTTTATAATAAGGTAATATGCATGTAAGTTAGATTTCAGACTGTCAGTATATTTGACTTCAGAACACAGGAAAGCTATCTATTAGACCTTTGTAGGAAGAAGATATATAAAGACATTATTTTTAAGATGTATAGGGATAAGGAGGGGCTATAATAAATTATAGGGTTATTATAGGTCCATTGTTTCATTTTCATTTAATTGTTTTTGTCAGATTTGTGTTTATTTTACAAGTTTAAAATGAAGCTATATCTTTTTTTTAGGCTATTCAACAGGAAAATGAAAGGTCACAAATTGGAATATGTGAATTCTATGTTTAAAGCAAGACTTAAATAAACAATAAAGGGTTTCATATAGTGAATAAAACTATACTTGCAGGTTTCATAAACAGTTGCAACAGAAAAGAATAACCAGCACTGATTATAAAATGGTTGTCTGTTGCCAGAGAACATTTTTCAAGCTGGCTGGTACATTTGTTTCACTGTCAGGAATTGAGTCAGGGAACTGAATCAACTCCAGGCCTCTCCTGATCAGCTCAGCGCTCTCCGTTCTTTTGTTTGAATTCCCTTGTGGCGTCCAGGACAATTTTTAGCTCATGTCCAGGCGGGTAGTGAGTATAAGATGACTGCATCAGCAGTCAGTTTCCTCTCCGCTGTGTTTTTCTTTGGGAGGCTAAGGTGTTGGCAGAGTTGAGCCACATTTCTCTCTAAGTCTTTTGTCCACTCGTTACAGGATTCCCTGTTGACTCTGCACCTATACCTCAGGAAACATTGAAGGAAAGTGAGCAATTCGGTTTAGAGGCCAAGAACATTGTGCACCATGACAAAACATTATGACTAACTTTTGTTGTGTAGGAATTATCGATGGAAAAGGAAAAACAAGCTACTTGAGAAATTTGCTCTCAAGATGACCATTATTTTAATGAAAAGATGCAGAATTACTCAACTGATTTGAAAGAATTTGGAATCACAATTCCAACACTAAAATACTGACCTGTTGAGCCAGCCTAACATCTTTAGCAATATTATAGTGCATCGATTATCAAGGGAGCCGAGTTAGTTAAGCTGAAAGTAGCTGAGAGCATAATAGAAACAACCTATAGATAAAATAGCCACCTAAAAATGGATTAACTCTTGAAACAGCTACAATTAGCTAACGAATAAGTAGCTGAAACAGTTTATAGATAAATTGTTAAATAGCTCAAATTAGCTAATGGATGCTTGGAACATAGATTTAAATCATAGACTGATCAGTTACAAAAAGATAAAAGCAGATTATTGGTGAAATATTAATGATATACTGGTGATACTGGTAATGGACTATTTAAAAGAACTCTAATAGATGAGGTGAAAATAACTAAAAGCTGGCCTATGAGAAAATGGCTGAACTCGATAATTGACTGAAATTGAACTTTTACGAACCACTGATTTATCAGACTAAAGATCAGATGACTGATAATAAAACTGAGGTGATTTAATGAGGCTCAGCCGAGGCGTACTTCTCATGATAAATGTGAACTATTGTCTGTTTGTGGGGTTTTTTCTGTGGATCTTTGAATCTTCCAGAGCACCTGTCTCCACTTCCTTGCTCTGATGCTCCATCTATGAAAGATTGGCTGGGAACATCCTCTATCGGAGAGGAAGCCATGCTCTGTGAAATTCACGCCGGTAGGACTTCCTAAGAAAATAAAAATACATAAAAAATATAGTCTAAATAAAGAGGGGAGAGGGCAGAGTGTCACGACCTGGGTCAACTACCCTTTGTCTTCCCGTTGTATTTGTGGTTGTGAATGAGGTGTGTTTGTGTGTGTGAGCAGCTGATATATTATTGACTTTAAAAAAAACACTATGTTTACTGTTTTAGTATTTATTACATATTACGTCACAGTTTTGTCCGCTTGTGTTTGCCGTTAGCAGAATGAACTCAGTGACTGTGTTTGTTCTAAGTATCTCCACCTCCTGTGTTGTTTGATAAGGGATCATAGGAGATCCGTAAGACTAATCTAATAATGTTTATCTGATATGTTAAATTTCTGAGAAAACAATGATTTAAATAATCAAGTTTGAGGCTCTTGCATCCTTTTGAATACAAAAATGAAACAGCTAACATCTAAAATTATCATTACAACTTCCAGACTCACACATTTCTGGCTGTATGAGAATTTTGGCAACTAAAATATCGTATTTTTAGATAATGTCTAAATTGAGTGAACCTACAGCCAGAACAAAGTCTAGACACTATTTGGTATTTTTCTTTTTCACAGACTGAAAGCTGTCTCTTACACAGGAAGTGTATTCGTGCTCATGTTATTGGATTATGAACTTCAAACATATAAAAACACATTTCAACTGAAACAACAAACAGTCAGCTTCCAGTTCCCCAAAAGCTGACAGTGTGTTCCTCCCCCTGCAGGTCCTGTCTCCTGTCTGTCCAGTCTGTCTGTGATAGATAACAATCTGGAACACAGTCATACTCACAAACGTTTCTGCTGTTCATTTATAAAAGTAACGTTTTCTTAATTTTCTTAATAAATGGCAGGAGTGATCTCAGCTCTCCAGATGCTGAGAAGAAGCCAGTTGCACTGTCGATCTCTGCCACCAGGGGTCACCTGTGCACAGGACTAAAAACTCAGTGAAATTAAACCTTTAGCAGGTGTAAGTCTGGAATAAAAGACTGGTAATGTGATGACTTTAAGAAACTGAACTAATACCCTTTGATCAATTAAACATGGAATTGTTTAAATGTGTAATAGCAGCGGTTCATTTATTATTTCTTACATGTTAGCTTATTAAAGGAAATTATTATAATATGATGTCATTGAAAAAAATATGTAAAAATAAATAAAATCTGATTCATTAAACAATAAGTTAGATTAACATACAATGTAAAGGTAAATCTTGCTTTCATTTTGTCTGGTTATTACAAAACCCTTAGTTATGTAATATTACGACCCTTTCCAGGAATTCAATATTGATCTTTGGGAATCTTAAATGGTCCAAAAGCAGCCTTATCTCATTTAAAGCTTTGCTTACTCCAGCTGAATTTGTGTTGTTACACTGCTGCTTCAACTTCAATTTTATATAATGTATGTATGTTATTCTACAACTTAACTTCAATGATTATTCTGTATTTTATTCTCATCCTTATTTTTTAGCTTATTTTTATTCCTATTATTATCCTTGTTTTTTAAGCATCTCCACTTTTACTATCATTATTACATTTACATTTATTTTCTATGGCTATTTCTTTTGTACTTTTTAAAGCACTTGGTGCAGGTCATTTCTTCGTAAAGCACTTTGATCTGTATTTCTCGTATGAAAGGCGCTACACAAATAAAGTTTATTATTATTGTGTAGATGCACAGAGAAGGATTTGAGCAAAAAGCTACCACTGACATTTTAACCGGTAAGTTTTGACTTGCACAGTGAGGTTAATCCAGAGTCCTTGAAGAAACGGAAGAAGTGAGAGCGAGGGCAAGAACATGTGACCATACATGAGTCCCATATTGATCCAGATGAGGGAACGTGGACCAGTAATCCTCAACAGACCTCCTGCTGTGTCACGCACAGCCGGGTTAAAGCTCATGCTCTGCTGCCATTATGGTAAGATGTCACTGAATTCATCTGCTATGGAACACTATAAGTCAACATAAACACATTACATCTCTATAATATCATATCAGGTGAAAGTCATAATGTGCATTAATGTGTCACTGAGCAATAAGCTGAGGAAGGATATTAAAAAACATTTAGCTTCGATATACGATAAACAAACAATACATTATTTATTGCAGCCTAAATATGGTTAAACCAACCTCATAATATATCATAAGTGGAAAATAACATTCTCTGATGGAGCAATGATGCAAATTTCAACTTACAGAGGAATAAGCACAAAGCCCAGCTCTATTTGTATGATTATTATTGTGGTATTTATTCTTTAAATTGTCTATTATAACGCTGTCTTGTTTTATTGAGTGCTTGTTTTAAGACATGGCTGCAGTACACAGGATAATGATCTTTTGTCCTGCAGACGTCCTCTCTAATGTCAGAAATATTGACAGCTGTGTATCTGTGCGGGTCTGAATACATACCTGAGCTACTTCTGATTATTATCTGATGACAGCTCGATCATCATGGAGGACGCTAGGCAGTGTTGTGTGCTGTTAAAGGTCTGCTTTACTGGATATGTAAAAGTTATCACTTGCTGTATTTAGTCAGAAATGTGGAGTTACGTCCCCTGAATATTGTAGAATTTTTATAATCATCAAACATGTTTCCAGCTTTTGTCCTCTGCTTTCCTGAATGTTGTAAAAATCAGAGGGGCGTTATGGCCATAAAGTTTGTGGACATATTGTTCAGCATATCGTTAACATTTTAATCTGTATTGATGATCTGTAGCATTTACTGTTTCCCTTTATAAGTGTGAAACAAGTTCTGTCTATATTTCATTGTCTGAAAATCTCTCTTAAGATAGTATTTTTTTTATATATAGCTACTTAAACACAGATGGTCAATATGAAAGGGGGATTTAGACAGCAAAAATAACTACAATGAAGGAAACTACAGAAAAGGAAGCCAACACAGGATATTACAAATATCACTCATGATATACTGCAGAGTGGGATGTGTCGCGCTACAGTATGTCATGCATGGGATTAAAGTTTGGAGAGTTTTCAGGCTGAAATAGGGAGATGTGGCGGATGAGGGCAGGCATCTCATAAAATAATTGTGGAACGGGATGTGATGGAATCAAAGTGTTCAATATGAAGCTCTGTGATCTGTCTCAAAACAGCGGCCATCTTTTCTTTAAGCAACCTTCCTCATAGATTTTCTTACCATTGAAACATTAAGAGAACATTTTCCAGATTTGGTCCCAATCACAGGCTAATCAGTAGTACTTAAATACAATAATTCATAATTAAAACCCCTGAAATATCAACAAAAAATACTAATCTTGTCACTGACATTCATTTTCACCCCTGCAAAATTGCCTAACACTATAAGTAAAACAATGGACACCATTTCCATTGAAATGGATGGCGGTGGTAACCTGTTTGTGAACCCCGAGCAGATCTTTAACAGTCTACAGAGACGAGTCAAACAGTGGGCGACTCAGATTCACCACATCCTTTTGTTGTCAAGGCCAGCTCAATAAGTCTTTATCTTGGCTCTGATGTATGTGTGTGTGTGTGTGTTTAAGTTTGTATGTGAATAAAGGGGAGAGGAGAAATTATAACTACATGCACATTCCTGTGTGTATGTGCCCTCTGGAAATGTGTGTATGATTGTGTGTGTGTGTGTGTGTGTGTTCCAAACAGTACAGTACATGTGCTGTTTGCAGCGTCTGGAAAGTCCATTTGTGCAGCGGTCAGGATGCCAGTGTCTCACACAGGGAGGCCGCCTGTCTCGCCCTCTCCACTCCACTCTGCTCTGCCGCTCGGTGACTGACCCTTAATCAGAGGAAGGTTGTCTGATGTGAGCACAGACGGATAAATCACTCCTCACCCTGGGCTGCTATCTGAGTCACGAGCAGTCAGGTTGTCCCGTCAGCGGACTGGCCCTCCGCCCGGGCCCTCCGAAGCTAATGTGGTATGGAGCCCTTTGGTGAGGAGGACCCGGCCTGTCGCTGCCCTCTGGAGAGTAATAGTCTACATTCTGCGCATATCAGTATTTATTTTACTGTAGAGAAGCCTGGCTGTATCCTCACAGTCTGCAGACTTTCAAAAGACAAGGCAGAAAAAGGTTAGCTGTAGCATACTAGCCTGGTTCACCACCATAAGAAGATCTTCTGTAATATTTAAAAACTTTTTTTAGTCCCATCACGTCATCATCCCTCTCTCCTGATATTTCTGATGGATGGGTTATTGAGTGCACGCAGCAGTACACCAGCTATGTAGACTGCAATGCACGGACGTGCACGCAAATGTGTTCAGACTGCAAGGTGTGCGTCTCAGAGGTTGTGTTTTGGGTAAAGCTGCCTTGCTGTGACATTGTGGTTGAGAAAACAAATCTTTGTTTTCCATTATTATCAATCTAAATGAATCCACTAGGAGGTTGTTAAAACTCAAATGTGATATTTTAACAGCAAAGAGAAACATTTCAAGACGGAATTAATAAAGGTCAGTCTTCACAAGTACTAATAGAAAGAAAATCAAGAATTTAGACTTATTGGCAATGGTTAATGCTAACATGAGCTAACATTAGCCATTCTGGTAAGTCGAATGTGGATTATCTCTTATTCTCCTTGTGAAACAAAACTCAAACTCCATAACGCTAATCAAAGATAAATAAACTTTAAAGTTTCAGTAAATTCATTTAACTTACTTTAAGCCATGATGCCTTTTTCTTTGCACTGAACAAAGGTAAGCTCCGTTTTCAAGTATAACAGGGTATATATACTACAATACTTACTTTGGACCATTGGCAGTGAGAAAAATCTTTTCTGATTAAAGCAGATGCTGTTAAAAGGAGAGAGAGATTCAGAAATTGTGGTCAGTTTGAGTGCAGCCTAATTGAATAATGGTCATATCAGTGAACGAGTGGGAGTGTGGAGTGATTTACCGCACAGAGAAGCATGCTTATCTTTCCCTCTGTCCTATGCAGGAAACACTGGGATGTCACCAGGCAGATTAAAAGCTTGGCACAGCTGATACAGAGCGCTCAAAATGGATGGGGTGGGGACCTCTGACTGCTGTGCGAAGGGTTTTGGCGGGGAGGGGACAGGCGGTGGTGTGACCTTATGAGTCCTGTTTGGCAGGGATTCATTCAAAACCTGGGAATTCCACTGGAAGTTAAAGAGGGGAAAATGATCACGTAACATGAGTGGAATTTTTAATAGTAAGCGGATTTTGGCTCAGTATCTGCAAAGAAATGTTGGTTTTTTTAAATCTTGCATTCAACTGCCTCCAAATGAAAAATGGAACATTATTGTAGATATTTAAGAAAATAGAGAGAGATTCTGGGTGCAAGAAAAGAGAATATTTGCAGGATCAGTCGCCCTGCTTTTAATTGCAGTGGATGTTTAAAAATGCTGCTGGCCACAGTGCAGCTGTATCATTTATAATTGAATTCCTGACAGCTGAAATGCTTGGAATTTTAACCAAGTTCTTACAAGGGCTGCAAAATGAGCCGGGCATTTGATTTCAAATGACATCAGAGCCTAAACATGTCACAACATCAGAGCAAACTGCTGTTATTTGCTGTGTATCCATCAATCTGCTCCTGTCCATTTAATTAGGAGCTGCCCGGGCTAAGCAGAGACTCATTTTCCTTTAGAATTAAGGCAATATATGCAGACTGAAGAGAGGTGCTTGATGGGAACACAGGCCGACAGATCTGGAGGAGCAGCTGCATGGAGGACGCTGAGCCAGATATAGAAGGGAGACAAGGGCCAAAACATATCACACATTTTTTCCCATTAACAGCATAGGTTTGAATCTAACTTGGCGCCAATTAGTTGCAGTATAGGCGCAAGGACTTAAAAATAGAGCATGGCAGGGGTGACAATACACCCGGAACGCAGAGACATATCTCTGTCATGGCGGCGTGTGATTTCACGTGTAATCATGTGAAGGGAAAATAACAGTAGGCCTACTCATATCACCAGCTGGTTCGTTATAACTCTGAGACGTGGAGGGTTATGTGACAAATGGAGCCTCAGACATTTGTTGCTATTACCTGTCACGCTGCTTTGAGTGCAGAGCTTCAGCTCAGGCCTATTTTCAATCTGATTCGGGTATGTTTGGCAGGATCTGCGCTGCTGTATCAGTGTGACCAGCTGTTTTTACCCGCTTGGTTTCGACATTTGCTTGTCTCTTATCTCTGCAGTGGAGGTCTGGAATGAGGGGCATGCAGGCTTCAGGCCTACCTGTTTACTCTGAGAGCTTCCTCCATTGTTTCCCCCCCAGCTTCCTTTGGAGGATTTTTCACATTTTTGTGCCCGTTGTTGTTTTTTGAGAGGAGGTCGTGGAAAGCTATAGGAACATGGGAGGCTTGTGTGGCATTCCTGAATCTCTGTCTGGTCAGGCTCGGCAGGAATTTTTTCCTACAGCTCGCATCGTCTCTCTCTCTCTCTCATGCACACCTGAGATATTTTTACAGCAGTAAACTAAACAGAACACAGTGTCATCACTTTATCTTTTTTACTGGGGTGAAACCTGGAAACGTTTGTGTGTTCCTCTGATTCCTGAACTTCAGCCCCATAGGTTCACTGTGGAATGAAGTTATCCCTTGTCGACTAATCCCTTTCACTACAGAAATAGACTCAGTTTTGGTAACTGTTACGCAACTCCAGATAGTTCATGGTTAAGTATGAACATGACCGGCAAATACCCTCCAGTAATAAGTTCAACCTAATCTACTGGACTCCACCACCCTTCTAAACTTAACAGTATTTCTAGAACGAATGCGTATTTTTGTAGGGACCATAAAAGAGTGTACTATTAGAGGATTGTAAGTGTTATTTTTACCTATTAATATCCTAAAATATACTGTATGTGTTTAGATCACACAGTCAAACAAAACTAACCTCTAACATAAGTTATTTGTAATAAATCTGTATTCTCTCTTTCTTTCTTTTTTTTTTTTTTAGATTTGATGAATGCTCATTCCTATCATTGAGAACAAGCACTCAGGGTCCTGCTAACAGAGAGCCCCTTAATCCTTATTATCGTAAGAGGTCCTCAATGAGATTACAGCCCTGCACGAATATTACACCCAATTTACCATCTGCTGCTCTCCTTTTAATTTGAAGATCCTTCTGCAGGTGCAGCTTTGTGCTCTAATTTGAGTCTCGAACAAGAGAAAAACACAGGTTCTAAAACGTTAACAGATGCTTTATTATAACCTGAAGCAACTGGACCAAATAGCAAGTTGTGTCATTTTAATAGTGCAGTAAGTTACTATTAAACTGAGATTTTTTTAAGTGATTTTTTTAATCACTTGTATCTCATTAGAGTGAACTTTTTTTATTTTTTGGAATATTGTCTTTGTTTTGATAATTATTTTGAACCAGGGAAGAAAAAGCAAAACTTTGATATTATATTCCCAGGGAAAAACCTGTATACAAATGTGTGTCAACCCTTTGTAATTCAAAATGTATGACTGATAGATCTGAGGTCCTCAGTCCACCTCTTCGCCCTGCTGCCACAGCTCTACATGCATCTGTGTGACACACCTTTCTGAAGAGGATTTCGAAGCGCTGCACTTGAAGCGGAGATTAACTTTGAGCAAAGATTAAGCAAATTAACCGTGATGGTGTCTCCCGAAATAACCTGTTGCTGTGCAGTCACTTCAACAGCAGTCATGTAGAGCACGGAATAACATTTAATGGACTCTTTCAAAACTGCTGGGAATTTGATGATGCCAACGTAGGTGAGTTCATTTTGGTTTTTTGTTTGCTCGCCAAGTTGAACTTGTTAACCTCCAGTTATAGTCTATATTTATGTGTTTCAGAATTAGAAATGCCATGATCGTACATTTTAACTAGAGGCTTTTTTAAAACCAATAATTACAAGAAAAACAAAATCAAATGTTGGAATATTGAATAAGACAAAGACTTCTGTTCATAGAAAATAATATCTCTAAAATGCCTTTTATCAACTTTAAGGATAAAACACAACACGTTCTTTATCAGATTAAATAAAATCTGTTTTAAGGAATAATATTCTACAATTTAACTCTTAATTTCTGATGTAAAATTCACAATAATTTAGTAATAATAACAATAAATACAGAATAGAGTGCCTGTTTTCTTAGTTAATATTAAGAATATTGATGTATACATTTTACCATATTAAAAGTATGATACTTAAATGTGGCACACACATTCACATGTCCCAATAATTATCTTTATCATTTCTGTATCACTTGTTCTCTACTGTGTTGTAAAATTCAGGTAATCAATCAGTTGAGGATGTAATTCGTGTGGCAGGATTCCGAGCAGTGAGGTCATGTTACCTGATGGCCACAGTCCTACGAAGTAAACAACATATGTTTGCAAGACGTCATGCAGCCGTGTCATAAATGATTTAATTTGTCTTAAACATGGTATTTTGTCAAACAAATGCTGGTAAATCATTAACAAATATTGTTTGATTCTTCTGATGAGTAGCAATTTGGCTTTAAAAGCATACCCTTTCTTTGTATATTTATAGAATTGGACAAAACAAACATATCATATATGTGAAATATTTTTGTTTATTGTAAAAATATGTAAGATTTTATATGTAGAAGTATCACGAGCCTCCTCACTATTCTGTGGGTGATGCTTTGTTGGAAACGAATCAAATTTGATATAATTTCACCATTTACAATTTCAAAGAAAAACCCAGCTGGGCAGCATTAAGTGAAAAAAAAGCATCAAATACTAATTTTTAAACTAAAAATCTAATTCTTTACTTTTTTTTTTGCTCTGCTTCCAGCCAATCAGCGATGACGAGTGAGACCGGGCCTCACAGGATCCTCCCTGACCGGTCATTAGGAAGTGGGCACTCCTTTGGAACCCCACGCCACCCAAATATCATCAAACCTATCCTATCAAAGAGGGTCTGTTTCTACAAAAGTGGAGATCCTCAGTTCAGTGGCCTGCGCATGGTCATCAACAACCGCACCTTTAAAACATTTGATGCGCTCCTGGACAGTCTCTCTAAAAAGGTCCCCCTGCCGTTTGGGGTGAGGAACATCACCACTCCTCGGGGGGTTCATGCCATCTACACTTTGGATGAACTGGAGGATGGGAAATCTTACATCTGCTCTGACAGTCGTAAGATAAAACCTATCAACTTGGCACTTGCCAGGAAGAAGCTGCCTCCATGGTACCATGCCAGGCCTGTTAGTTCCCGACGTCGGACAGTACAGCAGGCCAAGTTTTTCCCTGGTCAGAACATCCACAAGAAGGAGCGGGTGGTTGTACGCACGCCAAAGAGGCTACTGGTTTTTAGCAATGGCGTCCCTACTGTAAAATACACTGTGGTGATTCACAAGAGGACTACACCCACTTTTGAGTCCATACTGGAATATATTTCGGAGCTGATCCAGTTCCATGTGGTGAAATTACACACACCTGATGGCAGACGTGTGAGTGTTCTCTGGAAACAGAGTGTTTTACAAGCACTATATAATGACATCTTATCTAAAAAAAAAAACACCATAATATATTCATCAAACCTTCTGCTCGAATGCAGAGAAATCAAATAAATTGAAAGCCTGTTGTAGAAAAAGACAAAGCTTTCCAGGCCTGATCTGAAATCTAAAAACACACTTAAGTATAACCATGACAGTAATACTACATAATAATTTCATATCTAAAGAAAATATTTACAACATACCTCTCAATTTGAAAGCTTTTAAAGAATGCATATACATTCCACTGAATTACAATGTTCAATTGCAATGCTAATATATACGTTTTAGTTTGGCAGCATCATTACTGACCTATAAAGGACTGGTTTAAACTTTGCCTATAAATAACTGTCGCATGAGGAGAGAAAGTGTAAGCTTCTTTACCAACTCACCCTAATGCGTAGAAAGGCATTCTGGGATACTGCTCTGCAAAGCTTAGGGTCAAGGATCTATTGTAAATTCAAATACCTGTTGGTATTCCAAGGTGTTATTTGAACAAATAATAATTTAGATATGTCCTATTGCATCACTCCAGAGCATACATAGATTCAAGGTTAATATTTTCCCTGTCCTATTCTTCTTATTAGGCTAATGCTAGCATTGTCAAATGTTTTTAGAGTGACAAATCCTTTTATTTCTGAAGGTGGATGGTCTTCCAGGCTTGATTCTGTGCTCTGGTATCGTAGTGGCTGCAGGCAGGGAGCCATTCAGGCCTGCAAACTACAACGCACAGAAATCACCAGCTCCAACAGTGCTGCCAACAAACCGAATGGGTGTCAGAAGACTAAAGACCAACCGTAAGTTTACATGAGAATATGTTTATTCTATTGAGTTGATGAGATATTTATTCTCATTAATAGACCTCATTTGTATGAGACAGTCAGTGCGTCTGCTGTAATCTACCCGCTCTCATGGGATGAAGATTGGGGAAGTGCTGAGGCATGGATATCATGCTTAATACTGCAGATGACCTACATAGTACATTACGTCTACATGGCTGTCAGATATTGTCCTCCATGAACAACACTTGTAATATCTTTCTAACTTTTCTTTTCTCTTTCTTCTCCTCTCATGCTTCCTGTGTTTGCCTCTTCAATCCTTGCCCCTTTTTTCAACATGAACCTTTTTTTTTAATACCTGATTGGCTTTTTTGGGGGGGGCTGACTGAAAAGGGAAAAAGAAGTCTCCATCATATACTTCACCTTCAAGAAAATTCTCCCCCTCATCTGAGAGGTACATTGTGAATCGGATCCATGACTCCATCGCACAAAGCTCATGCGACCTACCCAGTAACCTCACGAACTCTGTCGAGTTAGAGTCGGATCATATTTTAGAGTCAGTCGCAGAAACAGAGGGTGACACCTGCCTCTGCGATGGAGCTGGAGGGCAGGAGTGCTTGCTGCCCACAGAGGATGACATTGAGAAGTCCTTTCGAGTGAACCAAGATGGTAGCATGACAGTGGAGATGAGGGTGCGGCTCACAGTTAAGGAAGAGGAAACCGTCCATTGGACGACCACTCTGTCACGCTCATGTGTAACCAATCAGATTAATGGGAGCTGTTTACCAGATCCTGAGGCAGAGCAGGAGATCAACTCACTACAATCAAATTCGCTGGATTTAGAGAGTCCTACTGCCTCCATTGAAAGTATCAGAAAGGACAAAACTGAGGATAACAATGATAATGATCCTCCATCGCTGGGCAATGGAGCGTTCAGTGAGAGCAGTAATGAGGAAGATCATTTCAAAGAGCAGACGAACATGGTGTCCCGAAGGAGAGCTCCAACACCAGGGCACAAACAAGTAAGAAAAAAGCAGACGTCTGTGGAGAGCGTAAAATCAGTGACCGCAGAGGGGATTCAGGAAGATATGATCGGTTCTTACTCCTACAGAGAGGAGACGGAACATGGAGCTATGACCAAGCAGTACCGCATGGTCAAACAGAGTAGCACAAAACCAGTGCCCAAACCTAGAAGATTAGAATCTGTGAATGCCACAAATGTAAACAGCAGAAATGTATCCACATTAAAATCAGCAGGGTTGACGGAAATCCTACAGATTGAATCCAGTGGAGAGGACATCACTGAAACTGTCTTGCACATATATGAACAGCAGACCTGTCAGGACAGTTTCCTTGCAAACCTTTGCGCACAAGGTTCGTCTGCTTCTGGGATTCCTTTTCGCAGGCCAGCTACCTCAGGAACTGGACAGCCCTCCTCCAATAATGAGTTTGAACCCCAGTTCTGGAGACCATCAACAGCTTCTGGGACAATTAACATCTGGAGAGATGAGAGCATGTCGGTAACATCAGATTTAACTTTGCCCTCATTTAACACTGGAGCAATTCAAGCAACAAATGCTCAGCGACGACTTCAAAACCCCAATAAAGGCAAAGACACATCCCAACAAAGAGAGGCCAATAAAGATACAAGGGTTTCCTCAAAACCTAAAGTGATCAACAAGCCTGGGATGAGACAAAAAGAAAATTCTGCACAAGCAACAGAGAAAAGTAAGAAAATAAAAACTTTCTCCAGTGCTGGGTTCATTAAGAAAATTTATGGGACTAAATCAAAATCCGCAAAAAGCATGAAGAAGCTTAAAAAGGGACCAACGCAAACTGGAAATGAGGGTGGTACAACAAAGAGATCGCAAAAGTTAGATGAAGCAATAAAACACATCATCAAAGACCCTGATATACCATCAGCACTGAAGGAAAATCCAAGTCAGGAAGTGTCTTTTGATAAAAGCACGAACAATGGTGCTCCCAATAAATCAAGCCAACCACGGGGAATACAGACACAGACATCAGGGCATCAGGAGAATAAGAACAAAAACACGTCCCATGACATTAACGAAAGCGTGGCACTTCCTGCTCTTACCTCCTCTACCTCAGTTACAAATGAATACGTGGAATCCTGGCTGGAGAAATCTCATCTTAATCCCACAGCCTACCCCAATGAGGAAAGTAAAAGAATAGAAGCAGCTCCTCTAGTAAAAACAGAACATGGCAGAGGTGGAGAGTCTGAAAAGAAGAAAAGCTTGATAATTGTGGCAAAGGAGGAAAAGTGTTTGGAGGAGACATCAGAAACACAAACATGCCAAACTCTCAAAACTGACCTACTGCCTGAGAATCCGCAAGGAGCTTCTGTCAAAGAGAGAATCCAGTCCTTCGAAAACAAATCGTCAAATCAATCAATGGAGAAAATCTCATTAAATCAGCAAATCGTCCATAGTCATACAACCACAACAAAGACAGGAAACTCCAATAGTTTAGCTCAGAATCACATAGAAGAACTACAGCCTCTCTCCAATCATTGCTGCTCTGACATGATGCCAGGAAATAAGACCTCAGCAGAAAAACGATCAGACAGTGAACATAAATCAAGTCCAATGAAAATCTCACTCAAAGATACGACACCTTCCAGTTCTTTTTCAATGGAGCTGCCACTTCCACCACCACCCACTGAAAACATAGAGTTCTCAAACAGTGAACACTGCGTGATGGATGTATCCTCAGTGGTCAGCAGCCCATTATACAGGCTGTCATCTGATAGCAGTCAAATGTCAGATAATCATCCATCATCCATCATTCCTACATCTGACAAGGCCATATCACCCACCGACCACACAATGGAAATGGCAACATCAATTCAGACCGACATTCCCTCCACACAAAAGGAAACACCATTGCAAAGAACACCATCTATTAAAAGGGCCCCTTTGGTCAGTAATGTGTCTCTGGACAGGAAAATGTCTCTAAGAAAGGCTCGTGTGGATAAATATACTTTATGTAGTGATGCTACTCCAGAGACAACCCCATCATCTACACCCGTCAACGCCGTGTGTGATAATGTGCTGTCAGACACCATCTGTTCAACAACGATGCAACTACCAACTCAAACCCCACCAGAAGAAAACAGCCTCATAGATCTGAAAAATAGTCCATCATATTGTTCTTCTGCATATCCTACCAGTTTGACATCTGAAGAGAGAATGTCATCAGCCAGTATCTCATCAAATGAGGCTTCAACACCAAACAGTCTTCCATTGAAAGAGACAAAAACAAGTAAAACACCACTTTTAGCCAAAAAGGAGGCATCATCACCTAAACCCTTGGTGAAAAAAGTAAAACATATAAGCAGTCCATCGCCAGAGAGAAGATCCCAAACCAAGAAATTGTCTTCTGAACTTCCTCACAACTCTCCAAAAGCATCATCGATACAGAAACACAATACTGATAAAACTATGTCGCCAAATATTGGAATACGAAAACATGTTAGCCACTCCTCTGAGTCAAAGCCAATGCTTAATAAACCTAAACTGCAAAAGACTCTTTCGCCATACTCTCAATCTTTGGACATGATGTCACCTCCTGTGCGACACAAGGCAAGTAGAAAGCTGCTCACTAGAAATCTCTCCTCGGACAATGCATCAGAGTCAAAAGCATCATCCGAAAGAAAGCGTCGCCAAACGCCACAGTCAACACAATCAACAGCTGAACTGGGTAAAACACTAACCTGTAACACGCAATCTGATCAGAGTGATGACAATAAGGTGGACAAAACAGAAGACATTATCTCAGAAAGATCCATGTCAGAATCACGAATAATGCCAAAGCCATTAAACATCGCAAATCAGCCAAACATGAAACCTGTGCTTGAGGAGATTTGCTCCTCAATAAAGTCAATTAGACAAATGACACAGAACAAACGTCCATCATGTCTGGAAAAGTCCAACAGCCTGCCTGACTTCTCCTCTCACGTGGCCTCTACGTTTGGGTCATCATCTAAAGCTCTGCTTGCTTTCCTGTCTGTCATTACCCTGAAGGAATGCATAACTAACCAAAATATGGAGGAGCTGAATGCAAACGATGTCAGCTGCACCGAGGCTCTGAAAATGATTGAGTCTCTCCAAGAAATTTCCAGCATTGAGGATTCCCACAGCTTGAAAGTTAGTTTGTCCAATTTACAGCAGTCGGCTTCGAAGCAGCTCCTGCAAGGTTGGAAGGGTTTTCAGGAACTTGGTGACAAATGGAAGAGTCACAGCTCAATGCCAAATGATTCAGGGCAAGAACTCGTTTCCAAGGCTTGTCCTGGAAAAGACTGTGGTATTGATGGAAATGTTATTGATGAGATCATGGACAATCTTGACATACCTGAGAAGCTCAAGGAAGAACTGGCCGACCTTTCAGCAGGTGTCCAAAGTGATGAAGAAAAGATTTCTGCCAGGATTATTAAAAAAGTGCAGTGGTCGCCAAAGGATAATAGTAATCCCAAGATATCGCATTTCTCCATGGATGTCGCTCAAGAGGAGAAAGCTAAGCTAAGAGACATTAACCAGTCAAGACAGTCTAGTTCGGGTAGTATGACAGAGACAGTAAAGCACAAAACAACTGGTGAGGCAACTGAAGAAGAAGACAGCAAATATGGGAAGAATGGTGAGACCAAACGTCCACCAGCTGAACCGAATGATGAATACATACATGAAGAAAGTCAGCTTTACAGTAAAGAAGTGTTTGTTGAAGAGAATGGGGAGGGTATGCAGTCTTGTGGGGATACAAATCAAGACCATGAGAAGCGAGGCCATAATGAGAGCAAGGGAAGCATGAAAGTAGTGGTCAGCTGTACCTCTGAGGTTGAGGAGAAAGACATGGAAGGTAATCAGCTGCAGATGCACAGTGTGGAGTCAGGTTCAGAACAAGAAGGGCTGAAGATATCCTGTGCCACTAAAGGTTTAGAGCAGAAAATGAGCTGTGAACAAAATGTATCCAGCCCAGAAGGAAGTGAGCGACAGAGTTCGGAGGAGGAACCAGAAGTTGAATGTGAGAGGATACAACAGGAGAGCAGGGAAATTGACCACTTATCCAACCCTGAAAATCACTCTGAGGAGGAAGAGGACAAGCAACCCAGGTCCTGTTATTATGTGGAACTGAATGTAAGAGGGAAGGGAAGAATATCCAGCCCAGAGAGTCAAAACAAGTCCAACCAAGACGCTTTGTATCACCCTGCAAGTCCATCTAATTCAGAAAATGAACAGCAGAGTAGAGCAAGCTGTGGAGGACTGAATGTCGGTGTTGACGAAAGCATAAGTTACTCAGCTGTCGATGAGCCATCTTCAGAGGAAGAGAAGGTTGAATGTAAAGAACTAAAGGTTATCGTTGAAGAAAGTTTGTCCGGCAATGAGCAGCAGAGCATAGAGGAGCAAGAATACCTTAAAGATCCTCCAGATGAAGCAAGAAAATGTTATGTGTTTAATGCTTTGAAAGAAGAGACAGAGGAGGTCAGCTCTGAAGATGATGATAAGAAACAAAGTCACAATTCTGTTGAAGGGGATTTAAGCGATTCGGTAGAAAATCAAGATACGGAAAAAGACAATATCAGTTTGACAAAGTCTGACATTTTAGCAAAGCATTGCAGATTTAGTGCAGATAGCGGGAATGACCACAGCAGCTGTGAGGAACATGTAGATGTAGAGCAACCGAAGGATGAAGATGAACGGATTAGCAGCTCAGTTGAAGAAGAACTAAGCTTCTATGACAAAGAGTCCAGCGCAGATGAGGAACATACTCATGTGGACAGATACATAGAAGGGAGCAGTACAGAATATAAGGAAGCTCCTTCATTGGAAGGTGAAAAATGTGAAAAGGCTGTGGAAAAAGACAAACATCCGTGCAAGGAGAAAATATCCCAATCTATCGCAGAGAGAGTGATTCTTCTGGAAAAGCAAGTTGCTGAAGCCCAGAACAGGAAGAATACAACAACACGTTCTCCCAGGAGACAGTTCTCACAAAGACATGCTCATCTTGACTCAGATGGGGAAGATTCAGAATTACCTACATCTGAGTCAGCTCTGGGCACCCGATCAGCTCCTCAGTCATCGTTATGTTTCAGCTACGATTCCAGTGGTGTTATAACCACAGAGCCTGAAGGTAACAGGGTCAGATCCATTAGGGATATGTTCCTGGCAAAGAGCGCCACAGATATCCAGCATGGACGTTTCCCAAGCCCAAATACAGTAGAGCTGTCTGAGTTAAGAGCAGAGACCTCAGTTAGTGGTGGGTATCAGTCTCAGACTTCAAGTGACCTGTCTAGTGGCGAAGATGACTCAGCGCGGAAATCCATCACTAAAGGCTTTGTGAGAAGGACAATTGAAAGGCTTTATGGCAAGAAAGATGTTAATCCCGATGAGGACGCAGGTAAAAGGCCCCCATCTGTGCCAAAACAGAAAACTAATGAACATTCAAACATTTTATCTCCCTTCAACGCAGCCCGGACCAAAGCCATGTCTGAGCTGTCTTACTTCAGCTCCACAAATGCACTGGACACCTTAGGTGAAGCAACACGATGCGTTGCTTTTAATGCACAAGTCGGGCCAGGAGATAGTGTTCCTATTGATAATGGACGATGGCTCCTTGGAGAGAACACACTTGGAGAGATCAGAAAGTCAGATTCAGACCCAGCTGGAATAAACAAAGCCTCCACAAACTCCCCTCACGGAGAAGGAATGTGTGAGGATACTGAGGAGAAACCTCCGCATTCCCTTCTCAGCACAAAGTCTGAGCAGGAGGACAAGAGTAAGTCAGTTTCAAAGAAGTGCACCTACTTTTCTTTACCCCATGCTAATGACTCAGAAGTCTGCCAGGATGACCTGAACACGGTTACCAAGAGCAGCATGAATGGTGACACTATCACAGAGACAAAGGATGATACAGAGGACACTGAAACGAAGGCTGAGAGGAACGGCAAGCTGCCGGGAGTTAGTATTACCGAATTTAAGATGAGGGATAACAAAGTGCACCCTCTGGTAGAGCTTCCCCCTGATGGCGAGGTTGTAGTTGCTCAACCTGTGAGAGGTCAGGGTGCTCTAAACAGAAGGCTCCAGGAACCTGACATGTTGGATTTACTGTACAATTTTTGTGGTCAGAATTGTCCCATCCTGTAGGGACTTTTTTGTCTTTGTAACAGTCACAAAACAAGGACAAAGGACGTTTTTGTCTAAAGAACTGTTGGGCCACATTGTCTATGGTGCCTAAGTTTTGACATTGCCATAGCTTTATAATACACTATCATATGTCATTTGAGCGAACTGCCAAATGTGGAGCAATGTTTCACATGTTGAACATTTAATCAACCTCCATGTTTTAACATGTGTGTTCACAGCGTGTGATCGTCCATTTGTGCTCCTTGTTTAGTGTAAAACAGGCGAGTGTAACATCCTGGTTGTGTGTTTCTCCAGAGCAGCTCGTTTCTACTTATAGGTCGTCTGTCAACAGGGCAAGTACCCTGAGCATTACCGTAATCTTGTTTTAAAACTCTTAAAACCAATCAAATCCCAACAGGTGTCAGGCCAATACCCAGTGCACTGAGTGAACGGGTCAGTTTGTAGTCACAGCTCAGGTGTGAGCGGGAGTTCAGGTCAGAATCGTGCCGTTTAATAGTTACAATGTGACAAAGGTTGAATGGAGATTGTAGAAATTGACAGTAAATATTGTGTGGTGCTGGATTTATTTTGTATATTTGTTGTCCCAAGTGTAAATAAAACATCTATTGATTTTCATAGGTCAACGCATATTTGCAAAGACCTGACCTTCATAATTAGGATAAATGGTTCTCAATGTGGCAGCTGCAACAATTTTGTCTCTAAATTAATGTGTAAGAAATAAAGGTGTATTTACAAATGTTGGTTTTCTTCTTTGTGATAATAACATTTTTTCAGACTAAATTCAGTCAGAATCATCCACTTGGATCCTGGATTGGATTTATCATACTGTACATTTAATCTCCTAGAGAAAATCAGACGATCCTATAGTCACAAGGCCAAGGTGACCGCTGCATTAAAGATACCTTAGTAAGCTCTGCTCAGTTGTTTTCTCCGGCTGATTAGCATCAGATCACTGAGGCCTCTTGTTTTCTCACTCTCTGCCTGAGGAAGTTTCCATGTTGTTCTAAGGTTGTTTTCTTTCTCAGAAGTTGCCATTGAGTTTCGCCTGTGTTGTGACAGGAGTGTCGAGGAATGTCCTAAGAGGCGAGTGTTTACATCTGCAACTATAAAGAGAAAACAACCAGACAATTCCCACATTCGACATGTATCATTAACATGTGTATACGTATTTATACTGTGAATAGTTGAAATTTATACACATAAGTATTTAACATTCCGGAGATAATGAAGACCTTTAAATTAAAATAAAACCCAGTCAAATCTTTGGAATATCAAAGATACATAAAAGTTCACAACAACAATGTCCACTAGATGGCGATGATGACCAATAGAACAGAAGGTCAACAGAAGCCTCGCACCATTCACACTCATCTGTTGTTCCCTCCAATCAGAAAACAGAGCAAGCTAAACTGTTTGAAATCGTTTATTATTTAAATAAATATTTACATTACAGCTTTGTATAAATCAAAGTTCTTTTCTTACACAACACATCTTTTTAAAAGCAACTGTAGGAAGGAGAAAATGAGGGATGGATAACAATGATACTGTAAATCTGTGTTGATCACTGAGCAAATATTCCTGTTTGCAATCATAAAGGCTGAACCTGGATGATATTTACCAACACTCAAACACCGTCTGACACCAGAGCCTTAAGGCCTTGCTCATCTTTCATTACACATTGTTATAGTATGCATAAATCTACATGATAATTTCATATACATTTTAATTTGTTGTTACTAAGGAATAGAAGATGGTACTCTACGCTAGCGCCATAAAAAATCCATAATCAATGGATAAGAAAAATTAAAGATAATCAAATCAACAAATTAAGTCACACATAATTCATTTAGGCACAAAAAAGCAATAGACAGCCTTGGTGAAATAAAAATACATCAGTTAATACAGTTTAGGCTACAACGCCCTGCTAAATTGTGTACAGTATATGGCTCAGCTTGGAAAACTAAACATTTCAGGCAAGGTGATCTAAGAAAATTAGAGCACACGATTAATGCCCAAGCTACAGTTCTAATCCACGTCTCTTCAATAAGATAGTTGAAATGAGTCCCGCTGATTAAATCAGCTGGTTTACATGATTTTGAAACATTTCAACAACACATGAAATCAAGAGGACAGACGGGGCAAAATATCACCCTGAACAGCCCAGTAGGAGAATTGAGACGATAGCATCCTCATTGAAAATAGATGAACATGAAAAACCCCATGTACACATAGTTTGCTACGTCATGTAAGTAAAAAAAACAACAACATTAAAACAGAGTGAGGACAAAACTCTAAAATAATGGTCTTATTTTATGCAGTCTGTCGATCTTATGCTTCTCAAGGAAAACAATGAAATGCTTTTTCTATTGCTGTCAGGTCATGCATGTAAACTCTTTACTTCTACCAAAACCAATTGTTTGATTAAAAATGTATAATGAAAATACTTTCTTTTCAAAATAAGGGAGGAATTACAGGGTGAATTAATATTAATAGCATTTTCAACAACACTTTGTTGTGATCCTGAGATTTAAACCAATATTTATCCTCTCTTAGGACTAATTTTACTTTTTTTTTTATTATTATGCAAATAGAGATTCTGTACCAGACACTGTTAAGTTGTTGGTCATGAGCGTCTGTGTTAAATCCTTGGTTACGTTTCCTGAAGACTGTCATACTGCCTCTGTTTTGGGCGGGGGCAAAGGTGTTCCACTGACAAAGTTATAAACCAAAAACTGAGAGGTTTCAAAATAATGTGTGGCAAAGAGTTTTCCATCAGGAGTGGGATCAGAGAAAGCAATCTCATCTTTGCTCAGGTATGAACCGTATATGAAGTTGTTCCTGTGCAACAAAATAAAAAAGTTAAGTTTGAGTTGTGTTCAATTCGTTTCGGGGTGCTATGATATCAAATATTTGGTGCTTTGAATACACACTGACCTGAGGCACTCCAGCATGCGTGAGGCGATGCCCTGACGTCTCATCATGCTGACGACCCAGATGCGGCTGATGCCACAGATGGCCGGCTCCGGTGTTGTGGAGCAGCACCAAGCTCTCTGCCGTTCAAACATCACCTTCTCTCCCTCTGAGCCCTCCGGTATGGGCTCCTCGATCACCCTGTACCCCTGAGAGCATTCACAAAGCTCAGTATGCTAACACACGTTAGATTTATTTGTACTCACTAACAAGACATACATCTGTGAAGACATTTCCTGGCTCATGCAAGAAGGTAGTGTCTTACCTCTTGTATGTGCTCTGCTATAAGGCATCCACCCACTTTCTTGTCGTTGGAGATGAAGAGGAAGGTTTTGGTCTTAGAGGGACACTTGGTCTCCACCTGCTGGAAGCCGAGGTCATTGTCCACCACCTCTCTCATCTCCTCCACCTGACAAACACAACAACATTTAATGTGTAGTGAGGAAATAATATGCTGGTGTTTGTTCGCTAAAGGCCAAAGATGACATTATAAACTCCTCCATCGTGTCTAAGCCTGTCCTCATATTTGTTGTTTCTCTTCCTTTCATAATACAGTTCTTGATTTGTAAGTGCATAAATTGGTTTACAAGAAATAAAACTTTTGTTTTCACAACCACTGGTTATCTGTTGTTTCATAGATTCAGATTTGATATGTTTTTACTTGTGTAAAAGCACATCTAAAAAAATACTGTACCTTCTTCAGAGCGTATTTGGGATCATCTGGCAGGACGAGAATGATCTTGCCGTCAGGATACTCTCCCAGAATCCTCTCTTTTTTCCATCCCTAAGGGGGGAAGGAGGGAGAACATGGTGCATATACTGTATATGAGTGATATCAAGGCAATCTCTTTATTGTCCTGATGGGGCATTCATGTTCTCCACTTGCTCAGCAAAGTAACTTATCTGCTACAAACTTAGCAAAAATGTACGTATACAACATTATAGTCATTTCTTTAACTGATTGTTCAACTTTTGTTTCATGCATACGTTTATATAATCTGTATAAGTGTTGTGCCTGTCACCTACATTTCATTTTATAGCTACATCCTCTCATATGCTGCTGCAACAACACGTTTTTTTAAACAAGATAATGTAATGCCATCTAGATAAAATGACAAAATTTTGCAAGGGACGATAAAGTTTATTGAATTTAAAAGCATTTTCATTTAGGTCATTTTTTTGATTTCATGTTCTCCTGTGTCCAGACAAACTAGACTGAACAAATACCAAGCAGTCAAAAGATCAAGGTGTGAATGCTCCCTCAATGAATTTTCAAAAAAAGCCTTGTGCATGGATGCATCTGTGTCTTGCCCTGACGAGTCAATACTGTGAGACTGTGCACAGTGAAAAATAGACATGTCATTTACAGAAGCTTCCTCTCACCACATATTTGACAGCGCTGATGAACTGGTTGTGGAAGAGTAAATGTTGTGATTCATCTTCAGGGTTGGCTGCTGAGTAGAGCATCCCACACACACTGCAGGCTGCTGCTCCAAAATGCTTCTGTCCTGCATCCTACAAGACAAAAAAAAAAAAAAAAGATTAATTCCTACCATGTACATATATCCTACAAATATGTACAAGATTTTGAAATACTAAAATATGGTCTGAAGGGTTCAGATGCACGTGACTCCTTCAACATGAAAAGGTGTACAGAGGAATTCACTCACAATAATGGTTTGGGTGCCATCTTTGTCAGCCTCCTTTAGTTTCTTGACCTCTTTTTGCAGACAGGCATTAGAGAGGGGAGTCTCACCGCCTTGTGGCTTCGCTGCCCTGCTGTGACACAAACACTCATCACATTACTTAAGGTTTCTATTGATGCAAGGGAAAACATTTCAAATTTTGACTGCCAAGAAACTTCTTACTCTCGAGGAGTTTTTTCCGGCGTCTCTGCTTTCTTGACAGTTTCCGTCTTATTCTCTGGAGATGAATCAACATCAGTGAATGTAAGAAAAGTAAGATTATTGGATTTAGAAAAACAACAAAACATAATAACACCGTTACAAGACCGAATTAAGCTGTTTCAGCTATATGTTGTCATGTAATAAGTAACAGCTATGACAAAAGATCAATTCAACAGTCTTCTTAATAATTAATATCAATATTTATGTAACAAAACAGACAAAACAGCATGTTTGTCACAACACATAATCCAGTGATAAAAGTTCTAATAATATCAAAGGGTAAAAATAAGAATAACTGCTCACTAAAATATCCTGAATACACAACCCGCTCAGTATTTTTTTTTTAAATCATTTGCAAAAAAATACATACCTGCAGGCTTTTCTTCACAATGTTGAGCATCACAAGACGCTTTCAAACCCTCTTCAGAGGGAAGGGAAGAGGTGGCTGCTGACGAAGGGGGATCAGCTGTATCCTACGTGAGAAAAAGAGAGCAGATAAGTACCATTTCTATCCAAGTATGCTCCTTGTGATACATATTATGGCATCATTTATGTTTTATTTACCTTGCATTTGGTATCTTGTGTTGTGGGTGGATTTGGGGTTTTCTGAGACACTGAACTAACAGGAGCAGCAGATGTGGTTGAACCAGTAGGCTGAGCTGCTGTTGAAGCAGACTGCTTGATCTGAGCCGTACCTCCACTAACAGTGGGCTTTAATGGAGGTGAAGCAGACACAGCAGGCTTGGACTGACCTGGAGCTGAAACGGCTTTTGACTGAGGTGTTGCCAGAAGAGGAGTCTTTGACTGAACTTTAGCTGGAGGAACAGCTTTTGATGAGACAGCGACAGTAGCTGTGGCCTTTGACTGGGGTGTTGCTGCAACGGCAGACTTTGCCTGACCTGAGATCTGTCCAGCAGGTGTGGTCTGAGCTTTGAGTCTTGCCTGGTTGGAAGGTTGTAATGGAGCTGTGGGTTTTGACTGAACTGTGGGCTTCGATTGAGTTGTAGGGTTTGACTGAACGTTGGGTCTTGTCGGCTGCGCGGGCCTCAACTGAGGGCTGGGCTTTGCTGGAGCCACTGGTAAGGGGTCATCATCTAGCTCAAAGTCATCAAATGAATACTTGGGCCTGGGCTTGTATGGAATGTACTCAACAGGCTTCGGTTTTTGAGCATTAAGCCCATTAGGCATGGGAGGGGGGACAGCTGGGAGGGTCCTCTTGGCTGCTGATCTGGTGACTTTTGGGGCCGGCCCTGGAGAAGGAGTTGCTTTAGAAGTTTGAGCCTTACTTAGTCTTGCGGATTTACGAGTTTCAGTGTTTGGAGATTCAGTTTTAGGAACTTCAGTTTTGGCAGGTTCAGGTTTAGTGGTGCCCGCTGTGGAGGTTTCCATTTTAGTGGGTTCATTTTTACTGGGTTCAGCCATGGGGGAGTCATTCTTTAGAACTTCTGCGCTCTGCGTTGCGGGCTTGCTAGTTGAGACGGGACTTGGGAGGGCTGTATTAGATGGACTGGCTGCAGGTGAAAGAGATGTGGTCATTGAAAATGTAGAAAATGCAGACAGGGGTGCTTGCCAATCAATGTCTGAAAACATTTGATTTGCTTGGTCGGATTTAAGTTTCTTGACACGTGCCCAAGACATTTTCTCTCTCTGCAGTTCAACCTGTCTCAGTCTTTGATATCTAGTTAACTTCTTTTTCTCATGGGCTTTCAGTGGCACTGAAACTTGTGTGATGAAGAATCGCCTCTTTGGAGGCTCTCCGGCAGGCTTAGCCTCATCAGAATCAGCAGTCGACGGCTGGACTGTAGATTCCTTGTCAGCAGGGGTCACCGAAACAGAGCACTCTTCTGGTCCGGAGGGAGTCGCAGCATTAACAGTGTCTGAATCCTGCATCGCAACAGGTGGACTTTCCTTCTTGCTGGCTTCACTCTTAGATGCCACCTCTCCGGCTGCCATTGCTGCTGCTGCCGCTGCCACTTGCTTTTCTTCCTTGATTCTCTTCAGCAGCATGCTGTCTGTTGCAATGTCCTCTGCGATTTCATGACACAGGGCTAAAAGGTTCAGCTGCTGCCTGTTTGCTGATCTCTTAGCCGCTGCAGCCTTTTGCTCAGCCAGTGCTGCCAACCGGGCTTTGGTTCTGGCCTGTGTATTCATTTCTTGTTTCTTGGGTTTTGCTGCCTGTCCCTTTTTATCATCCTCAGTCTTTTCAGCCGTTCTGTTTTGCTTCACGTTTGACCCACAAGTGTCATCTTTATTTTTCTCATTAACGTTTTCCTCAGATGTTTTAGGAGAGAACGCCTCAGGTGTTTCCTGAGGTTTTTCTATTCTGTTGATGTCCCCGTCTTCCTCATTCTCTTCCTCTGCTACTACGATCTCACGACCTATCTCTATGTCCTCCAGAATCTGCACTTCTTGTAGGTCCAAGTTACCCTCAACATTTTCTGTCACCAGTGCATTACAGTCTTCATTTGTGACGTCAGCATGAGAGTTTGACATTTCAATCTCCGAGGCATTAACTTGCACGTCAGCCGATGGTTGCTGGCATGGGTCATAATCTTGAACAACTTCAACACATTCCTCAGTTGAAATATTTGTGCTAACCCTGGTCTCCTGATCTGATACATCACTTGAATCATTCACTGTAGCATCTTTGACCTCACTAGTTGTTTGACACTGCTGCACGTCTACCTCAAGGAAGACCGTTTGTTGGGAACCATTTATTATTCTTTCATTTTCATCTACTAATGCACCGTCTGGATCCAATTGCTCTGAAAGTGAGACTGACAACCCCGATTCGGCTGCTGCTTGAGTGACAATATCGAAGCCAATTTCACTCTGTGGGACTGGTTCCAAAATCACAAACTCCTCAGATGTAGCCTCTGGTATTTCAAAATTCGTGGAGTCTGTAGCTGTTGTCATGGTAAAGTTTGTGACCTCTTGATGTCCACTGTCGTCCTGCAACTGTTCAGAAAACGCTGTGGCATAGATGCAGTCTGGATATCCATTACTTTCACTTTTTTCTGTTGCATCTTCTGACTGGCCATCTGGCATGGTGATGTCATCACTTGAGCTGATCACTGAAAATTGTTTCACATCCACACTCATGTCACTCTGCTCCGACTGTGCAGAGACACAACACTCTGGCACATTTATGGTTTGTACTTCCATCTCAACTGCTTGCCCGTCTGAGACACAAATGTGATGCTCAACGGTCTCATTTTCCAGGTGTTGGCTGCAAATTTCTTTTTCTTCATTAGTAGATGAATCTCCTTCCATCTGCTGAGTCTCTATGTTCTGTATGTCCAGTAACGTCACACCACCATGGTTCTCTGGTGCTGCAGAAACCTCTCCATCGTCATTATTCTCTGGACTACTAATGGGCTCATACATGATCTGGTTTTCATGAATGTCAACCTCTGACTGATTAATCGTCTTAATCTGCTCTTCTGATGCCTCGATGACAAAATCAGTGTCATCTGATTGGCCACAAACAAAAACTATTACTTCATTGCTCCCTGTTCCTTCTACGTGTCCTTCGATATTACTGACCATTTTTTCATCCTGATCGGAAGAAATGATTACAGCCTCTTCTTTGATCTCATTAATCGCAAGCCTCCCAGTTTCCTCTTCCAACGCAGAATCTACCCTTTCAATTGGTTCACTTATTACATCCATATCTGCTTGAACATGCTCAGCACCAGGCTCCGTCTGCATCATTTCACTATCCTTACTTTCATCAACTTCACTCCCCTCGTTTTGCTGTTTTAGTACAGGTGCTGCATTACAAATCTCCTCTGGTTTTGCTGTAGCTTCCATACTTATTTGAGTCTCTGGAACATCAACACATTCGGCAGTAACCCTGTCTTCATCTTCCTTACTCTCACAACTCGCATTTACTATTTCTTTTTGAACTTCTGTGTTGAGTTCACTGACCTCCAGGGTGCCCTGACTCATTTCAACTGGAAATGATGGATTAAAAATCTCCTCTGGTTTTGCTGTAGTTTCCATACTTGTTTGAGTCTCTGGAACATCAACACATTCGGCAGTAACCTTATCTTCATCTTTTTTGCTCTCACAACTTGCAGTTATATCTTTTTGGGCTTGCGTGTTGAGTTCACTGACCTCCAGGCTCCCCTGTCTTTGTATTTCAACTGGAGATGGTGGATTACAAATCTCCTCTGGTTTTGCTGTAGTTTCCATACTTATTTGAGCCTCTGTAACATCAACACATTCGGCAGCAACCTTGTCTTCATCTTCTTTACTCTCACAACTTGCGGTCACTAAATCTTTATGAACTCCTGTGTTGAGTTCACTGAATTCCAGGCTCCCCTGGCTTCTCATTTCAACTGGAGATGGTGGATTACAAATCTCCTCTGGTTTTGCTGTAGTTTCCATACGTATGTGAGTCTCTGGAACATCAACACATTCAGCAGTAAGCATGTCTTCATCTTCCTTACTCTCGAAACTTTCAGTCACAAGAACTTTTTGAACTGTGTTGAGTTCACTGATCTCCAGGCTCCCCTGGCTTAATATTTCAGCTGTAGATGGTAGATTACATATTGGTGGTGTTGCTGTTGCTTGCACATTAACTTCTATTTGATTCTGCGTAGCAGCCACACATTCTGAAATAACCTCATGCTTGTTTCCTTCACTCTCATCACTGACAACGATAAAATCTTTTTGTCCTTCAATGTCTGCAGTTAGTTCGTTGATCTCCTGATCTCTATGGTTTTGTGTGTCTCCTGTAGTCGTTGGATCACAAATCTCATCTGATGTTACCATCATCTGCGAATCCATTTCTCTTTGATTCTCAGTTGCATTGATGCAATCTGTGTTCTTGTTTTCATTTACATAATTCTCAGGAGTTTGAATCATTAGGCCTTCTTGAACTTTTTCAGATATGTCTGTGGCAGGTTCACTGACTTCTTGGTTCTTCTGGATCTGTGTTCCTACTGTAGGTTCTATGTTAGAAATTTCCTCTGATGTTGTTGTAGCTTGCATGTCCACTTCATCTTTGCTGCTCTGACAATTTGAAACTGTACGTGTCTGTACTAGATCAGTGATGTTTGCAGTGGGTTCACTCTGCTGGTTTTGTACCTCCACTGTTGATGTAGTAGGAGAAATCTCAAATGTAATTGTAGCCTGGCTCTCAGTTCCACTCGTACATTCAAAGTTCATCTTGCCTTCGTTTCCTTTTTCAGAATTTTTAATCATAATATCATGATGACCCTCAGTAGGTATGTCTGTGATATCTTCACTGACCTCCTGTTTGTTCTCACTTTGCTCTTCCACTGTAGGTGCAGGACTAGAAATCTCTGATGTCACCACCGTCTGCATTTCCATTTTGATTTGACTCTCAGTTCCAACGGTGAATTCAAAGTGCATCTTGTCTTCACTTTCCATTTTGTCAGCCACATGATCCTCATTAAATTGAGTGGATATGTCTGGAGCACATTCAGTGATTTCCTGGTTCTTTTGGCTCTGTATTTCAATTGTAGTGATTTGTTGAGAAATCTCCTGCTCTGAAGTTGCTGACGCCTGTATATCCATGTTTATTTGACTACTTGGTGCAGCACAGTCAAAGTAAATCTTGTCTTTGACTTCAACTTCTGCAGTGTGCTCATTAAGTTTGTGGTTCTCCTGATTTTGTAAACTATCTGGTCTCTGGTCTGACATTATTTTACTCTGCATGTTCATGTCTAACTGACTCTTTGGGACTGTAACACAATCGTAGAACACCTCTCTTTGATATTTTCGATCTCTTTCCTCATTGACAGGTTCACCATCTGCTGTCACTATTTCAGTGCAGCTGTCAGTAGTCTTGTCCATCACCTCTTGGCTCAGTTGTAGCTCGGCAAAAGACCCAGGAACGGCAACAGTCTGAGTTGTCAGAAATTCAACTCCTTTCCTTTCACTGTCTTCAAGCTTATCTTCAGAATTCCTGACTATTTTGTTCACAATTTCGTATGATTCTGTAATTTCACCTGGCACTTCACGGCTTACTCGATCATGCGGGTGTCCTGCTTTTGATTCCTCTTTGAAAGTGACTTGAATTTTGAAACTAAGATCTGTTTGAGTCTCTGGATTGCCAACAGACTCTGTTGTTGTTAGATTTTCCTCAGTCTGACTCTCTGGATTGGTACCACTAACCAGGATCCCTTCTGGTGCTGTGAAAGCTTTGTTTGACAATGCTTTATCTTCTATACCCACATCACTATGGCCTGCAGGAATACTGGAAGCTTCAGTCTCTCCCTCCAACTCTCCTTCCTTACTTTTACATTTAATATGCAGCTTTACCTCTTCAGAAACAGACTCTGTGCTCTCCTTCATATCAATTTCACTGCTCACATCTGTCTGACTTCTACAAGCCTGTGCTTCCCCTTCACAGCCTGGATTTGCCTCTCCAGTACAAGAATAGAGTGTTTCCACTAACGAAGCTAGTGTGTCATTGTCTACATCCTTGTGGATTTTGCTGGAAACTGCAACGTCCTTCTTTTCACTTTCCCCATCATCAGATGTCATGCAACCCATATCTGTTGCAGTGACAGAGTCTAATGTTTCTCTACATGATACCAGTGCTTCATTATCTATGAGCTTTTGGCTTTTTACATTTATTAGTTCCTCGTGTTTACCATGATCAGCTACACATTCAAATTCAACACTAACTGTTGCACTCTCTGTTATAGAGACTGAAGTTTCCTTTGAGTCTTCTTGTGTTGCCTGGATTGAAATTTCTTGTCTCTCCTGGTCAGTGATAGATTGTGCAGATTCCCTTTTCTCATCCTTCTTAGCATCACCCAAGCTTTGAATACTTGATGAATCTGAAAATCTACCATAGTTGTGGTCCATATGAACAGGGCCTGTAGGTGCAGATGGTGACCACTGGCTTGTCTCCTGTGGTGAAAAAGATGACTCTTCAGCCTTACGCTTAGCTTTGACCCGATTGGAATATTTTCTGATGCAGCGAGCCTTGTCGCCATCATCTCTCTCTCTAAAGGGGTCGGTCTTACTACCATCACTACTCAACTCATCCTCTGACTCTGTGGAGGCTGTTCGTTTCAGGGAAGCTTTGGAGTTAGACTTCTGTGAGGGAGCTTCTCCGTAGGAGGCACTTGTGGCTTTCAGGAGCTTGGCTATTTTGACAGGTGGATCAGAAATTAAATCATTTGGAGGGGAACTCTGCTTGCATGGCTTGGCTGGTTTCTTTTCCCCTTCCACTGAAGGAGACAGTTTTTTCTTGGTCCGTGGAGCTGCTGCCTTTTCTCGTGTATTTTCTGTTTTGTGGGACCTTTTTTTGGTAGCTGATGCAGTTTTGGACGACAGAGCCTCTCCATCCTCATCCAACTTCTTCATCTTGGGCTGAGAATCATGAGGTGATGATCCTCTCTTTGGGGCCGGCATTCTGTCAATATAATATACATACATTCATAATAAATAGAGTACAAAAGAGCATTTTCATTAAGAATGATAGACAGGATGATGGAGCATATGCAACTTCAGTCTTAAAATACTGTTTGATAAATTGGCTAGGAGTAATAGTTCTTCCTGCAGACTCTCTTTTTGCTTTAAGTGATGTTATTAAATATCTGCATTAAGGTGAGATTCAGATCAGACAAGAGAAACATTTAAATATGTGTCCATACTATAGAAGTAAATTTAAGAGAAGTGTTTTACAACATAGGATGTTTATTGAATAGTTTTATTTAGTACGAACTAGAAACTCATTAACTGTTACCTGGTTTTCCTAACAAGCAACAAGGCTGGCTAACGCTGGACATAAACAGTGACAAATCGTAGTTAAACTAAGATGGCTCTTGAGTAACACAATGTACAATCAATCTATAGTCGCTTATTCGCCATATTAATTATCTTAATGACTGTCTAACAATCGCTGTCACTTGGAGTTGTTCAGAGAGAAGCAGAAATTCTCAGTTATCTAGCTAACAGCGGCTAGTATGTTAGCTGGAAGTCCACAGTGGTTGGGGGCTAACGCTAGTAGCAGGCAACTCGCAACAAATGAGCGAAAAGAGACTCGCTGCTCAAGTCAGCAAAAACAGCAGCCAGACAGACAGAGCAAAGAGTGTAGAGAGTAGTTATTACGTTATTAATGTCTGCGAAAAGATAAAGGTAAAACATTCGTCAATGACACTCACTTTGATGTTTTCTTTTTCAACAACAGCTGTTTTTTTCCTTGTGAATAAAAATTAACTGTACTTCCGGAGTGAAACGGCGGATCTGACGTTGCAGTCCTCCAGTGATGCTAAAAATCGAGATTTTACTTTGGGAAATGTTATTCATATTTTTAAACTTTATTTATCTGTCAGACACAATCAGTGCATATAATAAACATTGTTATATTGTAAGTGGGATATAAATCAAGCTAATGTGCTTGAACTTTATTATATACTAATTATTATTATCATGTATACTATTATATACCGTTATACACTAATTGTAGTCTTACCCATTCATTTCTAATGACAGGTCATTTTTGACCTGGAACACCAAGGGTGTACACAAGGTTAAAAAAACACCCAAAATTTAATACAAATTCTTAAAATGTATTCTTTGTGTTCAGATACCATATGAACAAAGTCATGGAACCTTATGACAAACAAATGAAATTAACTACATTTTCAGAGAGAAAAAATTTAACACAAAAGAGGGGTTAAGTCTATATTCCATTTTGTAGCATTCACCAATCTTAAACATGTCTTTTTCAGGGAATATTTTATGCAGTTATAAACACTTGAAGTAATTTTAATATTGCAAAGGTAATTTCACCCAATGAATTTTCCTTTTCCTCAGAATTATTTAATAAAATCTTTGATGGCATTAACATTAAGATGTTGGAAGATCTTTGCATTTCCCATCAGCCTTCCGTTAATAAAATATCTGTTGTCAGATGTCAGTAACTCAGTACTCTGTAAAATAACTCTGATGAAGAATAACAGTCTCTCTTGACTAAGCAAAGGCATTTATTACAGTAGTGGAGCCAGAATGCAGACTCCACACATGCAGTAGAGTGTCAGCTTGAAAATATTGTGCCTTCATCATGATATCATATCGAACACAAATTGGGCCAATATGTTGAGTTCATCATCTAGTTCAAAATCATGTCTTCTTCTACAAACAGAAATAAATTGGGACACTACACAGTCCTACATCTTTAGTGATTCAGCAGTTTTACACATATATTTGTATAATTTTTCTACCACAAACTCTAGATCAATTTGTCTTATGGACTGACTTTAAGCGGTTTACAGAGATGGCATACATAATCATCAGACACAAACCAAAATCAGTTTTATGTGATTTTATTTTTCAGACTTTACAGACATTTCATCACCAAATCACATTAGCAGCAAGGCAAACATGTGCGGCACTTTACATTACTTAGACGTAAACATCAATCTAATATAAATACTTAGCATTTTTGCTATTGTAGAGTTCAATGACTGAGGGAAAGTGATATTTATTGATCAATGCGCAGACAGGGAAAGAAAAGCATGGAGGGGTGGTGGTATAAGAATGAACATTTTGAGTGCATAAATCTGTTACTTTTTAATCTCCAGGATTCCACTTCCTGGCCCTCGCCTTTTTGCACTGCAGATGTTACAAAACTGCAAGCCAGGAATCTGAAACAGGAAAGACAGAAAGATAAATGATTCTCAACAAAGGACACCCAAGTTAAACAGATTAGTGCCTGGATGATGGGAAGATATGATTCATGAGCAACTCAATACCAAAGAGTTAATGTGTTGTGTAGTGTAAAGAGTGACATGGGTTTTAAAGTGAGTGACTTACTGTTCCTGAAGAAGGCAAACATTCCTTGTGAAACATGTGCCTGCAGTGAAAAACCACCACACTGAAGGGCTTGGCCATGTCTGAAACACAGGTGTGGTGCAAAAAGTCACAATGATTAGCTTTCAAACATAATACAAAATTAAATTACTTGGATACAACTGCATAGAAAACCCACCTGAAGGTAATATTGTAGCATGACATGATTCACAGATATTCTCCTCTGAAAAGAAAACCACCACTTGTATGAGTACAGTTTAAAATGATGCAAACTTTTGCTTTGGGAATGCCAAGAAAAGCACACCCACCGTCGACCATGACTCCTCTCATCTGTGTTCGGTGCATCTTCTGGAGCAGAGAGAGGGAGTCGGCCACCAGGATCTTCTTACATCCCTCCCTCAAAAGAATCTTAGAAACAAGAAAACAAAAAAACTGTGTAAAAAGGTTAACAAAATGATGACTAGTTCTTAAAATGTCTTATTACCACCCCATATTAGTCACTGTAATTATTGCTAGTGACACATTATATCTAAATGGAGCTACAGAGGTTAAACGCTCCACATAAATGAATTAAATGATATAGACAAAATAAAATATATATTTGTTCTACTATACTTGTGTATGAATGCAGCAAGAAACATTCACTTATTTTTTAAGTATTAATAAAACTTCCATCTTACTATAGAGGTATCTGTGATATTTTAGATTTACTCTAGCATTTAACCTATACTTGTGTATTTAATTATTATGGTTTAATAATTACCCCTATATCCTTTTTTATCTTTAAGTTTAGGTGAACATAAGCTATATTAGTTGTGAAGAACAGTTTCACAGCTGTACTACCATCCATTCACGTGCAACCCCAAACTGATTGAATTTCTATTTTATAAAGATACGTTGTGAAAAAAGTTAAAATTTAATCCAAGAGGGAAGTTTTTAACCTGTAGATTATAGTCCTGGAGGATTTTTACGAGTGAATCTCTCAGGTTTGGGATCTCCATGCCCTCCTTAATGCGATGGATGAGCAGGATGGGATCCACGTGAGTACCGATGTTATTAAGGAGGCCAGTGATGAATGCTGGGGAGACAATAACAGAAAGGAATATTACGGAAGTGAGAAAATAAAAAAGAAAGACAGAATGAAGCAAAGTGACAGGCAAAGGGAGAGAATAACAAGCAATAGGAGGCTGCATCATACGTGGTTTGTCAATAGAGTAAGAGATGAGGTCCTCCCAGAGCTCTGCATCATCCTGTTCTTTGGCAAACTCTATGGCCTTGTCCACATTCTCCAGCTCCTTCATGATCATCTGCAGAGCTTGTTTGCAATTCCCCATCCTGCCTGGGAGCATCATTAGCTGGATTAGTTTCCTGTTAATCATCTCGAGCACACTAAAAATTTCAAAAACGGACGTAAACTTACTGAGCAGGAAGACAGTCTCCTCTACAAAGTTCCTCTGCTGACACACCTCCAAAGCCTGAGAGAAAAGGAAGAGACGACATCATGTCTTCCAGCGCATGGAAACTCTGATGTGCAGTAATATGACGGGTAAAAATCGCACCTTTTCGAGCGGGCAGTGCGTGCTGTCTCTAAGGAAAGGCAAGAGATTCGGTCGGTCATATTCGGCATATAGGCCGATCTGTCTCTCGTGGTATTTCTGGCCTCTGTGGTGGTCCCGCTTGAACAGTTTATGGAGATACTGTTGGGGGAAAATGATGAGCCAAATCAGTTTTGAATTCAGTCTTGAGAGACAATTTGATGATATTCAAAGTCATATATCTCAACTCACCACATGCAGAAGCTCAGGCCTGTCTGCCAGTTCTTCAACCACCCTGTCTGTCTATGAGCACAGAGGAGAGAAACAGGATCAGCGTACAGCAGATTTTCATCAGTTCCTTAATGAAAACCTGAGAGGAGCCAGGTACACTTACCGATATCTTGTCTTCGTTGTCGAGCAGCATGTCAACAGCTTTCTGATGATGAAAATTTAGTGATTGTATTACTCAAATGGAAAATCATTCAAATACAGTCAGACTGCAGCTGGTGACATTTGATGATTGAACACAAGAGTTTGATTTTAAGAAAAAATGAAACATGGCAGTAAAATGTGCAAACTTAGCTTTACCTCTTTGTCAAAGTCCATGAGGAGAACGATCTTGTCCTCTATGGAGGAGAAAAGGTTGTGTTTGTGGATGAGCTGATAAACATCTTTGTGCCTCAGTCTCAGGTAGATCTCTAAGGCTCTGTCGTACCGTTGGTCATATGTGTACCTGCAATAGCATAAAACACCAACTAGTTACCTTATAAAGTAGATTTTGTGTCACTTTTTTTCTGTCAGCAGTAATTTTAAAGAGAGGGACACATTATTCCAACCCAACAGGCCCTTCAGTCAATACATGTCAGCGACAAATATTGTGCGACCAAGCATTATTCAAATATCTTGATTTATAAATCCAGTCTTGTAAGTACCGAATTCCACAATAAAAACTTTGCCATTTTGTTCTAATATTAAAAACTGGAAACTTGCATTTCCAGCTTAAGTTAAATATATGTCAAGATCACTCACAGTTCAGCCAACGTGGTGAGCAAAGTTCTGTTAGTGGGGCCCCTCTTCAGGTGGTCGGTGACCGCCTGAACAATCGCCATGTTATTATAAAGCTCTCCAGGCCATTCACGGATCAGTGTGGCAAAACCCTTTGTGGAAAGAACAAGTGGTGTGACAAACCATTAGCTGACGGCCAACGGATGGATGAACACTGGACTTTGTCACAGGATGTCAAGAATAAAGTACCTCATAATCAGTTTTGAGAAATTCATGCAAGATCATTTCATAGATGGCCGGTCTGAGACGCAGATCTCCTCTGGGCAAATACTGACTGATGGCCTGAAACCAGACAGGAGGAGAAAAACTGAAAAGAGACTGACAGTGAACAAAGTACAGTGAACTTTTAAACCACAGACCTGACCTACCTTCAACTGTCCGATAGTCTTGAATCTGTACACCTCATTTTCCCACAGTTCCATGTTTTTTCCAAGAACCTTTTGACACTTCCTGAATTTAGAAAAAACACTCAAATGAAACAAGAAGACCCTGCTTTCTGACTTTTTCTGGCAGTGGACATGCTTGTTGCTGCAGAGTCACGTCGATTAATAAGGCATGTGATTTTTACGCATCATATTAAAATATAGCAGATAAACAATATGGTCTCTGTACCTAAAACTAATATTTTAGTTGAATACACATTACACACTCATCTTATACAATCGTGGTATTTTAATGCTAATATGTTTGGATGAAAAAAGCATATCGTTTTTCAAATATCTCTCACACACACTGTACTACATATGAAATGCAGTAACTTCTGTACTGTACATCTCCAGAACATGTCAAACCTACAGTACCTTGCAGCACTGTCATATTCTCCTTTCTCCACTAAGTGATTGATGTAAGCCATCCCAATTTTCTGAACGTCATGTCTCTTGATGTTTTTGAAGCTGATCTCTGCGGCCATCAGTGCTTCCTGTCGCAGTAACAGGACACATAGTTCATTCTACGTAACTGCAGGCTGTAACCTTTTACAACATTCATAAAACTCATCAAAACAAAACCTCATATTTCTTCTTTTCAAGCAGCCAATCGATATGGTCATCTTGGTCTCGCTCTTTGGCCACGACGATGTCTTTGGGACTGATGATGTAGAAGAGTGACTCTCCTTCAGAATGCTCTGTTAATGAAAATACATTTACATCTGAGCATATTGCGCATTACAGCTGACATTTGATATGTCGATGCATAATGAAATCAGCGTGCAATAAAAGGTTTCGTGACATTTCACCGAGGGCTGTTTTTATAGTCTCACCGAGGCGGTAGTCTCTGCACTCGTTGTCTTGGAAGTTGCGCACAGTCAGAGCGTCTGAAGAGATCTCCTCACAGCTCTCAGGGAGAGGCTGGATGATGTCGAGACGAGGCCGCGCACGAAACTCCTCATCCTGCACGCAAACACATACACACCCAATGAAGAAAGGCTTTTATACCACATGTGCCCCTTTAATGTCTGAGTGAAAGAAGCCATCATTACCATGTGATCGGAGCTCTCTTTCACAAAGTACAGGGTGACGAGCTGATCAGCCAGCGGCGCCAAACCACTTATGAAAAACTCAGTCTCGAATGCAGAAACTATTTTGAAAAGACACAGAAACCAAACAAAAGATGATCAAAGATACAACAAAGACATCCCGTTAGGGTGCATTTAATGTACTTATATGTTGGGGGTGGTAACATCTAAATGTTCTGTATATTTGTCACTACATCTTCGAAATATGGTAACAGTGGTATGAGCTATTTTTGTAGCCTGTACCTAGCATCCCATTTAGACTACAACCAGGATGTGAGCTCCTCTTCGATTTCTGCTACTCTTCTTGTTAAAATGTTCCTGCACCATTATCACCAAAACAAAATCCTGTGCATTTCTCAGTTGGCAGATTAAGAGACAGGCATCCTGATTAATTATAACTTACCTTCATCTACCTTTTTTTTTTTTACAAGCCAGTCTCATTTAGTTTTACTGCCGTTCTCACTCTTGCTTTATTTTGCACTTCATTTCACAGGATGTAGCTGGCTGTTCTAGGTTTATGCTATAAGGCACTTTTTGTAAATTGTGTAATTTATTACGTGCAATTTATTCTATACCTATTTCAACATAGCGGCTGGGCAGATCTCTCATTTCAGTAGGATTTCGCTCTTTCACAACACAGATCTGAGGAGAAATAAGAAAATTATAAAAATTCAGAAAACGGGAAAGGCTAATGTCTGTAATGACTAATGAATTTAAATAGAAGCGAAGCAAACCTTAATGGAAGTCCCCCAGCCAACAATGAGAGTGGTGCTGTCTTTCCAGCACAGGCTGCATGGGTACATGTCAGGCCTCAGGCTGACGTTGTCCCGCAGCACATTTGTGATCCGCTGTTTTGTACCGATGTCATAGATTTTTACTCCCTAAAAAGAACCCACATTTTAGTATTTTCAGATTAGATATTATGCTTTTTACGGTGATCTATGACTGGTCACTCACCACATTGTTGGCCCAGGCAATGAGGTTAGCTCTCCACTGGATATTAGTGATTGGACCCTCGCCTTCATGGATAACAGACATCTTCCAGCGATTCAACCAGTTTCTTTCATACAGAAGCAGCTTTGAGAGAGAAAAATAGGAAAAACATTTCATACTTAACAGCATCTAAAGAGTGCAGCTGTGCAGTCTGGCCTACAGAGGGCAGTAGATGAACAGCACATTTCACAGGAGCAGCCAGTCGGAAGGAACAGGGTGAACAGCCTTATAGATTTAACTGGAGGGAACTTTCTTCTTCATGCAGCAAATAATTAGTTAAAACCTGATTTTAGGCCTTATATGAAGATCTTGATTACACTTCAGAGCATTTAGGCACAAAGACAATGAAGACAAATTGTTCATTAGACTCCATCTGAGTGAGAAAGCTTCACATTAGCTCCACATTCAATGGTGGAAGAAGTAATTTTACAGTTTCACATGGTCGGTGTAATTTGCAAGTAAAAGATGGTGTGAAAGCCATAAAGTTTTCCAACTAGATGCATTGAAAACTTGATTTAAGATGTCCTTACTCTCATCATGATGGCTACACACTATTTATTGCAGTCACTGCAGGTGGTGCAGAGTACAGAAACGAGTATTTAAATATATGATTTTATGCTATGCATGTCTTCTCACAGAGGTGTGTAATCTCAGTGAGAGTTTTGTGTGAGGTGTATGTTTTTAACCACAAAGCAATGTGGCACTGAGGCAGCTGCAGATCTATTTTATAAATCACTTTCTAATGTTCAGACCTTGTACTGTGAATGCCGTTAAGGACAAAGCCTTTCATTCACATTGTCGTTTTCCTTACTATACAAACTAATAAAAAAAAAAAAAAGAAAGACCCCCAAAAAGTGCATAATATTAGTAAGGATGGAGAGAGAAGGTTGTATGGGCTCTTTAATCCAGCAGTTGGACTATGTTAATAAACAGTTTGTTCTACAAAGAGATGATATGACAAAAGAACTGTGGAGACAAAATTGAATTTCCTTTGACAGGATGTGGCTCCTGTTGAGGCTTATTGATTTTTATCGCAGGCACATTGTGGAGGCCTTCACACCTTGGAACTGAGAGGAATCAGCAGCAATTGAAAGAAAATGGCAAAGCAACCCTAACAATGGCGTTTCAGAAAAAAAAAAGTTGTTTTTCCTCATGGCTGTTGTGTAAATGCCAGTATACTTTATTTATGGACAGTTTTGTAATGACTCTTTTAGAAGTGATTTATAGTTATGTAGAATAACTGACATGTGGTAATAGGCTGTTGGTTTTACTTTCAAAAACAATAAAATGACAAATATAATATCTAACTTTTCATCTTCTGTAGTGGCCTACCTCCCAGAGACAACTTTCAAGAAAGAGATCACAGCATGCGCCTGGAAATACTAAGACTATGTGCCTTCTTGATAATGACATCTACTTGCTGTGCTTGTGAAGCATTGCCTTTCAAACACCGGTGAGCGAACAGCACTTTTGGAAAATGAGCAGCTCTCGTGAGAGCACTCCAAAAAAGAGACAGGAAAGTAAGAGCCTTTCACACCAGACAAAGGCCTGCCTGTGCATCGCCTTAAGCCGAGCCAAAAGAAATGGGAGTTTGCAGAATTAGGTTTCACCCAGACACAATCAGGATGAATTGTTGTGGCAGGAAATATCTTAAACTGTACATAATGACAGCCCAAGTAGAAAAGTACGCCCAAAACATACCTTGTTGCCCCCGGTGACAAACTGTTTGTAGTTTGATCTGGTGAATTGAGGGTGCAATGCCACCACCTGTAAAACAATACATGATATATGGTTTGGACTATATAGATTTCACTATATTGGAAAGTCCAAATTAGATTTTTCTTTATATTATAAGCAGGTGACAGCAGAAAGATGCAGGCTAAGACACTTTTCAGAAAATCTGACATCAACTTACTTTGATGGGACAGTCAAAGTTGTCGTGGAAGCCCTCTCTTGTATAGAGACCAAACACTTGGACCTGGAACAGAGATGAGACAGCAGAAAAGGCAAGCAAAGGTGAATAACTCAAAATTTCTCCTTTAATTGCTGCCTCTGCAACAATCTGAGGCCAGCAAGGGGAATTGTGGAGAGAAAAGTCTTTGATTGGCTCCCTACTTCTCCGCTGGGTCACCAATTAGTGGACAAGTTGATTCTTTGAACCCCGCAGGGTTTAGAAACAAGAGTCCTCATCTTGGACTCCACCACAGCCTCAGTTGGTTACAACTAACCCTAATGTACCTTTAGGATCTATGACACCCAGTTTCTCTTCATCTGAGGCCCAAAAAGAGGGTATTACTTTTAAGGGTAGGGGAATAACATAAAACTCTGATGCAATCTCTTTTTTGGAGCTGCACCGACGATCGTGGATTAAGTTAGATTTTGAAAGGATTAACAACCAACTGAATTGGTAGAGGGCAAACAATTGCTGTCGATTTTAATTGTCTGCTCCACTTTTTGAGCGACAAGATCTTGTTTTCGCCAGCAGAGTGCTGGAAGAGGGGGGGGGGGGGGGGGGGAGGGTTGATATCAGAGAGTATATCTTGACTGTAAAATCCATGAAGGGTGGTGGTAATGATGAGAAGAGACAAGATAACAGCAAGGTGGAGAACATGGAGAGGGTATCCATCGACGGCTGATTGCTGACTGACAGCTCAACGGATCCGAGTTCAAGCCTTTCCCCTATTCTTCAAAAATGGTACAAGCTTTTTATAATTCCACATCATGAAAAAATAAAGTGTTTATGTGTTGATATGGTGATGATAAAAGTTCGGGTTAATGCTCAGGCTGTGAAAGAGCTGAAAATTCACTACAAATCATCTCCAGTTCCACATCATTAGCATAAAGTTGAAAACTGATAAGAGTTTTCTGTGAATGTGAGGAAGAATTATGGAAGATAAAAAACAGCGATTGGCTGTGCAGGCCGGATCGGTACTGATGAGCAGAGAGATCTCACCTTCCCATCCTCAGAGCAGATGCCCACATGCTCTCCACTTTCATCCAGACTGATCTGGTTGATCTTCACTGAACTCTGCGGAGACACAATATCAAGGCATCTTTTTATAGAGGAAGGCAAATATCTTTCTGGCCAGCCAAATATTGCTGGGTGACATTTTAACCCATTAAGTGAAGAGCAAGAAAAAGCAAAATGCTTAAAATCAGAGTATGTAATGGAAGCATACTGTAGTCCCATTTTTGTCATTGCATAGGGCGTGGCATTAAACCCGTGAAGGTTAGGGGTTGTCAATTCACTACTGATGCTTTCATGACACTTTAGAGCTTTTTAGATAAAAGGATCAACCAAATGGCATAAATTATAGCAAATGTAACTTCAAAACCATCCCTAAAGGAATGACTGTGTAGACTTGAGGAGAAAAGGTTTTCTGTTTATCATGTATTTACATTTCCTCCAGTGGATTCGCTTCACCTGGGTATATGGTACAGATAGTAATTCGTCTTTTCACTGAACTCTGACCCGTTCATTTTGAAACCACATCACAAATTTACACATTTTAAACTGATCATCCTTACATTGAATGTGCTAAAGAAACTCCCAGGATTAACATCACATTCATTATGATTTTGACGAGTGCTTCTGTTTTTTCCAAATGTGAGGACTGTTAGATGAAAAGTTCAATATTTAGGGAATTGAGCTTATTTGCTTTGTTGTGAATAATTACATGAAAAGATTGATGCCATTCTCGCCAAATATTAGGCTACAGCAAGCAGCGGGTTAGCTTAGCTTAGCTTGAAGAGTAGAAACAGGGGGCAATTAGCAGACTGAATTATCCAAAGCTAACAAAAACCTGCCTACCACGACTTCTAAAGCTCACTAATTAACAGAGCCAGGTTAGCTGTTTCCCTTTGATTCCAGTCTATATGCTAAACTGTCCAGCATCTGGCTGTAGCCTTATATTTAATGGACAGACATGGTTGGGGTTAAGATCTTCTCATCTCTTTTCAACACAGCAAATAAACATAGGATATTGAATAAGTGAATCCCAGCTGACATTGGGTGAGGTCAGTTCACCAGTTCATTCACCGGGCCGACACAGAGGGACAAACAACAATTCACACTCATGTCAACACCTTCAGGCAATTTAGAGTCACAGATTCACCTATATTTCATGTTTTCAGACTGTGCAGGAAGCATCCAGAGGGACCCATATAGATGCAGGAGAACAGGCAAATTCCGGTCAAACCCAGAACCTACTAGCTGCAGGTAACAATGCTCACCATCTTATTTGAGTGTCCTAGCATGCTAACATTTGATAATTAGCACAAAACTCAAAGAAGAGCTGAGGCTGATGTCAATATTTTTCTTTTAGGTATTTGGTCATGGACAAATGAAACATTTGACCTGATGGTGGACAGAACAGAACATCACAAATGCATTATTTATTGTTACTATAATTAAAATGTCCCGTAATAAATCATGTTAGCATTTTTCCTTAGCGGGGCTTAAAGGTTAATCGCATACAGAATAATAACAGTAAGCCTAGAAAAAAATCACGAGTACTCACAATTTCAAACTTCTGAGTTACATTTCCTTGGATGTCCAGCAGGAAGACTTTTCCAAAATGTGTACCCAGGGCAAGAAACTGAAAAGGGACAAATATAATGTCAATTAAACCAAATGATACTTGAAACAAATTCAAGATTTTGGAGTAAAATCTTGTGCTGATGATGACTGTGGAAGAGGATAAAAAAAAAAAAACTACTTTGCAGAGCTGGAGCGACACGGGCAAAATGGGGATTGGGTGGGCTTGGAGGCAAAACTGTGAAATTGCAGAGGGAGGAAAAGCCCTATTTATTAAAGCATACAGTGTGAAATGGCATTTTTTTTCTCAAATTAAAATGCTTAAGCATAATAAATGCACTGTACATCTGACTTCTTCCCATGCTCCCCATGCAACCCAATCACCTCCCTGGCCATTATTTCTCCTGAGCAGCAACCGGTTTCTGTGTTTTGTGCTTCAACAAATGTGCATGTGTGAATTTGTGTGTGGATGTGAGTGTACGCGAGTCCACTGGGACAAAAAAATTATAGAAACTGGGAGCTTTTGGCATTAGATTATGTATGTGTTCCTCCACCCCAGGCCCTGCTCCATGCCCTCCTCCTAATCCCCCTCTCTTCTAGACCAGCGTGTGGATGTGTGGCGAGCCCACCATGCTTCAGTGCAGTCTATAATGAAATGCTTATATTTACAGGCACAGCTGAGCATGTCAGACAGAGCCCCTGCAATCTCCCCAAATAAAATAACCAAAAATAAATAAATAAAGGGTTCAACCTTGTGAGGCAGAGCGACTTTTAAAGGGATTTATCAGAATGGAATTGTTCAAATGAAATTCTGATTCAGACACTTAAAATATGAGGCAACATAAGGCAATATGTGCTGCTGGTGGCTCAAAGGTTGTGTGTGGTTGCTGCAGCTGTGGGGGGCTGGTGTGACCGCACAGGTAGATGTCAGAATGTAACAGCAAAAAGACATTCAGATCAAATTTTTGAATTTCAGCAAAGCAACGTCTCTCACTATGCCACAGTTGCCATTTTAAGGTTAAAAAGGGAAGGGATCAAAACCTCAAAGTCAAAATAAATAAATGAAAATCAATAGCGGTTAATAAAATATCAGGAGAGGAGACATAACTGGTCATGACTTTTGCTCTGCTCAGGCGTGCAAGTGTGCTGCTGGTGCCACATCGATTAACCATCTCGCTTAGAGTGGCCCTCTTAAAAATATCAACAGTGGACAAACAGAGGAGAGGAGCGAAAAATATGTAAGAGAGGGAATAAAAACAGGTGAAGACAATAGTGCCTGGTGTCTTTTGATGTGGCTCCCAGAGAGCAAAAGCAGAGGAAGGTGAGAAAAGAATGGGCTGCCTTTATAGATTGAAAAGAGGGGATGAAAACCAACTTTGAAGAAGACATCTCTCAAATGTGTGCATAAACAATGTGAAATCTGCACTTGAGATGGGTGGACCTGAGACTGAAATGCCCTTGTGGGTGGTGGATTATAACCTCTACCTTGTCATGGACGGTCATGCAGCTGGCTGCATCCTTCTGGAGGATTTCTGTCACCCCATTGGAGAGCCTCTCGTACTTCAGCTTGGGCTCCTCTTCGCTGTCCTCCTCCTGGTGGACAAAGTAGACTTGGATGGGCTGCTCTTCACAACATATCATTAAAACGGCACGGTGTCCTCTCACTGATGTTACTGTTCACAGTGTTCTTTGAAAGATGCTGACAACACCCTTCATGCGGTAAACTGAACTATACAAAATGTCAACCACAAGTCATTGAGATCCTGTTCTCCTTCTGAAAGTCTGATATTCAAGGAGGAAGTAAACTTAAAGTCACCTTGTGGAGTTTTTTTGACCACTAGTAGTGCTGTGCTGTTTTGATGCACGGGTTCCTGTCCTGTTTGCTGAGGATGCAGGAGCTGTGATCAAAATTCTGTCACTGTTTTCACACAATTAAAATGACTCTGTATAACATCCTCTAAACATCAGACAAACCTCTTCATAAGTGTACAAAGAAATAGTAATACAGTAATCTGTTACTGACATGATTTTGTGACATAAAATGTCCCTAACAGTATCAATAAAGTCTGTCTATCTATCAGAGGCGTTGGGATTTACCGGTATTGACGACAAACGTAATTTTTAAAAGAAAAACAATTAAAAAAAACATTGATAACATGTTAAAATTACACATATGACAATATTGTGTGAATAATTCAACCCAGACTTTAGACCTTTTGGATTTTTTATTATTATTAGTTAATCTATTCATTCTTTTTAAAAGATAATAAACAAAGGGTCCATTTTTGACTACATCAGCATTCCTACAACAATCTGCTGCAACAAGAAATAACTGATACATTTTGGGAGGCTCGTTTTACATAATTAAAGCCCACCATCCCTATGCAAGACTCTGAACCCAGCAGGACCCCACTAATGGCCACTCTTCTTCAAAGAAATTCATATGTCTTGCAAGTGTGTATCTGGAGATATTATGCACAAAAACAAATTTCCATTACCTCGCATGAAATGCGGCATAAAGTTATTTTTTCGTGAGACCGTTCATCCCCAGAGACAAACATGAATTTAGTCATTTCATAAAGCAAACTTAAGGTATTCTACTGTGTTACACTTTCCAGTGTGAGCCAACATTTGTGGCCAGTCACAGCCTGAATATTACTCTTAATTCAGTTTATAACCAATGCTACAGTCTGTGGCTGCCCAGAGGGTGCATCAACTCAAAACATTGTCTCCCATTATGTGCTATTGGGTTGGAGGAGGGGGACAACAGCGTGGAAAAAATGTTATTTTCAAAAACAATCCTTTCCCACTCAAAAACACCATATCTAGGCTATTTCCTGTGTATTCTGGTTGTGATATTTTCTGATACGAAGGCATTTGTCATGGGTTTCAAAGGTGTATCAAACAACAAAGGCAAACTTCATCTCCAGAGAGAAACTACCCATTTTTAAACTTTTGCCATCTTTTATAAGTTGCTTCAGTTTTGTCAACTACTGAGTTCTTTGTGTCATAAGCATTTACCTATTAGCAGTTAAAATACAACAGGCTTCTGGGAACAATAATGGTAACATTCTGCTTTCACAACTTAGATTTTTATTAATTATCTTGCCTTCTACCCCTCCACCTCTTTCTGTCTTAAACACAAAAACCTGAACAAATGAGAAGAGAACCTAGTCAAATGCAGGTTCTTCTGCATAAATGATTAAATGAAAATAATAACACCGACACTGACCTGATCTCAACCCATATAAACACCTATGACAGACATTGCTCTTATTGTGGTTGTTCTTCAACACTTTTGTGATTATCTCTTGTGAGCCAATTTTGTTTTGTTTTGTTGCCATTTTCTTTGCCTTTTTGCAGCTGAGATGAACAAGACTGCGATGCAAAAATCACAACAGATAAAAACACTGTAAGGTTGAGGAGGAAAATAAGGTTTCAGGTAAAATGCTAATTACTTTGTCACACCTTATGGAGCAGGAAAAGGGATCTGCCTCATCTCCAAACAGGTGAATCTGGTGCTGAATACCATCATGAGACCAATCATAAATCTTACAGCAAGTTCATGGGTTTTTCTGTGCATCCCTTGATCGTGTGCTAGCTCAAAAAATTTGCAGGCAGTCACCAAAATTTCAAGAGCTCCTGATTTAAAATATATGTCCTTTTTTTGGTATCATTGCAGCTATATCGAAGCTTTAAATATTGAAAATATTTAACCACAGCCACTTGACATATTGTAAATACATCCATCCATCAATTCCATCCATTTTCTTCCCCTTATGCAGGGATGGGTTGTGGTGGCAGAAAGCTAAGCAGTGCTGTATACTTTCTAGCTCCTCCTTGGGGATCCCGATGTGTCCCCAGATTAGATGAGATATTTAATCCCTCCAGTGAGTTTTTGGTCTACCCCGGGCTCTCCTCCCAATTGGATGTGCCAGGAAAACCTCCAAAAAGGGAGGCTCCCAGGACGCATCCTAACCAGATACCCGAACCACGTCAATTGGTTCCTTTCTTAATTTGAAAGGGGAAAAAATCCTCCCATTAGGATTCAAGCAACTGGTAAGATGACTGGCCGATGATTCTCCAATATATTTTGTCAGGTAAATCAGATTATTTTGTTTTAGTGTTAAAGTTAGTCAGAAGAGGTGCAAATAACTGTTCCTATAGTATAATCATGCATAATTTGCTGCTACAGGTTTGATCCACTGCTCTAAGATAAAACCTATTTCTTCTGAAACAAAACCAAGCAAAAACACTCACTACCAGGATAATTACTGTTTTATGTCATTAAGTCAAATCAGGTGAGAACAGCAAAATTACAAAGGTGGTGAATATGATACCTCGGAGTTTGAAGACTAATTGCTATCCTGCTCATTTCTTTTTGTGAGTAGCAGAGTGTAGAGCACACAGCCCCTCAATGCCTTTATCCAGCCAGGCATATACCAGCCAGATAACAGCAGTGACAGACAGCAGGCAAGCTAGATTACATTGCAGCATTCTTAAGTGAAAATCAGGTATTTGAAGGCACTTGGGGCTGACACAATCTCAAAGTCCTGAGTCCTTGTTTGCCTGTGAATGTTTGTGTCCTACAGTGATGCACTCAATGTGCAGAGACATCTTTCTGTTTACAAACCTGGCGTTTTCCCCCTTTCCTGTCGCTCACTCTTAGCTGTTTTCTTCTGAGAGGTGCAAGAGTCTGCTGCATGCAGCCTCTCTGTGATATTTGATTCCAGTCTTTGCTTCTTATAAACTCCTTCCTTCCTGCCAGGCTGATGTGTAAAGCTATATTTTATTCAGCCTACTTGTGATTCTCTGAAGCACAACAGTACTATAACATGTCCAACTCAGTAATAATATTGATGGATAGGGAAAGCTATCTGTAATTCATGAGTGTTTGACACCTCTCAACATCTGACAAAGATCCTTCTGGGATCAAGCTAGGTTGATAAAGGTTGGCTGTGTATTACAGTGCTTCCAGTAGGGAGCAAGCATGCTGAAAAATCACTAATGGTTGGCAGAAGTATGCACACTCCTGTGTTGCTGTTGACAAAGGACCCTTTGTTTGTTGAACTGCATGAAAGTCTAATTTTCCCTGACGATTTCAACAGAAACTTTATCTTTTTGTAGGAGAAAGGAAGAGCAGCAGAAAGTTGTGATTGTGTGTTTCTTACCTCTGAATCATCTGTGAATTCTTCACTTTGTCTTCTCCCCTGAACGAAGAGACATTTATATGGATTTCAACAATCTGTCACGAATTGTCTTTTTATATTAAAGCGCCAAAGCAAACTGTAGCACGTTTAAAACCCATGTCGAATAACACAAGAATATAATTCAACTAAAATACATAGGAGAGGGTACAGCATCTAAACTATTTTATACATAAAAAGCAACCGACAGATAAAAAATCATTCAAAGCTACTATTACATCACAAATGTACGCTGTCCACATGGCAGAAACTGTTAAGATACCAAGAAAACCAAAATGCTTCTACGTATAAAACATCAACATTAGCCAGCTAGCGTTAGCATGCAGTGCTTACCTGCTCTTCCACTTCCGCCATTGTTTTTAGCTGTATCCGACAGAATAAAAGTTATCTTTAATATCAATAATACATGTCAAAGGTCCTCAACAACACAATTAGGTTTGCTTCATCTTAACAATAGCTGCAACACGACAAGGTGATATTTGTTGTCGAAGCCTGCTCCGTCTGTCATAAGTTTAATCACATGACTTATATAAAGCCGTAAAGCATAATGGGAATTGGAGTCTTTGCAGAAGAGAGTCGACAACAACCGTGGAAAGAGGTGAGTTGTCTCTAATTAATGACAAAGAACAGCTAAGACTTAAGATAAATATGGTTTTCACCATTATATTTATATTTACATTTCAACCAAGGTCTACCCTTTGCTCGTTTGTTGCTTTGTTCATTTTTGTTACCTCTGCCAAGGATAGTTTGGGAGGCTATGTAATGACCGACACCGACATTTGTCTATTTGTTAGCAAGTTATCTTGGAAGGTTGCCCGCGGATTTTGATGAAATGTTTAAGTTTAGAGTTGGGTAGAGGAAGATTTAATTTAATTTTTAGGTGGTTTCGGGTAGGAATGTAGATTCAGGACCACTTTTTCACTTTGTCCAACATTGCTTCAAGGTCCTTTTAAAAAGCAAAAACAAAACAATATCATGAAAAATAATTACAGGCCAATTAACATAAAAATACCCAGGCATGGAGAACTCATGATGATCTGCCACTATGCACAATTAGATCCAGATATAGATTATAATCCCAATCTGGGAGATAAAAATATATTTTGAGGAGGGCAATATCTCCAGGGTCAACAGAGAGGTTAGAGACATGGCACTAGCACCAATATCTATACTTTTAAGCCACTGTAGATTTAAAAAAAAAATCATAATCATATTTTACTAGGATATTTTCATTTTATACTTCTTTTCTACATTTCAGTTAGATATATTTTACTTTTCACACCACTACTCTGTGCTACATTTATCTTATAGCAAGCTGCTGATTACTTTGCAAAATACTTTCCATGTAAAACATACAATAAGCCTTTGAAATGAAATTTTAAAAAGCACCACCTCGGGTACATTACTACTACTTACACATGAATGTATCAGTCATAATGATCTGATTATATAATTTTATGGTAAAAAAAAAAATCATGGGTAAGTCTGATACATACTGAGAACTTGTTCTACCTAAATAAATATATAAATGATTGTTGCTGGTAAAACTTCAGTGGGAGTTTAATTGCACTATTTTTCTATCTGTAACTGACTATCTTTACATTGCTGTACAGTATTTCCACTTCTTATAACTAATGAATCTGAATACTTTTCTCACCATTGAGTAAAAGTAGAATTACAGCAATGCACTTTGCATCATTGGAAATATTGCTAGCAAAATATACCAAATATATACGTGCCTTTCAAGGTGTTGTATTTTTATTATGTTTTTGATTATTAATGATGCAGCTGGTCAACATAAAGCTCATTTTAACAATGCATGATCATTTTTGATTTAATAGTTTTTTGAGTATGTGTATAAAATCTGATTCTGCAAAGTGGGAATGATAAGAAGTAAAATATTTTACTCTAGAAGTAAGGACATTAAAAAAATTTACCTCAAAATGATACAGTACAGTACACTTGAATAAATGTACCTTGTTATTTTCCATCTATGGATTTTTTAAAAAGTGTCTATTTCAAACAATAAAAAACATTAAAAAATGATCTATAAGGCTGTGTTCATACATGTTCAAGACAGTCAATTAGCTTTTTGGTTTTGTATATCTCCAGACATTCCTGGACTCGGTGGCCACATGAATCCCTCAGCTATTATTCGACGAACTCACCTGGTCTTTCTTCACCCTGCTGACAGCTGCTTCCCAGAGTCCAGATGAATGCCAAAGGTATGATTTGCCTCTTCTTTATTGAGATTGTCTCACACCCCCATCTCGCCTCATTCATCCTCAGGAGAATCCTAATGCACTGATACCAAGGGGGAATAATTTTTTTTCTTTACAATCTACTTAGCAATGATTTATTGATTGTGGCTTCCACCCTCACAGAGAATTACCGATCCTTTTTGGGAAATCAGATTTTCACACCTTTCATGTGTGTGTGTGTGTGTGTGTGTGCGCGTGTGTGTGTGTGTGTGTGTGTGTGTGTGTGTGTGTGTGTGTGTGTGTGTGTGTGTGTGTGTGTGTGCGGCACAGGTCTCCAGAGACTGTGTGAGGGGAAACTGACTTTGAGGAGCAGTGGTGTGTGAATCTCTGCGTTGTCACTCCACTGCTGCCACTGTTATGCCCAGAGGATGGCTCTGTGATTCTCTGCTGCTCACTCTATAGTTTTGCATTATTTATTGGTGGATAAATACAGTGTCTGAGCTTGATTTCAATATGATTCCATTCCATTTCAAACCTTTAAAACACACTTTCATATCATAAGCATGCAGGAGGCATTCATTTCAAAGAATGAAAGGAAAATAATAAAAACAACCCTTGCCCTCATAGGAGGAGTCAGATTAGTGTGCTGAAAGCTTTGATGCTCCAGAATGTCAGCTCCGTGGATCGATCTAGCAAAGCACACACAGACACACACACAGACACACACACCTGACCAATCAGAGCTGCCTATCTGCTGTGGACCTGCTGGGCATCGTAGTTTACAAGCTTCAAAGAGCTCCTTTTAATACACTGCTTTGATAGCCCTCAGCCTCCACTGACCCGCCGACCATTCACTGGGGAGCATTTTAGCTTTAGTTGAGTATAGAAGGATAACGGCTGAGCATATTAATGAGTGTGGAAAAAAAAAAATCACGTCAAGTATTGACCACTGGTCTGCTATTCCTTAAGAGTGCATTCAGAGAAAGTAGATTAACTACTGTATAGTTTTACAGATGAAATAATACAAACTTAATGTATTTTTCCCGAGGAAATCAAAGAAAATATTAATTGCATTAGCAGTCATTTGCATTCATAAAAGTGTTTTGGTGAAATTGTCACTGAGCCATGGAAGATCATTGACCATGAGAGAGGGGAACAGTTTGGTTAATAACCCTAAGGGGGAGACAAATCATCATCTATCATAGCACATTACATCCTGGGATATTTGCCTGATACAGTAGGCTGACACACAGAACAGCCATTCAGAACTGGTGTTTCAAAACGATTGGTTGTCGTTGTTTTTGACTGATGTGTTTTAGCAGAAAAAATTTAAAGGCTTAATATAAGATATTTTGAACATTAACATAGCACCAAACAGCTATTTGCTGTGTAAAGATACACTGGAGTCATGATGTCATGAAAGAATGAAGTCATGCTACTTCTGTATGTGTTGTGATCTGAGTTTCTCTTGTTCTTTTTTAAAAAATATTTCATCATTTTTCGTCATTATTCTGGAGAAAGATGGTTGATTCTTCTGTCTCATTGCCAGGTTGTCAAAAAAAGATGCCGTCAACCCAAAGTGTTGGTCTTTGACCACCTGAGATTGGGACTGAAAAATCAATGGTCTTTTTCAAGAGTGAATTCCTGTACATTTAATATTCTTTATATAAAGTTGCAGGTATATTTATATATTTTTGTGCTGTATTAAAGGCAAACAAATCAGCACTCAAACTTTGAGATTTTTCTTTAAAAATAACAATGTTATTTTAATGTGCAATTTGACAGATACATCTTTAAATATTATTAGAGCTCAATAAGCCTTCATTTTACCTTTTGTTCAAATTAAGAAATTTTAAATAACATTTAATATGTGGATTTCAAAAGATGACACACACAATTAATTTTATTCCAGGGATGAAAACTAATTTCTTACGGCCAATATTGTCAGTTAGTTTGGCAGTAGGTCCTTGCATTATTCAGACATCATGATTGCTATTAGGCCACATGGACCTGTAATAATGAGTTTAAAAGAAAGCTGTCGTATATTTATTGCAGACAGTAAATGATTTCTATATTGTATTTGTGCTTGGTGAATATTCGTTCTCTCAAAAAGTAATCCACCCAAACACATGATTTGACACCAATACATTACATCAGTGTTTATAAGAACATGGGAAGCCTGAAGGAGAAGTCGGACACATGACGTCTTGTGTTTTAAGTAGATATCAAGTCTTTTTCACATCGGCTTTCAGCGTCTCAGGTGTGCTGAGGCCTATCCCAGCATGCACTTGGCATAAGGCATGAAAATGGACAGGTCACAGTGCATTAGTGGCCTTATAAAACCTGTGTTCCACTTCCATGTGGCATACTAATGCTGAGCAGGTTTACAATAAGTAGATTTAACAGGAGAAGAAAGAAAAGTGTACACATAAACATCAGTACTGACATGCATCATAAAAATACTTGATTTTGGCTGATTTTTTTTTACTGTTGTTGTTCACTATTCTTCCACAGTGCAATGCAGAGAGGAAAAGGGACATGGGAGACTTTTTCCTTTTATTGTCACTGGTACTCCAAAGTCACAGATAGTCACATCTCTGGTATGTTGGGCTGAGATCAATCGTTATTTTCTCAATCAACTGATTAATCTTTTGTATATAAATGTTCAAAAATATTTGTAATAATTGCATTATTTTCTGTTTTGGCACTAACTTAAACTGTATGAACACAGCTATAGATTCTCTATTTTAGTGTTTGCGTTCCACTTTGAATACTGGTCTAAATATTACAGATGATTTTGAATAAGATATAACAATATTATCACAACAGTAATTGTGTAGTATTGATCCTGTTTTTTCCCAATAACCAAAGGATCAATGACTTTTGGACTGGAGTGTCTCAGGCTGAAACCCCTCACCCAGTGTCCCTCATTGGGACACCATTGAGTAGCTATTAGCATGGATATCTGATGACGCTCAGTCCTCTCTGCTAACCACTGATTGTTTGGCCACTGGGGGTGTTTGGTGAGCAGGAGGCGGGGGGGTCAAGTGCTTTTTCTTGTTCCTGCAACCTGTTCCAGGCCTGTGGCCCACATGAGTGAACAGAGAAGAAACAAGACCCTCTTTTCTGCTTCTTACACAAACACATCCACAAACTCACATCATTGCTTCAACCAGAGGTCTAAAAAAATGAGGATAATCCATTTCACATCCACTGCTTAGAGTAATGTAATTTCTCCCATTTCTCCTTTCTTAAATATCCCTTTTTATGAAGGATTTTTACAATCAGATTGCAGTTATCCCATTATGTGTGATTGCATTACTCGCTGAGCTTAAATTAATAAACACACTCGAGCTGGTGGCATGATTGCAAATAGGCGAAGCTATAGCAGTTTTAAAATTAAGTAATTAACAACTATGAAAGATGGTGAGGGATGTGTTGCCCTCTTATCCTCGAGCCTCAGAGGCCAGGGGAAGATTAGAGCTCTGATCTCATTCCCAGCACTTGTTTGGAGTCTGTCAGGAAGAGAAATGCCAGCATTAGAGAGGTTCCGCCACACTCCTGATATGATGAAATAAGGAGAAAAGGGGAAAGGAAAAAAGATGGAGGGATGGACAGAAAGGACCCTGCCCTTCTCTGAAGTGTCAGGAGCTTGTTTATTCTATTTTTCATCGTAGCTGCTGGGGCAGAGATTCCTATTTTTCCTTTATACCCCCCCTTCCCCCCCTCCCCCCAATCTCGTAACAAAAACCACTGCTCTCATTTTTTATAGGTCCTGCAAACTCTCATGCCCCAGTGAAAATTACATTGTGAAACAGTAGAAAATTTCAGCGCTGCCTGCGCTCTCCGCTGTCCCTCTGAGCTTTCAAACAGTCAACAGACTGTGAAGAATAAATAATAAAAAAACTATTGATTATTTTGATGACTGCAAGATTCAATTAGGTATTAATTTTGCCCTCCAGTGGACCTATCAAGCAACTCAAAAGGTGGGAGGCAGGAGGTGGGGGTGGACCCAAATGCGTGCAGTGTGGCCAGGCTTAGACAGAGGGGAAAATGTGTTTACCGCGGCAGGCAGAGAGGTGCATTGATGCGCATTGTCCCGCGTTTAAGTGCCCCACAAATGAAGCCCTGATGACTAGTGACATTGTTACGAGCGATATAAGTATTGACCAGCCGGCTCACAGTTTTAACGACAGCTTAAACTATTTGTATTGATTAACATTTTCATAGATTATCATGTGTCATATCAAAGAGGGATGATTTCAGTGATGGACACAGTAAAAAGGCCCCTTTGAGCGCAAACTCATCGACCAAGCTGACCAAAGTGGGGGTGGGTGCAGGGACAAGATAAAACTCACCCACCCTGTTTCCTTTCTGTGTATCTCACCACTTCTTGGTTCCAAATATATTTAGGTTGGACTTGGTTCATAAATAAGGAAGAGGTCCTGCAGCTCTGTGTCTGTGTCTCGGAGCCTGAGGTGGGGGGTGAACACTGTCTGAGGAGCTCTCCACTCAGGGGACACGAGGGGGAAGAGACAGAGGGAGTGAAAGTGGGAGGGAGTGTGTTTGTGCGTGGGTGTGTAGCAGAAAGGGAGAGAGGGAGGAGGTGACGTCTCCAATGCTTGTCTTAGGAAGGAACCTTGAACCTGTGGTGGACATTCAGATACACAAAGGTTGAGTTGGCTGTTTCTGGTTCAGTAGAAAGCATGTTGTAGCTGGTCTCTGCACTGTGGTGGCATGTTTTAGCTGATGTTTGACTGACTTCATCATTGGACTTTCTGAAAACTCTTATTTCACTCTTTCCTTCTGGAGCTTTGTTTAGGTAAGAGCAGCTTTTTTTTTAATGCCTATTAACAAACTTTTCTTTTAACATCTTTCTACATCCATAGACTGTATTCTGTTGTTTGCAAGTGATGGAGATTCCTATAGAGTAATAGGATAGGCATTTATATCTCTAATGGCATTCATAAATTCTTTTTCAATATTTTTAAACATGACGTTTCACCTTATTTCAAAGCTCTTAATTTTTCACTTCGAATACAAAAATCAAAATGAGAAAGCTCTATTTGAAAATGTCAAACAGATAATACTCCAGTCTCTAATCTCCACTCTACTCAAGTGGATGCTGTTCATTCTTGCCTCTAAGTGTCGACAAAAATGCAAATAATTGGGAGAAAATTTGGGGAACATCAGTGACTTCATCTCCTGTTTAAATCAGGCCTTAAGTTCATATTTCCTCACATTCTGCTGCGAGATGTCACCTTCGATCCCATTTTGTGTCCCCAGATATAAGAAAATTTATATAATCACTGGTGTGTATTTTCTTTAGAAGTAGAAATATATTTTTTTATCATTTATTTATCAGTGTACAGCCATTGGACCTCTTTGTAGGCTGCTGTCAGCTTAGTGTTTGCTGAAGATGAGGCACATGTCAGGTAGTAATGAGCCCTTGGAGATGGATGTATTGCTGTTTTAGGACTGCAGGGTATAATGGTAAAGCCACGCGATCCGTAACAATTCTTCACCAGGCAGCAGCCGGCAGTATCAGCGGGGTAGCACCAGCCTCAGATAAAAGAGAGAGCTGGAGAGGGAGGGAGCAGGAGAGAGAGAGAGGGAGAGTGATGAGTGAGCAATAGAAAGGAGAAGCTGGGCAGAGAGAGTAAGTAGAGACATAGAGAAGGAGCCGGTGAGGGTGAGACGCCGAAGCACATCTAACCAGGGGTGTTTTCTCTTTTTTTTTCCTCCTCCCTGTTTCCCACCTGGGCTCCCAGCTCCCTCCAGGATCCGATGATCACAGGGCAGCTGAGCAAGCCGCTGCTCTCTCTGCGCAGCGACATGAGCGTGGCAGAACTCCGGGCAGACGACAAAGCGGCCACCCCAGACAGCGATCTGAACGACGAGCCCCTGCTCCTGCCCTCCGAAACCACGGACCGAGAGGGCACTCCCAACAAGCTGTACGGTAAGTCGGCTCATGCCTCTCGTTTGCCCCGTCCCCTCGTTGAAGCTGCTGGCTGTGGTCTGTTTTGGGGCAGGAGTGAGATGAAAACAGAGGGCTTCCAGTGCTGGGACAGGTGTCAGCAGTGTCAGGCAGCAAACTAAGTTCATGTGCAATGAACAAGTTAATGTTTGGCTCTTTTTAAAGCTTGGATATCTTTATGAGGAAGTTCTTTTTATGTTATTTGTGTGATTCATGCACATTCAGACTTCCAGACTAGATAGTTTTTTATAAACAAGTTACTTTTTTTAGTTGCAAGTATATTCACAGTACCATAGGTAATTATTTGGACAATGCAACACATTTTTATTCTACTGTCTGTCTTTAATACTTTGCAAAGGCATTAGTGCATAATTGTGATACTTTATTACTGCTTACAGTTTCTTTGAATGAGTCTCATTTGTTTAAAATGTATTTAAAAGTTTCACTGACCTTAAAAATCTAATTTCAACTGTCAGGATAATTTGATTCAGCCCTACTTTCACAAACCTGGTGGTTTTTGGTAATGCTCTGTCCTTTTCCTTCATTCAAACAGAGAAAATATTTCATTTGTGATTTGTTAGAATCTATGGAAAATCATGCAGATAAATAGAAACTTTGTTTCAAATATTATACACATATATCTTCTGCACATCAAATCTAATGATTGTTAATAATAATAATTGTAGATCATTACTGAGGCTTGCTTCTTACATTAATTTATTTTCAGTTTTAATTTCATTCAGTTAGTTTTTGGCATTTTTAGAAGCAAATTACCTTCAAAATTAGATATCAGTGAACCTCATTATTTTTGCATTTATTTCATTAACTGTGATCACACTCTATTTTGGTATTTGCCTAAATCAGTGTGTGTGTGTGTGTTTATTATGAGCTGTTTCAGTCATGTAGAATAATTTAATCACTGGGCCTTGACATAAATCAATATGCATAATGATATCATTTTAGCTAATTTAGCAAATTATCTGTTGTAATCAGAAAGGTCATCTAGCCCTGAAGTTTCTCTTTATTACAATGCTTTCATCAGTGACATATTATAATCATTTGAATCAGACATAACTAGATATTAAATCATTTGAATTTAAACCTGAATTTATATATTTGATTTAATGGAAATTATTGGTATTTATGAAATGTATCCATATCAACTAAGCTAATTATTTCTAAGACTTTCTTGTTATGTGCATAATTAATTTCCCTAAGAAGCTTCTCTTCTCTACTGTATATGAAATATTGTGCAAAACAAATATGAAGGACTCTCTATAAATAGATGGTTTGCTTTACAGATACTCATCATTTACTCTTTTTAAAATAAAATCAACTTTTAATATGCTTATTAAGTGTTTTTGATGTGGATACAAGGTGACGAGACAAAAATCATTTTCTCATGACTTCAGATGTTGTTTTCTGTTCTGAATATGAATACAAACTATCTTGTTGCTGCTTGTGATATTCTCTCCGTTTATATTTCTGCAAGTTGAACTGTGTGTTTATGTGTGTATGTGCATACCTTCGAGTGTGTGAGTCAGATTTTGGCATTTAATTGGTTCTTTTGCTAGTTGTCAATTCACACTGCAGTAAACTCTGCAAATCTTGACAGTCATTAATATAATATATCATTGTTGCCAAACATTTGTGAGCTAAATAAAATAAGAGTTTAGAAGAGGGACAGCCAAATATTACTGTCTCACCTCATCAGTGAGAGTTCAGTTGTCCTTTAGATCCTCCTTTAAAGGATAAGGCGAAGCTGCAGTCTTCTAAACAAGAGCTGTGTACTGCAAGATTTGCAAGAAGTGTTGCAATTTAGTTTAATAAGCATCGTCTGTCCGCTCTCCCTCTATCTGACTCCAGCTGTTATTAAGTCGTTACTTTTTGCTTCTCTTTTTCTCTCGTTGACGTCAATTTTAATGTTGATAAATGCTTTTTCTCTTTATTTATCGATTATTATTTTAGTTTGACTTAAACAGTGAGATTCTGTGAATGAGAAAATTAAGTTAGAACAACAAGCCATCATGTAAAATGTTGCTAAGAACTTAAAACCATAAGATGAAGATTTTTAGTACTATTTTCTGCTTGGTTCCTGCATGTGACTGGTTGGAGCCACTCCAGGGGAACTTTGGGGTTGATGGTGTCTCTCTGCCCAGTGGCAGAGCCCTGGGCCTTGCCGGTGGCAGGTTTGGTTTGGGAACCGCTTCCCAAATGACCTGTGAGGAAGAGAAAAAAAAGGCACGGAGGGATGAGGAGATGTGGCCCAGTCATGTCTTCTGGTGAGGGAGAAAGGAAAGAAGAGAGACTCAGCATCTTTCCTTAAATGCTACCAGACAAACGGGGAAATTAATGGTAATAGTGACTGATACTTTTAACTGCATGGTGTGAGTTGATTATGATCTTTGAAGCCTCTAAAGAACAATTGAAAACATGTTTGGCCATAAAGGTAACAGCAAGCAAAGATAGATGGATGCAATGAATCTGAAGGTCTCTCTCTTTGACTTTGAGTCACATTTGCTTGAATTTGTGTTTCAAGTAAAACTCTCTGGGTTGCAAGATTGTATTAAATTTGGAATTCTCATTCCATTATCAACATGAATGCCTCTGACATGGGAAAAAACAACAACCCTGAATTGAGCCTTTAAACCAGGTTTTATATTATTCAGTCTTTTTCTTTGTGTGGTTCTTAACTGTGCAGAAGCCACAAATATTATTCTCTTTTACTTGCATTGTGGTGAAGAAGCAAGAAGAATACTGCATTCCTCTCTGATAGAAAGCTGCAATTTTGTCATTGGCATTTGCACACAAACTAACATGCATAGGCCTGTGACATGCACAGAATTAGCAGCAGTTTCAAGGATATGCAAATCCTGCTGAAACTGAATTTGCTTGCTCTCAAATGTAGTGAAACTGACTAGGTTTAGATCGTCCACCTAGCTGAAAGTGTGCAGCTCATGATTCATGACAGTTGTGGGGATAGATTACCTATAGGTTATCAATCTTTATTTGTACAGGATGGCCCAAAGAGAGCAGTTCACTCTCTTTTTCAAGGGCGCCGTGGTTACAGGACAAAAAAACATACAAAAGCATAACATGTAATAGATATAGAATAATATACAACATAAACAAGCCTCATCATAACACTCACACTTCTCCAAGCCAGCTAAGAGGACCTTCAAATGGAGCAAAAGTGATCAGCGAGTCCAAACTCTCAATATCCTGTCAAATCTTCCACTTCTGTAAAGCATAACATTTTGGAGATGGTGGATTTTGAGGATGAATTATTCTTGCATTCGAGTGCATTATTATTATTATTATTATTTATTATCATTTATGGTCATGTATTCCTCATGTACATCTTACTGATACTGCTGCTGAGCATATGAAGCATACCACTTTGCACTTATACACACTTTATTGACCCACTTTGCACTACCTCGTCATGCCACTCTTTTTCTTTTTTTTCCACACCCCTCAGGTTCTTATATGTTGTTGCACGTTGTTATTTTACTGTATTTTTTTTTGTATAAGTGCCTCTCTAATGTTTTTACACGTGCAAAGGGAGTCGTAGTGAAAACGGAATTTTCGTTTCCTTGATCCTTTGATTCCATAATCTTGCGATCTAGTGCAGTAGGAGCTTGATCCATATTTAAAACGTTACACAACACTCGCGGAAAATATGTGCAGTAGAACAAGATCTCCTCTCATTGGGGCTGTTTAAGGCGTGACAAACATGCAAACCTGTACAATATTGAATTATGATTGCTACAAAATTGTTGCTGTACTCTATGAACTATGATAAAGTTGCATGTCTACTTTTGTGCTGCCATTACATGTGACATATGTGTGTTTTCAGAGAGTGTACCATAACTTTCCTTCCCTCCTGAGCTGATGTATGACTTTAAAAGTCAGAGGGAGACAATGACAATAGCAGTCATGTTTGTCTACAGTAAATTGTCCACCTTCTACACCCACCACATGCTTACTGCAGTGGTGAAAGGGTCGCTCCTCCTAAAAGCTCGCCTGTGCAAATAGTCTTCCACTTCAGCTAACAGGGGCTACGAGGCACCACAAACATCCTGCCGCCTTGTATTTATTCCGAGCAGAAGTGGACATTAGGTGGGAAAGCGGTGGTTAGTAGGGCAAGCAATTTTTTCAGAGGACAAGATGGTGTTGGATGTGTACAGTTTCTGTCTTCTCTTCTCAAGCAAATCTCCCCCTTTCAGACATCAACAGACAAGATAATAAGACACTCAGAGCACAATTCCGTATTATATTCAGCAACCAAAGGCTCATCTCTTGTCAGTTTGCATTTACTCTCCCAAGGATGTGATGCTTCTATCATCATGCTGTCAAAGAGAGCCAGGCTGGAACGACAGGAGCACTCATTTTATACACTTACTGTCTGCATCAAATGGTCTGCACTTATACAGATTTTGCCAAAATGGTGGAACATTTTCTCAAAGGTCACCTCGAGACCCCCCCCCCCCCCCCTAAACTGAATCGCTGTAGAGAACGTCATTCGGAGCAAAAAGTCCACAGATGCTGTATCTGCTGTAAAGCTGCGCGATGCTTGTGTATTCCCATTCTATTTCAGCTTCACCACAATCAGACTGCTGGATTTGTGAATTTAATTTCATCTGAAATAATCAGTCACTGGTCATGCATACAAGGGCGCTCTTTATTCTGGAGAGATTTTGCTGCAGTGTTTCTCTTTTTTAATGTAGCTTGAAACAATTTTTTGCAATGTGAAAGTTACCCTGAACATTCTCTTGTTCGGTGGGTGTGCTTCACAGACTTTGAGTTTAACCATATGGGTTCCACTGTTTTAGCTTCACCTGCATTTTATTATCCAATATGTAACATAAGAGACCATTTAAGTTTACTGAAAGTCAGAGATGTCAGTTTGCACTGCAAAAAAAAGAGTCATTTTCCCCCTCGCCCCAATTTGGGGTGAAAATGGCTTAATGCTAGTGAAATTATGTCCATGCAGCAAGATAATTTTACTTGTCCTGAAATCTTAAAATAAGTAGGTTCAGTCTAGAAATAAGAAGACTACATAAAAAGTAGTAAATAACTTTAAGAAAAGATAATTAATCTCATGTTTCCAGAACAATTTGCAGTGTTTGTACTAAATCTGTGTGATGTTTGATTGGACTGCTGTTGTTTCATATAGTATGCATAGAAAATAGATGCTCACAGATGGACAATATATACTAAAAGTTGGCAGTGATGAGACATTATATTAAATATTTGAAGTCTTTTCTTCCTCTTTGTTAAGTTCAATTTATAACGTAAGATTTTAAATGCATATGAAGCTATAGAAGAAATTCTGTGCAAAATTCTCATGCACACATGTACACACAGAGAGAGAGAGAGAGAGAGAGAGACAATCACACACACACACACACACACATACACACACACACACACACTGCTGCAGGCATGAGTTCTTATTATTTTTGTGTAATCAGCTTAGTGAGCAGGATGCATGGTGGGGTAGGCTGCTTGCTGATGCAAAGAGCCTCGTAATGTCGTATGGTGATGTTAAGTAATAAAGTGGTGTAAACCCTGTGCTGAATGGGCCACACTGAGTAAATAAGAGTGGGTAAAGTAGACAGAGGGAGAACAAGTCTCTCCCCAGGAGATGGATCTCATTATGGGGATTTCAGCTGTCTGCACAAACTTGAAAACAAGCTTAATGCGTGCCTATAAAGCAGGTGTAATACATTTGCTAATGCGCCCGCAGTGCCCATGGCTACAGCAGCACAATAAACTGTGTGGCACGGAGGACAGGACGGATGAGCACGAGGGAGACGTCTCGTTTTCAATCAGCAAAGGTCGTCAGGTTTCACGGACGCTTGGTTATTTTTTTAAAGAACTTATATTTAAAGCGGAGAACATTATTTGTGCCCTCAATAGAAAGTATAAAGAAAAGCACATTACAGGTTCTGTAGCTGAGTAGCTGGGGCGAGAATAGATTGAATTTCAATATGCAATTATTTTAGTGATGCACTTTCTTTAAGTTGGGAAATCATTTTTCCAAAAACGTATATGTTGTGTCGCTCCATAACCAATATCAATAAGCCTTTCATGTAGAGCTAACAAAGAGGCATCACATCTCCCGGCATGGACACGGTGGGTGTTGTTGAGATGTAATTGAAGCTGCAAGGGTCACATTTTCGAAATAGAAATTACAGTCTTGTCTTTGACTTGTGTGGCGTGAACCAGAGATGCATCCCACAGCCCTTGTGTCCTTCACAAGCCTTTATTATTTATAACGCTCGCTCTTTGAGCAATGACCAGTACTAATGCATAACCTTCTGTCCTTCTGGCTGATTCGCTTCCTTTGAAACCAAAGATTGAGGCAGGAGTAGTGGGTGTATGGTGGATGAGGCAGGGGTGTGGGTGGTGGTGGTGGTGGGTGGGGGGGTTGGGGGGGGGCAGTATAGGGCAGTGGAGATCCAGGCTATCGAGAAGTTATTATGTTTTTTCCCTTTATATCTGAGGATGTGGAATAACACTGTGATGATTCTTTTCTCCAGAATAGAGTTATGTGCTTCAAAGCAATACTATTTCCTGACTTCCCTCCTTCCACTATTTGTCTGCTCTACAAGAATAATATCTTGGAAGGGGCGGGGCGGGGCAGGGTGGGGTGGGGCGAGTGTCTTTGCTACGCGATAATTCGCTTGTTTCCACCTTTAGCCACTCAGTTCTGTAAATATCCCTGCAAGACGGTAACAATGAATATTGGTTCAGATAAAGTAATTTTTGGATCAACTCTGCTTGGCTCAGGTTCAGTGGAGGTAAAGGATATACTCTCGTGCAGCTTGTGTCACCTGATGTTGTCCTGGAGTGATTGAGCCTGTGATGCAGCGCTGGTGTGATCCATTGTTATTATACCTCTATGACAGAGGGAACGGGTGAGGAGGGGAGGAGGAGGAGAGGAGGCTTTGAGGGGCAAGGGGTAGAAAGTGGGACATAGGCAGCATTAGTGCCGGATAGCCCGGGGCCGCCAGGATGATGTGTCAGGCGTGACATGTGGGTGTCTCGCCCCACAAACAAACACACACACACACACCACCCTCACGCCCCACTGGCTATTTCTAAATGTCCAGCAGTTGACCGGATCCAACGCAGGATGGACACAAATCCTAAGAGGTGCTGCTTTTAACATGATTACAGGTCAATTTAAGGTTGTTTCTATTATCAAAAATATCCATCGAGACTTTCCTAACATGATATTCCTTATTTTTTCCAACAAACAGTAAAAAAAAAACTGAAAGATACTTGATTAGCAGTGATGTATAACAGGAGAAGTCAACACATCCTGAACCAGTGATTGACATGTTAGCATTGTAAGAAGCTTCAAATGATGATTCAATTGAAAAAACGTCTTCTTGATTCATCCTCTGTCGACTGACTAATGGACCAATTGACTGTCACAGAAAGTGAAAAGAGTATTTTCCCCTTATATTCAGAGTTTGTAACTATGGAGCTTTGTGCAGTCAGGTTTTATTCTTTCTTTCATTTGTTGAAGTCATAATTATGGCTGTAACTATACTGTAGATTGATTAATCAATTAAATGTCTGATCTATAAAAGAATGCAAACTGATTTTATGTATCACTATTTCTAAAATCCCACGGCGATGTGTTCAAATGTCATTTATAGTCTGACTAAAACCCAAATATATTTACCTCACATGATGTAAAACCCAAAATGCTCATATTAGAAAGGCTCAAACCAAAAATTTTTTTATTTTTGCTTGAAAAATAATTTCTTTCTGTTGAAGTGATTTCATGATTTCAACTCTAGTCATAACAGCACACAGTGGGAGGTAAGGCCTTTATTCAGGACAGCGTTCCAGACAGGCGGAATCCTATTTACAGCAAATATCATTTAAGTAATTCAAGAGGAGGAGCGATAGTGAATTAGGCATCTCCTAAAAGGCTTACAGCTCTCCATCTCAGTCTTCATCTCAGCGTCCCTCCTCCGCCGGTGGCCGTAAAAGGATGAAGAATAATTTGGGTCGCTGCTTGCCTCTTTCAACCCTGAGCTGATCAGGCTGACATTGGTTTGGGAATGAGGAGAACAAACCATAACAGATGTGCTCATTGTGCAAAGTATCCCAGGTCCCCTGTGAGGATGCGGCACAAAAGCCCCCTTCTCCCCATCCCTCCGTCTCTTCCATCCCTGCTCCCTTGTCCGTCGTTGTCACTCCATCACACCGTCTCTCCTTCTTGACCTTTGGAATGGGCATTGCCTCTTCTCACCAATTTTACCTCCCCCTGGTCCCTCTTGTGCTTGCGCTTGCTTCCATCTCCACTCCAGCATCGAGGGAGAGACAGGTAAGAGCTGCTGGAGCGGAGCACTCTCATGTCAAAGAGCCTTTCGCCAAAGACCTGTGGCCACGAATGAGAGGATAAGTGTTCGAGCGCTTTAAGCGTCATTTGCATGCAGATTCTTCACCCATTCATCACATGCATTTTACTTCTACTAACTGTAGTGTAAGATTTCCTCATGTTTCCGCCGTAACCTGCAGCCTGTGGAGATCTCTATTGCTCCACTTCATCCATTTCCTCCCTGCCCTTCTTCTTCTTCTGCCCTCATAGTCTTCCCTCCTCTTCTAATGGCTTAACAATAATCTCAGAAATGGTCACAGAACTGCTGAAGAGTAAAATCCCTTCTGTTCTGCACACCCCATGGCTCCACCTCCTCTGTAATTCCTTAACTCCATAATTCCACTTTGTGCCAGAATAATGAATGAGACCGTTTTTTTCCCCCTCCTCCGTAGGGTCTGCACCCTTGCGCAATGAAGAATCAGGCTTTAATTTTCGGGGGCCTGCAGAGATTGCTTTGGCCTCTTCTCCCTCCTGCCCTACGCTGGGCTCTTAATTAAGGAAATGACAGCCATCCTAGCAGCAGCAGTAGCCATAATGTAACTAATAGTGTTACAGGCAGCTACTCAAAAGTCCGTCTCTGGAGATTTTCTATTCCCAGAAACACTATTGAGCTATAGCAGCTTCTCCACTCCAGCCTCTAAACAGAGTATTACTTCTCCTCCAGCCCAGAGGGAGCCGTCTGACTAAGAGCACCTGGAGTTATTGGCAGCAGATTATGCCCTGTGATATTGTTGAGGGCTTTGGTGGGAGTAATGAAACACTGGGCTAAATCGCTGGTGATTTGGCTCTCTTGCATTCTACAAACAGTTAAGTAATGCAAAGCCCACGTTGCATCTTACTCACCGCTTTCTTCCACACAAACATGACTTTTTTGGATTTTATTTCCAGGCTGCTTTAGGTAAAACCGCGAGTGAAATTATCTGTCGCTCTGCATTTCTTTCTCTCTCAGCTCTCTTTGCAATGTCACATCAACACAATCAATAATCAGGCAATCTGGGACGATTGGTTATGTATTGATGGAATTAAGCCTTGTGTATGATGTGGCATTTTTTACGCTTCAACAGCTTACAGATCGGTGTCCAGCAAACATTCAATCAACAGCATAAGACGCATTTGATGTTTAAAATCATATTACTTGTGCTGTAATTACCTCAACTCCAATAATTCAATTTATCACAATAATTAAGAAAGTAATGAACTTATAATCTTCTGTCTTTTTAAATGTGCTCACATGTGAAATTATTTTCCACGGATTAGATTTTAGCGGCAAAATGATTGACACCATCTTAATAGCAAACACATGCACTCAGCCAGACATTTTCAAAAGGACCATTATAAAAATGGGGGTTGGCTGTTCATTCTGAATAGGCTGAATCGTTACCAGGCCTCTCTCCTACATTTGACAACTTACATAATGCATTTCCACTAAAATAGCTTAAGTGTTAAAGCTTCTTTTATGGGCAGAAATTGATTCATAAATGCACTGAGGCAAAAGCTAACACGAACACAAAGCCTTCTATTTTATTCAGACTGTCAATGTATGAAGCGGTTGCATTAGACAAGGTGGCATGCTGATTGCTTTATGAAATCCAGGCTAATTGTTTTGTGGTGCAGTCCTTGGGGCACCCTGCATTAAGACGGGCCGAATGAAGTCAAATAAATATCGCTCTTTGCACCTCCGCCCCCCTCAACCACCCACATACAGAGCACACCGAGACCTTCTGCCTTGTGTGGCATTGAAAGCTGCTCTGCAGTGACCACTTTGGTGATCAATGAAAGAAAATTCATATAGTAGTATATTGGCAATATGTTATTGACAAAAGTCTCACAACATTACACCATAATAAATATAATTATTTCACTTGCATTAAAAAGATTTTCACTGAAAACATTATCTTTTCATTTGATTCATGTAAATAAATCCATTTACTTCATGGTCATAATAAATATGCATGTATGTATTTTTAAGGGTTGTGTATTTGTTATTCAGAGTGAAGATTTAAAGCACTTAAAATTCAAAAACAGATGAAGCACTAATATAAGATAAATGTGAGGCTATTCTTTATATGTCCATTCATTTCATTTTATTCATAGTCTGCGTATAGATCACATCATCAAGAGACTTTCTTTTTTTTAATACATTTTCTCTTTTTTTTTCCTTTATGCATATATAGTATTAATTTATATCTGAAAGGTTTTTTCTTAAAGAAAAGCAGATCATGTACTAAGATTCTAGTAATAAAAAAAGAATTGAAGATTGACTCCCTGGATATTTCTCCTGTCAGCTATTTAATTTAGGTAAAGAAATTACACAAATCCTTTGGGGGAAGACGTGCATGTGTATTTATTTATTATTGATTTTTCCCCCCCACGATAAACATGTTAACGTTGGAGGTATATTTGCAAGGGGTTGAAGCTCTCTAAGATATTGTGAAACGATGCAATGAAAGGCATGAAAGAATTGTTATTCAGAAAGTCTCCAAAATTGTTTATTAGATAAAATAAATTATTCACAACCAATATCTTAAATATAGTCATGAGCAATACTGCTTTAAGCCTATTGATGATGTTATAAATCTCATTGCTTTATCAGAGCTGAATGTCATAATTGGTTTTGTTATGATGATAATTAGATAATTCACTGGTGTAAAAGCTGTTCAGCAGCATTTTGGGGTTTATTGTTGTGTTCCAGCTGCATTTAGAGAAATGCCTTTGAGGTGGTTGAAAATTTGAGCTCCTATAAATGAAAATTTGACGCTTTCAAGTAGCAGGAAAGAAGTTACTCAAATTTAATAACATTCAACGTGAGAATTATCTGCTTAGAGACAATACCTGTAATTAAATCCAGTAAGAAATGTATGGACTCATGAATAAGAAACTCCACAGCAAATTATGACAATATTGCTGTTTAACTTTCAGCTTTATATTTGTGATAATACAGCCACAAAGTCTGATCTTAATTCCCTATATACACAGGAATGGGACTGTGCACAACGTGATCCATAATGGGTGAAATAATTGGTGAAAAGAGACTGGCTTGTCAGAATCTACTCTGCGTTATGAGGCTGATAGGCGAGAGGATGTGGACCTTCATAGAGAAGCAGGGCCAGCCAGCCAGCCAGAGGTGGAAACCAGCAAGAAAAGCAGGCTTCCCCTTGGGCTTTCACATCAACCATCAAATGCTTGAGGTTTCATAGGTCATGCCTTTCACCAATTATTTGGATTTTATGTAAAGATGAAGTGATTTTTGTTGACGGACGGGACTTTAAAATGTAATGCACAAATATACTTGACAGGCAATGAGATCTTGCCGGCGAGACTATTCAGTGGTACGTTTTGTATGACGCTTTTATAAAAGGACTAGAGGCCACTGTGTTTAACGAGAAAAAGCCTTTTCATCCTTGAATAAAAAGACACAATACAGCAGGGCTCTATTCTTTATTTAAAAACTGCCACATTCCATTTAAGAAAATCGATCTTACAGCGGAAATGTGATGACATTTTTTTAATTCATTGCAAAGATTGCGCTGCTTAACAAGGTTGTGTGCCCTTCAAATGCTTTCCCACATGATTGGCTTGACTTCATCTTCAAAATCCCCTTTATTCAGGGCAAGAGCTGTTTTATTAAGGAGACAGTACATTTAAAAAACGGCCTTCTTCACTTTTTGAGAGGGTTTTGTATAATTCATTCAAAACACAGTCATGCTCATTAAATTATTGATGACACATGGCCTTTTTGAAAAATGATCAAATTGGCGTTTTTGAAATCAGTTTTGTTTTGTTTTTTAAATTGACTTAATACAAGTTCAAAGCACTTATATGTCCTTAAATGCATTCTTTAAATTTCAATTGTTATTATTTAAATTTTTTGACCGAAAAGGTGTAGGCTGAAGCTGCAGATTATTATGCCTCCCCATTTCACATATCAAGATTCTATTTTAGAAAAAGAATTAGAAATAAAAATAAATTAAATAAATAAAACACAAAACAAACAAGCAAACATACAAACAAACATTTCCCTTTCTTACTCAATATCATGTCTATTCTAGCATGTTATTCTAAACATTTTTTTGAAAGTTTAAACCAAACGTTCTCGAAGCATCGCCATACACAATATCATATCTCAGTTTATCACCTTGTTTTGAGTGTGAACAATTATAAAAATCAGTCCCTAGAATCACTTAGAAAATGAATCTTGACTTGGTTGGTTGCTTTGGATGCTCACAGACATCTAAGCGACTTGTCTTAGCCACAATCCTTTTTGTCGCCAGTGAAACATGCAAACCTGATATCATCGAGGTCAAAGGGTGAGGGTCAGCGCAGCTTTTGGAACCTTTTAAGACCATCCAACCTCAGTGCACTGCTGCGAGATTCTGTGAGATAGGGATTGCTATGATATCCAATTGTCAGTGTCCTTTATTTTCCCTGCAGCCATCAGCAAGCTTATTATCATGTCCCTGTCTGCTCCGCTCCACTCTGCCCTCATAGCAAACAGATCTAATTGTGTCTCATAGCTCCAGGCTCAGAGCGAAGGGGGACGGTGGGTTTAGATGAGTGATACTCAGTGATGTAAATGGCTGAATAATATGGCCCCAGCTTTGTGGTTGGGCTCTATCTCTCAGCGGTAATCTATGCCATCAGGGACCCACCAGTATGCATCATCCCTCATCAATGAGCCTCTCTGCTGGTTGGTAATTTATTCACTGTTACAGCGGTTATTGATAAAGCACTTAAATACAAATTCCCCCTCTCTCCCAACCACTCTCCTCTGCGCTGTGCCACAATCTTTGCTGTTATATCACAACATGGTCTGTGTTGTGTGTTTATCTACTTATATCATCTGTGTTGATCTTTTTCTTTCCTGTCTGTCGCTCTCCCAGGAGCTCGTGATGGTTCGGTCCAGTCTGACACCAGCAGCAGTCCTTCTGACCAGAGTCAACTAGGCCAGTCCCACCCAGGATACCCAATGGGTCCACAGGTTAGTGAGGAGATCTACAACAAGCTGAGGCCAATCTTAAAACACTCTGTTCATTCGATTGGCAATGTGAGTAAACTAATGTTTTTATAGAAGCATTAACTAAGGTCTCAAAAGAGTTTCAGGTTCCTTCTCATCAAGTTTACAGATGTCTTGAGGAATTTCCAAGGTTTGGGCTCTTGCACCCCGTCTTTTCAAACGGTGTCAGATGTGTGTAGCCAACATAAATTGTGTCATCATAGGAAAAAGTGTCTGCACTGAACAAAACTTTTAGGAAAGCTATTCAGATGCAAAAAGAAATGCTTTTTAACTCCTGGTTTGCCTTTGTTGTTTGTTTGCCTATTTAAAGCCCATGAAAACTTCACCTCAAGTCTCAAATGTATCATTTAATATTCATGACTAAATAACATTTCTATTATTAAATTGAATAATTATATTATTACACCGTTGCCTCACAGCAAGAAGGTCCTGGGTTCTATTCCACCTGAGGACCTGGGACCTTTCTGTGTGGAGTTTGCATGTTCTCCCCGTGTCTGCGTGGGTTCCCTCCGGGTTCTCCGGCTTCCTCCCACCTCCAAAAACATGCAATATAGGTGAATTGGTGACTCTAAATTGACCATTGGCATAAATGTGAATATGAATGGTTGCTTGTCTTTCCATGTAGCCCTGTGATGAACTGGTAACTTGTCCAGGATGTACCCCACCTCCCGCCCAAAGTCAGCTGGGATAGGCTCCAACCCCCCGTAACCCTACACAGGATAAGCGGTTTCAGAAAATGAATGAAATGCGTGATTATTAGCATCTATTATTCAGTATTATTACCTGGTATTAACTATTAACTATTATGATTATTATTTATTAATAGTTTGCACTCAAATAAGAATCTGCTCCATCAGATGTGTTTGTTTGGTTTGGTCAGATTGGTTTGCAAAATTCTGCATCAGAGTACATGACATCTCTTTTTTCCAAATGAGAGCCGCCTATTCAAATGTGAAATAACCAAATACCTTCTAGGACATACTGTGTGCATGTGTGTGTGTTTGTGTGTGTGTGTGTGTGTAGAATTCCATTAAACGTAGGAAGCTGATCAAGAAAAGATGTTTTCATGCCCTTAAATTATTCTTATTTTTCCAGTAATCACACTGTATGCTGTGGATCTGAGCTTTTGATTAGCTGTGATTGGCTGTGAGTTCACAAACACCTGCCCGGAAACGAGAGCTGTAACCTGATGTGCATGGAAACACAGTCAATGACGACAAGATGAAGATATTTTGACTGGTATCAGTAATGAAATCAGTCATATTTTGTCAGCTACACTCATTTCCTTTCAGTGCATGTAGTGAATGAGATAAAAACATGAAACATCCTCACTGAGTCTGATTTATTTTCAGCTAAAACGCGACATTGTGAAGATTTCGCCATCACACATCATCCTTAGTTGTAATTGAATTGCAGCACTAATGAGATGACAATACAGGCCTTGTCAAATCATGCAGGGGAGCAAAGGGCCTTCAGCCCTGTTAATAGCTCAATCAGTAATTGTCTTATCTGATTGGATTTATTGGCCTGGTGGCTCAGCGATGTTTAATGAACATCCATCTCATTAGTGTTGCTCAATGTCACCGTTCAACACACACAAGCGCGCGCAGAGTGTCAGGTTTACGCCGCCCTCTTTAATAAGGCCATTCTACGTGCACTCAGCATTTCTCAGTGACAGCCAATCCTCATCAGGATAAACAAAAGAGGAAACATGAGAGCAGAAGAGCCATTCAGCTCGGTTGGACAGGTTTGTAGGGTTAGAAATCCCCAGTGAAAGAGTCAATCTGCTGTAAGCGGAGATAAAGAATGAGCTTAATTAAAAACACTTTTCTGATAGCAGGTTTCCTCACTGGTCAAAGCTGCTGTTCTGGTATAAGAGCAAGAGGGAAAGCATCTCAAGCAGACATCAGTTAGAGTCTGAGCCTCAGCAGGCGCCTCTCAACAGTCACCATCTAATATATTAATGCTGTCAGAGGAGTCTCTGTGAAGCTAACACTTTTGAGAAACACAGGCGCTCCGCATGCCATACCCAATTCTCTTGTTCCAGGATCAATATGTTTTGATAGATTCTCGCTCCAGAGCCGGATATTGTTCGAACAACCATTACCCGATGGTAGTTTACCCAACATGAATCCACCTTCCTTCTGTTTCCCACTTGCAGTTAGGATGACAAAAGTCTGCTATCTGGGTGATTATAGGCAATTTCTCAGTGCCAGAGCTGCCAAGCAGATAGAAGGGCCTATTCTCCCCTGATGGGCAGAGAGGCTGGGTACCACATCCTTTCCCAAGTTGGGCTGCTCCCCCATCCGGAGTCAAACACACAACCAGTCTGCGCATCTGTGTGGCCCCCAGGAGACTGGTACTCAACAGCAGCTGTCAGGCCTGCCAACACTGTACAGCAGCTTTCCAACAGCACCTATGGTGAGGAGGAGTGAGAGTAAGGCAGAAGGTGGACTACTTGTAACTCTAGATGCAGGTGATTCTCTTAGTGAAAGCTTAATGTTTGGTTTGGAATTAAGTTGACTATGTTCTTTCAACATTTTTTTATGTTCTCATAATCATAATCAGTCTTGAACTGGCAGCCTGAAGTCTAAGAGCTCTCCTGACATGCCTTCTCTCCTCGCCTGCGTTCGGATCGACTGCTTCTTTCTCCAAAGCTCTCCGTAACGATAAATAAATCAGCATGACATCTGATAATTGCAGAATTGTCTTTTAATGCTATTCCCTTATATGTAAGGCCGTCTTCGCCGTCAAGCCTGGCAATCTCATTTAGTTTGACTCTGAGATGAGATGTTCAAAGCGCGTCTTTGATTATGTGCTGCTTCTATCCGCGTTTTGTTTAAAATTCAGGATTAAACATGTGTCACATGCCGCTAACAAACGGGTTGCTTTTGTTATTTTTCCTTTGAGAGGTTCTTTGAGCTTCCAAATTATTAATTCATATTTTAAAGTTAATGGCAAATGTCATTTTGGATGCTCTCAGAAGCGTCAGATGTTGCCATTTGTTATGCACTGTTGTTTCATATCAAAGCAAATGTTGAGAAAGTGGATTCCTATACCATGTGTGTGATTAGCCCTGCCTGCAATGATCACCTTTCTGTGCTGCATTGTTCTTTTAACAGCCTAGAAATACAAACAGGTATTCATTTGTGTCTCAGTGCAGATATTTCACCATGTGATCCCTCTGTGCTTCGTGGCTTTAAACCTGCATGACCTCGTACCTCTTAAACTGCAGTCACGTGTATGTCGGAGTGAGTACAGGAGTTTTGCACCATGCAAGGTTATCACAGTGACACGCCTGTCACCAAGCAGCACCAGGCTTGGGTGTATGGTGGGGTCTTCGCACCAGTCAGCCCACTCTGCATCCTGTGCAAGCTGCAGACACGCCAATGCAAAACAGAAGCAGATAGCTGACAATTGGAGTTAAAGGCTTGTGAAAGTAAGTCGCAGCGGAGGAGTGCAGCCAGGCTTACCTAGCAACGTCTAAACGCTGCTTTGCTTTAGATGCAACGCAAGCTGACAATGTACTTTTATTGTTTCATTCCAAAGAATTCAATTTGATGTTTAAACAGTCATTTTGTTGGATTTTGCAGAATCTTCTCTATTTTTCGTCTTGTACCTCCTGTGTAAATTCAGTTTGACATGCTCACTGACATAATTTGAAAAAGGTTTCATCAGAATGGATGAAATTCAAGATGTCATTGCCTGTGTATTCATCGAGATTTCAGCCACAGTACAAAGCTCTCAACGAAAAATGTGTCGGTGTATTTCCAAACCCACTTCATCTAAAAATACATTTGAAGAGATTTTCTGCTGTGTGAAATATCTCAGAGCGATGCTTTTGATAACTTATCTTTTCCTCTATTGGTATGACTGCACAGATTCTGCTTTAACTAATATGAATGAATGGATACGCAGGGAGACAAGAGTGATGTGTTATATCCCTCATCAAAAGAGTGAAGTGCTGCTTCTCTGGTACCACACATTTCTGTGGTACCAGAGATTTGTTCAGTGGGATGAAACATAAATCACTCTGCATCTCTGAGAAAGAAAAAAAAATCGTCTCTTTCACAAAGATTGGAGTTTATCTCTGTCAGTGGCAGCAGCAGTGTGGTTGGACTGTCAGTCTGTCACGCAGCAAAGCACAGAACTCATCTGCAAAACAACTGCATTAAAACATATTGATTACTGATGCAGTCATTATCATCACATCTGCTTTACTGCTTTACTTGTCTCGGCTGAACATCACAGGCTCTAAAACTGTGTATATTAATCAACTAAATGTGATAACCTATGGACCTTGCAGCATACACAACATATGTTTGCTGATAATTCATTATTAGTCTTAGAATTTCGTTGTTTTATTGTAGTTGTTATTTTACACATATGAAAAGTATTGTATAATGTAATACATAACAGTGAAACACATTTAAGTGCTTTCAACATTTAATCTCATGGATGCCCAGCATTACCTGCAAATAGTTCAACATTGTTCATTTTAGATAGAAAAAAAAATTATTATTCTAATGACAGATACTTCAAAAATAGGAAATACTTAGTTTTTATATTATTATCATTTAAAATCACAGTGAAACAAACGTTTGAGCATCTTTATCTTCTGTAATGTAACATTTCTGCATAAATATGAGGGCAGATTTTATTTCCAAGAGGCATTCAATTCATAGAGTTAAAATGTGATTGGATCGCTAAAAGTGGGTGTGTCTTAGTGAAAATGACAACACATTACAGAGCAGAGCAGAGGGTCTGAAGTGTCATATACACTCGTGTTGTTACAGCTGTAGTGGGAGGATAATGGTTAAATGAGTCATCAACCGTCTGCCATCTGAAATCAAAACACAATCCTCTTATTATATTGCCTTTCAGGCTACAGGTTAACTACGGTTTCATATGATGGGTTGGTTAACTAGTTGGCTCAAATCAGATTTCATTGGTTGATTTTATTGAACAGCTCCAGAGTTAAAGGAATCATCTAAGATATTTTTACATTTACACTAAGACAAAAGAGAGGATTTTTTCTTTTTTCTGACCAAATTTTATATTTATTTTCTACATGATTTGCAGGTTTACACAGTTGCCTCTCTTAATACCCTAATACTTAGGCATATCAGGACATTAGTGGGCAGGTAAATAACACGTACATACATACATATATATACATACTGTACATACATGCATACATGCATGCACCGTGATGACAAAGACAGTAACAGATACAGAAAAGGAAAGTAAATCCTGCTACTGCACCTTAGATTGATCCTTAACCCTGACCCACGCCTCGCCCATTGGTCTTCCAATAATATTCTACTTTACATACAGGATACTTACTTTACGTGATACTTATAAACATTGTTTTGCAAAATAATAAGAAAATAAAAATGTGTATTATGTCTCTCTATGTGTGTGTGTTTCTGTGTGTGTCTGCTGCAGTCTCTCCTGGTGGCCCAGCAGCTGGCCAACGCAGTCGGTGGTGTGATGTCCGGGGCAGCGCCAGGTATGAGCCAGCCCATCCTCATCCCCTTCAACGCAGGCGGGCATCTGGGTGGCCAGCAGGGACTCGTTCTTTCCCTGCCCACAGCCAACATCCAAAGCCTGGTGGCTGCTGCTGCTGCAGGGGGCATAATGACACTCCCTCTCCAGAACCTGCAAGGTAAGAAAAAGGTCCAAGAAATGCAGCCGAAGGAAAACCTCTGCTGATGGATGTTCTAAAAAGATGTTGGTCTCTAGTTAAAGTTTGTGTATTCTGCATGATGATTCATTGATCATGTGACATCAGGAACTATTATTAATAGATATAATAAATATTGATCCTAACAGGAGTTTGCTACAAGTCCATTGCATGACATGGAGCAGTTTTTATTTTCCCTTTAATAAAAATGCTTGATAAAGCTTCTGAGCAGGTAAGTGTCCTTTGGGGCTTTGTATTCCAAAAAGCCGCTATCCTCAAGTTGCCCAGAGAAGCAACCATATTAATAACAGGTCAACGTTTTGCAGTGCGCCGCAAAAACACTTTATGCCTCTTCCCTGTGCATAAGAGTGCACTGTACTTTTTTTTTTATCTCTTTCCACCTCATCTGTCCATCTACATGGCTTTACTTATCCTTGGCTTTTAAACTTTAATGTCCAAGTGTTCTCTTTTGATCATAGTTGTAAATGGTTTTCATTTTAATGTTTAAAACATTGTCTCCATTAGATTGAGGGATGGATGGGGAATCCGTCAGTCATGAATCTTAGATGAGAGAGCCGTACTAATGTAAAAAGATGCCAGGCTACATGTAAAGCAGTGTGTTTTTAGGATGGAGATTACAATAATGCCAGTGCAGCACAAAGTGCAGGGAAGGCTCCCTTCATGTGGAGAAATGGATAGACAGATGCCCTGAGTGAGGAAATATGGAGGTAGAGGCCTAATGGACACAAACATGCATAAATAACAGCAGCCATCGCTGTGGGCAGAGCTTTTAATAAACCTGCATCTTTCCAGCGAGCCCTTCAATGTATCCATCAGTAGTGGACGATAATGGGCCCAGCAGGCTCGTCTCACTCACACTTCAACAGATCCTCCTCCTGATGCATGGGCACAACCCAGAGGCTGCAGTGATCTGATGAACTTATTGTCAGGGTATCAAGATGCCAAAATAAATACCTCACAGTCATCCTTATTGTCCACTTCCAAACAAACCAGTCTGGAATGCAATGTTCTGATAAAAATTCCCCATATAAGAGAGATAGTGGGGGGAAGAAAAAAAAATGCCTCTGTGGCAGATCTTTTTTAAGCGTGTGGACTGACAGACTGCCCAGTCGAACGTCCTCTTATCTGAAGGGGGTGCATTGAAGGGACCTCCGTGGAGAGAAAGTGACACGAGTGAAGCTAAATGTCTTGACTGTGTCCAGGCCCCTCTGGCCACACGGCGCTCCTCCACTCTCCCCTGTCTGAGTTCATCACAGCTCCGCTGAATGAGGCCTGCTGGCACAGCACCTCTGTCAGACAACTGCAACTCTAGCCTCTGCCCCTGCATCCCCACCCCTCCTCCTCCTCCTCCGAGTCTCCAGGCCTGATTAATCACACATATAGTACAGACTGCGCTGTCACCGGGGAGCAGTCATCTCATTTCACGACCTCAGGAGCAAGTGCGATTTTACAGCTCTCACGCTGCTAGCTAATTAGCGTCAGATCAGACACAAGACAACTGCGAGGCTTAGTAATGAGACTCCGGGAGGAGCCCAGGAAAATGGCTGCATTTAAATGTAATGAGGCGACTAATGACCAGCTAATAAGGCTGTTTGTCTTGGGGAATGGGCAGCTGAGTGTGGAGGAATTGTGAGCCTTTGCAAAGAATCCGGTGTTTAAGTTTAGTTATATTACATGAAAAGTAGTTTGCTCAGTGGCTTCTGCATTTCAGGCATTTTCATATTCAGCTTTAAGGATGGAAAATGAAAAGACGAAATCAGAAAAAGCCGGAGCAGCGGCATGTTTGATCGCACGTCGATGATGCTAATCAAAAGCTTTCTGTGCGAGACTGAATGTTTACAGAAGGGAGCTGGCTGGACTGCTGTGAGCCTTAGGAAGGCAGCGCTCTCAGACTGTGATGAATAACTATCACTGTAATGGGGTTGTGCTGTAAAGTTGGAGTGGTTGTTTAAATAAAACTGAGCAGCATCTTGTGGCAGACTCCGTAAACACAGGCACCAGCGTAACTGGTTATTTGTCAGAATGATTTATGCCTGCAAACATGCAGCAAAAACAAATTCACAATGAAACTAAACAAGGGGGAAAGTTATCTTTTGTGACAGAGTGCACACGATTCTAGCTGACTTCACAGAGACAAAAACTAGGTTGGGTCATGCTAGAGGTCTGTAAATGTGACGCCTCATAAGAATAAGAACATCATACATGATGTTCGCAGTTTCACATGTTATGTACGGCTGATGCACATTTTCCTTTTATAGATATGATGCTAACTTTCTGCTGCATTTTTAATAGGTTTGGATTTCACATGATTTTATAACAAGCAGCGCATGATTACCATACTTGTAAAACGGGTTGTATCAAAGCAATGTACATGCAATGCCCAATGGGAGGAAGCAGAACAAAGTCTCATCTGTCTACCCCTCTCCTCTGTATGACTCACTCAAAGGTAATGCAAGAACCTAGTTTACTGGAGCTCTTTCATATTAATAAGCACATCCCATCTTATTTGCTCTCAGCAGAAAGCCAGGCAGCGCATCACATCAGAGAAGCAAATTCTAATAGTGGAGGTGAGAGCATTGTTCCTCTGTACTCATCCGCAGGAAACTCAAAACAGCACTCAAGCTTCCTGATAAAGGTCGACATCCCACTCAACTGCGGTAATGAGACCCGGTGTCAATGCCAATCAAAGGCATGTCTGCCATTCTGATGAAAACGCTCAGCGGTGTCGTTCGCAGGTTTGCAGGTGTTGGTGTGATACAAATTAGGGAAATCACTGTGCTCATTACAGCACCAAAGGGTGGGCTCCTTGGGGAAGACCCAAATGTTTCCACACTAGTTAAGCATGTCAGACTGCATCTCTTCTGCCTCAGCTGACTGCTGCTCCTTTGAAAGGTTAGCTCACCGGGCCGGGCCACAGGCTTAACCTCTGCCTGCCGTGGGAATGCCTCTGTGTCCATTATATTATCATAGTCAGAGAATCTCAAGCATCTGTTTTGGCCTTGTTATAGTTACACTAGTTGCACATTGTGGACTCCTTTTTCTCATGTGCGTTTTTGTGGAATCCTTTCAAAGATAAGGGAAGAAATAAGCTATTGTCTGTGTGCACATTCAGCTAGTAGAGGAGGGCCGTGTGTAAAGCGGTTCACATTTCCTCACATCAACATCTGCCATTTTAACACAGTAGAGGCCAAAGCCATCCCCTCTCCCTTATTGCTGTTTAATTTGAGGCATTCTCAAGCAGTATGTATCCCCCCGTCGTCCTTTAATGATTTAACTTTGCTGTGGTTGTAAGATGACTCGTGAGGAAGGGGGAGCTGCATTAAATAAATAACAGTGATAAAATGTAGACCTCATACATTTCAAAGCTAATGCAACTAGCGGTGCAATAGGAGCAGCTGCACACAGTCCTGGAGCGGTAATTTGATTGATTTGTTGTGACAGCAGCCAAATAATTGAGAGTGAGAGGTGCCGCCGGAGATGAGGAGCAGGCAGAGGCGGGTTCGCGAGGCAGTCCCAGCAGATATGGCACCCAGGTTCTCATCTCCGCCATTGATATCTGCCAGGAGTTTATTGTTTGTCTTCAATAAGCAGCTTGGAAACGTGTGAGGTTACCGCCTTTGTGACAGTTTGGCAACGGAAAGACGAAAAAGAATCACCAATCAAAATGTACAGAGGAGCAATGAACACTGATGTGCAGGTTTACTGTACATGCTCATATGAACACACACTCTCCCATGAGACTGATTTACACTCTGATGTCTTTTTTTGAAGCTGGGTTGCAAGTAAATTTTACCCCATGGTGCTTCACTTGTTGCAGATGTGCTGATGATTTGTTCCGAATTCCAGTTGCACATATTTCGTAATTGCACAAATGGTGCACAGGCTATTTGAATATCCTAGTCGGATTTTTAATGTATGTATCCCAAGATATTTTTATGTTTCCTGTCTAGTAGGATACAATCATGCTCTTTGTCAAAAACCCTTCTGGCTCTTGACTCGTGTTTTGTTTCTGTAGATGGTGGCAGTGTCACTCTGGCTCAGCCATGCCACGGGACATGCTGCCAGAGCCGTAAATAGAAAGAAAGAAAAGAAAAAATGGAACGGGGAAGTCTTTACGGCGATGTTGGGGAGGACAATAATATTGTTAATCAGATGTGGCTGTGCCTGCTCCTCCATAGCAAACCCTGACATCTGCCCTCACTGGTAAACACTGACAAACGCATACAAAAGCCACAATACAAATGTGCACTGCAAAGCATTTATTTAGGTTGGGTCGCGACACACAGGTGGGTCGCAGGTGATTTTATTTGGGTCACCCGTACCTATAAAGTATTTACGTACTGTATGTACAGTGTATATTTTCAGTAAGCAAACAATGTAGTTATAATTTAAATGTATAGCCTCACTTTGAAATGGCTGGTTTACCTATTGAAGATAATGAGATGAGGCAGACAGCAGTAAAAAAAAATGGTCAGGAATGTTCATACATACACAAATGGTTCTTCTTAAAATGTATAGATAAGGTCTACTGTGATTTGGGTTGCGATGGTTTGTCGTTTTAAAAAAAAGTTAGGTAACCACAGATTTAAATGGATTTGATAGTGGAGCAGTTAGGTAAAGAGGATAGGTTTCCTGAATTAGGAGTCATGCCATCATGACAATTTTTCAAATTAGCCTCCAATTACATGAATGATTAGAAACATGCAAATGATTCCATTTTAATCCAGCTGTTTTCTATCCCCTTAGCTCCTGAGCTATAACAGATTAGCCTCTCCCTGCTGAAAAAAACATGCATACTGTTATGTCTGCTCAACCAAATTAACAGTTTAATTTGAAAATATTACAAGTTATGTGGGTATTTGTTTTTAAATTAAACTTCAATTATCTTTTTTTAATGTGTCTGTACATTCATGTCCTTATAAATATTCAGTGTTTTTGTGGCAAGTATTGATTAAATATCCCCAACAATTGTGCAAAATCAATGGAGTTCATCTCTTCATCATCACATAATCAGCCCATTGTTCCTGTTGAGTAAACTAGTCGATCACAATTCCGAGGGAGAAGTGGGTCTGATATAAATTACAATACATCATAATGTGTTGTTTTTTATGATGTTTCAACAATGGTTAAATGCTTCAGGTAAAAGCCTTTAACACTTGACCCTGGAGTTGTTTTGTAGAAATTACATCTCACTTTTTCCCTACCAGTCTGTTTCAAAAAGATTTGCTAAAGGTCTGCCGTTGTGCTGAGGCTCAATTCTGAAGCTTTCAGCAACAATCTGTAGTCAAGCATTTTAAATGAAAATTGATTTGTGATTTACATGGTCAGTGAGGGGAAAATGAACTTATGAAATGTTGTAAATGAAATATTAGACAAGGTGCAGTGGGAGAAAGCAGACAGAGATGGTAATCTTGTGGAACTCGAATTCCCGCCTGGCAGAACTGGCTGACATTTTACATTTATCTGTGTTCTGCATGAGTTGTAATGTTAATGGTAATTTTATGGGACCGAACCGGGATGAAAATGGTGTTATCACCAATTGCTTCAAATGTGGAATTGTGTAAAGTAGCACAGCTGCATCCTTTATTTCTCATTCCCCAGTGATGTGAGTTCCTGCGTGATGTGTTCTCTGAGGTTGAATGTGTGTATTCATCACTGTTCTAGTGCCTTATATCTCACACCTATGTGACAGGGTGAAATACAAACCCTGCTTTATTTTGATGTTAGTATAAATGTCACATTTGCTTGTGAATCTTTCTCATTCAGCAGGTCTTTGCTCTTCTTAGTGATTTCCTGTAGCTTTGCAACACAAATACTCTAAGAAAAAGATTGAATAGGGTGTTAATGACTGTTTCCTCACATTGTTAGATTAATTTTTATATGAAATATCAACTTACAGTGCAATAAAAATATTTTATCTGCTCTATCTAAGGCATAATTCTGATATATCCTCACTCGCAATATAACCGTATATAAAATTATAATGTGAACTAGCATATTATCAATAAGGATCTATCATGGACTTAATAATACAAGCAAATCAATGTAGCATTACGCTCAAATCAATACTGCTTACATTCAGACCAGATGTTCTAATTTTGATCGATACCTTGTGCAGTGAATGTTTCCTATTCCCGCTCTGGCCGTGTGCAGCATGTATGGATTTTCACGGAGCTCGCTCTTCAAAGTTTAAGAGAGAAAAGAACCAAAGAAAGAACAAAAACACAGTGATCCTGCAGCAGCAGCAGCAGCAGCAGCAGGAGGAGCTGTGGGAGTCTGGGAGTCAGCCTGCATCACACAGAGGTCATCTTTAAACACGGCTCTCCAGTTCTCCGTCTGTGAAACCAAAGAGTCCGTGGTGACATTTGTCAGCAGATGGTGTGGAACCAAACCCCTCAACAGCGGGGAAGTCTCAGCCGCTGCTAAAAGCTATCTGTGGTTACTAATTGCTGACCAGGGCCTAATTACCTTAATTAATGGCCGAGGTATCTGGGGGCCAGGTTTGTGGGGGCTTTTATCTGTATCAGTGCAGCTTAAGAGGTCCCGTAGGAGGCCTGAGGAGCTTGTAAGTCCCCTTGGGTGCTATTTCCATACGAACTGGAGACACATCACAGATGGATGCTGTGGCATTGGTACTGCATTTTTGGAGAGAGAGATATTTTACTATAAGTTAACTCAGCTACAGCATCTTAGGCCGGAGAGGAAAAGGGGTTTTCATGCCTTTCTATCTGAATGTGTTTTCCATTTTTCTCCCTTATACTGTACAGTACACATGAGCCCCTTTTCCTGAATTGCACTGGCATAATTCACAGTGACAAAGTAGACTTAGCACCTCTTTTCCACAGACCGTGGGGGGTTTTGTTCGGTGAGCTCTCACTGTGAAATTAGCCCCCGGTTCTCTCATTTTCCAGCTGCAGTGAAATGGTTAAAAGACACAGATCAGCCAGTATGAAAATAGAACTGATTCAACAAAATCTGCTGCTTCCTTTTGCTTGCTCCTCACCCATCAAGCAACACCCCTCCCCACCCCCACCCCTTCCCCTCCCTACAGTCTACCATCCTAACCCCCTCCTCCAACCCCGTCAGGCACCTTGTCCGCATCTGGAGGAGGCTTGTAAGTTTCGGGTGCATACATTTCTTTTGATGATATATTGTCCCGGTGCGGAATTTCATTTACTGCTGCTGCCCTTTGCTGAACCTGTTGCTAGTCAGCGAGCACGATAAGCGTATAAGTAGCATGCTACTTCATTCATCATACATCGTCCTGGGCTCTCAAATATCTCATATGCGATTCAGGAAGAAACTACTAAACCGGCACAAAGGATGCCACCAGGATCAGTTGAGGTTCCATTAAACACTGTGTACAAAATAGAGCAGACATGGTAGTTATTATCAAATACACGTTTTCAGCATTGCATCTACAAAATATTAGCCCTCATTTCATTGCTTATGTAGCAGGGGAAATAGTTGTGCAGCTCAAGTGCAGCTCTTTTTTAGTACATAATTCCATTCTTATTGCATTGCATTTATTTTGAAATCTTTTTTTTTTTTTTTCCTCAATCATCGTGGCTGTTCTGTGTTGTATTAAACAGCATTAATAATCACAAGAGGCTCAGTGTCACTCAGAAGTCTCCACATCACTAAGGCAGACAGTGTTGTGCTGCTGGGCATGTTGTGCTGTGTGAAAGTGCTTACACGCTCCCTCAGACAACCAAAGGGAATAATTAAAGACCGAAGATGGAGGCAGAAGAATGGAAAGCAAATCCCATTGTTTGGGGTTATTTCATCCCACTGAATTTCTTTTTCTCACTCTCTTTCATTGTCTTCTCACATTCCACCCCAAATGCACTCTGGGTATGTAGCATGCTATCAAAAGCACATGTAAGCAAAGCAACACAGAACAAAAGCCTTATGATGTCCTCCTCATACCCGCATTGTCTTTTGATTATTCTACAATCAGTTTATATCTGTGTAAGTTGGAAAGGAAGGGGAGGCTTAATAAGCCCATAATATACAAGACTTTAGCTGCTCACAAACCGCGATGTAAGATGTGTTTTAGACCATTTGAAAAATAAGCTTGCTTGTTCTTGTTTTTCTCCTCTGTTTTTTCACTGATGATATAATTTCAGTATGCAAGTTGTTACCAACATAAACCAGAATGAAACTGAAATTAAAGGTGAACTCGACTGTTAGGCCAACTCTACTCTTCTCCATTTCTGGAGCAGTAAATGCAGCCCCTCAATCTCTCTCAGCTTTTACTGTCAGTCAGAGAGCACTCAGTCATCTCCGTGCATCAGGCCCGCAATATTGATTTTTCCACCCACTGAAACAGCCGCATGAACATAAATTTTGCATGAGGCTTTTACTCGCGGCCTCCGCATTGGTCTGACGACACATGATGGGACCATGAACACACTGTAATAACCCAGTCTGTCCTGCCAGGCAGACAGGCTCTTTTTTCTTTAAGGAGAGGAGGAAGGGTGGGGGGTCCAGCAGCTTCTGGTCTCTGAAGGACAAAAGCGAGGGACCCCTCACTGGGCTCCACAGTAATACACTCTGTCCACACAGTGTGTTAAATGTGAAGAAAACGGTGAAATCTCTCAATGTATACAAGGGTTGGTTTAGTCATTCATTTAAGTTAAAGTGATTTGAGCAAATTTATAGTTAAATTTTAGAATTAAACTTCTTTATAATTATAGCATTGAAACTTTTAGGATTAGAATAAGAGATTCTTTACCTACATCTTGAGGCTTCTCATCATAAATCTTTCCTTGAATGAAAGTTCACAGTGTGTAATTTCTGTCACTGTGGGGTCTCTCAATCAGAAAATATATTAAAAATGACATAGTTTGGTGACATAGAGACGTACTGGTGCATCATGGGAGTTGTTGTCTTCACTGATTATCAACCACTAATCAAAATCTATCTGCCAGGAATGTTCACAGCCAAACTAATGTCAGGTTTTACTCATTCATTTGAGACACGTTCATCGCCGTCCTCTCTCTCTCTCTGACTCTCTACAAGAACTTAAACCCACAGAACTCTTTAATAAAATTCTCTGGGTTTGGAAATTGTTGGAAACATTTAAAGATAATGTAAGTGCAACAAAATATATAAGAAAAAAACTGTCGTTTTTAGACGTTTTACTGCAGAAATGTTACTTTTATCTTTAACCAAATGCTTCATTGTGTTGTTAAATAAGGTTTTGATTAACAGCAAGCAGATAGAGATCAATTCATTTGTGGAATTAACTTCTATAGCCTTCAGTTTGAAATAAATCATGCACACTTTCAGCCTCATTATCACAGGTCTGTATTAAAAGGCATCTCCCAGAAGGAAATATAACTTTGTTTGCAACGCCCTGGAGTATCTCAAGGTCCCCTCAATAAATCCAGCTTAATCAAGTCCAAAAGGGCAGCATTATTAACCACACACAGATTTCCGTGTAACATCTCCATGGATAGGGTTTGATTCTTTGAAATGATTCCCCCAGAGTGAGAAATCTACAACACAGCTTTTGCATCACAAAGTGAAAGCATTATCTGTGGATCCCTGCAAGCGATGTGGTTTACTCTCTAAAACCCTGCGGTTCCACGACTCTGCTCAAATCTTAACTGCCTATATTTTTTTAGTAGTCGCTGAGTTCCTCCTGCAGCAGGACTGAAAGTGTGATGTTGCCTGCTGTGGCTCTGACTAATGTTCCTATTCAGTAGCTCACTAGTTCCTTTAACATTTAATTTTCTCCATCTTTATTCCGGCCATTGCCATGGCGGTAATCTATTTTCCATTGCTTTTAACTTTGGGGCTTGGTGGTAAAAGGATTTTTTTTTTCAGTTCCAGGTTATTTTAAGAAAACCTGGGATGAGAACATTTTTGCTCCTTATGTGTTTGTTTCTCTGGTTTTTCTTTAGACAATGAAATTCCAACAGTCTTCAAATATTTAAGTGCGGCGGTACATTTACTCAAGTACTGTACTTAAGAATACATTTGAGGTACTTTCCAGTCTTTCCATTTCATTAATTATTCTTCTTCGCTTCATTTCAGCAGGAAATAAAATGAATAAGGATATTTTTGTACTCCAGATTATTTTTATTTGACAGCTTCAGTTACTTTTTAACAGAATAAGGTTTAGCATAAAAAACATATAACAAGCTAGAAAAATATAATGTACTATATACTATATGTACTCATAGATTAAACTACTCTTTTGATTCTTTACATTAAGTACATTTTCAATGCAGGATTATTACTTGTAATGGAGTATTTACATTGCATTATTAGTCATTTTACTCAAGTGAAGTATCCTAATTGTTCATTATGTGTGATGAAGTTGCTAAAGTGCCATATTTAATTTAACTGATTTATTGTCAATAATTAAGCAGCAAAATGTTACTCATCAATACAACATAATTAATGAAATTGAGTGTCATCAATGTGACAATAAGGGATAATAAAGAAGTTACAAATGGAAGAAGAGAGATGAGTGCGAAAGCAGCGACGTTTTACTCCTCATCAGTGTACAAGTGCTCCAATCTAATCCACAGAGTAAAAATGACCTTCCTTTGACCACCTTTGTAATTACAGATCTCATAGATTCTAAATCTCCTTACCTCCAGTGAAGTAATTATCAGTGTGACTCACTGAAAAGGCAATTGAGACACTGTTTTATGGACTCCCATAGAGGAACGTGAGGCAGAGCAGTAATTGGGAACTTGTTTGTCCCCTCTCACCTCTCTTGTTAGAGAATGACAGCTGTGTTTAGAGTGGAGTAGTTCCTAAAAATACAAGGTGGCTTACGTTGGATCATTTCATTAACTCCCGACAGGCTCCTCTGCAGCTTCTGATTACTTCTTAATTTACAGCACTCCTAAATGAAGCCAAAGACGTTCAGATGGTACGACAGCAGTTAAGGATGATTTGAGGACGTTTTTCTGTTCTCAGTTGAATTATGAGATGAGTAGAAGAGGTGATGCACTTGTTCCGACCTACTTTAAAGGCAATAACAACATCTAAAAGCGTACACATACTTATAATTCACTGCTCTTTATTCTTTCTTTTGAACATAATACATTCTCTTCAAGGTTTGTAAACTGTGATTTTCTTTTTGATGGCCAGAAGACTTGAATTCCTTCATCGTGATATGAGATCTCCACCTTCTCCTGACCATACTTTTTGGGAGCACAAACAGTTTCATGGAGTGAAAGTCCTTTTGTGCAGGTGTGATTACTCACTGCAGTCATTCTTCGCGTTGGCCTTGGCGGGACATTTTCTATAATATGATGAGTACCCATTCATATATGCTTTTTATAAAGCTGAAATGCATCAATAGTTGTTGTTTTTTTGTATTTCTTTTTGTGCAATTAAGTTGCAGTAGTATCTAGTATTTTTGGTCAGAATATACCTCATTTTCACACATACACTGTTTATATGTGGCAGTTTTCCAGCATGTCCTGCATGCTAATCAAAATTTACCTTTGTGTTCATTGTGTAAAAGCTTTTGCCGTGACCCCACCTGTGCACAAACATGCACACATACAAACGATACATAAGATAACTCAAGGGGGAAAAGACTGTGAACGTAGGTGCAGCGCATCCAGAGGAAAACAAGGAGACAAGCTTGAATCCACCCCAGAGAGAAAAGTGCCGTAATGGGGGGGGGGGGGGGTTGGCAGGGACTACTGAGATAGTGCTGGTAATGAGAGAGCAGGCTGCCCCCACCCCCACCTCCCCCTCCTCACCACACAGGAAACAAAAATAGCATTTTGTCTGACGAATGAGCCAGCTTTGACCTAGCCTTTCGACCTCTGACAATCAGTCTTGCTCGGTCCTCTGGTACTTCAGAAGCCGGGGCCGGGACAGTCAAAGATAACAGTTGATTTCTACTGTGGCACTAAAGGAAAGGGGCGGGGGGGGCTCTGAGAGAGAAGAAGAAGAAGAAGAAGTGGCAGACAGTTCTTCAAAGCGCTGAGGTTGGAGGCCTTAGACTTTTCAGCGCTGGCGTTTCATACTCCCAAATGATTGTTGTTGAATGTTTCAGTGGAGCACAAAATGCCAGAGTTCAGCTTGTATCTGGTCATTTAGCTGCGTGAATCTCCTTTATGAGATGGCTTATTCCTCATTATGAACATTAACATAGGCGAGCTGTGACAGCGGTGAAAGCGGGACCCGTGCTCTTACACCCCTCGGGCTTGATGACTAAGTGGGAGCGCTGTTTGCTTTGCAGTCGGAGAACTGGTGAATATGAAACGCAACAAAGAGACAGTGGGAGATATAATGAGCACTATAGGATCCCGACACCCTTTTGCCCTCGCTCCATCATAAGTGTAGCTCCCGCTCTCATCCCCTGCCCTGTGTCTGCTGGAGGAAGGAGCACAAACAATTAGCTGAGACAAGCCGTTTGGATTATGTGCCTCAACCAAAGCAATCAGACAGCTGCGGTTAAAAGAATGAGCTTCAGAATTGTTGCCCGGTTAGAGAGGAAGGGAGGGTCAGTGGTCCTGACAGTCTTAACAAGATGACAGAATTTATAAAGCACTGCTGTTAAAGAATATAGTACCTGCGGTGTAGCCCTTATAATAAGGCCACATGGGGCTTCTTCCATATTCCCTCTGTATTTGTTTTCTTTTGCCTCATATTTTTTGTTGTACCTCTTGTTCTGCGGCGTAATGGTTGGCGCCGGAGGAAATTCTCCAATCGTCTTTGATCTCTTGCCTGGTTTCGATAATTTTGTCACCCCACTCTCATTTTAGCCTCCTTTTGTTGTCCCAGTCTTCGCTCCCTGTTATTCCGTCCTTAAATAGGGCTCAACATTTTGTCGTTGTGAAGTTGCAAAGGAAAAGAGCCGGTCCTGTCAGGGGCTCGGCGCTCGCTAGACAACTTGCCCCAACATTTCAAGTGAGAATTGGACTCTTGCTGTTTGCACAGATGATATATAATTCATAGTGGGGGTGTGAGAGAGGTGTCAATGTGTCAGGAGGTAGAAGAAAAGTAAAAGTGTACTGTTTACTGGCTTTCTTTGTCTGCGCTTCTGCAGAGAGAGAGGGAAGAGGAGGATGATCTGATCTTCATCAAATGTTCATCTGTGCCTGTCCTGGAGTCTTAGTGACCACACTAATCAAAGACTTGTCTTCCCTGATGTTTTATCTTTTCATGAGGCGATCATACTTAAATTATTTAAGTCCATTGATTCTCTATGTATACAAGCTTGTCTACGCCTCTGTTCACAATTGCTCGGCTGCATCATTAATCAGACGTTCGCTTCTTTGAACCAGTCCTTTGTGTTTCAAGTCATTTTAATTGTGAAGTGTATGTAATGCTGCACATATCAGGCTGGGGTCATGCATTATGTTGTATGCTGTAATTTAAGACTGATGAAGAGTGTTACTTTTATTTATATCATCGAGGAAAAGCTGGGGAAAATCTTTAATTAGCATGAGAGAGAATTTCTAACTACAATCCAGTTGGATGTCTTTAAATGCATTTTTTTGGTATTCTTTCAAACAGAAACAATATGTTTCTACCTTTTTTAGATTTTCTCATCTCTCGTAATGGGAACAATATTTTAACCTCACCTGGCCTCAGTTCAAGTGAAATTTATCTCACATTCTTTCATTGATGCAGTCCAGTGCATCTCGTCCCCTCAAAGCTTCTAGTATCTTTTAGTCCTTAATCAGGAACATTATGCTGGACCCTCTGTTGTATTCATCCATATACTCATTCATTCATGTTGTCAATACAAAGCTGTGAAACATCACAGAATCAAAGGCTACAGCACAAACTGATTAACTGATTAAGCTGATAATTAACCAATTAACTCATTAACGGTGGAAGTCAACAGCTATAAATTATATGAAGTTTAAAGTCACTGGTGTTTGCTCTGTGCCTTTAGTATGTAGCATGTCAATAACATGTCGCTGGACACATAGGACTTTTTTTGCTATGTAGAAAACATCATCTTCGGCTGTCAAGATCTTTCTAAATTTGAGCGTAGTTCGATTTTATTTCTATCATATCTGTGTGGAAACCTGTACTTTTTCTATTTAAGGAGCTGTGAAGGTCAGCTTAGATGTTGTTTTTTATCTTAATTGTCCACATATAGCATTACAGTTGGAACCTGTAGTAGGTATTATTTGTTGTCTGTGTTGTGGAGTGGATTCCTTCATTCAAACATGATTAGTGTTTGTGTTTGAATTTATGGAAGATCCACTAAATTATGTATTTCAACTGTAAAAGCACTATAAAAGAAGACATTTTTTTCACATTTATTTTATATCATATTTGATGATGTGAGTCCATGGGAGTATTTCCATGCTGGTGTGGCTGCAGCCTCAGCCTAAGTGTAAAAAATTTAATTTAAAGCATAAAAATTTAAATGTAGAATGAGGTTCTAATGGCACGCCATTATTGGTTCCAATTAGTTAATGGGTTTATTTCTGAAGTCTTCCAGTGATGATGAATGTCTCTTTCCTAAGAGATTTCAAGCCATTAAACCAAGATTCTCCAAGTGACAATGAAGACTTTTGGCTCCAGAGAGAGCAATTATATCAGTCAGGCTTGATAGCTTTGTCCTCCAACTAGCTAAATTAAATTCACTGATGCTATCATGCAGGTTGAAAATCCTGGAGGACCACATTGTGTCTCAATGCTATTTACATGTATCTCACTGTTCAACCTATGCATCCCACACCTCTATGTTTGCACGTATTTCAATCTGAGGTGTGAGCATATTCTTAAAATAATGAGGGCTTCATGTTTGTGTGCTAAAAACACCCAAAACTTTGTGTTTGTTGCACTCTGAGTGGAGGTGTTCAGGTCAGAGAAGAATGAAACAACAACGCTGTCCTTTCATCAACAGCTACCTCATCACTGAACTCCCAGCTCCAACACCTGCAGCAGCTCCAACAGATGCAGCAGCACCACCACCAGCAGCAGCAGCAGCAGCAGCAACAACAGCAGCAACATCAGCAGCAACACCATCACCAACAGACACACTCCCACTCCCAGAACCAGTTGCCAACACAGCATCACATGACCACACCCAGTCAGCAGCAGACCAATGTTCCGTCTCCAGGCTCTGCCTGCTCCTCCGCCTCTGGACAGCCACAGCAGTCCCCCCCACACAGGCCCAACCAGTCGCCGGCCCGCAGCCTCCCTTCGCCAGTCACCCCACCCATGTCTTTGCCGGTGAGTGTGCACCAATCCAATATTTTCTCTTTCTGATAATGATTTTAACACATAAACTTATGGATTTCTTCTCATACTAATCTTTTTCTTTCTTTGTGTTTCACATTTGTATCTGACTAAATGACTATGAAGGAGACTCTAACTATCTATCACCCCTTAGCTATAGTTTGATCAATGTTCAAACCCCAACTGTCTTTTCAGGCTTGTACAAATGTTGAGTCTATTCATCAAAAAACCTACACACATAAGAACCAGGCATGTGCATGTGATATGAGCACACAGAGCAGCGTCTGCAAGTGGAAAGTCATCCTATAATGTTGGAGTATTGCAGCTCTGTGTCCACAAATGCGTTTTCATCCGAGCACACGGGACTGTGACGACTGCGAGCTTGACCTTACCAAAAAGCGTGCAGGACAGCTCAACACTTAGACACTTTGAAGGCAGGGATAGAACAGACAGTGGCTGATGTCTTCGCCCCGTCCTCATCTCTCATTAGTCTCATCTCATTGTGACTTTGGGCAGACATTGAAGAAACACTGTGTTTAAGCAGGATACACAATTTTGGATTCTCCTTCACAGCTTGATCTTTATCAAATGGCTGTGTTGAAGTGGAGGTTGGCAGCTCTTCTATTTGGAACAATAAGAATTATGCATCTGGTTGCTGAAGCCTTGACACACTTGAACGCATGAAACCAAAAGACCGGTTGAGAAGCACGATTCACATCCGTACAGCAGCAGAGAGGGATTCTGAGGTTATCTATCCTTAATCTTTGCTGCTCTTCCTACTCAACCTCCTTTTTTAGTCACTTTGTCTGTCCATCCGTCTCTGCCCTTCTGTCCGTCTGGCTGTCACAGTGTGACGATAATAACCTATTTTATATCCCTGTGGTTTCATTTCTGGTGGAGACTGGCCGGGGTCGCCTTCTCGTCCCTGGTCACATTCATCAGCGTCAGACCCTTATTGGGTTGTGGTGCAACCTTCTTTATGGCCGGGATGAGTTGGGCTATTTGTTTCCCCCCTTGCAGCCCTCTCCGGCCCTGTCATGGCCTAGTGAGACACAGCGGGGAAAAACAGCCTCTGGATTTAATGGGATCCAAAGGCTAGCTGCTAAATCGCACCAAACGCACTGTCCAATCTGACGGGGCTCACAATGGCTACTGACCAACACGTCAAGCTCGCATCAATGAGGCAAAGACCTTTGAAAAAAGATGCTCTACAATCAGACTATTCAACCTTTAAGTGTCTGAATTCCTAAGGAAACTACTGCTTTGCTAAATTTCTTCCAATCTGTTATTCTTGGACACATTAAAACAGTAGAAGCAGGTTGTTTTAGAACAAACCCGCTGCGTTGATAAGAGGCCCTTAGTTCTAAAAGAAGCAGCGAAGTTGATTATGATGACTGAGGACAGACCTCCTTGAGGGGGGCCAAAAGGGCCACATCAGTATCATTAAGATATTGCCTCATCAAATAGGATTATGGAACGCGTGTGTTTGTGTGTGTGTGTGTTTTTGTGTTGTATGTGTGAGAAGCAGAATGGCCTTAAAAGGTTTAGTTTCTCTGGTCATTACTGGTGATTTCAAAGAGTGTGTCACCCGGCGAGGGGCTCGCCCAAGGACAGGCCGCAGCCTCAGCACCTCTCAAGGCTGCAATAGGATTTAAACAGCAGTTCTGCCTCTCTCCACTGCCTGGGTCAGTGATTGGATTTTCAGGCCCAGAATCGCTGAGCAACTCAGGGGATAATTCACATAAGTTTTTAATTCAGGGAGGCTCTCGTGGGCGGAGACTTTCTCGGACTCTGATCGGCATTTGTATGTTTTAACTTAAGGTACAAAAGGGCCTTTCTGGTGTTTTCACGCTTCCCTCAGAGGAACTGGTCTGCACAGTCATAATTACCATAATACCACCAGCATTACACAGATAACACACCTATTTCCTCCTGTTATTACTCAGACGTGCAGAATCACCCAGCCATTCAATGATTTCCTGAAAATACAGCACAGAGCTATAGACAGACAAACACTCATTATGTTCCAATTAATGTTTCATTGTAATTGTCTCCTCGTGGGACTTTCTGTGCATGTGATATTCTTTGTAAACCCTTAGTTAGGAAATCCTTTTCAGTCATTACATCCCTCGTGCTTTGTGTTTTTAATTTCAGAGACAAAATACATTAATTGGCTCATTAACGTCCCTATTATAATACAAATCAGGCCACAACAGACTGTGTCCCCTTGAGTCAATGGTCTAAACTCACATCACTGCATCTCATTTGGTTAAATGGAGAAAGAATGAACCTTTCTACCCCGCCCACACCCTCTGCTCCCCACCAGTGTACAGTGAGGTGCTGCCCGTGGCTGCCTGAAATAGCCACCTCAGTGATGACAAATATGCAGGGGAGATTATAAAATTTGCTTAAGTGTGTTAATGTGCTGATTGTCAGAGCCCGCTGGATTTTGCTGGAAGTTGATTGATTAGAGCTGCGGGTTTTCTCCACGCCCGCAGAGCTCAGGGATTTGACGGGGTAAAGGCGCTCGCCAAGTCTGTTACACTGGAATTGATCTTAATTAGATCTGAAAGACCTGCCACAGCAGAATGGTCGCAGCGATTAAAATGAAAAACAGGAGAAATTACTGATCAAATTAATCATAATGTCGGGCTACAGCTGTAGGTCTGGTGTAATTTGCCACTCCAGTGAGTTACATCAGCCAAGGCAGGGAGAGGAGAGGCAGTACATACTGATCCGTGGCAGCGGGAAGCTTAGGCCAGCCTATCAACTCTTATTCCAGCTTGTATGCCCCAGACCCTCCTGACCCAGCTGCGCCATCCAGTGGAGCTCCAACATCTCCTCTTCTCTGTGGCTCTCATCTAATTACTCCCTTTTTAGTGGCTTTTTTTGGGGGGGTCCAAATCCTTCTACATTACGTCTCTCTCCATCCCGGAGCTGCATCTTCAACAACAGTGCACTGTCTCTGTTGTTCTTGTCTTGGCTGTCCTGTCACCAGCATGTTGCGTGTTAGCTAATAGCCTCTGACCTTGGTCCAGCGTCTGGCTGGATGGTTTCTGCAGTGGTCTGGCAGAGATCGAGGCGTCCTCTCTTCCTCCTCCGCCAGACTCCTGCTGTCTGTCTGTCTCTACATCCCTACGCAGTTGTCTCCTTGATCGCTGTCAGAGCCCCATACTGGGCCTGTCCACTCTCCATCTGCACACTCATAGGGGTAATTACAGCCTAGGGGCCTGCCTCCTATCCCTGTGCTCCACAATTTACCACCAAAGCGTCCACAGACATCTCTCTTCTTCCCCACTGCACCCCGACATCACAGGACCGCAGGGCCTCAGACCCACAAGTGCTGCAATTACCTGAGCCTCTCCTCTATCCTTTTCTCTTTCTCCCTCTCTTCTCACTCCCTCTTGCTCACTCTCCCCCCCTTTACTCCCCTCTCTACCCCTTGGCTCTGTCACTATTCCCTGGCAATCAGCCTTCATTAGAAGCCTCTGGTGAAAACCCATCGTCACCAAGGTCAGCAGCTGCCAACCACAACGGCCTTTCAGAAGCCGGGCTGTCTGCGCTCTCCCTCTCTCCTCACATTCTTGCCATCGTCCCACCCTTCTTCTCCTCCCCCCTGCCACTCGCTCCACCATCCTCCTCAAGTTTCGGGCCCATCTCTGCTGCTTTTGTCTCCAGCTGAGGCCCTTTCACACACTCATGTCACTGTTTTCCGCTGCAGTGCACTTTTACTTAAGTCAACCGCTGTTAAAATCACCACTGTGCAATTTGCTCCAAATGTCTCTTTTTCACAGGCGATGGGCGTCTCTTCCATTATATTAACATGTGTATTAAATGAGCCTTGCACATCGATTAATTGATTTTCCAGATCAGCCCCACGTCTACTCAATTTAGCGAAACGCGCCGCCATCATTCCACGGGGTATTAAATCAAAATTAAAATGACATGCTCAAATGTAGACCCACTGGCTCATACCGTGGCTTGTCGATGAAACTGGCAACGCTTAAGTTGAGGAAAGAGTCCATTATCTGTCTTATGTCTCATAACTCAACTGTGGTATCTGTGGTTTGGAAACAGATCAGTCTATTAATAGAAATATAATTTTGCAGATGTTTTGCAGCTGATTTCTTGCAGGAGACTTTTCATGTAGCCTGACTTTTATGATTTTAAATCACAAATGTGTTTATGAAGGCTATTTCATTAGAAGATTTAGATGATGTTTGGCCATATCTAATAATAAGAGCACTGAAGTCATGTCTTCCTCCTTATTTTTCAGACTTATTCTGTTTTATTATCTTATTAGCTTTAACTCTTTTGAGGAAAAATAATAGACATTAAAGAAAAAACAAAATTTTTAAATCAGGCAAATAAAGGTTAGTAAATAACTGTGGTCATTGTGCTGCATTCATGGTCATTATTTCCTCAAATGTCTGGTAAATTGTAGTCTCACATTTAACATTTTATCCTCAGATGAAGTTGCTAAAAGTTTGAATACGCTTAAACTGGAAGCCTTCACACATCCGACCATCAGCACTTGTTTTAAAATCACAGTTTTCTATTTAAATGTTTGAATAAGTATAAATGGTATGTGGTGCCAGCCTGTTTAAAGTGTTCTGCTGCTAGTTTTTGCTGTGTGGTTTTGAGCATGAACAGGCCCTCAGCTCTCCAGCAGCTCAGCCTAGCCTCTTATTAATGCACAGGAGATCCGGCTCTTAAGGAGGCAGAAAATTGCCTTACATAACAAGCGCCCCACAATTTAGAAATACAAATGTGCACTGTTGACTGAAGCAGAAAATAAGACTGTTGCCCATCAACAGAACCACATTTCATATGAATAATTATAAAGCATGGGAGCTAGATGAGGAAAACAACCTGACCATGACAGCTCTACTACTTTTATTTACTTAAAATGAGGGATTAGGCAGGAAGAATATCTACACACTTAAGGGCCAAAGATGAGCCCTGAATTTATAAATAAGAACAAACTTAAATTTGTCCTATTTCGGTTGCATCATTTGACAAACTTTGAAGATAGTTTCACTTTTAAAATCACACCTACACCGTGCCTTGCACTGCCTTTTTAGCTTTTCTGATTTTGTCGGGTTTCAGACCTCACCAAATTGATGTTTTCTTCACTTTTTGAGGTCTGCGATTCTTCTAAACGTGGCCCTGTTGCTCTCGTGGTGGGCAAAGGGCTTCCAGCTCAGACACCCACCAGAAAGGCACGGATCCCAGATCAGCCCACATGTGCATGGGGGCAACACACATCAGACGCCCACAGGGGAGCCTTCAGATAGAGCACCAAGCTAGGGCTCACCTAACAGTGGATAAGGAATAGGGTTTCTTTAATTATGATGCAGGGCTATGACATTGAGTTCCCCCCTTCCTCCTCCAGCAGGCTCCCAGACTCTGTCTAAGTGCTCTGCTCCGCTAAGGAGGCCAGTCCCCCCGCGGGGCGCGATTCTACTGCCTGTAATTTCTGATGCCCATTAGTGACCGCAAACAGAGCACCGGGTTCACACAAGGAATACAGCCGCACAGCTCTGCCACACAGTAAAAAGACCCTTCTAATGCAATGTTATTGCATTATGCCCTCGTCATAGAACAAGTCAAAAGTCCCATTTGTGATCCCTGCAGAATATTAGCAGAAATTCTCCTCCACAGTGTTTTTGTGATTAGCAGAACAGGTATATTTTTTTCAATACACACATAGAGGGGCTGCGTGAATTGAAATTCCTCTAAACTGTACTCCACTGCCCTGCAGTCTGTGAGGAGCATTTAGCATTTTTCATTTTTTTTTTCTTCTCTTTGGTGATTTGATGCCCTTTTTCATTAGGAGTGGGAATGTGCAATTGATGGTTTTGTAAATAGGATCAACTAGAATGCAAGAACAGTGCATTTTCTTAGGTCGACTCCTCAAAGAGGTCCGCCTCAGAAGTCAAAACTCCAGTAATCAATACAAATACGGCTGTAAATGTCATCAATTCATCTCTCCACTTATGCTTATTTAGTTTGTTCCAACGTTTATTTGGGGGAAAAGTGAGAGACAGTGAAGCACAGAGTGCACAGAGTGAGGGGAGGGAGGAGAATATATTGATTAAAGGTGACCACATCTTAGCCACAGAGCCCCTCTCTTGTGATTAATCTTAGGGCTTAGAGTTGGCCAATGACACATGACAGGCCTCCCCCCTCAAACTCCTCCATTTCTCTTCATTACTGGCTGTATTTTTGGACACCACAGTGGAGAGTAATCATTTACCTTTATTGTGTTTATAAAGCTGCGGCATGGTTGACCCTTACTATATTGAATTGAGGACATCAAAAGATCACTGGACATTGATTAGGAGGATATTAAAGTCATTCAAATGCTATATTTATATGTCAAACAACAGCAGAGTGAAAACAGAGGGCATTTCCACTTAAATGAAAATGAATGGCATGTTTCGATACAATGGAAATAGAACTCAGACGGTCAAGAAATATGTTTTATTGCATATTGAATATTTGAGGTAAAAGTCATGAAAAGGTACAGTAAAAAAAAAAAAATAATGTTCATAATTTCTTCATTCTCCGACCTCCTGACTGCATTTTTCTCATAGCAACCAAAAACCAGGTATCCACTTTAAAGTCGTAGCCAGAGCAGCAGCAGATTTACTACGACACTGGTTTAACGCTCCCAGTCCAACACCAGTATGGTCCAGAAATAACTGCACCAAATATGTCACATCATGAGCTGAGACGGTCAGCACTTTCCTGCAGATACTTAATCACCAAGTAGTTTCTAATTTAATACATCTGGAAACAGCTAAATATTATAGATCATTCCTCAGGAAGAGAAATCTTGTAAGAGGAATGTAGTATAACTTATATTTTTACTCAGTGTCCCCTAACCATAGGAAATATACTGCTACTATGATTGATGACTAAGAACCCACTCTGAACCTCTGTGCCTCACAATTATCAACAAATGGGCTGGAACAGATTCTCTGTAATGATTAAAGCTGCTGTTAATTTCACATGAAGGTAATGAGTGGGGAGATTGACGGCCACTGTCCGACATTCCATCATCCCTTTATAGTTAGTTTAAACGTTTTCACGACTCTTTTCTTTCTTCATTTGCATTTTGCCTCATTAGATATGGCCATTTGTGGGGCTGCCTGCGATATCCATTTCCTCAACTTGATTCATTTTATTTGATTAGCCAAACCTCCTCAGTTAACTAGCTGTCATTCTGGCGTTTCATATGACATCACTCCATTAGCACCCGCCGTGCCACCTCAGCCACCTCCACCTCCACGCTCTCTGCCACCATCCCCTGCCTTAAGCAATTACAATGTCTGACCGTCACCGGATGCAGGGTTATTGTATTTTTGCAGGGTGTTATCTGCCCCGGTTGTTCTATCCGTCTTTCACTTCCCAATATTTTTCCTCAAGAATGGCACTTTTTGAGGGGTTTAGCAGCGACTGTTGCTCACCACTGGGCCTCTGCAGCCCAATGGTGAGCAACAGTCGCTGCTCCGAGCGCTCAGAGTGTACAGCCACAGTGCGAGGCCCCTCTAACCAAGGGACCAGAGGTGTTTTGGAGGGCCTAATGGCATTTCGATGTTCATAAGAACAGTGGATGTAAGGGAGGGGAGACAGGGAGTTGGGGGAGAGGCCGTTTTGGGCAGGAGGAGGAGGAGGAGGAGAGTCGGCAGAGGACTGTCAGCGGAAGACTAGCAGAGTCTTGACAGACAGAGAACGTGTTTTCTCATGTCACAGCTGATTACATTCATTCCAGAGTGGGAAAAGAGCAGGAGGAGACAGGGATGTTGGGAGGAATGAGGGAAACCTCCATGTTGTTCCACAGATAAAGGCCCTTCTTCTTAAAAACAATATTTTTGTCACTCTTTGGCTCCCTTTTATCTGAATGGTCATCTCACATCAGCTCCTACTATATACTTACTTCCAACTGTAATCAATCTAAGAGTGTTTTTGAACAGGGAAAGAAAGTAACAAGCATTACTGATCATAAATTTGCTATATCACCCTCTGTCGTCTGTAATTCTCTTTCAATTTTCTCTGATACATTAGATAAATATTTGATATTGTTGAATCATAGATGGGCAGAAAAGTTTTACATGCCGCTGAGGCCTGAACCCGGACAAATCTGCTCGCCTGCTCATGTCTGTACCTCTTTGTCCATTTATCTTTGCTCCTTCTTTTTTTTTTTTTGACCGGTGCAGGTCCAGAACAAAAAAAAGCAATTAAGTTCCAAACAGGCCACGTGAAAAGAACAAAAAAAGAATACTCCAGTTAGTTTTTGTCAGACAATTTTTGGCTTGCAGGGGTCTCTCCACGCTTTGCAGGGATGCTATTTTTCCCTCTATTCCTGAGATTACACGGGTTGCTGCACCAGGTGACCCTCATGGTCAAACATGCGAAGGAGAGCCTGGCAGAGTTCAGATTCCCTCCCCTTCATACCATCCAGAGAAAAGATGCATTTTTAACAATTTGCAAGCTTTGTACCCCCTCAGAGACATTTACTTTGTGTTTGTTGATCCCTGTCTAGCCCTGCATATTTGGCAATATTAAACTGTGATCGTGCAGAAAGTGGTAGCAGCTGTAGTAACTTAAAGGTGACAGGATGATGTCACATGATAGAACGGAGGTAGCTAAGGTTCGAAGATTTGCTGCTACACAAACATTTCTGATTTGAATTTAACTCAAACATTTCTGAAACAAATATCCTGACCAGTTCATTTTCGCCTCTGTCCTATTGTGTGGCTGACCAGAGTTGTCTGCGCTACTCAGAATCCTCATGACGCCCTTTGGAATGAAACACAATGGTTAACATGCAGGCTCTGCAAACTAGAAGATCACCATTTATCTCCTCCAACACATGCAATCAGTACAAATGTTAGGCCAGCTCTGTCATTTTGTGCCTCCCGCTGAGGTGTTGAGAGGAGTCACCGTGGCGGAAAATCACCTGTTTAGGTGCTGAACACAGCCTCGCCTCTCCTCATTCCTGACAGTCCTTTCAACTGCTATCCATATTACCCAGTGCCAGGAGATGCAGCAATAAGGCCGGCTCTCTCTTCACCTTAGATTTACCAGAATAACATAGCATCTGTAAGGGCTATCATCGAAAGAAACACAATGATCATATTTCAAATAAATCTGAAAGCTTCTCCAACAGCATATCACTCACTCAATGACACCAAACGCAGCAGAGTTTCAGGGTGTGCTCGCCTGAGCACATCACATTATCTGTGTGTTGATCTGTAGCCTCTGTTTAACTCTGCTTAACTGGCCGTGTTGGCTTTCCTCTGTGTTTCCATCCATCCATACTGTGTTTTCAGCAACATGGATTAAAGACCCATGTTATTAACACATTGGAAGGTTTTTTTTGTACATACAAAAATAAAGAAAATAAATTACCACAGTAGCTGGTCTAAGTTTTATTCCTTCCTGTCAGCTACTGTTGATACTTCTCTAAATAATAATAATAAATAATAATAATAAATTATCTGAATTTCAGTTCTTGCCTGATATCAACATCCAACACTCCTCCTTCACCCCATATTGGTCATCCTAGGATTTTGAAGGTAGCAGTATTTGTGTGCATTGTAATGTTTGGAATGAAAGGCTAATTTATTGGCCAAATTCATTTTGGCATAACTATTTAAATACCACAGAACTCAACATATTTAAAGCTTATTTTAACAACAAAGAAGATGCCATTTTGCATATGGCTGCTGCTCTTTTCAAACATATTTAACTGATTCTAAAAGTGAACTGAAGCCTATTTTGTCTGTTTTTTTTTCCTTCTGCATTACCATGCACTGGATCTATTATTGAGGTTTTGGTGCTATTCAATAGCTAATAAATGCATTCATCTTCCAATCTTAGTGTTTAATGAACATACACAGTAATATACTTTATTTTAAGAGCACCAAAATTAGCTAACATATTATACCATACTTCAGTTTAGTTTACAATCAAACTGTTTAAACAGTTCAGTTTAGTTTACAATCAAATGTTGCAGGTTAATTCCAGCGTGGCTGAGGTTCTTTTTATCAGGTTACTTTTTGCACGTGAAGTCAAAATCAGGCTTTTCTTATCATCTGAGACATCAAGATTTCCAAAGGACATTTGCTGGACACATAAAAGACAGTCTTGCGATTATCGAGAAAAAAAAACTGGATGACTTTCAGACAAGAGGAGGTAATATCAATCACGGCCAATTTGAGGCCACCAACATGAAATATGATTTCATAAGACAAATGCGGTGTCATTCTTAATGTGCTTAACCTTTACTGTCAATGAAAAAGTATCGATCGCTCTGTGGCATTTTTTCATCATTTGATTTCAGAAAGTGTAATAATATATGGTGGTGGGGTATGATAAAAGATGAATGGCATCTGAATGAGCTCAGATGAACAAAGCTGAATTCCCTGCAGTGCGCAGAGAGAGTGGGGAGGATTTATTTTACGGCACCTTGTGTTTCACATGAACTTAACAATACACGGCACACAGACATGTTATTTTAAACCTTTTATATAAGCTCTACTTTTAATTTCAGCAGTTTTGTTTGAATGTAGCCAATAAGCAGCAGGTAGCAGGCAGCCTGCTCCAAAGCAGTGTTTCCATTATTTCTCTATTCTGTTGAGTAATTGGGAGGTCTCCTGTCTCTTCTTGGTCTTTGATCTACTTACTCAACCTAATAAGACTTTGCTCTGCTGCACTACAACCAAATCAGCAGTGCATTTTCAGCCCCCTAATAAGTGGTTAGCTTGATTTATATGGGTAATCTTGTCGATGTGGCGGGGCTCTACAGCCTCTCCCTGTAGCAAGGAGCCTCTTTTCACAACCACAGGCCAGCCCAGATGAGTCCATTACAGCAAGGGTAAAGATGGTTATTTTAACCCTCCTCTCCTTCAAAAGTAACAGTGTGCTAGTGCATTATGACGCAGGAGGAATTCTGAGTCGAAGCTTATTGAAGAGGTTGACGATACAGTGATGCATGGCCACACTGCCCGGCTCTATTGTTAGAGCAGGATGCTGTTGGGCCAGTGCTGCAGGTGGATAGACTTAGCTCGGCCCATGGGGAGCCTGGGGGGCCAGAGGAAGCACTTAGAGTGGTAAAATGGCCACTTATTCACAGCCACCCTCATGTTCTCACTGCTCCTCCCTACCCTCTAGTGAGCCTCCCACTGGGTTCAGCAGCACAGACCTCTGGGAACTGTATGATGGACTGCAAAGCCCTCTCGACTGGACTATACAGACCTCGCTGCAGTTAGCCTATACTGGCCTCTGCAACAAAGGATGGAAACGTGTGAAGCCCCCACCCTCAATGCAACGCAAAGCTATCCTGAACCTGCCCCCCAAGAATTTTGTGTTATAATAGCAAACATATGCACGAATGTCATAAACATGCAGTTTCGACAAATGATTTATTTGCCCTCCCCAGCTGAATCCATTGGCCAGCCAGGTAGCAGCGGCAGCAGCCATGGGATCCATCGCCGGTTCTCAGGTGTTTGGAAACACCCTGTCAAACCTGCAGGGAGCCACCGGACAGCTGGTCACCAATGCTCAAGGACAGGTGAGTGTATACCGGACACTAAAATACCCTCTGAATGATCAGTCATACATACAGCTAATTAAATACCGCAAAGAGAAAACAGTTTCCGTGGAAACATTTGCTGCTGCATCATCCATCATGTATGAATGTGTTACATCCAAATAAAATTTGTATAGTATTTCTGATCTTTCCTCACTGATTTCTAGTGGTGGTTATGTATACTTGTCTACACTCTAGTAGCCACCCTGCTGTATATTAAGCTTTTTGGGAATAAACAAATCCCTCCTTTCTCTTATCTGTATGCTTGTGTCGCAGCAAAATGCTGACCTTGTCATATTTACAGGGTGGCTGCAGGATTGTTCCATCAGTAGCCAGAGGTTTGAACGATGACGCTTGTCATTGTGGGACCCTATCTAATGAATCATCTTATCACAGGTGCACACAGTACATATTAAAGGAAAACTGTATGGTCAATGTGCCCTTTAATGCCACTCTGGGTTATTTACCTTAACCCCTGTTTCTTCTTTCAACACTTGCACCGTCTTTAGTGTAAACTGAACACAAACACGGTGAAACCGAAATAGTAGCTGGCATTTCTTAGCGCTATAAAAATGTGAAAACAGTTGATTTTTATGTTACGCTTGGCATTTAGCTTACCCGAGTGGAGTTTCAGTTCCACCAGTGTGACCAGTTTAGAGTAATGTGTAGTCTGAGCACTTGATGCTAAATGTCACTAATGAGACAGTATGGACTTCCCTGGCTCTCGAGGTGCCTGGAGCGCTGGGGACAGATCACTGTGGATATGGAGTTGATGGGATGCTCTGTGCTTTTGTAGTGTCTTGGCGGCTGACAGCCCCTGACATAATCAGGTCACAGAGACGGTCAAAGCCCTGGGCTACAGCCTTTGCTCCCCGCTTCATTATTCCACAGCATTATTCAGACATAGGGCTCTGAAACACGCACTACCCTATCAGAAGGTCCCTCCTTCACCCCCAAACACTGAGAACTTATGTCATCATTGAAAAGCTACAAAACAGAATTAGCCACCTTTATCGCATTGTAGTTTGTATTTTCTGGAAACTGCCTTTATGTGTTCCAGGTCGTGTTTAATTGGAATTTAGGGACCAGTCTGTATAATCAATATGCTGCATGAGTAAAAATTCACCTTTTCCTTTAATGTAAAACAAAGTCTACTGTCTTCTGCAACTCTGTCAAAAGGCCTTTTCATAACCTGACTCTCTGGGGACCTTGAAAAGCACCAGGTTTGATGAACGTTTGGAGTTCAATATGTTTTTAAATCTTAATTATATTGGCCCCAGCCTTTTTATTCTCCAAGGAGAATCAATGAAGCTCTTTTGTCCTCGCCACCTCCACAGCGGTGATTAAGGCTGTGGATAAAAGACAGATTATTGTTAAGTCACTCGCTACTGAGATTTTTTTTTCCTTTATGAATCTGTGGCATTTAGTCAACATCTTTTATTCAGTTCAAACTCTTATTTTTCCTGCAGCTTTAATATGGCAGTAACAATGTTGGGAAATGGGATTGTTTCATGAAGTGCATCATATGTCCTGTAAACACCCCTTAAATATTTTGTATGTGTGGCGACTCCCAGTTCAGTAAAAATCCTTGTGTCTTATCATTGTGTCGGGAACTTTCTCCCTGAATTTGGGCTGGCAGGCCGTGGCTGAGGCTGAAACAACACATTCACGCCCTGTGTATTGATGGAATCTTCTAGCTCTTAGATCACATGTAACCTTAGTGTAAACTGCTATTAACCTTGTAATTGTAAATCTACTGCAGGGCTCCAACTATTGATTATTTTCAGCATCAATTAATCTGTTGATGCCCTACAAGATCCCGGATTGCTTTTGTTGTCCCACCAACAATCCAAACAGATAGAAAATTCATTATGGCATAAAAGCAGCACATTCTCACATTTGAGAAACAGCAACCAGCTAATGTAACCAGCTAATGACATTTCTGTAGGATAAATAAATACGGCGGTTAATAGAATATCAAAATTGTCGTAGATGAAGTTAAACACCTTTATCTTGTTGAGAAACTAAAACAAAAGCAGGTTGTCTTCTGTCCACTGCACCATTATGAGTCTGCTGTTTGAGGCTGAATGTCAGGATTTACTGTAGGACTTTGCTCCAAACTTCCCAAATATTTTCCCTCTTGGGTTTCAATTCACTGCCCGAACAGTGGAGGAGAGAAAATGGGCAGAGATATTGTCTGGTGACCATGGCTAAAGACACAGATTGACCTGGCTGGAGAGATGAGATGAGACTTCTGTGGAAACAAGAGCAGCGTAATCTTAATGAGTTCTGCTGAGGGGACAGAGGCATGTTACACACATGTCATACGAACTGGAGCGCGAAGCAGACACAGAGAGCCAAATAAAGGAGAGGAAACCAAAAGACAGCTGAGGAGAGGCAGGAGAGAAGGTTCTGAAGTCCTTATTTATATATTTATAATTATTATTTCAGTTTCGGTTAATAATTATGTTAGTATAAACTCATGGATCCTGAATTCTCTCCTTATTATCAGGAAAATGTTTAACAAAGTTCTCACTTTGGTCTTGAATTACTATTACTGCACAACCTCTACGCTTCCAGCCCAGGAACAGCTTTGCGACACTGCCATGAAACATCTGCCTGAGATAGTCAGATGGAGAAGCATTGCACGGTGGGACGGGGACGAGAGCTAAGCTGTCACTTGCCTGCTCTTTTATTATGCTTATAGAACAACCACTTAGTCCGGTGACGATGAATAATTGAGCGGAACAAGTTCCCTGCCACAGCGGCATGCAAAGCGGGATCAGTGGGACTCGGGAGACAAGAGCGTCAGGCAGGGCAATAAAATATGCTAAGTGGCAGGAGAGCATTACAGGGAATTTGTAAAGCGGGCACAGAGAGAGAGATGAATTATCTCTCCCCTAATGCGAAGCAGCGTAAGCAAATGAGCCGTGGCAGGGATGAATTACAGATTATCTGCCCACCTTTCTCTCACTGATCCCTCCCTATTATGTCAAAGAGACGGGGGAAGAGAGGAGGGGGAGGCAAGCCAACACTCAAACACATAAGCAATGGCTTGGTTAATGCCATGTAGAGAGAGTTTGTAGTTTTGCGTTGTTTTCAGTAAGAGGTGCCACTAAAATATAAAGTTAGAGAAGAAGAGAGCTTCTTTTTTTTTTTGCAGAAGTAGCTCTTTGCTCAGTAACAGCATTTATAATGATGGGCATCTCATCCATGATTCGCTGCTCCCTGGTGTTCCCTGCGAGGTGGCTCGGGCGATGGATGCTCAGAAGCAGTCCCTGGATGACATTAACCTTCATCATGGTGAAGAGGCGCTAAGACCCACCTAAAGCGCCACTCTTGGCCACACTTTGGCAGCTCTAAGAGCTAAAATGCTGAAGTGACACTCTGTCACCCCCTTTGATCTGCCCTTCCTGATTACAGCCAACAGAGGAGAGGGAAGCTGGAGCTGGAGGGGGGTGGATGAGGGCTGAAGTACCCTGGGACCCTGGGAGCTGAATTGGAAACACAGGGTCCTGTATTTCTCTCTCTCTCTCTCTCTCTCTCTCTGATGCTCCTCTTTAATCCCTCTGGTTGTTCCTTTTCTTGCTCCTTCTTTCCACGTCTTCCTGTTTGCCTGTGTGCATGCATGAGTGTGTGTGTGAGAGAGAGATGGGGGGTGAAATGGGGGTCTCTGTCTCTCAGCACCCTCACTCCCTCTCATCAGACACTTTAGCGCAAACACACTGTCTCACACACACACACACACACACACACACACACACACACACACATCCCAGTCTTGGCCTGGTGATGGGTAATACAGCCAGTGGTGTGCACCATCACACACACAGGTACTCAGCGCTGACCTTTGCAGTGCGCTCCCAGCAGTCTGCTTTAGCTTCACTTGCTCCAGCCTGTAAAACCACCTCAGTGACAGCTGATCAGTGGACGCTTGTGCACGATTCTCTCTCAAAATCACACACACATCAACTGGAGAGCTGTGCGTTCTGACCAGCTCATGCTTTGTTTCCCATCACACACAAAAAGCCAAGACTCACAGCGGCAGAGATCATTAAGACAGATGCCTTCACTAGCGGTCACCCTCCTCTCCTCCATCTTCTTCTAAAGACTGCCCAACTGATTTCGCCTCCTCTCTACCCCCTTTGTAGATAATTGGAACAATCCCACTGATGCCCAACTCTGCAGGGCCCTCCAGCCAATCAGGGGGTGGCAACCCAGCACTTCATGTACAGCCAATTACACCTCAGCTGCTGACCAATGCTCAAGGCCAGATCATCGCCACAGTGATCGGCAATCAGATCCTGCCTGTCATCAACACCCAGGGAATCACGCTGTCACCAATCAAGCCTGGACAGCAGGTAACATATACACTGATGCACAAACACACTCATAGAGGAGGATATCTTGAAGAGCGCTGTATCATAAAGGCTACTTAAATTGATGTTTCAACAATGATCAAGTTAAATCCATTAGCGGAGTCATTCTAGAGCAACCAGTGCTGCCAGTCAGGTCTGCTTTATGCTAAACGCCTCGTATTTTTCCTGCTTCAACACTCATAGCGCTCATTTGCATCACTCCACTTGGAAAATTGTAGCTTTTTGTACCATTGCTCACAATGTGCGTGTGTATGTGTGTATATGTATGTGTGTGCATGCTTGGAAGGCGCTTGTCAGCCAACCTTTCAGACTGTCGTGCCCCTGCAGAGCCAAAACCAAAAAAAAGAAAAAGGAAAAAAAAAAAACACAAGAAAAGGAGCACTTTTCATCACCACACGTAAAACTAAATCTGTTCTCCACCTCTTTCCATTTTGACTCTCCTCCTCCTTCTCTCCTTCCTCAATCACCCTCTCCAGCCTTATGATTTGTTCTGTCTGACCTGAACAAGAGGTTTTTTTGTTTTTAATTCTGAAGAATGAAACGCACAAGTTCCTCGCTCTTTTTTTTTTTTTTTTTTTTTTTTTTTGTGCTCACTTCGATTGAGTTCAACTCTTCACTCAAGTGAAGAAACTCAAGTTCAAACAATTTGAAGATCTATATGAGTCATATATGCATGCACACAACAATGAAAATGTTATTGACTTAATAATAACAATGTCAGCACAGAATTACAGGGCGAAAATTTACATCGAAGGCCTCTACAGTGCAGGATGGATGAATTCTCTGCAGATGGACACCTAATTTAGCTCCCCGTTAACGCCACATCATACTCTTGAATGAATTAATGCATTTGTAATAATGTTTGTGCTTTTGTCTCCACTTCAAAGCCCACATGTACACATTGTTCCACGGGCATAATTTACGGTTGTCAGAGCCTGCAGTCTAGAATATTTCCAGTGAAGCTAGATAATTCTCCCAGCCTGTCAACAGTCCTGACAGTGTGTGCATCGCTGTTGACACCCCCCACCATCCAAACAAACACATGCCACAGAGAATATAATTAATTGCAAAGAAGGAGAGGAGAAGCCGGCCCGGCTTAGAGCAGAGACAGCCTTTCACTTTAAAAGTGAAGACGCACCATCTTGATCTTGTAAAAGCGATTCCAATGTGCATAAAACATGGAAATACATCGTTTTTTTCACCATCAGAGCACATAGCTTGTGGATCATGAATTATGTTTGATACGGGGACTGCTGTGCCCACATGTTTTGATTTCAGGCTGCCATTATTACCATCCTCTCAGGTCTGATGACGAGAGAGAAGACTCTAATTGTCATGAACAGTTTTCTTGCAGAGAAGCATTTGTCAACTTCACAGAGACGGTGAAGCACCTTGAGTTGATTCTCACTGTCTCCTGCAGTAGTAATAAACTATGGCTGCAGTCTATTGAGCGGACTATTGACATTATATTCTGCTCTGTCAGTCTAAACACAGCAGGCAGTAATTAACATTTATTCATTATCCAGTACAAGGTAAATTTCATTATATTCATCTTCTAATCGGCTATTTTAATAGATGTTGAAAGGTTGATTAGATTTATTGTAGCCCAATCATCATAATAACGTGATTATATTAAATAATAATGGTTATGTGATGATGTGGAGGGAATAATGGATATTTTCCTGTACCTCATGATGTCAATATAAGGATTGTGTCAGTTGTGTCTGTTTGTGTGTCCAGCAGCAGGGTCAGACAGGCCCCACGTCCTCTCAGCCCAACCTGCTCCACATGCCCCACAGACAGAGTCCACTCCACCAGGCCTCTTCCTCCTCCTCCACCTCCTCCTCTTCCTCGGCTCTCAGCGTGGGGCAGCTGGTCAGCAGTAAGTGTCCGACACAGCTCACAGGAACAGAACACGCCTTCAAACACAGGGAATAAAATCCAGCGACTCTTGTAGCTTTGATATGATAGCGACTGTGCATTTAAATGTAAGATCAAGGGTAATTTCCTAGAACAGCTGGGAACTTTAGCTTTCAGCAAACATTATGATAACAGGAGGAAATTGCGTATTTGTTTGGCTGCTATTTTCAGCAGTGGATTAATACACATTTGGTGCTCATGGAGTAAATTCAGCAGCAGGATGGTTTATTTGAGATTGACTCAAAATAACCTAGAGTAACCTTTTTGTGTTTTTAACAGTGTTTGGACAATGGAGTTCTGTGGCACAGAGGAATAAGATATTGAAGAAATAGCTTTAGCAATTTACAAAAATACATCAGATTTCCTGTTCAGAATAAGCCCAGTAAGAATATTTAAGAATTTCTCGGATGCAAATAAGCATTTTTAAAGTGTTTTCTAAAATCAAGTTGCATTTGTCTCGATGCTAGAGCCAAACTGAGTCAAACTCATTTCTACAAAATTCTTAAAATAGCTTGAATTTCACTGGAAATTGTTTGTTTTTACTTTAAAAGTATGACAATAATAAATTAAATAACAGATTTTATTTTAAAAGATGGGGAAAAAAATTATCCAGTCATTCAAAATACTCAGGACAATCAAATTATTAACTGTTTTCATTGACACTACTTTCCAGTGAATGAATCGTCCCAATGAAAGCTGTTGACCGCATCTTTTCTGGGTTCTCCAGAGTACCTGGCACAGCTTCTGTAAAGATATCTATAATGTTTGAATGATTTGAGCACCACAAATGAAATTCAATTGATCTCCATATAATCAGGTGGAGACAAAAGCTCAAATTTCAAAGACAGATGTCTCAAAAGAGCAAATAAATCTATCTGCATGGCCTGATACCACCAGAGGTAAGAGAATAAATACGTCTTGGGTGCACTGCCTAAAAATTCAACATGGTGGACACCATGTTGAATTTTGACAGATGGCTTTTGACTTATCCCTGCCTCCTATTATTGTTTTATTTTTTCCTGACTGTCAATTCTTTGGTTTATTAGACGATCCAAAGTGGCTTGTATTATGTACAGTATATAACAAACATCAGTTTCATTCTCCCAAGGCAGGCGCCTTTCACAGAGCCTTATAAATCACTGGACCACAGCCTGTCAGCATACAGCTATTGCCTTTAAAAACTCTCTTTTATTCAGATAAATTTCATTTGTCAGAGTCGATTCCCCTAAACTCCATGTACACTCATTTCAAAGGCAGCTACAATGCCACAGAATTTAATAAAAAACAAGTTGCCATTGATCAACCTGTTGTAGACACTGTGTTTAGTTTGTATTTACTCGTAGCTTGGAGAATATCTTATATAAACCATTTTTGCGTCTGCATGAAATCGTTGTGCTTCAGTTAAATAGAATTAATGCTTTATGCTGAGTACGGGTAATATCACTTCCTCTCGATATCACTTACAGCGTACATACACAAAGCAAAGACCCCATGACAGAATCAATCATCTGCAGGGGAGAGATGAAATGTCATCGCATTCACCGGCCACAAACAAAGTGCCAGAAACAGATTAACAAGAAAAAGAAAATAATGTCTGTTTCGGGTATTTGAAATAATCAGATGGGAAAATGTCAGTCAGAAAGAAGAATGTCAGCAATTTGTTGTTGTTTTTTATTTCAGTCTTTGTCCAGAGAAACAAACTGTTTTCCAGCAACATCCTACTTTAGCATCCATTTCACCATCACAATCACAGTCTTCTGTTGGTCACCAGTGAGCAGCTCTACTGTAACAAAACAGAGGTTAATGTGCCACTTATTTACTTATTGGCAAAGACATGCAACCTGTAGCAGGATGAAAACACATGTTAAGGCGGGTGGAAATGCACACAGAACAAATCAGTCCCTATTTAAATGATCTAAAGTCCATGGTGCCAGGTCATTTAGTGTCTAACTCCCTTTAGCACGTAATTTTGGTGCAGAGTGAGTGTTTTGTGCATAACCAGTCTAACCATTTCTTTTAAAAGTCAGGTGTTCCTGCACCTGGTGCAAGGCTGTTGCAGCAGCCTCACTTGTCTCTGAGGGACAGGTACTGTATGTGACCATTGGCTGGTGGACCCTCTCGCCCCGCCGTCTGTACTGTAACAAAAATGCAGCTGACACAACTCATTTTGAGACCAACACTCCCATGGACCAACAGATGGGCCCAAGTACATTTGCATCGAAAATAGCAACTGCATGTCAGACAAAGCTGTTCTGATTGTTTCTGAGCAACATTATCAGTCATTTGGAGCTGAGTTTCTGTCTCTTTATGTATGTAAGTCATGTTCTCCCTCACTTTTAGCTCTGTTATTGGTCAGAGAAAGTAAAGTTGTAATCAGACAGCTAAACAATAAACTGAAACTCAATATAAAGCTGAAGAAAGCTGCAGATTCACATTATAATTCTCTGTAGGTTCATCGTCCCTTTCAGATTGTCGCATTGTTTTAGCAAAGCTAACAAGTCTTCCCTTGCAAAAAAGTTATTTTGAATTAAATAATGCTAAAATCTGATCACAGTGCAGGCAGAATTGACATAATGAAAATGTTTATTATTATCAGGAGTAAATGCAAATACCTGTGAATATTAATATAAATATATTATTATTATTATAATACATATTTATATATAAATATAAATAAGACCTAAAATAAGGAGTGCTTGTACTCATTCACGTGTCCCAGTTACATTTCCTGACTTGTCCTGCAGCTGGTTTCCAAATCATGGGTCACAACTACACTTCTAAAGTTACAACAAAGAAAGGAAAAAATAGTTTTAAACCTTAAGTTGGGTCCTGGTACATAATTGACGAGTATTGTCTGCAACCGATGAAGGTTTTCCTCATTTTCAGTAGAGAAATTGAATGTTTTACTTGTCATTGTCCTACTTATTGAACTTATTTGTGTATAATTGCCGTTAAGAAAAGTCGATTCTGTGGACAGAATTTTTTCTCTCTCTATTAGTTAGTTATTTTCTTTAATTTGGCCTTTAAAATATTTCATTCATTCTTCTGTTTTTTGTTGTGAAAGCTTTACTCTACCATTCATGATTGCAAAAATAAATTAGCGGGTTTTGACTTGATGTCTGCAGACAAACGTCTTTCTAGATTTTACACCAATTGAGCCCTGCTAACATTAGATATTTCAAAACACTGAGTAAATCAACTCTGCTGAGAATGATGAAGAAGTGCTCATGAATGTGGAGATGATGGGACCCAAAGCTGTGAGTTCTCATCCTTCCTGTAAAGTCTGATTCTGTAGTCCCTCATTTTCACACGTCTGGAACACGCCGCGTACACTACACGTCACTTAAGAGGCACAACGAGATGGCAGCCTCATAGATTTTTGCTTAAATACGCTTGGAGGATTCCTTTAATAATTCATTGATAATGACCGAGATGAATAATTCAGTGGCACAAACTTTGCTTTAGTAAGCAGGACGCTGGGGCATCTGACATTGATGTACAATGTGAAATCACTTTTTATTAGCGGGGAAATACTTCAAAATGATTCAGTCAAGTTTTTTCAGATCTGGGATTCACAAACAGCATTTCTTTGAATAAAAAGTGGACTGGAGTGTGAGGCTTGCTGGTGGTTTGAAGGCTCGAACTGTTTTCACAAAGGGTCAGATGGATGGAATAATGTCTTTATACATGATTTAATGTTTATTTGGAGAGTGGCAGCTTTAGAATACATGTATTCAAACAGAAAATTAGAAGATATAAAAGAAAGAGATCTCCAGCATCTATCTGCTCAAGATCTATCTCTCTGTTGAATTAACAATCTCTGTGTCATTTTTTTTGTTATTTTTGTATCTGTATGTGAGATTAATTATTTACACTTGCAAGTCAGTGCCATGACTTGCCTGCATTCACACCTCAGATGAATTTATTCTTCAAAACATCTTTCAGACGCAAGGGCAAAGAGAAATAACCAGTTTTGACCCACAGCAGGACTTTTTTTCTTTTTTGTTTAGGTTGTTCAGGGACGTTCATGATTACATATCTGGGTGTTTGCTTCATTCACTCTGGACAATGAGGCAAGCGACGAGGGAGCAAAAGGCTAATAAAATGAGATGTGTGTGTGTTGTATCGTAGATCCACAGACCGCCCCCAGCGAGGTGGACGGGGTCAACCTGGAGGAGATCCGTGAATTCGCCAAAGCATTCAAGATCCGCCGGCTGTCCCTGGGCCTGACACAGACTCAGGTGGGCCAGGCGCTCAGCGCCGCCGAGGGGCCAGCGTACAGTCAGTCTGCCATCTGCAGGTAAGACCAAACATACAGGGTAAACCTCTAGCAATGAAGGCTTCAGCGTTCCTCACCAGTACGTCCTAATTCTGTCAAAATGAAAGCAGATGAAGTCGTGCAGCCTCGCTGAGATGTCTGGTGCTCATAACTGACATCTATTTTTCATCCCACGTTTTAAGAGACATTATTAAGATATTAGTATTTGTAATCGACTATCACCACCCTGACAATTGAAGCTCTCACGCCTGTACTTAGTCCTCCTTCCTGTCACTTCCCTCTCACCCGCTGACATGACAGCCGCGCCTTACTTATGCAGAATACATACAAGTATTACACGAAGCACTTAAAGCATTTAATAATTACTAAGGGCTGTTGCCGGCTGCTCCGCCTGAACATGAGCGAGCTCGACGGCGATGATCTGTTAATAAGATTGCCATGTTTTACCGCTGCCATGAGGACAGTTTAATCATAAATGGTGCATCATATATTCATGAGATAATGAGACAATCATCCCTCCTGTTGTTCCACTTGACTTAACATTTTGCCTGAGGATGCCAAATAAGCCAAGTTTCCCTTAGAAGAATAATATGTCTACATCATGTCTGCATGTAAATATTTTTCTGAGAAACAAATAGTAAAAATTATTCTAAGAATTTATTAAGGACTCTACAAATAGAAGTCTTATTTAAAGATTATATAAAACTTTTCTTTGCCCAAAACAGCAGGTAACACAGTTAAATTCCAGGTCTTATTCTTGTATTAATTTTAATGACCCTCTGCAATGCATGTGCTTTGCTGATGACCTGTACTGTTTATGTGTGACACGGCGCTGCCACACACTTTTTAAAATTTCATCACATCAACATCAAACGGGCGATAAAATGTGAAGCGGTACAGGGCCGGGGTTCTTATGAGGCCCGGCTAATGTTTAAAGTCTTAAAATCACACATGAAATATTAACCGCCAGGAATTATCTCAAATATTTATAACATACATTAAAAGCCATTAGCTTCAAAAGTAAACATTCTGTAGGCTGTTCTTCATGCCGTTAAGACAATTTTTTTTTGTTTGCATGACATCGGACATGACATCCTGATGGTTTAAGTGGAGGGACAAACTTCACATGCTTTAGTTTAGTTAACATCAACATAGACGTGAAGTTTGAGCAGAACGTCACGGTAGCTCTGGGGGCTCTGGCTCTGCACCCAGACAGAGAACAGACACTGACAGATGCTTCCATCTTGTCTACCTTCATTGCTCAGTATGTCTCCAGGGACTTTATTAGTTTATCTAAACAGGCACAGGCTTTACATGAGGGCATCATCAAACCAATGATGCACCAGTGTGTCCTCTTTTAGCTCGACATCTCAGTTTAGTTAATATGAATGTAAAAAAAGAGAAAATACAATCCTAAAATGTACGACTGTCACATATTCATTAGTTAATTTACAGCATTTAAGAAAGTGTTAACAACTCCCTTTAATTAGTGAGAATTCAGGGCGTCATTACAAACTCTAAGATTGCTGTTCTTATTGGTTAAATCTCTAAAAAAAGAATCAGAATTTTGAATATACAATCAACCACAAATATATTGGAGCTTGTAAAAAAAATTTTTTAAAAAGCAGATATCTGATGATATGAATCTCTCAATAAACATTAATGAAATTCATATATAAAAAAAATCAGGAAATATTTAAGTAAACAAGACCAACAATCTGACAAAGTATTTTATGCCAATACTCAGTAGAGTAGAGCAATATGATGGAAATACTCTTTTTCTGTTTGTGAATGTATGTAATTATATATCCAGATAAAATCTGTGAAATTAGTCGAGAAATTGTTGATGCATAAAATAACCAGATATGCATGTCTCTAAGTAATCCCATTACACCTGACAAATAACAGTACTTTATGTATCACATTGCTTTCAGAGTAATATAAAATAGATTTGGCCATAAAAATGTCACAATATAAATAGTTTATGGGTTAAAATGATGTTATCTTACTGTATATATTTTTATGTCGCCCATTATGGCCTGACTGTTTTCAATAAATGTCTGTATGACATATGACATGAAGCAGTGACTCTTTACCAAATGTTCAACCAACGAATCAGCATTTCATTTGTGCATTAAACAGCATTTGTGCTGTTTAACTACAGTATGTCCATACTGTAGTTAAACAGCACAAATGTGTCATTTATCCCAGTATATTGTAGATTTTAAGAATATACCCCTCATGCAGGACTTTCTGGTTCCTGACTGAACCCTCAGGGAAACTGCAAGCCTAAACACACAGAGGTCTGTCTAAGCAGCCTCCTAAGAGACTTTTAAGAAGAGAGGCTGAAGGTGCATTCAGGGCCACCTCTCCCTCATGCTGATGCACTAGTGGAGGGAGTGCGTACCCCAGCTGAGCAGCTCTCAACTCATTTTAGTATGTGTGCTTCCTGTTGATCCATGAAATGTCCTGTCTCTGGTGACTCCTCATATTTACTAATGTATTCCCTGCCCTCCTCTTTCCACTGCTTAGGAGGAGGGTTATAAATAATACCGCCTGTCGACAAGGAGGAAAGCACCAATGAGGTGTAGAAGAGGATGTTCATGCATGCATGGGCATCTCGCCCTCAATGTCTGCAGCCGATCACCTCGCCATTAAAAATGCCTTGTGTGCATTGTTTGTTCCACGGAGAGCAGCGACTCCTTGTAGAGCTCTGCTGTCTTTACATCAGAGCTGTCCGCTCAGAAGTTATTTTATTTTACTGAATGCATTCGAACACGTCACACTCATGTTTTGTCCCAGAAACACAGAACTTCACTCACTTGACTTCATTTAAATACGTGTGGTATTTAATGAAGGGTTTAATTATCTGCGTTTGAGGTTAGATAAACTTTTTTTATAACAATAAAGATGTTGGTGGCAAAAGAGACCTGGTGGTGCATCCTGGGTCTCATACAATAATATGGGTGATTTAATTATAATGTCCATGGTTTTAGTCCAGCGGGGGACTCCCATGATTATGATCCCTCTTCCTGCAGCCTCTATATCATCTGCTATCAAATAAAGGCAAAAATAAATATCTAAGGAAAAAAATAGAGAGAGGAAAGAGATGCCAATTAAAAGTAATATACTTGAAAGTATCTGCAAGTAATCCAAGAGGAAATCAGCAGTTTCAGACTAACTACATTTAATTGTGAATCACTGCTGCATTAAATTAAGACCTGATTTGCTCCTTCAATAAGAAGAAATTATTGTGACGGGATGCTCTACTGTACCTCCCAGATGTCTTATCAACAAAGATGGCTTTTATAACTGTAAAGAGGGGAACTCGGCCGATATTGTTTGTCATCTTCTTGTCTCTTTTCCTGTTTCCTGTTGTTCTGCGAAAAGACAAAAATTACCATAAAACAAACAAACAAACCCCTACAATTAACTAAAATCTGTCCAGTCAGATTAGTTCACATCACTTCAACATGAAACAACCGTTAGCCAATCAGGTCCCATTCTGTTTACTATAAAATAATAGGACCGTCATCTTCATCATTTTAATTCTAATACCACAAACAGTATCCGTTCATATCCCAGGCCGGAGCACCTGACAGAGTCACTGAGCTGCCAGGTCGCTGTGTTTCTATGTTAAGCTTCATTCTCCATTCTTACTGCGACTCCCTAAAAGGCAGAGTAAATGTGAAGTCAGAATTAAGCGTCACGCAGCCGTAAAGCTGCAGAAACTTTCAGGATTAGAGTGTGTAAATGTATTCTTATTAAATATAAAATGAGACGTTGTTAGGGGATGAAAGAAAGTTTGAAAAATGTATTAAATGTACATTTTGATTAATAATTCAAGCTCTTTTTTTGTAAATAAATGATGGTGCCACATTTAACTGCATGCATTAGTGCATTTTTGTTTTTTACCTGATCACCTGATGAAAGAAATTTCATATTTGGAAGTGTTTTTGTTTTATTTTGTTTTTATGAGATTTTTTTTTTTTTACAGTATTTAAGAACATTTAGTTAGATGTTTGGTATGTTTTTGGTTCAACTGGACCTGATTTTAGTCATTGGCACTTCTCCTTGCTCCACTATTGCCAATTTGGGACAGAGAACCACAGCCTCCTCCAGAAAATTAACACTGGCAACCATCACCTCCAGCTGCTGCAGCTGAGGTGTTTCCAGGTGCAGAAAATACAGAGGAGTTTGGCTGGGATGTGTACCTGGATGTTAGTCTCAGTCCCTGTGGCATTCTGGTGGAGGAGACTAAAAGGCAGGCACCTTATCCCTTGTTCTAGCAGGGCACCTAAGTAAGATTCTTTTTTCTCAATTCTCCCCAGACACACCATCCTGAGAAGCCACTTTTTCCTACCACAGGAAGCCCAAGAGAACACTATAGGTAGCAGTCTGACAGGCAAACTGAACCCTGGCCTTTTATATCCTGCCAGGTTTGAGAAGTTGGACATCACCCCTAAAAGCGCCCAGAAGATTAAGCCCGTTCTGGAGCGCTGGATGGCCGAGGCTGAAGCCCGCCACCGATCCGGCATGCAGAACCTGACTGAGTTTATCGGCAGCGAGCCCTCCAAAAAACGCAAGCGGAGGACCTCTTTCACCCCGCAGGCGCTTGAGATCCTCAACAGCCACTTTGAGAAGAACACACACCCCTCTGGACAAGAAATGACTGAAATAGCAGAAAAACTGAACTATGACAGGGAGGTGGTGCGTGTCTGGTTCTGCAACAAGAGGCAAGCCTTGAAAAACACAATAAAACGTTTGAAACAGCCCGACCTCGGCCCGGCTGCACCAATGGACCCTCTCACTGATTCTCTAGAGGAGCTGCCCAAATGAACGAGCTCTCCAGATAAAAAAAAAAAAAAAAAAGAGGAGTGGAAAAGTGGCAGCCATTAAAACCAACAAAGGTGGATGAACTTGAAATGAGAACTGAAACATGTTCCAGAGTCACCTGGACAGGCAGTCATGAGTTTGCAAACAAAACCTATGTGTTGTCAGTGTGATTACCACAGCTATGTAAATGAACCTTGACGAAACCAAAAACGAGAAAAAAGAGATTAATATCTGAGAATTATGTAAAAAAAAAAAAAAAAAGAATATGGTGTGCTGTTTCAAAGAGTTTTAGATTCTGGCCTTACAGACCAGACTAAAATTTTGGTTCCAAATTTTGGTTCCCACGAGGAGGGATTAAGTAAGAGATCATACCAAATCAAAACACTATTTACCAAAGTCTGTTGCATCTGAGTACTAAGAATAATTTTGTAATGTAAATGTGCTCTAAATTTTTACATTTGTACTGGCAAATCTAAGCTATATGTGTGAGGTTGAGTATACATTTTATCTTTGTCTCGCTTTTTTCTTTCTTGTTTGTATGTAAATATCTTTGAAAAAGAAAAAAAAGAAAAATGCTGTCTTCGAATTGAAATCACACGGATAAAGTTCTCTTTTGGACAAAAAAAAACAACAACAAAAAAACATTCGCTGTTAAGCAATTGCATAATAATGTTGTCCGCCTCTGATTTGTGTTTCATCTGCAAATATTTTCAGTCACAGTAACTTTTTACGACTTTTACAGGTATTTATTAATAATGTCATGAGATTGTTTCAGAGGACGGACAGAGGTGAATAAACAAAGGACTTTCACATGATGATGATGATGATGATGATGATGATGAGGGGTGTTAATGTCTGTCAAGTCTACTGCAGCTTTGTTTTGAGCTACTGTGTCATTTTGTTGCCAAAGCCTGATAGCCAAAGAACACATGAATTTCAGCTCAAGGACTGGTAAACGTACCGTTTTTTAATTTTTCACCGTTTCACTCTGTGGATCACATTTTAACAAAAAAAAAAAAAAACACTATCATGTCAAACAGCTGCAACGACGTCTGCTGTCATTCCTTATCATGGCAGTAGAGAAAATGTGCTGGATGAATTTTCTTTTCGACTAATTTGCCAATGCATGCTTCAACTCAAAACACATGAAGAAGGATGAGATCAATTTAGAACGTTTAGATGATAAATTTCACCCAAAAATTAACACTATTGCTTAATTTCTTCTAACATCACTGAAAAATAACACCTTATTTTACACGATAACCCCTTTTATTAATTAAACGTGTGGAATTGAAGCCTGTAACCACTGACCAAACCCCACTGAGCTCATTCCAGCTTTTTCTAGCCTGAATATTTCAACTCAAACATGCTTTTCTGCAAAGATAAAGGTTGTTTCCTTTACATTCTGCATCCCAATGAAGCTAAGTGAAGGTTTACAGATGTTACAATCAATGGGTGTCTTTTTCCTCACCTATGAATTGATTTCTACTGCAGTCAAATACTTTAAAAGGTTGTTTTAAAGAGATTCTCTTCAAGACTTCATGCATTTGTGGTTATTTGTTATCAAAATGTACATGTCTAGAAATTCATTTCATTGTGGATTGTCTTACATTGAGAGAAATGTCAATATTTCAGAGAAAGAAAACCTCCGGGACTGTCGCTGCAAATATTTGGCTTTCACCAAAACCCTCACAGGACAGAAAAAAAGGTGACTGTTGAGAATAAGTGTCACATGTCAGAACGAGTGAACTTAATTTGAAGTGAGGTGAAATTTGATGCAATTTATTCAGAATCATGTGTCTGCTCGATATCTGTCCTTCCATGTCACATTGGTTGTCTCTGTTTTTCAGTCCCCTGTGCACTGCTGTGTTCTTCTTCACTGCCTGCAAAACACACACACTTGATAAATGTTAGAAAACACACAGAGAAGCTTTATATGTTTCAAAAGGAGAAAAGGAGCCACTACAGACTTTTATTTCCTTTCATTATCATTTTTATTACATGCATATTGAAGTATTCAAGCAAAATTTCCATCTGCACGACAAAAGTAAGGGATTCTTTATGCTTTTGTTGTGTTGCCACCTTAAATATGATTTTATTTATGTTGCTTAATTGATTCAGGAAAAAAAATCTTTGGCCAAGAAATTACACGTCTGCATCCACCCACCACACAAACATATGAGAAAGCAGCAGGCTCCTGCAGGTAGTACATGGATCTGTTCTGAGGCTTAACAATAAAGCTGTAACCAAAACCTAAAAATAGTAATAAAAAAAAGAATAAAAAAAAGAAAAGAAAAGAAGACACAGAAAAGAAGTTATGTCTTCGCTCAACTTTTCAATGCTGGACCAAAGCTCTATAGTTATGCACATTGTACAGAGAAATAGATTCATGATGTTGACAATCTTTAAAATCTGAGATAAAAGAATTGAAGAGTAGAAATGTACAGTAGTTCATCCAAGGTTTACCTCAGTGCTGTTCTTGGGGGAATCATGATGCCATACAAGCAGCAGCAGGTCAGTAGAAAAGACAGATTACTCTGCACTCTGTGTCTGTATGTTCACCTTTAATGTGAAGGGAGAGGCTTGTGTTTTATTTATTATCATGTGACACATGATTATTTAATTTTTGTGAAGTGGTTTCCTGAGCCACATGCGGCTCTTTGGTCATCTTTTCTTCTTCTTTTTTATTATTATTGTTGTATTATTTCTCCTCCGTTGTGGCGTTTACCTCTCAGTTTATACAGACCTGTAGACAGATGGAAGAGGAGATTACAGTAATGTTGCTCTGAACCCAATTAGGATGACTTGTGAATCACCTTTAATGCTTTTGTGACATTTTACTAACACAAACAAACTAGTTTGACCTTTAGTTCATCGTCGAAGAGCTCGAAACCAAAGCTGAAGAGAGGTTGGTTTTCATTTTTTTTATAGACTGAAAATTGTACTTAATCTATAGAGCAATATCTGTTTGGTCAGTTAAGCAGCACTTTGTGTATTTCCAAAAAAAAAAAAAAAAAAAAAAGCTTCAAGTATGTCACATTGATTTGTACCATAATTAGTAATAAACAATTGTTTGACATGAATTTCGTGTCCTGTTTTTAGTGGATTATTTCTTTTTAAACAATGAATTCTGGTCTATGAAGCCAAAATGCAATGAAAATGATCAAAACTCGAAGTTTCCACTAACCTACAGATTTTTTTTTTTTTTAAACTGATTCTTTTTTTAACTCCACACAGAAACATGGTTACTGGAAACAAAATCAAACATGTCTTAACTTTCTCTGTGCGAGTGCTGCAAACCATCCTGTGGCCTACACATCATCTTATCTAAGGTGCTTATTGACATACAACCCAATGATTGTGGATAGAGGAACGCATACAACAGAATATTTGATGTGGTTAATGAGAGAAAATGCTACACGAAAAGAGCCTTACATACAATATTCAGCAATTTATTTAGATATCCTAGGGGTCAGTGAAGAAGAATACATGTCAGGTTTGCTTCTCATCAAAGCTTCATGTGTTTGCCTCACCAAAAAACAACATGACAAGTGTAAAGAAGGGTAAATATATAAATAAAGGAGGAGAGAGCCTTTTGAAACTAAACTCAAAAGTTTGATACGGCTTCCGTGTCCATGATGCCTTTGAAAACGAGGCAGGCTGCTGAAAAAGAAAGTAGTAAATAAATAAATAATAATAATAAAAAGCACAGACAACATAAATTATTAACATTAGGCTGAAAACTGATGCTCAAGATGCTTTTTCGTCTTCCTTTCAGCTCTCTCTCCCCCTTCATTTCAAAACACTGCATGTATTTTTGAGTGGTGATGGCTGAGGTGTGTGCAGCTCAACTGAGTTATTTGATGTTCTTTTGTTGTCTATTTTCATTGTCTTTCCCATTAACAATGTAATTGTGCAGATGCAGCTCCTGACCCATATATGTTTTCTCAAACTGTTTGCATTCTGCAGCTGATAAAAGTTTACTTTCCGTCGTTTCTCTGCAGCAGGACGGCGCCTGAATAGACAGAAGCAGCAGTTAGGAATCCTAACAGAGAATTACAGAGTAAATGTCACCGTTTCAGATTTTTGTCAGTTGTTTTTCAATGTGAATCTGATGAGAATGTGTCACGCACAAAACTTTTATTCCTATTTGTGCACATATTTTAAATTCCCTTTTGGTATCCTTGATACAACAAGTTAAATCAGAAAAAAATGATGGTGACAACAGAAAGTAAATTCTCATTCCTAGAAGCTTTGTGTCCTGAAGCTTCTTCATACTTTTATAGATCTGAAGGCATCAATCATTTAAAACCAACAGGAGTCAAAGAGCCTTTTTATTATTATTGTTGTTGAACCACAGAGGAGCTAATGATGAAAACTTAACACTGTGAAGGTGTCACCTGAGAACTCTTAGACCAAAATCATGTCCACTGCTCATCAAACATAATCACAGTCATAACCTGAACACCTGCTGAATAATACAACGATTTAATGGAAGACATTTTGACAGGAATACATTGTAAAATGACATAACAAAATACCTGCTGTGCAAAAACACCTACTAGTCATAAATCAATCATTCAATTAACTCATTAATATTTTTTCCGACAGGTTGACTCTTAATTCATTATTAAACTCTTTTTTTATAAAGCCCTTTTTTATTTTTTCGGGAACTTAACAAACTTCTAAGTTTGTTTCTAAAAAATAAATAAGATCCATGCTGCCATGTTGACTTTCTACTTGAAGTTTACTTTTACTGTTTACTTAGCATTTGATTAAATTTGCCAACATTAAAATTATACAGAAATGCCAAAGTAAAATGTCTTAAAACTGGAAACGGGGAAGGACTGTCAGTAGAAACATAATGTAAATACTAAATAAATAGAAAGTACAGAATCATATGTGTATAAAATAAAAGATTAATGGTATGAAGTTAAAGGTGAATTTAACAGGTGACAGTTTAAATGCAGATTAAACATATTTTCCAGCTATGGTGGTGAACGATGTTTTTAGTCAAGGTGGTTATAAAGAGTTTTGATCTCTAGATCCTGTGGTTTGTGGTTGTTTTCTGAACCCACAGAGGCCAGCTGGTCTCCACGTGAAGGATTTACTCCACCTTTTCGTCGTGTCCTTCTATCTCTCTCTCTCTTTATGTATTTTTTTTCTACACAGAATCGAATCGAGGACCCCAGTTCTCAGCCGACTCTCTGACTTGTTGCAATAAAACATTCCACCCTGCAACTTGCACTTGAAATTGTCCCGAATGGGGAGAAGGAGGCGGGATGGAAATATTATGACATGTTAGTGCTCCAAATGGATTATGTTTCAATATCAGTCAGGACACAGAAACGGAGAGGTGGAGGGAGAGAGTGCATGTGTTGGATGCAGATGGTTTTAAATTGCTGCCTTTGTTTTCCATCAGGCATGAAGCATTCACTTTCCTTATCTTTCAGACAATGCGCAGTGGGCTGATGTTCTGGGTAAATGAACTGTCTGTATATCCCTCACCCTCCACTCCTCCGCCTTCTTGTTTTCACTTCCACCTCAAGGTTGAGATGTTGGTACACTGACTGTGAAGCCCGAGCTGCTCAGGCGTCTCCCACTTTGCTGCTCTGCACACCCAGATGCCTCTGGGGGTGCAATTACCAATCCTCACATGCAATCGAGTTTGGTCATGCATATGATCCCTTTTGCTTTCGCTGTTGTTTCTGGGTTGTTTTTTTTCAGCATTATTAGCAATGACACAGTGTAAGGTATTTGCAGATAGAGGAGTTAATAGCCGGGTCTTTACAGAGACACCTGTCTGACTTGAGCAGCTGATTGCATCGGCACATAGACCATTTAACTTTCTAGCAGCCCGGTTTTTTTAATACATGTCTTTAGGCTGTGATGGCTCTGTTTTCTAGCAGTCTGGACTCTGCTTGGTGTTTCTGTGCAGGACTCTTTTCCCAAAAGTCACACAAACACTCGGGCGGGACTGTAAGAGCTGCTGTGGCGCTACACCAGCCTCCAGCACACACAGTCATACTCTAGATTTCTACAATATAGTACATAAAGGAGAGTAATCAATAACACTTTATTTAAAAGCCATACACAGACTGAATACACTTCTATTGAATTAAGTGAACATTCTCTAAGAAACACAAGGACATGGTGAAAAACAGGCATTTAAAAAAACACACTGAATAGTTTAAATTGTTTATTTAGTCAGTCAATACCTTTATGCTGGTAGTAACCTATAGGAATATTATGACTCTGTTTGTGTTGACCTTGTGCATCAAAACTATTATGATGGAGTTCTTTATGACATATCGCATTGTGTCCTTTAAAAGCTGGGGGGGGGGTTTCCTCCACCAGTAAGAGTTGGAGGAGGTTATTTGATCAATGATGTTTGTTTGTTTGCTTGTCTGTCTGTTTGTTTGTCATCTTGTCAATTTTGATGACATTTGTGCAGCAGTGGCTCATATAGTCCAAGGAAGAGTTATTTAAATTATGAGGCTGATTCTGAAGCCCTTTTTTCACTTCCTTCAACAATAAGAGTTTTGACGTTTTTTGATATTTGGCCGAAATAGCACGAAAAATAAAGGCAAGGACATCTAATGATGCTCCACCACCATGCAGGATGTGGGCGATTAAAATATGTATTTTGAAGAGGGCAATATGTGTTGGGTCACAGAGCAGTATACCAGAGAGGCATTGCATCCAGTATGCAGCTGAGACAATACAGATTCAGAGGCATTTAAATGGATTTCATTATCTGTGAGAGATAAGAAGGTTAATCTAGATGAAAAATAGATGCAGATTATGCAAAAGCATGTTTTTGTTGTTGAGTTAGGGTTGGGTTCATGGCAGGTCTAGGGTCAGGGGTTGGGTTAGAGTTAGGGTTGGGGTTTATTTATTTAATTTACCATGTTTGCATATTAAATCAGTGATTGATTTGTCATTTATTTCGATATACTGTCAACACTAATAGGCACTAAAAATAGATATTCTGCATTATTCACTATCATGAACTTTCAATAATCAAATTCAAGTATAATGTTTGATGAAAAAGAAGTCTAAATGCACATATTTGGATTTTTAAGGCTTATGGATATGTCTGAGTATCACAGCTGCTCTACTTGTTCTGCAGGCGCCGGTTTATTCGGGGTCATGAGCAGCAAAGTTTGGGAATCACTGTTCATAGCATTTTGTCTGACATCGGAGTGTTGATGGATCTACTTTTGCAAGAAGATTTGGAAATGATTTAAACTGGCTCCATTCTAATAAATCAAACTTTATTAACAACAGAACCTTAGAGCTACAGTTAACCTGAGAAATACCACAGAAGAAGATGTGGAAAGACGGCCAATGACACAGAGGCTGAAGGTTGAATATTGTACAGTAGGGTTTTTCAATTTTGCACAACTTAATACTTTCACTCCACTACATCTCTGAGGCAAATAATGTACTGTTTACTCATCTACATATGTCCGACAGCTTTAGTTACTTTTTAGATTACATTTTAAATGCCCTTCCCATCCAGAGAATATCATATGTCTCCAGATTTGATTTCTGATAAACTGAGAGATTAAGTTCTTTCATGGGTTGAGAAAATTCCCCAACTTCTTAATTACCTCTTCATTACTACAAAATATGTTGCAAAAGTGTGCTTAAACGTAAAATATGGGCAGCCATCACGGCTTATTTCTCCTGAAATGGACGATTATGACTTAAAAGTACCAGATGAAAGTGAAATAGTTTCCCCTCCTGTCAGGTAGTTTGTAAGCAGCTCATGTAAAACCCTTTGGCAAAGTGCAGCCCTCCTGCACATGGGTCATCACGGCTTCAAGAGCTAGAGGAAAATAACTGGTCCTGCCCTTCATCATCCTCTCATCCCATTGACCTCTACGTATACAGTATAGTATACTTACAGCACATGCAGAGAGAGAGAGAGAGGAGGGGGAGAGAGAGTGATTGCATCTCTGAAGGCACTAAGAGAGCAGATATGGATGGGAGAGGAGTGACATGATCGGACACATCTTTGCTTTCTTATTAGTGAGGGCCTTTTTTATGGGGGCCATGATGAAACCCCTCTTCGTGCATCTGCGGAAAATGGCCAGGGGAAATCACAGTTGAGAATCACTCAAAGACAGGGAGATGTCAACAGGCACATAATGATAGCTGATGGCCCCAGAACACTCTCCCCTTTTCCCTCTCAGCCTTACCTGCCCAAGTTGCACTGTACTAGAAAACATAATTAGAGGTAAAACTGAGGGACGGATGCTTTATCTCGGTGTTTTCTGTAAGCAATGCTCTTTGTTTTATACATGTGGGAGACCTTTTTTTTCCTCCCTCCCAATCTCTCTTTCACTTCATGGAGACGAGGAGGAGGAGGAGGAGAGCTCCCTCTGTGAGATGCCAAGGTGCTCCCAGTCCATTGTGCTGCTGGCTGTCAGGTTAAATTAGGGAGTACAGGCTCCGTGAGTGTAAAAAAATCAATACTTGATGGAAGATTGCTCCCCGGAAAATCTGTTTTGATTCCAGGATTAATTCTTGACCAAAGGCTCCAGCAAAATGACATGCCATTAGCCTGAAAATGAACACATTCTGCTGTGGAAATTGGATGGAAATGTGTCAGGTGATTGCCCCGGCTGGTTGTTTTGACTCTTCGAGTGAGGGGACTGGAGGTGTGGCTGCTGTGAATGAGGCCTCCATTTCCAGAACAGAGACAACTCCGCCGTGGCCTTTGAGTGGTCTCAAGGCCATTGTTGTCCAGTAGCTGCAAATGCCTTCCAACAAGGTGAAAGGCATTTTTTCCCACCGGCTCGGCTCTCCTGTGTGCTCCATAAAGCATGGCATGAAGAGTGGGAATATCTGAAAATAAAACAGATTTTTTTTTTCTTTACTTAAGAGTGAGGAAAAAGGGGAAGGAGGATGCATTATTGATGAGTGAATAATGTGTTTGTCATGACGGATGACATTTTCTGGTTTGGAAACTTAAACAGGAAGCTGCAAAGATGCACCGGACAGTGATTTGAAGTGTTCAAGCTGCACTAAACATGCAGGCCGAATGGAAAAAACAACACCCTGACAAAACGTCGCTGAACAGAACATTTTTAAAATTGAATAATTTGTCAGTAATGTGAAATTTCATGTTTTGTTTATCAGCTGTAAATGAAACATCAGTCTTTGCATGATATTTTTTCAGTAGTAACAACATGCATGAGCAAAATGACATGGCTGTGTTGATGTGGTTAATCCCATATACTCAGAAAGTTCAGTACTGCTAACCTGAGTCATTGAATAAATCCTCAAATTCAGAGTTACATTAATTTTTTATTTGATTAAGCTAGATAAATGCAAATCAATACTCATCAAATAAACATATAAATACACACTCCACACCCATATGACATTTAATTTACAACTCTTTTTGAGAAGAACTTTCAGTAACAGCCTGGTTTTAAGCTTTGAGACAGCACAAAGACAGTTCAGTGAGTATTTACAGTTTTTCTATCTTGAGATCTACGATCTAAACCAATGATCCTGTGTTTTCTGCAAACCTAAAGATCACTCAACATGGAGACACATAGTTTTCATTGGACACCAACAATACAGAAATTTCCTACACCTCTTTTTGCATCATTATTTTATCTGGCAATAATTATAAAAACAAAATCCATAGCCAGACAGACGGAGCTTGAAATTAAAAAATAATTGTCTGTTTTATGTTTGTTATTGTATTCATCATTCATACCTGTAGTTTATTAAAAACAAACAATAATAAACAGTTCTGCTGAGATGATGAAAAACAGAAAGATGATAACGTGCATAAAAAAATTAAAAGAGCAGGATGATGCTGATGATGCTGATGATGATGATGAGTGATAAGGCTGGTGTATATGTTAACAGTTAATGTGATCGGCCATCATCCTTAAAACACAGCTGAGCTCTGAAGATTATTAATGTCGGAGCTCACACTCAGTTTTACAGCGAGCCACCAGCGCCCCCTGCAGGATTTAAAGATATCCTCATCTGATGTGTACCGTCGCTGGATGGCAGTATGCACCAAAGCTTCAGTTTAGCCAAACACATCGCAGAAGTAGTATACAGGTATGCATGTATAAAATAATAACACAATAAAACCAGATGAAAACACACATCTAGCATTTAAACATATCAGTCATTCAATTCCATGCGTCGTTTACTGGAATTTCTCAGGGATTTTTATTCTTTTTTAACAAATTCATGTAAGAAAAGAGAGACTGAGGGACATGCTCCCTTCTTCCATTTGCAACAATAGATATGTTATTCATCCACAATTGAAAAACGATATCAATTTAATTAGTTGAGTGGATATGAGTTGGATATCATTTAAAGCAATGTTATCAAGCTTCAAAAGGATTTGTGAATGCTAAATCCAAAAATCTGGTACGAGAGCATAAAAGAAAAAATGACGTCTAGATGAATCCTTTCCTACTTCCTTTGTATTCTTTGAAATTTGTTTCAATACAAGAAGTTAGAGCAAAGAGTGCTAATGGAAGAAGTAGAAGAGAGAAGGTAGGCTACATTCTATTCAGATTACATTTTTATCACGTGTTTAAATTAAACACCATTTCTACTTGGTAATCTAAAGACTATGGAGTGGAGTCTAATTTAAATTAAACTGTTGAACACTTATTAATACACTGTGTCAAATATAACGAAGAAAGTGTAAGATATTTTAGTTTAACACAGTGGACTCGTGTAAACTTAGAGCCTGTTGTATATACCCCGGTACGGTAGGTGGCAGTATGCACCCAAAAGGCGACATTACCACAGCCCACTACCACAAGTCAAGAAGACGTAGTAGAACAAGTGACGCAGCATGATGACGTACCATCCAGCTAGCTTGCTATATATTCGTCTAAGTTAGCTACCGACTGACACCTACCAGTGTTTTTCTACAGTGGTTTTTATTATAAACTCATGATGTCCTGGGTTAAATCTGTTTCGTACAGTGGAGACGATGTCTTCGACGAGAATGCGGATGATATTAATTTGTTGACTAGAGAGTGGACATCCAACATGAAGAAGCGAGTGCGGGTAAAGCTCATGTTGTTGCACTAATCCACTGAAAATGATTTATATGTATGTATTATGTTGCCGTAGCTGTAGTTACTCACAGTCTGCCATCTCATACATGTTAGATGTATCTACCAACTTAAATTTAGTTTGTTGACGGGAGCCTTTTCCCTTGTGACTCATGTTATGGACAGGATGGTTATGTAGACGGAATTGATGCCGCGGAGGAGGCCTTTCTTCAGGTCGGTTTTAACATGGGCTTCAGGGAAGGAGCAGCTCAGACTGTAGCTGTTGGCCGTCTGAAAGGAATCGTAAGGTAAATATATCCATTATGTTCTGCATCTTAAGATTAAGATGATTTAGGACATTTTTGTTGTGAAACACTCGTTACTTTAACCCACTTTATCCCTCCCTCTTAAGCTCATAGTTCATGTTCATATCAAGGCCACACTGTGATGAGAGGGCACAAATAGACATTTCTTCATTCTAAAGGTGATTAGGCTGGGAACCACTGGTTTAGGTGATCCTACTATTTGCACATTTGGTTTACTTTTCTATGGCATCCTGGGGTGCCTATAGACAGAAAAATAAATATAGTGAGGCTATACATTATTACGCTGTTATTATGCTATTGCATGCTTACAAAATAAAATTTGTTCCCACATTATGGTTGTATTGTGCACACTGCTCAATGTAGTAAAATGTGCCCCCAGTATATTTCTTTTTCTCTTAAGGGTTGTTTGCTTTTCTTTTTTTGCTCTTCCTTTCAATTTTCATGCTCTCTTTTAAAAAACACTTTTACGTGTAGTATTTCTGCCTCTTTCTTGCACAGAAAGATCATGAGCCTCTTTTGTTCTGGCTGTTATTGAAGACTTGTTTATGTCCAGTCACTTCTCTGTGTTCTGTGCCATTGTATCTAACACTGTTGCCTCTTTGTGTGACATGTCACAGTGCTGTGTGTTGCTGGTGCCAGATCCAACATCCAGAAAGTCCTGTTCCAGCCTCTGTGACTGACCTTCTGCAGCGGGTTTCAGTGTATGAAAATTCAATCATGGACGGTCTCAGAAAGGCTTTGGAAAATCCTCCTCCCAGTGTGAGCTCCATCTCTGAGAGCATGGAGGATCTGGAGGTGAAGCAGGCAGATTCAGGTTGCTGTGGAGAGGAATGTAAAGAAGCCAACTGCTGCAGGGGTGGAGAAAAAACGGACCCGGACGTTCCTCACCAGCAACAAAAGCCCCGTTGTGCGTCCACTAGCTGCTCCTCCAGCACAAGCGAAAGCCTAAACTACCTTGTGCAGCGTTGCATGGATCTAGTTTCAGAGCTCAGACTGCCACAGGAGCTGATCAGTCACATACAGGAGCTGAAGAACATATAACAGCAAGAGAATCGCAGCAAATTTGAACAATTCTTTGACAGGCACATGAACAATGAAATAAAACTGCTTTCTTTGTAAATTTCTTACACACAGCAATGAAGTGTATGTACATATATTTTATGTATATAGTGTAAAATCTAATTTTGCATTCACATATGGTTGAAATTTTTTTAAATAAAACTGGATGTGCTATTTTTTTCTGAATGTCTGTAGTTTTTATTTTATTGCTTGCCTAAATGAACATTTCTGTTTCCTCCTATTTATTATTGACCATATTTGAAATTAGAAATCGACATTAATTTGTTCTATTATCTTTGAAAATGTTTCTGGTAGTGTCTGACCAACAATCCAAAATGTGAATATATTCAATTTACAGTCATATGAAACATGAAATGAGCCAATCATCCCATTTAAACAGCCAGAAACTGTTTATTTTGGTTTGGTTTGCATAATTGCCAGTCAAATTTGTTGTCAATTTTCTTTTTGATGATAGACTAACCTATCAATTTATTTCAGGACTAATAATTTACGTCAAAATACCACAGTTAGCTTGAAGGGTAAGTTTCCGAGGATCACTTGAATGCTGCAAAATGCGCATTAGTATGACGTCACACGCTCGGACCGTGCCGTGACCTGCTGCTCCCGCTATGCTAGGGGTCTGTTCTAACAGATATTCCGCATAAAGTACATTAAAGAAAAAACGTTCGTGAAATGTATCGTCTTATACGACAATGATTTATTAATTATAGTATGTAACCAGTGTGGCAGCAGTGATTCTCATGATTGGCTATCAGTATTTAGTTGCGCATGTTTATATTTCAAGTTTACCACAGCTAGCTGGTTAGCTGGTTTCAACTGAGGCAGGAATCGGTGCTACGTGATTGCGGGGTTGCGGACATTGTCGCTAATTAAAGTCAGTCGAGGTATGTTTTCTTCGTAATAATAATAATGAGGCAGTGACAGCTCAGTGCTCGTGTGAAATGTGCTGACAGTGTCGTTACTTGGGGTTTAGGAACGATGTAAGCTAATTCTAAATGTATATTGTGAAAGCGGAATAGCAGGTATACCAAAGTCTGTGACCCGAATTGGAATTTCACTTATAATGCCACTCATTTTTAAAAATACGTCATCACATGCTGTATTTCGACAGGTGTTACCGAAAGTGTAGCTTCTCAGTATTTAGGTAGTCATAATTGTTAGTTGGGAAGCAAATATGCTTCTCATATATACTAAAAGCGTTTAAAAATGCAGCACTGTGTTTATCTGCACATTTGTTTCGGCTGTTTGTGTCGTGTGAAAGTAACAACCTGTATTTAGTTCCATATGAACTTTTAATGATTATCGTAATGTAATCAGTAATAAAAAGAGAGAACAAACCAACCAAAACCGAAAGCGCCATACATTTACCACGTGGCACAGCGTGAGTTTACAACATTTTTACACGATCAGTAAATAGTCTGTCCCCCATCAGCATTGATTTTAGCAGGAATCCTCCTCCCAATGGATTAGCACAACCTGTGGTTGATGTCATCCTGTGGGATGGCGGCTGTGTGGAGTTAATGCTGAATCTAGAGGATGCTCACACTGTTGCACTCTCTTGCTCAACAAACCCCACAGGTTTTGTTGTGTCAAAGTTAAGTTTAGATTATTGTTTATTTTTGCAGGGACAGTGCACAATTAAAAGTAAATGCCCCTTACAGCTAATTACATCTTTAGTCCCTGGGCGGGTAAACAAAACAAAATGACAACAACAGCCCTAGCCGTGGCGTTCTTGCACATATTGCCTTCTTATGGGGTGGTTTAGTTAAACAAGGGGGTGGTCATTTTGGATTAGTTGGATAAAGCCATCTTGGGCATTTCTGTAAAAAAAAAAAAAATTTTAAATTTAGTCTTGAAACAACTCACAAAAATCAGTAAAGCATTAACAAAATTTGTATATCAAGAATTATTACAAAGCCTGGCCTTCATTTAGATGACCAACATATTTAAAATAGGGAAAATATTTTCTCAAATGTGGCCAAAAAATGAGTGCATGTTAGTAGAATAATATTGAGATGCACAGATTTATTTGTGGTGAAGGCATAAACTTTTGAGCAAGTCTGTCAGTACAGCATTGACACCTGACAATATTCACTACACCCTTAAGTGTTTTTTTGTCTTGTTATTCCTCTGTTGTTCAGTGACAGAAACCAAAACATTTGCAGTGGCGACATAGCTAAAATTCTTAAAACACCTCTTATGTCTCACAGGAAAGGGTCTTTTCAATCATTCATTCAGTGGTGTTGGCTATTTTTCTTTTCAGGTTCCAACTCTTTTACAAGACATAAACATGGCTGCTTCCTGGCTTTAGCAGCAGCTTGACCCTCGTCATCATGGACCCCTGAAATCTTCAGCCTGCAGCGACTCAACAGGTCGCTTGTGGTTGATTCGGACCAGAGGTCACCATTCAGCCTACAACCTGTCTGTCCTCCCAAGCAGAGGGAGCAGTTGGGAACAGATGGGGAGCAGTTGCTGTCACGCCGAGAGTCCCTGTGGCAGTGAGGAGGAGAAGAGTGTTTTGCTGAAAGGTGACTCGAAGGCCATGGTGCCCACGGGCGAAAAAGTAATGATGGGCAGTTGTGGCCCAGAAGATGATGGCATAAGGTAAGACAACCATTTCTGTAATATAGACCTTCAGCGTAATTTTTCTTTAACTTAGTGCCATGTATGTCACTACATGATGTGATGCAGACATTTGGGGAAAAAAGGAGAAGTTTATATAAACCTGTCATTCAGCAGTGGGTTACACCCTTTTTGTTCTTTCTGTCGTTTGAAAAATTGTATTTAAACATTGACATTTTACCTTTCCGGGCTGAAAATGTGACATAATGACAATATAGTTAAAGATGTGACCTGCTGGATAACAATTAAAAGATTAGACAGTTTTTGTAGTGTTTTGTAGTTATGTGACTAAATCATGGAGTGTTGAGGTCCCAAAAAGGGCTTGGGTACGTCCCGAGTTTTTAAAGGGTTTCAGGTCATTCATGTACAAAGTCTGTGCAAAGAGAAGACTTAAAGATGACTGTTTCGATTATAAGTCTACCACCTCCTCCACAACTACAATACAGAAAGAGACATGATCCCAGTCATTAAAAGGTTATTACTCAAGATATCACCTGAGTTGTGGTTTTAATTTAGGGTTTGAGGGATGTTTTATATTTTTATATATATATATATGACATTTCTCCACCTCTTTGTGTTCTATCACTCAGGATAACACCTGATGAGGCGAATATAAAGGTGGAGCTAAAGGCAGAGGCTGTGCAGATGAAGCAGAGTCCTGAGGTTGGAGGGACAGAGCCCAATAACACCCAGGAGAATGGACCCCTGCATGAGGTCATCGTAAAAACAGCAACACCTTCTCCCAAGAAAGGGTCTGAACTCAGAGAAAACTCCATCATAGCACAAGATGAAGATATGAAGGACCGTCCTGCAGACAGTGGACAAGCTGATCTCCTACAATGCACTTTGGACTCCCTGGAGAAACAACACGCCACAGCTGATTGGGAGGTTTTTATAGCGACACCAGAAGAAGAAAATCCAGCCTCAGCTCAGGACATAATCCCTGATATCAGCTCGCTCACAGCCGAGACAGTTTGCCCTGAAAACCATACTGAGACAAAGGCAACAGGAGAGCACATCACATTGACCACCACTCATGATAACGATGAAGCAGCGGCCTCCGAGGTTGACAGCGCTGCAGCCGAGGCATCGGGGGAGAACTCTCAAAATAATGAAGTGTTATCTGTGCCAACAACTGGGCTCCCTGCAGCAGTTTGTCAGTTATCACCCGTCTCTGTGGTCAGTCAGGAGATCGACACAGAGCCTCAGAGCTGGTGAGTCACATGGAAACACAAACTGCACAGTTTCTGTTGGATGTCGATTAGAAAAACGCACCGACATATCATGAGTTTGAACTGGAATATGTGCCTTTAGGGCAGAGCAGTATGATAATGTTTATTTGTATCATCTACTGTTCCATTGATAGAAACAAGAGGAAAATAGAAATAAGATTTCTCCAGACAAATTTTGGACTTTCCTCGTCTTTTTCTGGTGAATTACTGTTTAATTTGATCTCTTATGTTCACATAAACATCTTCTTGTCCTCATATTGTAACCAGAGAGGGACCACAAACTAAAAACACTGAAATGGACAACATTGAAAAGATACTATGGAGTATATCTGTACAGGATGTCGTCGTTTTTACAATAATTTTACCATAATATATGCAACAAATGATGAACAGGTGTATCACCTGTTTTTACAGTTGTTACCAAAGTCACCATCTCTTTTCATTTTTGTCCTTTTCATATCTGTGGTTGCTTCTCAATCAATGAGCAGAGGGCTGTAGTATGAAGGGAAATAACTGGCTTATCCAGGTCAGGTAACGTCAGGTGTAACTGTGTGACATGGGGTGTAATTTAACCCGTAATAACAATGCTGTCATAGCAATTTTACACTGCATCTTTAAACTGCTCCGACTCTTTCCTATTTTTTTCACGAAACGTTCCACACACAACAACCAAGAACGGCAGTGTTTTTGCTTTTTAGGAATGTTTTACCTTGAGATTTTTTTTTGCATTTCCATGGTTACAAATTGGATTTAGGCTCATTCTGTGAGTGGGATTTGTCTCAGATGAGTTTTTAAAAAAAAAAAATTTTTTTTATTAAACTTTATGTACTGAAGAGGAGCCTTTTGATATTTCTGGAATTTTTTTTTTTTTCAATTTTGAAAATAGAGCATTTTCTCAGATGGTGGTGTGTCAGTGTGTCAGTCAGTGGTGTTCATTAGCAGACTGAGTCCATGTTGTATAGAAATGACCGTCTCCCTCTTGTCCTCTTGTGTCTAGTACTGTGCCAGAGGATCCAGAGTCTTTAGTGTGCAAGGAGTCCAGTTGTGAACTCATAAAAAGCCATGATGTCTCAGAGTCTTCACCTGGATCAGAGCCCACAGGACTCAGCCGCAGTGCTGAGGAGCCAGAATCCAGGAACTGTGTCAGGGAAGCTGAGACCACAGCTCCAGAAGATTCCAGCGAGAGGTCAGCGAGTTTATGACATAAAAGCAAGGCCATGTTTACATGAACTGACTACTTGTGTTTTTCATAACTTCCTTATGACCACTAGGGGGCATATAGACACCACCAGCTTGATATATCAGCAAAGTGATAGTCAGACTCCAGTATAAACATTTTCTCCAGAATTAGTACAACTACATGACATGTTTCGTATAAAACCTTTAGAATATATAGAAATGAATAGTAAAGGTTTGATTCATGTATTTTAAGCAGGAAAAGTAAAGTTGTCTTCTCCCTCCAGCTCAAAATCCGATCAGGATGCAAAACCAGATAGCTTGGAGGCCACTTCTCTGAACAATATAAAAAAGGATATTGGTGAGGAAACGATGCTGAAGGTACACAACAAAGACAGAGATGCTCCCACAGCGGAGGAGATCGATGAGATGAAGGAGGAGGTGGAGAACGCTCCCGCAGAGGCCACAGGTCCGGCCGGGGAAGATGCTGAGCTCCAGGAGGTGACTGGAAAAGAGGAGCAGCTGGTGGGGAGCTCACCCACTGGTGGAAAGGCTGATGAGATACCTGTCACAGAGAAGGAAGAGTCCGCTGAGGATGGCCTCGGCAACAGGTTTGTAATGATCACTTTTTAGTGGGATTTTAACGTCACACATCAAGTGTGATTCTTACATCACAGGACGGCACGGTTTAAAACTGAAGGCCAAGGTGTTTAATCTTCAGCTGTGCTGATCTGTGCAGATCTTACACATCATTATCCCCCAGTGACATTGTTAATTAAGTTCATGTTATTGCCACACATTGGAAAAACACAAGAAAATAACAACTATGTAGATATTTTTGGATTAATTTTCAAGTTTGGTCAATAATTTGAAGAATTTTTTTCAGTGTATATGGAGTTCACAGATTAACTAGGCTTTAACTAACTTTTAAGACATGAGTTACAAACACAAAGTACATATTTTAAAGGTTTTTTTTTAATGAAAGCGTATTCATTTCTTAATGTAGGTGAGCACTGTGGTTTTCAGCAAACATTACTCAAACCGGAGTAAATAAATACATTCTTTGTGGACTTTCAGCCATAAATCACTGCCAATTTGGTGCACTAGTGAGTATTAACAGCAGTGTAACGTTATATTTGGTACTGACCCTAAATAACCTAGTGTGTCCTAGTATGTGTGATCATGAAGGAAACCCAGTGCAACCGTGAGACTCAGTGATGTTTCTATGCATAGGAATGAGATCGATCAGGCTTCGGATACACAAACGATACTTGTTTCTAGGATTTGTTGACAATAAGGGAAATTTCAAATCTTTGCCAATGTTTTTCCTTTTTAGTGAAGAAGACTTGTACAGAGGAGCTGAGGAGCTGTCAGCATCACAAGAAAACAAACCCGGACCTCGGCATGTGTTAGAAACTACACGTCAGTACATCGTCATGATTCAGTATATTGCAATACTGTAATTAAGGTGATATGTTGTTTCATAGGCTTGTGTTCTTTATGTTTATGCTCGCAATATGCACTTACTTCTTCCTATCTCAGCTGATGTTGCATTGAATTGGAGGAGTGATGAAGACACTGCTGCCTAACTGTTGGGTTTAAACACAGCACAAAACTAGAAGGGCATTCAGGGGAGCGTATACCTCCATCAGGACTCGACAGTCTCTTATAATTTAATTAAACTCTAGGGACAGGACATATTATGCACCATCGAAATGGCCGGCCTCAGGGTTCTTGCAATGTTAAAAGAAAGTGAAAAGAAAAATCATGAATCCACACCTTTATCTGGATGTTCAAAATTTGATTTCCCCTTTCAAAAATCCTGAATCTCCCCCCATTTATCCAAACAGTTATTATTATTTATCTGTGTAGCGTTGTGTAATCCTGCTAACAGATAGACAAACCAACAAACAAACAAACAAAGAGATGCAGGTTAAAACATAACCTTCTCACTGGAGGTAATGAACCACAGCCACAAATTATTGCATGTAAACTATTGATTTAAAATCCAAAGTGTTTTTGACAGTCAATATAGTATCAGAAAAGAACATGTTTTCTTACACTCTTAAATTATAGACAATAGTCTTTGGTTTGTTCATCCTTTCCTCTTACTCTCCTCTCTCTTGATCAGCTCTAAAGATGGAGGACAGATGCAGTTTGGCCCCGGCGATGGATATTTTGTCTTACAGTGAGAGAGAGTGGAAAGGAAATACTGCCAAAAGTGCCCTCATTAGAAAGGTTGGTGCGTCTGTAGCTCCTCAGATCAAAAGCAGTTGTTGTTTTCCAAGTTAATGGCTAAGACTTCCTGTTGTATCTCTCTGCTGCTGCTGCTGCAGGGTTATAAAGATATGTCCCAGAGGTTTGGCAGCTTGAGGAGAGTGAGGGGGGACAACTACTGTGCCCTCAGAGCAACGCTGTTCCAGGTGCTCACCCAAAGCACCCAGCTGCCCTTATGGCTGCAGGAGGAGGACATTTCTATGGTAAACGCTCACCTAACAAGATGGTAACACTTGCTAAACTCCTAGTAGGTGTTGATGTCTTTCAGGGTGCCGTTTTCATTGCATTCCTTTGCCTCTCCATTGATGGTGACTGGGTCACTGATGACACAAAAAAGACACACAAAAAACTACAACAAAAAAAAAAACAACTCTAGAAGACACAGCTGAAAGCACATCTCAGAATTTCAATGCTTTGTGTTTTACAGTTGCCAAATCAACTTGAAGGTCTCGTAAGTCAGTGGACATTTCCTGGAGAATGCCTGCAGGGAGATGGGACAGGAGATGCCACTCTGCAGCTAAAAGGCTACATGGAGCTTCTCCGTAATAAGGTACAGGCTGGAATTCTGCTCAGAAACATGAGAAAGTATTTGAAAGACTCAGTCAGAGTAAACCACAGTACTATTTTTATTCAATCCGTGGACACTGAGGGCATTGATATTCATCCACAGAGCATTTAGATGTGATTGCTACCATATGTTAAAGGGTGGTAGTGCTTTCAATGCTGCTCTGCTCTGCCTCTCATGTTGTTTTTCTTTCTCTGTGTGCCATTAACACACCACCTAAGCATGCTGTAAAGGGTTTGCAGTGATAGATGGAGCCTCAAGGAAACGGTTTCAGCTGTTAAAACCACAGTGTGTCTTCACTATAGCAGAATGAGGCCCAGCCAGGATTTACTGCCCATCACTGCCGCTGGTATCTTGTGAGGAATTCTGGTGTTTACTACGCACATGTTTTTTGTTTTTTTTTATAAAGCCAGACCTCTTTGGCTTTACAAGAAAGTTGCTGTTTTTGTGACATTCCATATAGTTCCCATACAGTTGCACTGTGAATAGACTGTGTTGTGTTATTCTGGTGTGTGCTGGTTCTATAAATATGACTTTCCATGTGTAGTAATGTTTAGGAATATGCAGGAAATGGGAGAAAAAAACTTAAAATAGCCTCTGAAACTGATTTTTTTTTTCATGATCTGTGACGCTGCAGTTTCTCTTGTGGAGAAAAAAAAACACCTCGCAAATGTAGAACATTCCACAAGGATATGGACTAGTCATGATCATAAAAGCTGCAATTTGTTGGCCTGATCTTAATCATTGCATACTTTAATGCTTTTGCCTACCTGGTTGCAATCTAAAGACCTGACAGAGATTCAGAAATGATGTTCTTTAACAACAGAGTCATCACGTTGTTGAGTTGTGTGGATATTCATGGACCCTTAAGAGATTTTTTATTTTTTTAACCGATCAGAATTTCTCTGTTCAAAAAGGTGGAAAATATTCCAGCGGCCAGATTAGCATTAAATGTCCTCTGGATGTTTATGGTCCCCAGAGGGTGAATTATTTTTGGCCTCTCAGGAAAAGATCCCATCTTTGCACATAGGATATGTCACTATTGAAGGCAGATTGTAGTGGAATTTGCTGAACACATCCGTGTAGAGCTGCAGCTAATGCTTTTTTTTGTGTGTATTTTGTATTGTGTTCTCAATTAATTGATGGGTCTATAAATTTTCAGAAGATAAAAGAAGTAAAGAAAATAAAAGCCTAAGGCGACATCTTCCCACTGCTTGTTGAGTGTGACCCAGAGAACCCAAAGATACTTAGTGTCCAGACAGACATGTTTTAAAAAATTACTCAAATCATTCATCAATCAAATAGTTTTCTGTTGTTCCACTAATAGATTGTTTCAGCTCAGCATCCATGCTTCCAAGAGAAATGTAATTCAGATTACCTCATGACTGTAACCACTGTACTACTCTTCTAGTCTTTCATTATTCAGTAATTATTCAATTTCCCTTAATCAATTAATGATTCAGGCTAGAAAATGTCAAAAATGATGAGAATTTCTTCAATAAAACAGTTAATTAATTCCATCGATCCGTCCGCAGTGGCAGGCGGCAGTGGGCTGCTCCTCTGCCGTGGAGCGGCAGCAGCTGTGCGAGCGAGTGTTTCAGGGAGGAGAAGAGGAGCTGGGGCTGCTGGAGGCGCTCAAGCTGCTGATGCTCGGCAGAGCAGTGGAGCTGCACGGCCGCATGCAGGCCGGCGAAGACGTCCCGCTCTTCTGCTGGCTGCTGTTTGCTCGGGACTCATCTGACTGCCCACACTCCTTCCTCTCCAACCACCTCAGCCACGTGGGCCTCAGCGCCGGGCTGGAGCAAGTAGGCTTCTTTTTATTTGTTGACCAGCGAACCACAGATATACCCAAACAGACATTTAAAGGCATATATACTGAGTGTTTTCCTGGTTTTCCTTTTTAGGGTAAACAACACTGCTGGGAGTTTCTTGCCCTTCGAATTTAGCAATACATTTCTGCAGAATAAACTCTTGTCACCCTTAATAGTGGCACTCAGTAGAGTGGATACCTAACAATCCTGCACGCGTCTGTCTATCTTCCTTAACCCATGCCCCAGTTTTTAATTAGGGAAAAAGTTCCGCGGAAATCCATTCAGTGGTGTTTATGCAATCCTGCCAACAAACTTTCAAACAGGCACGGGTGAAAACATGACCTACTTGGCAACCACTCATATGTCATGAGACTGGGCGTGTGACATGCTCATCAACTTAAACCTAAAGAGTAGAACATGCTGCTGCCTGTGTTGTTTTGTTTCTGAGCTATAGTGTCTCTGCCTTATCAGCCCAGGGGTGAAGCGGTTTCAGGATGCAGCCGAGCGATTCAATTGTTGTTTTCATTCTTTTTAAGTAAGGCACAGTGCATTGTGGGTAAAGAAACCCCACCCATAAGTATCATATGTTTGAGCAGCTGAGACGTATCCCTAACTGTGCAATTATCTCCCGAACCTTTTCCTTCTGTGCAGGTGGAGATGTTCCTGCTGGGCTACGCCTTGCAGTGCACCATTCAAGTTTACAGACTATACAAGGCTGACACGGAGGAGTTTGTCACCTACTACCCAGACGACCATAAGGACGACTGGCCGTCCGTGTGCCTCGTCACGGAGGACGATCGCCACTACAATGTGCCAATTGTAGAGGCTGCAGAACACAAGGAGCTCGACTCGAGCTGATCGCCGCTGCAGAGAAATCTCCTGCCATACAAAACAAAAACGCTCCTCAGGTTGAACAAGTTGAATAAATTCACACTAGTTAAAGGAATAGTTTGACATTTTGGGAAACATGATTGCTTGCTGAGAGTTCGATGATGAGATGATCCGTCCGTTAAATATGAAGCTATGGCTTGTTATTTCTTTCTTTTTTATTTCCGCGAGGTTAAACAAACGAGACCAAATGTTTAACTTACAGAGCCAGGCTAGCTGTTTCCCTCTGATTTCAGTCTTTGTGCTAAGCTAAGCTACACAGCTTACGGTAGTAGCTCCACTTTGAGCTTACAGACATGAACAAGGTACCGATCTTCTTATCAGACGCACAGCAGGAAAAAGATCATTACCCCACATGCCTATTCCTTTAGAAATATGCTGATTTGAGACCCTGTACATGATGTGGGTTACACACGTTTGTACACACTGTACTGTATCCAGAGTTTTCTATTTGGGTGTGTGTACATACCTTATATGTACATCAGATATTTTGTTGTACACTTTTCTTTGTAAAATCCTGATAAAAACACAATGGAGCTGCCAAAATGGTGAGATGTTTGGTGTCTTACACTGGAATTTTGGCACTTTGATTTGTGTATTATTATTTTTCATCATGTAAAAAAATGTGCATTTCAAATTAAGAGACTGAAGTAGTCAAAGGGTTTGATGAGTCATCAGGTTTAACACCAGATGATCAGAGGAAGATTCATCGCGGCCCTTATCAGGATTTGTGACGGTTTGTGTGTTTGCGATTGTGTTTGTCAAACTCAGTGTGTAACATGTTGCCTTTAACCAAGCTGTTCTGAGGGGGAAAACGTGCCACTGTTGCTGCAAATACTGGCAACAGTCCCAACCACCAGCCACTGGATTCAGTAGTAAAAACTTGCTTGGTCCTCCATGTTGCCTTAGAAATAATGCACAATAAGAATGAATGTTGGTTCTTTGTGATAAGACGACGTTTCCTTGACCTAATTCCATATAAGGTGAAGGTGATGCGCTAACAGTAAAACATCGCTCGTGTCATTTGCAGGAATGTTCTTGCACTGTCAGATTTTTGGCATTTAGATAAAAGTACAATTTTTGTAAAAAAAAAGTTTTTTTTCTTTTTATTTTATCTGCTTGATACGTTGACTTATTTAATGAGAACTTTAAAAATGATTTTGAACTTGATGAAGTTTCAGAAATATGCTCCAGAAAATGAAGTTACGTCTGTTTGGGGTCTCGTGGACTCCGTCCGTAAAACATGGTTGAATAAAATGGATTTTCCTACGCTCTATTTGATTTGTGTTGACTTTTTTTTAGCAGCACTGCTAAACCAAATTAGTCTCATCTGGATTTCTGTTATTTACCATGAGGTCTGTCTGGGGTCAAACATAATGAACTATGCAGACTAACATACTGTTATCTGTCATCTGTTGTCTATCTACAAGACAAAAATCTGAAATATTCCCCTATTTTGTGTAACGACATGCTTTATGGTATTTCCAGTGTTATATCACCATCAAATGTGCAAAACTGTCTTGGAAGAGAAGAGTTACCACTTAAAGCCTTATCTTATTATTCAAAGGAAACAAGATGAGTCGCCATGGATACAAGCAGCCGTAATGAGCTTCCTCCGGTTTGGTGGCTGGGCTCAGCATTAAAGATAAGTTTGGGGAGCTCTGACGTCCGGAGGGAGCTCGCAGTAGAGCAGCTGCTCCTTCACGTAGAAAGGAGTCAGTTGAGGTGGTTCAGGCAACTCCCTTTGGAGGCACAACCCCAACTGGGAGGGCAACCGAGGGTAGACCCAGAGGGATCACATATCTCATCTTACGACTACGGATGCTGCAAATAGAGACGTATGGAATACCCCGTTCAGCCGGCTGCCACCGTGAGCCGACCTTGTATAAACAGGCGAAAACGGATGGATGGAAAAAAATTGGTAGTAGCTACTACTTTTACACATAGAGCATTGGGATTAAACAATGACGACTTAAAGCCAATATAAAAACAAAACCAGGGTTAATAATAAAGCAATTTATTTGCCAAATAAGAATGCCTATACAGTATATACAGTACATACGACTGAATACTACCAGGAAAATGCATGGCAAACAAAAGTAGATGGACTCCCAGACTGTATGGAAAGTGAACAATCATAATTTTATTCTGTAACACACGCAGTGATATAACGAGGGATTCCTGACCCCTCTGGGCAATTAAATATACACAATGCATTACCTATATAAAACAACAATACTCTGTACACCATTGTATGTAAAATACTATTGCACAACCCAATAAGTCCCACAACATTTCTCTATATTTGAATTCAAGCAAGGCCTTGCTGCTTAATTTTGTTAAAATAATAAAATAATGTATTTTGGCAACTCCACCACCACTCAGATGTTTGATTCTTGCTGCGGAGGAGGAAAAGTTCTCCTGCGTCGTTTCCCCTTGTTTACCAGTGGACACATGAAAGTGGTTGATACGCCTGATGATGCAAAACTAAGAACTGTTGAAAAGACAAAGGTATTTACACTGATGGATGAACACTTGGAGGTGCATGGCTTTCTTTACAGTGTGCGTTTTACTGGTGTGTAGGTCGACGCCAAGAAGACCTTGTCGCTCCTCTTCAAAGTTTTAGTCAGGAGAACCTGTGAAACCAAACACCTCAGGTCCTCGCTCCTCTCCGGCACCGCGACACTCGGCGGACTCCTCTTCGGAAAAGTTCCACACGGAGGTCGGCTTTACCTTCTCCCGCTGTCAAGGGCTCACTCCTGTTCCTCCTCCTCCTCCTCCAGGAGCTCCTCGATGGCATCCATCTGAGGCCTGGAGCACACCTCGCTCATCGGGGCAGAGTCCTCACCCTCCACCACCAGCTCATTGGACATCTCAGTATTTTTCTGTGGAAACGGCAGACAAGAAAAAATGCAAAAAAAAAAGAACACAGAATAACTGAATAATCCTTTCCTCACATGAAGATGGATGTATTTAGGAGCATGAAGAGTCCCTGAATCAGATGACCTCATTAAATGATCCTCCTGTTGTCAGCCCTAACTCATTACAAACTAAAATAATTGGAAGGTTGTGACGACAGTAAATTACATGATTACATGATTGATTTAATAAACTGCACTCAGAGAGATTAAGAAGAAAAACGGATGAAAAAAAAACAAGCCAAACTTAGTTCTTTGAGAGGAAGCAAATTAACTTCAAACCATAAATACATCATGTGTAAATCTCTAATGCAACACATGTGAGTCAATGTGCAGAGAAAGCTTTATTAACTCTTGATATTAAAGGAATAGTTGCAGAGTTGGGGAAGCAAATGGGCGAGGGGGTGTCCTGGTGATTCTTGCATGTGACTCAGAATCGTTGTCTCGTGTCATTCCCCATTTTGTTTCCTGTTCTCTCCGTGCATTTTATTTATAGGCACATTCTGGATGAAAAGTCCCCTTTAATTAAACTAAACCATAATTTAAATTCCAACGAGACACGTGCGCCATCAAAATAGCTGCCCTCGGGGTTCACACAGTGTCAAAGAAGGTGAAGAGAGAGAAATCATGGATCCAGCCTTCTATGTGGATCAATGGTTCCACTCTACCACCACGTCTCATGGTAATCCATCATTGACAAAAATGGTCATAAATGGCCTGGGAAAAAAAAATCCTGAATCTCCCTTTTTATTCGGATCCATTCTAAAATTTACTGAGTTCTTCCATACTTATTGACATAATGGATTAGTTTCTGTTGCATCCCTATTCAAACTAAACAGGATGATCATGGTAACTGAGGGACACACCTGGTTCAAAATGGCTGCAGAAAGCATATAATAAGAAGAGCACTCTCATGCTTGCAAATGCGGAAAAAACCAGGTGTTCTCACCTGTTGCCGATAAACATAGCAGGCTGCTATGGCAACCATTGTCGACTCCCCTATGAAACCGGCCAGTAGGGATCCAACCCCGAGCGTGGCCCCGTGAACCCTGGAATACAAAGGGATTGTATCAAATTTTTAATTTAGAATTTCACAATTTAGAATAATAATTTATAATAATGATATAATTCTACTTAGAATCTAAGACAAAACCTTCTTCCTGTTTGATCTTCAATAAAAAAAAAAAGAATATAAACATAGATTTTACAACACAACACTATGAAATAACAGTAAGCCTGAGTAACACTGCTGATCTTTGTGACCCTGACTGTGTTCTCTGCAGTGATGACTTACCCCATATAAGGCAGCACAACTAGACTGGCGATGAGGACAATGATGCGGAGAGCTGAGCTGGGGGCCAGCACAAAGGTCTTTTTCAGGGTCATGAGCCATCCAGTCAGATGAGCCCGAACAGTCACTGCAAAAACAGACACACACTCTCACAAAGTGGAAACATCACCCCACTGGTCCGAGCTACGCCACGGGGTTAAAGCCACAGCGGGAAGGAGAATCCAGCTGGACACTGATGCTGAAAAAAAACAACATCTCATCGAGTGTCTTACCTGGCAGCGGAAAAAAGGAGAAAATCCGGAGCGGGACCACGCACAGCTCAGCGAAAGCATACTCCACTCCAATGACATCAACCAGGATCTTCTCTGATACATGAGGAGTCCAAAACATCACAAAACAAAGCTGGACACAAAACGAACAAAAGCAAATTCATTTACAATAGAGTCGCCTGAGCATGGCTCATTAGATTTCATTAGTTCATTAACTCAAGTGGTTTCGGATTGAACGCGGCCCTTTGAAGCTCACATAACATAAGCGAGTGAGCAAACCGCATGACAGACAATGATATTATTTCTGGAAGCAGTTCCCGAGGCACGTGCGACATTATCGAAGCACCTCAAAGCTATAACTGTATTATAAGACCATGGAGGGGGAGGGGGGGGGGGGTGTATAACAGATCAAACCTGTCTGATCTGAACATGAATAAAACATCCATTTGTTTAAAATTGTATGAAGACAGTTTCCTGCACTCCAAATAAAAAAAACAACATTTTTTTTAAACAGTGAGGCCCAGAGATCCATAAAAGGTGTTTTTCTGGTTCCAGTCTAACTGACTTCACTCTTAACTCACAGTCACACAGGTTGTCTTGTTCTGTCAGCTTGGAGCTGCTTCCTTCTGTTAAGACCTGATTCATGTAAAGACATGCAAACAGATCTCTCCAGACCTCTCCCCCCTATTTGCCAATTCATCCTCTGGGTCTTCCCCATTCCTGTCATTCAAAGTAAAGTTCACGCATAAAGGGCAACGCAATCTTATGCTTTCTAGAAGGCCGACTCACTTATACGTCCCTCTCAGTTCTTCTCTTCTCTTTTAATAAAGCTCATCCCTGTCTTTTCCAGACAGTTGCACCATTTCTCATTTGGAACCATGCAGAAGTGGCTTTGGGTAAAACTCTCCATGCGTAACCAGGCCCAGGAAGTTGAAAACTGCTGGTTTCACCACTCTTTCCTAAGCAAACTTTCTATTTCGAACCTTGCCTTCAAAAATCTCTTGAAGACCTACGTCATAGGATAATAATCTTCTCAGCTGTATCCTTCTATATCTATATCCTAACATTGTGTCACTTGTGTCAGGTGGAAACGCGGAACTTGAGTGAACTGTCTGAGGCTAGAGATGCACAATGTGTATTTATTTTTTTTCAACCTCAACCGATAACCAATATTTACCCGTTTCTCATGGACGCTACTGATAAGACAACTTTTTGTATTCCCCCCCCCCCCCCTCTCTAAAAACTTGTCGAACATGTATTGCAAACTGTAATAATGATGCTTCAGCAGCTGTGTGGCTCTACAGCTCAACAACAACAGCTTTGCTGCAGTGGTTCTTCTTCTGTGTTTATTGGCAGATTGCAAACCAACTTTAAAAGGCGCATACCACCATCTACTGTTTCATTACGTCAATGAAAGCAATTTAGCTCTATTTTATTATCAAATGATAATAATTGGGCCAATAATTTATTAACTTTTATAAATATCGTGGATCCTTACCTCGGCTTTACCTTGATTTACTCTTGCTTGATTTGCAGCTCATTTGTGAATAAATTATTTTATGCTGCCAACACCGAGTCATACTTACAGTCATACATACAAACAGGCCCTAAAATATTTTGAGGACTGCGGTGCAAAAATCACCTACAGTAATTCCATAAACATGTCACCATCTCACTGTTTTGTTTTTTATTTACATCTGTAGTTGGAAATGACGAATTGCGCAAAAGCCTTGTGTGAGCTTTTGGATCCCCTGAACGAAAACTAAAGGAATAGATTACCTGTAACTGATGATTTCATTTGGTATCACCGTACCACATATCATTATTTTAGCAATGTGGAGGCATATAATAATTAATTTGTGCGGCTGAAGTAAAACCTCCCGTGACTCAGCTGTGGTTTCACTAAACAAGCTGACACATCCATGCTCACTGCCTCAACATCCTAAAAACAGTCTGCCTTCAGAGGGTGAAATTATTTGTTACATAACAATATTTAGTTCCTTTCCCAAATGCACCTTGCTTTCTTCTTCTTCTGCTCTTTCTCATCTTGTTGTCTTTGCTTCAGCTGTAATCAGAACAAGCCCTGGCATGAGTGCCGTCAGCTCGTCTATGCAAACAGGTCATATCTATCTGCCTGCTGTGCTGCGCTGCGCACACACACACACACACACACACACACACACACACACTCACACACACTCACACACACACACATCTCCTGTATGTTTACAGCTCCATATCTGCGGTGCCATTCTCCACCTCTTTCTCCTCCTCCCTAAAAGAACCAACTATGGCCACAGACTTCCTGTTTTGCAGGCTGTTAACAGAACTGGGGCAAAGGCTACATTCACTTTATATCAGTGCATTAATGTTGAGTCAAAGATCATTATGATCAGAGACACTGGATTACGTATAATGCTGCTGCTGATCTGCTGACACGATTATTATTACGGCTTGTTGAAAAGCAAAAAGATTCTGCAGCAGTGTGCATAATGTGACTGCAGCACTCACTACTAAGGGGAAAAAGTTCACCTGCGAGGAGCTTTTGGAATGTGTTCATTGGTATGTTTTATGTGAATGCCTGAGCTCTTAAAGCTTGGGTGAGTGTTTAAAGGGGGACGCAAAGCTCTCTAATGTGACTCCCTCTGTCTGCAACCTGAAACCACAAGACAGCAAATGAGAAGTGCATGCAGGAGACCTACGCCTGCAACTAAGTTGAACGTGGGCAAGTGAACCAGTGTAACGCGAGACCTTTTCTTTTAGGACTTTGACATTTTGCATTTGTTTCTATTCAGGAGAGAATCACTGACAGCGTTCCCTGCAGCAAGCTTTGCAAAAACCATGTCACACACATGTTTCTGCAGAACGCTGCACCGGTCGGGTTAATCTTGGAGCGGAACGACAGACACACATTATCACGTAATCTGGGACACAGCAAGATTAGAAAAGGGTAAACATAGAGGAGAGCCTGTGTTCTGAGGAAGACCTTTTGCATGATAGTGATGTGTTTTTCCCTTTTTGTCTTTTTTTTAATATATAATCTACTATCATCAGCCACTCCATAGATTTATCATTATCAAAAATAAAACATAATATAAAGCATTTACTGTCAAAAGTATATGGATGTATGGAGTATAATTAGGCATTTTTGAAAGAAAAACAAGTCGCTCTTTATGAGGTTGTTGTAAGGCACCATGGTAGGACAACGGCACCTATAGCAGGATAGATCCTATATCCTATAAATAAGGTGAAGAACAGCTCAGGCTGTAAACAAATACTCTGCCATGCCCATTATGAAAATGAATACTGGGAGTTCTTACTAGCAGTATCAGCTTTAGAAATGCCTAAAGAGAAACAGGATGATTTTTACATAGTCAAAAATACACCTCAGTTTCCCAGAGTGAGAAGTACTGTATTCAAAGTGCTTACTTTGTCTGACAAATGGTCCAAACCCCTGAGAATTAACATCTTTATTTGAATTTATAATGATGTAATAAGACAAAAGCTGCAAATCCTCATATTTGAGAACAACATCCAGATAGACATTAAAGACGATTTCACAGACCATGAAAACAAACGGTTAACCACACCTTCTTTCTGAGCTATTTAATGCCATATTTTGAGGATATAACCAGTCAAGTTATGTGAGTGGAAACAAAAAAATAAAAATAAATTTTGAAAAAAAAAATTTTTTTTAATAAAAATAAAAATAAAATAAAAAAATGTCACCCTCATCTTACCGTGAGTGATAAAGCCAAGCAGCAGAATGTAAACTTTTTAATGTGTGACTTGGCGACAGGGCTGCCAGCGTTTAGCTTGTTGCTGGGATTGTTCTGTTGGTAAGAGAGCAATATTAGTGTCATAAACAACACAATCTACAATAAACTGTTCCCACCGCAGACATGAGCAGTGCTAGGTTTGTCCGGATTACCTTGTCAAAGGCGGGGTACACTGCTCTCAGTTCGGTTAACCAACCGTAGGGCATGTGACCCACAGGGTATGTGGCTGTGAGGACAGCCACGGCCTGGAATGACAAAGACACAGCTGCTATAAGTCATCGACACGCCACCACTTAAATGTTGAAAATACCACACGTAGGATGCACAGCTAAATTAATGACAGGTGCCTTACAATAGTAGCCATGAAAGCAACACGTGTGTCTCTCACTTTCCCACAGTGTGCCGGTATTCACGGGTTTATGATGGAATAACAGCCCCGATCTTGTTATTGTGTCCCAAACAACAACGGGCAGTGTCAGGCTTTACGCGGCAACAGTAGGGCCACGTAGGAATGTTTTCACTCAGTGTAATCATGGCCTGAGTTTCACATGAACATGGTGAATCACCCAAACCACTGGCAGCCAGTGTTGTCATTGATTTCCAGTTCATTCTGGTAAACAGCTTTGTATTGTCTCTAGTCGTTGGGGTCTCTGTAAGCCAGAAAGCTCCAGAGGGAGTTTGTTAGCATCTAGCACTTCATCTGGAATACCTTGAGGGAAGAATTAGTCCGTTGGCTTCATGTAGCAGGAAAGAGACCTTAAACAATACTCTATAAGTATACTACTGGCACAAGTGAGTAATCTGAAGCAGCTTTATTAACAACACCCAAATTAAATGGAAAAACAAATATCAAACAAAAGCGAAACTCCTGAATCATACATGACAGACGGACATTATAGGAAAACCCCATATTTTGGAGACGAGCACTGCAGATATATTTGGCAAATTAAATTCGTACTACACTCACCTCTGTAGCGTCAGAGGTCCCCTTGAGGTCGCGAGACACAAAGAGGTTGACGATGGGTCGGCTGATGCGCTGAGTGGCCAGGATGAGGGCCAGGGGCCACCAGAAACTCAGCATCTTTTTGATTGTGGCATCGCCCTGAGGATCAAAACACGCCCGTGTAATAGTTCTTGTTTTATAAAGGACAAGCCTTTTTGTTTGTTATTACAAAATGTAAGTTCAGGTCATTTAACATGTAAATAACACCAGTAGAGGTCCAAAAAATCCTCCTGTCATATTTTTCTCTTTTTCCTGGAGGAGAAAACTTGTAAAAAAACAATGTAACAGTAAAAAGGCAGCACTTTTACCCCCACATCAAGTCCACTGGAGTCTGGGATTTTGTCATGAATGTTACAGTAGTAACCCAGGCCGACAATGCTGAAACGAACCAAGGCACCCATATACAGGGAAAGGATGGGGATGAGTAAAGGCTCCACACACTCTAGGTTACTGTGGAGGAGAATGGCCACGAACACAATCTGCAGGCAAGAACGGCAACCATGAAACACCAGAAATCATCCTCTGCAAAAAAGTTGCTTCAAATGCATTGAAATAAAATGAAGGGACTTACCTGGGCCACAACATCAGAGATCGAGGCTGAGCCCACTATGACACTGTACTTGTGCTTGAGAAGTATCCCTGCATGAATCCACGCCTTCAAACAGAACAACGGACAGAGACATAATTGCAAGACACCAAGCATTAAAAGGGAAAACAAATGCTCGACCGCAGCAGCTTGACAGGCTTTATATCACTTTAAAGCAGGGAATACACCTGCAACCACAATGAAACCAGGATTAGAAACCAGTTTATCTGTAGGTCAGGTGTGTTTGCATTCATGCTCGCATGACTTCTCATGCAGAATAATCCTGCTGTAATGCAATACTCACCATTGCATCCAACAATGGGAACGCAGCCAGGTATAAGAAAGCCTTTCTTGTCTTGTGGCCCACAGATTCATCCACATGGTGGAGCTTATTTATGATGTAATATCCTAGATCTGTGTAAGCTATAGAAAAAAAAACAAGAATAGTTGGTGAACTGAGGTTAAGGAGATAATGTCTGTCCTGCCCTTATTATTTTATAACAGCAGGGATTTCTCCAAGACAGAAATCTGTCAGGGTGTGCTTCAATCATCACTTCACTTTTACAGGGTGTGGTTTAAGCGCAGAGTCACAAAAGACAAAACAACCCTAAATCACACACCTATCAAGATATGAAGGACGAATGCAATGGCCCCGGCCGTCACCATGCAGAACACGGCCTTCCGTCGGTCCCTCTTGCTGTTGACAAACACCAAGCCCACATTCTTGAAGTCGCTCATGGGTCCGGTGAAGAACTTCATCAGGGAGTAGGCCAGACCATAGCTGGCCAGCATTTCAACTGCATCCTCTTTGACTGTGGCTATGCCCCTGTTGAGGGCCTGGACAGTGATATCACAGGGTGGGGATAGGTGTCAGGAAATGAGACAGCACACATGTGGAAGTAACATGACCATGACTTAGCATGACTCCATCTCTGGTCAGATGGAAATTGAGACTCCATCACGAATGCGACACTATTTCCTGTTTTATGAGTGAATACAGTCATGTGACACAATAAAAAAAAATAAGACCTTTGACTATGCAGCAAAGCAGCGGCTGCCATCACAATCACAGCCCAGAATTATTTCCATTCATTCTCACCTACAGAACAGCCACTATAGATGCCCTTTTCCTGTGCCTGACACGCGCTGCTATTTATACCAGTTAAGCGAAGCCATTACATAAGCTTAATCCTGACATCTCCCAGCTTCAGGGAGATATTTTCCCTCTCACACTATCCGCCTTCAAAAGAGAGCACGTCAGTCATACATGGCTGAGAGAGGACAAGAACAGGGAAAATACGACTGCAAAAATCAAATAATGCCGGTCACATCATCAACCGCCACCATTTACAGGACAGAGACCTTGACTCAGATTTACTGATTAATCAGAAGACAAACAAATCACAGGCAAACAGAGAGGTGGAGAATACAGATTTACAAAGGTGCAGCTCAGAGCATTTGGAAAATATATATATATATATATATGAGAATAAACAGGGGGGTGGGGTCTCCTCTTCCTAAATAATGTATAGAATAAAAAGCTTATGGATACCTTCACAGTAGTTCTCAGCCCACCAGCTAAACTAGCTCTGGGTACAAGTGAACACAAGCTTTCTCTGGTAAAACGGTCGAAATATTCAGCGTCAATGTGGAGAAATGGTGTCAAAAATTGATGCTCGGCAGCAGCAGCAGTGGTTGAGACGCTAAAAAAAAACAACACACATCTGACAGAGGCGAAATAAGCGCGTTAACGCCGTTAGCCACTGCTAGCAAAGCTGCTGTCATTCGCTTTTGACCTACAGCGCAATACGAGGAGTATTACGGTGTTATTACCTGCTCCCCGAGGTCGATGGCAACATTGGTGATGGCCAAAGGCACCAGAAAGCGGATGAGAGGCCAGTAGGGACTGAGGGATGGAAACTCCACCATAGTAAAAGCCGAGATGACAGAACGAGGGGCATCTGCCTCGGTCTTGGTTGGTTAAAAAGAAAAGATATGCGGCTAGCAAGCAGTCAAAGAAGCGCTAGTCTAGCGAGAAAAGGAGGTTAGAGTTGTGCAGCGACAGGAGCCGAGGCGCTCCTGTAGCGGCAGCGCTTCACTGAGCTTCGATGCTGCTGAGCGGAGAAGGTCAACGGAAATTTCAGAGCGGCGCATCTTCCTCCCTTATCATCGTCAAGGGGGAGGGGGGAGACACAGGGTGACATCAAACAGCGCTGAATCTGAGCGAGGAAGCGTCCCACATTATAGAGATTAATATCAAATCTGAAATGAGTCAGATTGTTCGTCTAGCCCCGCATTTGACTGCGCCCGTGCGCCGCAGTCCGGTTGTTGACGACTCTCGCCGAGCCTTGAACCAATTGGTGGCGCCGCACGTGGGCCAGGCATCCCGAGCGTGACGTCATCACCGAGTCTACATCTAGGTTTTTATTATCACTGCCCGCACAATGTATGTTTACATTAAAGCAGAGCCACACATAGACGCTATCACCAGTATTCAGCAGGTTTTGTCATTGTGTGTGTGCACATATTTTATGGGAAATATAATTTCTGTATGTTCAAGACTCCAAATATTGGGACATTTTTGATTGTCAGCTGAATAAAACACGGTTTACATGGTGAAAACCACCCATATGCCACATTCTCTATTCTCTATTCATCTATTTTAACGTTTGCTCCCATATAAGCTTTTCTGTTTACACTGTAGCCCTCCTCTAGGGAATAAAGGTGTATTTAGAATAAACAGATAAGGCTTGGTATGGCAATAACTAGTGAAGTACTGATTCCTGGTGGACAAATTAGGTAAAATAGTTTGCAGGACACATCTGTTTCTGTTTGTGTTAGATGCAAATAATTGGTGTGTGATGTTGTGAGTGTGAGAGCATTGATTAAATAAACCAGAAAAACACACTGATCCCTAAAATTGACTATTGGAATTGTAATTTTGTGTTAATTTACCATATACTCCATACAGAGATTGTATTTCTGAGCTGCAGCGGCGCAGTGGAAAAGTGGTTAGCACTGTTGCCTCACAGCAAGAAGAAGGTTCTGGGTTTGAATTCAGACCTGGGGCCTTTCTGTGTTGAGTTTGCATGTTCTCCCTGTGTTTACTGTGTTCCCTTCCTGGCTTCCTCCCACAGTTAAAAAACAAACATGTAATTTGGGTGAATTTGTGACTGTAAAATGTAAGATTGAATTTAAATAGAAATGCTGAGTTGACCTAATTCAGTTTTTAATCAAATTGTTAATAACACTCATTTTATTTTAGTTACTTGTACTTTGGCATCAAGAAAACTGTCAAACTCAGTTTCATTGCGTTTGGTTCTTTTAAACAAACCAAGTCCTGGGAACTTTTGCTTTTATCAGTACTTAGTTACATCCCACAATGTAACTCAGTATGTTACTCTTGTATTTAAGTACCCCATAAATTAGGGCTACTTTCCTTGAATAGCCTGTTTTCTGTTCATACCACTTTTTACTTGTCCTCCACTACTTTTCATGATAAACAGCCCTTTTGTTATGTGAGAAAAGTTGGATAAATGGTGCTTTTGTTTTGTAAAACTCTACTCAGGTATTTCCTGTCACAGCTTCTAAAATCTTTAATTCACACTCAGATCTGTTACATGAATGTTCTTAACAGTTGTGACAATAGCACACACCAGAATAGATTCACATATACTTGTTCTGCAGCTGTCCTGTTCAATGTTGGGTAACTGATGTTTTTTGCCATTATGAAATTAAATGTTTAATAACAGTTGAAACAACCAAACTACGTACTGTGGTTTTGCACAATGGAAAAATAGATACTGTAGCGTGTTGGGGATAGGCGAGTGGAGTTTCCCAGCATACCTTGAGACAATGTGTTTAAGGCCATAAGCCCAAGTAACCTGTGTTTAAATGTGTTCTGTATAATTTTCAGTTAAGCAGTAATTAGTTCTTTAGAAATTTTTCAATAGAAAATGGTTAGTTATACAACACCATTCATCATGAGTTAAGTCTTTCACACGGTCAGTGACGTCCCGCCTGGGTGATGCAAGAGGGTGATAAAATAAATTTGTGTGATGTATTGTAATAACAAGCACTCCAGTGCAAAAAGCAAATCATTTTGTCAAATTCATGCAATTAGATGCAACATGCTACAATACTTTTTAGGATATTGGTAGTTTAAGTTATCACAATAACAGTAAGCAAGCTAATTCAAGTGTTACACACACAAAACAAAGAAGTGGGTCTGAGTATCGCACACTTAAAATCTCAAGTTTACTTTCCTTAATTTATCTATGGCAATGACTTTGCATACTATTTTTAAGTAACTCAACTTATTAGATTTTACAGTCCAATGCTTACTTGGTTTATGTCCAATACCAGCTGGGATATGCTTCAACCCCCCTGTGACCTTGCAAAGTACTTTTGTTTATATCTAGAGTGCACATTGGAAGAGTGATCAGCCAATAAGACCAATTTGATTCTTATCCATTGAGATTTCCTCCTTATATAGCCTTTAATTATGCAGGAAGGTTAAAAGCTCTTTGTCACAAAGATGTGATGGCCAAAGATAAACATCCTCATCAATGGGAATTTTTGCTAAATGGAAAAAAAAGAAGTAATTTCACAATTGAGATTCTGATTTAATTATGAAAATTTCAAAAATAGGAAATTGCTCAGATTTCGTGCAGTCTTTCTTAGAGTGTAAACCTCCCATTTTTCACCTTAATAATAATAATATATTATATATTATATAATATATTATATATAATATAATAATTAATAATATAGTTTGCCAAGTGTTTTGGTCAAAATTGCTTATTTAATTTACCCATGAATGTCAGATGTGACATGTTGGCCATCTACGTTCCCTTTCACACACATAAGTGTGTTGATACTTCCTGTTTTTGGTTAGTGTGAAACATGACACTGTTGTAGTGTAAAGAGCTGTGAGTAAAATCTACAACGCGAGCAATGTTCATTCAAAACACGGAGTTGTTTATGCGTCAGCTCGGTGCCTGAGGGATGTTCTGTAGTGATTTTAACAGTTGACTCAGCCTTTTATTAGCAGACATGCCTTTCCTTGGCAGCTATAATCAAAATCATGTGTTTACCAAGGAGTGATAGATCCCAAAGCTACAGTCTAATTCCTTTAACAGTGTCAGGATTCTTTTATTACATGTGCAGTTGTCACAGTTCACAGTGTTCTCGGTAATAGAAGACTTTGTGGATTTCATTTCCAAGCTGATTTTTCAGTGAAAGTGAGTTTAGTACAGCATGTATCCCCAACTCTCACACTCTGTGGGGTAATTATGGGTAACAAAACAAAGAGCATTGCTCAGTTATCGCTCTGTCAATGTGTTTGGGTGTCAGGTTGTGTTTGCTGCAAGAGCCAGAACCCCAAATTAGTTAACATATATATCCATATATTACAAATAATGCATACATCTATAATAATAGCATTTAGTTTAGCAGAGTGTTGTCCTTACAGTTCTTACAGGAGGTGGAAGCTTTGGATTAGATCACTAGTATTAGCATGTTCATTTAGGTATTCACATTCCAAGAATTAGAAAACCATGTTTGCAGTTTTATATACTATATACTATACTATACTAAACCCCTGATTGTGTGGTTTAGAGATATCACAACATTTTCTTTCTTACCCAAGTAGGAAAAAAAACCTGTTTTATGGGATTCCAGGGTATCACATGTCTTTTATCCCAGTAATCTATATTCTCAGCACATTTAGAGGGCATAACATACATTACATTACAATGCAGTAAATATTGACAGTCAGAGATCAGAAATCTAGATTGAAGGAGTTGTTGATGTTTCCTAAATTTGAACAATACGTGCAAGAATTGACTTTAAGAAAATTGTTCATTTGAAAATACAGAACAGCCTTAGATAAAAACGTGGTAGTATTTGTTGAAACAATGAATGAAAATGAAATAAACCTCAAATCTGCTCCTACATCACAAAACTAGGAAGAGAGCAATACTGTCAAGTAAGGATTTATATTTTCACTCTACTTTATAATGAATGATGCATTTTAGGTGATACAACATGTCCATCTAGTGGCCATTTAGGGTGCAGACAGCTCTTCTCAACAATTACTGATTTAGATCATCAGACAGATCCGGTCAATTTTCACACTCTTGCATACACACCAACCATTGCTTCATTAACTTATAGCCTAGTGTACTGTCTGCTCTACATAGGCAGAAACTAAATATTAAAGAACTCGGATTGGAATCACAAATGATCAAGACTTTCGAACGTTTGAGCAAGAAATGTAAACTTAATAAACAGCCCCTTCCTTTTGGACCCCTGGGTCCAATGCCCAGAGGGCAACATCTCTCCTATACAAGAAACATTAAACAGAAAGGATAGATGATAACACAGATGTCAGACAATCACTCACACTCACATTCACACTTTTGGGCTATTTAGAGTCAATGATCGACCTATATTCCATGTTTGTGGACTGTGGGAGGAACCCATGGAGACATGGGGCAAGAAGAAGCTCATATTAAAGTTGATTGTCTAGCTGTTGAGACATTTCAGTCTGGACAGCAGTGGTGGATCCATGGATTGACATGACCATCCACACCCGTACTTAGGTCTGTATGAGGCTGTGCAGTATGAAAAATTTGACTTAATCAGATGAGGTGCATTTCAGGGAGTGGAATCCTTTATTTTAGCAAAGATTTAGCTCCAAATAGAGCAGCTGACACTGCAGGGAGGGAGCAAATCATTACATGTTAGTCATCAACGAAACTGCAGAGAGAGGGGATGAGAGAAAGGATGTTTAGTCACACATCTTCACACACATCTAGCTTTGTGAAAACTAGATCCAGCAGATGACGTTACTGGAAATTAAGGGCAATTCATTTGTCCTTCCTCAGTTTGTCGGTGCAGTATTCATGTTCCAGATGTTCCTCGACAAGTTTGCATCATATGGAGCATCACATGTGCTGCCGCAGAACACATTGCAAACTAAGGTGGCACTCAGTATAGAACACATCTCCACCAAGGCTGAACAATCCTGAACAATCCTGAACAGATCTGTTTAGCTTGGCTGGTTCATGCCCCTCCACAAAATTTTAGTCCAGCGTGCCGCGCCTTGGACTGTTATAGAAAGTTATATTTTAAAATATCCTGGATCTGGCCCGCTGTTTGGATGTGCACCAAAATGTAATATCAGGAAAAAGCTTTCCTAATATGTGCCCCACCCTTAAGCAAAGCTTTGTGGAATCGTTTTTTTTTTTTGCAATATTAGCGAAAATGCTGAAAAAAGGCCCTGAACTCTCCTGCATCTGCCCCTTTATCCGGACGCGCTCCAGCATTTTATGGGTTCTTTCCTGACCCATGCACCATCTTTCCGCTGGGTTACAGGGAAATCCTTCAAGTAGCTTTTGTGTAATCTTGTGTAAACCAACCAACGGGCCTTGGTCAAGGTAGAACACAACTACAACAACTCACATTCAGAAGTATAGCTGGCCCCTATATGATTGCTGCTTTTAAAAACTGTCATCATGTTCATTTGCTTTTGTTTCCTCTCCTCTCCTGTCTTTCAGGTCATTGATGTCATCATCTATCTGTGCACAACACCCGACAGTTGGCATCTCTGATGCTGCAGGTGTGTACCATTTCTGGCAAAGGTTACTTGAGAATCTGGCTGACCCAGTTGTCTCAGAAAAGTACAAATTCATGTAGCAGCATAATCCCTCATGTTGATGGTACAGACCTGACTAGACTTACCACAGGGTGTAATATTCACCCACACTATTTTGAGGACTGAATTAGCTCTGTGGCAACAGGTGTTCAGATCATTACTTTTGATACTGTACTTATATTCTTGTAAGTGTGAGAACGGCGACGTGGTTTTAGACACAGATAATTTTAGTATGAAGCTTTTATATATATCCTGTACCACAACAAAGCACAAACTGTTACTCTGTTTTTAGGAGCCAGTTGCATCCGCCAGGTTACTTCATGTTTTCACCGGCGTCTGTTTGTTGGTTCGTTTGACGAGTGCTTGACAGATTTTCATGAACCTTATTGGAAGGGTTTGGCATGAGGCAGGGAATGAATCCGGATAAAGGGCCGTTTTTGTCAATCACACATAAACTGCTTGACAGATTACCATGAAAGTGATGGTGGGGCATGTTCTGAGGAAGAAACCATCAAATTTTGGAGTGTATCCTCATAAAAGGGCGGATTCATGGATTTGCATGAGGGAACCAAAAGCAGAGTCTTTTCAAAAATCACATTTTCATTCATATCCTAATTTTACTTCCATCATGGAAAAGGTTTTCTTCCGCATCTGTTTGTTATGTTGCTCTGCTGATATTTCAGTGACACACCTAATACACAGAGGCAAAGGGGAGCCTGTTATGATATGGATATCTTCATGAGGTTAGAATAATTAGAATTTGGATTGAGGTTTAATTTAATTAAAAGGGACTGTTGGGCCTTGGCGGAGGTATGAGCTCTTTTAACAATGTTTTCTTCCTGTTGACATTGTCATTTTTATGCTAAGTGAATGTGACTATTAAAAAGAATTGTTGTCTTCATCTCATTATATTATGTTATTTCTTCGTGTTATTATCTGTAGTGGCAGGAAATCTATCACAGGGAGATCATCTGCATTTTAAGAATAAAATACCAAACTGTGAGTCATGTACTATAAACATGCTGCAGGTTAGGGTTTGGTCAGGTTCTGTCGCTGTTAAAGGCCATGTCAATAATTGTCTGTGTCGATAATTAATGACACAATTAGCTGTTGAGTAGTCGGACCAAAAATGTGCCAGGCTCTCATTCTTGACTGCTTAGCTGGCAGCCATCTTTCAACGAGTAAGCTGAACAACTATTGATTTTCTGCTTCATACTAAGGCGTCATGCTGAACTGTGTCCTCGCTGGATGAGATTGAATGCACCCTTTAACTGTCTGCTGATGTGTGAGCCCTTTGCTGTATGAATGACCTGAAGTGCAGGTGTGTCAAATTCTACCACATGACATGATGCAAACTTCTCAGGCAAACCAGTGCCTTGTGACATGGTAATACATTCTCACTCACTCTAATGGTTGTACAGACAGATTATGCTGATTGTGCTGAATGTATGGGAGACCACAGAACACAGGATGTTGGATTTGTGGTCAGAGATGAGGGAGGTTGAAAAATGCTGCCTCTGAGTCAAAAGGAAGGTGCCCCTAATGTGGGAAATCTCCCTCAGGAGTAATTCAACGGTTAAACACTGTATGTCACAATATATGGACATTAATAGTAATTAATGCTGTTCTATGTGCTTTAATAATATACATTACCTGTAACTGTCAAACAGTATTTGTGTTCACATTTTGCACATTTCCATATATTATTTAATTTGGACTTATTTATTTCATAATGTTTTTTCTTGTTCACCGCCTTTAAGACGGACTAAGGATTTTGGTATGTGTTGCAAGGGGGAAGACTTTAGTGGGACACAAACGTTGCAGCTACGAAACGTGTGTGCATAGTTATGTGCTAAATTGAAGAAATGTCAAGTTAAAGTTATTTACTCCCTGTGGTTATGCGGCCAATGAGTTCTCACTGTAGCTCCCTCCGGTTCAATGACGACAGTACAGTTCTCTTTTACTGGCTTAAATTATTGTGGCAAGACAATAAACTGCCAGTAAAAGAGAACTGTACTGTCGTCATTGAACCGGAGGGAGCTACATTACCTGTTTTAAGTTCACGTGTTACATATAAAAAAAAGTCTTATGTATTATGTTTTCTGCATTCCAGTTTAAAATCGAATGAATACGGGAATTAAGAATTTTTATTTCCTAATCTTTTTTGACGTACACAACGTGCTTGAACAAGGCACTATTTGCAAAACATATCTAATTATGTGTGTCCTTTCCCAAAGCCATAGAGCCAATGGCAAACAAGGAATGAAATGTATGTAGATCTTACTGAATAAGGAAATGTGCATGGATGTTGGACATATAATTCTGTGTAAAATGTGGCCCTTTTGTGCCTCCTGAGTTAGAAAAATCCTAGATCTGCCCCTGACCTTAGCTGACTTTAATCCTTATATTACAGATATTTGCAGCACTTGGTATTAAACTGATTATGATGATGACATGTTATGTAAATAGCACCTTTTTCTATATGCATCACAATATACACAACTTAATGGAAATCTCTGCCCTTGATGGAAAATAATCAGTGTTTTTGTAAACAGAACCTTTGCACTTTACTGTATGTGTGTTGTGTCAGTCCAAAGCAGTGGAACCAGTTTTACAGAGCGAGAGAAAAAAAAAAGACAGTCAGAGCTCAAAAGAGCACCTTCAGTCACCACTTATCAGAGGAAATGATGTCGGTCAGTCTCTGAGCTTCCCTCTGTGTCTCCAGGCGCTCTGAAAACACAGCAATCTAAGAAACATCCGGAGCCGATAACCATAATAACCACAACACGTACAGCTAAATATGATCCACACAGCATCCACATGGTGAGGAAAGGAGAGAAAGGATGGCAGAATGAGTACAGACAGTCATATTAGTTTTATTTTTTTATATCAAGTGATAACAATCTTTTTTTTCTCTGTTCTCTTCACTTCTACTCTCTTTTCTCTGCTATCCTTCATTGCAAGAACCCCGAGGGCAGCCATCTATCTTAAAAAGTTATTGACAGATATGCATGAAACTTTTATCAGAGGTAGACGTCAGGGATGGGAACAGGTGATCACATTTTGGGAAGAATCTGCCCAGAGGGAAAGGAAATGCTCATTCTTGTGCAACAGCTGTTCCCTACAGCAAGGGTAATGGACAGATCCAAAGCCTAGATGTATGTTTTCATGGTGAAAGAATCTGCATACAGGTGCTGCATATAAAGAGGAATGTAACCTGTGGGGAGAAGGGAACCTTTGTAGGGATTGCTCAGCCTCGGTGGAGGTTTGCAGTCTCCAAACGCGCTTGTTTTAATGAAGCGATCCAGTAACCCCAATAAGCAACCCACTGGACAGGCCTAATTTATTACTCTGCTATTTATAGTGTTACACCCTCACCCAAAGCGAACATCTCTCAGTGTCTTAAATGTACGCTCAAGGGATTTAAAGAAAATACCGCTCATTTTTTGGATCAATTTTGGAAAACCTTTTCTCTGTTTTAAAATTGGTTATACATTAATCTATACGACAACAACAAAAATGCAGATGGTAAGCTGTGCATGATCTGATGCAAAATGTGTTGTTTTTTTGTTCAGTCTCTGTTTTTGTTGGGCTATAGATAAAAGGAAGACGATAATCATTAAATAAGGGCCAAGATACTGATTGTTATATTTATAGGACACAGACTACCCAAGATAATTTTCAAAAATAAACAAAGTGGAGTATTTTTTTAATGCCATGAGTGTAGTTTCACTCAATATTTCACTTCATGAATATAATTTGTAGAGTTTTAACTTCACTGTCCGGTCCTGCGGCACTTTGGCCAGCAGAGGGCGCGCCGAGCCCGATCGATCTCCCCCCTTCATAAACAGAGGAGAGGCCACCTCCATCCTCCTGTGATACCCATCTGATTCCTTTAATTACTACCTTCCTGTGGTTAATTAGTGCCAATCTGTCCAACTTAAAACTGAGCCACAATGCGTGACCAGGGGTTCAAACACTATTCCTCACTATGTGTGCAAGTGCACTTATGCATTATCTACAAAACTGCAGTCATCGTGTCTTCTTGCTGAATGTAGCTGGCAGTGCCTGCAGATATGCTCGATCGAGGTAAGCTTCTGCACCTGTGACATTCGCACTAAATTTGCCTGAATTTGATGCACAAACCGTGCAAATCTGGCAACGTGTGTGTGTGTGTGTGGTTTGCACAAAAACACCGTACAGATTTCACGAGACCGTTTGGGATTTGCAGTCATATTTTCGGCGGGGTAGTAGTAAAATACTAGTAGTAAGTACATTAGTATGAGCTGCATGGGAGCTCTACTCGACTGTGACGTCCCTCCTACTTCTTCTTCTCAGACAAAATAGAACCGGCATAAAGAAAAATCCCACTCACTGACGAAACACGGACGAAAGTGCGTTTTCTTTGTTTGAATCAACTTAAATGGCGCGCGGGGATTAATTTGCGCGATAAAAGCGGGAAATTAATTTGTGCTCTGTGAGATTCTTAACGCCGGTGAGTGTTTCGCGGGAAACGTAGCGGAGGGGTTTGGCGGAGGAGAGAGTGAGTGCTGCGGCCGTTTTTATTGCAGCCAGCAGAGTACTCAGCTGTGATTCTCACGCTGCTGATGACAGACTGAGTGTAGTCCTCACCGCCCGCCTGTGCAGCCTTTCAGCTCCTCATTCATGCTTCACACAGACTCACTGAGAACGACTGCAACACCCCCGTGGAAGGATTTAATGTGTCTTTCGTGTTGGAATAACTTTCTTGCCCCTTGTGTCGCATTTTGCGTCGATTTATCTTAAAGGTAAGAGGGGCAGGGGGTTTCTGGAGCTTGCCACAATAGTTTAGTCATATTAGTTTAGTCGCTAGTAGCGGTTTAGTAAAAGGGGCTTCCCCTCTTGCAAATAATTGACTACCATTTTCCCAGTTGAGCACCTGCTGCTGCAGCACTGGTGCATGCATGCAAGGCGTGCAAAGAAGGGTTGATGTTTTGGAGTGGCCATGTGATGTTGCGTACACTTAGTGTTGCAGAGCGAGGCTGCTTTCTGCATTGAACCTGCAAGCCTTCTTCTAATCAGACTTTTTTTTTTCCATTCAACCAGCTTCACACTAAGGAAAACGTCACCATGCCGCTAAATTCAAGTTTGGCTAGTAAAAACTATGACTACGATTACGACTCCCTTCAACCGTATTTCTACTATGATAACGAGGAGGAGGACTTCTATCCTCAGCAGCTTCAGCCTCCGGCACCGAGTGAGGACATCTGGAAGAAATTTGAACTACTGCCGACCCCTCCCCTCTCCCCGAGCCGCCGGCCGTCCCTGTCAAGCCTCTTCCCCTCCACTGCGGATCAGCTGGAGATGGTCACCGAGTTCCTGGGCGACGACGTGGTCAACCAGAGCATCATCTGCGACGCCGATTACTCCCAGACCTTCCTCAAGTCCATCATCATCCAGGATTGCATGTGGAGCGGCTTCTCCGCCGCGGCTAAGCTGGAGAAGGTGGTCTCCGAGCGGCTCGCCACCCTGCACGCCGCGCGGAAGGAGTCGGCGGCCGGTGGTGACTGCGCGGAGCCTGCCGGTGCAACCGCGTGGAGGCTGAACAGCAGCTACCTGCAAGATTTGAACACATCGGTGTCGGAGTGTATTGACCCATCTGTGGTTTTCCCGTACCCGATAGCAGATACGCCCAAGCACAGCGCAGGGACGCCACCTAGTAAGGATTTGGGACTGGATACACCACCAAACAGTGGCAGCAGCAGCAGCAGTTGTAGTGACTCAGGTAAGCTGGGACACTTATCATGCAGTCACACCCCTTTGTGCACTTAGGAATTTCCCCTCTGCTGACAGTGAAACGGTTATCTCCACCATTCAGAATAAAAGCAGGTCAGCTCTGGTTTTAATTCCTGAGATTTGCAGTCAGATTGTTGGCAGGAGGTGTAGACATGCTGTCTGTTGCAGCCTTTGGTAGACTGCTGTGAGATTAGCTGGAGGGTATAGCTGCATTGATGAGCCATCACCTGATGTGGAAGGAGGGATTGTAATCCCCACCCCGACCACCTTGGCATACAGAGAATGAATGTATTGCAATCTTGCTGCAGAAGCACAGTGTTGATTGTTTTGCTTTTTATTTTGCAGAAGATGAAGATGGTGATGATGATGATGATGAGGAGGATGACGACCAGGAGGAAGAGGAGATTGATGTTGTCACAGTGGAGAAGAGGCACTCTGTGAAGCGGTGTGACCCCAGCCCGACGGAGACCAGGCACCCTAGCCCACTTGTGCTGAAGAGGTGCCACGTCTCCACCCACCAGCATAATTACGCTGCCCATCCATCCATGAGGCAGGAGCAGCCCGCTGTCAAGAGGCTGAAGCTGGAGACCAGCAGCGGCGGAGGTGGCGGTGGCCACAGTAGGGTCCTCAAGCAGATCAGCAGCAACCGCAAGTGTTCAAGCCCCCGGACGTCTGACACGGAGGACTATGATAAGAGAAGGACTCATAACGTGCTGGAGCGCCAGCGGAGGAACGAGCTCAAGTTGAGCTTCTTCGCCCTGCGGGATGAGATCCCTGAGGTGGCCAACAACGAGAAGGCAGCCAAAGTGGTGATCCTGAAGAAGGCTACAGAGTGCATCTACAGCATGCAGTCAGACGAACAGAGACTCCTCTCACTCAAAGAGCAGCTGAGCAGGAAAAGTGAACTTTTAAAGCAGAAACTCGCACAGCTGCAGGGCTCTCGTGCTTAAAGTTTGAATCATGGACTTTTTTGGCATTTTTGTTTTTTTTATGCAAGTTCAAGACTTAGGGTGTACAGTTGTTGTTGCATGCAAATGCAAAACGGATTAAGTTGTTTGAAATCTTGTTTGATTTCAATGTTAAAACTGCCTCAATTGAAGTTATGGGTGGATTAAATATTTAAAAGTTTATTTTTATTAATAAAATATTAAAAAAATGGGGCTACCCTGTTGAGAGCCCAAACTAAAATATAAATTTTTATGTTTTGTATATAATATTTCCTAAGAAATTGTATTTTTGGATCTCAATTGTCTGGATGTTCAGACCCAGTGTTTGGTTTTTCCATTATGTTTCTAGGTTCTTTTTGAAATATAAAAAAATGTTTCCTGAATTTGTGTCCTTGTCCTTGCATAGACCCTTCTCACACACTTCACAGTAGCTTTCATCAGGAGATGCACATTCTTATGTTGCAGCTGAGTGGATTCAGGTGGAAATAATCTACATAATTATAGAAAGTGATGCTAACAGTCATGTTGTGACGAAGCTCAGACGCTCCTCTTCTAGCTATATGTAAAATGTACATTGATGATAATGCTTGATGCCATCATAACGACAACAAGGTAAGCAAAGATGACAGCTTCTGATTTATATACAAAAGCACCTAAACTGACAGAATGGAACAATTTAACCCAAGTGAGAGAAAGTAATTGAGGATATTTGAAAATTACTGAACACTGAAGTGTTAATCACTCCTTTGTGGGGAAATATGTCACAATTTGACTTGTTACACCCTAAATAAGAAGCAGAAAGATTTAAAACAACAAATTAATGTACACAGACTTAATTTCCTTCAAGATTATCCTCCTGAATATTGTCCATGGAAGCTGCTTCAAATCCCTTATGGGTTCAAACATACATTGACTCTGATTCTGATCAAATAATAGCTTTATTTCATATCTGATTAAGATGTAAATCACAAGCAAAAGAGCTTGTTTTACAGTTGCAAACTAATAATATGCCTGTGGAGACCTATTGACAGTCAAAATGTGTTTTTGACAAGAAACTATCATTTGTATAATCAGTTTAAATGTTAATAGGAAGTTATCAATAATAACAAATAAAAACACCCAATAACCTCCGGGTTGAATGACGCATATTGTTAAGTCAACGTGATCTATTCCGTGGAATATAGTTTTGATGTACCTTTATTATTGTTGTCATTGCGCCGGTTTTTCCACTGGCTCCCCAGTCTCCCCATGACGTCACGCGCAGTATCCAGAGCGCTCCATTGAGCGCGTGGTCCTGGTCGCAAGCACATGGAAGTGAGGTCGAGATTTGTGTCTGTGAGACGCGCGACTGCTCATCACAAAAAAGGAATATAAAAGCAGCAAAAACAGCGTGAATAGCGCGGTAAGAGCTCTTTACAGCGTATTCTATCGATTGTATTCATCAGTATTGAACCAACTCTTTAATTACTCTGATTAAAAGGCCTGATGATTGTGAAGTAAAATCTCTTTATCTTCCAATCTGTCCTCTGAAATTCTCATTTGAAGGAGTGATAAGTGTGAGAATGAGATCCAGTTCGCAGAGGTTTAATTTGATGTGAATATGAAGCCTCTCTTCTTACAACCTGTCTGAAACTATTGTTCTCAGCATAAATCTTATTTTCGTCTTGCTCCTCTATTGTCCTGTTAAAGCTGCAGAGTTACGCATGTTCTGTTCAAGTCTCAGTGCTTTCCAAGCCTGTAGCCTCCATGGAACTCACATTCTAGTGCTGCTTTAATTAAGCATTGTTCTCTCTCTCTTCTGTCACTGTGACAGCACACTGGTTTGGATCCTCCACATTTTCTGCATAATGTGAAGCTCGTATGTGCATGCAACAAAAGAACAAATTTTTCTCAAACATACAGTGTATCTGAATGCATATAAAAGCTGTTAAGCAGAGGATGTTGGAGCAGAGTGTCTGAGACATGAGGTGTAACCACATTGAGACATAGGAGGACCACAAAGACCGGTGTGGATAATTTGTGTGGACCGTCTGGGTCGACAGGTGTGCTGTACCTGGATGACCCGGGTTCAAGCCTCCATGACAATGTGCATCCACTGCTGTAGTTTAGACCAGGAAAACACCGAATCCCTGAGCAGAGAAGGTGTTCGGTTGGGATTTTGGTTTAAAATAAAGTCTGATTAATATCTTGTAAGAATGCTTTGGTCATATAAAATGTAAAAAATGCATCCAGAGGTATTTCTTGTTAAAACTGGGGTGAATTTGGGTAAAAAGTGAGTTTTTCTTGCATTTGGAGAGCATTTCTTTTTTTTGCAAAATGGCCCACAGTATTTCAGCTGCTTGGCATAGATTATCACAACACTGTGAACTGCTCCCTATTAATATTTCATACTTAATTAGGCAACATTTGAATCAAGCCCAAACTGCATTAGCGTCCTTTAGAAGAACAACTGTTCCCTATCCAGCCAGCCGTCACCTACCTCTTTTGTAGTTGATGGTTGCAACTTAAGATAATGCATTGGACGGTCATGATCTTGACATTTGACATGACACAAAAGCAACAGGACTTCTTTTTAAGATGTTTCACCTCTCGTCCAAGAGGCCTCCTCAGCTCAGAGTACAAATACACCTTCTGAAGAAGAGGGGCCATTTATTGGCACTGTTAGGTTTATATTTAGACTCTCATATTAAAGATTCAGTAATAGCCACTGGTCTTAATGGACCTGTGGCTGCGGCCATCTGTCCCAGTTCAGTGAACTGGGTGAGGTGGTGGATCTGGAGATTATTTTCCACCTTTGTGGTAAAGCAGTTTTTACTGCTACCTTTTTGTGCAAGAAATCTCCTCCTCCAAGTTATCAGGCTCTCCTTTTTCATGTAGCTGAAAAACAAAATGTGCCCACAGTGTTGCTTTGCCACTAAATGATCCATGATATTCACATCAATAAATGCTCACAGAAAAGTGAAGCACATCATGAAGATAAACAATGGTAGTAGGTTAATTTAATTCCTCACTCATAGCAGAACAAGCAAAACCACACAAAGTCATTAACGAATGCAGCCAAACATCAAATGGTGGAAAACGACTTGGAAATAGTGTTTTTATACAGATAAATAGAGGTGATTGTAATAATTGAAATAGTCGCAGTCAGCTATTATGGAATAATTATGACAGGACCAATCATGCAGCAAATATAATCCATTTTCATGCACATCCAGATTAAAACTGTGCCTCTTACTTATCTTCAAGATAAACACTGTGACTCAAATGTAACATAAATGCTAATATGTGAGCAGAATAAACTGGAGCTTGGCTAAAACTAGTGATTGGTTTCATTATCAGTTCATCTAGTGAGGAACTGGACAAATTATTAAGTCTATAAAATGTGAGAAAGTAGTTTTAAAAAAAGGGACTAACTCTCTTTCTCGGAGCTCAAGATGATGTCATCAAATTTCTTGTTTTGTCTGACTAAGTTAAGAAAAAAAGATATTCAATGCATGGTGATGTGAAACAGAGAAAATAGGCAAATGTCAACTTTGTCATGTAAAACCCCCCACGTATAAACACGAAATGGTAGAAGTTAGTGACATCATATCATTTCGATGAAGACAGTGGAGTCACATCCACAGATATCTGCTGTTCCTCTGGTAAGTTAGGGAATTTATTTTTCCTGCCCTGCTATGATTACATCAGCTCTCTGCTTGGCTGATACCTGCTGTTAGACTTTGTTCTCCTCACTGCAGAGGTTTTACCGTATACAGCGTGTTGTATATTCAGCTGGATGAGCGGAAACCTTCTATGTCCAAATCTGTTGCTTTTCAGGAAATGAAGAAGAAAAAAAGCTTATGGTTTAAAAGAATTGTGCACTTTAAAAGTTATTGTGTTTTTATGCTCAGATACAGACATAAAGACTAACGATGATGAATAATAATGATGATGAAATGTACAAAGTCTCTGCCCGAAAGTGACGATGTGTTTGTGTGTCGTAGGGATCTGTGTGTTTTCCAATTTCCTGGCAAACTTACACGGAAAAAAACTTCACTGCCTCGCCACGATGACTGCTCACATACTTTCTAGATACTTTACAGGGTCGGGAATTCATATGAGGTCCGCTCTTATGTAATCCGTGTTTTTCCGAGCTGGAAGCTGGAGTAGATTAAAGTGCTTCGTATTCCTGAAGTCAGAACTGTAACCACTTGCCAGCTAGACTTTTTCTCTCTGGCTGCGTCTCATATTATACCACATTGTTATTATTGAATGACATCACTTTCCTCTTTAGGAATACACTGCCTCATTTGCATGCTCTGTTTCTGTCTCTGTGCCGTCGGTGTGTTTTTAATGGCCCTGACAACCTGTGCTTGGCTGCCAGCATCTGGCCTTGAACCATTTTTTAGAATTTTTACCATGTGAGAGCATTTAGAATATTTGAATGACCATACAAAGAAAAATCGAAGAAATGGGCAACCGCAACATGTCCTCTCTTCCAGTAGGTTGGCCATCATGGGGCCTAGTTTATTGACATGCTCCCATTTCCTGAGGTGGGAAGTTGCTCTTCTGGCCTTCAGTGTGTTCATGAGCTTTTTTAGTTTTAATGTGGGAACGACACTTTCAATGCTTAAAGCTTGAAGTTGGTTTGAAGTTTGAAATATCAAATTGCAAAGAGATTTGTGTCCCAGGCTTCTTGCCGTAGCAGTATATTCCCCAGAACCATTATACCACATACAACCTAATACCACATTACAAATATCATGTGATTGTCAATTTTGTCCTCCATGTTTTTGTGTTGATAACATCGAAGTAGGCGAGTTGAGCCATTTCTCAGTTTTTGGTACGACTTGAGGTGACGATGACGTTTTATTTTTCCCAGTCCGTATTCCCACAATACATGAGAGCATGTCTTCCCATCTGTCCTCCAGGCTTCCTGTCACCGTCTTCAGCTGTCCTGTCTATAAAGGCCTGAGAAAACATAAAACAAGCATATCAAGCATACGTTTGATGTGAATACACAACTTGTTGAAGATGTATGAAATACAGTAGTTTTAAAGTTCCGGACAAACACTCCGCATTCAAAAGAGCCCAAGTTGAATGTTTTTTCCCCCCAAAACGAGAAAAATATAAATGTAAAAAAATCTTAAATTAGCCAAAAGGCACTGCTCTTGCATATGTTTGATGTTTTGGCCAAATTAAACAACCCCTGATATCAGAGCAAGTCAGCAAGTTGGCTTCAACTTTGGTAAATGGCTTCATATACGCTGAAGTATGTGTTGCATATCAAGTTTTTGCTCACATATGATTTGTAATATGGTGTTATGGAACGCGTCCCATCAGGTGGTACGGATTAATCGTCATCGCTTTCTAACTCCATTGTTCGCAAACGATGCGCTAGAGATCAGCATCTGAATCCGATTTTCATTTCTCAGATCTAAATATCTACGTTGGTTTTGTTACATATGGAGCGTCTCAGAGAGACCATTCGGAGCAGTGCTGGCAGCAACGTCTGGCTGTTATGTAACAGCGCTGGTCCCTCTGGTGGATGATGTCATGGCCTAACCTCATGTGCTTTTAAAGTGTACAATCTGATAAAGAATGTAAAGAAACCAGGATTTGAAAAAAAAAATTTACATTCCAAAGTCCTATTTCAAAACTCTCATTTCAAACTTTTTCTTTTTTGGGTTCTCTTCCAGATTACCAGCAAACTATGACACCACTTCATTTTACCCTCCCTCTTAAAGGTCTAGTCGCCATAATCGCATAAAAAAACTTTCTGTCAAGAGTTGCTGCTGAGTCTGTGGAGGATGTTCATGCAGTCACACTCACCCACTCAACCAACCACACAGGTTTTCAGTGGGGTTTGTGTCGGGGCTCATCCAGAACTGTGACATCATTCTCCTCCAGGAAGTGGAGGCACACACACAAACCTGGCGACGGCGTCCCATCAGCACAGCACTAGTGTGAGGTCGTTGGGCTGGGAGGTCATCGTGCCTCAGGTGATTTCTGATTGTTTTGGTATATACAGGCTTATTGTACGTGCAGATGGTCTCTGCTGCTGTATAGCGGTGGCAGGTCAGAACCTGTTTCTGAGGTACAGCACATGGACATGTCAAACCTGATTCTGAGTCGTTACACGTGGTCGACCAGGATACAGGCGGTCTGTCATTCTGGCTACGTAACGCCGGCGTAGACGCACACTATTGTGGAATGGTGAGCATTCACAGCCCGGGGGACTTGACTGGTTGACTCCCCCGCCTCCAGCATGCCAATAGCATGATCCCAGTCACGTTGCCTCAGCCGTGATATTCTTGCAGATGTCACTTTCTCCCCAATCTTTGTGCCTTTTTTTTTTTTTATAGGGGATGGTCTGGATTAACAAGGGAGTGGTCATTTGGGATTAATTGGTTCCAGTCATCGTGGCTTTTTCTTCTACAATACACTGTTTTCAGACTGAAGTCTACTCCCAAAAATCGGCCAAGTGTGACCATCCCTCATAGAACTATTGTAAAACCTGATGTACAGCCGGTTTTAAAAGAGAGAAAAGGAAATCATAGTCGCGAAATTATAAATCAGTATATGTTGAAGTTAAAATTTGATGTAATTATCTATTTAGCTTGGACTTGGAATTTATTGTCCCCTGGGGGGAAATTCTTTTCCACAGCACAATCCACGCCCGACCACAGATCAAAGAGCACACGGTGACAGCAACACAACAGAACAATACTGACCGAGCCCTATACAGTGTGCTCTGTACCGGAGCCCTGAGGGCAGAGGGGTGAGGTGGTGGAAGAGTGGGTGTGTGATATCCTGAGCTACTGAGGCTGCAACGTGTGCTAGGGCTATATTGTTAGGTCTGTCAGGTTTGATGTGGGGAGGCCAATTATGGCGGCAGCAGTGTTAGTTATGTGTGTGGGTGTTGGAGAAACGGGTGGAGCAGTACTGGATGAGCTGGATGATGATATATCAGATATAGGAGGAGATGAGCGACGAAAGCCACATTCCACAGCGTAGTATCGGCTCAGCTCGACTTGGGTCGGCTGGTATTGGCTACTTCTCTGCAGGTCGCAATTTCCTGCTTTTCTCTTTGTTTTCTGTTATTATATAAAGAAAATCTTTTGATCTTCAACTGTTGCCCAGCATAATAAGCAGTTTGAAGGTGTAATACATAACAAGAACAATTAGTTATAAATCTACGTCCTACTTCAAAAGACAAGCCTTCACTCCCGTGTTGATACCTCCTTAAAGATGGACTGGCTGGGTTTCCGTAGTTTTGATTGATGGCTGCAGGCAGGTGACATTTTGGGAGTAAACGTGAGTTTTTCTCAGGTTCAGTCATGTCAGATTTGTAGTGTTGAGCATCAAGAGGCAGAACGTGTAGAACGGGGAGTAGAAAGAGAAAAACCACCTAAGGACTCACCGTTCAGTGTCCATACACATTAACACCCCCCCGCTCCAGAAAGGGAATTACAGCCCCAGTGTTTCACCACTGATGTCCAGCCTTGAGTGACTCCACAGAAGAATGAAACTGATGTCATCCGACCTCAATCCGGACAGAACTCAATGTTCCTGTAGTTTAAAAACTGATCATACGACTAGAAAATACCCTCATCTGATATCGTCACAGTCGCTTATTCTATTATCAAATGTTGGTGCTGCATTTATGATGAAAGAAACGAGTCGAGGTGCAGCTCATGCTTCGGCCTTTTTAGCCAAACTAGCTGTCATGCAGTCCATCACGTTGGTCCAGATTGAAATATCTCAACAACTAATTGATGGATTGTCGTTATTTATTTTTTTACAGACATTCATGGTGCCCAGAGGGTGAGCCCTAAAAACTTTGGTGTTCCCCTCACCACCGGCAGATTGAATATTTCCATAACTATTGGATTAATATGATATAAACATTCGTGGAGCCACTGTAGTAAGTTTGGCCATCCCATTGGCTTTTCTTGGAGCACCATCCTCAGGTCAAAAGCAGTAGCACGGAGGGCAACATGAAGGAGGATGCATACCCTCTTCCAGGTTCTCGGCAAACAATCTGTTTGATTTTACCATCAGTTCCACTCAGTGCGTGGAGGTTTAGAACCGACACAAACTGTTTGGCTGACCTATATACTGGCTTTATGTGTCCTGCTGCTGTGTTGGTGGAGGGACTGGAGTTTGAAAGGAAACAATCCCACACATTTAATAATCGGGTTTCAAAAATCCCATTGTTGAGCTGACAGGGCAGAGGAGGAGCGCAAGATGGATGAACACCTTTGTTTACCCACAGCAGTGAAAGGTAAAGCCTACATGTGTTGTGGCAGTGTTGATGTATAGTAACTATGCCGGTAAGAAAGCATACGTCCGTCAACGCCATTGTCACTAAATCCTGAGCAATCAGAAAGCAGTTTCCAGGCTACGACAAAACAAAATCCTGAGATGAGTAATGGGACATGTAATACTAGTATAGCCTCATTTACCTTTCACACAAAGGTGGCTCTTTTCCAGTGGTTCCCAACCCAGGGTGAATCTGAGGGTTCACAAAATGATTTAATTAGTGCTTTTATTGTGAAATAGAGTTCAGTTTTACCTCTTGAAACCGTCCTGATCCTTGGCCGTTACACGCGGTCATCCAGGGCGCGGGTGGTCTGTTATTGTCCCTCTGAGTACATAACTCTGGCATAGATGCACTATTGTGGGATGGTGAGCTCTCACCACCCTGCTGACTCACGTGGTGGACTGTTACACCTCCAGCATGCCGATGGCACGATCGCGGTCATGTTGCCCCAGCCGTGGTTTTCTTGCAGAGGTCGTTTTCTCCCCGAGCTCACAAAAATCAGTCGAGTGTGACCAAACCTGATATGTTGACTTATCACAAAACCTGCCCTACATGTACAGTACAGTAGACAGCGGCGACCGGTTTTGAAACTGGGCCAACACACGAGTGGTGTATAGTACCATTGTCTGATTACAATATTAAGGATGTTATCGTCCTGTGCCAGATTTAAAACATGTCAGATAATTTAACAAGCAAAGAGACTGATGCAGCCATACCATGCAGGTAGTTGCAAGTCAATTTAGAGACGTAATGACAATAATCAGCACTTCTTTTTTTTGTACCGACAGGTGAGTGCAATTATCTATACAGCTTTCACTTTGACTAAACATGTCAGCAGTGAGACAGATATTTCACTTCCTACTGGTTTATAGGGCAAAACAAAACACTGTTAGAGCAAATACACATTTGTTGTGGTTATAACTTCTTTAAATCCTATCTTCTCACATGCAGTTTTCCATTGTTAAGCATTGGACTGCAGTATTTATACCTGAAGCAGTTGGCATTTTGCAGACAATCTGTTTTATTTCCTTTTTTTCCCACTCACTGCATGTCGAAAAATGTAATGAAATGCATTATATCGACTGTTTCAACATGGGGAGAAAAGCTCATCTGTAGAATTTTATGGCTTATTAAACTGATTTTATTTTCTTAATTCAATTTTGTTGCTGCAACCTGCACAAAATTCACTTCTGACTTCAGCCGTTTTGAGGAAACAGGACATGGCTGCATGGAAACATGGAAGCTTATTCAGTGCAAAGTTGCTAAAACATTTACATGATGAAGTGCACGTCTGAAAAGAACATTTGCAGTAGTTCTTTCGTTGTTATCTCTTTTTTTTTTTTTTTGTAAGGCTACAGTCATCCTTAGTTACTACACAGAGATGCCGTGCAGTAGGATCACATATTGCCAGTTAATGATCATTGAAACACACGTACTGAAATATTAATCGTGTCTTGTCACTGCCAACTCTCTCCATCACTCGCTCATCGGGGGGTTGGAGGTCAGGCTGTTGTCTCTGGCAGAATTCATCAGGCTGATTAATAGTATCTGCAGCTGGTTAATAGTTTTCTTCACCTGGAGTGAGACCGGCCGTCGTGGTCGTTCGAAGTCTTTTCCTTTAGTTTTAATGTAAAGTGGCCGACGCTGAGGCGTGAAACCTGCCGGCCTCCTGAGGAAACCCTCAGACGCCCCGTCTGCTGCCGTCATCGCAGGACATCCTCTGACACCTCAGTACAGCCTTGTTCAGACAGCCCCGGGCTGTCAGAGGATCTCTATAGTCTGAGTGGAGTTGAAGGACTCACTGATCGAATGGAAGATCAACAATAGAGCCAGTTCAATGTAATTCATTTTCTCCTCACATCTGTTAAGATGAATGTTTGTGTGTGCATTGACATTTAAAGGTTTTGCCTTTGAATGAAAACACTTACACTCGTTCGATTTCAGGGTATTTTATAGTACTCTGACTTCACACTTCACAGAGCTCAGCCTTCGTTCTTCCTGATGCGGAGCCTTGGGGGCACAGATCCCGCTCCTTTTTGATGTGCTGACTGTCTGTCCCAAGGGTGGATTTGATTGCCTCTTTACTCCCCTCCTATGTAAGTCAATAGGAGCCAGCCTGCCATCTGTGGGAATTGATACCTCTGCTGAATCATACTATTAAAGTGCTCCTCCATCTTCCTTTCCACTGTCTCTGCCCACGCCCTCTCTCCCCTCCCTCCCACCTCTCTGTCTTTCTGAAGCCGGGCTCTGGAGACGCATCTTATCTTACTGGTAGAGCTGCAGGAGACGTGACTGCCGCATTACAAAAACAGTCTACATCGTTGTCAGCATGACTAGAGCTGGTGAGAGGCTGGGTGCTTGTAAGATGTCACAATACTCCACAGATGTCTAGAGTCCTAAAAGACAGGATTGTACAACTCTGTAAAGTTCTCATGGGGGAGTTATGATGTTCTCCATGTGAACAGTAAATGTTTTGATGCAGCGATGTCCTTTAAAATCTGCCTGTAATTTTCTGACCCGGAAAAATGTAAGTTAATGATTTTGGAACCGTCAAACTAAATACTGAAGCCAATACCTGTTAATTATTATATATGAAGGTTGTTTCTTTTAATCATATATGATAGTGAAAATGTGTACTTGCAACCCGTTCAAGCAACTTTATTCTGTTTCTAGCAACAATGAGAAATTGTCCAATTATTCAGCATAGAAATGGACAAATTAGAGTTAAGAAAAAACCAACAAAATCACACATAATCTTGTTTAGCATAAATCTTCTTTGGTTATGATCTTATAAGTACTCGGATGTATCTTTTTTTCTGTTTTTCTTATTTCTAATGATCGTGTCGAGATAAAGTCCATTTCAGTAAAGTGTGACTGATTTTTAGGAAACGAGTCACTTGTGTGTGAGTCGAACTCAATTCTAAGTTTTAGAAAGTGAAAAAGTGAAGATGAAGTCATTTGGTCACTCAGTACAAAACCAGCCCCTTAAACACCTGTTTATTTATTGGAGGCGTTGCTGACAGCTTATAAATTATGTCCCTACTCGTCCTTCTTGGAGGACAGTTGTGAAAACATGGATAGTGACAACAGAGGAACAGAAGCTGCAGTCAGCTGACACCTCCAGCCTCTAATGGAGATACAGTGTGAGGAGGAGGAGGAAGAGGAGGAGGAGGAGGAAGAGGAGTGCCACTGCTGACTTGTCACTGCGAGCCCAGCAGGCTCATCCTGGTCCTGATTAATGGAGCTGTCTGCTGGGCCTCGCAGGGGAAAGAGCAGGGCTGTTTTCCCAGTCACTGAAGCCTCCGTTTATTTGCCCACAACAGATGGGCCCCCCGGGGCCACCAGCTCGTTTGCACCTCCTGGGCCTTATGTGCTCAGCATCCTTCATCTTAATCAGTGAACAGGTTCCTGAGCACAGTCACCTGACCTACAGGTGACCTCAGTGACTCCTTCACAAAGTTAGCAGATAAAGACAACGGCTCATCACTCTGGTACCGTCAGGGGACGACTTTGTCCTCATTTTGCAGGATGACATCACACCGGCTGAATGACAGACATGTAGTAGGGGTGTGAGCCTGTCGGATTGTCACGTGTTGTTATGAATGTAGATTCCAATATACAGCTTCTTTTTTTAAAGTTATTTTTTGCCTTTATTTGCATAGGACAGCTGGAGATTTTGTGACAGGAAATGGGGAGAGACGGAGTGAGGGGGTAGACATGTGGCAAAAAGGCCTGTGAGCGGGAATCGAACCCGAGGCCGCCGCGGGAGGACTACAGCCGCTGTACATGGAGCGCACACTTAAACCACTGTGCGCCGTGTACGGCTTTTAAATTGTGAAGAAGAGAATATCAGACCAGAGGGCTGATGATACTGTCGGCTTGGAATAGGTGTCAGAAGAGAAAAAGTTGGATCAGTGCATCCTTGATTACTTGCTAATGAAACACATTACATTTTTTTTTTTTTTTTTTTTTAGTGTTATTTGGTATTTGAAATGCCAGAAAGTAGTAAATAAAATGTTCATCTACCTGAAGTTGATGTGTTCAAATTGTCCAACCAATAAATGTTCACATTTAAGAGGCTGGAACCAGAAAATGTCAGATGATACAATAGTTTAGTGTAAACTTTTGTGTCCATTCTCAAATAATCTTTCCACCATATGTAGATATTATATATTTAATGATTTCTTCCACAAGAGCATTTGGTCGATGCAAATACTGTAAAAGAAGTTGTAAAGTAAAGAAGAAGTCTAACAGCTAATTAAACATTTTTGCACTTTTTTTGTACCAGAATGCATTTTTGTCGTCTTCTCTGTATAAAATAAACTATTTGAAAAGTGCTAAAATTGTAAATCTAATCATCAGGTTCTGCCAGATAAGACAAATGCATCCTCAGACTGAAAAATGCCTCTTTCCGTCTCATGAGCTTTTCATGCACACAGCAGATTGTCTTTGTGGATCTCGAAACTCCCCACTAATTATTACAAATGTACAAATTGGATCCTTTTGTTGAACCCGTGGATTTTAGAGAATTGAACACGTCTTCCCCTCCTCTCTCCTCTGTGGCGACAGTGGACATTGTTTCCTCTTCCTGCTGATGGCTGTTGTTCTTTTCACTATCAGAGAGAAGCAGGGCGGGACTTTTTCAGTTGCTGCTGATTCACCACAGATTAGATTGCTGTCCCCAAGCATGAGATTGCTTGGTTTCACTCTAACATGACATGAAGCTGTCGTAGTATGGCCCATAATGTGTGCCATTATGCATGCAAAATATAGCTTCATGGTCCTATAACTGGTTCTTGCTTTTATACTCGACTGTGTCCAAAGCTTTTGTGACAGTAAAGCCCTGATAGCAGATCACTTCTGTTGATCGCTTCCGTCCACTGATTATTTCCCCTGGAAGTTGAACTCTTGCTCCTCTCTGACTGGCCTTTTACTGCTCACTTACCTTCATGATTTCAGTACTGCCTCCATTTGTTTCCTGCAGCAGACATCTCAAATATCACCAACAATGTCTCCCTGCCTCATTTTGCCTCTGAGGGTTCATACTGCCAGGTGATCAGGCTGGAAAAAAAAGGGCAGGTCTGGTTGTATTACCACAGAAGGAGCTTAAACCTTAAAATCCTTCAGATTTTCACACCTCTGGCACTCCCGTTTAGCATTCACTAAATACAAGTGACAGGATTAATTTACAATTTAAATAATCTCACCATCCCCCCAACCCCCAACCCAGCCTTTTTCTATGTTTTCACTTGCAGGGGTTGGTGGTGTTTAACAACTTTACCAAATCTTCTTAAGAGCAGGACATAGTTGCTCCCATAAGCCCTGATGTAGCATCCAGGACTCGTTTCCACACTGTTGAACCATGAATGTAATTTTTTTTTTTATGTAGTTGGTAATCCAACAAAGTATAGCCTGTTTTTATACAGAGATTGTGCAATAGCACCGAAACGAACACCCTGCTCTATATCGTCTTTATTTATGCTGTATAAATAGCGGCGTATCACCTTTAGGCCCCATTTATAAGGTAACAGTTTTTCCTTTGCGTTCTGCGATATTTTCAAAAGGATCCCTGTACATATGGATCGGCAAAAACAATTGAAACGCTGTAGTATGCATGCCAGGCCACTAGTTGGCGGTGCAGCTTTTCAAAATCATCACCACAGAATAAGATCGCAGCAGTGGTGCAGCAAATCTACATTTGAGGAGCGTAAATAAACTCAGCAGTTTGCAGCGCAGGAACGGTGCTCTGTTGTCATCGTTTTCAGGGTAGTAGCGTTTAGCCCGTTTACACTGCAACAGGGTACGGTTTTCAGGCCCCCAAAACGCTGTTGTTGATGTAAACGAATGGCCAAAATGCAACTAAAGTGAACTGTTTTAGGGTAAAACCGCTGTCATTTAAATGGCCCTTCAGATATTATGCTGTAAGTGTCATGCAACTCATTTATGCTCAACGTTAAAAATGGATACGTATACTCTGCGTTCCTTTCCTCCATATTAATGCACATTTTCCAATAGCTAACAGAGACAGACGAAACAGAGCGATACCCTTCATATTCTATGTACAGACTATAATTATTATTACAGCGCCATACACACCGCACCACTTTACGTGAAGAGATAAATAAGCTTAGCGGTAGATGCTAAGCTACGATTGGACAGTCATTGTCAGGGGCAGGTGATCTGTTAAGGAAAGATAAAATAAAAAACTTGCTCGTAGGTGCCTTTTTTACACCTCATTGTTTTGCGATCATGAATAGAATGCTGGCAGCTGATCAGCTGGCTTGTTGTCTTTGTCTGTAATGCCCCCACATGGTATTCCAGCTCACCTCCGTTTAATCTCTTTGGACCCCAGCCAACTCTAAATGCACAGATCGCCTCTTTTCACAGAGACAGCAGTGTCAGCAGGGCTGAGCTTCTCCGCTGAGCCCCTGAACAGACCCCTGGGTCACTGTCTCCCATGCCCTGAAAAGGAGGTTGAACCTGTGGGACCGGCGCTGCAAAGTGGCCTGGTACTCATCAGCTGCTGGAGGTGTTTTGTCTAAAGCTTTTTCATTCATTTACTCTGCTGCGTGAGTATGCCTTTAACATTAAACAAGCAAGGGCCGACGTGTAAATATTTAGCCTTCCATGTTTGAGAGAGTTCAAAGGCGGCCGAAGAAATGAATGGAGGACAAGCTCCAACCTCTGCGACCCAGATAAAAGAAGCTGAATTAAATGTCCATAAAGAAACTTCACAGCTAAACCCACAGTTTCATTGTGTGAGGGGCAGCAATTAATCACAAACCACTCTCAAATATAGGACACCAAAGCTTCCAGTTTCCCACGTTCCCTTCGTTTCCCACCACAGTTGTTGATTAATGCACCTCCGATTCAAACTCCACTGTCCTGTAAAGCTAGGTTAGTTATTCCTCAAAATGACAGGCATACTGGGACGTGTAAGAGGAAGGGGGGAAAGTCCTGGAGGTCATTTTAGGCAGGAGTGTGGTCACTGTTCCTGGAGAATTCCGGTGTCCAGTGTCCAGACTGTCCCGTCGGAAAGGTCACAACCCCTTTTTTAAAGTGTAGAAGCTGTGTGGGAACCATGGATTCATACCAAACAAAAACTAATCAATGCTGATACTGTATTCAAATATCTCTCTTAAATTCTTCATATCAAGACTCTTCACAATCAGGCACCTCCTTATAGCTCAGATCCTCCTCCTCCATCAATCTCACCGTACCTCCTGCCCGCTTGACCACCATAGGGTTTAGGCGGCAGCAAGAGGGGTCTTCATTCCGGCATTATTATCATTTTACGACCTCTGTGTAAAAGCTGAAGCAGCCAAAACTACATCTACATATAGATATCTATGGGAGAAGTATGTTATACAGAGAGACTCCCTCATAAATTGAATTAATGTAAAATTGTACATGACATACAAAAGTACAAAACATGATTTTGGTATATTTAATTTGGATAAGGAGAGTTTATTCCCACTTATTGGTATGTGAATAAGATCCTTTTGTTCATAATGTCTCACATGATCTTTTAAGTACATACCCGGTTTCTGTTTCATTACCTCAGCATGCTGGGCTTCAGCTGCTGCCCTCAAGGAACAAAAACTATGCAGACTTCCTTGGGACATTTAGATGAATTAGATACATCTTCATTATCTACATCATCAGGTGGTTCACGGTTGGGTCAACCAGACGATCTGACATCATGGCAAACGTCAAAGCTGTCAATGAAATAAAGAGATGCACTTCAAAGACCAAGAAAATTCTTCAAAAATAGTCCAAGTGAAACCACCTCAATGAAACGGCACCTGTGAATTCAACTGAATTGAGACTTCTTTTTTTTGTCTCTTCTTCTGCTAGAAGCAAATTAGGAGTTGAGATGTGGAAAAACCCAAATTAAAGACCTCCCTGATTTTCTGATGATAATGGTATCATTCTTACTGCAGGAAATAAACACTTTTCCAAGGAAATGCTAATGTGAGGCCTGGTTGTTCATTTATTGGATTTGTGTGGGATGTTTCTTAATGAATGGAAGTGAAGTTGAAACAAGAATAAACAGAGTTGAATTCCGAGAATGCCTTCGACAACAGACGTCTTGTATCGCTGTGGGTGAGCATGACGAGCTGTCCATAGGAATCACATGCCTCTCCCAACGATATCAGCTGCGTCAAATAGCAATTTCACGCAAATGTACTCATTTTCAGAGGAAGTGAGTTAACAATGAACACTATGGACAATGCCAGGACTTTATGAAGTTAGCGTATGACCCACTATCTATGGGTTCAAAGGATGACTAAAGTTCAGTCACTCAGTATTCACTCCTACTTCCAGTAAAAATATTTCATGCACATCTCCAGTTAAAATTGTATTATTCCTGCCCATACTGAACATAGTGATCGTGTCCCATTCTCCTTTATGGGAGAAGAAGATATAAAGGTTTAATTGAATGGTTTCCTGTGTTATTTATTGGTTAACTTAAGCACTGTATACGTAAAAGTAACTTTTTGGGCGAGGTTTGCAATTATTGTCTGATTGATTTATTAGTTATGAGGTTGCTATGAGCCCATATTTGCTATCACGTTCACCAAAATTTGCTGTAAAATGATTGAAAAGTTAAGGGATTATCAAATGAAGTTACAGATTAATTTTCTGCCGGTCACATCATCAATTAATCAGCTGTACTATTCTGTCAGTGCATTTTTAACCTTCACATGATCAACCGCGCAATAACACATCCATCTCCATTTGTTTGTCGGAAGTCGTGGAACATCATTCCCATCTCTCTCCGTCCGATGTGACGTGAACAGAAGGATACTGAGGAAGTCACTTGACTGGTCATGCCTCAGTGCCAATTAGGAAAACCAATGAATGATCAAGAGGTGGGCGTGCATGAGCCAACACGCACATACTGATGAGATGTATGGGGTTGTCTTATAGTTAGGCCAGAAGGAGACAGATTTATGTTGGCAATCATACATTATTCATTATACAACCATTGCCACTTTCATTAGATGCAGCTTATGGCGACAAATCTTTTTGTGCAAGCTACTTTCACCCGAGATCCCGTGGAGAAAAACTTCAGATATAGTTGTCTGATTGTTTACATCCCTCACGTGTTCCATTCAGTCTAAAATTACAGCTTCAAAACGAGTCAAACGAGCCAAGTTTCTGTCCGTCCTCTTAAATTTGCAGAGGTTTCATGAAGGACTCTCATTGTTACAATTAAAGCCATTTAAGCATCGCAACTTTCTCCAGGCTGAACGCTCTTCTCTTTGTCCTTGCAAAAAAAAAAAAAAATGGGCTCGCAAAATGGGTTCATTCTGGATCTGCACCTGTTGATTGGAGCGTATGTCTTTCCCATTTTTACGTCTTGAATTTACAGCCCTCAGCTGGAGGGAGGGTAGACGACCTTTCACTCTGCCTCTGAGGGAGAGCCGCGGCAGCTGTGGTGACTTCACTGGCTCTTCGCGTAAAAAGACGAGCTTTCTCTGCACCTTGAACCTGATAGCAGCCTGATTTGGCATGCCGCCTCCATCAGCTGTTAGTTTCTATCCGATTGAATCGATTTTGAAAGAGTTTGAAGGGCGTATTCATGTCTCCTTGTGGTCCCATTTGTGTCTCATTCATGCGAATCAAAGAGAGGCAGGAAGAGACCGCTAAAATGTCACCAGTTCTTCATATGTGTGGTCTTTGGCAACTGAAAATGGACTTTTGTGTCAGGCTAGCAGCTGTGTGAAGAGAAGCGTTAGCAATGCTGACTCATTACAAAGAGGAAAGTGTGCCAATGTATTTCTGGTTTTTGGAGAGAAAGACGCTTCCACTGAATCGTCTCATGAGGAGAAATCTCTGCTTTGTAAAAGGATGATTTTAGGAAGTGTCCCATTAACGGGCTGCTCCTCCTGCCTGCTGGCTTTCCTCTGGAGCAGCTGTCGGTCAGCGTGTCAGTGGGTAAATCCCTGAAATACAAATTGCTAATGAGGCTGAGGCTCATGAGGAAGGCCTGGCCCTGAACTCAGCATTGCACATTATTATTACTTGTCACATAAATTGTACTCATCTGCTGCTTCAGATATCTTCGCTGGTTACTATCTGATTATCCGACTATTTTATGACCATGTCTGATGTTATCATGGTGGTCATTGGTTCCCGGGTGGTCTTTCAAACCCAGAACAGGTCCAGGTCAGACCTTTAACCTCGCTCCAGGATTGTTTCTGCCGACTGTTGCCCTTGTGTTTGTCAGTCTGGTCTAGAGGTTTTCAGTTAATGAGCTTTTTTTTTGATGAAAGATGGGTCGCAGATCAGCGTCAGAGGAGCCTCCGCTAGCATCGGCACTGCTGCACATTCCTGCCGGGTCACGTTTCAGTGGAGACGTGAAGCAGCTGGAATTCGACAAGTTTAGTAACTGGGGCTGACGCTGCTTTCGTTGAAGTGGTTGAAGCAGCTCAGCAGGTCATCCATCGCCTGGTGTGTGAGGAAGTGTATTTATCAGGGAGAAGGAGAAGTTTTTCTTGTTTGTTCCTTATTTAGGTGACTTTATTAATGTTAGGATGTCTCTTATTTGGGCTTAAGTTTAAGTAAACACCATGCATTGCTCCGCTAAATAACCTTAATCTTTTGTCCTGCTCAGTAGTTGCACCTCTGTCCCCTTTGAATTACTTACATTTGATCTCATTTGATGCTGGATGCTGATTCCATTCTAATGTGTTGCTTGTATCATAGCATTTTTATGGACGGCAGCCAACTGGGTCACTGGTGGCCTATTGTAGATGAGACTTTTCCCTCAGAGCGCTATTGTTATCAGGTGACTGACCTGCTTTTATCAACATCAGATGAACCGAAGTCATGCTGGGAAATGTCATACAAGGTCTCCTGCATGCTATGGTGTTTTAGCAGCAGTTAGATTGATTCTTACTAATCGTGTATAAATAGTAGTGGAGCATAAATGAAAGCGCAGTAAGCCGTCTGGTTCAGATATGAGTGAGCAGCGCCTACCTGTCCATAAGAGCTGCTGCAAACTGTAAAGGTGCATGAGAGCGACTGCTGGTGAGTGGTGAGTTTCATCCCACTGCCAGTTTTAGCCGAGCCGCGCTCAGATACCAAACCTCCACAAATAGAGTGACATCACGTGAAGACGCGGGATGCCAGATGGGTCGTGTTGGTTACAACCTCGCCCACATTCTTTTAATTTGCTGTCAGCCCCCTGGAAATACATTTTCTCTCACACGAGGTGTCCCTCCTTTTTCAGCCACTCAGCTGCTCATGAAGTCAACCTCTGTGGGAACCACGGATGAGGGAAGCACTAAAAATATGAGCAGTAAAAGACATGAGGCATGAGTTGGTCTTCTATTTTACTCTACTTTTTACTGCATCAGGATTATTTTCAGGTGAACTCATTCATTCATTCATTTTTCATTATGGGAAATTCGTATCCAGTCTTATTATAGCATATCAGGGAATAAAAGTCAGGATATCTTGTCCTGTATTGCCTCAATTTTGGTCCTCCTTTTTTTTTTTTACTTATCTGTCATCATAAGTAACAGTGCTTATTTTGTAACAAGCACCAAAAAAAAAAAAATTGTGAGGTAACACAAGTGAGAAAACTTCACCAGATTCCCACAACAAATGGATAAAATCTGATTTTCACACAGAATTTCACACATTTTTTTTGTCTGATTATTACTGATTATGTCACCAAATTATCCAATTTTAGAGTGAAAATAAAAATTACGAGTGAATTGGTGATAAATTACCTTCTTGCTGTGTTTACATCTGACAAAAGCATCCAACCCTTGCTTGTTAATGATGCAAAAATGTTTACCAAGATGATTCCAATCTTCATGTTAGGCTAAAATACAGTGACAGCCATTAGGTTTCTTTTTAAGTCTGTCCTTGTGTATGTGTGGCATGTTTTTCAGATTGTATTTGAATTTATTGTACTGCTTGTGTAAAAATAGCTTCAGGACACGCAATTATTATTTATACCATTATCCTCGAATAAACTAACAAGATGGCGTCCCCTGGTGCTGTCTGATTTCAGCAGTCACAGTTGGAAGCAGAAGTATCCATTTGTGTCACCAGTGTCACTTCTGTGAAGTGCTGCCCTTAGTTTTACAGCCAGAGCTTCTCTAAACTGTCCTATGGTTTATGGCTAGAGTGCCTGCTAAAATGAGCATACACTTAACAAGTTCATCAATGTGTCAGAGCCACTCCATGTAGTAACTCCGTTACACCTCACTGGCAGGAGAGCCATCAGAGTTATTGAAATTAATTTTATCTAGCACTAAATTTGAAGAGATGCCACAGATGTAAGGCTAAAGTCTGATTTGCATGGTTTTCACTGCCTCTCACAGAAAGAAGGTTCTGGGTCTGAAGCCAGACCTGGAGTCTTTCTGTATGAAGTTTGCATGTTGTCTGTGTGGATTCTCTCTGTGTTGTCTTTATTAGTTTCTGGGTCTCCGGCTTCCACCCACAGTCCAAAAACATGCAATATAGGTGACTTGCCCATAGGTCTTAATGTGAGTGTGAATGGTTGTTTGTTTCTCTGTGTGTGCCCTGTCATGAACCGGTGACCTGTCCGGGTTGTAACCCCGCCTCTCACCTAAGTTTAGCTGCGATATCATGTTGTTGTTTTGCACGTCGTCATCATTTCATCAGCCACCACCACCAGTGTCTGGACTACATAGGGTATTTATCTTGCTGCTACTCAGGGCAGATGCCCTTCGATCTCAATCTCCCTCAAAAGTCTAAGTGCCAAAGACTTTCTGACAGTCTAATCATCACTTATCATCTGCTGCAATAAACAATTATATCTGTACTCCATTCACTCGTCTCTCCTGATTGAACCGTCGTATTAGTTTTGGCTAGGTGTACCTTATAAACTACCCAAGATTAGAAATAACAGAAGTCTTCCTCCTATAGATGCTGAATTTATTAGAAGTGAAACTTTCTTTCAGGTCAACACACTCAGAGGTTTTATAGCTTGGTCTAGTATAACCAGTAGCTAATGGTGGCAAGTGTTATAGATAGTGGCATTATTGAAATGACTCATTTTCTGATTTATTGTCACTTCTTGGGCTGTTATGTTTCACTGTTGGCTGTTATGTTCAATCAGTTGTTGAGCAAATGTTTCAGAGTTTAGCTTTAATGCTACGTTCAGAGTAGAAAGAACAGGGGAACCAATATGTCGACATGTAAATTGTTCTGGATGATTGTCAAGTAAACAATCATCCAGAAAGAAATTATATTTTATTTGGAGCTTTGTGATAATTTTATGTGTCCCTTCGTTGATTCTTTTAATCTTCTTTCTCTCACAATGAACACCCCTACAACTCAAAATGAAAGAAGCGGCTCATTTGCATCTCGTTGCTCATTTGAAAGTTTTTTTTCTTGCTCACAAACAGTCATGTCAGTAGTCAAACATCCTTTCCCCCCCTCTCTATTTTGCAGGGTGGGTGGTGTTGCAGACCCTCCAGCACCTTTGCTGCAACTGTCACACTCACAGACGACTGGGGATATTCATCAGAATGGGAAGGATGCAAAGGTGGAAGCAGTCTGTGTTGGATTCGGTTTCATGCTCTCAATGTCTCAATGAATCACAGACTCACGCACGGATACTGCATGTTTTTAAATGCCATCCACTTCCTCCTTTCTGTGAGAGGACACAGATACACCCTGAATGGGCCCCTGTGGCGGCTTGGTTGGGAAGTACCTAGTATTACAACTGTCATTGCTGCAATGCTTAAAGAGACAGTACTGATCACTTTCACATGCAGGGTCTTAAAACTGTCCATATAGTTGTAGTTCCTTAGTGTGCTAATTTACTGAGCCAAAGAGGGTCTTTTTTAATGCCCCCGCAATAGGGAGCATATAGGGTTACACTTGTCTGTATATCAAGGACCTAAAATTGTGCATCATAATTGTTATTTGTTTAACCATATAATAATAATAATAATAACTTTATTTATATAGCACCTTTAAAAGCAAAGTTACAAAATGCTTCACACAGTAAGACATAATAAAATAATTTAACTTAAAAATCTAAACAATATAAAAATAATTAAAAACAAATTCCATTTGTTACAGAAAAGCCATACAATTGAGTTTTGAGAAGGAATTTAAAGGCGGATACTGACTTTATTATTACTGTATTTATATTTTATTATTATTATATTTTATTATTATTATAAATTATATTTATTTTATTTATATTTTTATTATCGTGTTAGTTTGCTCACATGATGGAGGTTATGGTCTTTCCACATTCACAGAAATTTAGTTTTTCCAATTTGTGCAGATGTAAACTCAACTTTTTTTAGTTCGTATTTAGCTTAGCTTTTAAGACTGCTGTTAATATTTGTTTAGTTTCTCTTTAATTACAATAGAAATTGAATAATTTTAAAGATATCATTTCTATGAAGCCCATATTATTCATGCTCAAAAACCAGAAGCCAAGTCAGATTTTCACAGCTTGATGAATGTATTATTGCTGGGATCATGTGACTATTGGGCCAGAATATATTGAAAATGTGTGATCATGGGTAAATGAAGGCAAACCACAGCGAGATTAAAGAGGAATTTGTTATGCAATAGTTTCTGAAACCACATAATGTTTACTTTTATGTTCCGTTTGCATCTTCTATTTATTTTCTGGCACTTTACACTGTTGAATGTGTTGACAAAGTTTGTCTGAATAAATGTTAACTCCTGCAGAAGCTGAGTAGGCTTGTGTCTTTCTTAAGAGTCCAACGCTCATTACACTGATACCAGTCCTGGTTGTCCTGCATCACTGCCTCCTGTTTACAGCTGCAGAGAGTGAAAGCGTTTAATCTGTACATGAGCTCCTTCCACTTCTCACAAGGGTCGTTTAAGAACACAAGTCCACATATGTATACTTAATACAAAATCCTAACCACAACACAAAGGTATTGCTTATGGTGTCATCTTGCAGATTTTCCAGCTAATGTAGTTTTGGAAATGTCTACTGTTCTTTTTTTTTTTTTTTACTTGGATCTTAGTTCATAGTTTTGACATTTAATGTATATTATTATTATTGGTAATAACATTGCTGAGATCTGGGAGGTCAGCTGCATTTTTAAAAAGGCATCTTCCGAAACCAAATAAGACGACAGTAAGGCGCAGCGTGGTCCAGATAACCTCCACCAAGACCAACAATCCAACACGTCTGTCAATTAATGTCATGCCTGTCATCTTGCAGTTTAGAAGTTATTTTAAAAATCCTGGATTTGCCCATCTATTTTGATCTGTACCTACATCTAAAGGCTTCAATGGGCGGCTGTGGCTCAGGAGGTAGAGCGATCGTTCATGGAACGAAAGGTCGGTGGTTCAATCCCCAAGTCTACAAGTCGAACTATCCTTGAGCAAAATACTGAACCCCAATTTGCTCCCCAGGCACCGCAATGTAGTGGCAGCCCACTGCTCCTCATGGATGGGTCAAATGCAGAGAAAGAATTTCCCCCTGTGGGATGAATACAGTATCTATAATAATAATAATAATAATTTACACCAAACCTCTGCTGCTGTTTTCATGTGTAGGGACATACTGGCATCTTTGCAGGGCTTGCTGTTGCCCTCAGACACTGTACAGGACACTGTGGGCAAATCTACAGTAAGCTTTTTCAAGTCTACAAAAACAGAAAAAAAAAAAGCAGCATGTGATGTGTTTTCATTAAAACTTTCCTAATGGCTGCATGTGGTCATTTTAAAGCACAAACTTTCTTTTTTAGTTCTCCTTATATTTAAGAATGTGTTGGCTGTCTTGTTGCCAGTGAGGCAGAAGCTGAAGTGTTTGTCTTGGAGGAAACATACAGCAACAGGTCAATCATTGCCAAGCAGCCATGTTTAGACAGCACAGACGTTTCACGTTTTGAGAGGCATGCACTGAAATCTGTGAGACGGCACCGTTATGTAATCATAGGGGTCTGTGTGAAGCAGTGCAACAACTATGCAGCTGTCTGTAGAAAAAGTTATTTGGAAGAGAAAGTGAAGGTGATTCGTAGAATTATGACCAAAGGCTCTCTGTTTATACATTCCTCACAGTTTACAGGCTGTACAGATGACATACTGTATTTGCCTCATCATATATTATATGAAAGTGTATTTACCATCCATTCATCGCGCACACAGTTTTCCACTGGAGTACAGCCGTTAGTGACAGATATGTTGGTTGAGCTGACCGGTGTGTTTCATGGCTCATGTTTTTTGTCTTATCTGACTTGCTGACTTTATGTTCCTATGGCCCCAGATCTCAGCTGTGCCAATATCATCATAACTATGAACAAAACTACAACCCTGTGTCCAAAAAAAGATGCTATGGAAAATGTAAATAGAAAACAAAATGTGATGATTTGCAAAACATTGAAACGCCGTATTTAATTGAAAATAGCACAAAGACAACATCTCAAATGTTGAAAATGAGAAATTTCAGTTTTTTGAAAATTATATTAAAACACATTTAAAAAAAAAAATTGGGACAGTGGCAACAAAAGACTGGAAAAGTTGTGAAATGCTAAAAGAAAACACCTGGTGGAACATCTCAAGATTAAGTAGGTTAGCAGCTGAAATCCTACATCAGGCAAGAATGGGAAAACATTCCACTTTCAAAATGACAACAACTGGTCTGCTCAGTTCCCAAACGCTTACAGAGTGTTGTTCAAAGAAGAGGTGATGCAACACAGTGGTAAACATGACCCTGGCCCAACTTTGTTTTTCATATTTTAAACAAATGAGATCATGTTAATTTGTGAGCTTCAGAAGTCCTGGTAGACTGTTAGATTTTGTGACCTTTAGACTAACCCAGACTAGCTGTTTCCAGTCTCAATGCTAATCAAAGCTAACCATCTTTTGGCTGTAGCCTCATATTTATCATACAGATTGAGGCCCCGTTTACACGGCAACATTTTAGATGAAGTTTTTTTCTCTGCGTTTTTTAAAACCCTCTGTATTCACACAGCATCGTCTTTGAAACGCTGTAGTCTGTATGCCGAGGCAGTAGTTGGTGGCGTAATTTTTTAATATAAACACCACAGAATATTATCACAGTAGTGGGTCAGCAAATCTACATTGGAGTTAATAAATCCAACAGTCTGCAGCACAAACAGAACCGGACAGTCCGATGTGTAATTTTGTTGTTGTTCTGGCCATAGTAGGCTGTTTGCTGTCTGTGTAAGTGATAAAGGCTGGCAGGAACCGTAATAGGTATTTTTATTTTATTTATTTAACCAGGCAGGCAGTTCAGTTTGCCAATGCAGGTGTTGGTTCATCTCATGGACTTCACTCTACAGCCCTCTTCTGTCAGGCCGCAGAAACCTTTGGAGCGGTTAGTCATGCTCACTGGGCTGGACATCCTTCTGCCAACATCACTTTACAAACATCTCTTGTAACTTACAATCAAACCTAAAAAAAAAGAAGATTTTTTTAAAGCTTCATCTTGACTCATCCTGAGCAGCTTTAGTTGTTCAGACAAAGTGATCAGAATCATAAACTACTTCAAACTGCCTGATTTGTGGTTTTTGCATGTGAAGCCAGGGTTAGATCTGGAGCAAAAGAGGTTAAACAAACACAAACCTCATTAAAATAAAACCTCTTTTAACTCCCACTCCCTCTCTCTGAGGTACAGGAATGTGCTGTCGAGCTTCGGATCCCACACAGAATTGTTACAGGACTTCAGGTAATGAATGAACCTGGGATGCCCACCCAGCTTACCAGGAAACAAAAACTGCAGCCCTCACTCCCACATCGGTAAAGGATGACTGAGTTTCCCACCACCTCATTATACAGGATGGTTTAACACCCACAGTCACAGGTATCTACATCTACACGTTAGAAAAAGGAAAATTCCCCTGTGTTTCATACTTAGACATGTTTATTTCCCACCATACACACTGACTGAAAGCCTGTTTCAAAAAGGAAAATCAACTTTCTAAAGTTTCCATTAAACTTGTTATGTCCCTAAACCTTAACTTAAAGGCCATAAAGTCCTATTTTATCAAACAGCTTTTTACAAGGTCCAGCTTAAAAACACTTTTCTCTCAAAGTTTGAACAATTGTGGTCACTTTCATATTTGAAATTTCCATATTTGTCTTATTCTCGTTGATTTTAAGTGGGTTGGACTTGTTGTGTCATGTGTTTCCAGGCACCAATCAGAAGCCCTTTTTTACACAGAGATAGTGCCGCAATGAAGACCCTTCTGTATGATGGTGTTGTTTATTTACAAAAAACAAACCAACGTCGCCCCAGCGTGTGATTCTAGTTAGCATGTCGGCGTTCCGCAAGCAAAAGAGGCGTGACGTCTAACACAGCAGCTTTGTCTTCTAGTGTCGGGTTTTACATACGAGTCGAGCAATGAACAAACAATGAAATAACATGACAACAACAATCAATCACCTTCCCTGTTAGATGGCAGCTGATCTCTTCCTCTGTTCTGAGGGTAAGGAGCTCCCATACTTTACACTGTCTCCCCAATTGAAGATTTTTTTGGTTGATTTTCTTCTTCTTTCTCCGGGAGTTTTTTTTCTCAAATCTCCCGGTTGAGTTGCGGAAATAAAATGACACAACCTTGTCCTATCCTTCCACCTCGTCAGCTTCCCCTATTTATACGATTTGCTTATACAACGATCCCCCATTACGCCTTCGTAACGTTTATACAGAACGGCGAGGCGCGATAAAGACCCTGCTTTGAACAGGCTGTGTAAAAGGGGAAAGACAAACAATACCAACACAACAAGCCGAATAGCTGGATTTATGAGTGAAAGAACTCATTCAGTCGTGGATATATGGACTTATTTAAATCTGAGGAAAGGTATTTCTTTTTGTTGTGTGGTAAAGTCAGGTTTATGATGAGTACCTGTGGAGTCATCTCATGTTCCTACAATTTGCTGTGATTCTTTACAGCCCAGTAAACCAGTTTAAATGTCCGTTTAACCAAGCTTGACATGTCATTCTCTTTTTTTAGTGGATCACAAAAGGGAGCAAGGTGAAGACAAAGACAAAGACAAAGACAGTGGACAAGTGAAACAGCTGTTTCTAATCTGTATATGCTAAAGCTAAACTAATCAGCTTCTCATGGTCGCTTCCTATTCAGAGTAAAGATTTTAGAATCATATAGCAGAATACTTTGAATATAAATTAGAAGTGGAACTTTTTTTTTCTTTTTTACCATATAGAGCAACATGTCCTCTTCAAACTAGCACCAGTTTACCCGTGACTCCTATCTGTCACCTGATTCCGGTATCACCATGTCAAAAAAAAAAAAAAAAAAAAAAAAAAAAAAAAAAAGCACATTTCCCTGCTTTAAATTAAATGTTTCGGAGTCATGAAAAGTACTATAGATTATATATTCACAAGAAGAAAGAGAAAAATAGATTTAGATTTAGATTAATTATGTGTTTGATGTTTTTTGGCTCTTCATTCCCATCTTGTTTAACATCTCACAGCCCCTCAAACCTTTTCAGAACCACGGGTTGTACATTTACAGTACAGAAATGTATGTAATTCAAATTAATTCAATTTTGTGTTCTACTAAATTAATTTGTCAGGCTGCTTTTATCCTCTTACAGACATTCCTCACTTTAAATCAGTACAAATTAATGATAATGTCAAAAAATGTGTAACTAATGTGCAGATCTGCATTTTATAAAGTTGTTAACAGATATCAGCCGGAGCTTTTCAGTTGAGGAAAATGTCCTGACTGTCTGACCTCATCGCTCCAGCCTCAGTTCACACCCTCTGCCTTTTGATGTGGCTGCTCTGTTTGTTCACCAGCGCCAGCGGTCTGCTCTCTCCCATTCAACAATCTGCCACTTGCTAAATCCCTCACTCTGACCAGGCTGCAAGCAGCATTGTTTGCGTTTTACGCCAGGAGGTGAGAAACATGCAATCTTTTTCACACCTATGGAGCCTGGATCCCGGCGGCAGAGTTCATTCTGCAGAAATAAGGTGTGACTTCTCACCTGTGTTCAAATCAAACAGAGGCTCCATCAGAGAGCTGACAGTCGGCACTGATACTACTGATTTAAGTTCCAGAGCAAAGCATCTGTTCTTCTACCCACCTGGAACAAAGTACTTTTTAAAATGTATTTATTCTATTTTTTTTTTTAAATTAAATAAAAATTTAAATAAGTACATATTTTTGAATGCTGGACATTAAATATCATTGACACTGAAAGGTTGATTATCTATTATCACTGCTCCTCAGGGATGGGTCAAATGCAGAGAAAGAATTTCCCCATGTGGGACTAATAAAGGTATCATTATCTGTGCTAACCTTAAATCGGAGTACCTACAAGCAGGATTTTTGACATCAAAACTGGTTTGGAGTCAATCAATATGCAGCTTACCCTTCAGTGAACTTCAGTAGGAATTGACTTTTCTGTGACATCGGAAAAGCATCTTGTCAACCAGTTAAACATTTGAAAGAAAAATATTATCATCTTTCCTTCCAGAATAAGATCAATGAGATTGATGACTAAGATGATGATGTTTGTCATTGTTGGCCAAATGAGACACAATGTGGGAAATGGGTTGTCTTTATTCTAAAGCTTAGAATTAATGTATTTTATATGATAAAAAAAAATAACACCTGAAACCATGATTCACTCGCCACTGAGAAACACGTTCAGTTGAAAAGCTCTGCAAGAAGTGGTCAACGGTCATAAAGAGTTTAAAGAGTTACAGTAGAAAAGTAAAAGTATGATTGTTCACAGCAAAGTTTCCAGAGTTGCCACTAAAGCTGAGAGACAAAAACTTTCATGAATCATCACTAACAGGAACCATTAAAGATAAGCAGAGTTTCATTCAACAGTGTTTGGTTACTCATTGATATGTGCTCCAGACTGCAAGGCATCAACTTCATTGCAGAGCAAATGATTCCAATATTTACTTCCTTTTTTCAGCGTTTGCTTTATCACAATGAGCTCTTGAATTATTAATACAGTGCATGGAAATACAACAATACAGTGAAGTGTAGTGAATTATAAAATTCAGTGACAAGGAGACACAAGAGCTGAAACTGAAAGGAGGAACCCCAAATATCGTGTTAAGTTACCTTTGTCTCAACAACCCCACCAACAGCATGAAAGGAGGGCGCTTCATTCACAAACTTGAACTCTTTTAACCCAGTGTTACCTCAGATACTGGATCACTTGCAGCTTGCAAAATGCACTGGGAAAAACATGCATGAGGAGGCAAAACGGAACACTATATCAAATTTCAGTAAAAATGCAAATAGAGTTCACGCATAGGCGACATCTTGTCCTGTTTTCTATATAATAAATTTGTCAAACTGCATGCAAAATGTTTCAAAAACTCACTTCTGATCTAATGCATTCTGAATTTAAAGATAGTGTAAGCCTATAAATCCCAGCGTGTACCAGTACTTTTCCATTACATGTGGCTCCATAGATCAGATTGCACAGTTTAAAACTGACTTATTCAATGCTATTAATGTCAGAGATATACTTTGCTGTGACTCTTTAGCAGCACAGTATTTTTACTACTAAGGGTCAGTGAGGGTGTAGTGAGATAAAAATAGAAAAGGCCCAATAAGCATTAGGATGTCTTCATCAGCAAATCTTCAATTAAAACGGCTGCTCAGACCGCCAGTCGTATAATCCCTTTATCAAAAGGATCTGGTCCATGTTGACAGCACTAATGTGCACATATGTGTTGGACATGTATGTGCATTTCGTAATCTCCCCATCGAGTAATATTATACAGCCGCCTTCAGTGCAGATTATCTGTTTTATCTTTTTTCCCCATTTAAGGTGCAATACTTTCCATAACTCCCTGCAGCAGTGCGAGATTAAAAAGTATCCACACATGCTGCAGGTGAGCAGCTAACCCTGTGTTCCCAGGCTTCGTGTAGAAATTAGTCAGACAGCTGTGGGAGGTCTCTGAGTGCCTGTAACTTGGCAGGAGTGCGTTCAGAAAGTATGCCCTCTCCTAAGTCAAACACCGGCACAGGCTGCTACTTGCTCCTGTCCAACTGATCTACCCGCCCACACATGGGAAAGAACTTTCCAGGAATCACGCTCCACCGATCCCCATGCCCAGCCAGGCACTTTTATTTCATTTAAACCCACCACTTTGTTTGGGTTAAAAAGATTCCTTAAAATAACATACTGTACAGTAAGGCACAGTAAAAGGCTATAAAGTTCCAATGTAAATTTAAACAGCGGTCTCAGATCAAAGGCTTGGCTCAAAGTCACAAATAACGGTGATAAAACTGAAAGTGAATTCGATGCTGCAAGCTCACCCTATACCGCTGAACATGTCACAGTATACAGAGCTGTCACACATTGTATAGACTTACACCGCTCTGCATTTCCATTGCACTAGATCAAAGGTTTGTTAGTGAGCCCTGCTCACTCTTTGCACTTCTGTTGCATCTTAATGTGGCTGTATGATGGAGTAGAAATTGAAATTTAGCCCAGTGCTATATATATATGTAAAGTATGACTCAGTTTGCTATCCTCAGGTTTAAATTAAGACCTCCCACAGGACTCCTGACATTTGTAATGTGAAGCCTGTGTTTCTTTTTTTGCCATCAGCAGCTGATTTAGTTGGTTAAAAACATTTATAACCTTAACAAGTAATAATTAATAACCGTCCATCAGCTGTAGACGATCTCTACATTACAGATAGACAGCGGAGACGGTAACAATGCCGACATCTGTATAAAAGGAGGGAGTCGACGAGGCTGACAGGGGTGTGACGTTTAGAGATGTGTATAAAGCAGCTATAGTTGCAGTTAGCAGCTGACTCCCTGTATCAAAGTGTAATCTAGAATCAGATAAGATTCGAAAAGTTTAACTGTTAGCTTAGTCGAAGCTAACGCTGACGGTAAACAGGGGAACAGCTAACCTGGCTATGTTAAAAGTTCAGAAATACACTACATCCAACGACAACAACTCCAAACGTTACTTTGTCGTATTTTGGTTGTTAATCTTCCCACAAACAGAAATGTTAACAAAAAGACCAGAGGCCCAGTCTTTGCAATTTTATGATTTTCTCAGCAACATCAGTCCCAGCAGAGTTATCAGCCACCACCACCACCACCAAATGGGGGGATTTATCTTACTGCTGCTCAGCGCAGATGCTTGTCTCTTCTGATTGAAATAGGCCTAATGTGTTTGTGAGCTTTAGAGGTGCTGATAGGTATGTTTGTTTGTTTTTTTACTTTGAGGAGGGCCAGGCTATAGCCTCTTTTGAAAAAGCTAAGCTAAACTAAGCCCATCACCCACTGGCTCTTATTCCATACTTAGGGGCATATAAATAAAAGTGGTAAATCTTCTCACGTTTGCAGTCAACTTTACAGACAGTAGCTATAGTAGCTAGACATGAAGCCTACTGTGTGTATAGTCAGTTTGTACTGTTTTTGTTTTATACATCAGGCTCTAACTGATCTCAAAACAACAGAGAACAACAACAACAAGAACTCAACTTCTAAATCAGGTTGGTGAATTATCAAGCCAACCAATTACATACATCATGCATCCATTTACTTTATATGCAATCAAAACCACACATTTCTCTCTATGGGCTGACAAAATTATTTTGTTCATGTAATGTTGTTGAGCTCTAATGATTTTTTTTAATACATTTGCATAATTCAATTTTATCCAAGACAAAATAACTTCTTGAAGTGTTGAACTGCATTGAGTTTATGATAAATTACTTTTCCAAATCCTGGTTCTGACACAAAAGATGCGTTTGCGTGTATGTTTTTGTTTTGTTTTCTCACCTATAATGTATGACACTAGTTGCATTTTGACAAGAGTTCATCTGTTCATCATACTCAACCAGGTAATTTTGATTCTAGAGAAAAGAAATTAACACACCACTGATGTCTGTGGAAAAATGTACAGCCATATAGGTATTGAAAAATTAACTTTTATTCAATTTTGTTCAGCGTGTTCCCTCTGACTCATGCTTAGGGGAAGTTGGTGCTCTTTTTGCATATGTGTTGGTTGTGAAAACGGGTGCTGCTTTTATAAAGGTGTCATTTAGAAATTGTACTTTCTGCCTAGGGACCTCCCCCATCAGCCAAGTTCTCTGTTCCACTCAGCAAGGTGGAGATCTACTCACTCCAATAACCTCAATGAACCTTGTGTATTTTACTGTAAGGGGAAAATATTATCGCATCTGACTCAAGGCGTTTCTCTTAAATTTTAAAGCAGTCTACATACCAGAAATGTACATGCAAATGGGGCGGCTGTGGCTCAGGGGGTAGAGCGGTCGTTCACGGAACAAAAGGTCGGTGGTTCGATCCTCAGCCCCTGCAAGTCCACAAGTTGAAGTATCCTTGAGCAAGATACTGAACCCCAATTTGCTCCCTGGGCGCCGCGTGTAGTGGCAGCCCACTGCTCCTCAGGGATGGGTCAAATGCAGAGAAAGAATTTCCCCATGTGGGACTAATAAAGGTATCATTAAATGTTGCTTGGTGTCTCTTTACAAGTCATTACGGCTTTGAAAGTGAATTATCTTCTAACAATTAACATCAGAGGTACTAGCAGCTGATCCGAGGGGATGCACCGACAGTGATTCACTCATTGTGCTCTTTCCACTCTGACAGCAGGGAGCCGACAAGTGAATTACCTCAGCGTTTACACAGATGCTGACATTTAGACAGGGCCATGAGAAAGGGGAAAGACAGAGTGATCAGGTTGCAGTCGGTGAATCATTTTGTTTGGCTCTGACTCTCTGTGTTTATGGTAGAGTGTGTTGTTATGAGCTGACATAACAACCTGGAAGAGGAACATCTTGATTGTCTGTTTGTCTGCTGGGTTTGTGTTAGCGGGTGTCACTGCTGCTCTCTGCCCCCCCCTCCTGGGTCTCTCCCTGGGAATCGGTGAGGGTGTGAATGTTGGTTAAGCAAACTAACATCCCTCAGAGCTGCTCTCTGACACCAGTTTGAAAGCTGGTGGAATTTGAAATATAGAAAACAACACATTCCTGTTCAATTCTCTGACTTTACAAACCCGAAAAGCGACTTTTCAAGCTTGAACCCACTGACTGCCTCTTATCTTTGTTACTGAAAGATACTACAGACTCACGCTTTAACATTTAAATTGCACAAGAGGAAATTGCATCATAAACTTTTCAGAAGGAAGTCAGCATGCATACTCCAAACTTAATGTGGTAAACCACTTAACTTTGCAACTATAAAAATCTGTATCTGAATGGAGGCCATGCTGTGCATGTGTTTTTACTTTACCACAGTTCTTATATGTTTATCACCCCGCTGACATTTCTAGGAATGATGTCATGTCTTCACAGAATGTAGAGAATGTTTTTCGTAGCGTGGACCAAAAATAAAACATGAAGTTTCCTCTTTACTTGAAATGCCTATTTGCTTTTTATAAATTCACTACAGCTTTTATGTTTTCTTTGCAGGCTAAATAACAGCCCAATATAATGAGCCTTAGCATTAATCTTAATAAATTAAGGAAAGCACATGAAATGTGCATCAACAAAACATGCAGACCAATTTGTTTAAGAATAATTTAGGGGATATTTGTCAGGATATTTCATTAACTTCCGTTTGGCTGCAGTACTCCAGATGTTGCCACTGTTTTGAAGTATAATTTGGGAAATACTGCATCCCATCTCCCCAAATTACCTCTACCCTCGCTAGACGCTCTCTTCGTTTCCACCTTCTGTCCCCTCCTGCAATTCAAGTAATGGTTATCGAAATTGCAAATATCAAGCATACCAGCTCCTAAATCTAGTAAGAATTATTAATTAATTAATTATTATTAATTATTAATAATGACTGACCCTTTTCAAGTTTACCGGAGAATGATTAACCAAAAATATTAAGCTCTGTGGACTTAATTTCCAAATTATGGACCAGTTGGATATCATATTTAAGACTTAGAAAAAAATTAAAACAAACAAACAGAACAAAACAAAACAAAATTACATCAAAAATGTAGAATTTTCATGAAAATCAGATGTTTTATACTATTTATGCTCCACACTTTTTCTACAACCGCCATACAATATATTTCCATTTTGTATTTACATCCCCATGGAGTTGGTGCTGGATTCAGACTGACAAAACAAGGTGGCATCTAAACTGGCTTTCTGTTCCTTCTCCTAACACTATTTTTAAGTTACTTCCACAGCTAAATTTCACATTTCTTTCTTGTGCTGCTTCAAATTAAAAGTGTTCAACGGGCGAGACAAAGGGAGGCTTTTATTGTGACGCAGCCACAGGAAAATGTTTTTTAAAAATCAAGTCAAAGAAGATCATTTTTGGTATTTTCTGACGCTGAGATGAAGATGTATATTTGGAGGGGTGACGGTGGCATTTGACAAAGTATTGATTAAGTATTTACTTTTTACAAATACCCCTCAAACCTCCATGATAACCATCTGTTGAGGAAGGCCATGGGATTCATGTTTTTCAGCACATCCATAAATCTACCTGTGGAAATAATAATACATATGTAGAAATAGTTAATAGAAAATTTATAACACACTATAAGGATCTGACTTTTACTATATTATTAAATATGATTAAAGCTATGTTACACAGTGTTTCATCCATTTATGTTTATACACCAGTTTTAGCTTAATTGGAGAATTATGAACATGAATTCACACTTAAAAATGCCTTTAGATTAGCTTACAAGTACATTATATTGTGTTATGAACAATCAAAACAAAGACGCTATATCCTGCTTGTAAATGCTAGTTAAAGGGTTTAAAGTAAAGAGTTGCCTGTGACAAATTTCACAATGTTTTGATCTGAAGTTTGGAAAACCTCAGTGCAAAAAGATTTTCTAGGGCATGATTGTGTGTGGGCTTTTCAGGTCACTCATGCAGATTCGTCTCCAGTAATTTCACTGATTGTTCACTTCTTGTCGGCCGATTCAAACTGCATGAAACCTGCTGACAGATTATGTCGATAGCAAAATGAGAGATATGAGAAAATAACATCACAGGACTTCCTGATTTTAAAAAATCAGCCACAACAATCTATCCATTTAATTCAATAAATAATTCTCACATGATGGGTGAAGTCTCAGACATTATGCAGACACCAGAGAAGCTGCTGCTCGATCCCACCTACTGTGTTGGTTGGTGATCTGTTGGGCAGAAACATTGTGACCTTTGTGCTAGAAAACAGCTCCAACTCTCTCACATACTTGCTGCAACCACAATTGGATCAAAGCTTGTAATTTTTCACCGAAGTGGTGTTTAGGCATCTCCCATCTGATCTAGTGCCTGTTGTTCAGGATGAGTGTAGTTCTGAAAGAGCAGCATAGAATCATGTGCCTCCACAAATAACAGCTCAGCCCAAAAAAGACTGAGTTCACAGGGTGCAACTGCATAGCGTCTGAAATTAATTCACTCTTTCTTCTTTTACTACTGAGTGATTGGATGCTGCAGGAAAAGGTTGACTAAGTGAGAACATTTGATGATTCAACACTCTGTAAATTACTCCATCAACAGTGATGACTCTGGGGGAACAACACCCTTGACCTAACGAAGAAGCTTTTATTATTCAAACTGAATAAATCAATTATCGTCTTTGTGCGAAGTCACAGCCGCGAGACCAAATGTCTTTTTTATATGCCACCACATTCATAAGCAGGCTGATTAGGAGAGCTGTGGGTGTGAGGATCATGTGCTGCAGTGTGACAGACAGTGAATGGCTGGCTGTGTTAGCTCACAGAGGAGGACACTCAGTGATGCTGTGTACATGAAAAGCTCTCTGTGTCTCTGCTGTGCACACAAGTATGCATCTCATTAGAAATTTTGGAATGAAATAACTACACAGCTCAGGGATTTGGGCTTAAGGCCACCTTAGCTGAGCCGTGACCTGCACCATCCAGAAACGTGACCCTCCAATGTCATTATGTTACTCTCCTCTGTGAGTACAAGACTCTCCTCCGGGGATGGGATGGCAGAGTCACAAGGTGATAAGTTGTTGACTTATTAGTGTCATGGATGGATTACCGAATGGGCCAACTGGGAACACGCCTAGGGCAACCAGACCACAGCCTCTGTATGACGTGATATTTTTACAAAAGTCAATGAAAACACTACAAACATACTGAAAAAAAACAAAGAGATCCAAAATGATTACAGAGACAATCAAGACACTCGCAAAGAGACTCAAAAATGAACAAAAATAGACTCAAAACAGCCAAAAATGAAGCAAAATGACCATTAAGAGAGGTAAAATAACCCAGAGACTCAAAAACGAACCAAAATAGACTCAAAACAGCCAAAAGAGAAGCAAAATAACCATAAAGAGAGGTAAAATAACCCAAAGAGACTCACAAAAAACAAAAATAGACTCAAAACAGCCAAAAGAGAGGCAAAATGACTGCAAAGAGAGATAAAATAACCCAAAGTGACTCAAAACAGCAACAAAAAAACCTTAACACTACCAGAGACTCAAAGCAGCCACATAGAGATGCAAAATGGCAACAAAGAGACACAACAATGACCACTAAGAGGCACAAAATAGCCACAAAGAGGAATAGCGACCACAAAGAGAGGTAAAATAACTCAAAGAGACTCAAAGCACCAACAGAGAGCCTCAAAACTACCACAGAGACACAAAATGACGTTAAATAGATGCAAAATAACCACAAAGAGACTCAAAACTGCAGCAGTGACACAAAAATATCCACAAAGAAATTTAAAAATGACCCAAAGAGATGGCAAGACAGACAAAAAGACTCCAAACAACCACAAAAAGATGCTAAATAACACTCAATGAATTAAAAACTAGCATAAATAAATGCAAAACAAAAATAAAAATGACAACAAAACACGCTCAAATGACACAGCTTTTCCGGCTCCCCCATTCAGAAGTTTCAAAACCTGCCCCGGCTCCCCTGTGACTATCGCCTGTCAGAGAATTTCAGGGCATTAAGACAGTTATCTGATGAATAGACTGCATGATAAGTGAAGAAATCAGACAAAAAGACATTTACATACTCATAAACACTAACCAGGGTCATTAATTAACAAGGGCTCAGGGCAAAAGTGTCCTTGAAGGTTCATAAAAAACCTGTAAAATGGAAAGGCAAAAAGCACCGCTGATAATTGTGAGCACAGCCTATTTAGCATTTTACCCTGCTCACATGTTTTGATGAGTTGTCAAATATGCATGTGAGAGTATGACTGCTGTCCCCCCATGGACAGCTGAAGGTGTTAAAGGAGCTTTTGATCAGAAACCAAATGAGTATGCAATTTGAAGCTGCAACCTCTGATTGATAGTATATCTACCTTTATGTTAAATACATGCAAATCTTCATGGTATAAATTGTGCATGTTAGATATTATCATTTTACTATTAAAAAAACTGTCCAGATTCTTAATCTTATATAAAAGACAACAATTCTTAAAGCACAATATGTTAAACAAATGTAAGTTAAAAAGGGCAGCCCCCCCAAAAAAAGCAAAACATGAGCTTAAATCTATTGTTAAATTCAAGTGTTATTAGTTTTTTAATCAAGGCTTAATTCCAGACAGCTAAATACATTTTTGAACATTTTTGAACATCACCAATATTGGTGAACATAATCCAGTCCTAAATCATGTTCACTTATAATCACTGGGGTTTTGTCATCTGCATTATGAGGAGTCAATGCCATTAAGATATTTACTTTGATTTGCAGTCTGCATATTAAAATTTGCTGTCTTTGCTTTAGGCAGAAGCTACGTTCTTCCCAAAGACACCAGTAAATTCAAAATCAATCGGTTCTAAATTTTCATGTGATGAAATCAACACTAATATGCAAATAGTGGATAATAACTATGCTAACATTTTCATGTTTTGGAATGGCTAATTTGATTAAACAACAATGATGCAATGCAATCTGCCTGAAGCAGGCACAAAAAAGGGAAAATGATGGAAATCACTGACAGACAACCCTTCATATTGACTCAAAGACGATAGGATAGGAGCCATTAGCATTACCAGGGATCATATTCAAAACAGGCCTGCGATTAATGCATTCATCAGACACCAAAACACTGCATAGTACTCACAGAAAGGCATTAAAAACCATGGAAAATCATCAATGCAGCAATTAAATATATGTCATCACAGCGATCATAAGGTTAACAGAAACATGTCACTCTTTGATGAAGTCCTGTGACAAAGAAAAGGGTTTCAAATTCAATTCAGAAACGGCGATGTTCATTTGAGACGGTCAGTAAACTAACTCAACTGGAATCTGTGGTTAACTAAATTATACTCATCTTGTAATAAACTCATTGGTCATGCATGCATGTTTTCACTGATGAGAAGTGAACACATTTCCATTGGTTGGAGGCACTTGTGTTTTACCGGAGTATTTTAATTTCATCTAACTTTATACTTAAACTCCAATATATTTCAGAGGGGATGTTTTTTATTCCACTATACTTATTAAATAAATTAATTACAAGTTACTTTGCTGATTATGTTTAATATAGCTAAATATAATCAAGTTATAATTTATGATGTATTATAACCTCCTCCGAGGATGCTTGGTTGGTTGGTGGTTGGTTGGATGGTTGGTTGGTTGGTTGTTTGGATGTTTGGATGGTTGGTTGGTTGGATGGTTGTTTGGATGTTTGGATGGTTGGTTGTTTGGTTGTTTGGTTGATTGGTTGGTTGGTTGATTAGTTGGTTGATTGGTTGTTTGGTTGGTTGTTTGATTGGTTGATTGGTTGGTTGGTTGGTTGATTGGTTGTTTGGTTGGTTGCTTGGTTGGTTGGTTGTTTGGATGTTTGGATGGTTGGTTGGTTGGTTGTTTGGTTGGTTGGTTGATTAGTTGGTTGATTGGTTGTTTGTCTGGTTGTTTGATTGGTTTATTGTTTTGTTGATTGGTTGGTTGGTTGGTTGGTTGGTTGATTGGTGGGTTGGTTGATTGATTGGTGGGTGGGTTGATTGATTGATTGATTGATTGGTTGTTTGGTTGGTTGGTTGGTTGGTTGGTTGGTTGCTTGACGAAGTCACCCATCCTCCATTAAATTCTGGTGTGGATCCAGATAAATGGGCGGATCCAGGATTTTTTTCACTTACATTTCAAGATAGGGCTTTTATCAACATCTCCACGAATTACGCAAAAATAACTGCACCTACTTCCTCAGAAATTTCTGGAGGGATTGGATATGGGACAGGACAGCTAAATAATCATGTAGGATTGTTCAGTCTTGGCAGAGGTATGCTCTCCCTATTATAGTATTGCTATTACTTCCTGCCACCATAGAGGGCAACATTGACTAAAAACATACATATTTCTCCTTTAAATCTCAACATTCTTACTTGAACTATGTTTACAGTTCTTGCAGTATATTTACATCTAAGTATTTACACAAACAATTGAAGCATAGAGGACACATTCAGATATGTCATGCCCAAGATGCGAGCACCTTGGAACGTCCTGCTCTAACATTTCATAAATCTGCCCAGACTCCCAGCATGAAGCAGATTGAACCTCTGACAAGACAGGGCACCTCCAGCAGCGTCACCCAGTGAACCCTCTTACCTCCCCGTTCCTGCCTTGTTTTACCTCCCGTTCCTGCCTTGTGACGGACACCCACAGCTGCTGCATGGATGTCCCCATCCCTCACTGTCAAAACATGGCACCCACCCTGTTCAGTAGTAGCTCCTTACAACCCGGGAAGGCAGCCAAGTCCACTGCAAAAAGATACTATATGTACAATAGTCATAGTGTTCAGAACTAATCCCTCCTCAGCTTTATTATGTGTGTCTGTGTGCATGCTGGATGTGTGCATCTGGTCTGTACGAGCATTTGATTTTTGTTTGGAGTCCTGGTCTGAAATCAAGAGAATTTAAATGATCTGCAGTGAAGTTCACTATCTAATCAGGTCTGAATGATTGCTCTTAACAATCACCAGCAGGTGAACTGGATGGAATAGAGGCATCTTAGTACAAAGATCACTTATTTATGGTCAGTAATCTGGATGGTTTATCTCAAGGCTCTCATTTGCAGCCAGGTCTGACCGTTTGTAGATACGGAGGGTGAGAACAAAACCCCTGCATGCTATGATCTCAGGATGGCCCCAAATGCAGGATAAGGACAAAGTAGTTGTGGTTACTGGTCTAGGGTTAGCTGATGACATAGAATGCTGACAGGGTAGAGTTAGCAGAGAACCAATGATCTGTTGAGATATACTGCCGGTAGATAAGCTGATAGGAGGCAGGTGCACAAGTCATCAAGGAGCCAGGAGCTGGGAGAGTGAGGAGGGAAATCACCAGGACAGATACAGGGGGCCTTTCTGAAACCACCCACTTCTTGGAAGTCCATGTGGACGTTCTGCCACATGAAGTGTTACTTGCTGGTTGATCTCGTGATCTTAAATATACCTGCTTCTCTAGTCTAGACAAGGGTGGAGATGTTCGTTTGCATGTAAAGTGTATATTTACAAGCGACTTCTAAGCATCGAAGTGTGAAACAAGATGTTGCATCCAAAAGATGCTGATGCGAACTATGGCAATGAAATGAACAGATATGACAAATCCTGTCTCTGCCAGAGAGGGGAAAGTTGGTCCTGAGGCTTGCCGTGCCTCTACACCTCAACGAGGGAGACTGGACTGGGAGTGGGGTGGTTCCTGTAGAAAGGCCCGGATAGAGATAGACAGAAAGGGGAGCACTGGAACCACAGGGGAGAGGGAACCACAAAAAACACCGGGGAACCTTTAGGCCTAAAGTAATGCAGGTATTAGACATGTATTGAGAGAAGATCTGGAGAACAGCTGTCACTTGGTTAAGACTTGGCAGCTCTTGCAAAACGTGTTTAATTATTACAAAACAGCAAAGTTTTAACGGTGAAACTGCTTCTTAGGAAATTATGAGTGTCATGTTTTATCTGCACGCTTTTATCATGACTCAGAAAAACATTTCAGGCTTCTGACTTTGCTTAGAAACCACACACATGTTGCTGCATCATCCCTACTCTTCCTCACAGTGGCAGCGGCAGGTGTGTATCGGCGTCTATACAACGCAGCGTTCCCCCTGTGCATATGCTGTTTGTGTGGCTGGAGCGGGTTGGCGCGGTGCTGGGGCCAGAGAGAGGGGATGGCTCGCGGCTTCACGTGTAACCGCTCCATGTGACGTACCTGTTATTGACACTGAGCATTCAACAAGGCTCCTGTGGGACCCTTGAACTTGAGAGGCAGTCCCTGGGAGCAGCACTGGAGGGCTGAAGAGTTCAGCGCAGTTAATGTTCAGCCCTTTTGATCTCTGCCAAGAAGTCGCATTCCGTGAATTCCTCACCAGCATTTCCAGCGGTGGAGAGACTATGAATGGCTCTACAGAAGACAGTTAACACTCTCCAATGCCTTCTCGCTTTTTTTTTTTTTTTTTAACTTTCTAACTTTTTTCACCTTGGAAAAGTACAGCAAGAATAAAGCTCAGGGGTTACAAAACTTTGGAGCTGATGATTATGAAATGCTGCAGCTTTGAGAAAGAGAATTAAGAATTTGCTGTATCATCAAATATACTAATTTAAATAATACTATGCTCTCTGTAATAAACGAAAGCAAATGAGCTTCCATGTGAACTTTGTCATATTAAGGAAAACTCCATCAATCATTATCAAATACAGTCAGAACATGCTGTTTTTTTTTTCAATCGTTCTTTCCCTTAAATTGTGCAAACAACAGATCTGGTCAGACTGACCCACTGCTTTGAACTCTGGGTAAATTGAGCAACGGGTCAAGCATTGTTGAGTGATACAGGACTGTTATCTAGAAAGAACATAAACTCTTATCCCGACCTACGCAACCATGATCACTGCACATTTGGGAATTCACTGCCTACAGAGCTTTAACCGTCAGACATTAAAGAAGCAAAACCTTTTTAATGACAGTAAAGTGATCACACTAGCGGGGGGAAATGTGTTCAGTAATTTGATTAAAATGTCTGCCATGTGGATGGCAGACTTTATTCTCAGAGATACAACTCAGCAGATGTCACAGCAGAGACAAACAATTTATCGCCCTTATGAATAACACGATGCCAAGCAGCAGCGATCTCACTGAGCACCGTCATTGTAAAATGCTGATTGATTGTGTGAGATGTTTTCTATTGTTTGAGCGCCAGGCTTAGGAGGTTTAGTGTGAGGGTGATTAACTAATGGAGGGACTTAATCCCAGGTAAGAGTCAGATGCTGGGGCCCAACGCACACAATGAACAGCCTTCACTTAACCTCAAACAAAACGCTGAGTAGCAAAAGCTGGACCTCCGTCACCTGGCAGACGTCACTCTTGAGGGCCATCTGTGTTCAAGAGAACTGGACTGGACAGGAGAGTACAGCTGGTCTGAGAACAGTATGATGCATGAAGGTTGATAGACCAAGACTAACCAATTAGAATGATTTCTGTGATCGGTGTTGTCTTTGACGTTGACAGCGACAGAGAGCTGCACTTGGATTGGGCGTTGCCTTTGTTTTCACCAATTACCAGATGTAGCAGCTTCCTACAGGAGCAACAAACTACAGTGGCTCGATGAGGACAAAAGTCTCACAAGAGTGAAAGCAAAAACTGAAGGGAGCATGCAAATTAAGAAATGTTACAAAGTCCAAAACACATAATAAAAGATGTGTGCAAACATTTTTTGTATTTCACCGTCACTCAAAAGCGACAGTAGGCTTTGTCATTTTTTACTTTTGCTGTTTGTGTCTGTTAAAGATGCAGTAATTTAACTTTTCCAACACAGATTAAACCTGTAATATCAACACCAGCAGCCTCTTTTTCCCAAATTCAAAGAAACAGAAGGTGGAGTTTTGTTTGTTTCCACATATTTACCTGAAAGTGGGCCTAATCACGGATATTGATTGACTTTGTATAGAAGCATTAGTGTTGAATGTGCATTTGGATCCCCACCATGCAGCTGGTAGATTCTAATTGACTGGAGCTGCCACTGAACATGGTCTACAAAACATCAAAACACTAACATAGCATCTGACGTCAGGCTGATGATACCCAATGCAGGACTGTTTGACAACAGAGAATCCAGTTTTTTAGAGGGACCAATTTGCTGCCAGCTTCGTGGTACCAAAAATGGATATTTTGTTTGTCATGTACTGGAGAGTTTTCAGCCATGGAACCTGGCATTTCAAGGTAATAATGACAATAATAATAATTACCTGCTATAAGAGACCAAATTAGAGCTGATTTTTCCAGTTTTATGGTGATAAAAGCCAGATCCAGCATTTGCCCCTGACTGGTGGTAATGTCATTTTAGATAGAAGCTGTGTGCGGTGATCAGCTGGTATGTCTTCGTCACATCTGACGGACTGAACATGCCAAAATGTTTTCACCCAGGACATGTCCTCCTGGGCCCAAACAGGAGCAGCTCTGTGTCATAGAACAAATGGCTTGATGGCTTTATATGGCACCTTTGCTGACACCATATGGCCGATTGTTTCCTGTGGGCAGTTTGTCAGTTGTTCTGACACTCAAACAGCCAAAGAATGAAACAAGCATCTGAGCATGTGCAGAAGCTCCTGTCATCACCAGCCTGAAGGGGGAAATGTTTTGAACCTGTGAACTGATTGCCAGATTGCGATAGGGGGCCCATTCAGACTGTTGAGGGAGGGTGAGGAAGAGTCGGAGAAGAGGGGCTCACCATGAGCTAAGGCTTCTGTGGCTTTACGGTGACATCAGGGGATTGGTGATATAATCCTCTTACTGTCCCCTGTGTGTTGTAATAGGTTGGCAAAAGAGTAGACCTCCGATTGGCTGCCCTGCACGGCGGAGGCGATAGATAGAAACAGGACAGGTAACACACGCAAAGACATTTTCTTCTCAGCCTTACTTTTTATTGAATGGATGGCAGCAGCTGGAAACTTTATGATCCTCTTCAGGGGAGGACATGTTGTTGATGATGATGCACCTCATCATCCATTTATGTGTTTTTAGGGCTGCAGCTTGTGGAAACATTGTTGTCTGATGCTGCTCCAGGTACAGATTCAAAACAAAGCTGTCGTTTTTTTCTCTAAGTGGCCTTGAGAGGGGGTGTAATAGAGTTTATCTACCGACCGCAGTCTAATAATCTTTTATGAGTGCATGTTACACTTTTATGAACACCTGAGCGGTGCATCCGTGCTGCTACTAACCTTTATGTTGGACACTGGCCTTATAATCTGCCTTCGGTGTAAGTTTTTTTTTTCTGACAGACAAGACATGCTGGGGTTCAACTGCCCTTTAAAGGTTCAATTCATCTAACTCTTCTACTTAAATGTATAGTTTGACATTATGAGAGTGGTTCTTGCTGAGAGCTAGATGAGAATATTGAGATGATTCTCATATGAAGGCATAATTTAGAGTAAACTGTAAGCAGTGAGAAACAGCTGGCCTGGCTCTGTCCATATGTTAAAAGTCACCTACCTGCTCCCCTAAAGCACTAAAGCACATTTTAATCTGTACAAAAGCCTGGGTGCAGTGTGAAAACAGCATGTTGCGATTGGCTATGCTAAGCTAACATCTCCACGCTTTATATTTAAAGGGCTTGGTGTTAATCGTCACATCTTACACTTGACAAGACAACAAATAAGCATACTTCCTAAAGGAAGGAGGACTTATACTTGTGTAATAAGATGTTACGGCTTAGTTATGGATGCCTGTGAAGGCGTGACATCTATGGCGGGTCAGCTTTGTGTGCTTGTATTTTCTTCTGTGAGGATAAAAATGAAGCAGGTTAAAGAAAAGGATCAGCAATTTGGTACTTTTCAGAAACAGCTGCAGATTACGGCTCCTTGTTGTTGTTTATCACCATGAGTGAAACAACATAAATGAAGTAGCCTCTTATTCAGTTGTGAAACATAGTGGAAAGAAATGTACCTCAAGGTAACTCCATTTGGCCCATTAAAGCTCATAAAGTAAATGTTCTGCAACCCAATTGTGATTAAAGCAATTTTTGTTTAGCTCCTGGAAAAATGGCTTTTGCAGATCGCCACAGCAATGCAGCTCTCCAGAGAAGATGTCCTGGTCGTTTTGGATAATCTACAGGCCTTAAAAGGGTCTACTTTATTTTGTAGGAAAGAGTTCCAGATGAATATTGTCCACGGTGAGAGCTGTAGGTTGTCAAGGGTTACCAAGAGAAAGTTTGAGTCGAGTTCAGCCCTTGCAGTTTTTAAATTCTAAATTTTATCATTTTTCGGGCAATCTATGCCCTTATTGGACAGCGACACTGGAGGTTATATGAAATGAGAGGAGAGTGACAGAGTTTGTGGTTCATGGTTGGACACCAGGAAGCTCCTCACATGTCATTCATTAATGCTGTGAACACCGATTATAAAATCTGTTTACCGTCATCAAAACAGCAGCAGAAGTCTGAGGAATAAATATCTAAAACCCTCTGCAGAAGAAACCAAAAGTCTCTGTGGCAACTTGGATACTTTCACAGGATTAGGGGTTCACATTGAAACTGTGGGATACATTATATACTCCCCACAAAGGCTGAAATATTTTTGGGAGCTGCAGAATTCACAATAAAAACCCAAACCATTGCATTCACACCACTGGCGGCTTTCATGCAACCATGCTTCAGAGAAACGTGGGAGTGGCGGTGGTGATGTGGGTGGTTGTATAGTGGGGGGTTGGATTCTGCTTATTTGAGGACTCTCAGTGCTGCCGCTGTTGCAGCTGCTGAATTTCTCACAGTAGCAATTTCAAGGACGCCAAAATGAATTACACATACGGATCCTGCGTTTGGTGAAATCTCTCTGCCTAATCCACACAATCCCGTCCTCAGCTAATTCCATATCTGCTGCAATTCAGAAAAAGTGCTACACACCCGTGCATGCACAGACGCACTCGTGAATTCCCTTATCCTCTCACACTCTCTCTTTCTTCCTCTCTTTCACAATTTTTGGGTGAGCCCTGATCTGTGATTTGCATGTGCAATAATTAGGAGACTTGGGGATTAAAGGCACTGGAGTATGCTTGACTGAGGAGAGGAGGCGCGCTGTGGGAGGTGTTACTAAATCGACAAGTGCTGTTCAGATAATAAAGCAATGAATAACAATTGCTCCTCGATGCATCTTCTTGACACTTGGGTGAGGAATTGTACAAGGTGGAAAAGACAGGACAAAGACGAAAGAAGACTTCAACAGCTATCATGGGGCTGGTTAGCGGTGCAACAGGGTGTGTGATGTGTGTGAGGAGATTGACACCAGAGCTGGAGTGTCTATATGTGTGTGTGAACAAGCAGGCTGCCTGCACTTGCTCCATCCTTCACCCTGCTCTTATCCCACAAGGCCTCAGTCCCTTTCTCATCTGCTGGCGTCTTATCAGGGGAAAGCTCGTCAGGGACACACGTGCCATCGTTCTGACACTGACCGTGGGTCATTGAAATGCAAACAGAGAACACACTAAACCAAATGGGGTCGAAGAGCAGCAAATATTTGGCCAGGACCTCTTTTCACTGATGGAGCCGGCCTGTTTATGGCCGATGAAACAAGGTTAGAGCAGATGGCCATTCAGTGTACAGAGCCTGCATTTAAATAGTCCTCAAATCAAATAAAGCCAATATCACTACTTGTAGAAACAGGAAAGCATTTACGGGATCTGACCCTCCAATCTGGCCTCGTTAAAAATTGAACAGGACGAAGGTCAGCGTTGGAGCCAGAATAAAATGAATGTTAAAGCCGCTGGCAGTATGGAATTAATGACATTTAAAGTTTCCCCTTGGAGAGAGGTGCATATTATTCCGTAAAATCAAAAGAGTGAAACTGGGTGACTGGGACACACAAAGAGAAAAGAGAGGCTATTTCATGAAAAAGCATCCAACTGGCTAACTACAGGTTAGTAGCTCCCTCTATCTACCAAAACCAAAAGAGAAATAGGAGAAGGCTGATGGTCACTTAGATAAAAGTTTTAAATTATTTTATGGAATAAAATATTATCCAGCAACAAGCAGTGACATCAGCAGCCTAGCATCCTCATTATGTAGATTTTACATACCTACACAGAGCAGCATCTCCCTCCCAGCCTCAACGCAACCCCTGCCTCCGGGAGACACTTCAAAAACCAACTCACACTTCTACTGCCATACCTGCAAAGCAGCAGCTGCTAATATATCTTTTTACATGTTTTTAGATATTATTATTAGCTTATAGCCTGTTTTCAGTTTTTACAATTAACTGTGTTTTTGTTTCTTTTCTTATCTACTGTGTATCTGTTGATCTGAGCGGCGAGTGCTGCATATTTGCTCTTGAAGGGATTTAAGAGGTGGTGTATTTAGTCAAATTAAAGTGCATCTCATCAGCATCCTGAAAATAATAGTCCTATATGGTTTATGTGGTCGAGCATCTCAGAGTGCAGAAGAGAAAGAAAACCACTGAACCACAAGGAAGAAGGAGGGGGATTTGGGTACATCCAGTCGAATAAAGCACTTGTTGACAAGTAAACACATAGGCAGTACATCCAAATACATGCTCTTTGCAGCTGTAGACACTAAACCAAATAAAAACACAGCACTGAGCACTATTTCATCTTTCTAACCAGTTTCCTTTGAATTAAACAACAGTATCATGACATTATTTATTAATACAAACTGTAATAGCATCTAATTCTTTAAATTTCTTCAAACATGATTGTGTGTAAGTGTGTGAGCATGTCAGTGTTTTTTTAAATAATCTGTTGCCGTTTTAGGAAAATAATATTATTTAATATCTTTTTGGAGCATTAAAAGTACAGTTCAGACTTGCTTACAATAAAAAAAAACAATGAACATAAAGGAGAATGACTACAGATTATAAAGATTTTACTTACTCATCTTTAAGCAGGTATTCATTCAAAAAAAGTACAAATTTACTTAAGCAGTCCATCCAGGAATTTGCGATGTCACAAACGCAACAATTCACGCAAATTCAACCAATCCCTGTACTGTACATTCTGAAGCTTGCAATTTTGTCCATATCACCACAACCTGTCAGCAAATTTGACCAATCGTCGTAGTTTCCCCCGCGTTTTGCTAAACATAGCAGTCCCCCACGTTGAGCCAGCAACTTCCTGGTGGGACTGAATTTAAGTTACACCTGTCTAGATTAGATACAATGAAGTGCTTTACGATAAAAAACTAAATCAATACATCAAACAGCCATAACAGCTATTAAATGGACTTTGCAGTGAGATTGCAGTAAAGACGTCAGTCTCAACTCACAACATTTTTTGTTCTTTGAACAGTATGAAAATCCTGAGACTTTAAAAATGATATATTTCATCATATCATAAAACAAGCTTGTGGTTAATGAAAAATGTTTTTCCATCTATACCTGTCATTTAAATTTTATTTTATTTTTCCAGGTATGGAAAATGATCATGATGTCAGCAGAATGAAACGTATTCTTTGCCATAACATCAGCCTGAAGAGCTCTGTTGTGATCCAACTGCCACGCTCCCTGGGAAATGATGCTTTTGACATTTATAGCTGCAGCACATCCATCCCTGACGCACTTGTTGTTTGCTCTTTGTTTTATTGAGCATGATGAGTCAGTCTTTCCCTTCTACTGACCAGCATAGCAGACTCTGTTACCACAGTGATATATCCTCCAGACACCACCTGCAGCACCATTGATCCGATGTTCGATGTGACCTGACGCTGGCATTAAGGACAGCACAGCCAGACTTGAGATTCTTTCTTCTTCAGGGATTCAGACGATGATCTCACACAGAGTATCTCTCAGCTAGCTGTATTCACAGAAGACAGATTAGATCTGCTGGTGGACACAGTGTTTCATCACTTGAAGATGTGACATTTGGACCTCAGCTGTTTCTCATTGAGATTAGCCATCATCCATCCATCATCCGTCTTTGCAAAGATAAGACAGGATTAATACTTTAGAGGCCATAAGCTTTTTCTATTTGGTACCAAATAAAATGTAAAATCCACGATTGACTTGATTTTTCTTTCAGCTGAACCATTCCCACTCTGGTTGAGAAGCTGACCTGCAGTCCTGCCCTTTTTGCACCAAAATGAACCTCTGTCATCTTCATCTTTATTGTATTTTCACTATAACATTACAAATACGGTTCCTCTATGATGGATTGATGGACGACAGCAGCAGTTTTCCACAGATTAATTGTGGTTATCTTCAACTGAATGACACTTGCACCGCAGTCTTCCATCACATCATCGAAACCAGACATCCAGTGAGTGTCTGTTGAGAAATCATGTCTAATCAGAACATCTAGGTGCTGTGATGCTGGTATTAAATCATCACAGATAACGCTGAGACACCAATAATATCATTGTGATGTCTGCTCAATTCCAATGACATCTTCCAAAGAGTAATCACTCTTAAAGTCTGCCAATAAATCTATTGAAAGTTTTTTGGTTAATGTGAAAACACCCGTATTGCTGTATTTAATTATTGACTTTGGAGGTTGACCATCCATCTGCTGATGAGTTAATTACATTGTGAATTTGGAAGAATTACTTTCTACACTGTGATCAGTATCTAAACAGGCTTTACTTTTATGGTTCCTCTGTAGTCTGACTCGCAGTGCTTTCATTGGTGGCAGAGGCTAACAATTATAGTACCAGCTGTTCATCAGGAGCAATAAACATTAACACTCCCAGCCCAGCAATTAGAGCTTCAGTATCTTGCCCTAGGACACTTCAACATATGGACAGCAGGGGCTGGGGATAGACTGTCCTAGACTCTCCGTTAAGTACGACTGCTATACCTCCTGAGTCAAAGCCGCCCCGAGCGCTATATATTTTATTAATTTTATTCTGCCCTCTCACTCTTCAGGGCTCTAAAAACTATTTAAATGAAAAAAATGTGAGGAAAATCTGTGACGGAACGGCTGAAACTTTGCTCATGAGTTACCAAATGTTTGCTTATTTCCTCGTTGGCCAAACACATAGAAGCAGTGTGTCTTTGGTAGCCTTTGGTAGTCCAACATTACCTTTTGACCCTGATTTTGGTCTCTATCGACCCCTGAAGAAAAAACTAAATGGACTGAAAAACTAATGGATGGATTTGCATGAAATTTTCACCAAAAGATGGACCCTGGCATATCCTAGGGGTATGGTGGAAATATTAAATTTTGGTGACGATCTGGATCAGGATCTGGTTCTCGGAATTCTTTTAAGGATTCTTTTTAACATTTCTTAGCATAGCATTGAATATTTACGATATGACCAAAAGGCTGTATTTTACTGCATCAGAATAAATTCCAGAGTTACTCGAATAAAGGAATTTCTTTAGCTCAAACAGAGAAGAATGCTAGAAATATCATGTGTATGTGTTATGGATAGAGGAAGCAGAATGATCGCCCTTGGTCTGCTGTTAAAATATTTCTTAAGCCCCTACAATTTTTGTCGTAAGTGTTATTTCTATTGTAGATAGAGACGCAGATATTATAGGGTATATAATAATCAGACTGTACCAGAAAGAGAGATGGGACTGGCACTGCTGGAATAACAATAATGTAGAAGATTGCTGGGCCTTGGCCGAAGTTTGCCAATCTCCAATTGCTCTTGCTTTTTTTTTTTATTTAGGAGGCACTGAAGCAAAAAAGTTATTTCATTTGAAACTTTGGTCATCTGAACATTAAATTGTCTCCATAATTTTTTTAATGAATTGATAAGAGTGGTGAAAAACAGCTGAAAACAAAACAGTCTTTTTGTTGTTTTGGCTGAAGAACAGCAGTCTAAACAGACAAAAGGGAATCTGGCCTTTGGTTATCATCTGTAGCTTTAATGAGGATACCACACACAGGCACAACTTTTACAGGCTGTTTTAAGGCCTAATGAAGGGAGTGTTGGGTCAGACTGAACAGTAATGAGACGGGCTGCTTAGGGACGCTGCCTTCGATCGCCCATTAATCAGCACATTCCTCTCCGCTTCACACACACTTTCTATTTTATCTCTCTCTGTCTGTCTGATTTTCTCTCCTCTGTAATTACACAGCAGATTCTCGCCACAGGCAGACACACACACACCCACACACACACCCACACACACACACACACATGCACGCTAACCACACATTTATACACTTTCCTCTCATCCTGTCAAGGTACATCAGGAGGAGGCCATTTCCTCTTCACTCTCTAAGTAGAGCTGCTGACTGAGACGAGGGGAGGCAGAGGCGGAGACGCTCAAACAGAATGGCCGAGGTAGCCATTAGTGGAACAACTTGGTATCAAATGAGTCAGAACACGTTGGCGTTTGAGTTTCCTTTTCATTCTAATCTCTCTGAGCAGGTTAAGCGAGTGCTGACTGATAAGTGGCATCCATCCCTCCTGCACAGATGAAATGTTTCGAGCCTTGTTTGTTTGTGTTTGGACATTTCGCAGTGTGCGCTGCACAAACAGAGCAACATAACGATCGATGCCAGTCATAGCACAGTTGTCCAGCATAGATGCAGGTAGACTAATCACAGGAGAATCAAGCACACAAACATTCTCTGCGTCTGTCTACTGCATCCACTGGGAACCATTAAGGCCAGTCTATCCAGTAGATGTTGGGTTATTACACTCTGGACCAAGTTGGTGAACCAATAGCAATGGCTTTTAAACAAAAAAACAAGTTGGAGAGGAGAAGGAGAAGTTGACCTCTACAACTTTTTCGTATTCAATGATTTCAGACTGGCAAGTTTTATGTCCAACTGCCAGCCAATTAGAAACCATTATTTTCAAGCGATACTGTATAGCAACAGTTAACAATTTGTGTTGTTTATTTCAAGAGCCACTGAGTTGTGCAGTATTCAAACCAAAGCTGTGAACGTTCACGGTAAATAGCAGTGTTGTCTGCATGAAACCTCCCCGAAGCACATGTCGATCAAGATTTACAGCCCATCGGGGGGAGAGATGCCTGCAGCACAGATCAATTGAACACACTGTTACAGAAGGATGGCAGCAGCCACACTTACACCCTGATCTGACAGATGTACTACATAAAATTCAAAGTTTATGCATCACCCGCCCATAAAGCCGTCACGTCTGCCACTTACACACCTATTCAGCATCAGCACACAATTAGACTGGAGATCAAATCAATACCCTTCGTCTCAGTTACTCCACTAGATGCTGAGGCATGTAGGCAATAATTAAGTCATGACCTCACTGTTGATATTGTTCTGTTTTGAGATGCTTCATCTTCTATCTGCGATGACATGGAAATAAGCCTCTCGAGGGCCGACTCTAATTTCACATTGTTCTCGGCAAACGTGCTCTTTAACAGTTTAATTGATTCTTTTCTTTGAGACTTTTGCAGATCTGCTCCACTAACCGAGACCAAAGGCTCCAGTAATTGGCTGTATTTATAGGATAGAAACATTGTGAACAATAAAATCATTTTGTCAGGGGCATTATCAGGTTCACTCATCAGTGTGTCAGGAACATTTACAGGAGAAGGTCACCAGCCGTCCTTTTAGTTGTGCAAAGCTAAGATAGCAAGAAGGAAGAAGCCAATTTTGTCCTGATATGAATTTTACTGTCAAAGCTCTTACTGGTTTTATAAATGACTGCTAATGCCATAAAATACAACTTACTCTTAATAACCAATCATGACACATTGTTGGCAGTGGTAGAAAAATATAATTATATCCCCATTAGTCACTTTTACTAATGATTTAACTGCAGTGCCAGTGTTTACCAGGAGCTGTGACAGGTGTGACAGTTGGTATTGATTCATCCGTAGAGCTGAGTGAATAGCCAATAGCCGATAGTGGAGCTTAGAAACACCCTCCAGACTGACTGCTGGGAAGCAGGTGGGCGTCAGCTGCCCTCATACATCACAGCACTAACAGCCTCTTCTGCAGACAGTGGGGGGGGGAGAAAGTGCTCGAGGCGAGAGCTGGAAAAAATGTCAATACAAATGAGACAAAAAGAGAGAGAGAAAAACAGAAAGAGAGGGAACAGCGTGCCCTGAAAAACACATCACATCGGGGGAAAAAGAGAAAAGAAGGTGATGTAAGAAGAAAAAGCCGGCTGTAAGTAAAACAAAGGAGTCAGCTGCTGGAGTCGTGTACGAACAGCTGGTGCCAAAAACAGAGTTGAGGACAAAGTGGGTTCTGTTTGGACTGGAGCAGAGCCAAAGCTGGGCCGGGTTAGCAGGCAGGGAGAGCCGCCAAAACCAGAAGAGGCCTACGGGAAGATCATTATATAACCGAGAGGGGGAACCTCACAGGCACAACAGAGATGCTCTTGACTCCCTAATGATATGGCTCGGTTTAAACCTATGTCAAAGGGGAAGGCAGGGAGACATTAAAAAGAAAGAGAGGCATCTATAAAAAGACCAGGAAGAAGGCAGTCCATTGTTTACCCAGTAACCACTGCAGTAGAACCCATGGTGCCTGTACTTTTTCTCTTTTCTCCCACTTCAGAACAAACCACACACAAATTTATACGAATATATCATTACACCATATGGAAACTCTGCCTCTTACAATACAGGTAACTGGGCTTGAATGGAAAATATTACAAAAAGTTATCCATGTTGATTTTCTTTTCACAAGTGAAACAACTTCTTTGCAGAGCAGAGATTTTAAAGAAATGTGGTTCTCGTTTCCTCCTCTGCTTTCCCTCTAGAAAAAAAATATTTTTAGTCGCCCAAATGTCTCATAAATAAAAATTTAAACGAAATTCAACATTTTGGTGGGAAATGATGGCATCAGTGTGTCAGACCAAACAAAACAACAACATTGTGTCTGTTTTACACAATTCAAGCAGGGGCGGATCGAGGATTTTTCTAACTCGGGAGCCACAAAGGGGCCACATTTTACACAGAAGTATATGTCAAACATCCATACACATGTTCTTATTCAGTCAAATCTATATACATGTCATTCCTTGTTTGCCATTGGCTCTATAGCATTGGGAAAACACTTAATTCAATATATTTCGCAAATTGTTCAGATTCGCCAATTTCCTTCCTCTGCCGTGTTCATGTCACATCAGACTTACCAATTCTTACATATAAATAAGATTCCCATTGATATCCAATTTGCATCAAAAGTCATAAACATGGGAATCCAGAGGATCCCCTGGATCCACCCATGGGTGAGGTTCACCACTTTGTGAATCATGACTGTATAAACGATATTTCTACACGGGCTTTGGAACATTTGGTAAAACCATTGTCGGTCTGTTTGCATAAGAACATATTCTGTTTTTATTTCTGTTTTACACAGTGTCCCAACTTTATTGTTATCAGCTCTGGCCCAAGAGCCGACCCCCTGGCCCCTTGGGTCCCTGAGTCTTTGCCCAGTAGGCCCATTTTGTAATCCATCAATGCATCCAGTTATGCTTAATAAGAAACTGGCAGTCATTTGGAAGTGCGACGTGCTCCCAGTTATTAGGCTTGTGCAGCAACCCTGTATGTGGCGACCATTTTTCTGATTTTGTGTGTGTTGTTCTGACCAGTTCTGTTGACTCTTTCACAGGCTGCATCCCCAGACAGCTGCACCGGGCAGCTGCTGGTCTTTAGAAAGGGTGCAAACTCCTAACAGTCGGTGGATTCATGCTGCACTTCATGCTCACCCACTGATGGGATGGCAGTGGGGCGCTCGCCAGACATGCCCAGACTTGTTCCTTAATTGTTCATTTGGGGGCTCAAATCTTGCTCATTCCTCATCCATTTTCTTCTCCATAAAGTGTTTCACCACATTAAGGTGATTACCTTTGATAAGCTGACACAAGGTCAGCACTGATGTCATGTTGACATCAAGATAGAGGAGGTAAGGTCAAGTGCATAGCCTGCAGGGAGGTGATTCTGACCTCCTGTCAGTCGAACACCCACTGACACACATTAACTGCCTTCATTTCCACACAAGAATTTAAAAAAGTTGCATGAATAAGCTCTGACTGCCAAACATGGACTCGCATGGCGTGCTAATCGCTGCCTTCATTGTTGGCTATATTTTCTTTCATCTGTTCTGCCACTGACAAGCTGCTGGAGCATGCAGCGAAGTGTTAACACGATGAGCTCTGCAAAAATGGCTTGTTAGCGAGGACAGATATTCCTGAGTCAGACTGGATTGGGAATAACGCAACAAGTCAAACTGAATCAGTGTAATCATCCGTGCCACCCTGACTGGTAATAGATGACTTGGCAACGCTAGCAGAAATAAGCTTTTGTTGTAGAGTGATATTCAACCAAGAAACAACTTGAGATGATGATTTGTAAATAAATACATTAAATATAATTAGTTTTTTTCCCCCAAATGCTGTGACTGCCACTCCCTTTTACATTCATTTCCATGATTGATGTGATTCTCCCTGTGTAGTGGGAGTAAACAGAAGATGATGTTCAATGAAGTGTTAGTCTTGTCTTACATTGGTGTCAGATAATATGGACATCTTCAAATCAAACCTGAAACATCTGCTCGTGTCCGTCCTTCTCATCAGCACCTTAGAAATTTCATTAGCACTTAAGGCAGCACTCAAAATGATGTCTCAGACGCTCGTACTCCTTATTTTTTGTGATGCTGCAGTTTAAGTCAATAAATCACGACAGCAGCAGACATAAAACACTCTAATGGACACAGACTGTTCAGCAATAGATTCCTTTTGAAGTTATATCATCTGTCAGTGTGAGATATGTGTTTTGCCATTATTCAAACAATCGTATATGCAAAAGCATAAACCAAGAGCGCTTGCTTAGCTCATTGTAACTGTTTACATTGGCTTTTATTTTGAATTATTGCTTTGAATTATTAATGAAAACACCACTAAATGCAAGTGTCAAACTTAAACGTGAATTTGCAGATGTGGATTGTCTGTTTCTAAAGATTTCATTAAATTACATTTGTTCACATCTGGGCTGGGAATGCTTCTCACCTATTATAGCTGTGTATTGACACTTTGCCTCCATGTCTTTATATTATTTACATGCACATTGGGCCTCAGGATAAAACAGACTTGATCATCTGGTTTTGAAGTTTTGACTATGCGTGGCAGAAATGTTATTTTTATGATAATAAATGAATCCTGAAGGGATCAACTGATAAAAGTCATGCAAAACCGTGTCTAGACTGACAAGAAACATAAATTCAGTTTCAAACTTCTTTCTTGAGGTGCAAAAGCAAAACCAACCATACTGGTTTAAATCAGTGACATTAAAGCTGGAACATGACAGCATGCGAGGAGGATTCTCATCCAAACATTAAGTTGTATGTCAATTTTAAGCTCCTCTGCAGTCTAATTCATTCTGAGTACATTTCTGACATCTAATAATACATATACCTCTCAGAAAAGCATCAATATACCTTTAATCATCGCTTCCAATCAAACTTACCATCTCAGTGGAACACTCCGTGACTACGTTGGTCTTTATTTACATATGAATGACTGAACTAGGTAACTAGGAAACAGCAATCTATCTTGTAAATTAGGGCTGCACACTTTATCGTCTCAACATCGACATTGCAAAATGCCCATGTGTTTTGTTAGAGGAGGATAGACGTACCCAGAGTGAAGAGGATTCAGACTAACTGTGTGTCTGTGCATGAATAACACACTGCATGTGTTTGGTGAAGTGTATTTACTGCATTTTTTCATATCTTATATCACAGGGGGAAAAATATCGCAATGCCAGTTGGTTTTTTTTCAATATCATGCAGCCATATTGGAAATGATGGCCACCAATCAGAGACGCTGCTGATTTTCAATCTCAATAATAAAATGAAGGTTTGGATTGAAATATTCCCTCTGGACCACTGCATTCAGCTGACAGCCAGAGAAATATTCTGCCCAACTGCACATGCTGTAAGAATCAGTTTCACATATGTCCATCTAGCAGCTGTACAACTTTTCATACATATACAGTGGTAAAGGTAACATTTACTTCAGTGTTTCATGTTTTGATCATGTCAGATGTGTGCAGATTAACTCCCTTTGCATGTAATTAAATAATTATTATGATATAGTTTTAGTAATTCTGAGGTTTGGACTGTTGGTTGAAATAAACAAGCATAATGAAGTGAACATTTTAGTGTCATAATTGGTAATTGTGATGGAATTTCTCACTATTTTCAGAACATGCATGAGAGGTGTGAATGACTGAATGGTATAAGAAACAAACTAATGGCCTAATTGCACAAAGAAATAGTCTTCCTGAAATTAGAGCTTCATATAGGCTAGCCTTCATCAGCAGATGCTTTCTGTCTCCGTATCAAGATAAAACATCTTCGGTTCTGAATAAAAATCATAACTTTTTATGGATTAAAAATTTCACATCAAAACTGTGGAAAAGTGGTCTTTAGCCTGATTTGTAAACAACACAACTAACCTAACTTAAACTTGCAGTGTGTAACTTCTGTCCCCGCCTTCTGTCAGTGAGAGAAATTTACACAAACACTGTCAACGTGCTTAAGCCGCCAGAGGCTCTGCCGTAGCACTATTTGCTCTGGCAAAGCTGCTGGTTGATAAGAAATGCATTGCTACCAGTGTGCCACTGTGGGACAGTCATCACAGACAACAGATAAAATTTTTAAAAAGCCTCTGGTGTTCAGCAAAATACAGATTTATCTGGCATTATGTTAAATCATTTGGCAAGTCCTTGAGTGTAACGGCTGTTTGTATGAAAAAAGTCTCTTACTCCAGGTTTAGGTCTGGTTAATTGAAAAATAGCTCAAATGAAAACATAACCCCATATAATCAATAGGTTTGAAATTCATTCCTCCCTATACCAGACCTCACTGTACTGAATCACAACCTGTACTGTAAGCCGTAGCTTCTCCTCCTCAACGCCTCCGTTAAACTGGCAGATTGACTAGGAAAAGGTTTCTGCTCCTCTCCGTCAGTGGACTCACTCAGTTGAACTACAATCCCTTCTTTGTTTTCTTTCACTCTTACAGCTTCTTTATAATTTCTTCCTCTGTTCAAAGGGCATGCAGTACTTGACTGGCTGTAAATCTGTTTGGAGACTAATCTGTCACTACCTACCAGCTGCTCTCTTGGCACTTGCCGGGGCCAACATTCCCGTTGCCATGGAGATAACCAGTCATGCTAGTTACACATAAGGCCTGGCGCTGCGCCGAGCAGGCTGAGTGTTGTGAGCGCGTGCATGCAATAGTGTGAGTGCACGCGGAGTGTGCCTGCATAATGTGCATTTGTATGATTAGAAGTCAACCGCCAAAGAAAGAAAAGGTTGTTGATTAACAGCCACTGCCAGCTGTTTGTCTGAACCTGTTAAGTGGTTACACATTGTACAGTATTTCTTTCTGTGTTTGTGTCAGTACACAATGTGCACAAGAGAGTTGGCCCAAGTCAACCGAACGCTGGCTTTTGTATGATTATCTAATTGTAGAACACAGAGTCCATGCAGCCCTGCAGGCACAGGATTGATGAGGGGCGAATGGGATGACCACACTCTGAAAATGAAACTCCTATATAGTCCTTACTAAAAGAAATTATCATCTGGGACATTTTGTGCCATCCAGATCACATAATTGAGCCAGTGTTTGCAGCTGCTGTTGAAATTTTGGGGCTTTTTGTGCACTGGGAAAAGTAATTTAAAGAAACTGTGTGACAGTATGGAAATACACTTATCTGTTTTTGCCAAGAAAGAAGTCCCTTTTACATGAGAACAGTTTTGCTAAAACTGAGTTTTCTGTTCAGCATTCATACAACATTTTGGAAACCGCAAAAACGGTTGAAAACGCTGTAGTATGCATGCCAGGCCTGTAGTTGGCGGTGTAATTTTTTTGCCAGGTTACCCGGAGATGGTAATGGTGGTGTTTTAAAAATGATTAGCCTACACTAAGATTACCGGTTTTCAAAGTTTGCATTTTCAGGCCCCCAAAATGCCGTTGTCATATAAATGAGCAGCAACAAAACGTAAATGGCACCTTAGATGAGAAGACAGATACCACCTTCATGTTTGTAAATACAAGGCTGCCATTTGCAACCAGTTAGCTTAGCTTAGCCTACAGACTGGAAACGGGGAGAAAGATAGCCGAGTTCTGTCCAAAATTAATACAGTCCACATACCAGCACCTCTAAAGCTCATTAAGTAATATGTTGTACAAAACGGGTAAAAACAATGGTTTTGGGACGTGTGCTAGACTATTTCATGAGCAAAGCTAAGCTAATCAGCTACAGGTGGTGCTTCATATTTACTGGTGAGATATGAGAGTGGTATCATTGTTTTTATTTAACTCTTGGCATTGAAGTAAATAAGCATATTAACTGAAATGTCAACCTATTCTTTCATAATCTCGAAACACTCTATAGTGTGTTGTTGAAATAGCATGAACAAGTAAAACTGACTGAGTTTAAGCCAGGTAGATATTTATGTGCTTCGAGAGAACACTGATGTCATGTCCTCAGTATTTTGGGGGATGTTCTTGGATTCTTTGCAACTGTGAGCAACTTTCAGTTTTGGTGGACATCAAATTTGGAAATTAATAACGATCAGTGACTTTTGTTTTGCAATTTAAGCTTTGGGTCCAGTATCTTAGAATCTGTGGTCTGTATATAGCCTCGTAGAACTGTGTATTTGCTCAGCTATTTAGTTCTTGTTTGTGGTTGAATGGAGATCAAGTCACTATGGTACATTATTAACATGGAGTTAACAGTGTAGATTACATAACTAACATCAATTGTTTTGAGGAGCCTCATTTCTTTGTTTCCATGCCAGGATTTTTGACAACATTTGTAAGAAAAGTTAGCACCTTTAGTCACTTATTAATAACCATGTCTGGAAATGATCAAACAGCATAGCTCTAAGTACAACAAAATAAAAATTTAGGAATCAGATTCTATAAAATTCTGGTTGCAGCTCTAGCAAAGAATCATAAAAGGTATTTTTATGTTCAGAATTTAGGAAGAAATTTGTCAAATATTCAAAGTGCGTGTGCTAGAAATTTTCATTTTCACGGATACTGTTAGAAAATAATTTTTCTATTGACTTCACACCCTCTGAGTGAGTTGTAGCTAGAAAGATGAAGCTCATGAAGAGACAAAAGACAAAACCAGAGAAAAGCTATTGTTGGTATCACCGCACACATGCACGTTACACCTGTGCACACTTATTTTGACTTTCCCCTGTTTCTTCTAGGTATGAGCGAGTCTTTCACTGAACATGAGCAGGGAAGGAAACAGCTGTGGTTAGCTTGGAACCAGGTGAGAGCATGTGCTGTGTGTGCGCTCTGGCGATGACATCACACATTCCATGACGTTGATGTTGCAGTAATGAAAGGGAGAGGTGAGGGGGCGAACTCAACTGATGCCTTTGAAGCCAAAAACTTGAGGGAAAATGTATTGAAAATATTGTCTATTTGTTTGAAATTACATACAACAGTATAATTCTGTATTTGCTTGTTCTCATGATTCAATTAAATGTTGTCATAAGTTCAATCAGGAGAGACAAGTGAATAAAATAAATATAATTGTTTATTGCAGGAAATGATTTGTGATACTGTAATTAATCTGTCAGAAAGTCTTAGACTCTTCAGAGGGATTGTGATTGAGGCAGCAGCAGCAAGACAAATGCCCCACTGGAGTCCTGACACTGGTGGTGGTGGTGGTGGCTGATAACTCTCCTGAGACTGAGTAGGCTGATGTAACTATGTTTGTGATGAATCTGCGAAGTGTGTAAAGTGATGGATAGATTGAGCATGCACATAACAGCAGCATGAATGAACTTGAAGTACAGAGACAATCATATTTAAAAAGACAGACTTTTTTTCTTCTTTGAGTTGGTTGCTAACTGCTGCTAGCTGCTTTTTAAATCTCTCGGCTGGGTTGCACAAATAATATGTCGTCAAAACGTCACATCCCTGTCCTGTCTTTTAAAACAACTGAACATTTAACTATATTATTTTGAAATTTTAAGAAAAAAATATATGAAGATTCATTCAGGACTACTTTGAGCCTTTGAACCCCTCATCCTCTACGTTATCACCTGCCTCCATTTTGTTTGGCTGCGAAAGTAATAGGAAGCAGCTTGAAAAAGACCCAATCCCCACTTACCTGGCTGACAGTGATTTCCAGTTTGCTCTGGTCTGCAGATGTGATTACACTTAGATTGAAAGCACTCCTTCCAGACATTGGAAAGACTATTACAGTACAGACTGCAATTCAGCTGTAACTCTCAGCAGGTATCATCAAGGATGAACCTCCTAAGCTGCTTTTCACAAGGCTAACAAAACAGCAATATGTCCTGTGATGAGCCAGAGAATCAGTGGTCAGTAGATCTACAGGAGGATATGGTTCTCTGATCTCACTGCATTATTACTTCAGAACAGATGAGGAAAATTAGAGCTATAAAAATATACAGTGTCAGGTGGAAGATTATGCTGCTGACGCACAAGAGCCAACAAAGAAAATTCAGTAAATTACCCCACAACAGCGTCATACCCCTTACTTTATATGGATCTGCAAATGTGCAAAGCCTGCCAAGTGTCCGAGAGGGTAATTGGATGACTCTGTAATTAAATGAGTAAGGCATGAGTTTCTTCACAGTCCTCTAAATTAACCCTTGCACCCTGATTTGCATGCATTCAAATGCACATTGTCATCAGAGTAAAATATGCATGGAAATGATTGTCAGTGACTTGCCAACACCAGCCCCTCTCTTTAGTCTGTAATCCCCAGCTCCTGGCTTAGGGCCATGGCGGGAATGTGTACTAGAGGACAGCCTCGTGCCCTCTCTCAGCTGCCTCCTAATCTTACCCCCCAGCCTCAAGCTTGCTCCGACCCCTCGGCCCTGCCTGTGCGGTCCAGCCAATCTTTTCTTCTGGTTCTCTCCTGCCCCCTAAAGCACAAAACACAGAATCAGCCCATAATGGTCAGTTCTGCTGGGTGTCTGACTGATTTCCTTTACTGAGTGAAGCAAGTGGAAAATGCAACCTTCAGCTTCATTTGAATACTTTCCTGTTGCATTAAATATGCTATATGATGAACTTTACATAACAGTAAATCGTTTTGACTGTAATCTTCCTCATTGTTGCATGAAAATGATGGAAGTGTGAGAAATAGCGCTTGGCAATCAAATATTCCCATGTCGTTGGTTTGCTGGCGTGCTTCTTTGAACCTTCTTGATTCACATGCATTCCTCTCCCAATAGGAGCTGTCACTTTGTGTGGACATTGTCCCTTCAGAGTGTGTGGCTATAGGGAGCGTCTGATGTCCACTCCTGGCCACTTGTCTATGATGTGAATGGGAAGACAATGAGACCCCCAGTGGTTCCCTCTCTCCGTGAGCTGCCAGGGGTCTGATTTGCCTTGGCAAGGGGGACAGAGGCCCAAAACAAAGCTGAAGGAGTCTCCAGTGAAGGGGTGCAGAGGTCAGCCCCAACGCCCAACTAACAGGCCCGTTCTCTAGTTTGGGCTCCTAAATAGGGAAGGGACACAGAGGCATAGAGACAATGAGATAAAAGGGACCTCCAAAACCATTAAATTCTGAGGAAGTGATGGCCGTGAATGATGACAGAGACTGAATAGAGACTCTTGAGGTGGGAGGTACGCACCATTAATGACCATGGATGCTCCATTATGGCAGCCCTGGGAGGTGGTGATGAGGTGGTACATTTTCTCCCATTAGGACTCTTCTCTGAACGAGGAGACACTTCCAGATTGATGCAGGAATCCTGGTCAGGCCTGTGTTGACCCCCGCTGTGAACCTCAGGGACAACGTGACAACGCCAGGGGCCCTTCAGAGGTACGACGAGTCAAATTACTGTTTGCGTAACATCAAGCCTCTCATAACCCTCTAAAGGACACTTTGATCGATGGACTTTCTCTTTTACATTGAGTGTACAAGAGAATAGCGGTCATGCAGTTCATGGCTTCACAGTGTTCAAGATAATGCTTACGCTTCTGACTGATATTAATGATGAGTCATTCATTATTTTCTGTCAACACTAATTTAAATGATGAAATTTAGAGCTGTACAGTAACAGTCACTTTAATGTTTTGCTCACAATATGTAAAACATACAGACATCCTCCATGAATGCACTGCATAAATGAAACAATAAACTCAAGTGATGACATGTTATGATCTTTTGCTAAAGCATAAGATAACAAGGTTCTTTGTATATCTGACTAATGTTCAAGTGTATACATTTTCATTGAGCAATGGACAATCCTCCCTCTCCTCCACTGTGAATTGACAACACATCTTCTTCCTGAAACTCTTCACATCCCTCCCAACCCCTCGTTCCTCCTTTACTGGGGCATGTTCCTGCAGCTGTGATGTCAAAAATAGAATTTTTCTGGATTTTTTTCCCCCCACCTGGATGTTTTTCTTCCCCACTCACAGACACTTAAATATTTTACATGAACAGCCTGGCGACACCGGAGATATTCTATCGCCATGAAGTGAAAATACCAGGGTTTTTTAGTTTTCAGGATATCTGTGCATTGATTACTTGATACTGTTTCTCAAACAGTATTTTAGACTACAATGTTTTCAGAAGATGAAATACTCTATATTATTTTACTATACTATTTACAAAATACCTGTAATTAGTAAGTGTGTCAGCTAAATGACTCAATTCAAATGCATTTTCTTCAGTTATTGAATAGAACCCACATAATAATATGCACATCTTATCTTGTTTTATTGTAATGCACTTCTCTACTGAGATAAGATTGATCCCACTCTTTTGTGTCAATGCTAAATATAAGGCTACAGCCAGGAGTGCAATTAGCATAGCTTAGCATAAAGGATGCAAAAAAGGGGAAACAGCTTTCCTAATACAAAAACATTCACATTAAAGATGCCATGAAATTCTGTTTTTGAACAGATTTTTAAAAAACTGCTTGTCACCAGTTGTTGTTTTTTTAGCTGGTTTCCTCTACTTCCAGTGTTTAAGCTAAGCTAAGCTAACCAGCCACTGGTTGTAGTTTATACTACTATATCTAACTAAAGGTAAAAAAAAAATTAAATAAAAAAAGAGAATCCAGATACATCCCAAAAATGTGAATTTAAATACAATTTTAATCGCTTTAACCAATCAAATCAATCGTAAAATTTTCAAACAGCCTCTGATTTCTTACTAGACTCCATGTTTTTACTGCATGAAGTCTGTGTATGTTATCTATGGATTCAGGTGAAACTCCACATTCATGTTAAACAGCAGAAACACGTCTAGACTATAATTATGTAGCCATAAATAGCCTGATGTAGGGAAGGCAGCCACATGTTTTACAGTGAGAGTCCTTAAAAGCAACACTCCACAGCTGGCTGTCAATGCTCAACAGTGCTGTCAGAAGGATTTAACTTTTTTCTCTGAAGAAAAATGCAGCAGCCCAAAATAGGCATTCCACACTGTGAGGAATTGCTTGCAGGATGATATTCTATAGCTGTTCTCCAAAGCTGCACGTGGCTCCAATCTTGGGCAGCAAAGTTTGAGCATAGGTAAGGAATGTAGCCACCAGCCCACAACACAGAGCATAAATGGGCAAATGCATAGATCAGGGTCACCAAAGCTCAAGCACAAGCTCCGTAAATGTCTACACCACTTCTGTCCACCCCTCTTGTCCTCCGTGTGAGGGCACTTTCAAGGAAAAAGAACACTCCAGACTGAAGTGCACTCACAGCATCTTTGAGGTTAAGTGCTTCGCATATTTTTGCCTTTACTGCACTGAAATAAGGAGAAGCTATGATGCCGGAGCACTTCTAAATTTATAGTCTGGGTTAACAAGGGTGTAGACCGATGGCTTTATCTTCCAGATGTGGTTCAATATGCGGCAGAGGCAGAGGAAGGCGTGGTGCATCCATTGGCATGAGGATTTATCTGATCAAAGCGAGCGCACCAAACCTCTCACTAAGGGAGCGCTCGCTGTCTGCAGATGGAGGTTCCTGCTGCTGACAGAGTTAAACAGGCTGCGCTGGGAGTAACAGAGGGGGGGATCGCCTGTTAACTAGCAGTAAGCATGCTAATATGCTAATGTCAGTATGCTAATCACAATTCCCCCATAGGCATGAGGATTTAGCCCAGGCAATGAGCAATTTAAAAGGGTCAGGTTTCACCTCTGGGATAGTTCTGAATTATAAACACAGCTTATTTTAAGGCCATATTGATTTATATAAACTGTGAGGTAAATCAGTTTAGATCAAAACAAATTGCAGTCATAAAGTAGATGTACATAGACAGCATGTAAGTGGCTTTTGTAATGTATCAGAGTGGGTGAAATAGAATAAAAAATGGTAACTTAACCTTTTATGTAAAATACAGACAGAGGTTGATTGATGCATTTTTTACTTAAATTAATAACTTATTTTTGTACTGGAAATGCAACATGCTAAAAAACACAAACAGGCCTGCAATCAAAAGATAGTTCCTTGCATACTTCTTGTATAAGGACCTTTGTTAGTTAATTAAACTGGGAATTTGCTTTTGTGTCCAGTGCACTGCAGCATGCATAATTTAATTCTCCATCCGTAATAGCCCTCCGCCCCCGCCCATGGCTGGTGTCATGGCCCTTGAGCGGATGAGCTGGGTTTGCTTTTGATTCGACTGTAATTAAAGTGGACTGGTGGACAATTAGTTTGGACTAATTTGCAGGATGGCCCTGGTCTTCTTCTCACCTTTGAACCACAGGGTTCTCCACCAGTCTGACCGGCTCGGCTGAGGATACCATCGGCTGTGTTGGGGTCAACAGGGCGAAGAGGTCGTCCATGCTTTGATTGGCCTTTAATTTGTCAAAGACTTGCTTGCAGTCATTTGACGGACGTGTATTTGTCATTGCTGTTGTCAACTTGAGGTGAGGTTAGGAAACACGACTTTTACTCCAGGAATAGTTTTTTGGAGGCTGCAGTTTTTAACCATATTGGTATAAGTATAAATAAAAGGAGTACTTCAATGCAAATGATTCCAAAATTGTACATATTCATTTTCTTTTTCATTATGCAAACACCAAGATTAGAACCTGCCACTGTGGTTTTAACCTCTAGACTACAGAGGTTAAACCTTTCTAGATAATCTGGACCTGAAAGAATTTTCCTCAGAGACTTTTACCATCATAAATGTACCAGCTTTGCCAAAGCAGACAGCCAGCAATTATCCAAAAGCCTCACGTGCCACGTGAATCTGTTCTTGTAAAAGTTAAATACCAAGTGACACCCTTTTGTTAGCAATGAAAATGCCTTCACTAATAAAGGCGGCCCTTTATCTTCATTAACGAGAGCTGACCTATTTGTTGTCCCATTGTTTTGGCTGCCTCATTAAGGACTTCATGTCAACTCGTCTCCCTCTAGATGTCTCAGGACCAAAATTTAAGGGGGAGGTTTACTTTAGACTAGTTTCAAATGAAGTATATTAACATGCTCTTTTGATCTTTTTTCATGTTAAAGGTGAGGAGGGTGCTGCTGGAGAATGATAGTACTATAGGTTTCTCATTTCTCATTAATGATAAATAATTGTGGGTCAGTCTGAGCCACAAACCCAAAGGGGTCTCTATTTGACAATCTGTGAATGAGACACAACAATCAACTATATCTCTCCATAATCGTTCACCCCACCTTTTCATCACCATGAACATCTTCTTATGTCGTCCTTAAAGGAAATTGTCTCAAAATGCATTTTATTCCCTTGGATGCAATATATCTATTCAAATTGTTTTCAATCTATTGATTATACATGCTAATATATACAGGTAAATGTCATCAAATGTTCAGTATTTACGTTCAGAGGACACAAACACAAAGCAAGTCGCCTGGAAACAAATGAGCACTGAACAGCAATTGAGGTAATCAGCTTCCCCTTGACGCAGATTGCTGTAAGCACCCATTTTAAACTAATTTGAGGAAGATGCTTTTAATTGGAAATATCCCTGAGGAGGTTTTTTTTTTTAATTGGATGTAAAAGTTCAAATGTAACTGTTAATATGAATGCATTGAAACTTACATTAAGACGATAAGGGTGTCTTTCATCGGCTGTTCATGGACATTAGACATGTACCGAAAAATATAGTAACAGGGCAAGTAACTTATAATAATGGGTTGTCATGACAACCAGATGAATGGCTTACAATATGCATCAGGTTTAGATTGTCCTGGTTTTATATTAAGGTCTGTTGTTCAGCACAGAACTGCACAGACAGCACAGGGCTTAAGAAGTCAATGCTTATGAAATTTAAATTCATATGATGAGACAACATGAGTTACATCAGGGAGGACCAGCATCACAGTTATTAGCTATTTGCATCCTGACAAAACAACAATCTCTTATCCGGGGAGAGGCTAGCCAAGCAACTACATAAGAAGAAAACCTGACATGAGCTGTGAAGACATGACATCTGCTCTTACAAAAAGAAAGCAGACTTCCCATCGCTGAACTTTATTCACATCATGTGTGCTTTTCTCTCATGAGTTATGTCTTATTCTGAGAAAACATAGGGACACTAAACATCTGGACAACAGCAGCAACAAGAGTTAGGCCAGTAATCTGTTTCTGTAGATTAGCACAACGGTTAAGTGCACCAACACAGGAAACACATTTCTTTGTAATTGAAGAGAATGAATGAGAATACTCACTTATAGGGCCATGATTTACGTGAAGTCAGCAGCTCTCTAGGGGTCAATGATAAGAACAGGATGGATATGCACCTACAGGACCTGCAGGCAATGATAATATACAACCAACAAAAATTCAGACAGATACTTAAAAACAGATCAAGACAGCTAAACCATGACAACATTCAAATTTGAATTACTTTAAAAGATCACTCAAGTTGCCACAAAATGCCTAAAGCAGTAATTAACAAGAAGCACTCAGACAGCGCACACCTCCATTACAACCTTGAACAATTGGAAAATAGTTTCCCCACGTAGGAGCCCTTTCAGAAAATTCCATCAGCATTCAGGCCTCTGAAAGATGAGATGGGCACACTTGTAAGTGTGCACAATTTGTGCATTCCGTTTAGTATCAACATGAGATCATCTGTTGTATCATTGCTCAAAGAGCATAGCACACACTATGGTAATGTCACCATGATGACATTGGTTTACCAGGATCTTCCTCATCCTAACGGAAGTAATACCACCTAATGCCGTAACCCTGGAAACCTAATGCTAGCATTTGGAATCACATAGTTATCCACAAAAACATGATTTTCCAATTATTGTCAATAAATCTGGGTCTATTTCTTTGTATCTAGACATAACTTCTTACCTTTCACAGATACATGACGCTCATTTGAATCTGCATTACCAGTGCCATGTCTTTAGCCCTCTCCTTTACTGTACTGTGAGCCAATACATATTGCCTCCCTCCAAATATATATTGTAATCTCCCAGATCTGGATTAAGATCTGGATCTGGATCCAATTGGGCACATTGGTGGAACATCATGACTTGTCCATGCCTGGTAATTTTTTATTGTAACAGGCCTATTATTATTCAAGATACAGGCAAAATGCCAATCTTATCATGTTGAGGAAAGTGAAAAATACATCCAGAATCCTCATCAATACTGGGATCCATCTCAAAATATAATCAGCTCTTCCATGACCCAAGATGCACTGCTTTCATCACAATCTGTTGACAGTTTTCTTGCATATATCTTTCAGACAATTCACATAACCTCCTCTGTCATTGACAGAGAAAACTGAAATTAATTGTCATTATTTGACATCTAGTTTAACAAATAAAACATTATAATGCCATGGATACTAATAATTCCTTGAGACAGCATATATTATATTTATATATTGGTATTGGAATGTTGGTATCAATCTTGCAAATGCCGTTTGTTAATCCATACAAATTAGGGAATTGGCTAAATTTAATCATAATGGTTTGGTCTGACTATGAAAACTCGACATCATATATTTAAATGTACTAAATTATTGATTAATGCTTCATTGATTTTACATATAACCTATACAAGTTTAAACTGAAAGGAAAGTGGTGAAAGGACACATGTTCTTTTGTGATACTATGTTTTCCCCTAGTAACTAAAGGCCGAGCAGAATAGAAGCCTAAACTAAGTCAATATATGTTTAACTGGACATCCTGAAACTTTCACATTATTTTTCTCTATTATATCTCCTAGATCTCTGCCTCCATGACTCCCCCATCTAACCCACTATATTAGTATAGGACGAGATCCCTGCGTGTTCAGTTTAAACAGCAGGGCTTAGATCCTATGTGAGTTCTGAGAAGCAGCTAGTGTGTAGGAACTGACAGCTGATAGCACTATGGTTTAATCTTGTTAGGGATTTTCAAAAGTGCTGCGTCCACTCAGATCTGGAGATAGAAGCGCTGTGCAGCCTTTGTGTGCAAAATTTCACTGCTCCCAAAAAGGGGGACAAAGGGCCCCCCTGGTGATGTCATTCCGCTGTCAGCAAGCAGGCCCTCACTGCAGGAGAGGGGCCAGGACAGGACATACTGTGACCATCACTCCCCCACCACCCTCCACCATGGCCTCACCCTGACAGCTTCTGATCCAGCTTACTGCATGTGACATACATTCAAAATACTTCTGACCTTACTTCACCTAAATCTGCCTGCTAGAGAGTCCTACAAATCATGCATGTGTGTCATATTTTTTATGATGTGTGTCACTCCAGAAAACTTCCAGTCGTAATAAATTACCGTCACTGCCATGAAAGTGCAGCTACCCATATTTATCAAGCCAGTGTCTTGTCTGGACACAAATGACTGTACATTTACATGTGACACATGATGCATGAGACTTGTGTTGTGTAATAATATATACATCATCATACATCAACACTGTCCATATTTTGGTTTCCACTGATTCATTTGAGTTTTACTACTGGAAAATCTTTGTCCAAATCTTTAAAGAGATGTACTGTAATGTAATAATGGATGTTCACAGGTGTTATTAGTCATCACAGAGATTTCCTCATGCTTTTCTACACTCTTACACACGTGTACCACACTGCTCACCCTCTAAAGACCTTTGACTCTACTTAACCTGACTCCAACATATGACACAAATTGAGTTTTGGCCCCCTGGCACTTTTGTGTCTTTTTTAACTTGCAATGTGAGTTGTGTGAGGAATTATTGAGCCAGCTCCGCATTCCAAAAAACAGCTTCATAAATCTCCCCCGTGCATGTGTGTGTGAAGGGGAGAGTGCAAGTGCGGGTGCACACAGACAGATGTGTCCTAACTTAGCAAACTACACTGCACAGCAACTCGTTTCCAAGAAATTGTACGTTGCTGACTTCTCCCCATTTTTAGAGAGTGAATCTGGAGATGGTCTGTGGGCTTATGTTACAGTACATATCACACACAGAGTGACAAATATACAGGGATAAGCTTGTGCTGCACACAAGCAGACATCTTACACCTGGTTTCAGATATAGCACACACATCCAAGTGTTTGTGGGTATTTATGGGCATGAGTCATGTATGTTCATCAAGTGCCATCCACTCGCTCTCATGCACACCATCAACCGCGCATACTTTTCCTACTCGAAACGTGTCAGCCCCCATGGTGTCCTGTTTAAGTCTCAGGCTCTCCTCGCCATTGTAAATCATTTGAGCGGCTGCTACACCATCAGCAGGTCCCACTGAGCAGGAGAGACAGTTATGAGGGAACGGACAAGCAGCCACAGCCGGTGCTGCGAAAATATGGAGTTTGCCGGATAGAAAGACAAACATCCCTTGGGGCCACTTGGGTTGAGTTGTGAATGACCCTGGTGTGCTCAACAGGCCATTAGACGATGTAGTAACCAGGGTATGGAGAAGCTTAAACTCACTGCGCAGACTGCCAAGTTTGTATGGCCAGATAAAACATATTAAAGGATTTTTTTTTTGGCCATGTGATTTGCTGATGTATTATTTAATCATTAATGTTTTTCATTGGAAAAATATTACATTGTTCCACTAGTCAGCGCTTCATTTTAAAGGCCCTGTCCAACCAGTAGCCTATTTAAAGGGCCAGTGGGTTAAATTTAGTGGCATCTCAGAATCGGTGCACATAAAAAAAGGCATATTGGTTGTTCAGACACAGTTAACCAGGAAGGAAATCTGGCCAGATGATGATACTTCAGAGCCAAGCCATCCTCCTCCTGGAAACCTCCTTTGCGTGAGCTCAGAGAAACCTAGACTGCCGTTATGTGGGCAAACAGACAGATGCTTTGACCACCTGTGATGGAGTGTTAGCAGATGACTTCATGGCACCTTCTGGGGGAAGCCATGTGAAATCCATTGACGGCAGAAAAAGGCTGGCCTGGAACTAAGAAGTAGTAGAGGGTGTCATTGTCTCAGAGATAAGTCTATGATGGGTGTTTGCAGAGCATGAACTTAGAGGTGTGCAAGATGCAATTAAATCTCTAAATGTACTCATAAATCAGTTTTCCATCAGCATTAGTGTAGTGAAATGCTGATGGAAAACTGGGCATCTGGACTGAATGATGATGTAGCAGTTCCACTCAGGACCTTTATTGGCTGCAAAGTGACACAATGATGTATTGAGACAAGCATAATGCTGGGGCTTCTGTTTGCAATAAGTGCCTTTCATTTATATGAGAAACAAGGGGCTTTTGAAGTCGAAAAAAACACCACCACTGCAATGTGTTCATTAAAAAAGTAATCATACTTTCCTCCTGAAAGTTCATCATCCGGGTACTGAGTCACAGCAGTTTTAAGCAGGACCCCTGCACTGCATGTTTACCCTCTACAAAGAGCTTCAATAAGGACAAAGCACACGTTTCCCATAAATACCTGAATTTGGCCAGTTAATGATGCCTGCACAAATGGCCCCCAACCAAACTAAATAGCCTCGATTGCTGGTTAATTTATTGGAGACAAGCGCCATAGTGAGATCAAACAAGTTGCTCTCGCTTGTAGCACCTTCACTGCAATGAATTTGCTGACCCCGCAACCTTCCGCATATTTCTATAAGGGGCATGAGAGGCCGGAAGAGTAGCCCTGAGGAAAAATAGGGGTTAGCTCACATGCGGTTTGGGTTTGTACGATGCTTGTGAAGCCCAATAAATTAGCTAGTTAGGAAATTTTCTGTACACACACAGTAGCTGATAAAAGAGCAGCAAGAAAGCCAGATATCCTGACAAAGAAATATCTGCAAGGAAGGAAACACACACAAGGACACGTGACTTTCAGATGCATAAATGTAATTTCTGTCCTTTTAAAACATTTTGATCTACAAGGAAGCAATCCTTTAATATTTTCTTTTTTAGCTTTACAGAACAGCACAACTTAAATAACACTGCAGACAGTTTAAAGCCTCCTTCCTGATACAGTATGTAAAAGTGGAAAGTAAGTAATTTTCTGAAGTACTGTACTTAAGTACAAATTTGTGTTACGTGTACTTTAACCTATTGAGTAGGTTAATTTCCATTTTCTGCCATTTCAAACTTCTACTTCACTACATCTAACAGGCAAGTATTTATTTTACTCCATTACATTTATCTGACAATGTAAGTTACTAGCTACTTTTTCAGATTAACAATACAAAATATAATTAAGAAATCAATTCTGATATTATTATATCAATAAGTTTTTAAAGATCCCATCCCAAGGGGAAATTCTCAAGCTGCCCAGCAGTATATAGTAAAATATAAAAGATATAAAGTATAAATAAACTGAAATTAGCTCCACAAAATATTAAAGCATTGAGCATATTAATGAATTCAATGATCCATCCATTTTCTATTACTGCTTATTCTTTGCAGGGTTGCGGCTAACATCCCAGCCAAAGTTGGGCAAGATAGAATATTTTTAAAGACTTTTGCTTTTAATAGTATATTTTAACATACTGGAGTAATTATCAGTAACTTTGTTATGGTGGTGACCTCGATGCAACATTAGTTTTCCTATCCAAACCTGTAATTCATCCCAACCTTTCTCCAGCTCACCTAACCTTTCTAATAATGTCCACATGGGAGAACAGAACTCAGAGCAGTAATGTTTTAACTACATCTCTGGATTCAAGCTTATTTGCTTTCTTTCTAAGTTAGATAATTAGATGGATGTCAGCCAGCTAATACTTCAAATATTGATGGAGCTCATTGATTAACATGTTGGATCTTGTTTAATCAATCTCTACAAAAATAAGTAGAATAAAAAACAATCATTTGTAGTTTTAGGGGAAGTTTTACATCGGAATACCATTACTAGTGTATCTTTTTAACATTTCCTAATTTATTTAATATTTTAATGATAAATCATCTTAATTATTTAACTTGTTTTATCCAATTTACAAAATGAAATATGAAAATTATATCCTTTTAACCCTGTTTTTCATTCATCTTTTTAAACCGCCACTTGAACTGGGTTTTTACAGAGATAACAAACATTTAATCAGCACACATCTTTAAATCAATGTCAAAGGCGACCAGTCAACGCCACGGCGGAGCCATGCAGTCTCAACAAGCTAGCTTACACACTCACGGAGTTAGCCCGAAACTTTCAAACACAAAATATATGTCTTACTTTCACACAAAACAACAACACCATTAAGTGAACAGTTACTGACGTGCTTATCACTTTATAGTCATTCGTGGACAGTAATTAATTACCTTAAACAGGGAATAGCAATGGGAGAAGATGAAGAGACGACAACACACAGATCGTTCCTTCACTCATCTGTATTGAGTGATCGCTCTAAGGCACTACTAACAGATCTACGAGCGATTAACCCTTCATAGTCAACGATATGCGTCAGTGATCTGCATTCCTCTTTACATGTCTTACTGGCTGCAGTTTTAATAGTATTATTATACATCTGATACTGTCCTGTGTGTGTGTGATCATTACGAAGCCAGAGTGAGGACATGGTTAGCTTAGCGGCTAAACTAAGCCTTAGCCTAGCATAAGACTGGAAGCAGCCAGCTAATACTTCAAATATTGATGAAGCTCACTGATTAACATGTTGGATCTTGTTTAATCAATTTCTACAAAAATAAATAGAATTAAAAAAACAACCATTTGTAGTTTTAGGGGAAGTTTTACATTGGAACTTATTAAAGCTAGCTAGCACTAGCTTTGCCTCCTCCAAAGACTTCATGAGTGAGCCCTGGAACCCTGAGACTCCAGATGTCTGTTCAACTGATGGAGGTCAAGTCATAGACTTGGATTCCGATGTACCAGTTCTATGGACACCTGAAGAAGGACTATGTATATACTCCAATGACGAAAATTTAGTTGACAAAACTTCTGAAGGAGTTATACAAACAGACTTGACCCCAGACGTCTCAGCCTCCTCTGGTCGGCCCAGAAAGATTTTCAAGAGGTTTCTCAAATTCTTCAAACGGATCAAGACTTCTTTCCGTCACTCTCTGCATCTTAGAGTGAAGGACTAATTCCAGTGTCATGATTTCTGATGCAAAAGGATGAATGATGTACAATTCCATCCATCCCTCTATTCTTCCACTTATCCGGGTCCAGGTTGCGGGGGGCAGGAGTCTCAGAAGAGAAGCCCAAACCTCCCTCTCCCCAGCCACCTCCTCCAGCTCTTCTGGGGGTACAACAAGGCGTTTCAAAGCCATCTGAGACATATAATCCCTCCAGCGCGTCCTGGGTCTACCCCGGGGTCTCCTACCAGTGGGACATGCCCGGAATACAATTTACTGTAAAATATGCATATAAATATGTATAAGTATGATATGCAATATGTATATAATGTTTTGTGTAAATAAATACAGCAGACTGAGTGATTGAAGTGACGACTATATTCATTACATAATACACACTCTTCTATTCCAACCCTTCTCGCTATGGGATACGCCCCTCTGCATCAGGGCCTCACACCTTATATATGACTTACTCGTTGGTCAAAACAAGCACACCTCTTCTCGCTCCACCCAAGTGGAGAGAAGGATGGTCTGCAGAGACATCCCACACATGCTACTCAGAGAACCTGGGCTTTAAAAGTAACCTAAAGTTCTCTTTCTTAGCATTCATTTTAATATCTAACTATGAGATATTGAGACTCCCATATAATCAGGTAAGTTTATCTTGAAGACTGGCCACCAGTCCCTCTCATGTAGAAGTGTGTGGCTGTGGTGTGTCTACTGGCGAGTCCATGTGAGGACAGTGCAGGTGAGGCATGGAGATGTGAGGGACGAGGATTCAAAAGCTGCAGCGTAAATCTCCTGCATAGAGACCCTCCTAAACAGAGCCCAAGTAGTCATGAGTAGTTTTTTAAAGAGCATTTGCAGGTAAAGTAAGGGACATTTTAGGTCTTAGAAAATGTAAATATTACAACAACTGTGCATTCAAAACACTTATTAATAGGGATGAGAATGTCCTGTAATAATAGGAGTGATCCATGTAACACTGTGGTATTACTACTTGCAAACATGCAGGTGAAAGGCTTGTATGGCAAACAGGAAAAACAGAGAGGAAACCACAATGTTATCCCTCCTCTGGAACTTTAGAATCACTAACATTTCCTTCCAGGAGGTAAATGCATCCAGAACCCCCTGTTTTTAGTTTTGTATCATGTCACTTTTTCACTAGAGTTTGCAGGTCTGGTTTCATTACGAGGCAGCTTAATGACCAGGTTAAGGGCTTGGAATTCCCACAACTTGAACATATGAGGAGGATTTAGTTTGACTCTTTTGTTCCTGACATGAAACGGCACATTGTTAACCGTGGCCTGAAGGCAGAGTAGCCAGAGTGCACAACAAGAGGTTACAGGATTACAAAACTGGGGTCAATTTACTCCACAATGACTCCCAGAAACTTTTTAAAATAGAAATATTTCTAATAAATTGATCTGGTTTATAAAAGAAAGAATGTAGTGCAAGAAAAGCACTGGATCAAAAAGACAAAGTAATTTAAAAAGACATACACTACCAGTCACCCGGTAATGGAAGTGGTGTCTTAAGGTTTAGAGAAGCCTTGTGACCATGAGGTCATCAGTTCACTTGCCTTTACTGGCACGATAAATCCTAATTATCACCACTGAGGTGACCATGAGGAACACCCTTAACCATAACTCTGGAGCTGCTCAGTGTCAAGTAGACAAGACTGTAGCCCAGGTGTCACCAATTGGCTTCCATCCGTACTGCTAAGCCTTTTGGTTTAACTTTTGTAATCAAAGGGATTGGCTGTTGATGTACTACATCCACATTTTTTTTATTTACTTATTTACTTTTTTCTCTACAATTGCAACCTATTGGTAGTCTACACTTCTTGCTATTTAAATGTGTGGGGGGTTTTTTGGATAAAGTTGTATATTATTTGTTTTTAAGCTATTTTTTTCTATGCTGCAGTTTCTTTGATAAATGTTTTCTTATTGGATGATTTTATTGATTTTGTTTATGATGTAGTAGATTTAACATCATTCAGTGTTCTTTATATTATTAATCTACATTGATTTTCTGCATCTTTTCTATATTTTTATTTTAGACTTTTGTGTTTTCTATCCTAATTTGATCAGACAGTTATCCAGCACTGCTTTGTGGATGAACTCTTAATCTTGCAGATCACCACCGCTGTAATGACAGGTTTTATAATTTTATCCTTTAATTTTTTTTTTTTTTTTTTTTTTGCTCTGACGTGTTTACCTGACAACACTGCAAAGACATAATATAAATCATATCCTCCATCTGTTAACTTTGATTTATGGTATCCACAACTACAGCGTGCAAACCTTTTGTTTGACCTTAACCTGGTATGTAAACTCCATTAAACTCCATTCTTTTCCCAGTGTCAATGCAGCAACCATCACATGTATTGGCCTCTCTTTGGTTAAAAAAACAACAAAAGAAACACTAAAAGCTTCCTTCTGTATAGCAACAGCCGCGTGTTTGTCTGCAGTTATTTGATGTGAAATGTGTCAGGGTCACATTCAGGAGGTCTCCACCCCGCTAGCGATGGATCCCATTGTTCATTGAAGACCCCCCTCTGTGTTATTGAGACATGCTAGTCATCACCATTATGGAGTGTAATTAGGTTGTTGTGCTTATTAACTCCTATTATCAGAAGAGCCCTGAGATGTCTATGTGTGGCTGGTGGTACCGGCTGGATTCACAGATGGCTGTAAATTCATCTTGGCATCTTGTTTCTAGACTGGCAGGAGGAAACAGAGTGATGCACAGTTTCTAGAAATGTATTTTTCTTCCTCCTTTAAGGATAATACATTTGTCTGCTTTAGCCAGTAGCCAATGGTTGCATATTTACCCCTAAATCAAAGTGCACCTATATACTGTGTATACATTATATTAGTTTCCTTTGTTCTAAGTATGTGGATTCATTTGCATGGACTTGAAACTTATTAGTTAGTATTTCAACACATTTATTAGTGCATATATTTGTCATATCTTATGTATTTTTGGTTTTTAACATAACTGGTTTGTTTCCAATTTCTCTATGATGATGCGTTTAATGACAGCTCCTGAATGCAGACATCTCTTTTTGGGGGAAAATGACATTAGAAGACCTCAAAGTTAAGCAAGACTTCACAGAATTATTTAAGAACTGTGCATTTATAGGACACAGGTTAAAGCAAAAATGATCATAAATGATGCGGACATACCCCTAGAACTTAATGAGGAAGTATGGTGCAAAAACCTTAACTTGACACAAGTTAACACTTGATTTGCTCCCCATTTATGTAGATGAAGTAAACATTAATGCCCTAACATTGGCTGATCTGCTAAATTAGCCTTTTAAATTAGCTAACTAACAGTTACAGCTAATGAAGCCTGCCCTAATTCATAGCCTGACTCTCATTAAAGTTAACATTTTTTCTTTTCCTCATAGGGGTTCCTCTACTTGTACTTGCGATGCTCTACTTCAGGAAAATCCACACGTATACATGTTGTAGTATTATCCACGGCACAGAGCTCATAAGAAGTAGCTAAATGTTATAGTGTGAATTCTCATGTGTTCTTTGTATTCACTGGTCTTGTGTGTGAGGTTTATTTCTATCCTCTTATTTTACTGCACATAAAAACAATGATTGGAAAATGCGAAAGAAAGAAAGGATAGAATCAAAATAAAAAGAAGGAATTTCAAAACCATTGCACTTCAACAAAGCAGCATGCCTTAATTTTGGTGTTCCATTTCCTCTCTTGTGTCAGTTTCCTGTTAGAATCACTCATTGAGGTGGTTTGAAAACCAACCTTATAAATGTTTCACCCACTTTCAGCCAGAAAATTCTTTTACTTTCTTATAAACTCTCACCAGAGCTCGACAATACCATCAAAAATGTTAAAAGAACCGTAGCAATCTTTCAGAGTGACTATATTTGTCTGCAAGTTTGCTTTTAATTTGGTCAGAGGTCAACCCCAACACAAATTTAAATGACACTTTAGCTGGTGTAAATGTTGGGGTCGTGCTCCCTTCTCACTGTGGATGACACTATAATATCAGACAAATGAGCCAGATTCACACCTGCAGGACTCGGTACACTCTGCAATCCTCTTTTATTGGCTCAGTGAGGTGAAAGCACCATTGGATCCAGGGACTGACCGTAATGGATTCTAAGGAATGAGAAGCTTGTTGGCAGGTGAGGAGATGACCGGGAGGGGACACATGAATCCTGAATATGAGGCAGCACTTGGACTCGTCGTCCGTGGCACCGAGCCTGAACCTCAAGGGGAATGTGCAACCATTACATACCCTGATCGGAAGCAGTAACCTGAAACAATCTCCTTATAGACCATCGTAATCAAGAATTTATTCATGCTGGAAACTATTGAGATGAAGTGATCTGATCCAACAGTGAGCATGTTTTAAAAAAAGGAATTAGCATCATGATAACATTTCTATGATTGCTTGTGATTTTCTAAACTTCCTGGCGCTTGTTTTCTCATGTCCCACTTGTCTCTCCTGCAGAATTTGTGAATACGGAATGTGATGTTCAAACTGAACGAACCTCTCAGCACAATGATGATTGGAGGTAGCTGCTTCATGTTTGATTTCCGCCTGCTACCCCGTGAAAGGTCTCTGCTGGCTGGCAGAGGAAGATTTATTGCGACATCAATGCAAACCATCAGGGCACTCTGCGATGGAAATTGTGTTTAGTGTGGAAGAAGCCAAGGTTAAAAGGCTTGTGCCACAGTGGGAGCAGAGGAAGTGGGATTGACACTCAACAAAAAGCCTCCTCAGTGTCTCTCAGACAGCAAAGAGACACTGACGCCGTCTTTTGACATTGCTGCTCTGTCATTTACAGAGTATCACCCCAGAGGTTCAGACCATGAATGGAAAATGTCAAATGGAATTTCTACACAGACTTATACTGAATTTCAATACCTTAAACCCACAGTAGCTTTACTCAAACCATTTAGGGTCCTTAGTCTGTGCTCCACTGCCCAGAAGGAAAAGCGTGCCATTTAAAAATCTGAAAGATATCATAACGTAAAAGTGGAATTCCAGCAATTAAACACAGAACCGAGCTAACATGAGATGAGAGGGGGAGACTCCCACCATTGACCCTCTTCATGCAGATTACTCATACGTTTAACGGTCACTTATGGCATCTTTACCAACTCACCACTCAGAATGAGATGAAAAAATGTGGCTTTAATAATAATGGAGATTCCGGAATGTAAGATTGTGGTTTTAACTCTCTGCTTTTTTCCCTCTCAGTTTGTCATTGGAGCAGCTGATAACAGCACAGAACAGAGAAGGCCGGGTACGTGCAACTAGACTAAATTTAGTTGTGAATATAGGTTTAGTTAATTGTAGCCTTTACTTAATGAGATTTGATAACTATATTTTCAGCGGGAAAGATTTCTTGGCAAGATGCTAAAAAAGGGAAATCCTTTACACACATTACAGTGTGTTTACAGGAGAAGTGCTTATTATCTATTTCTGCCTCTACACAATAAATCTTTGCGCCTGGAACTGTTAAATTGTTCTAGAAGACTCAGTGTGAGAACATTATATCTATTTTTGCTCGTGGTAGTAGGTTTTTGGTTTTTGGCCAGTCCTCCAGGGAGTGGGATGGGTGGGATATGGGAACTTGAGGGATGAAATTATATGTAAACCAAATGAAATATATGGATAGTAGACACTTTTCTGGTGTCATCATTGCACTTAACAAGAGAGTCTGTTTTTGCCCGTGCTCTCCCTCACTCACCAGCACCCCATTATAGAGGAAAACCCTGGAGAGGTGGAGATATTCAGTAAAATGGGTCTGAAGCTCCAGGCGCTTATCTGTCTCTTACTCGACTTTACCCCTGCACTCTTTTAACCCCGATGAGCAAATAAACAGTTGCAGTGAGCAAATAAACAGTAAAAGGATAGCAGATTGTTGTTCCAAAAAATTGAAAATATAAATCGTCATCGGGCATCACCAACCCCATCAAACATGCCTTAAGCATCTTCTTCCCCGGCCCCGGCAGACACATCAAATGAGAGTGGATGATTCTTGCCCTCCCTGAAGACTTACTGTACTCTTTCCCCATCTGCCTCACTGAGCATCTTAGATGGAGCTGCCCAGTGACCTGAGTGGGCTCGTAAATCACCGTGATGGCCTCCGGTGGTGGGTTCTCTGAAAGGTAACAGTCACAAAATTGACCCTTTTTCATCCCTTTTTCTCCAATCCACTTTTTTTTCTTTTTTTTTTAGAAGGAATCCTGCTGTATGCCCATCAAGACTTCCTGACTGCATGGAAAAGGGCTGAGACTGACTGGAATAGTGTTTGTGTGTGTTTCTGGGCTCCTGCTACTGAAGCTTCCCAACACAAAATCAGCTTCAGTGCAACAGAGGGAAGTTCAATTCATCATTCAAAAACTAAACCAAGACTTGAACACAAACAAATGTTCCACCACTGAGCAAACCTGCCAATTAATGAGTCAAACCACATTTAATAAACGTCTCATGAGGGGATTTGTTGGACAAGAGTGAGGTAATTCCCAAACTAAATTTCAACAGATGTCATGTAGAATATACAGACTGAATACTGAGCCTCAGAATTAACAGTGGCATCACTGGCACAGACGTACAGTACAGAAGCAGCATCTGTCTTTGAACATGTGCTGAGGTGAGTTGGAGCTTGCCAGAAAGGCGCTGAAATGTTCCCACAAGTGTGTTTAACAGTGTATTTTCACATAAAAGTGTGTCTGCCAACTGCAGAAGGAACATACTGTTCACATAACTGAGAGAAATCTTGTAAGTATTGGGAAAGAGACCTTCTGCCTATTCTACCTTAGAGCTTTTCAAATTATTGGTGCTGCTGAGTTAATGTGAACAAGAACCTCCAAACTGCTGGAACCAATGGGACATTTGAAAAACTATTGTTATTGGCAGATTGATTGTGGTTAATGGCTATGCAGCCTCCACCGGTCATGTAGGGACGTGCATCACTGTTTTGCTCTATACACAAAGTTAATGTAATGTGTACCTGAGATCAGTTATGTTTAAATGAAGGCTAACTTTATATAAGGCAGCTTTTTGCTTGCAGTATAGACATTATCTGACTAAAATAATTAGACGATGCAGACGTAAAACTCTTAAGAATACCTTAAAGGTTCAGAATGGACATATGAAGCTTAACAGTCTTAACCTTTGGAGAACTGAGCAAGTCCACAGTAGCTTGAGTTTACATGCAACCATCAGACATGTCCAACATGACGCAGAATGAAAATCCACAAAGATCAGAAAAAGGTGTTGTCTGCTTTCCGGTCCATTGACGCTTAAATGTCTATTAATAGGCCAGATAATGTGACGTCATCCTTTAAAAATCCACTATCTGCTGAACTCTCCTCCAAACTAACAAAAACCAGCTGCACTTATAGAAGTGTACTCAGGATATATCTTGTAATAGGGCCACTAGGTTAGCTCCCATCATAATTATTTATTAAGGAAGTGATAATTTTAGCTTGGCGGCTCACACCAATCAGTTTGGTGCTGGCGCCCACATCCAGTATTACCCAGGGTGCCCAGCAGAAGGTCAAAGCCTGCATAGGGGCCAGGTCTGAAATATGACTGTGTTCAGCCTAATGACCCACAGCACAATTAACACTCTGCAGCTCAGCAGGTCAGCACGCGTCTACGCTCGTGTTTATTGGTCGTTGGCTTTGGTTCCCTGGCGGACTCTGTCGTGCACAGCTGATCATCTTCCAGACTGGAGCTGGAGGCACTCCAGTCTGACACATGCACGGTACAAAGGCGCCCAGCAGTCACACAGACTGGGGCTGACACAGATAGCAGCACAGTGGGACCAATGAGGCAACGTAGAAGTTCTATTTTCATCTTCACTTGATGCACAGTGAGGAGCTTGTTTCACTTCCATAGTTAAAGGTCTTTAAATTAGTTTTTACTCACCAGGAATGATGACAAAATGAAAAGGTATAATTATGATGGTGCGTACAGACCAGCTCCTCTTGGGTCACAGCTGACTGGTCATCTGTAAAGCAACTGGAGATTAGCCTAAAGCCGAACGTCTAGTTACATAATCACACACTCTTTGCTTTTATCACCTCAGCTCATTCCTCAGGGAATTATAATACAACTGAGCCATTTTTCTCACACAAGTCTTTTCTATCTTAGACCTAATGGAGATGAGCTGTTAGGAGGGTGTGACAGCCTTCACAGAGGATGCTCTGCTTCGTTTCAAAGTCACACAAACTGTGTGATTTTAAATCCTTTCGTCCTTTACTGACTTTGGAGATCATGCTGCTTCACTCACTCGCAAAAGACAGACGAAGGACGTTCTGCAGTTTTGGGAGAGCGTGTTTACCGGCAGCGTCTGGTACAGGTGGAGCACAGGAGAAAGAACACACACACACACACACACACACACACACACACACACACACACACACACACACACACACACACACACACACACACACACACACACACCTGTCCCTGAAGATTTCACCTCATGCTACTTGTTTAACTAATAAATAGAAGCAGGGAAACTCCCCTGAAAGATTCATGCAGCTCAGACCAGTTCTTCCTCCCATGTGTTGAATGTGCAGACACTGAATGTGCCAGACCTTGCAGAGCAGGTGCACCTTGTAGAAGCTAGATTTTAGACCCACTGTCTCCTAGCAACAACACCAGAAAAGGAGAGCGTCACCAGCTCCAAGGGGTCTGCTATTTACCAAAATGTCCTCTGTTTAGGTCAAAAGTAGGCCACCGGTTCTAGTGACTGTACTGGTTAATAGGCATGACAAATAAGCATGTACTTGTTTGTGGTTTGCAGCAGGTGTGAAGTATTAATGAGTGGAGCGTGCTTGTTAGTTTTCTTCCAAGTGATGAGCAGGTCACAGGGCCACTGGGTGAAGTTTTCCAGGCCACATATCCTGCAGACCGCCTCCAGCCAGTCTGTTAATGCATTTCATTATGAAACCAACACACACACACACCGGGTATTTACTTAACCCAAGGTGTTGTTTCAATTCCAAGCTGTTTTCACAACAAATGCAAAGCATATTTACATAAAAAAAGTATGATATGCAGATATGTCACTGATTGAAGCTGACCAACACTGATGTACAGCACTGCCAAGAGCAGGTGGTGAGGAAGAAGAGCACATGTAAATATAAATTTAACAGATCTGTGTACATATTTTATTAATATCATTTAAGCTCTATGTTGTTTGAAACATTTGCATTTTAAGAACAACATTCAGCTTCATGATTAACACAATTCTGCATATTCTCACTGTACAGCAGAAAATAAGCATACAGTAGACAATTGTTTTTATATTTATGACTTCTGATTAATTAAAAATTTTAAAAACACAAAAAGCAAAAACATTTTTATGACTCTCTAGGTTCCTAAACCATGTTGTGTAATTTGATAATAATTACAGGCAAAGTATAGATGTCTCAGATTAGTCCACTTCATTAATTCAAATTACAGTAATCGTGCAGTGAAAGCTATCAAAAATGAGTGCACAGCAGGCAGACATACAATGCAGATGATTTTAGTTGCAACAATAAATGAAGGATAAATATATATTTTGGTTTCAGTGGAGTTAACATTTCATGGACATTTCATGGACATGGAATTTGCACAACGCACTTCTTTTCAGGAAATTATTATGAGTTTATTGTCTGAGAAAACTCTCCTGCTTCTTTAGACTCTTATCCGTTTTGCATATTGCCTCAAAGATTAAAATCCAGCTGCTTTTCATAGTTCAGGAAGACAATGCTGATGAATCAGTCATTACAAGCCGTGCTGCAGAGCGTTATTCAAATCCACAGAACTTTGTTTAAATTCCAGAAGAGATCGCACATTTTGCAAGATAGCTACCAAATGAGAGAAATGTGCATAAAAATGATGCGCAAAAATGTTTGATTATTTCTATTTGACATAACAAAAATAAAAACATGGGTTTGTCACGTGATGTAAATATCATACAGCTCAGTCTTGATGTAATAGGATTATTTTAATAAACTTAATGGTACATGAGGGGGAAAAGAAACAGGAAAACTCCATGTTAGGGGGTTGAATGATCCGATTTTGATACATGACACATATACTCATGCATGTGTCCTTGTTTGGAACCACATGCATGAAAAAGACACAGGCAGAGATGATAATTACTGTTTGAAAAAGTAATATGGTTAAAAACATCTGAGGTATTTGAAGTTTTTTTTTTTTACTTTCTTGCAGCACACAGATCAGGCAGTCTACTGTATGTCATACCATGAAATGTTCTCTATTGTCATGGTGCCTTTATCACAGAGGCCGGTACTTGATGTGAGTACTGGCCTTCCTTTTTTTTATTGCGGGCTCTCCCAGATTAGAGGCCTGGGCTGCTGAATGGAGGTGAGAGGCACCTCCTTTTTCCTCTGGATGCTTTCACTCATCATGAATGAGCGTAATTCTGGGAAATGTCCCCCATGAACAGCAGAGGAAACCTCTAATCCAGCAGAGCTCCTGAGGGGATCTGTCTTTGACAAACGACTTCCCCTGCTAGGGGAGTGAAGTCTGCGGCTCATTGAGTGCTTCTAATAAAACGAGTGAAGGCGTGATCTCATGCACCGGCCTGGTTCTTTCTATGTGTCCTCATTTTAATTTGAATGGAAGGGTCAATGAGAAGTGATGCTTCAGGTATCTCCTGCACTCTTAGAAATAATTTATTGCTCTGCCAAGGAGTATTATTCCCATGTAGCAGTTGAAAATAATGACAAAACAAACAGTAGGTACAATTCTGGTACATTCCTGTCTCCAAAGGTCAAACATCAGAAAGCTGCTCAATGAGTGACACTGACAGATGCTGTCAATTCTAGTGGGGGTTATACTGCCGGTGGTTAGCAGAGGGGGGTTCAGGACAGGAACAGACAGCTGAGTGGGCCCGATGCTCTCTAGAGCCTGAACAGCTGAGACCAGGAGGGCCCACGAGGGCAGCGAGTGGCCTCTGGGACCCTGCTTTTTGATGAGGAAAGCCTGTTGAGGAAAGGAGATGAAGTCTGTCGGCACACTCAGAGCTGTTCCTTAAGCTGAGCGGAAGCCATTACCCAAATCTCAGCAGAGTTGACAAAAAGCTGAGCACAGAAAAACTGGCTTGCAGGCACTCAACTAATAGACAGCTGTGCTCAAAACAGAAGATAAACTATATTCTGTACGGTATCTAGAGCAAACAATGCACAACTGCTGCACATTATCACAAACACGTTTCACCCGTAACGCTCAACAGCGGTTTTGCAGTTGCACGACAGATATGCAGCAGTTGCACGGTAAGATTAGACTCTGACTCTGCATTTCGCTCCAACAGTCTAACAACATACATTTAATTCAGGAAGACCTTCCACCATGAGGACGTCCTGCTCTCAGACACCAAAAAAAAAAAAAAATCTTTCTGACTGATTTCCAGAGTCAGGAATGCTAAAAGCTCTAAGACATACTTCATGGTAAGGCATCAAAGGATCTTGGGGGATACTCGAATGCTCAAGCTTTCATCTCCACTCTGCTGGTTAAGTAAGCCTTGAGTGAATGATGGGAACACTTCACGCGAGGTAAAAATAGAAAAACTTGATGTACAGCGGCTCAATTTTAAATGAATTTAGCATGAGGAAACACAAAATGGACTTCAGCTGAGGCAAAAATGTGTTCTCTTTCAAGCTCTCCCTTGGTAGTGATATTAACACCCATAGATGTTACACCTCGAGCAGAAACCATCCCGCTGTCTCTGGAGCGCCACAGGTAGCGTGGGATGTAAGCAATCCGAGTAGGGCCTCCCTCCAGACCAGACCACCTCCGCACAATAACTCACCGAGGGTCAAGTCGAATGCTCAATGATGTGCTCAGCCACTCTCCCGCTGGAGAAGATGACCTCTGTCGGTCAGGATCGCTCCACTGGGCCCAATGTTCTTCCTCCCGATAGCTATCTGAGGAGCGACATCTGTTTTCAGCCTGCGTTGACTAAACGTGGACAGGAGCGGATTCTGAGACTCCCAGGAGGCTCCTTGTTGGGTCTAAAGGGCGTTTCAGCATCCACAATCCATAAAATGAGGCATGTTAGACATAAATGACCGCTTTAAGGGCCTTTAAATGAGGATGTCATATAGGTGTGTCGTTAAAGTCGACAAAATAGTCGGGACGCCCTCTCCTTTTATAACACAGTATCCTCAAATACATTGAAAACACCATCAAGGCAATATTATATTTATATGAAATTATTACAATGGCTTCCTGATTTCTTGATTCTTGATTTGTTTCTGTAAAATACAATCAGAGAATGTAAAGTAACAATAGGAGAGTAAAGTGCTAAGAGATGGTGCCGCAGTATTTGACCTTTGTTTCGGTCAATTTTAGCACATACACAATCCGTCCCAGGATGAAAAGGCTGCCATGGTGGGCCATCTGGACGCTGGACGTTTCAGCAGTCAGAGGTGAGGGATTGTGTTTGCAAGAGGCATACAAAGGAGAGATGTTATTGTTGGTGAAAACACAACCTGAGTCCTAACTGTTCAACCTGTTTCACAAGTTGAGGAGGTTAACTTAGTTGTATTTGGTGAAAACAGTCTTCAGTCGAGCGGAGCTGATCATCTTTGGTATAGAAATTGTATCAAACCTGCACAGAAAGCCTTGGGATTGGACCTGGTGCCTTCCGGCTAATGAATATTCAACCCTGGCAGGAACTCAAATGCATAATAAATCAAGCACTTCAGAAAGGTGAGGAGACGTGAGTCCTGTAGGGAAACAAATGCTTCACCAAAGTCCTGTCATTTCCACTTGACGGGGGCTATGGAGGGTCGGTATTGCGTAGCCAAAGCTGCCTGTCGGAGTGTGCCATAAGATAATGAGCGGGGGTGATCAGGCTGTCAGATAAGGGTGAAAAACTCTGATGTGGCAACAGCGTCTGTTAGAGCAAGGGAAGCATGTTGTTTTCAAAACAGGAACAGTGGTGGTTACTCATGCATGTATGTTCAAATGATACACAAAACAGTTGGCTTTGGGGAACATCCCACCTTCAGGACAACGGTCTAAGCATTTGTTAGACGTAAATAGTGACGTAAAAACACATTAAAGTAGCCGTTAGGGATTGAATCTGTGAGCAGGGAGGGCCTGTTTTGGAGGATTTGATCAAATCTGTCAGGGATTTGATTTGATCGCTTGAAAATAGGACTCAAAAAGCACAACTTTCACCTGAGACGGTGAGGAACAGGAAGGTGCATGTTTTATGATGTAATGTGTAAACTCACTCGTGATATCATATCACATGCCTCTACATGTATTTTCACATTATTGGAGGGATTCACTGGTTCCAAATGAACCTATTATTATACAGCACCTTTTATATATCTAATGTTTCAGGAGCGATTTAAAGGAAAAAGATTTTGTCTGTAAATTGTATGAAGAGATGAATAAATGCATTTTAGTCAAGATCATCTTTAGTAGGTCAGAGGTCATACAGTCTAATTTGTCAAAGGGATTTTTCACAGCCTGATAACCCAAATTATGACTCACTTATAATAACTATAATTTTTTTTGCTGGGGCCTTTCTGTGGGGATTTTGCTTGTGATTGCGTGGGTTTCCTCCAGGTGCCATTAAGACATGTATGTTAGGTTAATTCTCCTATCAGTGATCTGGACCAAGTCAACACCGGCGTTTGTATCCAGGCCTCAGTCCTCAGGGAGTCTCCTGCAGAGAAATATTTTCCAAAGGTTGCACAGAATAGTTGCATGGGACAAATTAAGCATATTCTTCTACTTAATATTATCATTATGATTATTATTATTAGTCATAAATAAGACAATTGGGTTCAACTTGCAAGTTTTGTCCCATAAGAAAGTAGCACCAACTTGTCTTTAAGACCCAAAGTACAGAATGTGATATCAAAATTATTTTAATCAAAAGAAAAATGAGGTTTAAATTTTTTTATAATTTTTTTAAATTTTGCTGTGTTTTAAAAATTGTAGAAATAATATCACCTTGAAAAGTTACATACAACGAGAGGACAGCAGCTAGAAGGAATGGAATAAAAAAGGACGACTCAATGAACAGCGTTTATTTTCAGCAGGATGTGACAGGGTGTGCAGAATTAAATTCAAATATTTACCTGCAGCTCTGTACTTCCATTAAAAAGTGGGGTCGCTCTCCTCAGCGGGGACGTGCAGGTCAAGGAGACGGAGCGAGCGGACACACTGAGCTGATGCTGATATCTATGAGGACCGGCGGCGGCTCACGGATCTGGGCAGCGGTGAGGAGTGATCTGTCTGACTCCAGTTTGAATAAAACATGCCATGGCATGTTGGTGGCGACGATCGAGGAGGCCTCTTGCATTATTCATGGGGAATAGCAGGCGAGAGCGAGGGGTTGGTGGTGATGCTGGTGGTTGGTGGTGTTGAGGAAGAGGAAAAGTAGAAGGAGGAGGGCGGGGGGTATCTGCAGGGGCATGTGAAGGTGTAAGTGTGTTGCCAGGCTGTAAAGACCAGAGGTCGTCCACTCAGCAGCTGGGCTCACTGACTCAGTTATCATTACTCCGAGGCTCACACTGACAATGATCTCCCTCCTCAATACTGCAGACACTGTGAGAAGTTAATTTATGGTTCGACACATTAGAGATGAAGATCAACGCTGGCTTGCATAGAGAAATATGAGCAAAAAGAAAAATCAGCATCATCAGTGGCCAAATTTGATCATTGGCAATAAAATAATAGATTTAGCCATATTTAATAGCAAATCAATACACAATCTTTAAACTGGGCGTTCTAAAGTGTCAGACAGCAATGAGGATGGGATGTGTGTCTGCAGGGGCTGTGGTGATATCCTCACCCCCGCTGAAAGACGGGGGTTCTCCCATAAGAGCTGAATAAGTGTTTTGCCTCTGCAGAGCAGAGCAGAGGAAAATGTGTTTCAGTCAGCAGCTCTCCTCTCAGTCAGGGAGAGGCCGACAGACACAGCTGCAAGCCAAAGCTGATGTTACTGCACCACCTGCAGGCTCACGACCAGACCAAGTGTGTCTCTGCATGCATGCATGTGTGTGTGTGTGTGTGTGTGTGCGTGCGTGTGCGTGTGTGTGTGTTACACAGTAGGTGTGAATAAAATGATCTTGACATTGGGAAGTTTTCTGCCATCATTATTGCATCAGTGAAAATGTGATAAGATGGAAAGGATCAGATGGGCGACCCTTTTCTCTTTTTTGTTCTGGGTGCAGAATTCTTGCTCCAGATACAAACATTAGAGGAAATACAGCAGCTGTAGCTGCCGGTGTCCGTTCATTTCTCTTGTGACACACCCTGCAGAGATCAGATATGATGGGAGCACTGCTGCTGAATCCTGTGCACTGCAAAGAATTTGCATCTTAGCTAATTCTTAGTCATGCACAGTCCCAAAATCGTGCCATTAAATGATGAGATAAGTTAGTGCTGGTGGAGTGAGTGTGCTATTAAAAATGTGTTATAGAAGAACAAGTGCAAAGATGATTAAATAACCCCACATGCAAAAATCTGCTCACGTAAAAGCATTATTTAAACTGGATATCTTTTACAGCTTCCTTTCTAATAATGTAAGATAATCCTGAAGCATGAGGGCTGGAGATGGAGAGGAACAGTGTAGACGCTGCCAACAGGGCTTGATTACAGTAATGTGAAGACTCAGTAGCAGCTGGTGCTCATCGGCTCCAGCTAAAGTCAGTAGCGGCACTGCACCGGCTGACACACCCCTCCCTCCACCCAATACACACAACACACACCGCCTAGTTTATAATTCAATATAAATAAACCCCATCAGCCTTTTGGGGGGCAAACATTGTAGAGCCACTGCTGTCAAAAGAGATTCGAGTGATTCGTAATGCAGGATTCTGATGATGTGATCAGCAACATTTTCAAATCAATGACTCTAATTTCTTGATCTACTAGCATTCTGACCTGTAGCTTAATTGTTTGAGCTCTGTGAAAACACAAACATGCAGACAACATACAACCCAGCCCAGTTGCTAGAATAAAATGTTGACACTATGTTGTTATACAAAAACAAATATGTTGGTTGCCGTGGCAGCAGGCTAAGCAGGGTATTCCAGACATCCCTGTCCAAAGTAAAGATTCCTAGCTCCGCCTGGGGATCCTGAGACTAGAGGGTACAGTAGTAGTAGTGGCTTTTCTAGTCTGACTGACTCAAAGCGGTTTCCAACACAGGCCAGCATTCAACCATCACACAAACATTCATACATGCGAGCACTCACACTCCAATGGAACAGCCACTGGGAGCAAATCCAGGTTCAATACTTTGCCCAAGGACACTTCGACATGTAGATTGTAGAGGGAGGGGATTAAACCGCCGACCTTCTGATAAATAGACAACCACTCTGAGCCACAGCCGCCCAGATGTTAAGAAATGTAATTCCTCCGGTGAGTTCTGGGTCTGCTCCGGGTTCTCCTCCAAGTTGGACCTGCCTGGAAAATCAGGATTCAAGATTCAAGATGTTTATTGTCACATGTTTTACACAAGGAATCAAAAGGAAAGGTCAAGGATGTATCTAAACTAGATGCATCCCAACTAGATGCCCAACAACTCAACCGGTTCCTTTCGATGCGAAGGAGCGAAGGCTCTACCTCAAGTTTCTCTCCTCCTCTCTTAGTCTGAACCGAGCCAACCTAAGAAGGAGGATCATTTCAGCCGCTTCTGACCCCAACCTCATCCTTTCATTCATTCTCTTTTTGAGGTTGTCACTTTCATACTTTGGTTATGAGATGTGAGCTTAAAAGGTGCTGATAGGTTGATGTTCTCAGGCAGATCCAGGGTGGCTGTTTCTACCTGCTCTCTCTTTATGCCAAGCTAAGCTAGACGGGAGCTGGCTTCATGCAGGTTCATGAGTGCCATGAGGGTCTCATACATCACAATATTTCCACCCTGTCATACCCAATTCCCCTTACCAAGAATAAAAAACTATAAATATTTCACCTGAACAGGACAACCACAAAAACACAATAACGTGATGAGACCACACCAGCAGATTTCACACACAGCCAGGCCTCCCTCCTCCTCCATTCAGTCGGATATTACTCAGTGACAGGATGGCTGGAGACAAACCTGGCCTGTGGAGACTGTAACCACAGTTGCACAGTCATCAAGACTCAGTGCCATGATTTATGGACCTGGAGAAAAGACAGAAAACGGCCGACTCCCTTCAAGACCTCCGTCGGAGGAAATTGCAATAGGCAGGCTGCGTCAAAACTGCAAGTGGAAGCGAATGTGGCCACGACATTTTATGTGCACAGGCAAAAATAATTTAAGTCAGGCATTAATCTGAACCAAGCTTTGAGGTAATTCTTCACTTCTACTGGCTGGTCAAAAGTGGATATTTAATAAAAGATATTTATTTTAAGCCGTACATTTTTGCTGTTATTAATCCTTCACGGCATGAATTGGGACATTGGGACATGCAACATTAACACATGATTTTTAAAACAATTGATCATTTTAATAAATCAGCTGATAATTTATTAATCTAATTAATCAGATGTTAATTTATTAGGAAAATTTGACAAATTTGTAAATGGCCAGATGAAATCACCACTTTTGGCTATAATTGACAAATCTGTAAGTAATTTACTTTATTAATGGTTGTTAATAAATAAAATATTATTTTTATTAGTAAATTAATATTACAGATTGTGAAAATTTGATCCATCTAAATTTGTGAATAGCAAAACAATATATCAGTAGTAATCTGTAAATAATGGCTTTGTCGGTGGTTTAATAAATAATTTATTAATGCTTTACAGATTTTGTAATAAAGAGGGAAAATTTTCTCTTAATATGTAAAAGACAAAATCTTTTGATTAAACTCTCTTGTAAGCCTTTTTAACAGTACAACTAATGGCTGTATTCATATTTAGTAAGTAACCTTTTAATGCTTTATCGATCCTTAATAAACCATAATTAACAACAGTCTATGGGAGTGATTATCCATTCGACTGGTGTTTATCCACCATGGTTTATATGGTTTATATTTTTTTACATTCTACAACAATTATTTGCCAGTCAATGGAATAAAAAGCATAAATTATTAGCTATAATTCATCAGCTACACTTTATAAACCTTTTGTAAATCTTATTAGAACATAATGTGGAGTTTGGAAATAATAGTAAGACATAATAATTTTACACAAGTCCACTTAAAAGCTAATTTAAAAGCTTTCAACTCCATGTGAGGCTGAGAAATCTAGAAAAATTCTACTATGGACGATGCAGTATTACTTAGTCAAATATTTTACACTGATGCAGACTTTCAGCAGAGGCCAAGCAAGATTCACAGGGAGTAAAAGTTGCTGTCATCTTTAGCCTAACTCTACACTATGTGGCGCGTCGCACCATCCTGACAAGCTGTTGTTTGCCGTTTTGCCAAGTGTGAATCGCTGGGATGATGACCTGCAGAGGGAGGTCAGCTCTGGGGCATCATCTCAACCCTCAACAGGGAAATAATAACATACACAATACAATACATCTCACACTCAAAGGATCTTCTGACAAAGGTGTGACGCACAAACATATGTATAAATTATATATATATATATATATATATATATATATATATATATATATATATATATATATATATATATATATATATATGCAAATGTCACCATTTCTGTTGGTCGAATTAGTCATAAATCAAATGTATAAATTCAACAACTACAACTGCAGAACTGTAAAACTGATCAAGTATGTGTTCTGTGATCACTGACGGATTCTTTGACAGTGTTTTAGAGGAACTTGGCTCGTGCCTCTCACTCATGTGTAGCAATACTTTCACTGACTCTTAGTTCCTGATAAAGCACTGATGCTTTGCCCAAACAAATAACCCTATCTGCCCAACGGACAGAGATTACAGCACCCTTGGTTCAGTTTTGCTGGCAAGTAACATGATCCTCAATGAGCCGTTAATGTTTTGACACGACTGATTAACTAAGACTCCCCCGATTAAAGCAACGTACAGAAGGAAGTGGGATTCTGGGGGTGGGGGCTCTGCATCTGTGACAGCGTGTGAAGGGGTGGGTGAGAGGGCGGCGGGGTGGTCTCACAGGATAGCCGTTGTCTTTCTCGGAAAAGTGAACTTGCTCTCACCCAAGAGACAGATGAGCAATATGTTAGGGTCTTGTGGTTTATGGACAGATCGCATGTTCTCAGGCTGCTGGGGGTTTTCACTGGAATAAAAGGAGAAACTCTTTACTCAGAAATAACTGACAGTTGTGCCAGTTCACTGTGGCAGAAACTGTAAGAGTACAAATGTCAGACTGTGAAGCAACATGGGGGGGAGGAGGGCCTCATTAAGAAGCTGCAGTTTGTACTTCAAATGTTTCACCTCAACTCTTTGTCCTTTCTCTCCTTCACCGTTTTACAGTTCCACATCAGCTCCTTCATATCTGAGCTGTGACAACATAATCCACAGGAGAACAACTGTCCTGAAGCCCTCAGAGCAGTCAAGGTCATGAGATGTTTTCTGCGAGGTGTGACCATCATCATAATGCATATCCTCATGTCGCCTTGGATGTCCTCATATGCCTGTTTATGATCCCGTCAGGGGCCCTCGTGTGGAGGTAACAAGAGGGACGTTTACTTCCTGTCAGCGCGCAAGAAATTATCCAGCACTGCTTTCAACTTCTGAAGATTCAGACTACAAACAAGTGCATTTATCTGCCAAGGAGCAACATAATCACACTTGGTAAGATGTCTCAAAACAATAAAAAATTATGAACGCTTTAGCGAAGAGAGAAATCTCTTAAAATAAGTATCGAACCACTCATTCCAAGGACGTAGTAAGTAAAATAGCATCATTAGGTTAATAATAGGAATTTGGATTAGGGTTTAATTTAATCAAAAGTGACTTTTATTCCCTGGTGGAGTGTCCTTCTAGTTATGCATGGATTACTGTGTACGCTGCATTTTATGTTTTAGCTGGTCAAAATGAAGCTACATTTACTGCTATTTATACTATACTATTTTTAATGTATGGCAAAAAATGTAGAATGCATCATATTTGATAAATTGTGCATTTTTGGTTTAAAACCAGTCACTAGTAAGTATAGCTGTCAGACAAATTCAATAATTCCCTCTGAGAAAGACCTTAAAATTATACTTAAGTACAGTACTGGAGTAAATAGTGTAATTTTACTCCACTGTTGAGCTCATTATGTCGAAGGAGAGGTGAACTTGGTTGCTCCCTTAGAAAGGGATGGATGTGAGAGCTTCTGCATCGAGGGTCAGAGTGGAAGATCAGATCAGGCAGCGTTCCTGTGTCCGTTCTACAGTAGAACCACATCTGAGCTGCTTTCATTCATCTAAAGACACTGAAAAACAAGCTACTGGAGAACCTTCCCATTTCACCACACTTCCCACCACTCCATCCCTGACGGACTCTAAAAACCCACCAAAGATTAAACCACTTTATTTCCTCCCATCTGCCTCCTTCCTTCCTTTCCCCTGTCTGTTAGTGCAGCGATGCTGCAGAGGACACACCCATTCACACTCTGCTGCCTCTCCGTCTTTGACCCTGAGAAGTTCTCCAACGCACTGCCGATAGTGCTGCAGTGCCCACCCAACAGTGGCCCCCTTCTCACACTAAAGCACAACTGAAACAAGGAGAAACAGGAGAAACAAGAGGAAGGTTAGTGGGCTGAAAATGAATTGTGAGGATATTTCTGTTGGGGTTTTTAAAGGAGAAAAAAAGAAGGAATAATGGATGTAGAAAAGCTTTTTAAATGGACAATGAATGTTCCTTAATGAGTCATTAGAAGACAGGGTTTTCAGGCAAAAGCACATTCAGTGCATATGTCGCCGTGATAAAAGGACATTTTTACTTAATTCACCGGACATACTTCTCATATTTATTCAACTATTTAAAGACCAGAGCTAATCAATCAATCCTATCCAATCTTATGAATGTTTTTATTACTGCTTAATGGATTAGTTCAATATTTTAGAAAATGCACACTTCGTTCCAAGATGTAGTTAAGAAGATCACAAGACCTTTGTAGCTAAAGCCATTAGCTGGTTAACTTAGCTTAGCATAGAGACTGGAAACGGCTAGCTCGGCTCTGTGAAAAGGTAAAAATAAGATTACGACAATTAAGAAAAAACATTAATATGGACAAATAGACTATTTCCCCCATTGCCGTCATTTCATGGTTGTAGTGAATAAAAAAAAAAGAAGAGCAAACCGCTCAGTGAGAACAAATCCTGAAATTAATTGATCAAAACAATTTGAATCAGTAAACTGATTCTTTAGAGCTAGGCTAACCAGCGCCATATTTACCACAGATATGAGAGTATTATCATTGTTGTCGTCTTGAGTCTCAGTAAGAAAGTGAACAAGCTCATCAAAGAAAATACATTTCTGTGTGTCATCGTGTATTTTATCACGCTGTAGGATCTAAAAGGTTCTTCCTCACCAGCTGAGCATGAGAATATGTATCGCACTTATTTTCACATGAGAAAAAGTGGCTCCAACATGAGATAAGAGATCAAACTTGACACGTCAGGTTGTAGAAAACAAGAGTTCTCCTTTTAATTTCTCTACAACATACTGTCCATTTACAGTACAGACTCCCAACTTTTATCCGATTTTGCACACATCACAGTTTAAAAGTTTTCAAATGAAAAATACAACACAACTATGAAAAAAAAGACGTATGCACAAATTAAAACCTATAAAAAATATAAAAACAGTACTCTAAATCTCAATTCAAGTACCATTTCAATGACAAAACATTTAATAATGCACAATATAGCAGACAAATTAAACAGAACCTTTAGGGTTGTTTTTTTAAATACAAGGAAATGACATCATTTTCATCATGCAGAAGGTGGAATATTAAATAACGAATCAAACAAAAATAATATATACTTCTCTATATATCTCTCTCTTTTAAATTTTCAAGTCAAAGCCCTCCCGTCCCTCACACAGGGAAACACAAGACATGTCTAAAAACACCAGAGGATCCGCAATGCTTTCATTAGCTGCCATAGTAGCATGGCCTTTTATCGAAAACATTACATCCCAGCAACATCTTTTTGGCACAGAAAAAGACGTTCATAATGGCAGTAGCATTTTGCATTATAAAAGACAGCAGAGCTGCAGCTCTTTTTCCATTAGAAAATTTAAAAAAAGCAAGAAAAACACATTTCTGTGCACCGACATCAGTCAGGAGAGTGGCATCTCCCCCCCAGCAGGGTGTGAGGCAAGCAGTTGTAGCAGCAGCAGCAGCAGCTCAGTCCTACTGCAGCATGCTCTTGATAGTCTTATTGGTTGATTCATCATTCAGATGCTTGGTTGTGTACCTGCAGGTGAGAGTACGCATGTTCATTTGTGAAGTAAAAGTACCAATACTACAATGTAAAAAAATACTCTACTGCAAGTATTTAAAATCCTAATTTAGTAAAAAAATGCACAAGTATTATCAGAAAATTACACTTCAAAAGTCATTTAGTGGAAAAATATCTCTTGTACCTGACATATTATATATCACATTATTCATGTTTGAACAGCATTTTACTGCTGTAGCCAGTAGGGCTGTAATTACAATTCTTTTAATCATTATTTTAATCATATTTTTTTAAACAAATCTCTAATCTTTGCTGATATATTTTTATATTGGTTAATTTGATTTTTTTGGACCTGAAATTATTATTTAAAGGAAATCATCTGAAAAGAAACAACTCTGCTGTAATGTTGTTGTTATTTTTTGCTAAATCTGAAACTATAGCCGACAGGTAAATGTAGGGGACTGAAAACTATATTATTCTACTTCTAGTGGGAAATAAAGTAGCATAAAATGGAAAAACTTAAGTGCCTCAAAATGATACTGATGTAAAGTACTTGAATAAATGCTCTTTGTGTATTTCCACCACTGTGTTCATCTATTACATTTTGTCATTCTCTGTCAAATCAGGTTTCTAACCAATGAAATGCGAGTGACCTCATGCTACCAGGTAGCGCCTGCCTGCATCGGGCCCCGGTGCAGAGACAGAGAAACAGATGTGATGTCAGCTCGAGCAGCTGTGAGTGTTGAGTGAGGCGGGTAAAATTAGGGAGACTGCGAGGAGGACGGGGTGTCACATGTAATCGGCCTCTCTGGAGAGGTTTCGACATCCAACCTGAACTTTGCACAGAGGGCTCACTGCGGACCGAATCCCCCGCTGGAGTGTGCAGAGCGTCAGTGACTGAAATAAACCCAGAGGTTCTGTCTGCTGCTCATGAACAGGCACCAACATTATTTAATTCAGCGTGAGCAGCCGTCTCCTTTTCAATGGGAGCTGGAACTGGGCGGTTGCTGCCAGACTGTTACGATAATCACATTACATGCTGGGCTGTAGGGGTAAAAACACAATTCGATTCCAACATGAGCTTACCTGAGAGCGTTGAGAAGGCCAGCTACACTGTTAGGAGGCTGATCTTTAAGGACTTTGATGCAGCCTTTCATCTGTGGACAAGAAGTAAGACTGTTAGCGCTCTGTAGCAACCTGTGAAGTGGGATGAAGCTAACACGGTAGCACTCACGTCGATTTTAGACGACTTTGCGAAAGCTCCTACGGGATGGACGTAGTCGTAAAGGATGATGACCCCGACCATTACCCGCAGGCAGAAAGACACCGTCTCCTCGCTGGTGAACCGGCTGCGGTATTCCCTGAAGGGACACGGAGCTGGGATTAGACATGCGGATGTAAAGAGAAACATCTGCAGCCGCTCTGACAACGCAGGACGTTACTCACGGTGTTTCCAGCATGACTTTACACACAGTCGCCATTGTGCTTAGGCAGTCTGTTGTGTTCTCAATGGGGAGGTTCTTGTTCTGTAAGGAGCCAGGAACAGAAAGGGAATGAGATGCGTTCACATAACCTGTTAATAAAAGTTCAGCGCTCTCTCCCATCACGCCTTACCTCGGACACAAACTTTGTTGTGCCGTCGCTTAATGTTTTCAGCATGGGCGTGGCATCAGCGTAGAACAGAGATATCCGATTGGCCAGCTCATTGTTGACTTCATTCTCAGCCTCTGCCTGAAGATCGTTAAAATAAGGACATTTTCTTGTGAAATTACTTTCCTTACATCTCTTCAGGTCAAAGGTGAGGATCGGCTACAGAACCAGACTCCAAATACGGCAAGTAATGAGTAAAATCCTACATTCAAAGGGCAAAAACAGCTAAAGGCGGCTCTGTGAGATGCATACATGTAGAAAGCAACATTGACTGTATCTATTGGTTCATTTATTTACTTATTTATTTTCCCTGCCCACTGCAGATTATGGCTCACATGTTCAAAATTTCAAAATTAGGCCTCTTAAAGTCCAGACTAAGATCGAGGTCTGAACTGAACTTAAAATCAATCCTTGTGACGCATATATACAAAATGCAATATTAATTAAAAAAAAAGATAAAATCAGTCAAACTAAATAAAAAAATAAAATAAAAGAAATGTTATCTAGGAATAATACATTTGTTTGGCATCATGCTGTCATTACCATGCAGCTCCAATAGATTGTGATACTGCACATAAAAGCCACTTCGTTAAATGAAGTCCTAACTGAAAAACAGTGATATAAACCACATCACTGAGCCCTGCTGCTCCTCACAGCTCCCCAGTCGTCTAACACATCCTGCTGCTTTATAGTTTCAGACCCAACGAGATAATGAAAACACCTGCCAGGTGACAAAGAACAAGGTGTCTCTTGAAAAGCCTGTTCTAAATCTGTCTGCATATCTAAACAATCCAAACTTTTCCTGCTTTTATTTGTTCTTTTAAAAGGACAAATGACAGCATGTGAATCATGTTCTTAAAATCCCAAACAAAATAATCCTAACAAATGATGACATATGAGCCCGGAGTCTTTTCTAACCACTGGAACAGATGTGTTTCATCTCAGAAGGACTCAGTAGAGGTAGGACGGCAGCCGGGGCGTCTTTCACCAGTGACTGGTCCTAACGGCTGCTTGTCTGGGCCCATTTGCCTAATGGCATATTCTGGTTTGGAGAATATGTCAAAACTAAGAGCAGTTTGAGTCCGTTCTGCACACACGGGAGCAATCACATCTCACCATTTCCTGCATCAGAGTATCTGTTAGCTGTCCTTGAAGCTGCTGAATCCAGATGCATATCTGGTGAAGAGCAGCATGAATGAAATAGGAACGGGTGCTTGAATTTCACATTACAAAAAACTGTTGTCCGCAATCAATACAGGAAGCATCCTAGAGCACGTAAATAGTATTGAGTGAGCTGCTTCCTTTTTACAGCACTTAACTCTATTATTTGTTTTAACGTTGGCGGGCATGTCTCTGACTTTTAGGTCGATTCTACACCTGTTGTTTGGCCAATACAAAATATTCTAAACAGTATTATTGGCGTTTAGTTCTGGCCTTCTAGAGCTGTAAACATGAATTCATATGGACTAGCAAGTAATTCAGTGATTGGATAGTTTTGGTGATGTCATCCTGCATCATTGGCACGACATGACTCCATATGTGGTGGTTGTATCTTTGACAAAGGAGAGATCAACAGGATGCCGTTAGTTCTCAGCCATAAAGCAGTGAAAATATTCTAAAAATGCACTTCAACGGATCACGATAATATTTTGCTGCCCTCGTCCACAGCAGTACATTTTGTAGCCTCCAACGCCGGCTCTCCTGCTGCTTTTCTAAACTGAGGACGTACCGATCATCATCTAATGTAGGTAATATACATTACTATGGATAAGTGCCTCATACAAACCCACTTCAAAACAACTCAACTATCACTTTAACTCATTTTCACTCTTTTATGTGTAAGGCAAAAAAAAACAACCTTCATCTACTATACAGCCTCCACATCAACCTAAAATTCGGCATCTCATCCCAAGAGGGTTTGGGCCTTGCTACTGATCTGGGGTCTGCCACCACGCGCTTCAAACTCCCTGAAACTCCCAGCTCTGACTTCATGATGCGAGACTCTTTCTACCGCATTCATCCTGACTCCCAAGGCGTTGAACAGTCTGCAAGCTTCATTCATCAATCCTGCCTTCCGACGGATGCAGTCTGAGCTGTGCTGGCATTATAATGAGAGCTACGGAGAGACACGTAATCTAATATAATGATTCATGGTTTGAAGTTATGAAATTGTGCTGAAAATAATGGCTGCAATACTGTCTAAATTTCGGGCAATGTGTCTTAACGATATGCTTGTTCTCCTAAAAGCAACAAGACATAAGAGTCAAAAATTTTACACAATTACATTGACAAACCACTAGACACACAACACAATAATGTCCAAAAATAACTCTTCTCTGCTCTTTTACTGATCAAGTTGTGCGTCTACATAAGCTGCCCTTTCTCCTGCAGCTCAAATGCATCGGCGCTTTCTGCATGAGATCTGAAATAAAACTGCTAAGGATTAATAAGTGATGCTCCGCCGCACACGGACATGCATGTGTAGCCGATAGAGTCTGGGTTACTTTAATTACGGCATCCTCATCACTCAGAGGGGAGAGGGAATGAATACACTCACCGGTACGTTGTTGATCCGCATTCGGCTCAGGGTTCTCCTGTAGTAGCTGAAGTCATTCTGGATGGCAGGATTTGTCATCTGCATGAAAAAAAAGCGTAAATGCATGTTTATACAGAGATGTCTGCATGTCTGTAGGTGGCACAGCCTGCAGCGGGACATCCAACTCTGGATCAAACACGCCATCATCATGACAGAATACTTTAGCCAACCAGGCAGAAACGTAGCTTTGGGGAGACACGACATAAAAAGAACACTGATGCTAATATAATTTTATTTGCTGGACTAGATTTAGATCTCTGATGCTCATCCCCCATCACATGCCCATCCCAGCTCATTCTGTCAGAAGAAATTTGGTTATTTTACCGTCTGGCTGTGCGTCTGTATAGTTTGTGACACAGGGGTCAACAATTATAAAGCTGATTATATGTATGAAGGGTCTCATAAGGGTCTTATTGTCTGATATGGTTAACATACAGGCTCAGGCTAAAAAAAAAAAAATCACAAGACTCCATTAACTTCCTGCAAAAAAGAATGCATCATCTGGTTTCACGAAGCCAGCCAACCAGAAAGCTTCTTCCAAACACCACCCACCAGTGACAGCTCATCATGTGGCTAATTATCATCATTCCTGTATGAGACTGGCTGCATGCTAATCCTGCTACAATAGACTGGTACGCAGCCTGTGTCCACTGTATGCACTGGGGAGGGGGGAGGGGGGGGGCTTTGTGCCACACAGACACTATCTAGGTCAGAAGCCCGTGCACGGGCGTGAAAGACTGATGAAAAGGCTTGGTATGCCACCTTGTACCCCCTACCGTGGTGTTTTTATTCTGCCAGCCTGGGTAGTGGGCACTAATTGGGACATCGCAGCAAGTCGCCTGGGGGGTGACAGGGTGCATTTTTTAAAACTTTTTGTGTCAGGGGAGCAGGGGAACCAGTTCATCCCCTGCCTAACCAGATGAGTGCTTCCACAATTATGTTTTTGACAGTGGCTATTATACCGGCACCACTGCTTTACTGCTGGTGTTTTCTGGGTTGCACAGAAGCAATTTGGGTCTGAATTCAAGGCAGATTAAGTCCCTGGAAGTTTGCTCCCTTCATCGTTTATAAAACCTGCCACATTATACTGAAATCGGCTCCGGACGACGACATCTGCAGACCTCTTTCCAAGCTGTAACCCTAACGAACCATTCATATGCATCCTAAACAGCCGAGTGGTATCAGGATGCTAATTAATGCTAATCATGAGCTCGCTGGCTGCAGTCTAAAACGCATAGAGCTAAAAATCAATACGAGGGCATCAGCAGTTTGTAGGGCGACTAAGAATTCTGGTTGGTATCACAGGGGGAAAGTGCAAAGCTTATATGAGCATCTTAAAAGGCGAGTTTGAGGTTCAACATCAGAATTGGACACTTGAGATATGCAGAGGGTCGTACTTTAAGCTCATCAAAACGCAGAGTGAAGTGCAGGATCTCTGCGAACTGCTTGGCCAGCGCCTGCTCCCGCTCCAGGTGCTGAGTGGTGTCGTCGTAAGTCTCGCTGGTCAGAGATCCCAAGAGGCTGTGCAGCGCTGCCTCTGCGAGGAGAAATAAGAGATATAAGTGTAAGAAGTGCAGCGCTGTCAGAGGGCAGGCACGTGAACGTCTTTTTTTTGGTAATTGAAGCACCCACTTAGCAGATGAAGTATCAGCAATACATGCAAAGAAGAAATATTATATGAAGCACGGAGAAGTGATGAATATCCAGGTATAAAAAAAAACAGGAAAGTTTGCCAGTAAATCAATTCATAAAATTATCAGCCTGCAACTAATTCGTTGCAGGCAAATTTTTGTTTGGTCCCAATTAGAAAGATCTGATTATAATCATCAGTAAATCTCACAATTGATTTCTAAAAAATTACTTTAAAATGGAAAAAAAAAGTGTTTTAACATTAGCAGCATTAACAGCATTAACATATAACTCTAAAAGTAGAGGTTGACTGAACAATGCGATGACTATAGAATAATAATAATAATAATAAGATAGATTCTTAGCCTGTAGATTCTTAATGTGAGGATTTTGCAGTTCTTCTCTCTTTTAAATCATTGTAAATTGAATATTTGGGGGTTTTGGGCTGTTGAGCAGACAAAATAAGAAATTTAAAGCCTTGTCATGCAGCTGTGATGGACGTTTTTAATTTCAACAACTGATTCAGCATTTATCAAGCAAACATAACATTTGCTGCTTCATTATTTCATTATTGTAAATTAAATACCCTCAAGTTTTACAGGTGGACAGAATAAGGAAATAGAAGGCGTCTCCTGAAGTTCTGGGAAATTGAAACAGACTTCATTTTCACAATTTTTCCCTTTTCTACAGATTAAATGATGGAAAAATTAAAGACATAAAACAAAAATAACAATTAGTTGCAGCCAAAATGCAAAGATATTTCTGCATAAAATACATCTACCAATATTCATTGAACTTAAGGTGCTTCACACCTGTTAACGTTCGCTTTACAAACGGGAACAGAAGCATCCCATTAATCCATAAACGATGAAGTCATCTTTATTTATACAGCCCATAATCCCAAATGAGCCTTTAAGGGTTTTAAGATCTGTACAGTACATGATGCCTCTATGCTGAGAGCCTGGATTCAGAAAAGAAAAGACTCTGGAGGAGCAGCAGAGGAAGGATTCATCCTCTACATGTAGTATGGATGAGGCCAAAGAACAGTGGATCATAACCACACTCAGATATGTGAACAGTGTCCTGTGGCTGGAGCATCCTGATAGGACGGAGGCAGATAAAGGATGCCCAAACCGCCCACAGCCTGGTGCCAGTCTATGGGGGAGGCTTTCCTGTTCAGATGCAGATGAGACATGGGCCTAATTATCTCATTGGCTTGAAATGGGTGGGGTTGGGGGGATTTTCATTCAAGCAGGATTACACTCATTGTTTTGACATTAAGTAAATACAAAGCCTGTGCCATGGCTTGACCTAGCCTAGCCTAGCATACCCACATACCCGATAATTAAGCATGCTTGAGGAGCACCAGCAGAGAAATGAGGAACAGATCAAGTGAAATGTAGTGTACAAATTCCAAGAAAATAGTATTATGAAAGAAAAATATCACCCAGTTTAAAAAAGAAAAAGAAAAAACCGTTAAAGCCCAGAGGGAATTTTATTTATAGGTACAGTGTTTAGAATTCAGTCTAGACGCTGAAGAGAGGCTTCAATGATGACATAACTTAGACAAGCTCAACATCTGAAGCAATAAGGCTGCATCGTACCCATAGATACGGATTTATTTTCAATTCTTCTTGATAACATGCAGCGATGAGAAAGTCAACATGACCCCAGCACAGATTCAGACAGGAGTCTATTTGAGATCATCGTAAAGGGACTTTTGGGAGACAGACAGAGCGCTGGGCCGGCAGAGCAGTGCAATAAATTGAGCTTGTTTGTCATTCAGTAATGACTCCCATCTGCTTGGGCCAGCGTTTGCAGCGATCCTGATTAAAACTGGCCTTAGTGGTGGAGTTTTTTCTTTTTTCTCCCTCCCTTCTATATCCCAGTCAAAACAGAAGTTAAGATGGAGCTGCTTTCAGGCCTTCAGAAATGAGCCACTCTGGTAAGTCGGGAAGTCGAGCGGGACGGATGTCTGATCTCATCAGGTCACGGCAGAGCAGGCGAGCAGAATGCGGACATGTAGGCGCTTTACAGAGGGGAGGGTCAGAGGATGGCGGGACTGTAGTCTGGCGTACAGCCTACCATGTCTGACAGACCACACTTAGTCTAAACGAGGTTTCATTCAGCAGCAGAAAAAACAAAAAGGACATTTGTGGGTTTATCTTATCAAATGTGACAATTATTACTCCATTCTGTTTTTCATTGCTGTAAAGCCAATATTTTGGGGGCTTTGACTGCTGGTCTAAAATAAGTACTGTAAAGATATCACAATGCTGTAGCTAATATCTGTCTTATTCTGCTGTTATAAATTAATTACTTTACTCTTTCTGACTGTTGATGGAACAAAACAGGCAATATGAAGTTATTATTTAGGTAGATTTGTACTCAAAGTAAATTTATCATAGCTGACAGAAGAATATTGAGTCAACTTTTGGGTGTCAATGCAAGAAATACTAAAATAGCTGAAGCAGGAGAAAGAAAAATTGAATTTAACTGAATTGAAACTCATTGGAAAAACAACTGAATTCAAATTTTAAAAATTGCATAATCTAATCGCTGGTAGTCATGCTCTGCAGATCGCCCCAGCGACTTTCAGCTTCCTGCGTATCTTGCAGGGCAGCGGGCTGCCGAGGCCATCGTGGCCCTTGAAGCCTTAAGTTGAGGCAGTGAAGTAGAGCAGCGGCCGAGGCTGAGAGGTGGCCTACTTCATTACATAACAGCTGCCGCCGCCCACTGCTCCCATCGACTACCTTCTCCACGGCTACTGGGATTACAGGGTTGAGGGCGTCGAGGCATGGCGGGATCTGCGCCTCAACCCCCCCAGCCTCAGCCTCAGGGTCATAAGAAGATCAGGGCGGCGTAAGCGCACGCGTCCCCACGCGTCGTCCCCCCCCCCCCATGTATCTGTGCTAATTAAACAACCTATAGCCCCATCCTACATAGAGGTCGGTACACAGTGCAACGCAAGCGTCGTGTTGAGAAATACACGTCTGAGGGGGTTTTCAAATCGTGCTTATATAAGCTGGGGTGCATGTTATATATGTGCGTGTCGCATGTCTGTTGACTTTTGCAGCTCACAAGTCAATATTGCAAATGCACAAGCAAACAATGAAGGTCATGTACGGAGGTTGTATCTATGTGGCGCCACTTTAAAAGACCTTTTACATTCAGGACATATGCTGTTGTCCTTCAGGCTATAATGTCTGACACTTTAGTCGTGCCTACCACTATAAACGGCACCAAAGTCATTTATATTCTAATTATTGCACATTTTCACTAAACTGCTGCCCATAATAACAAAGAGTCATTTGAGCAAAATCTCAAAGGAGGCTTGGGCTTCAGTTTTAGAATAAGGTTCCTGTAGACATAAAGATACGTACCTAATCTCTGGGAGAACTCATAGAACTTCTTCAATTTCCCCACTAAGGGAACCACAGCCGCCCACGCCTGCTCCTGTAACGCCTCATCGTTTGGATTTTGGATCGCCTGGAAACAGAAACAACAAATGTCTCATCTCATAATAGATAAATGCTTGTAGAACAAGACACACATAACTGTGTGTAACCTTGTGTCTAAGGTCTTGGGAGGTACTACTGAATATGCCTTTAGTTACTCCAGTCTGACCAGACCTCTGTGGCTCCTCATCATTGTGATGCTAGCGGCTACATTAGCAGCTGCTCTGGCAACACACCTGAATCTCCAACGGAATTGTCTGCAGTCCAGGTGCATTGTGGGTAAAGCATGCAACAGTTCTGATAAGGAATAGATAAAGATGGTATGTTTGGTGCTGCTGCATCATTTTAGGGAGTCCAACCATGTTATAAAAGGATTATCTTCTTTCAGATAAAGAAGGTGGACACAAATCTCCATGATGCTGCTGAATTAACTTGATTTGACCCGGTCGTTCAACAAAACCCCTGCTTTTCACTCAATGTCTGTATAAATCAAAAATGGGAAGCCAATACTTCTATGGTGGGAAATGAAATGTGTCAGGCTTCATTTAAAGGCTAAGGCTAGAAGTCAGGTTTGGTCATCTGTTGTAAATGATTTTTTTTTTTTTTTTTCATTTTTCTTGGAGTTGGATGTGGATATTTGTATCAGGTGTACCTCTCTGATCTCCTTCCCCGCTCCTTTGTAGGCCTGCAGCTCGTCCAGGATGCCCTTAGCGTCCTTCAGCACCACATCCACCTGCTCCCACACCTCTCGCTCTGCATCTGTCGGCTGGGCATCTGTACAGGATGACAACGTCAACAACACGATCAAAACAGGGCAATCTGATTAAAAGACAGCTCTAAGAACTCTATCCAATCCTCCGATATGATTTAAAGTTTATGAGGTAACCTTTTTCACAGTTTTGACACCACACTTTTCCTGGCTGAGGGGAACAAGGTGGAGCAAAACAACTGAAAAATGGTTGTGTATCTTTTTCATTTGTTTCGAGAGAGATGGCAACACTATACACCTTGAGGCAACGACACCTAGCCAAGTGTGATGACTGTAAACTCATGTTTGGCTGCAGATGAAATACCTGAAAAACCAACAGCTACAGTTCAGCCTTTTTACTTCATATAGTATCTTAATTTTTTTATTTAAGTCTGATATTGGGGCATATCTGCATTCTGAAAAATGCAAATACAACGCTGAGAAAATGGCTCATTTAGAGCAAACCTTACAGAATCGATTGGTGCTGCATGAAAGGTATTTGTTGTTATGTTCTTTAAATATAATATTCACCTAGAAACAGTGTGAGCTGGATGAGGCATTGTTTTCTCTAAAGGTACGACTGAGTCTCTGGGTTTTGCCAACTGTGAGGAAAATAACGGCGCAGGGATCAAGCTGTAGGCCTTCGGCTATGCAGCAACTGAACTTCAGTGCTTTATATTTGAGGAGGGGGCTCTGCTGCAACTCTGCTCTGATTGAAATTCTGCACACATTCTGGCATTGGAGATGCAGGCTGGTGCAAAGAGCAGAAGCTCTAGTGGTATATTTGCTTCTTTTTTTTTGTTGCTGGGAAGAACAGAGTAAAACATAAGTGCTGGGGGAGGGTGAAAAGAGTTGATAATGCTATGGTAAGATATTCATGTGATCGATATCGGGAGAGGAGGCAATTACTTGAAAGGAAAAGAGACTCACTTTCAAAATCGAGGAAAAAATTGGGCTCCTGTTCCAGATCTGTGCAGGTCAAAACTTTCAGTAGGTTCCCCATGTTATGAGACCTGTTGAAGGAAAGAGATAGTCAATAAATGAAAGACGGCAGCAGTGAGGTGAGCAGGTGTATCCATGAGCCAATACTCTGCTTCACTGCTCTGGTACCTGTATGAACTATGGTTCCACAGATGTGCCCACTGTAACACACACTTGTGTACTTCCTGTGTCTGGGCTCTTAACAAACCAGATGTCAAACCAAAAACCAAAGAGTCCCCCAAAATGGAAACATCTCCGATTGTTTTTTGCATTGTTAATTTATTTAACATCAACTGCAAACAGGCCTGCACAGGGAAATCCAATCTTATATGCATTCACATCCACACATGAGGTAGGCGGCTGTTTGCAGGACACATCCAATTAAACTTTTATAAAAAAGGAAGCTCTGCAGAACCATAAGGGGACCCATTTATGAAGTTTGTTGTTTGTATGTGAATTAGACCTTGCATGTATTGCTTTGAAATTCAATTTATCATCTCTGCAGACATGACAAACACGACATCAATTTTTATCATGCCTCAGTAAAGCACATGTAACAGAAAACCTTGTATTTATTCCAAGTGGGCGGCAACGATGTGAAAAGAATAAGTGTTAGTTGAAGTCCTACCGAGACGATCTCATTATTTTATCAGGAATTCTACATAATAATTATCAATGCATGTTTTCGTCTACAAATATAGAGAAAAAAAATAGAAAAATGCCACAACAACCAAAAGATATTTACAAAAATAATATTTAAAACTGAGACAAGCAACAAATCCTCACGTTAGAGTTCGACTCTTCTGCTTGATTAATACAAATTTATCAGTAATACATGTTTTATTTTCCTGCTGATCGGCCAATTTAAACAACAGATGAGTGTTTGGTGACACAAAAGCAAAGCTTAAACTGCTTTGCTCTTTAATGACACTGTGCATTGCAGATTATTACTACCATTATTTTTCTCTAAAAAAAAGGCTCCTGTGGACAAGTGTTGAGGATTAGCTGTGCTAAAACACTCAAGCAGTGCATCTGGATCATCCAATGTAATTATGACATCCATGTCAAATAAAATTTACCTTATTGTCAGACTTTTGCATTTTTTTTTATAACGATTTCTTACACAGCTCAGCCTGATTCAGGCTCACAGTGGCTGCATAACTGGATAAATCTGCATTATTTCACTGCACTTTATACTGTTGTTGTAAATGAGACGTTGGGTTAAAGAGGATGATGACTGAGAACAGAGGGAGGCTGGTGTGTCAAAGACATACCACACACACACACACACACCCACACACAGCCAGTGTGTACTGTATATCTGTCTGAACATACACCTCATCAGTGACTTGTGCAATGCGAGGTGACAGCCTTGCCGAGCTTTCTCCCCCTCCCTCTGCTGCTCCTCTCACTCCTAAAAAGCACAGGGCTGATCTTTCTAAGATGCAAAGGTCAACAGACATATGACAAGTAAGAGATCGGAGAGAGAAACGGTGGCAGGTTCCATCAGCGGAGGCAGATTTAACCCTCAGTGACAGAGCGGTCGCAGACAGGATGTACGCTGAGAGGGCGGAAAGATGCAACGACCAAGTTTAACTTCGACGGGCAGATGTCCAATGAGATGAGCGACGGGTGAGGAGCCGAGGTGACTTGAGTGAGGGCCGGTGGTGACGGGGGTAAAGTCATGGCAGCACAGGTAATGCTGGGAGACAGCGAGGTGACGGAGCAAAAGCACACACTCAGCAGTCGTGAGCAGAGGTAGATGGAGTGGCTTTAAAATGCATGAGATGCAGGGGCAGGTGGGTGGGGTGGGGTGGGGGAGACATGTAATCTTGGAAAGCTTGCAATGGTCACGTCCTTGCTTTAAGAGTGAAAATATTATTGATGAATGGCCATTTTGTACACGAGAGCATAATTCATAAATGTATCCTCCTTATAACCAGGTTCTCAATCCACAAGTCTATTAATAGGCCGTAACGTCAAAGCAGTGAATAACGTCCTTGGTATGTTAAGAGCTTCATCAGGTTCACTGTGTGTCAGAACACTCTGAAGAAACAACTTTCTACTAGAGCTGCACCGATGGATTGGTCCATAAAGCCATCAGCAACTATTCTGATGAGGTCATTTTTTTTTTAAAAAGGCCAGAAATGAGCCAGAAATATTAGCTGGTTCTCAGTCTTCATATATGTCATGAACATATGTTTTGGGTCAACAGCTATGAATAAATAAGTCTGTTTACACCTGGCCTTACAATCTTGTAAGACTTAATGTCACATCGCTGCCCTACATGCAAATAAGCACTGTTTGTTTGCAGAGATCTGCAAATGCCTTATTGTTTTTAACCGGTGAACCAACCACTATTTATTTTCTTTTTTTCACAAAAATGAAAGAATTCATGTATTGCATTTTATGCCAAGCAGGCACAAATTATTAAGAATTTGCTGTAGCCATTTCGAAAACATCCAATAAGTTTCTCCTTACTCGACAACTCTGAGAGCCGCTGTATTATTAAAAAGGGAGGTGGAGGATTTTGCAGTTACTAGTTCAATGGTGAAGTCACAGTCTAAAGAGAAAATGTGTTCACAACAACTGCTGCTGCTTATCTTGGCGGGTTACACATCCCAAACACGTAAGCCCGACAGAAATCAGAGAGGAAGAGGAAGTCAGTTCGGTTGGTAGTCCTTCAGTGTGGCCCAGGACACATTTGCATACACACTTCTAAGAGAATAAGGCCACACGTGTCCATGACTACCTCCAAAGAGGACCTGAATACATCGGAGGTGCATTCACACCTGTACAGAGAGCTGTCCGCTGTGTGATTGGATCACTCAGGGTGGATGTTAATGCCAGGTATGAGCAGGACTTGGACATTTTATATAGACTAAATGACTAATTGATTCACTGAAAAGTGAATGAGAAGATCAGTCGATTATGAAAATAACTGCTTGATAAATGTTGTAAATTAAAGTACTTTTGTTTTTTTTTTCATTTAAAACTAATTAATTTACTCTATTATCCTCCTTATGTTGCAGCCAGGACTTTACCTCAAAAGCTCCCTTAAAAACTATCAGCCTCCCAGTCGACCCCGTGACCACCTGCAAAGTCCCACCCACCCTGTCCGGTCTCGTCTTATTACCCTCCTCTAATGTGACCTGAATGTCTGACTGTGCCAGAGCTGGCACCTCGCTGGCTGTCGGAAAGCAGCACCTGATCCGGCCTCAGAAGGGATGAGAGCTGTCACTGACCTCGCCCTGCTGGATGATGCGGGCGCTGCCCGTCATTGTTGGGTCTACAGTATACTCTGGTCCTCTGCTGCCACCATTCAGCCACACGTAGACCAGAGCTGGGCTGGGCAGGGCTGGGGTGGCAGAGCTGCCAGAGACGGAGCGCTTCTACGCGGGGCCCTGGCAGCGTCGTGCTGCTTGAAACGAGGTCATTTTAAGGACGGGGATTTGAATCAGAGAATCTTTAAGTGTACCAGAAAAAGAGCAGATTAAACTTTGTATCTTTTCATCTCTTCAAATTAAATTTCATTCTATGTAAACATTACATAAATAATCTATAAATAAAACCTTAAGTTGGGAGCTTTTATGCACTTCTTATGATAGCCATCCCTTTAAAGATAAATTAAAAAAACTATGTGTTGCTATGAGTGACTGGCTGCTTAGTGATAGCGTAGTAAGAGAGAAGTGAGAGGATGAAGAGCTGGCTGAGAGAACATAGATACTGTATCAGAGAGAGAGAGATTGAGGAATTGAACCCCTCCCCTTCTGTAGTGGTTGTAGTAGTACCCAGGAGTGCTGGCATGTCCTGGGCACCACAGAGAGGCCGACGACAGCCTTGTTGTTGTTTTGAACCTCCCCCCCACTGAGCCATCGCGTGCATGCAGCCAGGGAAGGGGCTGCTCCTAAGACCAGGGGCAGAAACTGGCAGGCAGAAACCCGCGCAGCGCTCCTATTGGCTGCGCTGGATCTACCCAACAGCTCACTGTATCCATGGAGTCAAAAAAAATTTTGTGCCATTGAAAACATTGCAGCGGCCAATCAGAGGCGAGCTCTCTGGATGAGGAGCGAGTACAGTAATAGTAGAACTTGAAAGCACATGAATGCATTAATACAGATGAGGTAATGCGCCAAAAACAGCGGATTAGTTGTTGTTGGTTTTTTTTTGGGGGGGGGGCTGATGATGGAGAAGCATTTAATTCCACTATTGAGAATTTAATGGTTTAATGTGGTTTGACTTTTTTGTGCAGCTCAGCAAATTCCTATCATTATGGTTAATTATTATATGAAAAAATAATATATACTTGTGAGTATGAATTAATTATTACAATTGTAATTGCTGCTAAAATATGATGATACATTTTGCTACTTTGCAATAAATTAAAATGACAAAACGTGGGATGTGTACTAGCAAAAAAGATCTACAACAAACAGGCAGATGGTGCAGAGAGGTTGAAGCTTATTTTGGTGTAAGACACCAAAACAGTGCCACGCCCATGCAGCAGCCTGACCTCTTGATGACTCTGCCTCTTAATGTCTCCCAGCTCTGTGCCCACACCAAGAAGCAGGGCACCGCTGAAACCGAGCACTGCGGCAACGTCCTGCAAAAAAAACAAAAAAAACAAAAACAGCTTGGGGGATGAAAGCTGGCTAATGTACGGGGAGGGAGAGTGCTGACATTCCACTACTCGGCTGCAGCGTGAGGATCCACGTGCCCTGCTGCTTTACTATGGAGGAAAAACAACGCCCTCCCCCTCCCCGACACGGCGCAGAGCGTCACGTGGGCTCCGCCGTGGAGAGGCTGAGAGCTGGCCTGGGGTGGGGTGTGGAGGTGGGCCGGGGGTGGGGTGGGGGGGGGGGGGGGGGGGGGGGGGGGGGGAAGAGAGTGGGGAGAGGCAGCAGAGATTATGTGAGTCTAGAGAGGAAAATGCACATCTCATTTTTGTGCATGAAATTCAAATAAAAATATAATAAATAAATATATATACAGAATGCTGAATGAATTTTTATCATATGTGAGTAAGGGGTGGGCTTGACGAGCGTCACACTGCAGCACAGGCGGGCAGAGCTAGGAAGCTTTAAACTTGACCTAGATTTCCCGGGTGACATGCCACATCGCATTAGCCCACTCAGCCAGACCCGGACCCGCCGGAGCTCGCTGACACTGGCCCGATTCGACAGGCAGAAAATGGGGGAGCGTTTCCCAAAAGGGGCTGGCATGCCCCCCCCCCCCCCCCCCCTTCCCAATTCTCCTCCTCCTCCCATTTTACCCCCACTCAACATCACTTCACCCCATTACATCTCCTCCCAATCCTACCCAGCTGACTAAAAATGGCTTAGGGGGGCACATGGCGGTGAGGGCGGGAAAAAAAAGGAGGGACATTTGTTTGTTTACGGGGGTGAACTCGATTATCTGGTGGCCACGCCTCTATATTGTTACTCCCGAGTAAACATCAGCTAATGCCCCCCTCACCCAGATTCCGGCGAATCATAACAAACCTCGCAGGAAGACTGCATCACTACAACTGACGGCGATACTTGAAGTGACATCCGGCATCAGCAGTATCATTTTTACTCCTGCAGACGCACAGGCAGCTAAAAACATTCAACTCCTTTAAAAGCCACCATGAATCCAATCAGAATAAATAGAAATGAACACGTCAACCTGACTGTTTGTCCAGAGGAGCAGATCAGAGGTAGGATGAAAGTGGGGAGCGCCTCGTCCTCGGCTAAACCCCCTCTCTTTGGACAGCACCTGATGAAAAGTGGAAACCATGGAAACAGGCACATACACAAGATTGGGCTGAAACACCGGCTCCATTGAAATGGAGCTCTGTGAAGAGGCTCTTATCGCCGCTCTTCAGTCGCACCAATACAACACTTTACACCATCAAAACACAGGGAGATGCTGCAAGCTTGTGAATGATGTTCATTTCAGATCAATGCATTTCACTGAGGAGGAGCCTATATTTTAAATGTAGTAAAAAAAACAAAATTTTAAAAAAGGGGGTGGAAATATTTAATAATAATAAAACCAGCTCATGATGTTTGGAGTAACTTTGATTCTCTTCTCCATCCTCTTAACATCTGCCTCACAAGTAAGGCTTCGTCGCCCTGCCCTTGAGAGACATCTGACTCCTTCCTAGGATGTGTTAGGAACTCATTGGGGGGGGGGGGGGGGGGGGGGGGGGGGTCCAAGCAGACCCACCTTCAGGGCAGCTGTCTCCTAAAACCTATTCAAACACAGATCTTCCGCTAAAACAGCCCCAAACCATTATTACACGAGTGACCTTCTGACTCACTGTGACTCACCAATGTCACCGCATCCTTAAACCTCCCTCTGTGGACCCTCTTGATCATTCAGACACACAACACCTTCCATAAGGCCGTGTTTGAGCTTTTAATACCCGATTTAAATTGTAGGAAAAAAAAACCCAGTGGAGCATCATCTTAAGTGTTTTTATTCCTGCACAGAATTGCCCTAACAGGATTTTGGGTGGGGCACAGAGGAGGTTTTGGAAGCATGATGAGTGTCAGATTAAGGAGTACCAGCATTTTCATTCAGTAGGAGAGGAGCGCCATCTGGAGGATGGAAACAGTTGTGCCTGCAAGGAATGAACAGCAAAGGGGGGGGGGGGAACCACTCCCAAACCTCTGCTCCATCACCAGCCAGTTTCAAAGACGCTGAAATTTACAAATGATAAGTGAGAGCAGTAACAGCGAAATGTCTGTAGCAAAGACAATGAATTTCTGATTCAAGGCAACGTGTCAGTTTCCTGGGATGAGAAGCAGCACTGAGGCCTGATGTAAGAGCACCATCCTGTGTTCACATGAAGCCACGTCAGAGTCAGAGCTCAGTCCATAAAACGGGTAATTAAGGTGACACGTTTCTGCAGACTAAATATCAAATGGCATTTGTCAAACTTAAGGAAATTCAAAATACAGGGTAAACGTCGGCTGCAGTAGGTAAAGACTGCAAATCACCCACCGTCAGACCAGACGGGGCTTTTCTTTTATTAATAAATAGACTTTCTAAAGCCCTCCACGTAGATTTCACAAGAGCCATGATAAAAACAAAATTCAGTGAGCTGCCACGATAGCAGGTGAGGGGAGAAATACTCTCAGACCATTTGCTAGTCTGACTGTGGAACAAGCACGTCTGCAGAGGGATGACAGCGGCTGCACGAGCTCCTCCAGGGAACCTGCACAGGAAGTTACACAATGTCAGGGCCCTCCGGTGGCATAAATAATAGATGACCAAGGAGAAGCTGGGAGCTTTTAGCTGACATAACAAGGCTCTCTGCATATTACACCCACTCAGACATATCATCTCGAATGACCTGCTCAGCGGGGGGGGGTCGAGAGGGGCTGGATCGTCTACCATATGCTGAGTCAAGAGTGGAGCGACTGACACTTCTGCATGCATGAAACAACTTTTGACTATTTTAGCATCTCATGAAGGAGTGTCAGAAGTTGGGAAATCCCTAATTGTAGAGCAAAAAATGTGACAAAAAAATCTATCAATTCTTTGCACAATGCATCATTTCGACAGGTGTGATGATACTATGCTTCACCAGCTGGTGGCAGTACTGACCCAATTATGATCATAGCAACAGGAGAGCCAAGAAAACCTTAACCTCAGGCTGCTTCACCACACCTCCCCCTGGGCTAACAGGGCTAATCCATCCAGTATATACATCACACGGAACTTGGCCTGCTGCATCAACTCAGCGCCAGTCTCATTTTCTAATGCAAACAGCTACTCTCTACCCTGCTGTACTGCCACAGGGTTGTGCGCTAAAATAGCTTAGCGTTTGGACTATTTTAGGGAATGGATTCGAGTCTTACTAGAGCACCACTGCAGCTGGACATTAACCTATTCAAATATACGCAAATCTCTCATGAGGATAGGCTGACCTAATGATCTCATATATGAACCACCTGAGGCTCAGCTGTTAAAACGGGACAGCATTCCAGCAGCGGAGCCGAGCCAATGGAAGGGCAGCCGCGTGTTCGTGGTAACAATCTCCAAGGAGACACGGAGGAAAATACAGGAGGGATGGGCAGACGTGCAAGCAGGGCGAGAAATGATGGGGAGACGTGGGCAAAGGGCGAAAACAAATAAATAAAGAGTTGCTTTCATTTGCCGAAGAGAAACATGAGCCTAAAACTACAACGTATAAACCTGGAGGTCATCTCCCTCCTACAGGAAGAGTCGGAGCTGCAGATGCTGAGCAGTGACCCTAAGTGGGTCGGGGAGGGTGGAGACAGGAAGCTGGAAGCACCTACATTACTCAACTTCTTTTTATGGCCCACAATGTATTTCATCTCCTGAGCGAGCACAGCTCCTGTGGGTGTACGTGTTAATCACGTACACCCACAGCAGCTACACCAAGGCTCAAATAGGCATAGGTGCACCACAGTCTGTCGTTCATCGTGACGGCTCAGTATCTGTGTACCCAAACTACCACAGAGCAAAACAGAATTTTAGATCATGTTTAAAACCAATAAGAGAAGGGGATTGTTGCCAGTAAAGTTGTAACTTCTAGGGTCTCCACCCAACAAACTATTACTAACTATAACTAACTTTTTTTTTTTAATGAATGAATTAAGGGGAACACAAAGTGAAACAGGACATTTCATCCAAAATTGTAAAAACAGCTAAGTAATTGACAGCTATACGGCTTCTCCTCCTACAGATACTGACCCCATATTAGCATGGAAATGACCACCAGTGGAAAGAAAATAAGGTGCCTGACTGGACTGCTATTTAGAGAAATGCCTCTATTCGTTCATTCAGCATGCACCATGGTTTGAAACAATGGGACAGCAGTTTATTCTCAACAACCTGCTTTTCAAGTCAGTCAATTCAAATTATGATCAGATATGAGTTGTATCCTTGAAGAGATGTAAACATGCAGACATGCAGCTTCTGGGTATGAGTTTGAGATCAGCTGTGAGGATTTGCTGCTGTCCTGGTTGATGGGCATTATCTGACATTTAAAAACTGCAAACAATTAATAAATTAACTGAGGAAAATAGACTGCAGATAATTCCGTTGCAGCCCTAAAACAATTCCTGTAAAGGCTCCTCTTATCTTACCAGTGGTGGAACTGTGTGACTGTTGGGAGCAGGGAGGCCCGGCCCGGCAGGTGGCCCCAGGTCACAGTCCTCCAGCAGAGGTCAGCCTCTGAAAAACAGGTCAGCAATAAGAAAATGTCAAAGGTAACGCTCAGCGGAGGTAAAACAGTTGAGTCAAATAATTCAGGGTGACAATCTGTGACACTAAGATAGAAAATGAAGCAAAAATAAGACTCAAAACTGGTCACAGCCTCTTCAAAAAAAAAAACTCCATGTAATAGCATTCATGTCATCTTACTGTAAAAGTCCCCTTTAAACAAAGTGATAATAGAATCACACTAACAGGAAACGTTACCAGGCTAAGGTAAGGCTACAGATCGGATATCTTGAATAACGCAAGAATACAAATGTAGATTGTGGCTGAGGTAAGAGAAGAGTCTCCCGAGTTTTAACGTTCAACAGTCTCTGAAAGCCACAAGCTCGTTTCACAAGTTGTGCAGCTCGGACTGAGAGAAGCCCAGTAGACTGCGAGAGCAGCAGGATAGAGGCGCTTCTCTCTTTGCCAGCCTGCATACAAATGCACGGCGATAGCATTGGCGCCGGTCGTGCATGAATGTGATCAGACTTCAAACCCTGAGATTTCAAACCTGCAAACGCGAGGGCTGTGGGTGAGAGACGACCAGATATGACACTGTGAAAAGGTGCTAAAGACAAAAGAATAAAAGCACAGTCATGGTGCGACAGTCTCTCTCTTCTTATCCCTGGTTCTGACAGGAGCTTTCCTTCATGCAAATTGACCGCAAGACTTAATCCAATAGAGCTGACATGTCACAGGAGACATTCTGGGTGACATCTGTGGCCGGGCATCATGGGAGTCAGCTATGCATCATGCCTATGGCTGGAGGCCAAGGCATGATGCCAAAGCATCCCTTGAATAAGCACATGAGGTTATAGGGCTTACAGTCAGACCTATATGTGGAGCAGTGCATTTGAGTTTCAAGATATTTGTTATGTCCCATCTATGAACATTTATCTGCAGACTCAGCCAAGATTGTTAGCATAGGTTGAGTCGAGCATAAAAACAGTAAAACGTTTTATTCTGGTAATTTGATGGACTTCAAATAGGTTGACAAATAGAAGCTGCTCTCTTTATTTCAGTTTCAGACAGACATTCACAATCCCCGTAATAGATCTGAGGCTACCTGAGCCCTCCATCGTTGTAACTTTCCAGAATCCACCATCAATATTTCATTATTAATGAGACTGTGGTAAATAGCAAACATCAGTGCTGTGCTCATCAGATCTGTGGCCAACGCTGTACACAGGATTACTGTCATTCACCTCAGTGCTGCTGTGGGAAAAGACTCACATGATGAGATCATTCTGAAGTGTGTGTGTGTGTGTGTGTGTGTGTGTGTTTGTGTGTGTCTTTGTGTGTGTCTGCAGTCATTTGCTCATTCCTTCAGGCAACAATTAAACGGAGGGGAAAAACTCCAGCTCAGTTAACCAGTGTCCCAGTGTGGGATGGGGTGTTTTATGTTTCGATGAGCTCGGAGGCATCCACTCGTCACGTGGGGGGGATGTTTATCCCAGCAAAACTATAAAGGTATTTAAATAAGGATCAAGTCATGAGAGGAGATGAGTCATGGCAGCAAATTAAGGTTGAAGAAATCTGAAATTCTGTTGCCTTAGACTAACCAACTGGATTCATTTCAAGTGGATGAGAGGCAATAAAACAAACAACTAAATAATTATTTCCTGCTGTTTCAAAGACTTATTTCTTTCTTTCGTTTTGTCGTTTCTAGAATTTGAAAGTTTTCTGTACAAAGATTGTGTAACGGGGCTGCAGCATCAACAACTGTGCTATTTGGAGGGCAAATAAACACTTCAGAGAGGCAAAGACACATTTCAATCTTTTGCTCTCACATCTTAAGTTTGTAGCAGCGACACACCAAGTAAAATTTGCTCTTTGGCTTTAATTTGCTCCGCCACATGAAGGAGCCGATAGATGTGTGCTGACGTGTGTGTGGGCCTGCGGTGAACTGTGTGTGCTACATACGGCAAAACATGTGCAGAATCTGACAGCAGAGCAATTGAGGTAAATCAATAGGATCTATATTGTGGAGCATGTCCATTTGTCCGATGACATGCGCACAACTGTCATCTTCTCTGTTCTAAATGGAGGTGGTCAAATGTGGAAAAACAGCTGAAGGTGATGAGTAAGTAATGACTGGCTGCAGCTCTAGTGTAGTTAAGAGTAAGACAGAGAATACTAACATTTTAATTTTGATATAATCATTTAGTAAAATAAAAACTGACCACTTCCCTTTTGTGCATATATGTTCTCTGATCCACATATTAAACATATTAAAATGCATCTTGAACCGCTTTTCAGACAAGGTTTAGTTAATACAAAGGCAGCTGGGGTAAAAAGAGAGACAGATTTATTTCACAGTTTCGACTCTATGGTAGGATGGAGGATTGGTGCGGGGGCAGAACGACAACAGTTTCATGCAAAAGCTGAATTGCTAGCATGCTGTTCTGCCATCTGTGGCAACTCCCCAGATCTGTGTCTCCACTGGCATGTGGGCGGCCACATGAGGATCTCACATGGTTTAACATGTAAGAAATGCATTGTCCACATTATAAAGATGGGTTTTTTCTTTTCTTTTTGTGATATGAAAGGATAATACTTTTTTTTAAACAGCAGGACAATCGAATAATTGCTTAGCAGCTTTAAGTGGCTCTCGCAAGAAAAAGAAAAAAAATCTCCTTATCTCTGTTCTCTCTACTGTAGATTTTCTCAAATCTGAGGCTTGGAGAGGTTTTCTGTGCATGTGTGAAAGGCGTGGGGGTGAGGGGCAAACAGAGTGACAGCTTTTGTCCTTTTGAGTGGGCCACGTTATTCATAGCCATTCAATTCAAAGTGGAAAACGATCCACGATGGCTCCCTTCTCTCACTATGTGCATGATCAGGGCTTCAGATAAGCCAACATCACAGGACGGATGTGAGAAAGTTGAGAGGAATGCTCCGGGTCTACCAGCTCAGCCAGAGCTGCAGATCAGAAAGTGGCACATCGTACTGACTCATACACATCAAAAGTAGAATACTCCCTGCTGCCAGAGGTTACAAACACAAACCAACCACAGCTAGGACCCGCGTGGCTCCACGCCGCCATTCTCTCCACCAAAACAGTGTGTGTTAACGAAGGATCTGTGAAATAAGTCTGTAGCAGCGACTCTTTTCTGCTTCCTCACACACATACAGACTCTTCACAAGCTCAATAAACACACAAGGTCATTAGAACCAGGTACAACTGCAGACGAGCTAATCAAATCAAGACATCGTTTGTGAGATCTGCTCTGTGATACAGAGTTAGCCTTTCTTACTGTGTGACTCAAGTGTGCCATCATTTCACTTCAACTACGATTTGCTTATGGACAAGGCCTGACATGCAGTAGTGATGGAAGAAGGAAAATTGTGTACTCAACTGGGCACAAGTTCTAAAACATTTAACAAAGTACTGCAGGTCAAGAGCTACTAAAACCACACTTTTTTAAATGAGAGGGTTTTAAATGATGATAATGGTGTGTTGGAGTAAAATGCTGAACAGACTAAATCACTTAGAGGAAGTTGATCCAAATTACTGAACAAACAGCACTGCGCCGTGGAGAGGGATCAATACAAGTCCATTCTGCATAAAGCCAAGACAGCAGCACCCGACCTTCAGCACGCTGCCTGTAGTATGGACAAATAAATAAATGACTATACGATGCAAACAGCTTGTAAAAGATTTGTAAATGTGCAAACAGGTTTGGTGGAGTTTCTGAAGTTGTTGTAGATTGCATTAGATTTCACAAGTGCTCACCCACAGATTACAAACAGCACAAAAATACATGAGCACTAAAAAAATAAGAGCAAAAAACTTAAACCAAAGCCTGAGGCATTCAAATGTAATCATACATTCTGACTCTACTAAACATGTTTCCCTTTTAAGGAGAAGATGTCCTGCAGCTAATTCTACAGAAAGTATCTGAGGCAACGCTGTATAATAAATAAGCACAACCCTGAATTGTCACAACAATGCAGTACAAATCATGCCGTGTTACAATGACTGAACATGTTACAACAATGGCTCGACTAGATGAGACGCCTCGTATGAGTGGATCCAATTCCCAAGAGAACTTCATACCGAGAATAACTGCTGTAACCCAAACTGAAGCCAGCAGCTCAGTTGACACTGGGTGTGCACAAGGAGGGTGGGTTGCAAAGAGGGATTTGGACCCCTTGGCGACTTGGAGACATTCCAGCGAAGTAAACAGTTTATTCGTGAGAAATTGTCCAAATGCAATGATCATGGCTTTTATTCACAACAGAGGATTCCTTATTAATTTATGGACAGTTTTCAGGGGGAAAAAAAAGCAAAATCTTTCTTCTAACTTTATAAATGAAAGGTCTGTTTCCAAGTCTGTGACATTTAAATGCAGCTCTGCCCTAAAGGTCCTCGGGAGGACTCCTGGAAACACCCTATTGTTATTCAAGCACCCATCATGCAAATACCGATGTAAAGCACAGACAAAAGTCCTATGTAATACCGACAATGTCCTCACACGGAAAACATCTAAAGCTGAATGACTTTGACAAGATCGCAACTAGATTAAAACTGAGTAGAAAAATGTCAAATCAGAAGAAAAGAATCCTTGGCTAGATTCTCATTCTTGCTTTATATGACAATGTTGCTGCAGTATCCCCCCAAAAAAAACCTCTGATTTCTAAAAGAAAAAGATGCCAGACCTTAATGCACGTGCATGCCTATGCCTGCATTCACCTGGGATTTATGAGGAAATACACTGTGCCAAATGAGCCATATTCGTGTGTCATGCTTGTTTCACAAGCTGAAGTTGTTAGAAGAAAGCACCCACTGGTTACTTCCTGTACCTACTAAAATGCTCAACATGAGATTTCACTGTCTTGTTGCAAGTAGCCTCTCCCCTCACTTTTGCAATGTTTCCAACTGCTGCAGCAACGTCTACACCTAGCTGCACCACTGATCAAAATAAGGCGGAATTAGCTCTACTAGTTTCAAACTCTTTCCCAAAGTGCCTCCATCTATTATCTCATCCGTCCACACCGCTGCAGAAAGACTGAGACACGGTGCAACAAGTTGTACCATGTCTCACAGTACTTACAGCACAACTGTGGCTCAGGTTAGGTATTTGCCGAGTCTTTTCCAGCCCTTATTTATACAAGTTTACACTGAAGCGAAGGATGAGAACAGAACACCGTGTCCATCTATTGAGTAAAATCCCTAAACATAGAGAGAAAGGTGATACTCCTTCTTTTTTTTTTAAAAGAAGAGAAGAAGATATGAGGAAGACACTTTTCAAAAGGACAACTCAAATAACCAAGAGGCAAGTTACTTCACAGGGTAAAACTGGTGCTGCATTCCAATACCCATACTACTACATAAATTAGTATGCCAGAATAATTCAGCATGATCCGATACATATTAAATACCAGAAATCAAATGATTTCTACTACTGCATCTGATTGCATTTTGCAGTGTGCAAGCCAGCATACTTTTCTGGCTATTTTGACTCACAATCCTCTGTGCAACGGAAGATTTGTCACATGGACCAAGCCTCAGTGAGAACACGCCTCATTGTTGCATTCAAATTGCATATTTGTCTTTTAAATATATGTACAGTATTTGTAAAACACTATATATATATATATATATATATATATATATAGTATTTTCATAAGGTTTTTTAAACTTGCAATTAATCATGATTAATCACTGTCTGTTATTGTGATTAGCTTGATTAAAAATTTTTAAATCGATTGACACCACTACTTTTTAACCTTGAATTTTGCGCTACAGACTGCGACAGATGTATGAGCAAGAGGATCAAAGTTCAAGATTCACTATGTTAAAGTAGAAGGTCCCAATTGTATGCACAATGCATGCAACAGTACGCACGTACTTGCAATAAATCCATGTTTATTAAGAAAAAAGTGCAACAAAGCATTAAGCTGATGTAGAATTACTCCTGCCATCATTTAAGAACCTTGTTGTTCTTCATTACATACCCAAATAGTCTCAGTGCAAATTGGCTGAATTTGCACTAGCAAAGACTGTGACATAAATTTCACTTACAGAAGTTGCATCACAACCACAACAGAGCTTTCTGGGTGTTTCACTTCCACTTTTCAGGACCTTTGCAGACTGAGCAGAAAGGAAATCACATATATGTCCTATGGTTTAATTGTGCAATTTTCAGTGGAAGGTGCATTTGAGAGATCCCACCACCACTGACAACACCACAGTTTGTGATACAATGTTTGATGATGCTTTGATAGGAATGTTAATCATTAAAAACAAACCAGCTCTAATTATCTCCAAACTGTCACTGTGTGCATTTCCTTTAATGGAGCTGTAATGGTGCATCATTTACTGTCTGTAAGAGTGCAGTCTTAATCTCTGTTATATGGTTACTTTAAAACTAGCGTTACAGATTACCTGGTGCTCTACATTACAGACGTGCCTAAACTCAGCATTATTAGTTGTGGGTCGAGCATGTAACATTCACGCCTCTGACCAAATAAAGGAAAATCTGGCTAGCGGCGTAGCCTCACGTCTACCTAGAGAAAACTACCATTGTCCTGAATAGGGGAAGTTAAGGGTGCAGCGAGCATGTAACCTAAAAATAGATTTTTTCCACTGTTTGATTTTTAAAGTGACTTGAAGATACATTGACTTGATTTCGCTGTTTGTGATTCATCTTCTTTCTTTTTTTTGCCTCAAAGGAACATAATTTAACACTCAAAACAAGCCACACAGAATGGCAACCAGTAGGCAGTAAAGGCGGTAATTAAAAAGACGGTAAGAGATTAGATAGAGTAGTTTAATTTTACCTTGATGCTCGTGGAGAGAGCCGGGAGTCGACGTCTTGATACCACGCTAGGAGTCAGCGGTACGGGCTGAGAGGAGAAGAAAAGCGACTTGCTGTTGCTGTTTCCGGGTTAGTTACTGAGCGTCATTACGTCGTCACACGATGGGAGGAGTTCGGTTTGTTCAACCTCAAAGCCCGGAGAGGGAAGCTGTAGGCATTTTCTATCAATATAAAGATAACCCCGCACGAGTATTCGAGCCCGTTGTACAGATTCAATTTCCACCGGATTATTACTGACCTTGCCTATTAATATGCCTCACCGCGGTGGTCGGTTCATTAGCATTGGTATAGGAAAGATGAAGGGCTTAACATTGAATGAAGTTGAGACTTAAATCAAGAAGTTTCCAACTACTAACAGTCATACAAAAGTGGCTTTATTAGGTTTAATGCAAAGTAGGTCACCTGCTTTACTGCACTGCACTATGTGTATGCATGTCAACATCTCATAAGCTGATGATAGGGTTTTCAGGATATAGTAAATATTATAGCTACAATTTTGTTAAATTAACTGCAGTGCATGGGTACAGGAATGAATAAACAATCTCATATTGATCTTTTCATATGCATGAGAGAGAGAGAGGTAAGTTAATAAAGCTGCTACCTCTCAATGACACACCTGGTTGTAATTTGAGATCATTAGGTGCCCTTAAAAGACAACTGCCTGTTGCTGCAGACTGATGAAAGATCAAGCTGAAACATTTGTGACTTCTCTTCAATCCTCCCACAGTGGTTGATTTTTTTTTAAAAGAAAACATTTGTGAGGAAATCTTGCTTTCCAACATTTCATTTTCTTGGTGATCAACCTACTTTGCGATTTAACAGTGTCAAACATTCAGCAAAGTTCAGGTTTCACCAAACAGACACCTGTCATCAATTAAGCTTGATTAAACAGCACACCTGTGTTCAATGTGCCTCCACATGGAGCTTATAAATTCACTCCATAGAGGCAGGCCAGATCCATTTAACAGAAGAATTCAGAGGACGGAACATAATTTACATAATCTCAGAAATCTTAACAGTTAACCTGCTAAGTTGGCAAAACCAACCTTCAACCATGCCAAGGGAGAAGACTCATGTTAATATGGTGGTCATTGGTCATGTTGACAGTGGAAAGTCAACCACCACCGGCCACCTGGTCTACAAATGTGGTGGGATTGATCAGAGAAGACTGGAGAAGTTTGAGAAAGCTGCAGCACAGGTGAGGAAGAAAAAACCTGCTTTAAAACACTTGAAAAATGTAAAAACCTGCTTTAAGGCTTAATTTATTGGCTTCCACAGATGGGGAAGAGTTCCTTCAAGTTTGCCTGGGTGTTGGACAAGTTGAAGGCTGAGCGGGAGCGAGGAATCACCATTGACATCTCCCTGCTGAAATTCAACACTCAAAAATACACCATGACTATAATTGATGCACCTGGCCATCGTGACTTCATTAAAAACATGATAACAGGGACTTCACAGGTAAGCAGCATCAAAATGAAGCTTTTTCTTAATGCCTACTTTGCTTTATTTTTCCAACTGTCATTTCAGGCCGATGTTGCCCTCCTGGTGGTCTCTGCAGCCAAAGGAGAGTATGAGGCTGGGGTGTCGAGAAGTGGTCAGACCAGAGAGCATGCGTTACTGGCTTACACTCTGGGTGTCAAGCAGATCATAGTCTGTGTGAACAAGATGGATCTGACAGAACCGCCTTACAGCCAGATCCGCTTTGACGAAGTGCTGCGAGGCGTGAGTGGCTTCCTCAAGAAGATTGGCTACGACCCGGCGACTGTCCCCTTTGTTCCAATTTCTGGCTGGACCGGAGAGAACATGATCACAGCAACTCAGAAGGTAATGGTGATTTTAAAGTATCTGCTCAGAACATGAAACCCCTTGATTAAAAGCGTCCTCTTACAGATGCCTTGGTTCCAAGGCTGGAAAACCAGACGTAGGGAAGGGAATGCGAGCGGGAGAACTCTACTTGAAGTCCTGGACTCCATTCACCCACCAGTGCGCACCATCAACAAGCCCTTACGATTACCTCTGCAGGATGTCTACAAAATTGGAGGTTAGTAACTGTGCTCAAAGTTTATTTTAATTGCTGCCTTGCCATTTTAAATTTGTTTGCTAGCCTGTGAACTCAGATCTAATCAAGACAATGAGGTACAGGTGTGTGGCCGAGGAGACACAGCTGCAATGCTCTCTGGCTGATAAGATGCCTTAAAAGTTCACATTTTAACAGATCAAATTGACTTGAGATGCTTTCTGTTCATCCTTTCAGGTGTTGGGACCGTGCCGGTGGGTAAGATCGAAACGGGTGTCCTTAAACCTGGCATGACCCTGATGTTCTCCCCTGCCAAGCTCACTGCTGAGGTGAAGTCCATTGAGATGCACCACCAGGGGCTGGAGACGGCTCTGCCAGGACACAACGTTGGCTTCAACATAAAGAACGTGTCCGTAAAGAACCTTCGGCGTGGGGATGTGGCCGGCAACGCCCAGCAAGATCCTCCATCAGACGTCAGCAGCTTCGAAGCTCAGGTTGGTTCAATGGAGTGAGAGTACAGACTTGAAATTAGTTGTTGCCCCCCTGTTCTGATGCCTTTTTCCTATATTTAGGTGATCATCCTGAACCATCCAGGAAAGGTCAAAGCAGGCTACGCTCCCGTCCTGGACTGCCACACCGCCCACGTAACCTGCCGCTTTGCTGAGCTGAGGGAGAAGCTCGACCGCCGCACAGGCAAGAAACTGGAGGACCATCCACAGTTACTGAGGTCTGGAGACGCTGCTACAGTCAAGCTGGTTCCCATCAAGCCCATGTGTGTGGAGAGCTTCTTCACATACCCTCCTTTAGGTAAGTCACTGAAATCTTAATTTCTTCATGTGCAAGAAATCCCACCCATGTTGACTTCTGCACTGCTTGACTATGAACTTTGCTTTCCCAGGACGCTTTGCTGCCAGAGACCTGAAGCAGACCGTCGCTGTAGGAGTCATCAAGTCGGTGGAGAAGGACCAAGGGTCGAAACTGAGAGCCCAAGTGTGTAAATGAGTTTTTGTTTACCAGTATTCTGATATGACCAGTTTGAGTAGTTTTATTTGGCAAGATGCAGTTTGTGTTTTCACACAAAGTATTTTTGTTTTCTTAAATGATTGTTCCTGTGTTAAATCCAAAAGAAGCTGAAGAATTGGATTGTGATCTTGAGTTAAATGTAAATGGTTAAACAAAATAAATATTTTGAGAACTTTCTTGAAACCTTTGTCATAAATGTTGTCATTAATACAGAAAAGTTAAATATTTGTAGGAAAACTAGTCTAGATGTTTGTTCATGTGCTAAGCTAACGGCTGCTCGCTGTAGTCTCATAATAAACATGCAGATATGCAGTGGTGGAAGAAGTATTGGAATTAATGTTAAGTAGCAATACTATACCATAAAACCTCTAAATTGCATAGTCCTGCATTCAAAATTTCATTTAATTAGCAAAGTATTTTAGTTTTAAAGGAGTGCACCAGTATGTGTAATATTTGACCATTGTAATATATTGATCATTGCATGTAAGTTCTTAATCTGAAATTTGTGATCAGCAACTACAACTGTTTAAATGAAGTAGACTAAACACATTTCCCTTTTTTAAATGTAACTTAAGAGGTATTAAATGGCATATTAGACACATGTACTTAAAAATTATAAACTTACTACATTTAGTTTACAATCCATCACTGCTGGGCCTTGGTTATATTTAACAGACAGGGATGAGGGTGGTATTGATCTCATCTAGGATAATCCTCCACCTGAATGCAAATAAGCTCATTTCACAGAACATCTGCTATTCCTTTATCTTGTGTCTAACTGTACTTTCAGTTAGCTGCCTAAAAATGCACTTTGCCCTCTAATGAGAGTGTGTGAAATTCCAACGGGAGGCATAAACGGATCTGGAAACCACATGTCACAGATGCAAGACAGCAAAAGAGCAGGCTCACTGTGTTTAAGTACAGCACTTTTAATGATACAATGGGTTGATGGGTTCGTTCCTTAACATGGGGAAAACTGCAAGTCAGTGAGGACTGGGTGAAAATACATGGGCTGTGTCCAGCCGTTTACAAAGTCCACTTCTAAAATACATCTCTGGCTCACAGGCAAACCTGGAAATGTACTGAGTCCAGTAACATGGAATGATATTACATGACTCAAACTTTTAAAAAAAAAATTCAAGCTCATGAGGTTTTTACAAGACACTGAGTTGTGAACACAGGTTAATGTGAAATGTTTTAGCCTGTCAGAAAATCAAGTTATTGCTGAGATGTCCTCTTGAGTTTCTCGTACTTGTCATTAATAGTGGCTTTAACAACAGGATAACCTTTATGTAGTCCTGCCTGGTTAATAGTGGCTCTTCAAACCCTGAGGTGACCGTCTTTGAATGCAGCACTCCACTCAATTCCAGTCATTGTTACACCATGCACAGAAATTTTCAAAGGACTGTGGAGATGGCGTTGACTTCACACACAGAACATACATACAGTGAACAGTGTAACAAGGAGAAAATTAGTGACCTACAGTGAACCACAGGCTTTGATATTCCACCACACAGTAGCAGCAGGTTTTTATACTGTAAAACAACCATAATACATGTACACACAAAGCAAGCAAGAACAAGGAGTACATTTAATGAAATTCTTCTCATCTCGGAAAGATCAGTGGGAGACTCCTGCTTCTTCAGTCAATTACGGTGGTAAACATGGATGCAAGACACAAATAGTGACATGGTCTATTTCACATTCCATTTCTTATTTGTCCTTATTCCAGAAATATAAGCTGATAATTACTTGAGGGCCAGTGAAATGAATGCAGATCAAATTAAAACTCTACTGCCCTGATGCTTCATCTGACCGGTAGAGAGAGAGAGCAATGGTACATGTTTTGTACAATAAACATGTATATACACTCACACACAAATATATATATATGTACATACATATATACACAGTAACAGCATTAACATAGACTTTAGGTAAGTGCTAGGGCTTTGAGAGTGGCTTCGTCACAGCCGTGCTATACGGTTAAGATAATACTGGTAAAGGAAGAATACACACATTCTTTGTACAGCATGGATGAGCATCCATGGCTAGATGAGCCTTCTTGGATTTCTTCTTCATTGTTTTTTCTTGACCACACTTGTCATGTGACAAAGGGGTGTTATGATAGCTATTTACAGGACCTCCCAATTTAGGGGCGTAGTGCAAGTCTCTCCAGCTGTCAGTCACTCAGGATGTGCACAAAAGACATGGGGAAGACGCCTTTTCTTTCTGGATCTCCTTCAATGTGCCCGATCTGGAAGTATAAAGGGTAAAAAAAATTTAAAAAAAGAGGAGGATTCAGTGTTAGCCAGTGCTTTGGTGCATTGGGACTTTGTACTCCTGATGATTAAATGGTAGAAAGCTGCAGAGCCTACAAGTAAGGCTGGACTCACCCACCACTCCTGGTCTTCTTCTCCTGTCACTATGATTACCTCTCCTTCAACAAAAGTCAGCTCGTCGTCATTATCTGCCTGGCAGTCATAGATGGTCTTCACCCGGCGGGCTTTGCTCTTCCCCTAGAGACAGATTAAGAGTTAACACAATAAACAAAAACTTGTCCCAGTTTTTCTAAACTTCCATCAAGGTGTCCAGAAACATTTCTTAGAAAGAGATCTGGCAAAAAAAAGAAAAGCATAAAATCCTAAATCTCTTTTCTCTTTGGGACCCGCCAGCATCACAAATGAAACTCTGAAATTTAGGGGATGACTATAAAATCAAAATGGATGGACAGACCTTTTAATTTTTTTGTCATATGAAATGGGGTTACTGTTTCCTCCGGGGGTCTCTGAAGAGAAGAGGCTCTGACCAGGTAACTGTTTCTAGTCAATTTTGAGTGAGAAAACTCAAAACAACAATATGTTATCTGAAGATGTAGAAATAACTGGTAGAAATAAAAGAAAAACCCATAAGAACCACTACAGTAGTCCATAATAGTCAAAATATATTGGCTAATATACTGTAGTTGAATTGTTATACTTTTACAAATATCAATATAAGTCTAAAAAAAATCCAGTATTGGTCAGGCTATAATTACTGGATCAGTTTTGAAGTACTATATTTGAGGAAAGGCAAAAATCCTGTCCATACCGTGTTGATCTTCCTCGGAAGGGGCACTGGTGTCTCTGCAGTCCCTGCTGGGGTCCCGTTGGTGTCTTCAGCAGCTTGTTGGGTGGTGGTACCGATATTGACTTGTTGATTAGGTGATGGTGAGTCTAGAAGCTGAGGTTGCGGTTGAGGCTGAGGTTGAGTTGAAGTTTGAGGTGGCGGTGGAGGTTGCGTTTGAGGCCTTTGCACCGTCTCTCCAGGAGGCGGCCTGGGAGCAGACTCAGCTGTTCCAGGTTTGGGGGGGATGTCTGCGAGATGAGGCTTGGGAGGCAGGTCTTTGAGCTGCGGTTTGGGCGGGAGGTCTCCAAGCTGAGGTTTAGGAGGGAGGTCGGAGAGCTGTGGCTTCGGAGGAAGTTCCCCGGGTTTAGGAGGAAGTTCAGACGGCTGTGGTTTTGGGGGCAGGTCTCCCAGCTGAGGCCTGTCCGCCAGAGGAGTCTTCTGTGGGGTGTCGGTTGCTGGCGGCGACTTCTGGAAGACTTCTGGAGGATGGCTGGGCTTATCCATAGACGGGTGGTGTATGGTGTCAATCTTCCGCAATGCCACTGGAGAGAGTGGCACACAATTACACAAAAATAACTTCTCCAATTCATCAGCAATCAATCAAATGAGGACTGCACAGAGATGATACCTTTCTGAGGTAGTTTGGGAAGCACCCTTGGACCAAGTGTAGACTTTGTGTTGCTTGATGTAGTGCTGGGAAAAGATGTGAGGGTATGAGGTTAAATGAAAAATAGAATCTAAATAGACGAGGAAGCTGGAAAGCTTCATATTTCATCTTGGGTTGTTTTTTTTTTTGGTACCTTTGCTGCTGAGGAATTCCTTCAAACTTGTTAGAGATGGGAGACATCTTGTTGACAGGAGGAGGGGTGGAGTCACTCCCTGGAATATCATTGATGAAGACAGTTAATTCAAAAGTATAACCGGTGGAATAATTTGATATAAATGTGGGAATAAATTAACATGCTGTGATGGTTAAATAAAAACAGTGAGGGAGGCGTCGTCTGGCTGAGCTTTCTATACGCCCGTGTTGTTTGGAAACTAGGTTTGTGCAATATAGTGTCATCTTTTAATTAGTGGTTGGGTATTATGGTATGAGTGATACAGAATGCACAAAACAAAGAGGACAAATGATAAAAGTGCATTAACAGTAAAAAAAAAAATATCCCCATTATACGGGCACAAGATGAATGAGATGTGTTTGATTTTGGGCTTCTTTTGTGTCCAAGTGGTGGCTGCAAGTTAAATTTTCTTTTCAGAGCAGATCAATCAACAAAATGATGATTTCATTTTCTAGCTAACCCAGAGTGAGACAAACTCATGGATGTCTCATTTTGCAGTTTGGAAGTATGTTGTTTGGTGGATGTTGCTTCGATACATCGTTTCTCAATAGTAGCAAAATGAATCCTTTCTTATGCTGCATTCATGACAATCTGAAGTTACTGTAAATATCAGTTTCTCACTTGTAATGGTGTTCAAGTTAGCATCTATACTTCAGGATGGATGTCCATCTTTTATGGTAATTAATCCCAAATTGAATCAATATAGTCCAATAATGTTTATGCACAGTATTCTAACCCTCACATGACCATATCTTTAGATATCAGAATTATTGTAAACATGAGGAATCTTTCACATTTCAACCATCTATCATGTATGACTTGGTTTAGCATTAAGCCAATGGTTTAATTCTTTGAAAACAAGAAAAAATCATTTAAAACATATTTACAGGCACATAAGCAATCCTAGAGATAGTATGTCTTAGGGATGAAACCTAGAATCTAATGTCTTTGTTAACAATGAGAACATATTTATTAAAGTGTAGTTCAGCCTAACATTCAAATGACAGAATCAACAGAAAACTAATCAGCAGCTATTTTGATGAATTATTGTTTTCATCATTTGTCAAGCAAAAATGACAAAAAATCTCTACTTCCAGCTTTTTTTTTCTTCAGATGAGACGATTTGCTGTTTGTCCTTATCTTGTATGTAACAGTAAACTGTAACCTTTGACTTTAAATTAGCTGCAAAAATTTCATACTTTTAAGTACTATATATTTTATATATAATACTTCTTAAAACAAAATGATAGGCTGAGATTACCATTCAACATACCCATGAATTCCACAGAGACATAAAAAGGCATCCACTACTCCATAAAACTCTAAGTAAAAAAAAAACCTTGAATCCCTTCAACACCTCTAATCATCTGAATATAGAAATTAATTTTTCATCCTCTTTACATTTGATAAAAATTAAGTTCCTCTGAAAGCTTTTGCTGGACCTTCACACTGCATCTCTCAGGGCCTGTCGCATCTAGAAAAAGCTACTAAAAGGACGTTGAGTTAAGACCATCTTATCAAAATCTAAAACATTTCTGTGTCAGTGCAAAATCATAACCCTGCAACTTTGGAGAATCATAATATTGAAGCTTCAAGCTGGAGTCATTCCGGAGTGAAACCAGCCCGTAACTGTTTACACGTGTGCTTTGTGTCTCACCCCCAGTTAAGCCCCCTTTACTGTGTGGACTGTGAGAGAGCGGGCTGGGTGGGTCAGACAGGGTGCGTTTGTGTCCAGGAGGTGGGGGCGGAGGCCTCTTCTTGGACAGGGTGGAGCTGCCTCCTGGTGTGAGTGTAGAGGGAGGGCCAGATGGGGGAGGAGCTGGAGGAGCGATACATAAAACACATGAGGTGATGATGCCCCCTAAAAAAAGTCATCCTGTTAAGCCCCCAAAACCCAGAGAAGGTAAAGGATAGGATAACGGAGAGGAGAGGAGGAGCTGAAGATATGAAGAAGGGTTTTTACTGGACAACATGAGGATCATCAATGTAAAATAATGAGATTAAGATTTGGGGTGTGTGCACATTTTGGTTTTGTGTGTCTATTCAGTGAATTTGTTGATGGATATGATGTCTATTGGGACCCCAAAGCACTCACTGGTCATTAATATAGAGAAAAGTAGAGTGTAAGCAGCTAATAGAGAGCTCAGCCAGAGAGGAATCAGCTGTGGTGAAGAGTTTACAGCTCAAGGATGGTGGGACATGATTCCAGATAATAATTCATGTAGGCAAAAATAATAATAATGCCTACATATTCCTATTGTTCACTTAAGAAAACACACCACCAGCCTGAATCTGAGCTGTAAGGAAGAAACAACTGAGGGATAATTGTAATATGGGCTACACAGCCGAGTAAAGGGGAGAACGTAAAAACAGGATATTCACTGATGTATGGTCGAGTGCCAGCCAGTGTGGCGTAGTGCGAATGAGAGCCAAGGAATGCCAAGTGTGGAGCTGAAAGAATAGAGAAACAAAAAAAGAGAAAGAAAGGAGAGCGAGATGAGGAGTGTGGGAGAGAATCTACAGTATGTCAGTCTTACACAGAGCTGCTGCTCCCACACAGTATAAAATATAAGATGAAATCTTATCAGTGGCAAGCGAAAAAGAAAAAGAAAGAAAAAGAAAAAGAAAGAGAGAGAGAGGGAAAAATGGTGTTAAAGCTGGCGCCCAGAGACAAGCTGCACTGTTAATCTGTAGCCTCTGAAGAGTTAGTGTGTTATTGTATGTGTATGTCATCCATCGTTGCTCTTAATCTTATTCTTGCATAAATCAAACTTGACAACTTGTTTCCAGTGCTGTTTTAGTAAACATGCTATTCAACTGTATTCTACCAAATTTTGACGGTTTGGCTGTTTACATGTGCTTTGGAACATAAACGCAGTGAAACAATTAGAAAATAAAGTTTCATGTCTCTGATTCACTGCTTTTTATTCCTGATAAAAATCTGACAGCAGTGGTCATGATTTCAGCCGACAAAATCAATGATCGTCAGACAGAAATGAGAAGCCAAATGTGCGACGATGGACACATTGACCAGTGTAGCTGCTGAGCTAGCAAAGGGTTGGCTGCAATGTGTTCATTTGCACTGGAAACAAGTGAAATTTCACACCTCTTGTTGTAAGAAAAATAAGATTTAAATGCTCCCTTATGGATTATAACTGATTTTTTGCAGTGCAAGCGTTTAGCAAAGGTGCACTAAAGAAACAACTCTTATTGTTTTAAACCCCTCCAACAGAGGGAGGAGTGTTGTTTTTAATTCTGATACTGCAGCGACAGCACACCCACAGTATATCTTGTCTATATTGTGTCAAGGCTAATTGATGAAGTGTGTATCCAGCTTCCCGTTCACACTGCTGACTAACCACTGCTGCCCTGCCCTCTCTTGTGGTCCTGTTTTCCAAATGGTTTACTGTGTAAGCAATCTTATTGACACCTGCTTCCCGCCCTCTGATCTGTTGGCAAATTACATTCCATTGCAGGGTGTTTAGATGTGTTTGGGTCTGTCCCGTGTGTGTGTGTGTGTGTGTGTGTCTGTTTATGTGTGTGTGTGTGTCTGTTTATGTGTGTGTGTGTGACTGACTGACAGCACAAGAAGGAATCTTTACAGAAAAGTGATAACAAGGCGTTCCTCTGCACCTAATCCTGTCCTGGATATAATCAAACACTGACAGACATAATAAAGTACAATATTGAGGACCTTCCCTCTAAAGTAATCAGACATAGTATGGCACACAGACAACCTTTAGACCATTTAACTGCAGGCTGACATTTTCTACAAGTATTTACAGTAGTATTAGCAGAACATCTCCTAGACGGTTATGTTATGGATGTCGTCTGAAAATGGATGCAGACTTAAAAGCACTTGGAGCAGGCAGGTCTGACCTTTGCCCTGGTTCCTAGGTGGCAGCGGCGGGCCATCAGCCACGGGCGAGGAGGTGAGGTCGGTGGAGGCGCTGTACATCTGGTTGGTGAAGGCGCTGTAGGACAGACGTTGCTGTTTGTCCCTTTGGGTGATGAAGCCCGGCAGGGAGAGCTTGTCATGAGGGGAGAGGCTGGAGGAGTGACAGAAGCTCTGAGGCCTGGGGGTTCGGTCCTTCTTGATGGGACTGGGCTGCAGATGGATATAAGACAGCTGAGACAGGTCCAATATCAGTCTAGATTTTTTTTTTTTTTTTTGCAGAAAAACATTCCTTGAAATGCACCTTTATCCAGATCCGATATTTAATGAGTTCTTTCCTGACCCACGCCCCATTGTTCCATCAAGTTTTGTGGAAATTTGGTCAGCAGTTTTTGCGTAATCCTAACAAACAAACCAACCAGCCAACAAACAAACAGATACGACTGAACACACAACCTCCTTGGCAGAGGCGACAAGCAAAAAAAAAAGAAAAAAAGGTTCATCCAAGTGAGTCACAAGAAACAACAAAACCTCCTGAACCACAGGAGGTAGAGGGATCATCCACTTATGGAAGGTCGCTGGTTCGATCCCTGCATCTGCAGTCTACATGTCAAAGTGTCCTTGAGCAAGAGCCTGAGCCCCAATATTACTCCTGACGGCCGTCTCATGGATGTGGGAGTGATGGTGTGAATGTGGCACCTATCATGGTAGCATCTCTCACCACTGTGTGAATGTGTGGATGCTGGCTTGTGTTGTAAAGCGCTTTGAGTGATCGGTCACACTAGAGAGGTGCTATACATGTACCATAAAAAATACCATAAAAAATCTTAAGTTGCCAAATTTGGGCCAATTTCTAGCAGCAACATGATGATGGCTAATAAAGGTACTAACATAATAATAATGAACAAATGCTGACTCACAGCAGTATTCCTGTGACTCACAATCAGTTTTTCATTCTTAGTTTCAATAGCACCATACAGAGGTGTTGTAAATCTCACTGAATCAAAGGTCTGTTCGAACCTTATCGTCGAGGTCGTCATCACTCTCGTCCATCTCCTCCAGTCTGAGGCTCCACTCGTACTCCACATGGATGTGAGGATTGAACTTCCCCTCTGCAGCCTGCACCAGCTGACACACACACACACACACACACACACACACACACACACACACACACACACACACACACACACACACACACACACACACACACACACACACACACACACACACACACATCAATCAGATATACACATGAAAAAAAGCTATTATCTCTTTCCAATACGAACCATTATCAAATCAAACTGATACAGCAACAAGATAAAGAAGTTACATCAAAATCACCAACATAATTAAAACAAATGTCTACAAATAAGACAGAATGAACACAAAAGGGGGGGGGAGGAAGGTAAAAATGAAATGTTCCATTTTATATTTCATATATATTTTCATATTTCTGTCTGCATGCTCACATTAGCGTTAAAAATTAACATATATTAAAAAATATTTTTTCCACTCTGCTGTTACTGTTGCCTGTGGCTGGAGACAAACCTTTGACTGCCATCTAGTGTTCTGACTAACCAGCCCTGTAACTGGTCAACACATATTTTTTCAGTCATAACCTATACTCCACAACCTTTTTGTTAATTTGTTCAATTGGCTTTATGTATGTTTAGGGATGTAGTCAGACCATTAAAATCCACCGTGATGTCCAAAAGAACCAGCTGGACGGTCCTGTACTTACTGCCTCCTCACACTGAGTGTTCCTCAGTCGCCTGGCAACATCCAGCGCCGTTTCTCCGTTCTGATTGGCTGGAGGGAGCAAAAAGGGATAATCAACAGTGAGAGTGTGATATGTGCACACAGACTTTAACGAAAGCCTCAACATGTGACTCACGGATATCAGTAGCTGGCTTCCCCCTCAGGAGTAACTTGAGGCACTCGGGCTTCTCATACATGCAGCAGTAATGCAAGGCAGTGTTCCCCCACTCCGTCTGCTTATCCAGATTACCGCTGAGAGAAACACACACAGTCAGGACACAGGTCACAAGCCTGATGATGTTTTCCACAGACTTACAGCTTCAAGTTAGTTAGTTATTATTTCCCAGAAGTTTGTGATTTTGCATGAGAGAAAAGGGAAGGAAAAGGATTTTTTTTTAATATCCAGAAATGTGTTTTCGCTTAAAAATCTTATGTGAGCAATTAAATCAGTCATAAGAACAGTAACATTTGGATCTGGGTAATGTGCTGTGCAACTTCATGCAATGCTGTTACAGCAGACAAACAATCCCTTTAAGATCTCTTGTAGCACTGTGAAAGGGCAAGAGAAATATTTTAAATAATGAGGGCTAAGCATGACACAGTATGAGCACAGCCATTCATAATGAGACGGTCCCACTTATTTCTGTGGAGACTGTGTGCAGTTGGAGCAGTGGTGGGCAAACAATTGAAAAGAGGGGAATAAATTAAGGCAGAGAAGAAAAGCGCTTGACCCATTTCTGTTTGCCTTGTGGGAATGTGAGTTGTGCAGCGCTCAGCATTCCTCTGCACTTCCACTGCTTTACTACAGACTGAAGCACATGAGTAGAGAGACTCAAAGCAGGCAGACAGATCAAAATTTTATGCTGCAAAACTGTTGCAGCAAAAACTACATCAGTTTTCTGCAAACCGCTGGAGCTTTTTAAGAAGTTTTCACAGCTGTTTCACAGCATCAAATTCCAAAGCCGAACGACACACTTGTGCATTTCTATTCCAACTTTTTTTTTAGATGACAATGACTTTGAAAAAGATACCTGTTCTGCACCAGGAAGTCCACCAAGTGCAGTGAGGTCTGGTCAGCAGTCCGTACAGAGTAGTGCAGTGCTGTCTCTCCGGATTCCTGCAGGGGGCCACCAAACACAGCAAAGACACGGTGAGACAATCTTTGGCAGCATCCATTCTGTATTCTCTGCCTCTCCGTGTCTCTTTGAGCATTTAAAAAAGGCGCAGTAAACAAAATGGCTCCTAAAAATAATGTTTCTGCAGGCATGAAGCTGAGATTTTACAGCAACTTCCTCTGTTTCTGTGAACTGAGGCTAAATCTAGATGTTCTCTAGATGCAACATTAAAGATGTAGATAAAAGATTAAATATATGGAGGAATATGTGTACTGTACTGTATATTTGTGGCATTTGGCATCTATAGGGTAAATCCCTGTCCTGCAGTCTGTGTCTGGGAGGGGATGTCACTGTTCTGTCTACAGCCATTCAGATGTACTGACAACAGCAGATCAGATATCAGTGAGTCAGACTTCATAGCACAGACAACAGCAGCAGCTCCCTCTGTCACTAACTGATATCCTCTTTTATTCTGCTGCTGCAAGGAACACTTAATTTTTTATTAGAGAACCACCATGCCTGTGTTGACCCATTTATGTCAGATTAAGTCTGATCACACAGGTTGTTTACCGCACACAATCTTCACCATCTACCACTTGTTATTTAGGTTTCGTTTGTGCCTAAAGCAGCGGCGCAAAAAAAAAAAGCAGAGGAAACAGAGAAAGCAGGCTAAACCACAGAATAAAAAGCAGAGACATGGATTACGCTGCCACACATGTCGTCATCTGTGTAAATGAAAGCCCAGAATGAGATGATGCACTACGATGTGGTGGAGGCTTCTGGACATCACCACCTGCTGGTGAAGTTATCCCCCATGACTCAAAATTTTCCAACTGTTACACCCATTTCGTAGTCTATAATATGAGATCATGGTGTGTGATAGAAATACTGTAGCTACATATGAGAAGGCTGACATGTAACCAAGATTAGAGGTAACACAGTAACCTAGAATGTCAATATTACATGATGTGAATCTTAGTCAAAGGAGCCCCCATGTCAGAAGTACATATAATTTAAAGGGCCAGTACACCCAAAGCAACAACTCTTTTGAAACTTGTAGCCACTCCTCCTTTAATAGTACATCTTTCCAGTAACAATGTGTCTGTATAGCAATTATTCCCATTATCCATTAATATGCTGATTATTTTATTTATTGATTGTTTTATGTTGTATACAATGTCAAAAACAAAGTGAAAAATATGCTCAAAACCCAGATGACTTATTGAAACTTCAGACCGACACTCAAAATCCCAAATAAATTGAGTTGACAGGCAACTAAGATGTTGAGGAAGCTGAAAGCAGTGAGTCTGCTGAAAAAGTTGATTTATTTATTGATTGATTGAAAAGTCATTTGGAATAGTCATTGATCCCAAGACTTCACGGTCAAAAGTTTTACACTGGCTACTTCTCAAAGAGAGAGTAGGTCCACTGAAAACTGATGCATCAGACTTGGATGTAATGAGTATTTTTAAAGGAATAAAGGAAAAGGGGTTCATTCATGTGACTCTGCAGCTCTGCTTCCCTCAGCTTTACATTGAGTTTCAGCTCATTGATTAGCTGAAACTATTAAAAAGAGTGATTATTAGACTTACAATCATCAGGTGATCAGAAACACAACTACGAATTAATGATAATGTTGCTTTGTAAGTGCTGAATGTTTAATAGCTGTTTGCTAATTTATTGTTTATTTTGGGTGAGGGAAGAAACCTTGGAGAAAATAAACAAATAAAACTACATTACCCTTGTGACTACATACTACTGAAGGTAAGTAAGTAAATATTTTCTGACATGGCTGATCTCGACCATTTAAGCTTGATCCATCAACTCACCGGCCCGACCTCTGGGAGCGGCTCCATTAGTTCCACCCCCTCTGCATAGACCTGAATGAGGGCCAGCAGATCCCTGGACTGAACCGCCTCAAACAGCTCGATCATTTTAGCTGCCGCAGACGTGCACGTCTTCCTCGCATACTTGTGGTCCACATATTTAGCATTAATGAACTCCTTCCTCACCGTCCTGTGCAGGAGAAGAGGAATGTAGTCAGCTGTTTGGATAATAAACAAATCTAGTTTTGGGGCAGCTTTCTTCCTCAGAGAGGACTCACATGTCACTGGACGGAGTGGGCTTTGGTGTAGGGGAAGAAAGGTTTCCCTCCATGATCTCATTGAAACTACTGTTCCCTACATTCTTGGCCAGCTGAAGGAGAAAGAAAAAAAATGTCAGCATCATAAATCTCTGCTGTTTTATGGACCAAATTCTGCTCTCACTTCTTTTTTCACTATTTCTAATATTTCACTAGAGATGAAAACAGTTAAGGGAGTACACTGCTGCCTCAAAAACAGTATTAATTCACTTGGTAGACCATCTCTCTAACTCACCAAGAGTTCTGAGGTTCCTAGCTTGTCGAGCTCCATGGACTGGATGCGAGAGATGTGAACTCCCATCTCTCTATGGATGCCAGAGCACTCGATGCAGGTTAGGATCCCCAGGTTGGTGGACAGCCATTTAGGATCTATTAATACAGAACATATGAGAGAATGTGTTAATGGTGTACAAAGCATTTTCTCTAATAATTTAGAGTATATCGTTGCTTTGGTATGAGAGGATGGACGGATGGGGTCCAGTAAAAGTATTTTAATTTGAGTACATGCACCAGGTAAATGCCTATAATGAATATTAAATGGCAGATTTGGATCTTTTAAGTTGCACCAGGTACAGTAATGCTAGAAAACAGGCAAATAAATATCAGTAAAACACAACTATAGTCCATTATGGAACAGTAAACACATTCCATCCTTATCTGTACTGTCAACTATCAAATGAAGAAAAAAAGAATTCAAATTCAAAAGAGTTTTCAGCAGTGAAAAGCATCAGTCCTGTTTAGTTTGTACGGCTGCATCGTATTCTAGTCCAGTAAGGCTGCTGTTAGCAGAGAAATTGGTTTCCCAGGTGATTTATTCCTGTATGATTGTAGAAAATGATGAGCCGTGTTGGAAGCTATTACTCCTGTGAGGCACTGACACAAAACCACTGATTAAAGATCTGTACATTTTCTGCCATAAAACACCTTTATATGTGTGCTTTATAACACACACACAAAACAAAACAGGCTCGCTGGTATTACCTGTTCATTTACATGGATATATATACAGTAACATACATATTACACTCATTTAAGAAAATAGATCAGATCTGCACAGTGACTCCAAACCATAAATTTACTAAATAGACAACATCTTGATCCCAGTTGGACTTAAAATGGTTTACCTAATAAAGCATGATTTCATCTGATGAGACAGGTAGGCCTGTCACAATTATTACACAATCACCAGGTCGCAATTATTTGCCCTAACCCCAATCATTGTGCATAATTGTTAGAATCACTTCTGTATAAAATCAGCTGGATGAAACAGAAATGTCACATTTCCATTACAATGTCAAAGTCGTTTCCCACAATTGTATATTTGACAGGGGCTCGTTAACGACGTCATCTGGTTGCACTTTCAGCTATGAGTGGAGAATTAAATTAGCCTTTAGTGCCACTGACTGTTAATCTGCAGAGGTGCTTAATTTTTCGATGAGAAACTATTAACATGAACATCATGGACACATTTAGCAGCGAGACCACACACCACAGCACCTCTGCAGACATAGTTTGGTTCTAAGACATATGGAGAAGAAGATGGAAAAGGAGAGTGATTTGTGGAATTTGCAGCAAAAAGGTAGTGGTCAAAACTGCTTATGCTACAAATCTGGAAAAAGCTGTTGGGATCCAGCAGCCCACCCGATTCAATGAAGATGAACAGACGGCTGCAGCCGCACATCCATCCATCCAGGTGGATGGCTGTTACTGAAAGCTTGTCTTTTGATTACATGTGGTGATTTTATCTATAAATCAATAACGGACATTTCTGACGACTAGAGGACTGTCATCACAGTCACATCATATCTGAGCCCATTGCGTAACCAAACAGCACGGGTACGCTGAGATGCAGCAGAGCTGTGTGATGACCTCACGCTGAGCCCTGCAAACCGCTGAGACCGACCGGCATCACCGCCTGATGTTATGACGCAATGTGTGGGATTTGAGCAAGCTTTATAACGTTGATTGTGAGCTCATGGATGCTGTGAGGCTGGGGTTGCTGCTCTGTCTGGGTCTGATGCCTGAACACCGGGCAGCGTCAGTGGAAATGTGAGAGTGTAGCCCAAAAACCAATGAGTCATACACGGAAACACGGGCAGAAAAGAAGCAACATGCACACACACATACATACATTTTCACAACGTGATGAACAGATGCGAGCTGGTGATAGGTCACAGAGAACATGCTTAGCATGAGTGGATGCATGGTGACCTCTATAGCTGCTTAAGGCTAAAGCTGCAAAGCCATGTCTTATAGAGGGAGATGCTGTGAGAATATCAAATGAGATTTCCTCTTTCTACTCAGACCAGATGGAACAAAGAGGTGATCTTTAAGGTCATAATAGTGACCTTTCAACTGTGAAGTTAATTTAATGTGTTGAGGACAGGAAACCCTGGCAGAACAATGCCTACAATCTAAATGAATGAAGGAAAACAACAGGAATCAAAGAAGAAGCAGAGTTTGAATCCACATCTGGAACATGAGTTACTACTCCTGAAACCAAACACAAGAGAGGACACAGCAATGAGAGTAAAGACATGAACAATTACCTCCTCCCTCTGCAAATTGCAGGGGCCAACAGAGTGTGTGTCACTTATGTAACAACATGATGTAATGATTCTCAAAGCATAGAAATGCCTTTTTCCCCCCCTGAAAGCATGAAGTCCTCCCATCGTTGGCGAGCTTCAGCGTGTTTGTGTTGACAGAGGAAAGTTTGTGTGCGTTAAGTGTCAGAGGGCCTGAATGTCTTCGCTACTCCTGAGTGCTGAGTCTTTGCTTCTTAATGCAGGGGGGAGGATCAGGTTGTATCCTGAATGCTAACAACGCTCGAGCATGCACACACTCACACACTTGCTTATGGTTGAAGGCCAGTTAGAATCTGGACATCCAGTTCAGGGCTGCTGTGACATTGCAAACGAATCAAGATCAGTGTTTGGATTTAAATACAACATTTGCCCACAATTATATCCCAAAATGCTGAGGTAACAAAGTGAGGATTGACCGGGCACAGGTTGAGGAAGAGGACACACACACACATATACTGTATATGAAGCCCTTCTGGACACACAGACTGCAGCGTTACACACCTGCAGCTCCGCAGTCGCAGCAGACTTCGTTGCCTGGCATGCGCAGCACGTCTTCTATGATGGCTTTGGTCAGGTCCTCTAAACCGTCCTCACCGCCGCTGCTCTGCTCACCTCGAAACGCCATGTTCAACGCCTCCTCCTTGCTGTTGGTCAGCACCGAGATCCAACTGTTCAAAGGAACACATCATTAACAGGGTTAGGAAAAATAAGATTTTATTTATTTAGTTTATTTTTAAATAGTAATTTTACTACATGACTTACTTTACATGAAAACACTACTAGATATAAAATATTTGAGATAAAAATGACAAATCTATGACTGCAACTGCCTTAAACTCATGACTAACTTCTCAATTCGTGAGGGGGGAATATTTGTATTTTTTCCACACACATAACACTGTTGTCATTAAGAGTCAAACAGATGGGAAACAGTGTAGCTGCCTTTCAAACATGGCCTCCTGCAGTTCTACATAGCAGAATCTACTCCTGCACTGGCCCTCATATAAATAAACACACACACACACACACACACACACACACACACACACACACACACACACACACACACACACACACACACACACACACACACACACACACACACACACACACACACACACACACACACACACACACACACACACACACACACACACACACACACACTGGGTGTTATTAGCCTGACGTCAGCATTGTCATTGTCAGTCAACCTTGTCTGCACAGGCAGAGGCCAGACAGGGAGCGACACTGTTCATCTGTATGTGCTAAAAAAACAAGATATATAAACCCACAATGTGGATTTTGTGTTTATTTATTCTATACATTAAAATATGCTCCTAGTTTGCTTGAGGGGGAGCGTGGCTGCACAAATCAGGAATACTAAATACTTCATGGAAAATCCCAGGAAGATGCTGCAGCTGGAGGTGCGTGACAGAAAGCAGCAGCGAGGAGCATAAAGCTGGATCCCAAAGGACAACATGAACATGGAGACCGAGTGTTCGAGCACCACTGAACCAAGTAGCACAACTACACAAGGCATCAATAAATGAAATAATGATGGATGCTCCTTTCAGTGTTATCATACACCAAAGCAAAGCAGAAGAGGAGTCACTGCTTTTTTTTTACTCACATGACAAACTCTTGTTCATCTTCAGCCTGGAAATGATATGTCCGATTATCTAAGAAACAGAAACAAAGACATTCAGTGGGAAGATGTCCTTTCGCTCATTTTTAGGCCCAATCTAAGAAAAGATTTCTCCATTTTAAAATTGGTTATACTGTACATCTATATGCAGGTTTGTATGTATCTAAATACAAGTTTTGGTCACACTTAATGACATCTGCAAGAATGCTACGGCTAGAGCAACACGACTGGGATCGTGTTATGGGCATAACGGAGGCAGTTCTGGAGTTGTGGACTGGCCAGTGATAAGCTGCCACCTAAACCCTAATTGAAAACCTGTGGGTTGGGTGAATGAGCGAGTGAAACAGCGTGAACATCCTCCGCAGACTCAGCAGCGACTCCAGGCAGCTCTGACTGAAGAGTGGGCCGACATCCGACAGGATGTAATCTGGAGATGTGCCAGTCCTTGAGTGGGAGGATTACTGCTGTCACCAATACTGATGGGGGAAACACTAAGTACTGATTGTATAGAATATTGTGTGGTACAGTTGTATCGCCTGATAAATGTATGGTGCTTGGGTCGTTATGTCTCTTTGTTTTTGTTATTCATTAAAAAAAAAAGATTGTTGAAAGTTAATAAGGAATAAAATCCAGGTTATTATTTTCATACAATACTAAAGCTAAATTTCAGATAAACACAGGGGTGTATTTTTAAATCTTTTGACTGTATGGAACTGAGCTATGCTGGCATGTAGTGAAATGTACAGCATTGCTTGTATAAAACCTACGAGAAATGAGATCGAAACACTTCCTGTCCTCGGAACTGGGCTTCACTTGGCAGGTGAGAAGGTTGAGTTTCACCGGCTGCCTATTGGACTGTAAGCACAAAACAGAATCATCATATAGGAAATACACAATCAATTCACAAATAATTCACAAGATTAAAGAGATACAATTCTGTGACACAGAAAGAGGTTGAACTCAGGATCCCTCTAAAGAAACTAGACTGTGAAGGCTGCACTGGGTGACATAATATTGAGCCTTGTTGGCTCGTGTGCACTGAGCATTGTCTCCTGCCAGCAACGTGGGCAGGGGAAGGGCCGAGGCATGTGCTAATGAAAGGAAAAGAAGCTGTGATGACCCTTGGAACTTGACTGGCTTGCTGGAAACCTGCCATGTCAACTGCAGTCACCTAGAGTTCAGCTTCCCAAAAGAAAAAAACAAACAAGCTGTGGCCGTAAAGAGAGAGAGAGAGAGCGAGAGAAATAATTACAATCTCATATAACGTTTACAAAGTGGACCAGAGATGACAGACAGGTTAAAGATTTTGTGCCTACATCTCTCAACAGCACTAAAAGGAAACCTTTCATTTCACATCTCTTGTAGCTGACAGAAATTGTGTTGCCATATTTGAGGGAGCAGCTGCATGAAGGATGAAATCATGCTCACACCCTAAAACGTTAAAAACTATAAATGTGACCAATATATCTGTCATTGTGCGCTAACAGAGTATATCATCCCGGCCTCCTAACGGCCAACGTCAACAGGCTTAACGTCCTCTTCCTCAATTGTGGAAAACCCCAAAACAGTTCTGTTAACATTTATATGAATACAAGAGAAGCCAAATCTGTGCTCGTATGAGAAGCATCAGACCAAAGTAGCACCATGTATCATTACTAGTACGAGCTATGTAAATGAGGCCAATATTTTCATTTATGATCATTTTAGAAACACACAAAATGTTTAACCCCACATGAGAAGGAGTTAACTTGTTGGTTTTGCAGACAAAAATGAAATCCTCTTTCAGCAGCTTCATTCAGTTGTACTTTAGACGACACAAAGTGATTTATTTTTAAGCCAGGTTAGCATAGGCAAAATGCACAAGATTTTTTTCCCCTCCCCTTGTTTATTCCTAAATCCAAATCCTAAAATGAAGTCACCAAATGGGTTTACTGCATACATGTGCCAAATGAGACACCTGTCAGCGCTCTGCCACCATCAGATAGACTTCCAGGTTCCACATGGGAGAGTAAACATCACGCTGCACAGCGGCTACTGCAGCTGCACTAGAGTGGGGACGACTCCACGGACGTGCCAGCACATACAGTTACACTCACACTCGCTTTGAGATGAGTCACCAAGGCGCAGCAGGCTGAGGGGGGAGGGGCGAGAGAGGGATTGGGGGGGGGGTTGCCATGGCAACCCATCTATGTCAATTCCACTCTGCAACTCTCCAGACCGAGGAGGTCCAACACAACCTCCCCACATGATATTGTCCCTTTAATCCCCACAGTCACTCATGGGGTCAGTGGGTTTATATCAGAGAGTGTGTGTGTGTGTGTGTGTGTACATTTGTACTCACCGTGGCATGAGATATGGTGAGCATGCCCCCCTTCACCGAGCACTGCCTCCTCTGCCACACCTTCCTCAGGCTGTGAAAGCCAGAGGGGCGGGGGGGAGACACATTAGCAAGGCAGTGTTCTTTTAATTCTCTGTGTGCACTTTTAAAATTTTAATGCAACATGAACGATGCTCTGCAGTGTTTTTAATCATGGCTGTGATGGCAGCTTACCCATCACTCTTCTTCAGCAGGTAGCCTTTCTTCTCGCAACCAAACTCCTTGTTTCCCTGCAGCTGGTGCATGCTGTAGCCACCCTGCTTGCTCTGCGAGTCCTGCACAAACCCACGCGATACACGCACACACAAAAAATACCAACGTTAAACACACCGGGTATACGGAGATGCTGCAGAAAGATGTGCAACACAGACACAAACACACTACAAACTGATCAAAGCACAGGGTCTCTTCTCAAAAACAAAGTGAGTGTGTTAACAGGAAAATTCCATCTACAAGGCATGCTCTGCAATGCTTCTAAAGGGCCAAAGCACTCTACTGTCAAGCAGAACAGACAGAAATATGCCAGCATGCTCAACATGCACCAGCACTTACTCTTCTAGACTTGATTCCAGACAAGCAGAAGGCAGAAGGGGGGAAATAGAGGGGAGAGGTGTGAAATATCCAGCTCAGGTGTCAGCTATGTGAAAGATGGGAACGACAATCTTGTGCGCTCGCTCTCTTAATGTAAATGTTGAACATGTGTGCTGCTAACAAGGGAAGCTCCAGAAAGTGTAAATTAAATGTGAAAGACCATATAGATTGTGACATGCAGAACAGCCAGGTGTGAATGCGTGAACAACACAGCAGCAGGCCATGTTTGTGAGTTAAGTTGGCAGTGTGTGTGATGCTGTGTTAAGTCGGACAGTGAGTGGCTCTCCACTGAGCAGCCAGTGAGGCACAACACTGGTCACCAGCAAAGCCTACCACACACTGGCTACCAGCATGGTACAGCACTGGGCACTCGCTCTGTGCTGCAGGAGACAAGCTCCAAACCTGGGAGTGGCCACATTGAGAGGGGGTGCGCGGTAAAAAGCAGTTTCTAGCAACAAATCTGCACAACAAATGGCTGGTATATCAAATCTGCCATTTCTTGGGTTTAGCTCTCGATGGCTGAGGCTGAGGGCCTTGTTAAGAACTTCACCTACCCAGTTTAAATTTTGTCCTGGTGTGTCTAGATGTGGCCTGCCTACCTCCTTCTGGTCCAGCTGGAGAGAGGACTTGATCAGATCCCGCAGGGCAGTCAACTGCTTCTTCTCCTCATCCTGAGTTTGTTTGATCTGAAGAGAACAGATACAAAGGATGAGGAAAAGACGCTCCGGTAGATCTGAGAGATTACTAGACATGTTTACATGAAGTCATTTATTGCACTGATGAATAGAACTGAGGCATATACCTTGACCTGTGACACAGAAAATATACATATCCTCTATATTGTTCTTCTTATTATGCCATTTACAAGCCATTTCTCACGCTACTGGCCATATTTAGAGTTGAGTGATGCACATTCAAAAGACTTCTAAAGGTCAAAAAACAGAAGTCTGTACTAATAGTATAAGGTATTGTTATATCAACGCCTGAAGACTGAAATGTTGCTCTGTTAAGAGAAAAACTATTTTTCCAAAGCAATCAGTACAGGGTGGGGATATGTTGCCTGTCTTCTATTTTCCCAGACAATACCATCTTTGAAAATGTGAGATTCTGAATCATCACAGTTGCTGCAGATGTGCTACCTTCTCTCAAGACAATAACTTTAATGTATAAGAAGACAACACAGCAGTACTGTAAGTAAAAAACAGTGGTGACGGAGGTAAATGTGCTATGCTGAGCACAGCATAACACTTTTCGATAACTTGCATGCAATGTGACCTAGTAAACAGTTCTTTGACCACCCCAAAAAATCTCAACTTAAGGTCCACTTCCTGGCTTTTTTCAGAGCTTTAAAAGCATCAGTATGAGCAAATTTCACCTGCTGAATAAACGATGCATGAGCTATAGAAAAAACAAGTAAGTGGACATACACTACCAGTCAAAAATTTGGACACAGTTTCCCATTCAAGTGGATGGGAAACTGTGTCCAAACTATTGACTGGTACTGTATGATCTTTTGTAATCAAATCCAATTCATGGATTTAGTTCAGAGAAAAACAAACAAACATGTGTGCAACAAATCAGCTTCAAGTCTCTGTAAAACTAAAACTAAAAGCATAAGAAGAGACGAGAAAAAAAAAAAAAACGCATTTACATTGTAGAGATCAGCTGCCAGCTTCTCGATGTACTGCTTCAGCTTATCCGCCGTCTTCAAGCCATCTTGAAAGAAACTGTGGTAGAAAAGGTACATGTGAATCTCACTAACCTTAACATGCATTGGAATAAATATGAGACAAGTCGGTCATTTAAGGGTATCACTGCTTTGCAAATGTCAGGTGTTACACTATGAAGGTCACACAGAGAGAGGAGATTGGTGCAGTTTATGTTTAATGTATAGCTCGGCTCGATTTGACACCTTTGGCTCTTGGCACAGAAATTGCAGCTGGCTGCATCTGCAGCAAATTTGCAGAGGTGCTTCCTGATCCTGAAATCCATTACAGATCTGTCTGCAGAATACATCTCGATGCAGCAGTAAATCACCGCTAATGACCTCCCTCTCTCCACCCCTCTGCCCACCACACTCTTCTTCTTGGAACACGTCTCTCCCTTCCTCTATTCGTCACTTTCTTCGTCACGTCTCTCCTCTGCTTGTTATCTTTCCGTTTGTGCATCGAGGATCCTGCATCTTCCCTCCCACTCTTCGTGTCCATCACTGACAGTTATGCATTATGTCAAGACCAGTGTTCACCTCAGATGACTTTGTTTTTGCACATATAGACATACAGTGCAGTACTGTTAAGGCATAAATATTATTTGACAAACATTATGGTCATTTTACTTTACTCACCACCTCTGTTGCAAAGAAATGGTCAACAGAGTTCAACTCAACACAAATCTCAATTAAACAAAGCAGTCCATCAGAAATCCCTGCAGCTGTTGTGACAAACTAGAGCACAAACCTGCGAGCTGATATACATACTGATGTTCACATGGAAATGTGATAGTAGAGAGGCTGTGATGTTGATTTAACTTGTGTGCATCCTGGAGGAGTAATGTGTCTGCAAGTTTGTGAATTCTAAGAACAAAATGACACGCAAGACACTGAGCTGTTTGAATTGACTGCCAGTGTATAATTCAGGATCGCTGTAGTTGTAGCCTGAGGCCTCAGCATGCCTGACACGAACAGGGTTGTGTGACTACGTCTGAAGGCAGAGGAATTTGAAGCGCTCTGAATGGCCACACTTGAAAGGCCTCCTCTGGCTGCATAATCCTGCCTCCATGACCTCCTCCTCGGGTCAATGTGGATCTCTGTGGTCCTTGTAGCCTCAGAACTATTTGGATAATTACGCACATTTTTGTACATTGTGTTTCAGTTGGAAAACTTGTTGGACGCAGCACCCTCTATAATGCAGACATAAAAAGACGATGCTTTCAGACGATCTGACAAGGGCTTTGAGGCCTTGATGGTGGGGTATGCGCCTAAGAAACTAGTTCCCTGAACAGGTCCGAAGAAGTCAGGAGGTGAAAAGCTCAAACATGGGATGATAAGCCTGTCATCGTAAGGAGCGGTGAGACATCATAATCATTTAAATATCTGGTTAATGGGTCATTTTAAACAGTCCCCTCTCTAAGGAATTCATAGTGTTGCTCTTGTTAGTGAATAAAAAGAGAGAAATTAAATCCTTGCCTACTTCCTCACTTTTTGTAAACTTGGCTAATTTTATTTGGAAAGTTAAAAAAAAGAAGAAGAAAAATAAACTGTAAGAAAAATGTGTGGAAAATTTTGAGAGTTGATTTCAGCTTCTTTCAGATGATCAAAAGTCAGCTCTAATTGCTCTATAATTGGGATGCAAATCACAAGAACTGCGGGCGGAATTTTCAAAAGACTGCATTCTGTGTTTATCTTTGGACTCCAAGGAAAGTGTTTGAGAATATTCACATTACTTTGGAGCTTTTTGGAAAGCTGTAGGCATTTGGTCATGATTGATGTCGTTCTTGCTATAATCCGTGTGTCACTGGGTGAATAAAATGATGTGGCTGAAAACATAAACACCCTTAATTTGTTGAAGGAAGTGGTTCAGACAGTAAAAAGGAACATAAATTGTTTTCCTTTTTCAGCTTCGAGCTTCCCTCAGCTCTCCCATCGATTGTCTTCATGGTTTTCATCCATCACCACTGCAATTTCTCTCTCCATCAGGACTCAGGCTGAACAGATTAACATGGGAGTATATTGTTTTGCCCCAGTGTTATGACGGGACCTAGCAACACTGGGTGAAAATTTGTCATTCTGTCACTTGCCGTTGTGGAGTTGTTTTTCTGGCAGAGAGAGGCCACTTATTTACCCAACAAACCTCACACCAGTCAGAACATATCTGTATGATGTGCATATTTATGAGAGCTATATGAATCATACAGGAGACAGAGAATTTACATTAAGAGCTGCAAAGAGGGAGAAAGAACATTTTTCTTCTGCATTGTTGTGAAATAAATTACTCAATGGAAGTGATGCACAAGGGAGATTCACACATTGAGGGGGATTAAGGTGGTACTTACTTGCACTGTGCGTGGTAATACTTAATCAGGTTCTGCAGGAGGTCCACTCCTTTCTTGGTCTTGATCTCATTTACTTTGATCAGGTACTGCAAAGCAAAGACGGGAGCAGAGTTCAACCAGGAGTCGAAATTCAGGGCGTGTTTAAAGGATCTTTTTTTGGTTTAATGAGGTATAATGAGGCAGAGAATAAAGACTTCTGCTCTGCCATAGACACTTAAAGAGTATGAACACTTTGCATTATGATAATCGCATCTGAGTGCACATATGCTTTATGAAAGCTCTGATGTACGAGCCAAGACTGCCTTCAAACTGTGGGGGACCAGACAGATAAACACACGTCTAGTGCAAGAGAATACCATGCCTCTGCCTTGATCTAAATAAAGTTTCAAAAGGATGATGAGAAATGTTTTTACATTTGCATCATAAAAGAGAGAAAAGCCTCCGGAGGAAGTGCTTTGTGGACTGTATGCTCAGCCTGAGCGTTGATGGGTTCAAAACAAACAAGACGTCTTCAGACGGCACTTCCCACCAAACAAACGGGTGAAGGATAATCTGAGCTAATCCCACAGGATGCAAATCCACAGAGATTTACCAAGAGTCACGGCTAAAGACCACTTTCAGATCCACAGCGAAATTTAATCTACCAGACAAAAGCCTTCCGAAGCACTCTGACGTCAACGGTTTCAATTTGCTCTGTATATCACGTGTGTGGATTGGATGCACGCATCTTAGCATACGCATGAGCGCACATGTATGTGAATGTATGTGCATGTATGCACGCATGTGTCGTCCCTTTGTCTGCCTGACAGTGCCCGTTGGATGGGAGATTATCCACATTTTGTCTGAGCCTCGTGTAGCTTCAACGTTGCCGCATGTGAGTGTTCGGGCTTCTTTTGTGTGAATGAGCAGCATCGCTGTCGCTGCTGCCGCGTCTGAGCGGAACATAATGCAAGCTGCTGAGAGCTGCCTTTCCACACTCCTTCACTGACGGCGGCGTAGGATGAAAAGGGGGAGAGAGTGAGAGCATCCTGTAATATGGTGATTGAGTAACGTGGAGTGAGAGCGTGTGAGAGTGAGAGAGAAATGAGGTTAAGTGGGATGAACAGATTGCACCACTGACTGCAGCCACTGTCCCACACACACACGCGCACACACACACACACACTTTTTATTAGTTGTTTTTTTTATTGGTATGTTAAAGCCATTTTAAAAACACAGATAAATCATAAGTCCATTACACAACACTAAGTGCAATTAAAATATGCTTCACATAAAAAGTACAGATTCACTGTAATTGGATATAAATGATATGGAGAAAATCCCACATGTAGATTTTTTTTTACACTGCAATATGAATAGGGTCTCTCTTGTAAGGCTGAAACGGATAATTAGTTCCATTAATTAGTCTGCCAATAGTTTTCTTGATTAATTGGTTGCATTTCTAATATAAAAAATGTCAAAAAGATTTGTGATAAATGCCTGAAACAAATTTAAAATACGTCTTTTATCCGTCTGAAAGCCCAGAACCCCAAGACGTGACCTTAATAACAATGAAAAGCAGCAAATTGTCAAATTTTACAATTTTTTTTCTGTTGATTATGACAGACTTTGACAAACCCATCTAAGCAAATACCTGAAATATCAAGCCACCTCAATGCAAAATAATAATAATGATAAAATAATAATAATCCAATGTTATGCAATGTATTTTATTCTTGTCTGTTTCCTTTTTTCATATATATCATCAACTAGAAACATTATATGTGACTTAATTAAGCCGCACCTGATCTTTACCAGAATAAGACGTTGGAACACAGGTGATAAATGTGGGCAAACAAACACCTGGGATACTGTGAAAAGAGGGCAGATCGGCATGGCAGGGCTCAAAAAGACGGCAGCGAGCGAGTTTAGAAGTGAACAATTCATACAACCACAAGCAGTGCAACAGGCATTATGTAATTTGAGTAAAAATCAACAGTGAACAACATGTAGGCGTCACCACCCACAACTAGAGAGGGTTTTTTGGCAAGACAGAGTGAGCTTTAACAGTTAGTTCTGATTCTCTTGGGCACATAAAGAACTCACATTTGTTTTACACTTAATCCAAGCTGTTCTTTAAATGCTGTTCTTTAAATGTAGCCTTTATAGAACCAGAACATTTGAAAACACTCAAATTACATACAAACCGTTTGAGTCTTTAATACGAGGAGTTGGCTGAAAAAAGATCTGACTAGTTTAGTGTTATATATTCTAAACCTTATCCACTACAAACAATCATTGTAATGACCAGGTTCAGTCGAGCTTTGACGCCAGAGACCAGCGCAATACAATCCCTCTTCATGAATTAATGTAGGTACAGCTGTTTCTTTCGGGGCTGCCCTAATCCCTACATGTGGAGCTGCACCAGAGTTAAAGCTATTCTATACATTATTCAAATCATCTGAGGGAAAGAGGCGACTCCAGTTTAAAATCTGATTTAAATGCAGCTGGTGGAGAAGACTTTCCATTCTGTGGGATTTTAGCAAACGGCTGTTCAAACCAAAAATAGCACCGCGGCGGTGTTGCTACATGCAATAGCAATAAGAAGAGGAGTTTGATCCAGGAAGTACACTTTGGGTGAAAGACCAATCACTAAAGGCTTCACAGATACTAAAACACCACAAAGTGGTTTATAATATAAAAAGACAATATTTCACAAATGTGGATGGTTGTCAGGATTAAAATCCTTTTAATGTAATCCACCTGGTGACCGAGGAGGTTCAAATGCTGACGATGAACAGCAATGTCTCCAGTTCAATTACAGCTGGGGACCTTTAACGGCTCTCATTTCACGTTATCGCTCTTCTAATGATGATATGTTATGACCTTAATTAGAAAACCCTGACCAGGGACAGGGGTTACAAATTAGCCTATATGAAACACGCGTGTGCCATGTTAATGTAACCTGTTGCAATGCTTCTCGCCCTATCTCCTAACTAGCTAGCTACAGTAGATAGATAGATAGATAGATAGATCTGAATTCATCAATTTTAGTCCTTCAAACAGATAAAGTAATTATAGTATGTGCTTTTGATATTCGTGTGACCATAGAAAATGATGGCTCTATTGGCTTCTTTCATGGCGTAAATAAACCCGCTCATCATTTTATCCCACTCTTGACCTTATTCTTTAATATGGCACTGAAATTCAACATTTACTCGTCTTTTCACAAAATCCTCTTTTATTAGACCATTATTTTATAACCTTCGATTTTATATTACTTGATTACATGCCAATACATAATGGTTTCATGGGGGAATAGTTGGATCTCTGTAAAATAAAGAGTATGGTCTAGATCTGCTCTTTTGGAAGGTGCTATGAGACAACTTTTGCTGTGATTTGGTGCTATATAAATGAAAAACTGACTTGACTTAATGTCAAAAACATGCTCTGAATAATTACAGAAAGGAAAAGTAATTGACCAGAATGCTTGCATGTATGGTATCCCATATGGAAAATGTCAAATAACATTATACCATACAGTAAGTAGGGTTCAACTCTTTTACCAGACAACACTGTGGTTTGTTTTGCCTTTGTCTCACTGCAATAAATGAGGAAGATGAGACTGTGTTGCTTGACACGGTGCACATGTCGTGTGACCACAGCCTAACACTACATAAAAGTGAAAGTCATATTTACAAGAGATTTCAAATAATACAACAGCTTAAGAGATTCATACTAAGAGAACTGGGCTGCACACAATGCTGTGTTGAGGGGATTTAACCAGTGGCCTGTTACCGGACCTCAGAGGTGTGATTAATGCTGAGAAGCTGACCAAAAATATCTATCAGCAGCTTCATTTTACTACCTACCTCACACATCTGGAGCTGGAAGAGACGTCGCTCCTTCTCCATCTCTTCTGCAATTTCAGCCCCGGTGATCTCCGTGCGGATCATCCCGTGTTGCTTGGCATGCTCTCGCTTCTCCTTCTCTATTTTTGTACTGGCACAGGCAAAAGGACGATTACTTTATGGATGCACTGCTGGAACTCGTCTGTATTTACACCATGCAAGTAGTTTGCAACATGTGCAATATCATAAATCTCCTGGAGGGTCCAAACAATATTGCTGCACGTTATCAGCAGGGCTCGATCCATTATTTAGTACTCTATAATAAGCTAGATGGTGCAAATATGTGGCAGCACAGAAGCACATTCTAATTATCTACTTACAACTTGGCCTCGTAGTCTTTCCATGCTTTATCAAAGGGCTTCTTTATGTCCTGCAGAAACACAGAGGGACAAGCATCAGCAAACTACAAAGAGGTCACTGAGGGGACTGAGTTATTTGGCTCGCAAACAAAGTTCCAGCAAATGCCTCACTCCACTCACAATTTTTTGCCTTGCAATAGAGCGACCACACCCCTTGTCGTACAACAAGCATCAAAGGTTCATGACCCAGTTACTCGCCACGCTCTTCAAGCATAACGCAAAGGCAGTGTTTACTTCTGCAGGATTTGCATTGTGATCTTTTAAAAAGAGAGCTTTGTCCCCTCTCTCTGCTCTCCTCTCGCTTACACCCTCTAAATGCACATGCACAGATGTTGAGAGATTACTGCAGAGATGTGCTGACAAGGCATCCTTTTTTCTTTTTTCTTTTTTTTCCCATCCCATTGCTGAGCCAGGCGATTTGATGGCCCGGGAAAGTCAAGAGAGAGAATAAAAACCTGAGGGAGAGAAACTGTTTTACAGTAAATCTTACCCCTTTCACGCCTTTCAAATCACCCTTCAGCAGCGAATCCAGAGTGAAGATCACATTGTGGCTAAGGCTCTGGAGCTGGAACAAGACACACAGAGACAGGGAGGAGGAGCACAGTGAGTTATAATGTCATGGTTGCCATGAGAAAATATGGCTAATGTGTCATAAAATAAAGCAGAGGCAGATTTATATTGCATAAGGCTGAGGATATTCTAGATTTGTTCTGAATATATGTATAGATGCTAAAACGCTACATATATGTGAAGGGAACTGCAGAGGTTTGGAGAGAGTTCTCCGAACTCTCTCCAAACCCTCTTGATTCATTGTTAATATAAAAATGTTAATTAGCAAAACATCAAAATATTACATCTTAAGTGTCAACAAATGGACTTGAGTCAGGATTGAAAAGTTGTGAAGTATTGAAAGGTTTGGCCTTTTCATTGCAGATGCTGACAACAAGAAAAACATAGAATAATGCTGGTTTTATCCTTTAACCAATAACACAATGCATCAACACAATAATGCTGCTGCTCAGTGAAGAAATCAGCAACATAATAGCAAGAGTGCTGCCAAAAACCGCACCAGTGCAAGTTAGCTTATTGTGGAATTAGCAAAATGACTGACACTGCCGGCAGCTCTGGTTGCCACAGTTATGCTCAGCTGCTTTAACCATTATGGATCAGTAAGATCATTTACAACAGTTCTAAGCATTTAAGTCCCTGTTGTTGTGCGCCAAGTCTACGCAGACACACATCAAGGATAGTAAACAACATTTAATGGGTGCTAATGTGCTTCTTAAGTGCTCATATTACATATGGCCAAAGTCAGAATCAATCTTCTGCAGGCCGACAGCCGATTGGCAGGAACAGCACATCCTGGAAACTGGCCCTGTCTCTTAAGTGTACACGGTTCTGAAAGAGGAAATAAATATCGAGAAAGATGCAGAAAACCTGGCAACAACTTGGCCAATCTGTCCATAAAACCCTTAGATTTCGGCCGATAACACATGTAGGACATCCAGGACAAGCACTATTCATCAATTCCCATTTTGTAGTGCAGGCACATACCAGCAGCCCTCAGGGGGGGGGAGAGATGGGGGGTATAGTTATTGAAGTCTAGGAAAAAACTCAATAAAATACTCCAAATGAAAACGAGTCAAGAGAGAGAAAGGAGGAAAGACGAAGCGATGAGCAGAAATGACTTTACTCTCCCACAACATTCAGGTAGTGTCAACAGGTGGGTGATTTGAGAGGGTTTCCAAATGGACACACACAGAGTTGTTCCTGGTGCTGCCTAGTGTATTTATAGGGTCTAATCTCGCTGTCAGCCACACAGGAGAGAGAGAGAGAGAGAGAGAGAGAGAGAGAGAGAGAGAGAGAGAGAGAGAGAGAGAGAGAGAGAGAGAGAGAGAGAGAGAGAGAGGGCACTGGCTCTTCTTCCAATAACAATCACTCAGAGGATTCAAACAGGACACACTATTCAACAGAAACATTAGGGGGAAATCCACGTCAGGCAGATAACAAGCCTCCGATGGAAAAAAAACAAACCCTCAGAGGTAGAGGAAGCTGCAGACAGATATACTGACTGTGTGGACATATTTGATCTTTTTTTTTGTACAAGTGTAAAAATCGATGAAGCTACAATCTATGGGCTCACACACCTCTATTATTATAACTGACATGACTTTCACCGGCAACACTAACCTCTTCAACTTCTCCACTACATGCCGATCCTCAACCCTTAACCTTACATAATCCTAATCTTAACCTTAAACCCAAATCCTACACCATTTATAGAAGTGAAGACAGCAGCAACAACAAAAAAATCTCTCTTTGGAGAACTTCCCCCTTTCTATCCATGTGAAGACAAGAGAGCTGTATTGATCTGAAACAGACTCCAGGTGTTAACATGTTGAGCTCACCAGGTTCTTCAGTAGGGCAGACAGCTCCTTAGTGAGCGATGAGAACTTGACGAAGGCTGTTCCCAGGTCAGGGTTGTCCCGGCTGATGAAGTTGCTGCCAAATTTGTCCAGAGCCTGGGCATAGTTCTCTTCATTCTGGACGTGGTCTGCATGGGGGAAAAAACAGAGAAGAAAGGCCAACCGCAGGTCACTTCATCTGCCACGAACTCTAGCGGATGATTAGCATAATTAGCATGTGGAGAGGACTGGAGGACACCAGCAGTCTCTGGGGGGTATAATGAAGGCACAGAGAGGTCATATGGATCATTAAAGTAATGATCACATATCCTCAAAGGGACTCTTGTTGGTTAGCAACATATCAAACCTCCAACCAGGTATCCAGGTTTTAACACGAGGAAGAATTGGTGGAATAAGAAATTATTCTGCTGCATCAATTTTGTCCTTTTCCCCCCCAGATCCATCCATTATTAGTATGATAATGTTATAGTGGTGTGATGCAAAACCAGTGTGTATTCCTTTAAAGCACGAAGCCGACTCTGTGCAGGTCACACAGAGCTTAGTGATTCTAACAAGAATGTCTAATACGTAGGCTTATTAATGCTGTATGATCTTTGCTTTACAACAAAAACACAACTTAAAGCAATTTGAAGAAAAGGGTTAAGGATAAGGAGAATATTTCACTAACTGCTCTCCATGAAGGAGACAAACGACTGGAACAAACAGCTTTTTAAATCTTCAAAGTTCTCCTGATGCTCATAATTAACACAGATGTGGCAGAAATAGTTAACAGATCCTACAATGGAAAGTTTCTTCAACAGCGCAGCAGCATAATAACAGACGCGACCTCAGGCCACGATAATCGATCAGTGCTGTTCCGCAGAGACTTTTGATTTATACATTTTGTCAACACTAAGTCATCTTTATATACAGCAAAGGACAGAAAAGCAAGATGAACGGTTCTCAAGGTATGTAAAACCCTGCAGGGGCCGTCAGTCAAACCGAGGCATCCATCTGTCCTTGTCATTAAGTGAGAGATGGAGAGGAGCTGGACGGGGAGGGATGTTTTAAAGCTGGTGCCAAATCCGAGGAGGACTCCTGAGAGGGACGTCAGGGGAGACAAGCACCCTGTCGAGCCGATTCCTGCAGCAGCCATTTTGTTGTCATACTGGAAACTCAAATCCAGGCCAAACAGGGCTGCAGTTACCAGTGAAAACACTGAATCATGTCTTCTTCTCATGTGGTTTTTTTCCCCCGCCCCCGACATATTTTTTTTTATGAACCTGAAAGGACTTTACATCACACTATACTGAAAAAAAAACACTGCATGTATTCTATGCAGCAACGTTGATCCATCCAACTGCTTATCTTGCGCAAGGGTCATGGGAGGCTGGAGCCTATCCCAGCTGACATTGGGCGAGACGCAGGGCACACCCTGGACAAGTCGCCAGTTCATTACAGGACCAACACATGGAGACAAACAGCAATTCACACCCACCTTATACAGAGTCACAAATTCACCTCTATCACATGTTTCTGGACAGTGGGAGGGATTTTAGTCCTGGTTGCAGACAGAGGTCACTGGAATAACAGAGGCTCCAACCGTTTAAATCGCAATCAGTAGAAATGTAATTAAACGACTCACAATTTTTGGTTTGATGTAATTTAATTCATTGATTTCCTCTGAATATAATAGGTTGTATTAACAGTGGCAGGGTCCGCCAGGGTCCAAAGGAGGATGCAATTCATCATTACTGTTTGTACTGTTCTTTTTCATGGATGAGTCTACAGTCATTTTTGGCTAATCATTTTTTTTAATTTAAAAAAAAAAAATATTTATTGGAACAAGAGGGAGCAGCCACAATGAAGGGCTGCAGGCTCCTCAGTAAGCTAACCTACTTTACTGGGTCCAGCTGTTGAATGGAAAACTACTTGGGTCGATTGCATCATGAAATCAAACTGCGGTTGCTCAAGGCATGATGGGAAAAAAGCCAGTTATTGACAAACGTCTTTATTGAAACATTGTGTGTTTGTTTGGCTGCGCTGTAAACAGATACACCAGCTGCTCCTCTGCTGCATTTCTGACACGACATCTTCTCAACACTTGTTTGCTGCAGCACTAAACGGCTCTTGCTATTTGCACCAGTAACCACAGGTGTCACCCAATCAACCCGGAATCTGAATGATTATACCTTCAGGACCTCTGTGTTTATAAACCCTGCCTACAGTTCAAGCCTAGCTATTCATTACATTTTCAGGATGCTTCAAGAATCACATTCTTATTCATATTTTTAGATCACAAGCAGTTTTTACTGCATTTTAACCAGATGTAGTTAAAGTAACTATCTATTGCAATTCGACTTCAGAATTCTTCAGTTGTTTCCCATCCAAAGAGTCATAATGAGAGAAAGGTCAGCTGTCTTGTCGGAGAGCAAACAAACATTTCTGTGGGACAAACATCTGAAACTGTCAATTTACAGGGAGGAGGCTGCTCTCAAAAGCATTTGGTGGAAAATTACTGAGGATCCATGTCAGAGCGACGAGCAAAACAAGCTCAGGTGTTGGTTTCTGGGAAAGCCTCAATACAAAACACACAAAACACCATCTGTCCCACACAAAAGGCTATGTTCCAAAAGCAATCCTCGTCTTTCTATTAAAAGACATTTAAGGAATCCTGGCCTTTCCTCTGGGATTTCATTTGGAAAGGGTTGTGAACACGTACCCAACCGTCAACTGAAGAACACTCAGGCGTGATCAATATAGGAACTGGCAGTCTTACCTTGTCCTGAATTGTAGATTGCTTTCACTGATTTCTTCACCTTCTGCAGGGAGGTTCGATCCTGGTCCAAAGCCTGAGAGGAGAGGGAGAGAGGACGCTTAGAAAACACCTTAAACTGGTTTAAGAACACCCAGAAAACATTTACATCAAAAGACAGCAAAGGTAATGTGGGTATTCAGGGCAAGGCATGAGAACAATGTACATTTGCTAGCAGTTCAAAGCATCCACAGTCCATATAGCTAACATAGAGAGAGTGCTCACAATACACTGCATGACCTGAATTTGGCATAAATCATTATTTCAACACTGCTGACAGCTGGAGCAAAGCCTTTGTGGACTCTTAACAGGCCAAACCGCAAGCAGTGTATCAATTTGATCACGTTTAGGCTATTTATTATGGTAATTATCCGCGATGAAACATTCAAACGCCAGAATAATAAACACTGCCACTGACCTATTGTTACTGTGTGTGTTATCTGTCTCATTTCCACGCAATGTCAGAGAGTAATGATCAGAATTCATTCACACGACTAATACAAACAGAAAATGGTTACTCATTTAGCAACAATGCAAAGCTATATTTAGAGGCGATCCTGCAAAGCCAAGCTAGTGTGACCCTTCAACTGATTTACCCTTGGAAAAAAAAAAAAAAAACTCCCCCGGAAAAATAACTTCACACACAAAAAAAATTCATCATCATGAACTTCAACCACATACAAAAAACCCCCCCAAAAAACCTCCTCATCATTCCTTATCACTCAGCTCCCTGCCAGAGAAAACATCAACTATACATCTGCATTACAACACGCTTTAACACGTTGCATGCAACACGTATGATTTGTGGTCCGATTAAACCTCAACACATACATGTTGTTTTAGGGAGATGTGTCATTTTAAATGACTTTTTAAACTCAATTTTCATGGCCTTTTCAATTTTATAGCCTTGTTTTTTTCTTTATCAACCTGTCTTGTGATAAAATTCTGCAAATGTATTTTTAATGGCAGCTCTATTTTCTTCTCCTGGCCTTATCTGCATAACATGTTTAAATCACTCTTCAGGACACACCTGTATGTTTTAAAATTCCATATCCTTTTAATTTTTTGTGCCTTGTTACTTTAATTGGTGCCATTTTCTGTTTTTATGTATCTTCTTTATTTGAAAACATTGCAAATCTCAGTAAATGTCATGATGATAATATTATATAAGAACAACACTAGAATAATCAGAACATATAAACCTCTTGACAGTGGAATAAAAGCTATCCTATAGTCTTAGATGAATATTGTAAAAAGAGGTAACTATGAGATAAGATTGCATCGGATAACTTTAGTCACTTGATTCTGTGTTTGGTGAATTTGTAAACTATGTCGTTCAAACCATTCAAATTACTCAAATAATGCACAATTGCTTAGCTGCCTTCTTCTAATATTGCACGAATGGAGAAAGCAGTTATAGCAATACTGAAGTCAGGCATTTATTTCTACTGTGAGCCAAACCAGGACTTTTCTCAGCGCACACCAAAGCGACAAGATGAAAATCTACCTGTCATACTGAACGCTGTCTGTGTTTCTGACATCTGATTTAATGCAATCTACTGCAGAAAAGGCTGAGATAATTGGAAGACTCAGACAAAAAGTTTGGACACACGCAAACCCAAACACACACCTGAATGATTTAAAAATGAGAGCCTGGTCTTGGTGCTTTTCACAATCATTTACTCTGACAGCGCAACGATTTCATATCCAGCCCTTTTAACCAGAGGGAACGGGACCCCAGCTCTGTCATGTTTGCTTATAAAATAGATGATAAACACCAGCAAAAACCCCATTACACTGAGGTCAGTCGGTTAAGAGACGCACACACTACACACAACAGTGGGCTAATTAAATTTCACAACATAATTAAGCCGTCCTTGGCTTCCCCTGGACAGTTTTACATGGCTCTTCTCCAATTATGGCAGCAGTAGTTTGTCGCTGCAGGGCACCTTCTGCAGGGGCCGAGCACTTTGATCCCCCTGCACATGGGAACAGACTCCGCTGCCTGGTCCTCCACACTGCCTCATTATTTAGGCCTGTGTGTGTGTGTTTGGACCAAAACAGGCTTGTGTTCATGTGACATTTTACGGTGCCATTATCACAATGCTGTCTGTATATATTATCGTGGTAATTATTATAATGAAAATCTAAACAGAATGAAAAGATGAGAAGCCACAGTAAAAACATGAGGCGACTTATCCTGTAACCCCCGTCCTCTGAAAACATGAGGCAACTTATCCTGTAACCCCCGTCCTCTGAAAACATGAGCGAGGTCCCTCACTGTTTTATGATTACTCCAGTTCTTATTGGCTGGCAGTCAGGACACATCAAATTCAAAATCCTCTCCTCACTTTACTCAAAAAACATGTTATTTAGTTGTTTATGCTGTCATTTGTTTGTTCCATGGCTATAAAGAAAGGTGGCGGAGAAAAGGATCTTTGCTGTGGCGCTATTCCACGAGTTAAGTTGTCAAAGCTACAACATTTTACTTTTCTTGATAGAAGCGAGCCACAAGCTACTTAGAACCTATTTTACATTCAGACATTTCTTCTATTATGTAATATAATAAACAGTTCATTTTGTGTTTGATTTTGTGCACTCCAACACTGGTAGCATCACAGACCAAAAAAAAGCAAGCTAGCAACACCTTGGTCATCAGATGCTAACCAGGCTTGAGTTTGTTAGCAGCTTAGCCAAATCTTGACCACAGAAGGAGACATAGATGAGACATTTCCTGTGTTTGTGTCACATGGGTTTCACTTCTCAGCAGAGAGAATTTTAACACAATAGATAATAGCGAGCGCCAAAATAAGGCAGAAATTTGTGAATGTATACAGTGTTGTACGGTTTTAACATGGCCAAGCAATAGTTAGTGTTAAAAATGCTTAGGGGGGATGGGGGATAGAGGGGACCGTGGCCACTTAAGAGGCAGGAAGTATACCATTTTATACATTAGCATCATCTTTTCTTAATGGAGTCTTTGCCATTGAGAGAGTGTTGGTGTCACAGAACTGACACTGCTGTTACTGACGCTGCTAACAGGTAGCATCAGCGCTAACCAACAACTAAAAGCGTTTAATTTTCAGTTCCATATCCTTGAAGCATAAATATGATGGGTTTGTCTTTGATCAATAAACCGCTTTCTTAATTATTAAGAATCATGGATTAATCGATTAGTTGATGGAAACACGTATAGTTGCCTGCTATTTTGTTAATCGATTAATCTTTTTCATTATTGGTTCCAACTTCTTCAATGTAAGGATATGGGAAAAAAATTTTTTTTATCATTTAGAGGGAAATTCTTTGGACTTTGGACTGTTGATTGAAATCCATAAATCGATTAATTGTGAAAATAATCGGCAGATTAATTCAAACTTAATGATAACAGTCATTAAGTTTGAATTAAGCTGCAACCCTAAAACAGTAACAGACATTTATACTTGCAGTATATAAAATCCTTGTTTCTCAAGAGATGAATTCAGAAATAGAACTCGTGCTCCTTTACAAGCTGAAAGGCAATCATTCATTTTCCTGACAGTTAAGCCAAGCTGACCTCATCTAAGTGGTTAGACACAGCAAAAGTCACAGATTAGATGCCCCTGAACCTCAGACACATTTAGTAACAAGCTGTTTTTCCTCCACACCACACTAAACCACACCCTCATCCCTCATTCCAAGTCCATCTGCAGTTTAAAAGCCTCCGAAGTAAATCTGTGACTATAAAGAGGCTGTGCTGTGATGTGCTGATTAGGATGAAGAGTATGACACAGAGGCTAGGCAGGCAGATTGACTTTTGTGGTGCTCGTGTTGAGAGCAGCTGGCACCGGCCACCCAAGGGTCACCCATAATCCACACTGTCTGTGCACCAAATTAAACATTCAGCTGTGACACGCTTTAGCAGATTCACTTCATTAGCTTTTTTTTGTTGTTGTTGACATTAATAAATCATAAACTGATTTAATAAATGTTTGCTTACTGTTTGCTTTAGATGCAACACTAAGAACAATTAACCAAAGTCCCCAAAACATAAAACCAATCCATTTCTACACATAGCCAGCACTTTCTCTGTGGTAAATCTGACTAATGTAACTTGAGAGATGGTTTGTTGAAGCTGTTATCGCTCGGCTTTTTAGGAAAAAAAAAAAAATCAATGAAATAGTGCTGTCTTGGCACACAGTCTTTGCAAACCTTTGGCAAAAGGCAAGAATGCAAAGACAATCTGCTCTCCAAAAGGCCAACAATTACTGAATATAGTCAAAGGATTGTTTTTATCTGCCAGGAGCCGATGGCTGGCTCCCAATCAAGCCCTCAACCCAAGGGGATTCATTGTGTGACAATGCCAAAACATCTGCAACAACTCGTCTCTTCCCCCGCTGCAGAAGGACGATTAATTTAGTGCAGCTAAGAAAAATAAGCAAAAAAAACCTGAGCAAATTTAATAGCTGCGTGTTACTCGACTAAGCAATGTCTATTCTGTAGAGCCACTTGTTCTGTGAAAGTCCACATGACCATGTCAGAATGCTGTAAAGTGGAAGTCTGTCAGAGAATGAGCCAAAAAGGTCACGGCTAAAGTAAAGGAAGTTAAGGTTCAGCAGCCATTAAGGAAGCCTCAGCAAAAGCAGATTTTGTGACCAGCACGGGCGGAAATGTCCTTTATTGTCTTTCCCGAGTTCATAAAATGGCCAATGTTAAAAATAAAAAGGCAGAAAAAGCATTTCATCCTGTTCTAACATAATTTCCATTGACTTGACATAAATATTGACTTGTTAAGCAAAAAATATGCCGCCATCATCTGCAAACACACAGACATCAGCTTTTTAGTTTACAGAACTCAAACTAGGGCTGGAATTTATGATCACTTTCATCACGCATGATTAATTAATGAATTAATTGCTTGGTATATGAAAAAAAAGGTACAAATTAATTTCATAGACACCAAATTAATATATTTAAACTGCATATTTTATTCAATAAACAGCCTAAAATCCAAAGATATATATCACATCCAGCTGGAAATGTAAAGGTGTTTTCCCACTATTTACTATTAAAAAAAAAGAAAAGAAATGAAAATGCAGCACTTTAAAACAAAAATAGGCCCGGAAACTGACCAAAAGCCATCAAAATATGACCCATGTTGCCATTGAGGTGACTCGAGACTGACTTCCTGGTTCCCAACCAACCACACAAACACACACAGTCATGCCCAGGAGGTCGAAACCTTTGGGGGAAAAAGTGGTTTGGTGGTTGAAGTGACTGGGCATGACTGACTGGAGGCTGCCTCAGCTTCACGCTTCCTGTCCGATGCCTTATCCTCCCCACAGCAGCCCCGCTGCTTCCCCTGCAGCCGTCTTTTGACAGGAAGCAGGAAGCGGCCAGGCTTGTCAGGGTCCTGTCCAGGGTCGCCAGCACTCTGTCTAATGACACCAACTGCTCGCTGCTGACAGCTGATGAATAAACATGCGTTTCTTGCTGGCCGGGGAGTGGTATTCTTGATCCACTGATCCGTTCTTGAGATTCCTCCTCCCGTCGACTTCATGGCGTGTTAGTCGTCTTTCTTATTTCCTCCCTGAACTCATCCTTCCCAGCTATGAAACCTCGCTCTTCTCCTCCACCTTGGCATTTGGCATTGCACTGGTGGGCGGCTGAGGAGATGTGATTTGGCTGTCTCACGCATTGGCTCAACATTCTTCAACGTGGAGATTATGGGAAGCAGCTCTGACTAACTAGCCAGCTCCCTGTTTGTCAGTAGTTCACTGGGAATCAACTGTGCCTCTGTGGCAAATTTTACTCTGCACCCAGTAGAAACTGGGGCACCCAAGTTCTTAGAGTTGCTAGTATGCTAAATATTTCATAGAAGAAGAGAACAGGAAAGGGCACAGTTATCAAAGGGCTTCCCCAGAGCCAATACACAGGGTTAAAAAAACCAAAAACATCTGCTTTGGGATTTAAAAAGAGAAAGTGATGATCATTTTTGAAACTCTCCATCCCAATCGTGGGCTTCTTTTTGCACAGCTGCATTCTCCTTTCCTTTCTGGCTCACCATTACACAACAACTACTGTAAAACACACACATTAAGTCTAACTTTTTAGGTGTATTACGGTAACGAAGACTTCTATTTCTGTCTGAATGAAGAACTCATAAAGGAAATCAAGTCGGTCTGTCAATTCATTTGGTCCGTCTGATGAGTCTGTGCGGCATGACTCAAGCAGGAAGGGTGGGGATCCATTTTTCGTTGGCAGGAAACAAATGCACATCCCTTTCTCTGGGCCTGCAGCCGGAGAGAGAGGCCTTCAGCCCTCCAAGTAGAATGGGAAAAATTAGAGGATGTAACATATCCAAAGGCAGCTGAGTTCAGTTCAGATGACCTATTTCTCACACACATGCTGCAATGGAAGGGAAAGAGTGATCAACGGCTGCTGCTTTTTGTTTTGCTGTCTTATTGCTGCCACATGAAAGATGTAGCGTACCTGAAAAGGCACAGAATGACAAGAGAGGCCACGTCTTTTTCAGGGTTTTGAAGATGATGAGGATCCCAAACATCAATCAATATGAAATTTTTTTTTATAGAATGGACAAAAGAGGTTGAAAAGCCCTAACCGAGATTTTCACCTCCTCACGCTCCGAATAGAATGGAATATTTCTGCAGGGGTTACCGATCGATAGCAATAAAATAGCAATCACTTGGCCACATGCTGATATATCTGCAATATAAAGCTCACTTTTAGTCAATATTTTTATACATCTCCCTGCACCTATACTCACATTTCAGTCCGATCCACGATGGAGGACAGTTTTCTGACCTCAAGCTGCAACTAAACGACATAAAAGGCATAAACATAAAACAACAAAGAGGCAACCCTTTAACTACATATCAAGCATGCGCATACATACGTTACAGCTATACCATTCTCCAGCGCATATCATATATGTAGTCATTCCAGGGAGCCTTTAGTACATCGTCAATTCAGTTAACAAATACTAAGACACGCTCAGCCAAACATAGCTGGTGGGGACTTTTTTTTTTTTTTCACAGTTTCAGAGAAAGTCCAGAGAAGTCCAAACCACACTGAAATCTCAACAGTCTCCACTCTCAACTGGATTGTCATTGCGATAATAATGACAATTTGACCAAGAATTTGAAAATGTATAGAGTCTGCATTTTCAATTACTGAAATAAACTGAAAACAACTGCTGCTAAAAAACAAACAAACTATGACACGCTTAAGTCAATGGTTAGCTGTGATATAAAGGCAACATATGTCCAGAGTCCTGCTCTCAGAAAAAGAAGTGCGCTGCTTTCCACGGTGGTGCTTCGGTTAGGCCTGCAGCTCTCTCGACAGTTAACACAGGAATTGGCACGCATGCGTGCGGCAGAGAAGTCAAGCCGCGCTTTGCAGAGGTGTTACATTCACACATCATTTGGTGGCGTCCCTCTGCGGCGCTCTCTCACTATGCAGCCCAGCACTAGTTTCGAGAGCTATGCTTTCAGTCACACCCACACGCTGCTCATTAGACTCACCTAACATCAAACACAACGCATACCTTCATCTGTGTTCTTTTTTTATTCATACTACAGTATATATACTGTATATGAAGCTATTATTCACGTGAAGCAGCTGTTAAGATTATTCATAGGCTCTGCTATTAACAGCTGTCAACAGGAGAATAGTGGGAGGAACTCGCCGCTGATTTAAGAATGACAGCCAGCATAGTGTTTGATATCAATGAGGAAAAGGTTGTTTGTTTCCGGACAAAACCTCAACACCCACCTCATATTCAGAGCAGCGACTGACTTAAAACAACAGATTATGGTGTTTTTCCTGAGCAGATGAGTAGCTGCTGTGCAGCTTTTCAGTAACTCTTTTTCTATACTGGCTTAAAAGCTGTGATTTATTGTTGACCTTGCTTGTAGTAGTAAAGAAAAATATCGCTTTTACGTTACCTCTAATTTTAAACATATTTCTGTGATAAATGCATATTTTCAGCTGCAGTTCAGGCTGTAAGATTCTGTGATCAGCTAGAAAATCAATGAGCAGCTATTTTGATATCAAGCAATCCTTCATTTTTTTTAAAGCTAAAAAGTCAAACATTCACTGGTTCCTGTTGCTCAGGTGTGAATATTTGATGATTTTCTTCTTCTTTTATGATATCAAACTAAACATCATTGGGTTTTGAGCTGTTAGTGAGACAAAACAGGACATTTAAATATGTCAATATGTGGACAAATGATTAATTGATCAGTTGAGATGACAAGGCAGGGATTAGTTGTTAATGGTAATAACATTTTTGTGTCTTTTATTCAAGCATTGTCCTCTTGTTAATCAGTAATAAACATGTGGTTAGGCTGTTTCAATACAGGCCGAACAACAATGACAGAAAATCTGGCTTATTATGTGAACATTGAATACTTTGTGTGTTTGAGTATTGATCATTTATAACACAGTAAAGACGACATACCACACGAGAGGAGCTGGCAAAAGACCAAAAGTTGTCTTGCGTAACAAACTAGAGCTGTAGAAGTCGATCAAAAAGAAAACCTAAAATAAACCACAACGAGTTTTTATCTCTTATCTCTCACTTCTCATTGATTATCTGATAAGTCAGCTCCCCTTTCAACCAAACAGCCGTCTGTGTTGTCAATCTTTAGGGAACTGTGCCAAAGTAAAATCATTTATCTGGCCTCTGAGTAACTTTCCTGCACACCGCTTGGTCAATGAGTCCTTGGCCAAAGTCACAGGCTCTGCAGCCTTTACAGCATTCCTTGAAGTTTTTCTGCAGACGAGTCTCGAATTTCACACTTTATAGGACCCTGCTGGGTGAGAGACCAGCTATTTCAAACCCACAGGTGTATCCACTCCCACGGGCTTTTTGGATCGTCTGAGAGCAACTGGACATAGAGGAAGAACAGAAATAAGCCTTCACTGATTCTCCCAACAAAAGCTTCAACCACTGATACATTTCAACTTGGATTTTTCTCATTTGAGAACATTCAGAGAGAACTGAGAGTAGCTTTAATGGCTGCTGTCATGATGTGGAGAAAAGGAAGTGACAAAACGCCTTTCACCGACATTAAATGGCATTAGAGAAAGATGTCAACAACTTAAGGATCGCCAATTCTTCCAGGCTTGAATGACCTCAGCAGGTATAGCCGTTCTGAGAAAGGCCGTATTGAAATTCGACATTGAAAAGCAGCATATCAGTTGTTTAGCTGTGGCGGGCGCACACACACACACACACACACACACACACACACACACACACACACAGACACACACACACACACACACACACACACACACACACACACACACACACACACACGCACACGCACACACACAGAAATGCTCCAAGGCCAAACATCATCAAAGCTCATGGACAGGGATGAAGCGTTTATCCCTCAGGCCACAACAAGATAGACAGTCATCACAGGACAATGCTGTCTTCTGGTTCTGCAGGGCAATCTTTGAGGACAACAATGTTATCGCTGCACTGAAATCAATCACTGAAGAACAAAAATAGAGACATCAAAGATGAAGAGGATCTGTGGTTGTTTTGTCTGCAGCTGAACAACAGACACAAACAAAATAACAATAAAACAGAATGTATCACAGCTGGATGACACTGTCAAAGGAAAATATGATATTTTCCTGCATTTTCTAAAATCACAGAATGGAGGAATGTTGAGTTCAGAATAAATAAACAAAGTTTTCGTAGAGAAGGGTCTTCATTGCAGCGCTGTTGTGTGAAAAGGGGTTTGGTCTATAGCCGAGCTAGCATCATGGTTGCTTTGAGCTCAGTGCTAACATCAGCATGCTAACCTTTACTATCCTTTCCTCACTAAACACAAGTAGCTGAGCAGCTGAGGCTGATGGGAATGTCATTAGGTTTGCAGGTCTCGTCACAAACCAAAGTATTGGACAAACTGAAATTGTGGTTGAAAAGTCAGCGAATCATCAAAGTCAATCTGTTTCATCCTCTGGGAATCAGGAATGTTTGTTCAAAGTTTCATGGCAGTCCATCCAATAGTTGCTGGGATATTTCAGTCTGGACCAAAGCGGCTGACAGATCAAGTCAGACATGGCCACCCCTTAAACTACACTGCTGGCATGGCTAATCAAAAAATATTAAATATGAATTGTTACTGACAAGGATCTATCTACCTGTGCACACCAGTTTTGCTATTTTTGCAGAAGAAAAGTGTCTGTTTGTGCAAAAGAGACCCTTAATGGCCCTTCTAAACAGAACGATCAGCAGAATACTATTACAGTGTCCAATTTCTGTCAATACAAAGCAGACATACTTGGATAAGACATGATTTCTATGAACATTTCAGACTTCTAAAAACGTCATGCATCACACTTTGTAGCCATCGGAGATTTAAAATGGCTGTTGATGGAGGGACATTTAACACCATCTATCCGGGTGAAGAAGCCTGCAGACAGATGTGAACACTGACCCACTCTTCCTCACCTAAATCTGGGTAAGAGCAGAGGGATCAGAGTGTTAGGGCAGAGTGTGGTCTGAGGCTAATCCGCTGCCAGCTAATAGCCCTTGATGATATACACAGTGCAGCTGTGGCAGGAAGGTAGGGCAACAGCTGTGGCCCACAAAGTGATGATCAGATTTCTGCCACAGACGGCAAACAAGGCGACAAACAAGGCAACACAACAGAGTCTCACCTCCTGCTGTGCGAGACAGAACAAGTCATAAAATAGCTTGGGGGTTTGTTAGTATTTAGGGGGGAGATTTAAAGAGACATCCCTAGGACTCTCTTTAATCTAATGTATTATCCATTCACCACTGTGGTCTACATCAGTGTTTCTTACCTTTTTGTCACGGCATTTGCATTAATTTACACTTAAGTGATGCAATAACAAGACTGGCAATAGAGGTAAACATTCTGAAATAATGCCTTAACTCTTCAGAATAATTATCTTTCTGGTTCTTAACATTCTGACAGGACTGCATGAATTAAGTGTTTGCTAGCAGGGATTGCTGAAGCAAAATTAGCCACAACTGCATTAGCAAAAAACGAATCCTTTGCTAGCACACAGAAGCAGCCAAGGCATATTTGTTTTCATAATTTCTAACATTTCAACTATCTTCATCTTCCTGTCACTCTTTTGCATTTTCCCTTCACTCCACATTTTACTTTGGTCAATAAGCATCACCTGATCCCTGCATAATCACTCCATTGATTACATGAACGGTTTGAGGCAAAGAATTCAATTTGATAAAAGCTGTGAGTCAGCAAGCCAAAAGTGTTGCTTCAGTCTGAAGCGCAGGGGACATTTTGAAACATTTCCATTTACTGTTTTACTTCTCACAGGTGGAAAAACAGGTCAAATGGGAAAATAATCCCTGAGCCACAGAACGAATTCCAAGAAAATTACAATCATTGTGGTGGTGTCACTGCTATATTATGATGCTATTCTGAAAGTCCATTTCACCGGCACTAAAAATGTCAAAGCTAAGTTTATGAATCTAGGAAATGACCACTTACACTGCTTTTTTTTACTGCTCAGTTTAACTGGAACAAGATTTCATGTGAGTAACGGTGCCAGGGAATAAAAAATGCTCCCATTCTCTCATATGTAACAGTAGATTTGGTAATGAATAAAAAAGCCATAACTTCATCAATAATTGAGTCTGACACAGCTGGGCAACACAGATGCAATGTTGCAGAATGGACCCTTAAATAGCCAGCATTCAGTTTTTTATGTAAAGCCAAGTATTTTAAAGACCTCCTTGTAATTAAATATTCAGAATTCATGCCGCATTTCTGTTGTAAATTGGGTCTAAAAGTGGTCCAAAATATGGAGCCAAGTCAAGCAAAGACATGAAAAATAGTAAAATTGTATAATCCAATTTATCTATTTACAATATACAAGAATAATTTAAGCTAAACATGACATTCAACAAGTCTTTTTAACCCTTTCGAGTACTTAACCCTCCACAAAAAGACAGACACGTGGTCCACAATACACAAATGTATTCCGCATCAATTAATTACATAACAAAATGCATTTCCCAACAGGCAAAACACATAAGCTGAGACATACCCTGGTTCATTATGACTTCAAATAGTTTCAGATCAAGTATGGCCTGAAAACCAGCCAACTCTCCCTCTAATCCTTAATGACCAAATATGTGAGGGAAAGAAAGCTGACATTATGTGTTATCTGTGCAGGCATTGTTACAAGAGGCTACTGGATGCTACATGTGACCAGGCTGAAGCCTCACATGACAACGCCTCGTCTAGTCTGTTGCCTCAGGTGCCCTTCGGACAGCAACTTGAAGATATATAGATGAACAGATGGTGTGTCTTTCACAATTCACTCTCATTTTGGACTCAAGAAGAAGTAACAATGGCCCAAATTTCCATGTTCTGTTTGATTATGTTATCATAATATTTGATGATGTTATCATAATCAAACATGGTCATATTGTTCACTTCCAACAGCTCATTGTGTGTGTCCTTAAGGCCTCAGAAGCATGCAGAATGCATTTCCTACACACTAGGAAGGTCACAAGCACTTCTTTCTCCTGACCTTTTGATAAGTGGAGACAGAAAAGGATTTGCATGATGATCCTACACTAATATCAAACAGTCCCATAATTAAATCAAATCATTAGCATAAGGTTATGGTTAATTATGTTAGAGAAAATGAAAAAAAAAACATAGATCTGCTCCTTTATCTTATTTGTCTTTTTATTTATGTTCAAATTAAACACTTTCATTCATTCACTTCAACATTTAAGTTCTTCTTCCACGGCACACGCCCCATCCCTCCTCCCAGTTTCATGGTTGAAATGTGAATACTTGCTGACGACATATGACAGGACTGTTCTGGGAAACTGATGGGCATGTCTCACCATCCTCTGATATTTTATAGATCAGATGATGACTCCATTGATCTACAAAGAAGATCAGCAGTTTAAATGCAGCGCCAGTGTATTTGCAAGCTTGGTGCTCATTTAGCAGTCTAAACTGGGTAAATGAACGATTGACTGGGAAAAAGTCAGGATTCCCTAACTACGCACCAACTGAACATGAAATAGATTTCTGAAAACAGTTTTTTCCTCTTTGGTCACCTTTACGTGACATCTATCCATCCATTTTATGTAACCGCTTATCCTGTGCAGGGTCACGGAGGGGGCTGGAGCTCATCCCAGCTGACAAGTCACCAGTTCATCACAGGGTTGACACAGAAAGACAAACAACCAATTTAGAGTCACCAATTCACCTCTACTGCATGTTTTTGGACTGTGGGAGGAAACCAGAGTACCTGGAGGGAAAATACCCAGGTTCTTAGTTGTATTCGAACCCAGGAACTTCTTGCTGTGAGGCAATAGTGCTGCCCATTATGCCACTGTGCCGCCCCCTTTTCATCACACTAACATCACAAATGCATTTCCGCATGTCACTAAAACGTGCATCTCATTGGTATCTTGTGCTACAGCTTCACTAATGGTCAAAATCTCCAAAGGGCAACTTTAATAGGTGCTTTTATCCATAAAAGAGACATCCAACAGGAGATCGGAGTGACACCATCTCATGCAAAAAGCCATAAATGAGCTGTAGAGCTTTTAAAGAATGGTAAGAATGTTAAGTCCTTTCCTGGCAACAGTTGTAGGACTTGCTGTAAACTAGATGTTTTGCAATCTTAAAATGACTTCATGAGGACTTCAGGCGATGACTTTCAATATGAATGTGCAGCGGTTTGGAATAAAAGTCTTCATTCGTTGAAGATAGCACTATCTCTCTAAAGCGTCTCGAGCTTAAAATGCTGCGACTGAAAAGACTGTTATATAAAAGTAACAAAATATAAAGGGCCGCTGCCTATTAGGTCAAGACCAGCCATGCTTGAATAGAATGACTGTGAAAAGTCAACATTTTTCTGCTCCAGCCCATGTGATGCGGTGTGAGAGGCATGCTCAAAGGAATGCCAATGCAATGAGGGCTTCCCTTGAATCGCGGCTACAGCTCTGTGTGGTTTAGCAAAGCAAACCTAATGACGCAAAGTGACATCTGTGAGGAAAATAGGGAGATAGTACATGCCCCATGGGGGTATAACAAGTGCCGCCTGCTGCTAATTTTAACTTGTATTACAGAAAATCTGAGAAAGCAGGAGGATCGCGGGGTAATAACCTGACATTTTCATTCAAGCAAATGTCATATTAGCTGTTCTCTGCTTCTGCTGCACGGAAAGACAAATTCTGTTCAGAGGTATTTATAATTAGTTGAGTTTTTGTGTATGATCTTCTTCGGTCATGGCGGAATGCTAAGTAATATTATAGGCTGCAGTTTGTGTGGAACAAATTAGAGATATTTCTAAAATACTATAATTGTACAAAAAAGTCAAGAGAAGGAGAAAATCAGATTATTTAAACAAGACAATATTAAGATAGTTTTTCAAAACGTTATGTTACCTTAATTGTATAGAGCTGTTATTTTTTTCGGTTACACTCTCTAAAGATTACAAAGTCCAAAGATTTCATTCCTTTTCTTGGACTCTGTTCCAGGGCATGACTAAGACTAAACAGTCTGCTGCCACTGGAGAGGGAAAAGTTGGGTGGAGGTGGAGGCTGATGAGTCACGAATACTTTTGTGTCACTATGCACTGATCAATAATTGATGTGTGGTGCTGAATTAAGATAAAAATGATGCTGTGACAACTTCTTATCCCACCTTTCTTTGCACCGCCACATGACTCATAGAATGACTACCTTCCAGTGGGTTAACTCACACACTCAAGTTACAGTATTAAATATTCAAGTCGTACCTTTGCATAATTTACCTTGTCAACATACCGAGGATATAGGGATGACTGCTTTAAGTTTGAGGACTGGAACAGAGCTCAGTAAAAACCCACGATATTTTAAACAAAATCTTTTCATTCAGGCAAAGTGACGCCAAAAGCACTATTACGTCACTGCAGCAGCCCTGTTGGGTGTATGATGCAAGTGAGTCCTTCCATGTCTACGTGGGGATAAAACAGCGTGTTAAACAGGCACTAATCTATGTGCTAATGGTTTTAGGCTGGCTGTCTGCTGCTTGTGCGTTCGCCACAATCTGTGTCTTATGGGTGTTTCCAAGTAACCCAACAGGCTGAGTTATCCTTGCTGAAATGTTTAAGGGGCATCTTGCTTTTGTTGAAACACTGACGAGCATATTGCTCCCTCTTTGATACCAGCACAATGGTCTTCCTCGTCATGTGATCTCTGCAAAAAAATTCCAGAGCGGCTACTGAAGCCCAGCGCACATGGCGACCCTTTCTAACAGATGTTTTTCGTTTGTCCCGCTGCAGTCTCTCTTGCTTCGGAGGCACAGAGCCAGAGAGGTGATTCATGATGCGAGCCTTTTCCTAACAATCAGCAGACACAAATTCTGCTCCGGTTTGGGAGTAAACAGCCATGGGTTCTGTTTCGATACATTTTCTATTATTATGTTGTTGTTATAAGCTCGTGAAGGATTGACGTTAGGAGTGATGGATCCCGCTGTTGGGATGTTTAACAGAGGACAAGGCGTGTTTTTGTTTCCTTCAAACAAACCATCTCTGGTTACTGTCCTGCTCATCTTCATGTTTACATGTGATCTTATTGAATTGCAAATAAAGCCCATTTAGACACTTTGAAGTAGCACAAATGAAGGTTTGGCATCATGCTCAGTGCTTTACATGACGGATTACACTAAATACTGTGAGCCTGAAGTAATTCCACATCTGCAAAAAAATGTGTTTTAAAGTGGGAAATGATTTTTAGTGAAGGTGTATGCTCTATTTTATCATAGCAGGACGGATGGTGGTAGAGGTGGGGAGGTGGGAAACACACCTCACATATAACAACCCACCTGTCTGGCCTGATTACACTTCCCCTACAAAGTTGAAGGTGACACAGAGTGTGACTTTGGGTGTGTTTCTGTGCAGTATTCCACTTATGTGGGGGGGGAATCTGGTCTATATGAGACAGGGAAATCTCTAAAATCCTGAAACAGTTATATCCAGATCTGACTAGAGAGGGCCTTTCTCTCTGACTCTCACACACACTGCAATAGCCTGCCAGCATGCTCTGAAGCTGAAAGTTATGTAATAGTGAACAGAGAGCTGCAGGCCTGAGTGCACATCCTCCTATGCTCTATACCCTTGCACCAAAGCCATCCACCCCCTCTATTACTACTCTACATATCTGGCAAGAGCAGCAGATTCACTAACACACAAGATGAGACTTCACCCACACACACCCACACCAGCATCCAATGTGTGTGGGGAAATGTCCAATTTTCATCAGGTAATTAATTTGAAAAAAAAATACACTTTCACAGCAACTATAGCTCAACAGATGCAATTATTTTCCTTCCTGTGGGTGGATGTGCGTTATTATAATCCATTTTGGCTTCTTGTGGGATTTTGAAATGCTGACAAATGTCCCCAGTTGAATGGGTTGATTACCTTGTCTAGATATTAAGTGAACTCCATGATTAAAACCTGTTGTATTTCCATTCAGATTTTTAATATAGTTATTTCTTTGCTTATGCTGTTTAATTTTACATATCCATCCATCCATCCATCATACAGGCAGGCTGACGGAGTGGCCTTACCTCCTCCAACACATTTACGGTGTTCCTGCAGCTCTGCAGTCGTGTGGTGAAGCTGGATGTTGTCGGGGAATTGTAATCCTCTGTCGTCTCCGAGAGAAACTCGGACACCGATATTTGATCCGGCATCCTTTAACGGGAAAATTCCCACAGTAGGGTTTGCGATGAATGCTCAGAAAACCAAAACCATGTAAGATTTAAAGATAGAGAGAAAGCAGGGGGAGTCTGGTGTGAGCGCGAGCCGATGGAGGACGATTTTTCTCGCAAAACTGAGCTAAACTAAAGAGATGATTAAGACGTGTCTTCTTCCCCGGTGACTTCTCAAATGACTTCACTGTTCCCCTGGGTCCATGGGAGGAGGGAATTGACTAAATTTCTACAGGATGTGTCTATTCAGACAGAGGATGCCTAAAAGCGACGCATTTATAAATAGTGTCACTCTGCGTCTGACTAAACCTCGGAGGAAAAACCACCGTAAAGAATAGCGGATGCCCTCATTTTGCTCTACAGATGTTCAATAAACCGCCTCTCGTCGAAACAGACCACCTTTACCAGCCTCTGTTCAAAATTTATAATAGTCCATATTCTGCCGAGGTTGTCTCGAACCGCAGCGGGGTTTGGTCCTCTCTTCTTCAGCCGTAGTTTGTGTTTTTTATGCTAAACGCTGCCGCAGACACACTCACTACCACTCTCCCCAGCTCGGCCGCGCTCAAGATCCTCAGAGCTGACGTCAAGTATCCGGGAACAGCGACGTGATTTCCGGTCATGGTTATAAAAAATAAAAGCCCGGCGGTGACTTTGTTTTGTTAATAGTACCATGAATGGTTAATGTTTCAAGTACAGTAGTTAGATGTATCAAGTTAATTAAAATGATGTTAGCTGAATATGTTTGTCACATATAAAATGCCAATGAAGACACAAGTTTGCTGTTGCACTTGTATTATAATAGTAATCAATCATTTGAGAGTTTATTTGACGTTAAAAATAAAACAATAGGGTACCTAAACCAAATCGCTATAATAAATCAAACAAATAGTTTTGCTGTAGTTTTTTGCAACAACAAAAAATGGAAGATGCTCTCATCGTGATAGATTTTACTATTTTATTTAGAAAATCAAATTACTAAATGTCCGGGATTGCGTCTCCATTATTTAGTTTTGACGCATATCTCTCCCACCCACCTTGCCTGGTCGACGGGGCCGAAGAGTCGCTTTGCGCATGCGTGATCTGGGATCTGTTAGTGGTCACTGGTCATTGCATTCATTTTCTTAGACTAACAAGGACATACTGATAAAACATTAACAGTTGGTTGTAGTGAATGTGCACCAGTGCCAAATTTGATTATTTCAATTTAGTTCAGATGACTGTCACTTGAAAAAAAAAAAAATTGGTGAGCTTTTCAATGGGTTTTCTGGAAACTGAGTGTTAATGTCTGCCAGGTTTTTTATAAAATGTTTGCAGGGTTTGTTTACCGACTGAACATAATCCGGGCTTCAGCGATCTCTGGAATAACAGGTTGAAAGAATGTGGAGGCTTTGGTTAAGATAATCGACCATTTAAATAAATATTCAGTTCAATTCAGTTCATTTAAAGCTACATTGTTCCCAAGCGAATCACGTTTGCAGCCGTACAGCCAAACGTCGAAAATATCTAATGTAATATAATATTTATGTGTTAAAATATCTAATTCACATGTACCATATTATTTATGAGTATGATGCAAACAGATTGGATGTCTGCCACAAAATAAACCAATTTCACATCTCTCTGACATTTTTAAACTGTTACCACAGAAAACTGCATAGATATATGAAAAATCATTGTACATAATACATAATACAGGTATGTAATCTAGTATTTTTTGTCAACATAAGCATGTGTTGTTGCTGTTGCGCTACAACCTGGAGCGCAACCTTGTGGCTGTTTGGAGTAATGTTTTCTGTCAAGTCTTTAGGACCCTTGAATGAGTTTCTATGTTGTCCCCAGCAATTAATAATGGCTATATTTTTTTGAAACTATAATCCTACGACAATGGTGGCTCTCAAGGGAAAATTATTTTCTGTTAGGTTAAATTATTTGAATTACGGTGTAATTTTATTTTACTTTATAAAGTCTGACCGGAAGTTCCGTTTTTAGTTGTCACGTTAGCATTAGCATTAAGCTAGTCTCGATAAGGTGAGTTGAAGGAAGAGATTGTTGCCGCTTTAAAGGGAGTTCGTCTTAGTTTTCACCACCAGAACACGTGTGAAAAGGAGCACATTGTTGCTGAATACCTGGACCCGCTTGTCATATCTCAGAAAACAGACTGTTGTCAAACTTTTGGCGTGGGACAATCAAAACCAGAGTTCATCTTGAATGGCTGAGGGCAACTCAGGTAACTAACATGCCGTCTCAATATTTTTTTACAGTGAGTTAAACAAAATCTTAATATCAGAATTTAACTGAATTTTTCTGTGATGCTAGACTGCCTTGTTGAACTTAACTTGCTTGCTAACGCGACATTCTGCCTAAGTGGTAAGTTAGCTTGCCTCAAGCTAACGTTAGCCAAGATGAACTTTGAGCTAACATCAACGAACTGACGTGACGGCTGATTTTTCATTTATGATACACGTTTAGCTTTGCTAACATTAGCGTATCAGTGAGATCGGGCCATCCGCAGAAGGCGTATCAATCCGGGGGAGTCAAATTTAAAAACGCTTAAAAACACTTGGTACACCTGATGTGATGTACAGAAGCTAATACTGAGCTAATACTGAAGCTAATACTGAACTAGCTTGTGAGCTCGCAGTAGCAAGTTGCTTAAACCTTAGAGCTTGAAGGTTTGCACCTTAACATCTGAGGGAAATAGTGCTTTATGAAGAAAAAGAATCCATCTCTATTTAGAAAACATGTAATCTCATTGCACCAGTGGTAGCTTCATGTGTATTCTTATACATTTGATTACACTATAATAAACATCTCTGAGAAGTGGCCAGTATTAAGTATAACATGATGCTTTTGATTCTTAAAGGAGTGCAATTTAGAGGCAAATACCTCTAGTTTGTTCTATTAATTCTTGGGGAGAGGTCTCATTTCCTGACCTATGTTTACAAGACTTGTGTGGGTTCCAGTTCTTCTAGAACAGAAGAATTTCAGAGACGTATTATGTCTACTAAACAGATAACTACAGATCAATATCATCCCTCTCTTTTGGCATCAGCATCATGGAGAAATAGGCAGCCATTTGTTTCTCATTTTTTGCATTGAAGAGCTGACACCAAATCCTCTTGTGATGGTCTGCATTTTTACAGCTCCTCTTTGTTCTATCAGCTATTCATTGTGCTCTATAACACGTCACATTCTCACACACATTCATACCTTGCATAGTCAGGCTGGTAAATGGAGGAGTTGTTCAGAAAAGGACTCAAGTGCAGAGGATGTAAGATTGAGAGAGAATTGGTGGCTGAACATTTGGTGGTGCATTGGATGGATGCCAAGACTGCGTATGATGCTGAATCTCCTGGCCTGTAACTTTCTAAAATCAACCACTGCTGCAATGCTAAAACATATTTTTTTAGCACGAGGGGTGTAAATCTTGCTAAAAATCACTTTGGGGTTGTGACTCATGGACCATATGTGCTTCTAGTCATTTTTTGATGATTGTTATAAAAATAAGAATCCTATAAACTGTGTTGAGACTAACCAGCTTACTAGCTAACTAATAACTATTGTCAAACTACTGACTATATAATCTTAATATGAATTGTTACTTAAGGAGTAGAAAATCGACAGGAGTATTGAGAATTGATTATGATATTGATATATGAAAATGGTAGTTGGTAATTTAAATGAATAATGCTGTGTATAAATTGAGTCTTTTTACTGTTGATGACATTATATTATCTATGTTTTAACCTATTATATGTTGCTGTCAATGAATTGCTGTAATTGACAAGTAATAATAATTTTCATTCCTCCTCCTCAATGTCAAGCATATTTACTGTAATAATATTATGCACACAGCGTCAGGCCTTTAACATAGTCACTTTTTCTGTTTGCAGACCCACCTGACCTCACTCCAGATGAGGCGTCGACTCATAAACCATATCAACACAAATCCAGAAGAGGCCGACCCAGACACAACAATGAAGGAAACCAGAATAGTAATAGTTATGGTCTTTCTCGACAATATGGAGACTTTCATCAGGGCTTTACACCCACATTTAACCACCATTACTCAAATAATGCAATGCATCAGCATCCTCCCTACCAAGAAGAGGATGGAGCCAGAGGGCGAGGAAGAGGTAGAGGGAGAAGAGAAGGGAATAGAAATGGAAATAGAAATTTTGGTGGCTTCAGCTCCTGGCGGCAAAGCGACTTTGGCCCGTACGGTGGTAACAGAGGTGCTGGGGACTCTCTCTCAGCAGCACATCCCATGGATAGACCTGATGGATCCAACTGGCGAAGAGAAAATGTGGACAGAAATTTGGAACAAACCAATGAAGACCAGGATGCCCATGCTAAAAAACATAGGAAGATTAGCCAGGAGCAGAGGAGAGGACAACAAAATGAAAAGAGTACTCATTTTAAGGAAAACAATAAAACATTAGGGAGTCAGGGGTCAAATGACACCAAAGAAGAAACCCCCACTTCAGACACCAGAGAAAGAAGTCAGAAGAGCAGGACAGGTCCAGACTTTCAACATGATATTCATCAGAGGAAACCCACTGAGGCAAAGCGACGACAAGGACCAATCAAACCACCCAAACCACCATCTCAAGACGAAACGATCTCAGAGAGGGGGGCTTGTGCACAAGATGAATCTGGCCATGGCAGATCATCTCGGGATCCTGACTGTAAAGCTGGACGAGGATCAGGACGACACGTATCATTTCAGGCCAGAGGTGGGAGAAGAACACATCATCAAAACCACAAGCCCGATCAGAGGAACTGGGGCAAGATACCAGAGAGCAAGGAGACACAGACAGGTTAGACTTTAACTCCCTGTTAATGCTTATCTAGAAACAAGATTGAGTCCGTCATAATTTGGAAAGAAAACACCAAAATAATTCTCCTACATCAGTTGAAAATTTAGACGGATGACAAAGATATTTGACAGTGGAATTTTTGGAAAAGCACATGAACTTAAAAAGCTGTGCGACTACCGTCTGTAATTCAGCAGATAATTATTCTCTAATTGAGCTGCCTAAGGGTCCTGTAGGTTAGAGAAGTGAATTGTGGGTTATTGTCTGAATCGCCCATACGTGGGAATGTGAGCGTGAATGGTTGTTTGTCTTTCTATGATGCTCTGCCTGTTAATCAATTTCCGCTGGGATAGGCTCCAGCCCTCTGAAACCCTGTAAGTGGTTATAGACGATGGATGGATGTCTAAATCGTTCCTGTGTCCTTAACCTCTGATCTCATCCCTCCACAGGGTGTCTAATTGAACAACTGTCTGAAGAGAAGTATGAGTGCATGGTTTGCTGTGATGTCATCCGGCTCATGGCCCCGGTGTGGAGCTGCCAGAGCTGCTTCCACGTCTTCCACCTGAACTGCATCAAGAAATGGACTCGATCCCCGATCTCTCAGGCAGACGGTATAACCCTTAAGCAATATCAGGACGTTTACTACCAATAGCACTGACGTACACTCCGCTCACTTATCACCTTGGTTACGAAACAACAGAGCATATGCATAATGTAATGCATAATAATGTCGGGCAGATGGACCAAGCCTTTGATGCCCTATCAACAAATAACAAAACACAGCTGTCGAGCTTTGCATGTGCCTGTTGCATCAATCACCGATTGTGTTTCATTGCAGTTTGAGGCCAGTGGAAGTATCTGTTGTCCTCTTTATATAAAAAAATATTTATTTATGCCAGAGCTGGGGTTTTTTTTTTAGATTCAGCTGAAGGGTGGCGTTGTCCGGCCTGCCAGAATGTCGCACCGAAAGTGCCGACCTCCTACACCTGCTTCTGTGGTGAGTGACGTTTTCATTCATGCATTTAAATACTTATTATAAAAAGTAGTCATTTTATCGTCAGATTAGATTGTTTTAATTTGGTGTAGTGTGATCTGGTTAAGATCCCTTTAACATATTAAGTCATGGAACGTGGGAAAAACTAGGTCATCGCTTTTTTTTTTTCACATTTGATTGGCAGGTAAAGTGACAAATCCGGAGTGGCAGCGCAGTGAGATTCCTCACAGCTGTGGTAACATGTGTGGGAAGAAAAGGAGCGGAGTGGACTGCAACCACCCCTGTAACATGTGAGCCTGGGAAATCACAGGAAAACAGTATTTTGATACAGATCCCAAGTTATGAAGTTTGTAATTATTATTAAATGATTCTTTCCATATTAGTCTCTCTAAACGTCATCATTCCAAATTTTTAGTTCTTGTGTTAAATGAAAGTTTCTGTGTCTCCGTTTAGTTTGTGTCACCCTGGACCTTGTCCACAGTGTCCTGCTTTTGTAACAAAATCCTGCATCTGTGGGAAGACCAGGTACTCTACATTTTAATCAGGTTTTCTTTCTGTATACATGTTTTTTTTTAATCTTCTGTATTTATCTTTAAGCATTTTAAAGAAATCGGTTCAAGGGATGTTAATCAATAATTGATTAATTTCCGTTAAGAATTTAACCGACTGACAATATATGGTTTTGTGTACCACATAACTAATCACAAAACCAATGTGATGCTAGAATTGTTTAAATAAAACTTATGCTGAGCAAATGATGATCATTTTGTAACTGAATGGTTAATCGATCGATTGATTAACATGTTCAAATAAAATACACGACATTTGCTCAACTAATTGGTTCTGGAGTTTTGATAGAAACATATCTTTGCAGTCAACCGATGCGCTGTGGCCAGAATACAGTGTTGCAGTGTGACAAGGTGTGTGGTGCCTCACTCAACTGTGGGGAACACACCTGTCCCCAGGTCTGCCACCGTGGGGCTTGTCCCCCCTGCCAGCTGCAAGTTCAGCAGGGTGAGTCTTACTTTGCCAGCACAGCCCCGTACAATGCTGACAGATACTTGGTCTTAGAATCAACCGTTTGTAATGTTTGTCTGTTTTTATTTTGATCAGTGTGCTTCTGTGGTGTTACCACTCGTGAAGTCCTGTGTGGCACCGATAAAGAAGGATTTGATGGCTCAGGACATTTCTCCTGTCAGAAAATATGCGGGATGTAAGTTAATCCTTCTATTGTTGATGAAGCTCTGATTTCAATTGTACCATTCCCACCACTGCCTGACGCTCACTCCCTTCCACTCAGGATGTTAAACTGTGAAGCTCATCAGTGCCAGCAGCTGTGCCACCGCTTTCAGTGCCAGCCGTGCCCTCTCTCCCCGAGCCTGGTGAAGACATGTCCCTGCAGTCAGACACCGCTGATCAAACTGATGGAACTGGGCTACTCTGAGCGACAAACGTGCTCTGATCCCATCCCCTCCTGTGGAAAGACATGCAACAAGCCCCTGGCCTGTGGCTCCAGCGGTAAGGAAGACAGGATAAAGAGTGTTTACATGCTCAAGACTCTCCACTGTACATTCTCACGATCTGCTGAAGCTCAAATAATTTCTCATAACATCGTTTAAGAGACTTAGAGAAGTGAAGCTACCTTCACAAAAGATCTAATACCAGGTATAGGACATAAAACGTGGAAATGTGGAAATTTCTAGTAGCAAACAGCCCAAAAAGCTCAAGAGTATTTGGGTCCAACAAGTTCTCTATTCAAAATGACCTCTTTCTAGTCCTGTGTTTAATGAAATAACACTGTTAAAGTTGTTCATATTAAAATGCTAAAGCAATACCTGTGTTTCCTCCATCATTTCCTTCAATTTTGAGACAATGAAACTCGTCATATTTTGTGCGTTCTCACAGGATGGACCCTACAGGCATTGTTCTTCCCAATTTTCAGGACTGATTGAATTGAACTTGTGTTGTTTCAGACGTCATCCATCTGTGTGAGCAGTTGTGCCATGAAGGCAGCTGTGGCCCCTGCTCCCTGACCTCTACTATCAGATGCAGATGTGGCTCTAAGACCAAGGTAGGCAGAAACACCAGCAGACTGTATGTCAGTGTTGGTGCCACTGTCATATGTTAGGCTGTATTTATGATATCAAAGATTTGAACCAAACTTTTTGCTTTTAGGAGGTCCCATGTGCAACAATCAAAAAAGAGGGTGAGAGTTAAGCAGATGAAATTAAACGGATGTAAGATCACCACCTGCCTACGTTTGTATTTCACCTCTGGGTTTTTCTGTTACAGAGGAGCTGGTCTTCACTTGTGAGAAGCGCTGCAGCAAGAAACGCTCCTGTGGCCGACACAAGTGCAACGAGCTGTGTTGTGTTGTGAGTATTCAGTGACTCTGTATCGATGTTGTGCCATTTATATCGTCCAAACATCAGATAGAGTTAAACAAATAGATGTTGAAAAAGCTGAGATAAGGCTGCTTTTCTAATGTTGGCAAACTGCATTCTGCTTTTTTATTTCTTCCACTTATACATGTCTGGAGGTGATACTACACTTTTAGCATGCAACGCACATAAATATTAAAAAATGTTTTATAGTGAAGTCAAAGTTTTACAGTTAATGGAAACAGCAGTAAATGTTGGAGGTGGTATCACTGGTCTCTCTCTCTCCAGAGTGAGGAGCACAAGTGCTTCCTGATCTGCGGCTACAAGCTGAACTGTGGCCTCCACCGCTGCCAGGACCCTTGCCACCGTGGAAACTGTGAGCCCTGCTGGCAGACCAGTGAGTCCTGCAGTTGTTTTATCCAGTCCGACAGCTCTGTAATTATGAACCAAGTCTCAGAAGTATCATGTTGTTATTTTTCCTTTTTGTAACCTCTTCCTGTCATCATTTTGTTTCCTTTTGTGGCCTTACATTTGACACTGATGCCCCATCCTGTTGCCACACTGCTTATATCTTATGTGTGCTTCTGTTTGTAGGTTTTGACGAGCTGACGTGTCACTGTGGGCTCACTGTCTTGTACCCACCCATCGCCTGTGGCACAAAACCACCAGAGTGCAAAAACATATGTACAAGAAGACATGAGTGTGACCACCCGGGTGAGATAAAACTGTGTTAACACTGCATTTATAAATGGTCAAAGGGAATGTCCTCCTAACATTTATCTCTCATTTAGTGTTTCACAACTGCCACAGTGAAGAGAAGTGTCCACCTTGCACGTACCTCACCGAGAAATGGTGCATGGGAAAGCACGAGGTAACTTCCCCTGAGCTGCAAATTAGCATAACATGATTTTTATTCCTGTGATTTAAGTGACACTCTTTCCTTCTGGCCCACAGCAACGTAGCAACATACCATGTCACCTGCAAGACATTTCTTGCGGCCTGACGTGTAATAAAACACTACCGTGTGAAAACCACCGCTGCAGAAGGATCTGCCATCGAGGCGAGTGTTTGAAAGAGGCCAGATGCCAGCAGCCTTGCGTGCTGCCTCGTCCAGATTGCGGCCATCCGTGCCGCGCTCGCTGCCATGAAGGCAGCAGCTGTCCGCGCACCACCTGCATTGCCAAGGTACAACACACTGAGAGCAGCTGGAGATGTCTTCTACACAATCAGACACATGATCACCTTTAATAATAGTAATGAAGGAGTTAGATGGATGATTTAACTTGGATTAAATGAGCGCATAAACTTTCACCGCTGCAGGAACTCCGCACATGAGCGGCATCATACTTTCAGAAGGTAGCACTGTGTCCTTTTGCAGCAGACTGAAGTTGAGCTCTTCATATTTTTTTGTAGTAACACTGGAGTCTAATTCTTCATACTTGTCACAGGTGGAGGTGCATTGTGATTGTGGTCGAAGAAAGGAAACCGTGGTCTGCACAGAAGCGGCCAGTTCATATCAGAGGTCAGTCAAACCGTTTCTGTATTCAGCTGTTTGAATTGTTGATTATGAAGTGGTTGAAACATCTTTCAATCCCTGCACCCCAGGTATGCAGCCATCGCCATGGCCAGCAAACTGTCTGACATGCAGCTCGGCGACTCCATGGACCTCAGCCCGTTCCTCACGAAGAAGGAGATGAAGCAGACAAGGTAGACTGAGTAATGGAGGGAACTGATTTCCTGTTGAAAGCAACATAGAAGGGAAACACAAAATGATTGGAGAGGTTATTCTTTTCAAGTACGTTTGTACCATTAAGAGATGTTGCGAGGCCTGACATGATGGATGCAGTAATGTAATTTCGTTTAGGCATTAATATTTATATCAATTAATCATGGAGCTGGTTTAGATGGGTTACAGCAGCTAAAACAACCACTCAGAACTCAGAACCAGTTTTATCACTTTCATAGAACAAGTTTAAACAAATTAGGTATGACTCAGCATCCATTATAAAGATCTGACTTTATTCTAGCCTGTATGTTTGTCTTCTTCTCAGGCTCGAATGTGACCAAGAGTGTGCTACTCTTGAGAGAAACAGACGTTTGGCAGAGGCTTTACAGATCGACTCATCTTCTGACACCTTTCACATCCGCTCTACCTCTGTATACAGCAACAGCCTCAAAGACGATGCCAGGTCGGTCCTTTAACACTCTTCATTACTGAAAATTTGTAAATAGCACACGTTGAATAATATTATCTGTCCAGTTTGTCCAACTCTCTAAAAATAATAATAAATATAATAATAATAGTAGTAACTCCCAGTCTCTATTCCTTCTCTTTTCAGAAAAGACCTGAAATTTGTCACAGAGGTCGAAGAGGAGATGAAGAATCTTGTTCAGCTTGCAAATAAGGTGAGACAGTTCAATGAATTGATTTGTGTGTCTAGCATTGTGGTGCTCTCTCTGCTGGCTGTGTTGAGAACCGCAATTGGGCAACAAAAATGAAAAACTGATAATTACGTTTTAATAAGGGTGGTACAATATTGGGGAAAAATGACATTGCGAATGTTTCAGTTTCTGTGATACATTTTGCAATAGGAATTTTTACCAGGTGACTTAAAATATTTGGAAAGAACGAATCATTCTATAACTTTTTTGAAGCAAGTTTGACTCTAAAATGAAGAGGTGTCACATCTGACACATGAAATAGCTCCAATAAACCATAAGAACAATGAAATATACTCAGTCTTCAGTGAGATTATAAGCATTCAAGTGAGAAAAGCAATATTGGCATGTATGTGAGTGTGCACATATGAAAGACTCACCACACAGTCCAAGAGTTCATTCACTCGTAAAAAAAATAAAAACTCCATAACGGTTCATCTAGAGTCCAGGTCACCACAACAACAAGAAATACAACTCAACAATCCACTCAGGGTTTACCGCAAATCCCCACAAAACAGCTCCACCAAGGCAGGCAGCTCTGGAGAAACTCAGACTGAAGAATACACACACCAGATTCTTCTTCCTCCTGACACAGACTGTAAATACGAGGCTTATGTTTTACCCTGAGCTGACTACACGACGTGACCTTTACAATGATTTATGGTGAATGTATATCTGCCATATCTCTCCTCCACTTACCAAACAAAAACTAGTGGCTCTGAGACACTCATTGTCCACACAGACCCTGCATGATACTCACTGGCAAAAAGAACCTTAAATCAACAAATAATGTTCTAACGCACAGACTTCACTTAATGATCAATCATGGAAAATGAGAACCAGCAGATTTTCCTTTTGTATCAGGAAACAAAAAAGTTGTAGCACGAACCTTGACATCGTACATCCTGCCATGTGACTCCGATATAACGTGCAGCTCTAATTTTTATACTGAAGCGTTTTCCTGATTTTTGCATTCACATCACAGAAATGTCAGTCATGCTAAGTGATCTGTTATCCACTCATGTTATTGCAACATCAGTAATACCAGGTGGATGACGATACCTATATTGTCCTCAAGGAAATTCATCGCATGGATTTGCATGGACAGACTTAACATGATGCACAAACATACAGTAATAAGACACAAAAATATATCTAAGCAAAATTTGTGTCAACCTGCAGCATTAACCTGAGGGCAGCATTTCACATTTTCTGTTTAAAGAATGTGCTGCATTGCTTTTTATTTTTTATTTTTTTTAATAAGTTGTTACTGTTGAATACAATCCATGGAGCTCAGATGCATCTCAATGATGTTTTGTATTTTACTGTCACGGAGGAAAATTGTCAGCAAGACAATCGCTCACTACAGATGATGATTCGAACAATGACAGTTGTTTTCACAATAAAACCAGCACAGCTCCTGCATAAAATGCAGCCGTAGAGATTTCAAATCACAGTTGATTTAAGATCTATTACTGTTCCTCATATTCATACATTGCCTTTGTCATAGACACTTCAATATGCTGCTTAGAGTTAGCGTCGGATTAGAAAACAAAGTAAGGCCTTTTCCAATAGAGTAAACCACTTAACTGTGACATTAATGTGTGAATCTTAACCCAAATTTTACATCATCGATAAATCATTTTCTGACCAGTTGTTACACGTTCAGCTATTTTTGAATTCAGTCGAAACCTTCAGTGGACACACTAGATGGAACCGACTGTGGTTACTTGTAGGTTTCTCAGAGGACGGCGAAGCTTCTTTGGTAACAGTTTCTAAAACAAACTAAATTAGTAGTTACCTCATGGGGCCAGTTGGAAAAAGAGTCTCCATGTTCTTTTTTCAGTTTTGTTTGATCGGGAGTGAGGCTTTCAAGGTCAGTCTCGCCTTGGTTTCAAATGCAAAGGATTGTTAATCACCAGCAGAGTCTGTTTGGAACAAGGAATCATGGCAACAACGATTTTCTGCCTTAGAGTCTGCTAATGAAAGGTTTTATCTGCTCCCATTTTAAATGTACTGCTTACTGTGCTGCCTTTGCTAACTTCATTTTCTATTCTTGTGAGCCTGTGCTATGCCAAAACCAAGGTTATTAAATCTTATTTTCTATGCAATTTTTTTTTTTTTTTGCTTTTTAACTAGCATCTGGCAAAGAGAACAGACAAGTTTTATGCCAGTTCTTGTCCTCCTAGCCTCTCCATGTGTAATAAACAACTGTAGAATGCCTGGTCAAACCTGCTTAGACTGGAAAAGCCATTTATTTGTGGACCAGGCTGTGTGCAGTGGGGCATTTTCATTTTGAAAAAGGAAAGATCTTCCTTAAACAGTTGCCACAAAGTTAGTATTATGCTATAGTCTAAAATATAATTTAATACACCTGTATTCAGAATCTGTGTATGTAGTTTGGGGAAAAAGAGAAAAGGGTTGGATGCATTATTACAGATTAGATCTGTGGTGTTGTTCCCAATCTTTCTGGCTTGTCGCAACCCCTAAAAATGAAGCTAATGCTATTTGCCACTTGTTTCCAGTTCACTGAAATTATTACTTTTTGTTGCATCCATTGTTCCCAGTGGTGGGAACAATGGATGCTGGCCTAGCTGGCCCAGCTGGCCTCCCAGTTTATTAGAAAATGAATCGTCAATGAAATTACATGATGGAGAAATAACAGAACGAACTAAGAGCCACATTTCTAACACCTGCTTCTTTTATGTTATGTCTCATCAGCTCACCAACAAAGCTGATTTTTGCTTCTCAGTCTAAATGCCTGATGGGCCTGCTTTGCTGCTGTCTGCAGGGAAAACAACCAAAGAGGACCCACTGTTTCCCACCCATGAACAGAGAACACCGGAAGATCATCCACGATCTGGCAGAGGTCTACGGCGTGGAGAGCGTGAGCTATGACAGCGAGCCGAAGCGCAACGTGGTCATCACAGCCCAGAAGTAAGACTTTATTCAAACATGACTCGGTTTGCAAATACATGCAGTCTGGATGCCTTCGTGGCCCACGCATGTTTTATTGTGGATTTGAAGATTTGTTCTCCTTTTAAGGGGAAAATCTGTCTGTCCGAACTCAACCCTGACATCGCTGATAGAACGAGAGACGGCTGCGAGGGCTCCGCCTCCCATCGCTCATATCAAACAGCACAGCAGCAAGTAAGTCTTCTTCTGTGGTTAAACAGACTGCTCTGTAACTAGAGGGTCCTGACTATAGCCAGATGCCACAGAAGTGCCCTTGGTCATTACATCATGTGCTTTTTCCTTCTTGTTTTTATTAGAATTTACTGCCTGCTTATGGCTGCTTGTCCTCTTGTTTCTCCTCCCAGGGCGGCCAGTGGAAGCAGCTGGTCGAAGATGGTCAAAGAGGAGCCTGTAATAGATTACTTTGATGTCCAGGACTAAAATAAGGCCAAGAACAGGGCAACCCTCAGGATCTTCTCAGAAATACCGGTCTACATGTGCCAAAATCCCTGAATTACATTTTTCGTTTGTGATCGTCAAAGATCAATATGAAATCCCCAGGATTCATTTTAAAATAAAATTATCCTTGGGAAATATCTCTAACATGTGATTGCCTCCTGGGAACACACAGACGTGGTATGAATTTGGGGGGGGGGGCTGTGTTCCCCTTGGGTTTAGATATTTAACTTGATAAGCCTTGCACAGATGCTTAAGGTGGATGATTTTTGAAAGATGCTGATTGTTTTCTTTGCCTCCTTTATGTGCAACCAGTGAACCTAACGAAATAAAAAAGTGATTTTTCTTTTATGATTAGAATAGCTCATAACTCAGTGGAAGATGCTTCTTCAGGTTGAGCTCTGCTGTAAGATTTTTAAACTGTGTGCCAGAAACATTTTCAGCCGGAGGATACCTTTTGTTCTTTCTGCTGGTCTTGAGCCAAGGGTTCGGTAGTAAACCTCTGCAGCTCTGATTGAGTTTGTGGGTGGCTAGGAGTGAGCTGCACGACAGAAAGAAAGCTTTGTTTTAAACATAGCCATGATCAAAATGTTATGCTGTACTTTCTGAAAGCACAACCTTGAAAACCTTGCGCAGGTTTGATGTCGGTTTACTTTGTTTAAGGACACTTGAACAGAGAGGATATTGGTTTGTTCGATAGCTTTTAAATTGTTCTCAAGTTAAGGGATAGTTTCAGTCTCACCCCTGAAGTCTGAGAGGTTAAGAGGTTTCAGAAAGTCATATTTTAGTTTTCTGGTCTTAGACCATCCTGCACTGACTTGAGACTTCCAGATATGCAGTTTATATTCACATACACCATGAGCACACCCTTCTATTAAACCACTGGCTACAGTCCACTACTCCCATTTTTAGCTCTGCCTTTTCCATAAGCCTCATCCAAGAAAAAATATACCAAGAGCTCAAAACTCCTTAAATCCCTCATACTACACAGCATAAACATTTTTTTCAAATTTTACTGTGGTTAAAACATTTTTGCATGTGAATGTTTTCATAATACTTCATTCTCATATCTTATATCAGCATATTTCTGCAGCAGCCCTGCATAGACTCATAGCTTATTGTAATAATTGCATAAAATCCCAAATTTCATATTACCCTATTGATGCAACCATCTGATTAGGCACCTTTTCTTGATGAATCTGTTATAAGCCTTAATTGGAACAGATATGGGGTTGCCATGTTGTGGAGAAAAGTCCCTTTGGCTGCTATTTAACCTTTAAATATGTTAATCAAGTTTGCAGAACAAACAGCAAAACACATATTAGCTTAAGAAAAATAAAGCAATTTCAACATATAGCTAACTGGACAGCAAACTACCTCATCTGTATACCATGTTATAAGATTGAGAATAAATGCCCTTAAGAATTATTTTGGTCAGATCTTTTGCTGCCCTAGGCAGTTCTCACAATTTGGCAACCAACATTTACCTAATTAATGGCTTTTAACTGCTCTATAAAGTATTAGAATGTATTAAAAGGGTTATTGCTACAATTTGAAGCCTTTCTAAAGGATGCTTTATTTGCCTTCTTTTCATTCTGTGGTTTGTAAGCTTTTTTTTTTTCAGTTCATCACTGAGGCCTAACATCCAAAAAAGTCAGTTTTGTTCTTGCAAAAATTTACAACCTTTATTAAACAGAGAATAACCTCGCCAGTGTGTCTCCTTTTGTCAAATCTCCATCGGACAGCAAATATTTAAAAAAAAACAACTCAGGACGATAATTTGATGACACTCCCTGCCTCTGGTAATTTTTCAGTATATCGACTCTCCAGCAGAGACCGCGCCTGCGCTCCAGCTCCCTTCCGAACTAGGCTTCACCAATCCTGGCTCTTCCTCCATCCCCGGCTCGGCGTCTCACAGGCTAGTGCTAATAAGTCTCCTAGCTGTCCAGTAATGGGGAAGTGATAGGGAGACGCTGCTGTCTGAGAAGCCGTGAGGAAGTTGAGTGCAGTGAGGCTCCGCTCCGCGCCGCGCCTGGACCGGACATCTCCACAGACACACATCCTACAGTTGCTGTTGTTGAGTAGCCTAAAAAAGCGCATAGTGATGGAGAGAAAGGTATGGATGCTTCTGCTACCTTGTGATACATTAGCACGTTTGTTTTATTCCTCATCACTTTGCCACGCAGAGCCGCTCAGGATCCGCATCCACCATTAAAACTATTGTTTTCTATATTTTATCCTGTCGGCACGTTGTCAGCCGGATTAGTGCGCACCGTAGTTTTTTTTCCGTCTAGCTGTAATTTATTGTGCAAATAAAAAATAAAAAAAACTGCCAGGATTCATGTCTACCTCGTGGTGTATTCAGGCTTTTTCCAAGGCGCATGGTGCACCGTGTACAGGAGAATACTGAGCAGGGAGTGGGATGTGGTTGGGAATATTTAAGGGGACTGTAGGCTACAGTAGCTCTGTCTGCATCACACTGTATAGTTGCAGCACCTCACCCCTCCACCTCCCACCCCTCCCCGTTTTCCAGCCGACGCAGACACCAGCGCGGCTTGTTAACCTTGACTCGAGTGGGAAACAGACACTTGAGGAGTGATACGCGGGGATGCACCGTGAGACCCTGCCGAGAGCGCGGACGGTCCTCTTACCTCTTTACGCATGCCATTATTTGTGTCGCCGTCACCCCTTCCTTCCCCTCTCCTCCTGCTCCACTCCCTCCCCCCCCCCCGCTTTGATTCAGGGCGCACGCAGTCATCATGGTGCTTCATGTTAACACCCCACAAGTCTGCGCGTGTGTTTTGGATCTTGCAGGAAAAGTTTCAGTTCCCCAGTGTTAACGTGCTGACATACTGTGGGTAACACACACACACAGCAGCAGCAGAGGAATTTTGGGTGTACAGTGGAAGCCAGTCCTAGTTTTGCTGATCCAAAGGAAAATCTAATTCCAACTGCAACATAATCGCTTCTGCTAGAATTAAACCTGCTTTTGACTGTTTAGAGAGCCGCTAAGTCTGCTTAGAGAAGCTGCTTTAAACTCTATTAAAGGAATAGTTTGACATTTTTACTTAGGAGAGATAGATGAGATTATTGAGACCTCTCATGTCTCTAAATTATGTATGAAGCCACACAGCGAGCAGCCAGCAAGCCTAGTTTAGAATAAAAAGTGGGAATAGCTAGTCTAAGTTCTGGTTAACACTTCTTTAATTTGTACAGTATGAAAAATAAAAGAATGTGAAAAACATATGTTCCTATTATGTGTTAATGACGTCATGACCCACGCTGTCTCTCACAGTGGAAGGCCAAAGCCAACAAGGGCAGATAATGACGGGTCATCTGTGGATGACGTGTTCCTCTAAACATTGTACAACAAATGCATCAATATCTGATATGTCTTCCGTTTCTTCGGTGAGCCAAGAGTAACTTTAACAAAAAATTTATTTCTATCTACCCCGGGTCAGTTTACCCATCAGTCTATGTGAGCATTTAAAATCTTTAAAGGCCCATTAATATGTTAAAAGTAGACACGATTGACAAATCGATTGACAAATCGATTGACAAAGATGGACAAAGAATCAGCATTTTGTTTGTTGATAGCGAAAAATGGGAGACAAAAAGAGCCCCTCAAACCTCTGGTGTATCTTCATAAAACAAGCTTACTGTGCCCACTGTAGATGTATGGCGATGTATGATTTTTTAATATTTAAATGAAATGTGTTGAAATAGATTTTGATACATATTTATGATATAATACACCGCAAAAAAAAAATTTGAGATCTATATTGGATTGGATTGATTCAACATATATTTCTGAAATAATTCCGAAAAGTATGAGTGATCGCCAAGTTTTATGGAGATAATGTGTGATTCTCTGATAGAATGAGCTCCACAGTCATGAGCCACATTGCCATCCAATCATTTCTGTTGATGCCTTGAAGCCACGTTTATTCGTTGTTCACGGTTTTTCAGTATCCAGTAGAATTTAAGCCCAGATCCTGACTTGAAGCGATTGACACACCCAACAACAACAACAACACAGGATAGAAACCATAGTTCTTGAATTTCTGTCATCAATTCAAATAGTAATGCAGACCGTTGGTCAAGTATGACTTGTTTGCTGTCTCACTGCTGAGAATAAGACAAACGTTATTTAACTTTCACTTAATCGATTGCGACGAGGTGCTGCTGCTGTTGCCTCAGGGTTGAGGTGAGGTAACACACCCGCTGATTTGTACACCATATAGGCGAAGGTGGTCAGTCGTGTTTAGCTGTGCATCCTCCCTTGCATTCTTTGGCACAGCTGTTGCACTGACCTCACCGTGGCAGTTCCTATGAAGACAGCCAAACAAGAGGAAGAGCTAGCCTGGCTGGGGACATTGACCAAAAATTAATTCAGCGGCTGGCTCACAATCCCGTGTAGAACCACAAGAGTCGGAGGAGGTTATGTGATCACCCATGTTTGTTTATTTCTGTTTGTTTGTCCGCAAGATGTCTTAAAAAGTCGTTGACAGATTTTGATGACATTTTGTGTAGGGGTGGACCTTTGGGCAAAGCAGAGTATGTTAAGATTTGAGGCGGATGCTGATACGGATGCAGATTCCAGATTTGTGACATCAGATTAATCAAACTAAAAATACCCAGGCATGGACAAATCATGACGTTCCAACAGTATGCATAAGATCCAGATCCACGCCCTAATCCAGACCTTGGAGATTGAAATATATATTTGAAGGGGCCAGTATGCATTGGGCCACAGCTTGGTAACAGTGTACATGCTAAATGTGTTTCCACTGAACTCTTTGCCTCTTTTAATGTTGTGTTTTTCCATGTTTCAGCCTCTCTCTGTCTCTCTCCATCTTTACTGCTCTGGTTTCATGTCCACAGCTTTTTGGTGATGGAGGACTTGGTGACTCAGCTGCTTGCTGTCTTAAAAGAGCACCATCATGCTGTCCAGTATAACGCTCTATATGAAAAAAAAAACTCATGCATTTCAGTCAACAAACAGTATTGCATAGCCAGTTTTCCATAGATTTAGTCCCTCAGAAGTCATTCCATTCATTTTGCCTGTGTGAAAAGGCTTTTTTCACCGGATAGGATATGCATTAAATTTCTATACAATTCCATAGAATACCTCTTCTGCTTTTTTCCCCCTTGCTGTTCAGCGTTTTCTTTATCAAAGCCTGTATCTGCCGCTTTTAAAGCTGGTCTGCACTTGAGTTTTAAAATGATGGCATGAATACTGAGATTAATTGGTCGATTCTGATTACAGGTGTGCTCTCTGTGCACAAATAAGACAAAAGAAATAGCTCATTTTCAAACCTCAGTCTTCCCTGACCCAGCTGCTGGCACAGATATTCCCCCAGTGTAAAGAAAAGGGGAGCAGGTCCATTAGTATGCAAGGTGCCGTCACAGCTCCAGAGGTCTGATAGAGGATCAGTTCCTTTTACAGTCCGCTGAATGCTTGACCTGGCTTTTTATGGGAAACTGCACAGGAACCCCCCCCCCCTCGCTCCCCTCACACACACACACACACACACACACACACACACACACACACACACACACACACACACATATTTACACCCCAGTCACTCTGTTAAGTCATGTTTGAAATTTAGTTTGGGAGACTCATCAAGGTCGATCAGTGTTTCACTGAGCGTACGCTTTCAGCTGCGTAGTTTTTGTGAAGATTTATTTTTTTGCACCGTCTCTACAGTAAATGAGAAGTGAGATTGACTGAAAGCTCTACACGTTTGGCTCCCTCTATAGCAGGTCACCCAATTAAGCGTTCCCTGGCTTTGGGTTTCGTGTTATTTGCAGGGATAAATGGACAATGGAGCACTTCCTTTATTCTTTTTTTTGGGGGCCGGGGAGGAATGTGCTTGCTCAACGGCGGAAACAAATGAGCTTACAGGAAAGCATTGCACATGCTTTTAGAGCTAAAACGTTTATCAATTAGATGGATTGTTGATTGTGAGTAAATTTATCACCATAGTTTCTGTAATCAAGCAATCTTTGTCTTATTTTTTAGGCAAAAAAATGCCAAATAATTGGTAGTTCCAGCCTCTGAAGTGTGAAGATTTGCTGCTTTTCTTTATTTTCTGTGTTATTTAATTAAATATATTTCAATTTTGGACAGTGTGTTGGACGAAACACGTAGTCTGAGGTCATGTTAGTCTCATTTGGTATCATTTCTTACCACTGCCGTTATATCTCAATACTGATGCAATGCAGCATTTAACCAGACAGAAAAATAATATATGCATGCTGAGCAGCATATAGAGGTGCAGCGCTGGCATATTTTAAACACACATGCGGCACACTTATACACACATGCAGCACACTTAGTATATATAGCATAGAATTAATGGTTTTAAGTTAAGCTCCTTAGCCTAATTAAGACGTTGCCCTCCATGTCTACCAACAGATTATGACAGTGTTTTGAATCACTGTTATCTATATCTCTCCCATTCATAATGTAGATTTACTCGTTTAATGAGATTTTGCTCGGCTCAGAGATGAATTGTCTGAGTCTGGATGGAGCTACAGTTCACAGAGCGGCTGGTTGACCCATTTAGATTTTAACACTCAATACTGCACCATGCCCTGTTAGCCAGATTCAGTATAGCTCAATATACAGTAATACAGCCGGTACAAATAAACGGACCGTCCTTTAGCAAAATTTTTAAATAATTTATGGAAATAACATCATTTGTGTACATATAGGTATGTATATACATATGTACAAAACATACTTAACTTGCTTCCCAAACCATGATCTTTTCCTGAACTTAACCAATTATTGGTTATTTTGTTACCTAAACTTAACCCAAGTTTTACTTTGAAAAGCTACGGTAATGCATATTTATATCGTTAACTTGACTGCAGAATGACGATGTATACTTTTCACGCCTCGGCGTGGCCAAACATGACGGTGATACTGGGGATTGGTGTGTCTATTACACATGAGGCCGGGTTGGTATGGAACAATTTGAAAAATATTTTTTAAACATTCTTATTTCATGTCTCGTCTCTTAATCCATAATTAAATCGTAGCCAGAAACACGGATTAATTGAAATTATTAACTTGGGTTTTGGTGCTGCTATGAATATATTATTTAGAATTATTTATTTAAAATGAGATATGTATAATTTATCTTTTTTGTTTTTTTAGTTCCAATATAAATCTATGGGTGTGGTCTCTTGGTAGATTTGCTGAAGTTTGTCCAATCAGAAGAAAGTGGGCTTTTAAGGAGGCGGGTCTTAAATAGACAGGAGCTAAACCAGCTTGTTTTAGGCAGAGGATGAACTGAGGAGCTGCAGGCCAGGAAAAATAAATAAGTAATTTTTTAACCATGAATAATGCAGAGACCCTGAACTAAGATGCATTACTGTAAATGAGCATAGCAGATCCCCTTTAAATGCTTTAATGAATTAGTTCATTAATGACTCAGGTGTAATGATAATACATGAGAAGCACACACTGGGGCTGATAAAGCAGCTTGTGTCGTCGTTGACGACTATCTCGGATTGCTTTTTGGATGGTGTCTCGTGATCCTGAGGCAGAGGATCTATTTTCGCATTAAACATGTATTCATTTCATTCATTCCTTGGCCGATCACATGTGCATAGATGGAAGCAGTGGAGTTTGAAGTCTAGCTCTCCGGCTCCTCTGAATCTGATTTTTCTATCTCACATTTGGAGTCGTGTGATACGGCCTTGCACATACCAATCCTGCCCCCGTTCTGTCGCCTCTCTCTCCCATCCTGCATGGGCAGAGTGGTGCCGAAAGATCCAGGTTTAACACTTGGATGCGGAGAAGGAGAGCAAAGAGACAGGAGGATGGAGGGAGTTCTTAGCGGAGGGATAGTTCTGCCACGTTTGTTTTTCATCTCATGGATTTTGACATGGTAGTTGAGTCAGGTTTATTCATGGAGAGTGACTGTTTTTCACTGTCTATTTGTGTCAAAGTTGACCCTGGTGAAGGCAGTGCTGACTAACGCAGCCCACTGCAGCCTTTTCTGTCTCAAAAGAGGGATGGAGATTGGGGATTTCTTTTGACTTTCACATTTTAAGCCCTGGAACAGCTCCTCATTCTGTTCACCAGCTGCTGCTCCAGTTTCCAAGCCACTGCAGTCAGCGTTGCTCTCACCAGATTGGTTGTTAGTTTTGGGTGCAAGGCAGATTATTCCGTTGTCATGGTTACAGCAAACAGGAAATGCCCCGAAGCAGGTAATGCCTCAGGCCTTGTTCTGGCGTCACATCGTTGCTCGCTGGGGGAAATTCTGCTCATTACTGTTGCTCCGTCTTTCCATCTGCTCCCACAATGCCTCCTTTTTTTTTTTTCAGGGCGATGGGAGCAGCCAAGGAGCTGAACCATAAACGCTGTTTGGGTAAAGATGCTTTGTCCCAAAACAAGCCCTGAAATCCAAGATCAACATTAAACTTCTTATCTATGGCACCACAGGTTAGGAGCTTAACATAGCGCCGCCGCTTTGTGTGACCTCATTCGCCTATTTCCTCTCAGCATTTCGTACTAAATCACTTTGATCACAAAATATCAGCAGATGCCCATTTATTTTCTGCCACCACAGGAGATTTCTTTCCTCTTCATTACACATGCCGAGCTGCATGAGATTGGTTCTGAAATGCACTTCTCCACTCTTTAATCCCCTTCTATGAAGGTGCAGGCCTGCGTGCTTTTGTGCATTCCTATTCATGGTGGCTGACAGCCATTGGGTAGCTTGTGGAGAGCTCTGGCCTTTAAGCAGCTTGAGCTGGGTTTTGTGTGCAGCTCTTAAACTGAAGAAAGAGAAAAATGGAGCGGTCCAGCAGTGGGAGGGAATTTGCTCTGTACCCTCAGTGCGGTCCATATTCCCTTTAGTGCACCCCATCTGTCTGCGACAATAATGTTGACGAGGGCAGGTTCCTGGTTTCTGGTATGGGAACGTTGCTACTGGGACCTGTGTGTTGTACATCAGCATGGTAGAATTTGTCACGCAAAAAGAGGGCAAATCATAATCTTAAGGATTTCTCTTCCTTCCTTTATTTCTGCTCAGCCCAGTAAACTTTATACTTCATTCATTCATTCATTTTAGAAAGGATTAAAGAACAATTTAACTACAATGATCCAATTTCATTGATTTACAGGTTTTTTTTCTTTTTGGCTTTGATACCGTAATACCTGAAAACTAATTTCCTTTTTAATATATTAACTCTAATGTTTGTGTCAAAGTTGGAATAGTTTAGGTTATTTTACGGTATATTTTTTGTTTCTTTTTTTCCCCCCGTGGTTGAAAGTGGGTGGGACTTGGAAAAAGGTGATGTCACATACTTCCATGCACCAATCAGACTTCAGCTAAATTTGAGGCGAAGCAGTTGGGATGTTTGCTCATGCTAGTAAAATCTGATCAAACCACATCCACGCACAGAAAGATGATTGTATGCATTTAGCTCAATAAATAAAATCCAACATTGCTTTTTCTAAGTTTAAATTTTTGACCATAGATTTTAAATGTCACAGAGAAAATTTTACTTTGTAAGACTAGAATTCAGGTGTTGTCTACCTGTGACCTCACATCACAACAAAATAATTAGTATTTCCGTAATTCATTAATCTTTCAGTTGCTTTGACAAGAAAAAACCCCTAGAATGTTATTTCTGTATTTTCAGCTGTTTTATTTTACGATAAACTGAACATCTTTGGTCTTTGGACTGTTAGACAGCCCCTTAATGTGAGCTCTTTGTCTCCCTCTTGTGGCCAAACGAGGAAGTGAATAATTAAAAAAGAAAAAAGATGTTTAGAAATTTTAAGACAGAGATTAGAGTAAAAGAGTGCTCAGCATTTTTATTTCTGATGCTTTACGTTCAGCCATTTGTGCAACCAGAGCTTGAACCTGGATCCCTCCCTCCATTCATACAGTCACCCCCCATCCCCCATCCCCCCCTGCCTGGCTGCTCCCTCTGTTGGCCATAAATAATACTACTGCTGCTCCCTTACCCCCTGTTAGCCCCCTCTACCCCCTGTCTGCTACACACTGGAGTATTACCATTTGGTGAGACCGACTGGCTTTGGTGAGGGAGACGGTGGGGCTCTGGCAGGGAGTACTCCTGCGCTCAAGGCTCCTTTTTGCATCGACCGAGCGGCTGGATCTCTTTGTTATCGTTGAACCCACATGCCGTTGCTGGAGTAACGGGAGATTGGCACAATCTCGAAATCTGCATGTATAAACATGCCAGATTGAGCTTTTGACCTCGCATCAAATTGAGACATGCGTGCAACATGTCTGAATTATACATGTGTCATGTGTTATGTAATACATGGTTAGTCTAATGCATGGCGTCACCATGGACTGACATTGTTGTAGTATTTTACTGCAGGGATGACGTTGATGGACCGATGCTGCAATGGGAAATTTAGCAGTAGAGTTTTGGGTTCTATATGTTCCTCAGATCCTTCCAGAGAAAATTATAATAGCAGTACACTCATTTTAACAGCAGGTGTCGCCACCAAGCAACACATGGGATGGCCTGCTGTATGCCGATCAATAAGTAGATTCCAATAATCAGGGGTGTGAAGGGCATAGATTTTGATCTCCTCCTGGTGCTCTTTTCTGTCAGTAATGGTGTGTTTATGTCACATTTATTGCATAATATGCACATGTCAAAACATCTTGGGTTATTTTAGGCGTCTCCGAGGGACGATGCACCCTCCAGAAGGTCCTGACCTCTGGCCTGGCGGTCACAGACCCACTAACCAGCTGTCCACACAATAACGGCTGCTTTCCTCTCACAAATGGAGCAACGCCGCCTTTTTATACTCCTCCTGCCATTTTTGAGGAGCAATCTTTGGCAGTATGTCACGATAATTAAATTGTGCATCAAAACTTTCCTTAAACTCCTAAAACTGCTGTGGGTAATTTCCTTTCTGCTCTGACACCTGGTCCCACACTTTTCTGACGTCTTCACACTGGCAGAGCTGAGGAAGAGGAAACAATAACGGTGACATTTTGCCGTTGTGTGTCACAAGCCGAGCCTCCTTTCCACCCGGCGCCACTTCATCTCCTTTTGTCATTCAAATAAGCTCATGAATTTTTTACTCCCGTGATCTGACGGTTGGAAGAAGGCAGGGGGAGAAAGAGGGCGACATGAAAGAGTCACATCCTTCAACGATGCCTGGTTGTCGTCAGACCTGTGTAGCCTCGGCCAGACTCAGGCGTGTGTATTAGTGTGGGATAGCATGTCACATGCTAAAAAAAACACAAAAAAAACACAACATCCGTGCAGAAAACAGTGCCTCAAGTCTTCTGGACATCCTTCTGTCCCTCAGGGGATGGGGATGTTTTTCACTCTTTTTAGGAGGCTTTCAGTTTTCTGCATTTTTAAGGAGGAAAGCTTGAAGAAAAGCAGCCTGCAAGAAACTGATTTCATGAATCAAGCAACACAGTCACCTCGCTGTGCAGACCACGGCCTGAATGTTGCCTCTTCGCCGACTAGTGGGTGAAAGGTAAAGCTAATGAGGGGAGAGGAGGAAATACTCCTAACCTATGAATGCACTCAGACGGAGGCCAGCGCAGAAACACAGGAAATGAAGGTGCTCTTGGCGTCGCCTTCTCCTTTCATGAAGTGGCTTTAGATCCCATTATTAATACCCTGACTTGAGTGCTTTCAAGTGAGAAAACTGCACCACCCTCCTCCTACTCATCATCACCACGTCATAACCCAGTCATACATGGCAGTGGACTGTATCTATGAACATGTGTTGATGCTATGCAGCTTGGCCCCTTTAAGAGTCCTTTTTTTATTTTTATTTTGAGAATGAGCCAGGACCCAGAGCTCTGTGTGTGCTCACTGCTGACCGTGGCCTCTGGGTTGGTCACCAGAGGAATGGCTCACTGACTCCAACCTCCCCAGCCCCCGTTTAGGCCAAGCGGCAGCCTTGCCGCGCTGCCTGCCCTTATCTACCAATGGAATGCAACAGCTGTGCGGGGGAGCATCAGGGTGGGCTGGCTGAAACCCCCCTGCTAGACCCCTGCAAAGCTCTCCTCCCCACCACCCCTACCTCCAAGCGACGTGCTGGGCTCCTGAAAGGCAGCTCAACTAAAAAGTGAGCTAGACACACAGTGAGAGACTCGACAGTGCTGCTGCACATTCAAAATAGAGTCAGAGGGAGGGAAGAGAGAGAGAGAGAGAGAGAGAGAGAGAGAAGGAGAGAGAAGGAGAGTCAGGGACAGGCAGTGCTGAAAAGGAGAGCACAAAGAGAAGGAAAGTGGAGCAGGGGAGGGGAACAGGAGGCTGGGTGAAGGGAGAGGGAAAGACAAAAGAAGGAGAGGGGAGACATAGCAGGGTGAACGGAGGGGACTGAGCAAATGGCTACGGAGGAGACGGCGGGGGGAGCCAGGAAAGCCACCAAGAGCAAACTGTTTGAGTTCCTGGTCCATGGAGTGGTGAGTGGCACTGTCTGTCATTCCTGTGAAGGGAGCTGGGCTCTGGCATGCATCTGTATGTGTGTGTGTATGTGTGTGTGTGTGTGTGTGTGTGTGTGTGTGTGTATGTGTGTGCGTGTGTGTGTGTGTGTGTGTGCGTGTGTGTGCGTGTGTGTGTGTGTGTGTGCATGAGGCGGCGCAGCAGCGGCAGCAGCAGTCTGTGTGTGAGAGATAGCTGGGTAAAGCTGGCCATGTGAAGGTTATTTCCAGCCCCAGCCCCCCTGGATCCCCAGCCTGGTAGGAGATGGCTGGAGAGAAGGAGGAATTGGAGCAGCGTGGATGGATGGATGGAGCTGAGCAGAAGGAGGGATGAGGAGCGGAGGATTTCTAAGACGAAAAAAAAAAAAAAAAAAGGATAATTGTAGAAATAGAAGCTAAGCAGCAGCAGGAAAAAGCAGCCAGCTCCCTGTTTGGCTAGCAGAGGAGCTTCTCTGGAAGTCACAGACAGGAGGAGGAGGTGGGGTTGGGGGGTGGGGGGGGGATGATGATGATGATGATGAGTCCACTCACAACAACACAGTCAGCGTAACCTTCCAGGCAGCGTGTTGGTGGAGGGATTTGAACCTGTAAGGTCACAAGGCAAACAGACGTAGTAGCGTAGACGGAGCCAAGGCTGGCGGACAATCCTGGAAATCATGCAGAACAATCAGCTCATTCATGTGAAGCGAGCGTGAAATGTCAAGTCAAGTGTTGCTCATGGTTAGAGGTTAGGCATCTGTTAGCATAAGCATCATACTTCACATTAATAACAGAACATGCAGTGGTTTGTTTTGGTCATGAACGGCATGAATCACAGGGTTTTTGACACTTTCCTGTTGAAACTCTGACATTGACTTAAATGTGTTAATGAACTAGTGATTTATGGCAGTGATTTTGGGTTTTTTTTTGCTTGGGATTTCTTAAAACGACGTGACCTTATCCATGAGGTCAAGTGAAGAGTGATTTTATTTTTCCCTTTAGAGATTGCTTAATTAGGGCTGCAGCCAACAATCGCAAATTATTTCTGTGAAAGCAGTGTCGAAAGAAGTCTGAATAATACCCGTTGTGGCTTTTCAAAGCTCAAGGTGACATCCTCAAATGTTTAATTCTGTCCAAGTTTTAATGAATGTTAGCTTCCTTTGATACATAAAGACAGATATTCAAACTGGAGACGCTGGAGACAGTGTAACATTTTTAATTACCACTTTTGCCGCGAGACACTTAGTTATCAAAATGTAGATTGATGCTAAGCTAACCAGCTTATCCTTTCAGCTGTGATATTTTTGAAGTATTTTTGCACCATTATTAGAGAATCATCAGTGGGTAGATGACTGAATATGAGAGGAAAGAGAGTTGGGAAGCAAGAATTCTCAGCAGCTTGAACCCTTTGGCTAATAAGATGATTTACTCCTAATAGAAGATCAAATCTTATAGAAAAGTCCAATAAAATGATCATACTTGCATGCAGCAGAATTATTTTGTACTGTCTTTACCCCGTTAATATTTTGATGGTGATTCATCTCGTATTGGTTGAAAAGTAATACTTTGTCATAAATCTCCAAGTTATCCTGGAGGTACCTTGAACTCAATGTCATCCTGAAAACCTGGAATCACCTCCTAATCCTCAAGTACACCGAGAAGGTCAAAAAGACTTTCTGATATTTGTTACATTAAAGGATGATTTTCCATTCTCGGATTGTTTCGCTGGAATACATTCATGTATATATATATTTTTTTTTTTTTTTTAAGACAGAGATGACAGGAGAATCGGGCGCCGGATAGAGAACAAGCAGTCTCCAGCCAGGGATGCTGCAGTTCATGGTCGATGCTAGGGTTCCTCTTTCAATCATTTTCCGAAGAAGTAGAAGTACACAGACCCTCTGTGTGGTCCCTGCTTTGAAAGTATAGCCTCTAGAGCTCAAATCAGAACATTAATAATCAATTATTCTGATACCCGATGAGTCTTTTTTTTAAACCAAAAATGCCACCCTTGTTCTGCTGTTAAAATATTTCTCAACAATTTTTGTCCTAAGTGTTATTTCTATTGTTGATAGAGATGCAGATAGTTTAGGGTATATACTAATCAGACTGTACCAGAGACTGAGTGATGGGACTGGTAACTGCTGGAATAACAATTATGTCGAGGATTGCTGGGCCTTGAACGCTCTTGTTTCTTCTTCTTCAGCTGTCATAAATGTACCATTCTGGAAGTGATTTTAACTTTCCGCCGGACTGAACCTCACCTTTGCACAGATGCTGAAACTTGGCATCGCTTCCCTCGCCCGCAAGTACGCTGGGGAAGGTCAGAAAGACTCCCTGTCATTTGTTTATTGAATCTTTTTACGTCTTAAGATCACAGAAGTCGCTCCAGTGAGTTGTGATGTAGGGCGGTAAGGTGGTCTGTTTTAATCAGTGCTGATGTTGGGCGTACTGACACCGGGTAGATTTATACACTGAAACAAGATGAGGTATTGTCTCTTTGACAGGAGCGGTCATTACAGGGGCTGAAGCCCTGTACACACAGACAGACGTTAGGAAACAATGGACCAGGTGATTGATGAGCCAGATGACTGTGTCCTCTCAGCAGACCAATTAACCTTGATGAGGATCTAGCTGCTCCAAGCCAAATATTTCCCTCTGATTATTTTCTCTCATGCCTGCCTCTTCCGTCTCCCTCTCCTCCCTTTCCTCTTTCTTCCCCCCCCCCACATTTTAAGATGGAAAAGTCTTGTTATAATAGTTACGACAGGTTCCTCACTGTGTACTGCAGAAGAGAGAAATATTTATACTATGGGATATGGGGGTGATTCAACAGTCTGTTTTGCCTGTGGCGATGGATGAAGTTTACTTTCCCCTCATGGGCGAATGAAGAGAAGAAGGCATGCACAGATGCATAAGTGCACACAAGAGTATACAAATACATTATGTGCAAGCATTGTTGTGGTTTCAGAAGGTCATAGTGTTCCTGCCTCCCATCAGCAGCGTGTGTGCTGTGGGGGAGAGCGTTTGGCCGAGGTCTGGGACTGATGGGTGGGCTGAAGGCCTGGCTCAGGTCGCTCGCTTTCTCATTATCTGCCTTACCTTCCTCCCCCCCCTGCCGTGTTACTTCTCTGGCTGGCGTGTGAGTGTGGAGGTCAGCGAGGTCCGCAGCGATGAGAAAAGCCTTCCAGCCCTCTGCGTGGGAAATCCCAACAAACCAAAACATAATGCGACGCACAGCAACGTTGTCATCTGCAAATGTTTTGCGTGTGTGTTTATGTGAGGTCAGATTGATGGGATCTTTGGACATATGCTTCACATTTACTCTCAAATCAAGATTGTCATTACAACTTGGCATACGTGCTTAAAGGGTTCCTTCACTCAGAGTTTATTCCCAGTTACCTTTGGTGGTATCTATCCATGCAGATAGTTTGGGTTTTATTCGCCCAGATCTTGAGGTATTACAGTTTTCTCCTGCCACACCAGTATGATAGAGATCATCACCGGTGCTCACAGCGTAGAAAATTGATATTTAAAAGATTAAAAAGCAGCCATGATAAGACAAGAAATAGTAGCTATGAAAACTGTGATCTTTGGAAAGACAAGATGATGTGAACACCATAACCAATGAAACCCATCATCCTTTATTTGATAGTAAGGGTCAGTAATATGGTTGAAATCCTCAGAATTAAATAGAAATAAACAGACCATGTAATGTAATGTTGTTTTATACCTACTGATATATTTCTGTAGGTTTGGCTAATCCTGTGAATGAAATTAATAAATACAGGCACATCATCTGCATAAAAACATAACTTTTTCCATCAAGCAGTGCTGCTCATTGATTTTCAAGACTGGGCTATATGGTTATCATCAGTATTATGATATTGATAACACATACTATATGTTTTATATTAATATCAGCAAAATCACATATAAAATTGATGAAAAAGTATGATATTTATGTTCAAACCTGTTCCACATACTATTAAGATATTCATTACAAGGCTCCAGAGCTTATGGCAGCATTTTCAAATGACTTCTTTTTTTCTTTTTTTTTGTCTGTCAAACAAGAGCTGTAATAACTCATGTTATTAGTTTTTAAACACAACTGACAACAAAAGTTTGTAAAATAACAATATGACCACTGAATGTCAATGAATACATTATCACCATAATTACAGTGATATGCTTAAAATGTGAGAGCATTATTTGATCACAGTGGTTAATTACACTGGTAATTGTAATTTAGTTATTTGAAATATAGGATTAATTTCTTCTCTGATAGATAACTGAGTATCTTATAAAACAAGTACAACTACTTTTAATTTGGGTCTTTGGTATACTTAATATACTAAATGATAAATCGACTTGTCTCAACTTGAAGCCCTAAAAACTTCATGCCCCATTCATGCAGCCTCATCTTCACATTTAGGCCGTCCATGGTTCAACCCACACATTCATATGTTTAGTACAGTGTGGGTTAAGTTTGGCCTCTTCAAATCCCTCCAAAGATGCCAGCACACTTCTCAGATATCCATCCACATGGCAGATTCGATTGCTGGCTGGCTGGCTGAGCTTCGGGCAAAGTGTTGGAGCCAGTTCAGCAGGTCAGATTATACCGCTCAATATGTGTGTGTGTGTGTGTGGAGTTAGGAGAAATTCATCTTATCCGGCTATCGTTCTTGGTGCATGTTATCTGAATGTTATCTGAAAGACTTTCCAGACGATTGTAATGTAAGTCTTGTCTGATGACTATTTGGGAGTTATAAGTCCAGCTTAGGTGGGAAGTCTCCCAACGTTGGAGCAGGCGGCTGCCACCACATGTTGTCTTATCCTCTCCTGTTTGGTTACCCTTCTCAGTTGCCCCAACATACCCTCCCCCTCAACAACCAAACTCCCTGCTAGAGTGACAGCAGCGCCTGCTCGGGCGTCTTATCGCACCACCTCTGCTCGGTCACCATTTCAAAGGGCACATAATACAGCAGTCTAATGCTGTCATACTCTGTTTTGAGTTATTACATTCATTTACATTGCAGTCAACAGCGCTGTTATTGTGCCCTCCGTGCTGTTCGTTGCCTTCTTCTGTGTTTGTTTTCAGAGGGACGGCTACATGTGTTTGTGGACAGTCTAAAGATCAGACCTGATGTGTGTATATGTGTGCAGAAATGCACTCCTGGAGGTGACAAACAGTGTGAAATGTTGGGAAATAAACATGAGCATATGAGAGGTTATGAAACCCCTGATTCGTATCCTTCAGCTGTCCTTGTCTCTCCAGCATTAGCCGCTCTGTAACAAAAAAGTAGCAGACACTTTCTGTGGCAGTTTGAAAGAGACATTTTTTCTTTTTGTGAGGTGTTTATTGACTATTGTGTCTGCTAAACAACGAGGTCTGGATGTTCTTTTGTGTAACCCAGGCAGAGGGAGGATCTTTTATTAATTAAAACGTCTAATGTAACATGTTATCTGTCATTTTTTGTAACGAGTGTTTAATCATCGCTTTAATCACTTTGTAATGAGTGTTTTCTGTAAATGCATTGCGATGACAGGGGGTGCATGTATATTATTTTTCTTTCTTAATTCCTCTGCACAAAGTAATAAAAAAAAAAATAGAACGTTTGATTTATCTTTCGGTTTTAATTTTGCAGGATTTGGGGTTTTGTCCCCAAGCTTATACAAAATCAAGATTTCAGTCCAACTTTAACATCACCTGGAATATTAAAGGTATCAGAGTAAGGCTTCGGTGTTCTGATGCATTTGTAGTGAAATAGTACCATTTAAGCACAAGTTTAAATCAAGTCCTTCAAGTTTGATTGGATTGTGAGGAAAGTATGCAAGGCTTAGTGAACGTAGCGTGATATGGAGCTGTGGGGAGATGGAGCTGTTGGACTGTTCACCTCCACCCACACCTCCCTTAACTGTGTTTTTATATCAAGAGGAGGATGATAAGGATTAAAATAATAAATTAGACTTTAACCACATTCTTTGGAAATGCAATCTTTTTTGCAGACCTCTTTTTATGAGAACTACTCACAAGTAGTCAAGTGCAGTTTTATAGGATAGAGGCAGTTAGCTTGTCATTAAAAATCATTATTCAATTGAATTGATTTATGTAATGATAGTTCAAAACAAATCTTAAAAGCGAATTCCTGTAAGAGAGTACTGAAGAATTTTGGCAAATGTATTTTTTTTACAACATATTTAGTAATAATAATCCAGTAACATAATAAATGAGATCATCTCCTGCATAGCAAATGATTTTAATACTTAAAGTATATGTTGCTGCTTATACTTCAGGACTTTTAGGGGGACACTACTTGTACTTAAGTAAAGGAATATTTCTCTCACCATTCATGCATTTTGTTGGTTACGTACCGTAGGTGGTTTGTGCTCCAGTCGGAGTCAAAGTTTCTTTCTATCACACAAACCCCTAATGTGGTCTCAGACAATGAACCGAAGGCGGGAGGCAGCTGTTGCCATGGGAGTGACAAGCACAGGTGAGAGTTCCCCAGTTGTTCCCAGGCGTCAGGATGGGAGTGTGGGACTGTGGACTCTGACACTGTTTGCATTGTTTAGGAGGAGGTGTGTGTGTGTGTGTGTGTGTGTGTGTGTGTGTGTGTGTGTGTGTGTGTGTGTGTGTGTGTGTGTGTGTGTGTGTGTGTGTGTGTGTGTGTGTGTGTGTGTGTGTGTGTGTGTGTGTGTGTGTGTGTGTGTGTGTGTGTGTGTGTGTTTGAGTGTGGCTCACGGCGCAAAACAGCCGTTAAATGTGATTCCTGGTTTTAAAGCAGACGAGGGAGAAAACAAGACAGAAATAAGACAATGCTGCCTGTTTTCAGAACAATTGCTCCTTTTTTGTGGAAATCAGTGTTATCTTCAGGGCAGGACAAAACAAGGCTGCTCCAGTATCAGTTGATTTTTCAAATGCTGAGTTATTTGCGTTCGGCTGAAATGACTTTCTGACTCCATAGTTCATGTTGGTTTGTGGTGTCAACTGTCCAACAAACACAAATCCCCTCCTGAATGGCACCGCGAAAGCTCTATGCCCCAGTTTCGTTTGTGTTTGCAAGCCCTGATGGGAAAGGGTCAAAACGCTGAAAACATTTAAATTGACGTCAAAAAAAATTGCCTAATATGTGTTGAGGTTCATCAGCTTAGCTCTTGTTTGATTACTGAAAGGTTACCAAAGGTCACAGTAGGGAGGAGACTCTCCAGTTTCAAATAGCAGCAGAACAAACACCAGAATTTCATCTTAGATATGTGGAATCTGTGAAGTCGGGATTTGGAGCTGGAACGTCACTCTTCATGATTTTGTCAGCTAAAACTTCTCCTTGAATCCACCAGAAGGAAACTCATACAAGCTGCAATTGATCATGTCTCCTTAGTTCTATTTTTAGAAGCACCAATTTGTCACCACTTAATCAAATTATTTCTAAATACACTGTCTTTTCTCCTGCTTCTCCCTCCCCCACCCCCAGCGTCCTGGCATGCCGTCTGGAGCGAGGATGCCCCACCAGGGAGCTCCGATGGGCCCCCCCGGCCCACCGTACGGAGGGAGCCCGGCGGTGCGGCCCGGCCTGCCCTCCCCGGTGATGGAGCCCAGCCGTAAGAGGCCTGCCCCCTCCCAGCAGGTCCAGCAGCAGCAGCAGCAGCAGCAGCAGCAGCAGCAGCAGCAGCAGCAGGCCGTCCAGAGCCGTGCCAGGAAGTGAGTCTAAATCCAGTCAACCTCCACCTCCTACCTAAACACTGCATGGCTTGCATATAGAACTCCTTATTTGTCTGCTTTTGTGTGTAATGGCTGAGGTCACGCAGACTGCAACGGCTGTGGTTACACTTTGAACTTCGCTGATTTTGCTTATATTGGCATCGCTTCTTCCAATCCAAACATAGACATGGTCATGAATCATGTGCAAGAATTTTTTGCACCGACCATAAGTTACAAGTACAATTCCATATTAGCCTCATAATTTAGCTTATGTTAGACTTTGTGTCATGCAGGAAAAATGTTCTCATATGGTTGCTTGTGTTAAATCGCGTAGCGTTTAATGGCCCTAAAACATAGGCCAGTCTTACTGGGACCAGTATCATAAGATTTCAATGCATTCCTGCTGTTAAGATATAAGCATGGATTATTTCACAATAGTGATTCAAGTAATCAGAGGATAATTCTGATAAGTGATTTTCCATCAGTCATAAAAGTGTATAAGAGTCTGCAGCCATGTCTATCATTGCTAAATGGAAAAAAAACAGATATTTTAGGTTCAAACCTCTTCAAGTTTATTGATTCCCTGCTTCTCTTTGTCGTATATGGCTGTTAATTGAACTGTTGGTCATGCAAAATGGCTTTTCTCCCTATTTTGTGATATATTGATGAAAGGATCAGGGATTGATAAGAAAAAGGATTAAATAAATGATCATAAGTTGCAGCCCCTACAGCACAAATTTCCACATTTTTCTCTCCTAAAATCTGGTCTTCAGATTCAGAAAACAAGAATCGTATTAATGAGAAGTGAAACCATGACCCGCGTGTCTCTCCTCAGCTTTCATTTCACTTTTTATTTTCACTCTCTAACTCCGCTCAGCTCTTTGCAGCTCACCGCTCTGTGCAATCACATCCTTCCAATCACTGCCACGGCTGAATGTTCCTCCTCTGTTCACTCTGAATGTGTCTTCTAGTCTTTGTCGTCTACTTTACCCCATGGTCGTATCCATGTGGTTGCTGTCTGCGGGGGGCTCGGCGTCCAGCACTTGCTCTGGCTTACTGTTACGCTATCGATTGTCTGCTATTTGACTATCATGTACAAAAGATCTGAACATCAGTAGCCCAGACACACACACACGCAGACACACACACAGACACACACACGCTGAGTGGATGGATGTCTATTAGGAGACAAGTGTGTGGCAGGTATGGTCATTAGAAAGGAGATCAATATGCACACTCAGTGGACCTCTGTCTCATTCTCTCAGTATCTGCAGCACGATTGATCCACTTACAATTAAGCAGGCTTGTCGAACAGGTCAGGAGAAACGTTTTCCCACGCCGCGGCCTCAACCCCTGGAGCGGCCCGGCTGCCTGCAGAGGGTCCGATCAATGGTCCAGGGTGACCCCCCTCCAGGTGTCTCTGTTGCTTTGTGAGGAGTGTGTGTCCTCTGGCAGACAAGTTGATGCTCCAGCTCCCTGCTCTACTCCATTCAGATCAGACCCCACGTGGCTGCCAGCTAAGGGCAGATCACTTGTGTTTGCGGTGTCATTGAGACCTTATGGTCCCAGCTACTGCAGAACAAACGCTGCCCCACACACCAGCTGCTGCTAAAAAAAGGATTTAATTACGATTTACTTTGCGTATCGTGTTAGATAGATCACACATACCTAATATGATTTAAGAGACCAATCTAAATATCCTACATATAGCCTGTGGTTAAATGGCTTGTGTTATAACCAATAGGAGCACAGATTCAGTAGGAGCAGTTTAGATCACTGGTTGAAATAGGCGTGCCGACCGATTGATGCGAGTCAGGCAGGCGATAGGATGGCGAGAGGAGGCACTGTGATGGAGCAGGTAAGTCTCTGCAGGATAGGCAGTTGTGGAGTGATCCGGGAGCACATGAGGAAAAGAAAATTAGCAGGAGGAAACAAAGAAAACAGTCAGTGGGAATGAAAGGCCTAGACTGAGCGATCTGTTGATTAGTGGCAGGAGAACCTGCAGGGCTGCAGGCTGATGACTGGATGACTAGATGAGGAACAGGTGAGCAGGCTGATGCAATCAGAGGTGGAGCTGAATGGAGCCGAGCTGACTTTGTCTTCCATCAGACTTGTAATCATCTGTCTACTTTCACGTCTCCATAATAAACTTAATAAATGAATAAAGTGACACTTTTGCCCTGTGATGTTGGTAGTTGCTACTCTGAAGAAAACAGAAAGTGATCCAAATGTCTTTGGCGGCGGCGGCAATAATAAAACTTATTCCACTTTAATAGTGTATGAGATTTTATCACTATTTACTGTATCACACAGTTGTGACCTTAAAGGAATGAAAACAGATTTTTTTTTTTTTATTAGAATTAACACTTTATTGTGATTCCACAAAATATTATATGCTGACAAATATGGAATTTGTTGTAAAAAAACAACAACAATAATTTGGTCAAATCCATTCCAATCACTGTTACAACTTTGTAGTAAATGAATGTATTGTCAAGGAGTCAGGGTTGGATTTCTTTTTAAATATAAATAATGAGATAAAAATGTATAATTTAATCTACCTTGGTGGTAAGTGGGTTTCACAGCAGGGAGTATTTGGGAGAGTGGTTCTTAAAAGGTGTATTGAAGCATCATCCTGGGAATAGCAGTTCAGATGAATATTATCTCATTTGCATTGGAAATGTCTGCAAAATTGTGCCAAGCAGCAGCTTTCTAGTCACATTTCTCATACAATCTATTATCTGGTAGTGGAAATACAAGGAATGGTTTGTGATCTCTGTTTGGAAGATGAGCAAACAGGTGTGATTAGCTTGCAGGTCGTCTTCATCTGCACCTGAGGACCCACCGCACATTCCCTCATCAACGAAACATCCATATTTGCAATTCAGATCGCGAGAAAAGAGCTGAACTCGCACACAGCTTGTTTGCTCCCTTCCCCGCGAGGCACAGGTTCACAGTGTGCCCGTTGCCAGTGTATTGTCTGTCTGTGTGTGTGAAGCATGGTTGTTTTGGTTCACCGAGAAACTTTGTTGAATGAGCGCGTTCCTCAGATGAGACGCCTCCCAGGTCCTCCTCCCCAGTGCATGGACACAGATACACGCCCATCCCAGTGCCTGCCCTTGTCTGACTTCTACAGTTTGCACCAACTAACAGAGCCTTGAACTTGAAACACATCCAACACTATACACAAACACACAAACAGCCAGAACCACCAGGTGCCACTGAGTGTGTGTCTCGCCACAACTCTAATCGCACAACCTTCGAATCCTCACCAATTCTTAGGAAGCCAGTCGGATTCCCCGGAGCCAATGAGATGCCGGCGAGGCAGATGGACATGAGAGAACCCCAATCAGATCCCACGCTCGGATCAAAGTAGGATTTTATTCTGCTGCATGTCCGTCTTCTTACGTTTGATGACTCTGGCCTATTTGTCCTTTGACCTGAGCCCAGCACTCTCTGAATGAGTTGTTTTTGGCCAGCTGTACATTAGGGCCTAGGGGTTGACCCCTAATATGTAGTTGTGCATGCTTTGGACTGGAGCATGGCATGACATTCCTTTAGATAGAATGGAAAAAATAAAATAAAATCCAACCTCAACCCCCTTTTGAAACCGTTTGAAATGGAGGATTGTTGTGTTGCAGGTTTGTGTTCTCCTTTGCAGTGCACCCCTGGATCTTTGAATTCTCCTTGCATCAGACTTGTCTCAGTATTTGTTATTTTTCTACTGATATAGACCTTAAATTAAGTTGATTGAATTGCGTATTTGGCATGCTGATGGAACAGATCGTTTCAGTGCTCTGTGACAGACAATTTCTCTACACTGCAAAAAAAAAAAAAAAAAAAAAAATCTAATCTAATAAATAGGGCTGGGCAGTACCATGAAATTATACATGAAGTATCCCTGTGATAGCTGTAGTTTTATCAGGGTTATTGTGGCCCATTTTATTTTGCACCTGCTTTTTTTCAGGTATTTTCAGGATTAGCCAAAAACAGACATTTCCGTTTATTTTATTTTTATTTGCTCACTTTGCAGTGTAGTTCCATCTAGGTTTAAGCACCAATAATAAACCACTTGCATGAATTTACATGGGTGCTGTCCAAAGATGTTGATTGAGTATTTAAGGAATGGAGACAGAGGCTGTAGTGTTTTTGTTTTGTTTTGTTTTTTGTTATCGTTTTCTCTTTATAAGAAAGTTCTGACGCCGACATATTGTTCCCTTGAGTCCCTCCTTGGTAAGTACTGTATAGGATATTGGTTGTTTAGCAGCAGGACATGCTAGGAATTCATGAATGAAAATATCTACATCCACACATGTACATTATTTTAACCTCAGACATTCCTCAAAGCTCCTGAACACACATTCTGTCACCATCTGAGTCCTTCTTTGGCTGCTGTAGTCTCTCACTTTCCAGGTGGACCACTGCATTTCACACAAACACATGAGCACACACACACACACACACACACACACACACACACACACACACAGCTGGGATGCTGGGATGCTGGGGTGCTGGATATGGCCCAGCATTTTAGCAGATGGCCTGGGTGCTACGCTATCAGTCACCATAGTAACATCTTTTTCCTCTTTCTCTCTGTCTTTCTCTCCCCCTCTCTAGTGCTAAGAGAAGGAAAATGGCAGACAAGATTCTTCCGCAAAGGGTGAGGCTGCATTTTTTTTTTTTTTACCTTTGTTTCTCTGTTTTGTTCTGTGTGTGTGTGTGTGTGTGTGTGTGTGTTATTTTTGTGTACAGAAGAGAAAAATCCTGGTTGGTTTTTGGATGTCGGAGTTCTTGGAGGAAGGCAGAGGGCCAGATGATTGTGTGTTGTTTCTAAATGAGAGGAGAGGCTGAGGAAAAGGGGAGCGATCAGGGGGTTTTAGGTTTTTTTTTCATTCTGTTATTTGGATGGTGGCTCATTGAGTTGAATTGAAATAGTCAGCAGGATATGGTGGACACAGAGCCGCAAGTAGAGCCGAGAGAGGCGGCGGAGCCTCCACGTTGCCACAGGTGAGTCAGTGCCGACTGAGGTTGCCATTTTCATCCCGTGATCTCAGCTTATGTGCCCTGTTCCACACCATCACCTCACCACCTCCTGGTCAGCACACAGAGGGCTTACTGACTGTGGAGGTCTGGAGAGTGTGAGCGTCTTGGCTCAGGTCTTATCCCCTAACATAACCCAGACAGAGAGATAGCTGTAGGCATGGCTGGGAAGGGGCGCCACGCCATAATAATGAGTCAGGGACAGGGAATGTCTGCCACACTCATCCGTCTGCTCAGCACCTCAGCCCGGTGAAAGGCACTGAGATGGAGATAAAGAAGGAATGAGAGGGAACAATGAAGGCAGCCATTTAGAAAGAGGGAGAGAGGACAAGCAACAAACTAGAGGAGTGTATGTGCACATGGTAATATCCTGAGTCCTGGCTGGTCGGCCGCAGACTCTGCATCTCATTTTTATCCCCGTGTCGCCCCGTGATGGTGCGGACCATCGTATTAATGATGGACTGAGCAGCAGTAAAGGGACACCTAAGTGTTTTTTTTCTCTCCTGTCTGCTTCTCAAAAGTTAAAGAATAAAAAGCTTTCGGATTAAATAAGTCTTGGAGAGAGCAAATACTATCTGTCACAGTTAATTCTACTCCTTACACTGTAATGATTTCACTTGAAATGTTTTATGGGGTGACAAGTAACAACTCCTTGGTCTCCTTAAAGTCAAATCGTCACATTCTTCAGGGACAAGAGTGAAACCTGTATGTCCTTAACTCCCTAAGCCACCATGGTGTCTTGAATTTAATTAACGGTATGAATCACACTTATATATAAACAGTATATGTGATACTGTCTTACAATGTGTAACCTTGAAGGCTCCTAGAGGATAAATTAAAAGAATAGTTCACCTCATCGCTTTAATCACTTTCTTGAAGAGTTACATTTGAAGATCAATACTATTCTCATTTCAATCAGGAGAGACTAGTGGTTGAAGTAAATAAAAATGTTTATTACAACAAATGATATGTGATAATTAGTGCGTTGGAAAGTCTTTGGTGTCAGAAAGTCTTTGGCACCTAGACTCTTCAGGGAGATTGAGATCGAACGGCGTCTGTCCTGAGCAGCAGCAAGATATATATCCCCCCCCTTGGAGTCCAGACAATGGCGGTGGTGGTGGTGGCTGATGGCCCTGGTGAAGCTGATGAATGATGACGTTGGTGAATCTTTGAAGACTGGGTCGTGATGAGGAGGCGGAGCATGAAAGAACTAGAGGAACGTAGAGAGTCTTATTTAAAAAGACAGCAGCAAGATGAAAGACGAAACAAGACATTGGACCCCCTACAGAGCTAAGACTGACAGCTAATCTGCTCAAGCTTTTTAGTGATATTCAAATAACATATGTGAAGTAAATCTGGCTTCTGAATCTTGTGTAAAATATTGCAGCTGTGGTGATCTGAAGATTTTAACACCAGATTGTCTTCCCTCTGTGCAGATCCGTGAGCTGGTCCCCGAATCTCAGGCCTACATGGATCTCCTGGCGTTTGAGCGCAAACTGGACCAGACCATCATGCGCAAACGTGTGGACATCCAGGAAGCACTGAAGAGACCAATGAAGGTAAGGACAAGAAACCACAACTGAAGAGGAGACTCTGTTCCCTGATGTCTCCGTCTAAAACATTTCATTTCTGGAAGGACAAAAATGTTATTTAAGACACTGAAAGGTCTTAATTAAGAAGGATTTTTGTTTTTCACCTTCCTTAGTTTGGTTGCATCCTAAAATACATAAATGCATCCCTTTTCACAGCTGGACACTTGATTGTTGTCATGTTAAAACACTTTTTTTAGTCGGCTTTTCTGATGAATGTCTGTTTAAATTGTGCTTTTCATATGTGCCCTTGTGTCAGCAGCAAAAGCGTAAACTGAGACTTTATATATCAAACACGTTCAACCCTGCCAGACCTGACGCTGACGACTCAGATGGCAGCATTGCATCATGGGAACTGCGAGTAGAGGGGAAGTTGCTGGATGACGTGAGTTTTGTACATCTAAAATACACAGTGTATTCTCTGTATCCATCTGTATCTGTATCCTCTGTATCCATTTAGTATCAAATTGCATTGTTGTGGGTCTTTTTTGGATACGCTCTGAGGACCTGGACCCATAGAATGTCTAGTGTCTTCTCTTCTCTAGTGTTGTCTCCTTTACATCTGTGTTTTAAGTGTGTATGTGTCTTATTTATCACCTCTCTTCGTATGTTTCACAGCCAGGGAAGCAGAAGAAGAAGTTCTCTTCGTTTTTTAAGAGCCTGGTGATTGAGCTGGACAAAGACCTCTACGGTCCCGACAACCACCTGGTTGAGGTCAGTTCTAGCCTGGCTCTATGCCTTAACCTGCTCTGATCCTCCATAACGACATAAAGCACACTTTTTCTTTTTTTGATTTTCAACATTACAAGGTTGCAACCGCAGGAAACAAGTGCTTACTTTTTTTTTAACAAATCATGATCTGCCCTTCACTTTTTGTCTTCACAAAAATGAATGACTTTAAAAAACCCACTTAAAGACTTTCAGAGTGAAAATTATAACTCCTCAAGGTTCATCTTCTTTAGAGGGTATTTTAGCAAAGCACTCCGATGTTTTGTTCTAAATGATTTTCCATCAAAAGAAGTTTTCTCTACCTTGAGATACAATCAGTACTTAATCTGCTCTGAGTCAGCTGCTGATTGGAGGAAAAAATTTCCCTGTATTGCATGCCAAGCTACCGCAATGCACCGTGCAGAAGATGGAAGTTTGAGGCTCCTCCAAAAAAAAAAAAAAAATAGACAAGTGACAGGACAGGTGCACTTCAGGGGCCAATCAGATTTCAGCTGGGGCCAGTGCCCCTCTGGCCTCACCCCTGGATCCACCCATGGGAGTAGCAGCGTCATGTAAAATAACCAAAACTCTTTCGACTTTGTTAGAAATATAGGATCTCATCATTGTTCATAATAAAATAAATAAAATTAACGCATTAAGGGCCTTAAAAGCAGGGATTACTAAGAGACTTGATTAATAGGCTGTGAAACAAACAAAATAATGATTCAGTGTAGATAAACCAGCTTGGTTCGGGGTGTGTAGTCAATGTGTGGTGGGTTTGTTCTTTCAGTGGCATCGCACGCCCACCACCCAGGAGACGGATGGCTTCCAGGTGAAAAGGCCCGGAGACGTGAGCGTGCGCTGCACTCTGCTGCTGATGCTGGACTACCAGGTGAGGGGGGTGAAGGTGCTCCAGAAATAGACCCTCCACTGTTACAACTCTGTGACTAATCCATGCCATGAAACCAGCTGTTGTAGTGACAACCTGCAGTCCTCGCATCTCTGATAACCACCAGTCTACATAAACATTAGAGTGCACATTTTCAAACCTGACATCCGTTCCAAGCCGGAAATATGATGAGGGTGTCAGAAGCTGATGTAAAGGCTCTGAGGTGGGCGATTGTAAAATGTAATGCGATTACATCGTCTCCACAGCCTCCTCAGTTTAAGCTGGACCCTCGTCTGGCTCGCCTGCTTGGCATTCACACTCAGACCCGCTCCTGCATCATCCAGGCCCTCTGGCAGTACATCAAGACCAACAAGCTGCAGGACTCCCATGACAAGGAGTACATCAACTGTGACAAGTACTTCCAACAGGTATGGGACTCTTTCTGCACTATAAATCACACTTCTGCATGAATATTAATGCATGAATATTAATGGAAATGTCACTGAAAATATGCTGTGGTATAAGAAGTACTCAGATCTGTTACTTAAGGAAAAGTGCCACTATGTATAAGTACTCCATTACAAATAAAAGTCATTCATTTTCAATTAAAATCCTACCAAAGTAAAAGTGCTATCATTCATATGCAACTAAAGTATCAAAAGTAAAATCCCTGTAATTTGAATTTAATGTTATATTTTAGTTTTAGCTTCCTTGTATGGTTGAAGTTGGTTAGTTTGGTTTGTTGGGCTTGTCACAAAGACAATCCTCCCAATTTAAAAAAAGCTCCCATTTAAATTATATTAATTATACACTTAAAGGGAAACTGAACAGAAAATCCTCATGCCTTCACAGCAAAATGAATGAACCTGTTAATTAACCATCAGCCATAGTTGATCATATCACAATTTCCAATTGACTTTGTGTTTTAATAGCTGCACTTTAAAGCTGTGATTTCCTCACAGATGTCAATTATTCCTCCACAGATTTTCGACTGCCCTCGACTGAAGTTCTCTGAGATCCCTCAGCGCCTCACCAACCTCCTCTTACCCCCCGACCCCATCGTCATCAACCATGTTATCAGGTAGATTCCTGTTGTACTGCATGTAAACCTCATTTAACCAGGAAAACCTCACCGAGATTAAATTCTCATAAAAGCATGACGAAGACTGTTTTAAAGAAGATTTTTATTGTATGTTTTTTTCCCCTTGTACTGAGGGCGAAATTATATTTATGTTGTTTTTTAGGGTGAGGTTGTAGAAAAAAATATAAAAATAGATATAAATGTTATTTTTGTTTCCTCAGCGTCGCCTCGGGAATTAGACATTTCTTCAAAGCTTTTTCTAAATTGTTTTGTTGTAATTTTTTGTATTTTCAATCAACTTTATTACTAAACACAAGCAAATATAAATGCATGCATGAATAACATATATTAGAATAGAATCATAGTAAATTAAATTAAATATGATTAAAAGAGTAGCCGTTAGACATCATAAATAATACTGTGTGTGGCAGTAGTCGACTGCCAAAAAAGAATTAAATAACACGAGCTTACCATCTCTCAGAACTATTAATAGAAAAAGAAACATCTAACTAGGGAACAAAAATGATTTCTCTCGTTCAGTAATCTAACAAGAGACGACGAGCTTTGAAGGATTTATTGACAGATCTCAGTCCAGCTTCTGTAATGATTTTCTTAAGCGCTTCTCTCTCCTGCATTAACGATCATCTGCTCCCTGCAGCGTGGATCCCAATGACCAGAAGAAGACGGCCTGCTACGACATCGACGTGGAGGTGGAAGACCCCCTGAAGAGCCAGATGAGCAGCTTCCTCCTCTCCACGGCCAACCAGCAGGAAATCGCCTCCCTCGACAACAAGGTGAGATCGCCGACACGCTCGGAGTCGATCCTGTAAATCTCACCGAGGTGAGGAGTAAACCGCCTCATGGGGACGGCCACCTTTATGGCTCATATTTTCATGAAATTTTGGTTGTTATTAATGTTTATTAATGTTTTTCAGCCTCCGTTTTCACAATATAGGAAACAATATGGTGGATGATTCCTGTTCAAAAACATTCTCTATACACCTATAAGATAAAAAAGATGTTATTTTTATTTATTTATTGTCATTTAATCCCAGTTTATGTTTTTATTAGTCCAGTTGAAGGTAAGGATATTCTAAATCCACCAGTTCTGTCACCAGTCATTTCCTTAGTAATTGTGTATTTGCTGTATATGTGAGGGTTTAAACACTTCATTCAGAATCAGTTTCACTACATTGTGTCTAATTTGGATATTTACTAACAGGATATGTAGATTTTTCATCTCTAGTTTTTTAGTTACAGTTAACTGAATAAATGAAACGGTGAGATTTAAATGCGTAGTAAGTCGCTGCTCCTCTTTCAGATCCATGAGACCATCGAGTCCATCAACCAGCTGAAGATCCAGAGGGACTTCATGCTCAGCTTCTCCAGAGATCCCAAGGGCTACATCCAGGACTGGCTCAAATCCCAGAGCCGCGACCTTAAGGTTTGATACTTCTATTTATATGCACGCACGCTCGTATCATTCCTTCTGTGAGTTAAAGTCAGATGGAAACAACTAACTGCCTCGGTTTGACGTACGTTTTGGATGCATGGAAGGCGGAAAATAAAATGCAAGACGATCATTCATGAATGTAAACCAGTGAAACCAATGAAGACATGTTATTTACACCTCAGAGTCGAGCATGATGCAACCAATGAAGATACACAAAGTTCCCATTAGAAATCCTGATGTAATTTTGAAAATAATTAGGAACCAATTGATTATATTGATTTGAAATAGCGCCTGCTGCAAATTACATTAAATATTCTGTCTATTAAAAAACGAAAATATGCCTACCAGTAATTTTTTTCCTGACTCCCGACAAAGCATGAGTCTCAAACAGTATTCATACGACACATTTGTCATATATTATATTAATAATGGTCATTAGTTAGTGCATCATTAATGCGTGCCTTCTCATTGGCTGCAGCTAATGACAGATGTGGTGGGGAACCCTGAGGAGGAGAGGAGGGCGGAGTTTTACCACGAGCCCTGGTCCCAGGAGGCCGTCAGCCGCTATTTCTACTGCAAGGTGAGGAAATGCCAGCAAATCATCTTTTACACTCACCTCACAACAAGCCTCTCTCTCTCTCATATTAATTGTTATGCTCTTTCCTTTCTCTCTTGGACAGATCCAGCAGAGGAGACAGGAGCTGGAACAGGCCTTAGCCGTGCGCAACACCTAAACCGAGATGCTCCTGAATGGGATTGCAGCGCTGCGTCTTTGTGTCTGGATGCGTGCGATGCTGTTGCTGCAGTCTGGTGAAACCTTACACCTCTACAAATGTTGGTAACTTGAAAGCAAGCCTGCAAATGCAGAGGTTTTTTTCCAGTATTTTGAAATTAGAGGAGGTTTTCCCTCACGACAGCAGCGGCGAGGACGTATAGGAAGACGGATCCCGATCCCGTTTTTTTGTGCTGGACCACGAGGACGTCGTCATTAACCACCATGTATTCACCCCTAGAGGTCCAACCCTCAGACCACAGGCATCCAACGGACTCGCTGCCTAATAAATAAAGCCTCCTCCTCCATCTGATACTCTCTGCTTTGTAAATATGTCACAAATACATGAGGAGAAAACTCCTCTGTGTTTTTGGATACTCATCTCAAACAGAATGCTGCTGTGACCAACAGAAATGTAACACAGTGGATCCTCGCAGTGCTCTGGATGAGGCTTCATTTTATTTCTGTTCTTAATGCATGTTTTCATTTGTGTTTTCTGAAAGATTAATTACACCAGCAAAGTCCAGACTACAGTGTGACACAAGGGGTTGCAGGGAATCTATAAATCTATATACATCGGTGTCTCATATTTGTCTTTTTTGCCAGTAGACAGTCCTTTTACAGTAATTCCCACAACAGTATTAGTTACATGAGCTAAAGTGTTATCATATGAACCGGTCTGGGTCTGTTTAGAGCAGGAGTAATGATGGAGAAAGAAGTCCTGATCATCATAATAATAGTTTTTTCCTCCATTAATCGTAGCAAAAGGTTGTCGGCTGTGTCTTTTGTCAGTCGCTCACTGCCTCCTCCTTGTGTAGTTTTTGCCAACGTCCTGAAGGTGTTACCAAAGGTTGCAACGAGAAGAAGAGAACATGATCACTGAAACAGAAGTGGGCAAAAGGTTCCCCACCTGGGTTTAAGAGATTTTTTTTTTTTTAAATCCTTAAAGATCTGAATAATTTGTGTCGTTTCTAAGAGAATTTATTCCCAAATATTTGTGTCAGGCTTCAAGTTTTTTTTTTTTTATCAAATCCCAAAACTGTTCATGCATTGAACCCTTAAACCCAGGTTTGGATAATTCTGCCCATTTCTACATTTTTTATGTTACATGAAGGAGAAAAATGTAGTTTTTTTCTTTTCTAGAGATGTGAATGTAAATATGTTTTTGTCCCTTAAGGGGGCGAACTGTACAGTATACGCCAACAGACTATCTGTGTGTGTTTGTTTTGGGAGGATACGGGGAAGCGGGGGGGTAGGTTACATGGTGCAGTATTGGAGCTCCATGAGTTTTGAATTAGTAGGGCAGGAATGTTAGTGTTCCTCTGTGTACTATCTTGGGTTGGGGTGGTTTATTTTAGATCCATCCTGTAACTATCGTGGGAGCTACAAGCTGCAACAAAGAAAGGCTTCCAATCTCAGTAGCTGTAACACATGATATAATCTGCACCCATCTCTTTTTACACTTTTTTAAAATTACACTTGACTTGTATGTATATGTTGTAATGTCAGATTTTTTTTTTCTCAGCAGTCAGTTTCTAGCCGGAACCCTTTCTGGGTTTCTTTGCACTGTGCTGTAATTCTTTGTTGGGACTGTGGATGATTTTTCACGATGACCTATGCATGCTCCATGGACGTTAATTAACACACCTGACGAGACGGTATATGTAAATAATAGAAAAAGACGGCAGAACGGTCTGTGTGATGAGCAAAAGACTTGTTGAGATGCCTTCTGGAAACTTTTTTTGCCAAAAATGATAAGCCCTACCAGCAACTAACAGTAGGTGTGATTTTTTTTTCTTTTTTTTTCTGAATTGTGTTTTTGTTATAAGTTATATTAACTGCACTCATTAGAGGAGAAACAGTCATTGGTAGTATCTTAGTCCTGGAGTGATACTTCTTTGTATGGCCTTGGCATTCACATTGTTGTCATGCAGTCACTGATTCACTGGCGCCCTCTTGTGGAGGAAACTAGAAGCTGCAACTCCTGAGTGACTTCATCTTTGAGCACTACAGTTATGAGACTATATGACAAATAGTTAACAGACTACTGTGTCTCCTGTTACTAAAACCCTGACATACTGTTGACATGTTTGCCCCACTGCCTGCATGCGTATGTGAAGAGTGGGAACTGCTCTTTCTCTCTGTTTACACTGTTTTCAGAGCGTCACCAACACGGAGGTGATAGTATACCTAATACTGTATATCTGTAAAGAGCAAACTTGTTTGGTGATTCTACTAATAAGAGAAAAAGGGATAACAGCTGTGACTTTGTGAGACAGCCTGGATGTAAATAAAAAGCGCTTGCCAAAGTTTGTAAATGCCATGATACCTGAAGTGTTGTTGTTTTTTTCACCTCTTATACCACAGCATTAGATTACAGATTCCCTCTGTAGGTAAATCAGAGTTTTTTGTGCTTTGCTGCAAACAAATTACAAATTAATTTGTTTTATTCTAAGCCTATTAAAGCTTCATAACTTCTAAGTTATATTATATTACAATTATATAGGGAAATTCATCAAATATGTCATCTCAAATAACTAAGTACATTTTAAATTGATTGTTTTACTCATTCGTCAAGCTACAAACTGGAGAACTGACCTTTCAATATCTGATGATTCTGAACTATGCAAACAAAAACAATGTAAAATTTTAGCTCAAAATAAGGCTTGAATGCTTGTTTGGAAATACTATATTGTAATTTTAATTTTTAAGAGATGATTCAGGATTTTTTAAAACTCATTCTTTTTATTTATGACTCAGCATTATGTAGAAGTATTATTTGGGAATCAGTGATCCTATTCATACGCAGCAGATGTCATTTGCAGGGGTGAAGGAAAACATACTTGGATTCTTTACTTCAGTAAAATACTTGTTACAAGTAATAACCCATCCATACATTCTCTTTTTTTTTTTTTTTTCTACAACCACTTATCCTTTGGAGGCCCGCGGGTGTTGGAGTATCCCTGTTGACATTGGGTGAGAGGCCCACCCTGGACAGGTCTCTAGTTCATGACAGGGCCAACACATATAGATGCCAGCAGCCATTTATGCTCACATTCACACCTACGGGAAATTTAGAGTCACGCACAACCGTCTTACTTTGAAGCAACAGTGTTAACCACATGCTGCCCAAAAAATGATGGATAGAAAAATCTTAGTAGTAGACGTACTAATAGTAAAATGCATTTAAATGGTCTCTTTACTATTATATATGACATTATTAGATGAATATATCAATGAATCAATGTGTTAGTAAGTAAGGTAGTTTAGCCAAGTGGTACCCAACCTGGTTGGGCCCCTCCAGGAGGTCACAAGGTAGATTTAGGGGGGATTAGGGCCAAATTTCTTCTATACAAATATTTATCTTTTGGGCTTCTCTCTAATATTTGATACGTCATCTGCAGATGACATATTGTATCCCTATCAAATAACACATTCATCAGTATTATATATCCTAGATTCCTTTGGTGAGCCTTGAGTAGTGTTTCATACATATCAGTATATATTATACGCTGCTACTACAGTTTATCAATATATATATGTATATAGAATATTTCGACCACACTTCTGACTCACCTTAAAAATCATGTTTCCATGGAAATTTAAAAAAAATAGATCAATAAATAAAGTAGGAGTAGAAAATCCAAATGTCAAAAAGCACAAGTACATATTATAGTTTATATATGTGTGATGATTGGTGAAGCTAGAATGTATAGTTTATATGCTCCAGACATAAAATGATTACAGACTGATGAATGGATACATTGACGACTGTATCCAACGTCATTATGTCAGCATTTTCCTTTGCATATTTATTTTGTAAGGCTTTTAATGTGGAAACTATTTTGCACAGACATTCCACTGCTGGTCATTGGGAATAAGTCAGTTCAACTGCCTTTTGTTTGTTCAACTTTTCTACATCTAAAAGTTATAAAATACGCATTTATTAACCAATGAAATCAAAAGACAAATTCAAAAAAGGGGGATAAATTAGGGATCAAATTAGCTATTGATCTTATATCTAATAGGACTTTATAATTATCACTGCTTCTGCAATGATCATGTTTTTACAGAGGAACACTTTCTTATTCCTATGCTGAGTTTTACCTCTGGCACCATATTCATCATGTGCAGTTACACTGCTTGTGGTGTTTCAGTGTCTCCAAAGCATCTTTTCTCTATACTGTATAAACAGAGAATTAACAGAGCCGTCCCTCTGTCTTCATCTATTTTCATTCATTTTTGCATTACATTTATGTCACCTTTGTACACTTTACAGCAGCTTTAATGCAGAGGAAGATTGCATAGCTGAATTTTAAAAAGGTTTGGGGGTCTTGATGCACTTTTTGTGCACTTTTGTTCATTTTGCCTACTGACTACTCTCGAGGATATATGCATAAAGGTATTTGCACCATCTTTATACACATACAAAAACACACTGCAAGTCCACACACATCTGACATGTATTCAGTTCACTGAGCTGCATTAAGCCGGCCTTTCTGATTATGACTACAGTATATCAACACTGTATGAACAGACTTGACATGTTAAATTTCTCAACAACAAAAAAATACTCCACATCAGTAAGCTGTTGATTTTGTGCTCATGCTCATTGGTGGGTTGAACTTCCTGCATGAGCGAGTCATTTCTCAGAGGTGGCAGACAGGCATTTTATTGTTCGCTGTCTTCACCACAAGGAAGCAGGTGGAGGTCTTTCCACGGCCTATAGCAGCAATAATGTAACGCTGACTGAAGCCCCGCTCCCACCTCAGAAAGAGCCTCTTTCATTCTGCTGCTCCGCTATTCTCCTGAGCGGATGGAGAAGTTTTACGGGAGGGGGGAGGTTGGTGGGCCTCAGCTCGCTCGTCTCACCCCTTAAAATATATAAGGAGGAGGAGGGCGAGGAGGCTGTGTGAAGTAGACCCATTCAGCTTATTCAACCTTCTCGCTGTGAAGGTTAACCACCCACGCCACGGCAGACCTTGGCTAAGCAGACTCGACCCTCCCTCTGGGCACTGGGTTCACTTCTCTCCCCAAAGACATATGTGCATAGAATACTCGCCAAAGCTCAGGGAGGCCCGGGCTGGGGTGGAGAATTACTGACTTAATAGGAGGACATGAGGAGGGGCAGGCCTCTTTGGAACAAACTGTTCACTGCCTCTGGACGCTACAGTGAAATATTTAGGCTGTCAAGGAGTAACAATGAGAAATATCATTATCATTAGAAGTCAGAGTAGTGTGAAGTATGTCACACTTCTCACTTTTCTGCCATACAGCATTCCCTTCCCATCTGTTTGGCAGGTAACAAAGACTTCCTCCAGGGGAAACCATTCAAGCACGCCGCACCCAGCTCCTATGAAGTTTTCATTTTGTCTGATGTAAAATGAAATAAGTCGTTTGACAGAGTGAAGAACAGAAATGAAAAAACAACTCTGAGCAGAAATATCATTCTTTAATGTCTCTTTAAAAAAAAAAAAAAAAAGAACATATATTTAAGTAAAGGCAGCTTCCAGTATTATTTTAAACATCTTCAGTAAGAAGACTTATGGCTCACGGCTTTTCTCAATGAATTACAAGTAACAATGAAGGCATTTGTATCTTATTATTACAAGACAGAACCTCCTGGATTTTGTTTCAAGTGGAGTATAAATATTCTTGTTCGGTGGCAAAATATAAGTAGTCCACATTCAGGGAGTTGTACGAGAACACAACTCAAAATTTGTCCAGACATGACAGGTTAAAAATGACGGACTCATAAATACTGAGTAGAGACCGTTTCAACTAGAGGATACAACAAGAAACGTATGCATCAGCAGCACACGTTTGTTCCGTGTCCATGGGAAACACAGTGCTAGTCTGTAGTTGATCCTGACCTCTTTTTTTTTTCCACACACAAAAGTGAGGATTGCAGTGTGTGGGTGGAGAAAGTACAGTACTATATTACAATTCACATTCTTCAGCACGTTTGTATCCTTTAGTCCAGGCAGTATGTTTGAGACTCCAGCACGCCCAAGAAGTCCAGAAGACTTCTAGGTGCTGTTGGCCTGCTCTTGTTCAAAGAGAGCCATGGCGAGATGCGAGCGTGACCCCAGACCCTCCAGGTTGCTGAGGACACAGCGGTGGTAGATATCTTCGCTGAACCGCGGGTTACAAGCTCGCCGCACGTACTTCTGGAGCAGCGCCGGCTCTACGGCTCTGAAGACGTGCAGCCCAGAGTAACGGACAAATATGTCGTACACGTCCATGCTTTCCAGCAGTTCCTCGTTGTCCAAGATGTCGGCAGCCATCTTGGTCCGCGCGGTCATGTAGTCTGCATTGTAGAAGCAAGCCTCGTCGAAGACGTGGCGGTCGAAGTGGCCGTCTCTCAGGGACTCCGGAGTAATCGAGGTGGAGGCGGCAGAGGGCTGCTGGTCGCGGTAGATGATGGCAGGACTGTACTCTTGGAAGTGGATGGGGAAGAAGACCTGCCAGTTGCTGATTGCGTTCATTCTGCAGCGGTTCAGGAAGTCACCATTGACCTCTGTCCACACACTGGCCAGGAAAAACAGCGTGTCCACTGGGTGCTTCTTAGAGATGATGTCCATCAGCTTGACCTGTGAGGGCACCTCCGTCTTCACGCTGATCCAGGGGATCTTCACGTCTCCGTAGCGCTTTTCTACCTCCCCAACCATGGCCTTAATGCCAGCAAACACATCGGTCTGGCTAACTCGCTGTGCGTCAAAAGGATCGTAGATGAACAAGAATGTGAGTAAAACATTGTCATGGGTGTCCAAAGTGTTCGTCACATACATGTCCAGGAAATAACCAACATAGTCCTGATCCTGGGCAGTGACGGGTAGGATGACCTGCACTCGTGTTGCCTCCGTCACATAGGGCATGGGGATAATCTCCACTGCACTTAGAGGTCTCAGCAAGTTAACCCGTTTGGCGATGACTTGACTGTGATCTCTCTGGGTGTAGGCCTCAAGGGCAAGGTCCAGCACATACTCCATACCACGTGTGGGATCAAAACGCCGGTAACCGTTAAGCAGACGCCGCATGCGGAAGCGTAGCTGAGGCTGGTAGCGTTCATTTAGATGCTCCACAGCAATCTCCAGAACTGCATTTACATCCGCGCGGTCGGCCCCTCTCATCTCACACTTGGGGGAGCTGTCAATGCACGAGTAAATATGCTCTTCAGTAAAGTATTCCCAGTTTATAACCTCAAAACGTGTTCTTGGCTTGAAGGGAGGGTTGATTCCAATAGGCCATGTCACTCCAGCTGTACCCTCCGGTGTCAAGTCACTCAGGTTGTTGATCTGCATCTGATAAGTACACGGAAAAAATTTTCACGTTTAAAATCAAAGCTAGAAAAGACAACACTTTCTAAACGGTGTAATAATTTCCCAACATGACATATCTGATTACTCTGAGGTGTAGGGTTTGTTTCAATGAGCAGCTAAGAGAAATGTTCAAAAGAAGATCCCGCTGGAACGTAACACTGAATACTCCACCATCCACACCTTGAGCTAGCTTGACTTCATGATAAATCTAATACTGCATCTGTCAGGAATGTCTGCCTTGGCTCAAAAAGTGGGTGTGCTAGAGAGACACACATAAATCCCGACGTAGTGCCATCACATGAGTCACACATGTTTTGTGTGACTCATGTTTGTTTGTTTTTCCATGTTTTGGAGTCGTTTCAAGTATGTATTACTAACCTGCAGCTGCTGAATCTGTAGGTACGTCAATTCCAGCTCAATCTGGCTGAAGCGTTTATGTAGGCGGTACATGAGATTTGGGTCTGATATAGGGTGGACTGTGAAGGCGTTTTTAAACTGCACGCTATCTTCACGCTCTGGATCTGCATTTTTCCCAAGCTCGAAGTAGCGATAGGTCATCTCCTGTGAGCCACGCAAACATTGACAAAGAGGAGAAATATTATTATGGATATTCTGACGATAAAACTGTGTCAAATACAAATAACATTTTCAAAACTACTCCTTTGCTTTATAATTTACATGCACATTTCTGTTGGTGTCCCTGCATTAGTCTATGTTTTCTTACTTGGTGCACCTCCACACAGCTCAGACCAAGGTAGTCAATAATGCAGCGGCCCAGCCACTCATCAGGTCTCACACTAAGGATGTCATTACGGCAAGTGTCGAGGTGGGGCTGCAGACGGGCCAGCAGGCTGCGGGACAGCAGATAGCCATAGCCCCCGTGGCAGTAGCGTGCCTTCTCCTCTCCGCCAATAAACTCCTCCGCCCTGCCCATATACAGGTCCTGACCTGCACTGAGGTGGCCCACCAGCTCTGACAGGCGATCTGCTTGCATGTAGGTGTCATCCTGGGCTAAGAGGAACCAGTCATAGTGTAAGCCGTATTGCTCATGGAGGTGGCGCACTGTCTCATACATCAGCCAAACTGGACGATCATCACCGTGCGCAACCACAGTCATGCCATGAGGCACCTTAGGGCTGCGCAGTCCTGTGAAGAAAAGGGTGCTATGGAAGTGATGGGCAACGGTGCGATTCACTGCCACCGCCAACGTGTTGAGGGTTGCCCGAGAGGTCAGCACACCCACAAGCAGTCGCTCTCTGATGCCCAGTTCAGTGTGAATATATCGAGTTCTGGAAAGATTGTCAAGATAAATGGAAAGGAACGGAATAAAGATGTTAATTTCAACTTGTGTTTGCAAGACAAGAAATATAGACTTCAACATTTATATGAAGCTCTAGAACTATTTTAAGACATACGCATATACTGTAGATCCCACTCAGTGCATTCATCTTATGGGGTGGGGTTGAATGTAAGCCTATTAAATAGAGAATCAACAAATGTAAATCTTCTGGGTTTAAATTGCTTCCGGTTTCTTTAAACAAATCCAGCAAGATATAGAGTAATGTGATGATGCCTCTCTTGATGACTTCTTATACAACAAATCTTAGAGAATGATTTGTTGTATAAGAAGTCAATGGATCATATGCATGTTCTCACAGATGGCCCCTTCTACACCACTGACACCGACCTTTTATGGTATTATTTATACCATCTACCTAAAGTAACATGGATAGCATAGCTGTGCGCTTTATTTGCACTCCTACACTCACCTGAGGACTTTCTTATGTGGCTTGTTTGGGTCTTTATGATAGGGCACGATACGTGGCTGGAAGTCTTCGTCTCCAGCTCCATCCCTTGAGTCGCTGTGGGCATCTCCCAGAAAAAGCATCCCATTGCCCAGTTCATCTCCACACAAGTCATCGGTATCCCCTTGCGTCCAGGACACCATCAGAAGGCTCAGACTACATCCCAAGGACAGCCCGAGGAGAAGAGGTAAAGCAGGCCTGAACAGGGCCAAAAGGGAAGCGACACGCATATCTGCCAATAACTTGTCGAAGCTCTTCTGGAATGAACTACAATGCGCCAACTCTACTCTTCTATATATAAACTATGATGAGGAATGAAATATATTAAATGTCACGTGATTTCTCTCTTTAAACTTTCCAATCAAGATATGAAGCAGCGATTATGTTTTGACGTTACCCAGTATGGAAGCAAATTTTGCAAAAATAACAAATATTGCTTCATAATTGAAGATGGCCAAATTGTAAACGTGCGCGCAACGAAATTAACTAGTTCGTCATTTTGTAGGACCAAATAGATACAAATAGCCGATTTATCGCCGCTTCTGAAGTATAGTAGTTGACTAATGTAGCAAGACACTAAGTATCACCCGGTAAAGCGAACAGTTTGCTTTAGCGCTATTTAGGTAGTCACTAGTATAAAATATTGACTCCAAAGAATTGTATCTGAAGTTATCACCCGAACAGTTAACATTAAATTATGGATCGGGCGAACATCACAGAGGAAGCTAGCAGACTAGCATCGCGTCGGTTGTTTTATTGCAGATATGTTACTCCTCGATCCGTCTCGACGGACACTGCATTGAAGGCATAGATCCCATTTCCATCGTTGACACAGCGAAGAAGCCATCAGTCATAGCCATGCCTCCCATATCGTCCATTTTCTGTCGTTTGTTGACTTCCTCAAAATTGTCTGCCACACATATCCACCAGTGTGGATCGCGTCGATCTAATCCTCATCACCAATGACTGAATGTATGCTGCCGCCGCATCACCTCTGGCTGGCTCTAGGATCATCTGTGTTACCGATTCAAAATGTGTTGTTTATAATCTCTAAGAACACAATAAGAGAACACAGTTGAAATTAATGATAAGAGTAACGCTTTGTCTATACATTGATCTTAGTCACGGTGTGAGAAAGATGCACTGAGAAACGTTTTAACACGGGTAGCAAGTAAGATGAACACATATCCATCACGCCAGCCTTTCACTGAAATATTAGCAGAATTTAATTCTTTTATCGATTTATACACTAAATCTGCTATTAATTTAGCAACGAATGTGTAGTTTACTGCAGTCCTACGAGAAGGGGAGGTTACATCCATTCTCACCGCCCTTTTTGACCATATATGGTCCGTCTAGTGATACGTCGATCGGCTACATTCACCCGGCGAAAAGTGGACACGAGACGTCGGTGTGCTCCGGAGATCAGTAATTCATTTTAAGGTAAGATAGATATTTACAGTGTCTGACAGCGACGTCTCAAATAGATAACACACGCAGGTACCTGTTAAAATAAATGTAAGCTTGAAAAAGACAAATTAATCGCCGAATTAGCTGTCTTCAGATCTCGTAGCTTGTTGGGCCTTGTGTCGAGTTAGCATTAGCGGCTCAGGCCTGTAGGCTGTAAGTTAGTTAGCTACTGTTGTTAGCTTGGCTAGAGAGCTAACGCAGTCAATGCCGGGTTTATCAAAATTGATATGTTATTTTTCCCATGAATGACATTTAGTCTCAATCAACTAACGCAACTGTTTGGGTACTGTCGTGGGCCAATTCATTGTAAAAATACAAATCTGTTGTTAATATTAGCGACAAAAGGTACTGTTAGCAGAAGCTGGGCTATCACGCTTTATGATGTATCCCAACGTGCTACCAGGTGGGGACCAATTGGCTATTTGCTCAGGTTAGCATTACCACCATCATCACCGCTCTTCAGGCCAAATAAATGATAATAACAATAATAAGAGTAATAGCTAATTAAAATATATTAAATTGAATAAAATCCGCGAACATTTGAGAATCTGGGTATTGTAAGTAAAGGTAGTAATTAGTAACAGTGATGTTTTTCTGATATAACAATGTATTACTAAAGAATAACTTTCTCGATCAATATTTTCCTCTTTTGTTTTGTTTCTGAATAGCCTTACATAACCATGCCATCCGACTTAGCAAAGAAGAAGGCGGCTAAGAAGAAGGAGGCTGCTAAAGCTCGCCAGCGTACAAAGAAACCTGATGAGATGGATGGGGATGGTGATCAGCCAGAGACCGAAAGTAATGGAGCAGAGAGCAACGGTAAGAGGACTGACTCGTCTTGACCAAATCATTATTGTCTTGGTTGTAATTTACATGGCCTCTTTCCTCTCTGAGATTAATTTGGGACTGAGTTGTTAATATCTAGACTCGTTAACTACAGAATTAGCTGCCTTCAGCCCTGTCCTTGAACTCACCATTCTGTCAGATGGTTTCGTGTTTAGTTTCAAATGTGAACGAAATGGTTAAAAAACATTTCATTTTGACAGGAATTGCCAGTTTGACGAAGGAGCTGGATGAATTTGAACTGGCGAAGACAGAGGCCCGGGCAGTGACAGGCGTCCTGGCGTCGCATCCCAATAGCACTGATGTCCACATCAGCAGCCTGTCACTCACCTTCCATGGACAAGAGCTTCTGGCAGACACCAGCTTGGAGCTCAACTCAGGCAGACGCTATGGGCTCATTGGTCTTAACGGCACAGGTAAATAGTCTTTTCCCAGCGTATATTATTAGTCAGGGTGCCATGTACATTTTCCAGTACACGATGCAAATGTCCTTTCGCTGTCCCGTGAACTTGGGCATCCTGACATCCTAAAAGCTGCAATTCTTTAACACACAGAACACCCACTTATTCATCTCTACCCTCACATCTGTTCCATATACACCACTTACTCAATGACAGCAGTTTCCCCCTAATAGGTCAATTTTATTTATACTGCGCCAAATCACAAAAGTTACCTCATGACACTTGTTATATAGATTTAGACCATACTCATTAGAAGCGTGTTGCACAGAATGAGGTTTTGATGCCACATACTATGACAAACAAAAAATTTTTTTCTATTTCTATCTACCAGGAAAATCCATGCTATTGTCAGCCATCGGGCATCGTGAGGTTCCTATCCCAGAGCACATCGATATTTACCACTTGACCCGGGAAATGGCCCCCAGTGACAAAACAGCTCTCCAGTGTGTCATGGAGGTGGATGAAGAGAGGATTATGCTGGAGAAGGAGGCAGAACGACTTGCCCATGAGGACTGTGAGTCATATGTGTTATGTAATAACTGCATATGCAGTGGGAAAGTTTGTCACAGAAGAAAAATAGTTGAGAGACAAATTACTGAAATAAACTCAACAAAACACAGCTTACTTTGAGGATAGCTAACATGAGCAAACAGACTTGTAGCAAAGATGAGGGAAACTTTACAATATAGTGTTTTGTATATAATAAATGAATACTAAATGCTTTTCTCCCACCAATGCATAGCTGAGTGTGAGAAGCTGATGGAGCTGTACGAACGTCTGGAGGAGCTGGATGCAGACAAGGCAGAAGTGCGAGCCTCTCGGATTCTCCATGGTTTGGGTTTCAGCTCTGCGATGCAGCAAAAGAAACTCAAAGACTTCAGTGGAGGGTGGAGAATGCGTGTGGCTCTGGCCAGGTAAAGACAAAGCACTTAATATTACACCAATCAGTGACCTGATTTGGCTGCTGATGGCAGAACTGCTTCTTGCAGCAGATTAATCTGGTTTAGAAAGAGTTTTGCTGTGAAATTAAAATACATACGTGAAACTGGGGGAGCAAACCAAGCTACATATGAAGGCAATACCCATGTATAACGGATACTATTTAGTCACCTTTTTAACTTTAAAACACAAAATGATGATTGAATGGATGATGAAATCAAAAATGTTTTCTGTAAATTAAATTTTCGGACTATCCTCCCTTTGTCCAGAGCTCTGTTTATCAAGCCCTTCATGCTATTACTGGATGAGCCCACGAACCACTTGGATCTGGATGCCTGCGTGTGGCTGGAAGAGGAGCTCAAGTCGTAAGTTCACATCCTACTTTGATTGAAGTGAGTCCAAAAAGTTGATATGCATTACTCATCCTGCTTGTTGCTGTCAGGTTCAAGCGAATCCTCGTGCTCATCTCACACTCTCAAGACTTCCTGAATGGTGTGTGCACCAACATCATCCACCTGCATCAGAGAAAACTGAAATACTACACGGTAAGAACACTTGGCTGAAACCACTGCTTGAGCAAAACTTAAGCCCAGTGCCGCGAAGTAAATCAGCCTTAGCATCCCTTGGAACATCTTATAAAGAGTAACTTCAATGGACTCTATGCTAAATAAGGAAACTGGGGTTATGCTGTTACTAATTACGCGTCGGTGTGCCACCCTGTTGGATGACCATGCAAATCTATTTTTGCTTTAGGGTAACTACGACCAGTATGTGAAGACCAGAGAGGAGCTAGAAGAGAACCAGATGAAGCGCTTCAACTGGGAACAGGACCAGATAGCACACATGAAGGTAAATGAGTGACATAAGATACTATAATGCCACTTTCAGGGCTCTCCAAAAAGATTTATGCCATGCCAATGTTCTTTATCCACCCCTCTCCTATAGAATTACATTGCCAGGTTTGGTCACGGCTCTGCAAAGCTGGCTCGACAGGCACAGAGCAAAGAGAAGACGCTGCAGAAGATGGTGGCATCTGGCTTGACTGAAAAAGTTGTGAATGACAAGGTACTGTGATGTGTCACTGATGTGGTGTGGAGATTTCAGTAGCCTTATACCTTAGGTTGGTAGTTCTTTTCAGACTTAGGAATGAGTGACATACAGAGAAATAATGGCTGCCTCTCTCCTACAGACTCTGTCATTTTATTTTCCTCCCTGTGGGAAGATTCCTCCTCCTGTTATCATGGTTCAGAATGTGAGCTTCAAATATAGCGACAACACAGTGAGTATAGTTGATGACATTATGGACCAAGGTTGTTTTTTTTGTGTGTTTTTTTTAATGGATGGATTTCTCAATCTCATCTTCAATGTCTCTTTTATAGCCGTACATATATAAAAACCTGGAGTTTGGTATCGACTTGGATACACGAGTGGCTCTTGTGGGACCCAATGGAGCAGGGAAGTCCACACTGCTGAAGCTGTTAATGGGAGAAGTACGTATATTATTATTTCCCCATCATGCCACATCAACCTGCTCCTCACATACTCCCTTTTCTTTTTGCAGCTCCTACCCAGCGATGGCATGATTCGCAAACATTCTCACGTCAAGATAGGCAGATATCACCAGGTAAAATACTGAACCTGTTGACGGCACCTCAAACGCCTGCATGTTTCTAAACTACTTTGAACCTTGACCCCTCTCGAAATAAGACGAGCCCCCTAAAAATGATCCATCTGGTGGCAAATATGCTAAACCTGGAAGAGACCTTCATAGAAAGAAAGTTTAATGTCCTATGTGTATCTGCTTGTGTTTTAGCATCTGACAGAGCAGCTGGAACTCGACCTCTCTCCTTTGGAATTCATGATGAAATGTTTCCCTGAAATCAAAGAGAAAGAGGAGATGAGGAAGATCATCGGTCGTTATGGACTGACAGGGAAACAGCAGGTAGGATGGGGATTCTCTTCCAGAGATAATACAAGAGTTTTTGTCTTCGTCTGCAACTCTTGACATTTACATCTGAAACATCTTCCAGGTCAGTCCGATCAGGAACTTGTCAGATGGTCAGAAGTGCCGGGTGTGTTTTGCCTGGCTGGCCTGGCAGACCCCTCACATGCTGTTCCTTGACGAGCCCACCAATCATTTGGATATCGAGACCATTGACGCATTGGCAGAAGCAGTCAACGAGTTCGACGGTGGCGTGATGCTGGTTAGCCATGACTTCAGGCTAATTCAGCAGGTATGCTTATGGTTTATTAGATTAATTTAACATTTGGAAATGATGCTCTAAACCCGGAGATTTAAATTAACCAGTCATAGTCAGCACCATCATGAAAATCATCTTTTTCTCTAGGTGGCGCAGGAGATCTGGGTGTGTGAAAATCAAACCATCACAAAGTGGAAGAGGGACATCCTGGCATACAAGGAGCACTTGAAGTCGAGGATTGAAAAGCAAACGCATGACATTTAAAAAAAAAAAGAAATAAAAAAAAAAGAAATTCACTGAGCCACTCCTTTATCTTGCATCATGGATTTGACCTGCAAAAACCCGAAGGGACAAGCAGGGTTTGCGTTGCAGGAAATGTCCTGAGTAGAACTGAAACAATCTCTTATGCATCTTATTGGACACGTCTCTTGTACATGTTGTACTGCATTTCCTTCTCGGTTTGACAGAGCCGAACCTGAACCAACCCCCCACCCCACCCCCCCTTTCACCTCAGGCTGCACTCTGATTGGCTGATTCACCTGAAGCATCTCAGTGCATTTTGGAATGCATTCCATTGTGCTGTCTTCATAGGGAAGTTTTATTTTTCCAAATGTTCTGTTTTATCCCAACATGTACGCAGCAGCTTTTAGGTCATATTTTATGATATTTAAAAGTTGACTTTTTTTCCTGTATAAAAGAGCAGTTCTGCCTTATTTAACAATGTAATGCAATAAAGGTTTGTCTGAATAAACAGAACATAAAAACAGCATATCTAGATCGAAAAGACTTTAATGTTTTAATTGAATGAATACGACACTCATATCCAAAATCAAGAACTGTTAGAGGGAAATAAACTTTTACATCTCTGTAAACAAGAAGACAACACTTGAAAAGATTGAATTAGTTACTTAGGATTGTGGCTTGTGAGTCCCGTGGCTGCATAGATCCTCCATCATCTTGCAGCCACTACACTGTGTGCTGCTCACCTCACCTCCCATTAAAACTGAAAATGCCTGCACTGTCAAAAGGAACGGCATTTTTTGGCAGAACTAATGCTACTGAAAGAAGGTAATATGAAAGCCATTAAGTTGAACTGAATCCAAAACATCTCCAGGAAGCATTTAAAAAGGGAAAATATCATTCGGGGTTTTAGGTGAATTGTGATTTGATGTAAACCTAACATACAGGTGCCATCACAAGTTATAAAATTATAATTACATATAATTACATTATATGCTCTTCCAGTAAAGCTGTGTTCATGTCAAACTGAAATGGTGTCAATATAACGCAAAAGTATGGCTGTGTTTTGTTACCATTTCTAATTTTCATTTAACAGTTTTCTATTTACCATTTTATCAACTTTGTAAGAAAAAAAAATCCAACTTGACAAGAACACAGCTTGATTGAATATTTTACAAACAACTGAAGAATAATTACTGGAAGACTATCTGTCTTCACATTCTCCAAAAAAAAAATCTTCAACCATTTTTGATTGAATTCACAATTTTGTTGTGTAGGTTTTCATTTAATTTCTACATATGTCTCTTATTCAATATAATCTTAAAATACATGCTGTGTTATGTTACATTCCCAACATTTAATGTTCCAGCATGTCAGCTCAAAAAGTGCCAACCAATAGTTCCAACCTATAAGGCTGCTGATAAAGCTTTAAAGCTGTAAAGTTTATAATGTGACCTTTTACGGAGACAAAGGAGCTGCAGTAAATACACAAGGATTATATACTGTATAGGTAAACTTTAGAAATGACCTAATTTTAAACAAGGCTTCCATTTAGGGTTTAAACTCCGTAGCATGCCTGATTGACAGATTAGTGGCACTATCCACAGAGGAGGTAACCGTGCAAATAGGAGTGTTTTAGTCATGCTGTGATTATCCTGCTGGCAGCATGTTTCAGGGGCTAAAAGGGGACCGCAGCAGTCAGGTACAGTTTTGTGTGGACCAACCCAAGACATCCATGCTCACTGAGCTTGCCACTCCTCGTCGGAGACCTCATCGCGCGGAACAGTGCGAGTGTTGCTGGCACGAATGCTGCTAATGTTGGTGAATGACAAGAGGTTCGCAATCCCCGTCAGACTCACACCGGTGCCGTCCAGATTCACCTGAGCCAGGTGCATGTGTTTCAAGAACTTCAGGCCTGAGGAAAGAATATAATAACACATAAATAAAAAGATGAAATTTGTCTGTTGAGGTGAGGAAAGTGATCATAGAGATAGACGTTACCGTGATCTGTGATGCGTGTGCGGCTGAGATTAAGTTTGACGAGCTGATTGCAGTGGATCAGACCTCTCCTCACGACCGTGTCTCCCACCTGAGTGCTGGCTAACCCCAACACCTGAAATGGGACAAACAGCATGAACATCTGCAAAATATCCTGTACATAAAATCAGATAATTTCAGATACCTTATCTTTGTTACTGAAAACCCTTATCAACACCATAGGCAATGGTTGCATGGAGACTGTCTATAAGATAAACTTATTAACCTGTGCTCCATAAGAGAGGAAAAATTAATTATTTTCAGGAATCAATATACATCCAAATTGTCTTTATAATATCCAACTAGTATATCATATGACAGATAATGGATTTTTAGATATGATTTTTCACACGACTTTTAACCCCTGGCTACGTCGTTTCCCAGGCCCACATTTAAGCCCAGCTTGTTGTGAGAAACTTTTAACCCTGAATTACTGAACATTGCACTTCAGCAGAGTTTGTTCTGTGGAGCTAAAAACAATGATTGCAAACCCAGCAGCTACCCACACGACTGTTTAAATCAAGGGTTATTAAGGTAATGCGGTATAAAACTCTAGAACCTACATTTCAAGGGTAAACATAACCCAAAGGTTAAATAAATGTGAGTTAATATGTAACAAGGAGTCTTCCATTTCTTGCCGAGCACTAGGCAATTGACTACACAAATGTCACCCATAAACACACCTGGAGGTGTGGTAGACAGATGATGAGGTCAGCCACTCCTCGGCTGGTGACTGCCGTCCGGTCCAAACAGAGCTCCTGCAGCTCCTGCAGGCCACACAGAGGTGGAAGCCCTGCATCTGTCACCTGAGTGTTGCTGAGTGACAGCTTCTTCAACCTGCACAAAGTACACACAGTACTCCTGTTAATATCCTTACTGTAATAATACCAATCAACTACAAAAAAAACAAAAAAATGGTTACAAAGCATAGGGATGACCTGGTCATGGTGGAGAGCTGGCTGACGCCCTGGTCCGTGACTTGTGTGTAGTCTGTCAGGTCCAACTCTAACAGCAGAGACAGCCTAGAGAGGAATGACAACCCACTGTCTGTCACAGAGTGTCGTCCAGGGAGGGTCAGGTGAGTCAACTTTAGACCTGGGGGGAAAGTTAAAACCACTCTGAAGATTTTTGATTTACAGTACAGATAAAGTCATTTTAATGGGTATGATTGTCATCCTTGTAAAATGTGACAATATCTGTGCTTATCCGGGTAGCTTACTGAAGTTTATTCATTGAAAGTTTTAACACTCTGTAAATATTTCTCTTATCCATGTGATCAAAAACACTGATCTGATCAGATAATGGTTTACCCAGTCGCATTTCCAATTACGCACCTGAGATAATCTGCAGGGCTCGATTGCCATCTGCTACAGGAATTCCTGACAAACTGATGGAAGACAGAGCAGGATGGGTGGCGAGGTGCTCCAGAGAGCTTTCTGTCACATCTGTCCCATCCAGGTTGAGAGTCTGCAGGCTAGACAGCTCTGCCAAAGCTGACACATCCCTGACCTGGCAGAACAACACCCATCAAGACAAAGAAGAAAAAAATAGGACAAAAACCAAATGACAAAATGTTAAAATTGGCTTTTTTTGGTGAGTTAAGATGCGAGATTTGCCAGGAGAGCTGAAATACCTTAGTCTGCTTGAGGCTGAGGAGCCTCAGTTGTGGCACACAGGTGGACAAGACCACCAGTGTATCTTCAGTCACAGCCGTCTGGTTCAGGCTGAGCTGAGAGAGACATGACGGAGCTGACTGGAGATACAGCACCATCCCAACATCGGTCACTTTGGTCTGGTCCAGGGACAGGAAACACAGGCTCTTCAAACCTTGCAGACACAGAAAGCAGGAAAATAATATGTTGAGAAGAGGCAAAAATCATCAACACTATATACAAGTACTACACACAGAGCAGCAGGGATCAGGTGTTCCTGCACGTAACTGAGGGTTTGTAGAAAGCCTAACCTGTGATATACTGCAGACAGGAGTCGGTCAGTTTGCTACAGGAGGCCAGGTTGAGGTACTGGAGTTTGACCAGGCTGGAGAGGATTGACAGCCCAGAGTCTGGAAGAAAACAGGTTTAGGATATTTAAAGTAAACAACAAAGACGATAAACAAATGTACTGAGAAGTTATCAGAGCAAAAACAGATATCTGAACAGCCTAGAAACTCCCTCCTGGGATAAATTTCTATACCAGTGATGAGAGGTGAGTTGACCAGGCTCACATGCTTCAGTAATGTGAAGGCCCGTAACTGCCTCAGGAGCTCATTGGTGGAGTAAGGGTAGCAGTTTAGGACAAACGTCTGCAATGGGCAACCGAAGAAGAGTTCCAGGGTGCGTGGACGTAGGAGCCTCTCACGGGACATGTGGTTGAGCAGCAGCTCTGCTAGCTCTGGGGTGAGGCATGCCAGACTGCTGCTGTACTGCATGCTGGGAGCTGAGTAGAGACACAGAATGACAACAGTGAGTAAAGAAAGCAGTAAGACAACATCTCCTGTAAAATCAGAGAGGCTTCCAAACAAGTATTCTACATATCGTCTTACCAGTCATGAGCTGTACAGTTGCACGAGTGGCCAAGGCACATAGGGACGGCATGCTGGGTGTCCTGAAGGGTCTTTTAGGGGGTGATGGTTGTGCCTGGGAGGCACGGGGGTCTTCTTGCTGTGCAGCTCTTTGAAGACGCTCCACTGCAGCCAGACCTGCAGCCCCAGGCGCCACCCGACCTCCTGCATCCTCAGGCTCTGCTGGGTCCTCTTCTGGAGCCTCCCTGAAACACACAAGTGTCTTTTACACTCGCACTGTCTGTTACCATCCATTTAAATCTGAACAGGCACTGTAAAATGCCTGCAAAATGTGGCCTGTGTTCGACAGCTGACTGTTTCTAGTTTTTCATTAACAAAAGTCTACAGGAAAAGATTTCTCATGTACAACTGAAGCACAGGACATTAAACTGAAAACATTTCACATCACTGCTCCGTAACCTCAAGACTGTTTCATCACCTTTCCCTGCCATCCTTTTTAAAAATGACTAATAATGTCTGACAGGATTTTTCTGCAACAGAGCAACCTACCCCGTATAAATGATTTGATAGATTTAAAAAAAAAATACAATTAGCTCTGCAAACAACTTCACAATTATTTGTTAGAATAAAAAATGAAGAAAATCATGAAGCTGTAATGCATTTAAAGTTGTGCCATTTATATGCATTACAGTTCCTACATTATGCTAGAGCCATTCTGTCTAGACACCCACCTGAGTCGATTGCCTTGCTCTGGCCAGCGGTGCCTGGGCTCAAATTCTCCTCTGAACCTATTCTCTGGAAAGAAAGGCAGCCTCGGCATTCCTGTGAAAAGTACGCAAGTGACAACTGTAATCCATACTGACATTCGAATATCACCAAGCTGAAACGCAAAGTAGTTCACCGACATCAAAACCAGCTCATATATTTATAGTTATAGTTATTTATGTCTAGTCCTTCTGTCTGAACAGTGAAAAAAAATCCCTTTTTACATCCCACACCTTTAATAATCATCAACATCTTCTGCTCTCTATCTTTGATTCTCCTCTAGCTGGCTTCAGCTGTGACTTAGCTCTTCTCAAGCTCTGGTCTGGCATACATTCAGAATGCTATATCACAGCCCCATGCTTTGAAAGCCTGAATATGATTGGCTGACCTCCTGTAAGCATTCTAAGAACTCAGTTCTCACTGGTAGGGTTCTGACCTTGTGTACTGTATGTTTGACAGAAGGGCCCATTCACCTACACATTTCAGAATCCTGATCTTTCTTACATATGACACTAATTTCTAGGGCAGTCGGTCAAACGTCTATACGGTGAAACTTAAGCAACATACAGTATGAAACTGAAAGAAAGTTACTTCAACAGCTGAAAGGAGAGGCCGGGATAATCGGCTTCTGGAATGAGGGAACAAAAAGTTCTACATGGATGAAAGAAAGGAGTCATGTGGGGGGGAAAAGATGGGGGGGGGGAGCAAGCAAACTAGATGGGAAAAATGGGCTGAGATGAGATCTGATTCATTAACCCCAGACACAGCAAGCAGTACCGTTGAGCACGTTAGGTTCTTCCTCCTCTTCTTGCTCCTCAGCAGCGGCATCCTCTGCATTACCAGGAACCAACCTCTGGCCTCGTCCTGTTGAATAACACCAGTAATGACATCTATAAATCTATCCACTTTGCAGCTCCATACATAATTAAGGCAGGCTGCTACAGTAATACAACTGTACACAACAAACAAGCTTTGATCAATAAATATTTATAATGTAAAACAGCACATCTGCTTAAAACGTGCTTGTAAAAAATATGTAAAAGGTTCTTTACAACAATTTTAAATACATACCCCAGAAATGAGACGGCCCGGACAGTGAAGGACCAACTCCAGGTATCCCTGCATAATTCACTGCCTCTTCCCACAGCTGATTGGGTAGTGGCGGAGGTAGAACAAGGTCCTGCCCTCCCGCCCCCTCAAGGACTGGGATATGTGGCTGCGGAGACACATCACAAGAAGACAGCTCATTCTGTCCTGCTGATGGTGGCTCTGTAGGACTCTGTGCATCCTGAGGGCTCTGTGGAGGAGTGGTCTGAATACATAGTGCAGCGTTGGGCGTGAGGCCAAGAGAATGCAGGGAACAAGCAAGCTCTGCCTCCCCAAAGCGTTTCCGTGGGAAACCCTGGAGGAGGGAAAAGGAGGGTAGGGAGGGGTGACGTCCGCTGATGTGCTCCACGACGCTACGCAGCGGAGCGTCCGCTGGGAAGCGCTCGCGCATTGACTCCCCAGATGGCAGCCGAATCTGAAGCAAGAAAAACCCAGGATTCAACAACTACAATTCTGTAATCTGTCTTTACCTACTTCTTGAATTCTCCATAGCCTCACCATGAGGATGCAGTTGTTATCCACATTAGTCTGAATCTTTCCTCCAAGCTTCTTCACATGACCACTGGGAGGAGACGTGTCTGTGGCGGCGCTCGTCTGGTTCTTCTCCTGCAGGGTCCTCCGATCCTCAGCTATCCGCTTTAACACCAACTCACGCTCCTGGCAGACAAACGCAAAGATGTTAGATTCTGAGATGACAAATCAGAACCTTGTCTTAGAAGATGATGACAACAAACGGCAAGTCGGCTGAACTGGAACCATTCAGCACTGCTGACCTGTTTCTTTTGTCTTCTCTCTGCTCTGGCCTCCTGAGCAACACGTTGTCTCTGCTGCTCTTCAAAGTCGCTCTTGTCTGGTTTAATGCGGGACTCGACTGGCAGTGGGTCTGGGGGCAGGCTGCATGACTGTGATGGTCTCAGCAACAACGAGGAGGACACTTTTGAAATAAAAAACAAAAGAACATACATTTAAACTTGCACCCTAAACCATTTATTTCATGATTACAATAGACATATTAACAGAATATTAATATATGATTTGCTATCCTTCAAGGCAAACACAGTCTTTAGCAAACTGCTGGGTTTTACCTTTGCTACCAGAGGCAGATGTATGTGTCCCTGAAGTGCTTGCTGCCTCTTTGGGAGGGTTGAATGCTGAAAATGCTGTCTCAGCTGGCTGTGATGACTGCTTAACCAACCTGTGTCGTGGATACTGACCCTGTAGGAGCCTGAGAGAAGGACACAGAAATAATTTACTGGAAAGAGTGGTCTTTCGGAACCTGAAATAAAATCACATTAGCATTTATGGAATGCTAACTATTAAGGATTTATGAATGAATGGCTGGGACAACTCACCACTCGGTTGCATCAGGCACAGAAAAATGGCCAGCCTGTACAGCTGACTGGATCTGTTCCTCTGTGAAACCCATCTCACTTAGGATGAGGAATAACTCCCCAATAGTCTACAAAAAATCATATAAACAGTGATTGAACAAACGACCTTTATGGTTGTTTTCCCCTTATCCATCCAAGGGCAATTCTGCACCGTATATTAAAACATTATCTATCAATTTGCAGTAGAAATGTATGGTAGAGTTACAAGATTCTGTTTTAAGAAGTTTTTTACCAGTATTTTGCATCATTAACACTGCAAATTTTTGTGACATCCCCATATTCCCTATATAAATCAAGCCTTTAAAGTTGTTGAGTCATTTGTTCACTTATGACATTTTAAGTTTGCTATTAATGTTTTACTGCTGTCTAATAAATTAGCTCTGATGTGATTGTTTGTCAACTGCAAGCAAATTGGGTAATTAGCACAGAAATGTGGAAGTTAATCCTAGCATATAAATTTTTGTTTGTCCTTCATTAACATTATGTTAGCATCCCATCTGACTGAGGCTGACCTGCACTTTCGTCTTTACACTCTCCAATTCCAAGTTAATGTTAGTCCACATAGTTCTTAGTCTTGGTCAAAGTCAGTCAGGATAAATCGGCAATTCACGGTAAAGTCAGCGACTTTAAACTAAACAACAGACAACAAGCTAACCTACAGCTAACAGTACTTTTGTCACCTATGATGTTATGCCTTTGGTACAGTCAGTGCTGTCAACAAACAACGTTAGCATGCTAGCAGCTGATGGACACCAATGACGAGGCTAATGCTAATATCGATAGCAAAAGCTAAGGTGCAGTACAGTGTCATGTCAAACGCAGCTCGGTAATTTGCAGCTTACCGGCGAGGCAGAAGAACTCATGTCGTTGTTTCAACGTTAACGTAGGAAATCAGTGTGAAACTAATATTATTTAGCAACTTTGCTGACTTCCTGGTTGTGATGCGCAGTCTGTTAAGCTAGCAACACTAGCCTCTCCCCCTCTGGCTTGGAGATTGACAGGATAATAAGGAGAAACAGCCAATCACCACTGCCGAGAGCCGTACTGTAATCCACTGGGGCAGTGACATAAATCCAATGTACTTCTCAATGACTGACAGACCCAAACACCAAATACCACCAGGAAAATTACATTAATTGTCTGTGATTAAATATATTGATGTAATCTGTGGAGGTTGCTTTTGTTTAAGCATAGTATAGCCGTGAATGTTACATGGCAGACTACTGTGCGGGTGAAAGTGGAGATTTAACCTCCCAAACATGTGACACAAAAGAAAAAAAGAAAGGTATGGTAATTAATACATTTAACAGGTGAAATGGCGTCAGTCAGTAGTAGTAAGCCACCAGTAAGGGCCACATCAGTATGCATAGTGTGTGTGTGTGTGTGTGTGTGTGTTTGTGTATATATATATATATAAAGTCGTGCTTTATTAGCTGATCTTGAGACCATGTCTTAAAGAGTGTTAAAACACCTTATTGTCAGTGTCAGTGCAAGTGATTTGTATAAGACATGGTCTCAAGATCAGCTAATAAAGCACGACTTTAAGGTTGATAAGGCCAGTGGATACTATAGATTACTTGTGCATGTTTTTAAACTAATTTGTAAATGAAATTAGCACAAACTAGTTGATACTAACTAAGACTGAAGATGTTAGGGGTCCTTGTATCATCATAAACAAGTGGCAATGAGGACATTAATCATTGCTAGAAAATTAAAGTTCATTTTTTAACAGGAGTTGACATGTCACTTCCAGTAACACTGACAACACTATTTTGATATAACTTAGATTTAATTTGGGTTATAATTATGTTGATAATAGTGATGTGACATTGTCAGTTCTTCAAGAGGCGTAAAATCAACTTTGTTGGTGGAATACATACCTACACGTTTAATAGTTTGCTTCTGTAACCTAATCCTTAATTTGCGTTTCAAATTTATGCCAAATCGCTTTTCCAGAACATCACTGTGCAAAGACTGACATATTCAAAACGTTTAATTGATATTTTATTTATTTCTTCTAGTTATGGCCTTTGAGATAATGTGCATCATAACGGTACGACGCCCTCATCAGAAATATGATTCACCCTTTACGCAGGCGCAGCAATTTCTGTTTTAAGAATACGGCAACAAGCTCCGTGAAACCAAAGAGTAAGACCGGAAAATGATCAATCTTGGCTTCAAAATAAAGGCATAAAATGACATCTATAAGAAGCCAACCTTTGTGTCGTGCTTTAATGTGATAAATGCATATGTTTCATTTAATATAAGCATATTTATAAATATAACATTGTGTTTCTGCTTTGGTAAATGCAATCAATTACATATATATTTCTTGACACGTTTTAAATTGAAATTTGTACCGGAACAGAATTCGTCATTGTTTTGACATTTTGACACCGGCTGAGCGAGAAAGTCATTTAGGGAGAGTTTGCTGTGAGTAAGCATCGGTGAGTAAATAAGACAAAACTTGTGTATGATTGTAATCCTCTGAAGGATTTTACTTATATGAAAAGACACGTTTTTGCTCTGAACTGTCGCCATTTTGATGGTCAAGGACCGGACGTAGCTGTCCTGAGAGGAGAGGGTGCTTTGACAGCCAGTAAGTTCATTGCCACACATGCGTTGAAAGTGTCTGCTGCTGCTGCTGGATGACTTCGCTTTGTTCCTCGACTAGTTAACTCTGTCATGGAGGGTAAACGTGGAGGTCCTGTAAATGTGCTTGGAGTGACAGGGGAGTGTTTAGGTTTAAGCTGTTGATGATAATATCAGAGTTCCTCTTTTTAGCAAGCTAGCGGTCACTCCTTCTGGCAGTAGCCTCGGATATGAAAATGTGATGGACATACTGAGGAGTAGACTGGAAGTTCTCCTCAAAACTTACTTTGTCCTTGTGTGTGTTTAGAAGGCAGACTGGAGACTGGGGATGTGATCAGCTTTACTCATTCATTCATAGTTCATTCATTGCTCACTGGTAGGACAGAAGCCTTTTTGTTTCTCAGGGCAGAGGGTGACACAGATCAGTCACTGGTAAGTTAGTTAGATGTTTCTGTTTTATGCTTCCGTAGCATGATAGCTTTGCACTTAAAAGTGGATTGTGACAAGAATAATGACAAATAGCTATAACCTACAAATCCCAAGGAAGTTATTATTATTATTATTATTATTATTATTATTATTATCTCCACCATCGAGAGTTGGAGGAGGTTGTGTTATTTTGAGGCAGATCCAGGAACGGATAGAGATTCTGTATCACTATTTCACTTTCTTCAATATTACGTGATGAGGCCTTTTTTTTTCTTCTTCTTTTTAAAAAAAAAACCCATTTTGCCAATGTCTTGAAACATGATAATAGGCCAATCGAAATAAAAATACTCAGGCATGGGCAGCTCATGATGTTCCACGACTATGCACAATTGGATCCAGATCCAATGAATCTGGGAGATTTATTTCGTGGAGGGCAATATGTATCGAGTATGGTAACAGAGACTGACACTGACAACAATATGTGGCTGAGATAATACAGATTCAGGGTCATTCAAATGGATTTCATGTATCTGTGAAAGGTCAGAGGTTATATAATGCTAAAGGTGATATTTTTCTTCTGTGACATGTGAAAATGGTAGTTTAAAAAAAATACAGTACAAATCTGATTCTGGGAGGAAAATTGAATCTAGTGATGCTCATGTCAGTCAAATCTAGACTATGAAGAATCTTATCTTGCCCTTAATTTCATTGTCAGTGCTGTCTCTGTCAGACTTATTGTATAACTCTGGCAATTTGGGCACAAATGAACTGCACTACGGACATTTTACCTGTATTGTGACTCACATCCTAATCTACTATATCATCCGAATAACATTTATTAATCCTTATAATTTGATTAGGTTCAAGGAACGATTAATTAAATCCCTGTAATTTTTAACTGATGATTATTTATTTTTTTTGCCATGGAAACCCCCTTTAGGTCCCTGCACAGTTTAAGAGTCATGTTCCCAAAATTGTTTGTCACATGGTACTAGCTGTCAGTACATGCCGTCTGGCAGGAGGGAGGAAGGATGTTTCTCATCTGCTGACTCACCAATTTCATCTCCATGGGCCCTGCAGGATATTTGACGAAATATTTTACTTTCATATTAATCATAGATGCAGGATGTGAAGTGATTCTTTTTCCGAGAATCGTTCTTTTGGCTTCTAAAACCTGAGCACTTCAAGGACTTGTACGTTAGCAGAATCCGAAACGTTTGTCTCTGTGAATCTGACCTTGTTCAATCTTTAATCTCAAATTCCAGAGCATTCCCATTTCTTCTTTTGTCTTATAATCCCTCTTGGTGCTTGAACACATCAGATAAATCCATTTTATCTGTTGGATCACGATCTCAGCTTTTATTTGTTTTCCCTCGCCTCAGTGGAGTATGTCAAACACACTTATTGTAAACTGATTTGTGACAACGGTGGTGTGTTTTGCTGAAGAAGAAAAAAGGCAAAGCGTCGAGCAGAATGTCTCCACATTCCTGTCGTGAATTGCTTGGTCATGCAGAGGGCAAGAAAGGAAAAGAGATCAATAATACCTGTTTCTTTTGTCATGGCATCTTTGCTCTGCGTGTTTGTTTTACCCTCCGAAGTTAGCTGTCTTGTATGTTCTTCTCCTGTAGCCGCCTGAGTTGCATTTATTTATCCTTACGTACTTTGGCAGCACATCATGGAACGTGCATAATTTGGGCTATCATTCTCTCACATGTCCTATTAAAGTGCCAGGAACTGTCTGTGGAGCATCAAATCATACTCCTAACTACATAAGACACGATGTGGCTCTCTCCCCACCTCCTCCTTCGATGTTTTCATTCTATCCTGCGAGGCTGTAAGTTTAAATATCACATGCAATTTCTTAGCCTGTACCAGCAGACTCGCGAACAAACATAATCACATCGTGTTATTTCCCAGGAAAGTGATAAATGGCTGGTTTGTGCTTGACCGTGGTATGAGGTCCTTGGCCTTTGTTTGTATTCTGGGAGCCAGGAGGACATTTCATTCCCGTCCCAGTCTTGAGTCTCATGAGAGTAAATACAGTCATTACAAGTGCACTAGGTCAAAGCCTGACAATTACCGTGTTTCTGTGAGAACATGGCCTCACCTTTTGTGCAGCCGGTGCAACCCGAGCAGGCCTGGATGCAGTTTTGACAAGACAGTGCCACACCCTAACACTACTGGAGCGTGTTAGGACCAAATACAGATTCATCAGATTATTATTTATCTGAACGACAGGAGTCAAGTCAGTGTTTTTGTTGTGATCTAAAGCCCCTTTGAGACCAAGATCACGCAATAGCGCCGCAGCAAAGACCCTCCGCAATGCCGCCTTTATTTATTAAATCGAACTAAGCAATGGCGGCATATTGCCACATCCGGGCGTGATTGTAGATGGCATGCCGGTGTCCCGCTTGCAAAAAAAAAAAAACTCAGACATTTCTAGTCAGCAGGCAGTAAATGGTGGAGATTGTTTCCATCTCAAAATGTGTATTGGACTCCTGGACACCCGAACCCTCATCAAGGCATAAAAATGCTTGAGTGGTGATTGCTTTGTCCTTTTCTGGAATAGAGGACAATGGGCAGGCATTATGTAAACTCTCAGGGTTTAGTTGCCTCTTCAATCTCTCTTCACCCGAAAAGACAGGTGCTGTCTCAGCTGCAAAGCAAAGCCGCTGCGGGCTGAAGCCTTTGACGGGACAAAGGGCGAATGAAAAGATGGACACGCATTGAGTGAGCGCAGCTGTTTAGCCCTGTGAGACTGTAAGTGCTCCAATGACTGTGTGCAAATAACTCAACACAGTCATGCTGAAGCGCTGGACGCTGCCAAATGCTCAGTGGAGTTAGCGTGGCCACTGGGCTGTGAAGAACAGAACAGAGCAGGGAGGCAGGGGATGTCTGCGTGTTTGAAGACCCAAGATGTAGCCGGGTGACTTCTAAACTGCTGAGCTATTTCAGGGTGAAAATCTCAGAGGCAAGAGCAGCGCAGCGATCAGCATAGAGCAGTGCCAAATCCCCAGAGAGATTCACAAACAGGGCAGCTGTCAGTGGTGTAAGTCTACATCGAGGTCAGTCTTTGCATTGCTAAGCTACACAAAAGGTTTGAGGCTGGTGAACACCGAGCCGTGTTGCTGTGTGTTCTGGAAGAGCACGGCTTTCCCTTGAAACGGTCACTTTTTGACTGACCATTTGCTAATTTCTGTAAGGTAAATGAAGTAGTTAGTCGTCTGGGTGTTATTTTAATGTGTAAATATGTTCTAGCAGACTTGTTTCAGACTTTAAGGGTAGAGAAGGATTACAGGAAGCTGGAGGAAGAATTTCTGAGTCATGTTAACATTTCGTATAAAAGTTACAAAAACTGGTGTGCTGTCGTGGAAAAAGTGCAGTGGAATGTTATTTTTATCTTTCTATTTCTTTCAGCAGAGAAAATGTGTTTGGACTTGCACCCAAGATGGTTTTCAATTGTCTTGATGCATTTGTTTTTTTTTAATGTTGTATAAAAAGTACCATGCTTCCGATACTGGAACGCTGTTTTGGGTGTGAAGCTCCGAAATGTTGTGTAGAAAGCAACTTCTCCCGACTTTCCGTCAGCATCGGAGTCGAGTCGGTCGTGACAGAATTTTTATTTTTGTCCGAACTGGTCCCTTAAGTGTTGAGCACCGAGCACGTTGTGTGTTGGCCGTGGTCGAGAACAAGCTGTCCCTTGGACGCATGAAGTCACACCTCTTTATATAGATGGAATCAGTGCATAGTGTATTATAAGCGCAGGAAAGCCGCAAACTTTGAAGTGGACCTCAATTTTAGCTGCTTGTGTCTTTGATTGTGTTGTTTTTTTCTTCCCCCTCTTAAGACATGCATATGACTCCAGTGAGCTCACATCCCTGAGAGCAAACAATTAGTCTCACATACACTCACACTCCTGAGGTGTGGTATTTCTTAAGCCCCCAAAAGCTCATACTGCATAAGCTGATGTGGAATTTGGTACTTGAATATTTGGCAAACGCACTTTGTTTTGCATCACAGGACTGGTCTTTGTTCGCCGCGAAACCCAATTAATCTTGTTGCTTTTATGACTTTAGATGGGATTAATTGGGTGAAAGTGTTGACACAAAGAACATGCAGCATGCATGGGTGTGTTCGAAGGAATATACACTCTGAGGCAGATGTATCTTAGCAGTGCAAACTGGTGACGTCCAAGAAAAATAAGGAACCCTGATTGACATGCGGTCTCGGATGCATTGTGGAACTTTCGGCATCCACCGTTCAAGAGGCAAGGTCGGTTAATAATTAGAAATATATTAGGCAACATGTCGCTGCTTTCCCATTAATTTTATACACAGCGCACACATATTCACAAATGAATAAACATCCTGCGCAATTCTATAAACATGCCCAAAAAGCATTCAGTTAATGTGTATTCGTTTTATTCCGACCTTGAACTGGAAAAGTCTTGAGATTTATGCAACGCTATTAATCGTTGACATTGCTTATTTTGCGGAATATTGCTTACTTATTCAGCCTATTGCAGCTGCACAGAAGCCTCCTGGCAGGTTTGCAGTGTCCTTTCATGGGAAGTTAAGTTGGCCAAAGAAAAACCTGATGTATAGGACTGACTCCTTGTAATCCAGCCTGCAGTGCTTTGAATGGGAGAGTCATTTGCTTGCGTGTGGTGGTGGCCCAGTCTTTTGTCGCACTCCTTTTCCTTTTCACGCCTCCGTGTCTATATCTTTAGTTTCCAACAGCTGGCCTCTTAGTGTTTGCGTGTTGCAAAAATGACTTTATGTCACTCCTGCAGCTTGAGAAAGAGGTCATGTCAGACAATGTTGTTGCATCTTGCAGCCAGTTATTAGTCCCATCCAATTCAAGCACCTTTTTAAAAAACTATGTTTTTATGAAATAAAAAGATTATTATAAAGATAATAAAAAGATATTTCTAGCAAGGCACGAACCTTGCTTTGTTTGTTGGGAACCAGTGGTCTAATACAAACAAAAACCACTGCCATATGGTTTGGGAAAGTTATTGATCATTGGGGTTGAATTTCCACCCTAAGCTTGAGGTCGTGTGTATGTGTGTGAGACAGACACAGATGGATTTTTTTTTGCGTCTGAGCCCCAGCCTCTGACTCAGTGTTGAATGGGTCCTGGAGTCACATGACTGCTTGTCAGCAGGCTGGAGTAGGAAACATAATCTGGAGGAGGAAGGCTGCTGCTATCAGTCGGTGCATGTTGGTCTGAGAGAGAGAGAGAGAGAGAGAGAGAGAGAGAGAGACAGAGAGAGAGAGAGAGCTCAGCTGGACTCGCACTTGATCGGCCGCAGCTCACGCTCCATATCTCTAACTCTCGTTCCTTTTGTCTCCCTATCTCTATTTTCTCCCTCTGTTTGGTTTTTCCTGCACTCTGACCAGACCCGGGTCTCTCTTCACTGCAGAGTTCAGAATTTCACTACAATGTCCGCGGTGGCTTCTCTGCTGTAAACATACAAAGGTATGACACACTCACGGATCTCTGTCTGTATTTTTTTTTGGACCTGTTTATTTATCAGAATGTTATTTTTATTGTCTGTTTAATTCATTGTATCTAGGAGTTAATCCTCAGTTAGAGGTGTCAGATGTAGTCTAATCAAACTCAGCAAGGTTTTTTATCACTAGTTCCACACTTTCATTCTTGCCTTCAGCCATGATGATCTGCAGCCTTAGCACTTAGGAAAACTGCACATTAAACCCTGCTCAGTTCCACAGGTTGCCCAGCAGAGTAAAAACCAACAACCACGTTCAGTCCACTTGAGCACAAACTTCTTCTCTGCATCAGATCTTGCATGCGTCTTCAACAAGCGAAAACTCTCAGAATGCCGCAGCATGTAATCTTTGTAAAACATTGAGGCCATGAATTATCTTCATGTCACTCGGAGCTATCATAATGTCTCTGTTTCTTTTTACTCACCTCCTAGAAGGAGATACATGACATACTGTCTCCTTTTTTGTAAGCCCTGCTCTTTAATGAAACCTTAAACCACTCCTTTCCCTCCCTATCATTGTTCGGCTTTTCTAAGTAGAGGCCTGTGTGTCAGTTGAGGTTTGGACATGGCGATCCAGTTCCTATTTCTGGATGAGAAATTTTTATTTTTTTTCAGTTTTGTGTATCTTATTGAACTTTTATTTATTTATTTTTGTATGCCCTTTTTTGATTGACTTTGTCGATGAGCTTGCAGTTTGTTGCTCTACTCCCCAGCTTGGACGTCGTGGGTTTAAGACTGGGTCGAGATGAGTGTTGCTTAGGTTGCGAGTTCAAGTCTGACTCATAAACTCCGACTGTCTCCTTCACGTCATTATGAAGAGGCACCACAAACAATTTTTTGACCTTTTATCGACGTTTAACCTTTAAGGTCACATGAGATTACAGTGAGAAATTGGCCTCGTTTCTTCTGTGGCCTCCTAATTCGGATATTTGCGTGTCCCAGATTTCTGTAACCTGACTTTTTTTCTTCTTCCTTTCATTAAGAAAACCCCATGCAGCACATCTAAAATTACCATATCAAATTTTGAAAGAAAGACATGTCCAGGCTAACGTCTGACTTCCTCACTTTTTATTCCACCTGTTCCCTGAGAGGTGTCGGTAACCTGCCTTTGTAATCCTAATAAAAGGAGGACAATGCAGGAGAATTTTAGCATTTGAAAGGTAAGCAGGGCTTTTTTTTTTCTTTTCTTTTTTGTGTAAGTAGTGGAAATTTGCGAGACCATCAGATTTATTTTGGTACTCTGTGGGAGTGATATGTCATCACAGACTCATTTAGAGTTATCACCTCCCTCGAAATGTATGACGCAAAAGTCAACATAGTAGCAGTCAAATAAATTTCAGATTAGATTGGTTTAGTCAGCCCAAATAAATTTGGCCTGTAGATAACGGCAAAGGAAACATTATAGTTCCTCAGAGTCATCGCAATGTTACCTCAGAAACTGGAAATAGCAGGTTACTCATTATCAGCTGTCAAGTCAGTCAAATAGGGAATGTGATGACCTTTGACCTGCATACAGAGGAGCTTTTGTTCAGGTCATCTGATTATCATAACTAAACTTGGTGCTATATATGAGTCTCAGATGTCGTATACCCTTCTCTTAGTCTGTCTTCTCTTCGTAGGATAGATGTGTGAAGATGACAGCTTGACATGGTTTTATTCAGATAAAATGTTATCTGAATTTCTTTTTTAAATATTTCATTCAGATAAAATGCCTTATCTCAGATTATCTTAGGTCTGCCATAATGGACAGAATCCTTGAGTGACCTTTTCTTTATATAATTATCAAGCTCCTCCTGATAGGCTCAGTCTCTAGTTGCCTTCTTCCTGTTTTCATACTTACTTCCTCCCAGAAGGATAATTTCCCCCCAATGCCTTGCTTGCACACATTTGAACGAGTCTTGCATGGAAAAGCTTTGAACTGGGAAGAAGAAGAAAAAAAGAGCTCCTTTTGGAAGAGTTTGCGATCACTGGGCTCCTGCATGACTCTGAGAAGACATGAACTTCTTCCAGGACAAATACCGACGGTTTTGTCCTCACTTTCTCCTGCACTGTCTGCATTCATCCATGTCTATTTGGTTATTACATAAGGGATAACCATTTCCTTTTTTTTCCCAGTCCTGACTGATTACAGACAAAACACATTAAGATCATTGAGGAGCATGCCAATTGTAGTTGCTATTGTTTTCTTCTTCTGATCATTGTTGTTACAGACCTGCCTTGAGGTAGATAAGCTGGTTCCCATGCTTTCTGCTCAGGATCCCAGGGTTCTGTAACTTTATCCCTGTATAGCCAGTCCTGCCTCTTCCACAGTGGTGGGGTCTAGATTTACTGAGAAAGTAATCCTCAAACATACCCAAGCTAACTCCAATAGACTCCTCTATCAAGGCTCAAGGATAGAGGATCAAGGATAACTTTATTAATCCCCGAGGGGCAAATTGTTGTGCAGCCAGCAGAACAAAAAACAACATAAAACAGACAACAATAATAAATATTTTAAAAAAATATCAGACATCTGCAATAAAAGCAGATGTAAGATAAAAACAATGTGAAACAGTCACAAGTAAATTTAAAAAAAACAAAAAAAAAACAATGGATACAAGAAAAGGGGCTATAAAGATAATAAATAATATATAATATATATATTTTTGAGGAGCATGCCAATTGTATAAAAGGATCAAATAATTACATTTAGTCGTTTAAAAGGCCAATGGCAGCTGGTACAAAGGAGATTTTCATCCTGCTTCAATTTCCGATAATTTCTGATTTGCCATCACTGCTCAGCATTGCAGAGCCTCAAACCTTTAAAGTTGGCGTTGTGGGCTTTTGCTATACGTGTGGTTTAAATGTGGTGCAGTGACTGCCATCGTGACAGAGCCAAAAGGCTTGTCAGTGTCTCAGTTTCAGATCTGTTGGCAGCTGATTTCTTTGATCACCTACATTTAGACACAGCTTCTTCCGAGAGGTGACCCTGTAGCTCACCTGACAGGACTTCCTCCATATATAGAGGCTGCGTCTCGGGTTCGATTGCAGTTCAGGCACTTCCCTGAATGTCATCTTCCTTCTCCTCTTTCCTGTATCTCTGTGCCTTACATTATATAATAAAGCCAGACGTGCCAAAAAGTCTGACACGAAAAATAAATGAATCCAATTTTAAACACTTCTGCTCTGCATTTAATCTCTTATCATTGATTGTGCTTCAATGAAACATACAGCGAGTGTACCTCGCTGTCAACAAGGTCATTGATATGATTGTGTTCAGACATCAAGGAGGCTTATCAGCTCTTTGATAGCTATTGTTACAAAACCAGGCTAGCTTTGCAGAAAGTGGTTTTTAAAATTTTTTATTGAAGTGACCCAGAAGAGGGTCCTCCTCCATTTTTAAACTGCTATTATGTTAACATAAGCCTCACAATATTCTGAAGATTTCAGCTAAATTATTTAACTATATTATGTTGTTTGCGTTGATTAGTGATTGTTGATATGTAGTCATTTGGAATATGTACATCTTCTTTCCGTAGATAGTTTTCATAGTGAAAAAGTAATAAATACTTGTCACATAATCAGAAGTGTTTATTTTACTGACCGACAGTCAGAGGCCCAAAAATAGTCAGGTCACAATCTTGAGAACTACAAAAAAAAAAACAACAACAGATTTTAACATTTGGGAAGGCAGAAACACTTTTTTTTAATTTAAACAATTGAAATTATTAATTGATAATGAAAACAGCTGCTGCTTAATTTTCTGTTGACTCACGACTCAGTTAAGCCATGTATTGTTTTCAGCTTCATCTTTATCTCTTTATAAATTACATTTATGCACATTATTGTCTCTGCAAAGCTACGTCGGTTGTTTTTGAATCCTGGAGTTATCTGTCATATATAACGGAGACTCCAGAGTGACGGAGGTGCACGTTAGCTGAGGCACGAGCCGCCGCTTATCAAAGGGTCCTCCACACAGTAGCACTGTGTTATCTGGCTCTTATCTAACTCTAATGGTTAATGACCTTCAATGGCGGCGAGGAAGTGTTGCAGGGCTTGAAATCAAGAACCACAGAAATTGAAGAGCGATGGGAGTGTCATAGTTTGTGAAAACATGTTGATGCAGGATGTCCTCCTGCTACTTCTGCCAGTGGTGCTCCTCCAGTATAATATAATATAATTTATCTGTTTCCACCTCATCATAAATATTCAGCCACTTTGTGTATAATAAGGGTCTGCAGACTCAAAGCTACTGGAGGGGGGGGGGGGCCTTTCAGGAAATCCGGAAACTGTTGATTACTCAGACCACATGACAAAGTCACATGGCAGTACAGACGGTGTCAGGACCGTGGGGCTTGTGGCTTTGTTGGCTTTGCACTTCAGCACATTGGATATGAAAATGAAAAGGTCAGCACTTTAGAAGTGTTATGTTTGGGGTTTTGTTTTTTTTACATCCACGTCACAGAAACTGAGTAGGAATCAGAGCCTTCTTAGACAGGAAGTGTTTGTAGCTCTGCCCACTGAAATATCTAAACATTTTGATGAATTGTTATTGAATTTTGCGCAGAAATGGAAATGATGAATTATAACAACCTTGGTCATCAGTAAAACAGTAAAAATTTGGCCTGTCTAAAACTTTGGTTTATGACAAATTACATTAGATTTGCATTGACCTCAGCTGTATGTTGTACTGAGTGCTGATTAGCAAATATTAGCATACAAACAAGCTAAACTAATACTTACATACATTGTCATCTTGCCATTGTCGTTGTGAGCATGTTAACATAGATCACTTTAGTGTGATGCTGCTCTGTATTACAGACTCACAGAGCTGCTGTTCATGACTGCAAACTCTTCTTACAATTTGAGGAGACAAAATGACTTGTCAATGCAACAAGTAGGTCAGGTGTACCTAAAAACTTTCCACTGCTTCGCCTCAACACAACCAATGAGGTTTTTGTCTGTATGTTTAGGGATCATACTCCTACTACATTATCCTAACATTGAAGGACGATGTATTAGAAGGGCTTTAAATCCTGCCCTGCTCATGGGGAATGTATGACATCAACATTATTTTCATTAATTCATTTTAGAGTATTGACGTCTAGGGCCGAAACCCGACGCCGTCATTATTCTGTCTGACTGCGCTTCATATCGAAGGATTACTGGCCCACAGCAGCAGTATTTTCTTGCCGTGTTTGCCTCATATAATAAGTCTCCGGCTTCACGTGGGCTAACCCCTGATCTGTCTCCATCCGCAGGTTATGCTGCCCAAAAGCAGTCTGAGTCCCAGTGAGAAAGAGAAGGGCTAAAGCCGCACCAACTTAAACCAGCTTCCCAGAGCCTCTCCAGCAGCGACTCCACTGTTGAGCCATGAGCAACCCCAGCGCTCCCAAGAAGATTACAGATACCGTGGTATCGGTTATTCACAGCGTAAGTCCGCACGAACAAATAAAAGCCTGAGTATGTTCTGTGGGGTCAGGCTCCAGTGTCATTGACCACAGTTTTTTAGTTTTTAGTCTTCTTTTCTTAATTCATATTCTCTCTCGTGGATTTATGCTGCCTCAGCATCCTCAGTCCCCTCCGGCATCAGAGTGTGTATTCTGGAGTGTTTTTCACTCCAGAGCTATATGTGTACAAATTTCATGACATCCTAGAGCCAATTCCCTGGCAATATACAGGCCAAAAAAAAAATGTAAAGAATTGTTCAAAACCACCTCAGATCTGCACAGACAGCAGCTGCTGTTGAATTTCCCTTCTCATTAGAGCATCCAAGAAAGTCAGCAGTTCCACAACTGAGACGGCTTCCTTCCTCTTTTCATTAAATTTATGGGTTGCCACACTAAAATAATATTTGCACAGGGGATTGATCTGATAACCATGCTGCCCGGGGCTCAGCAGCTAAAGACAGCAGCATTCTTCAACTCAGAAGGTTCTCAAGAAGTTCATCTCATGATAATTGAGATGTTGCAGCAGAAAACATCCCAAGCTTAAAGGAAAAAATCCCCCCATTGAACAGCCTCATATTGTCAGATATCATCGGTTTTCCATGATCACTCTCCTCCAGGAATTAATATATTCTATTGCATTTCAGGAATTATAAGGATTGCATGTTTTTTTGTTCTGATTTATCCTTCATATTTTCTACTTTTGTCAGAATGGCGTCACCTGTCCTAAGTGAAGAGAACTCTCTGGGTTGAATGTTTATAGCACAATTTATGCAAAAAAGATGATTTTTTTTTCACTTTGTGAGAGTTGGCCATTTCCTCTGACAGACTTTTTGAGCTTTAATTGTACCGTTGAAGGACTGAAAGAGCAGATGTTCTTCAAACACCCCTCTATACATGCTCATGGTGTTCTTCTAGCAGAGCCAAAGCTGCGCTGTTCCTCATTGCAACACCAATGTAGGAAATGCTTGCTTTTCCGTAACTAAGCGTTTTGTTTTTTTGTCAGCTCCTTCCTTTTCCATTGTTGCACAACTGTGTCACAATACTTACAACCTCTGCATATACCTACATGTAATCTGGAAGGTTTTTCATCTCTGGACATAAACAACAGAAGTGTGGTCTATGTTTGAAATCCAACCCCACCAGTTCAGGCAGAGAATGCAGAGAATTTAGGCAGTGGAGGTCGATAGATGCCACTTAACTACTGATCCATGAAAGATGTGCAGAGAGACCCAAGAGGACATGGATTAAACTACCTCTTATATATATATATATATATATATATATATATATATATATATATATATATATATATTTTTTTTTTTTTTTTTTTTTTTTTTTTACCATTTGGATGATTGCTTTCTTAAATTTCTTAGATTTTTCTTGCCTAGATTTAGTAGTCCAACGAAATCAATCAGTTCAAGGGTGAACATAACGACAAAACTTCAGCATCTTTAACCCTTCCACACATCTAGTCAGGAAAAGACAAAAAAAAAACACATTGAAATTAAAGGTATTATAAATAAATCAATGTATTGTGAGTTGTTTTTTTAAAGCATTATTTATTTATATTTATTAAAACGTTCATTGTGTGATGTCATGAACCACGTTACACATTTTATCAGACACGACAGTTTGCAAAATGATTCATGTTTATCATGAAATCAAACGTTCCCCAGAGATCGCAAACTCATTCATGATGACATCACTCCATTGGTTTGTCATGACAATAAAGCAAAACAAAAAGTAATCTTTACATATACCCTGTCTAAATGTGTAATGCAAACCCCTATTAAACACCTAAATTCATCCAAATATATATCTGAAGAAACTAATCTGATTCAATTCCACCACCAGCAAAAAACAAAAAACAAAATAAGTAACACAAGGTTTACCATTATGACTGTTTGCTAATAATTTCATCAACTTGTGCGTTCTCATCAACACACACACACACACACACTAATATTAAACATAATCATCCCTCATTTAATTCATAATGTCCCATTATTTGGTCTTAAATTGAATAATAGATGAACAACATTTAAAATTACACTACAGAGCGTTCCACTGTTTGACTGCACACATTGAAATATACATCTTCTTTAATGTTGTACATGCAGACTGTTTTTGTTTTTTTAAAGTGAAATATCCTGCAATCATTGACAGATATTTTCCTTCTTAGCTTTCACAAAGGTGTGCATTAAAAAGATAATCTGCCAAGCCTGTTCGGAATCAGCATGTCCTCACTGCCTTTTATATTAACCACCATAAAACGTATTCAGATCGTGGACTATAGTATAACCTGTCTATAATGAGATTTGCCAGTAGGAAGCCTGGTGACCAAGAGGCGCTTCATAGATAAAACTGTTTGCTGTCTGACAGAGCCTCAGCTGTCATTGGTCGGTCTATTGGCTCCAACTCTGCCAAGTTAATCATTATCTCCTGAACAATGTGTGTTTGTGTGCATGCGTGCCGAGGGAGAGTTCAGGTAATCCGGTTTGAATTATTAAGGGATAACGTTGTGAAACTGGCTGTCTTCCTCCTTACCTGAAGATCTGCCCTGGTCATGTGACAAGAACTAAGTGGGAGAAAACTCATAAAAGTAGCCGGTGGCTCTTGCTTTGGCTTTTCACATTGGAAAAGTAAACATAGCTATCTTCCTGTATTCTGAGCGTGCAGCAACACACCTGTATGTCATTTGATGGACTATCTATGTGCATTTAAGGTGAGTTTGTTTTGTACACGTATCGAAGACTCAACATAACGTGTTTGCTCTCTATGTCTGTGTGTGAGGTTTGCTCTCTGTTTCTATGTGTTCTTCTCATCATTCCTACTCAGTCAATACACGCTATACTAAATAGAGTAAATAGACATTTTCCAATGCTGCACAGTAAATTAGGCCCATTTAACCTCAGAATAAACTGCAGCTGGTTAATGTTCAGTTTAGTTCCCGTATTTTTAAGGTGTGTTTTTACTTCAGCCACAGCACAGTGACATCATTCATAATTACTGCCACCCAATGTTGCCTTAATATGTCACTAATTTCAGAGAGTCACCCCTCTAATGTTAGCAGGTGGATTATTACGTGTTTCAACAGGAAGGCACTGTTTGCGTTTCAACAGATTTTCTCTTACTATTGGGAAGAAGTGATATTGAGCAAACTGCTTTACGCATGGCTCATTTTGAAACTGCAATGGTTTCTTTTTGCTTCTCCTCTCACACAGAAGGGCAAGAGGTCAGGGTCAGCTGCCGGTTGGGATTCAGCGCTCTGGGGCATTTCAGCAGAGCAAGGCACTGCTGCATTCATTAGACAGAATCTGTTTGACCTGTTGGTTTCCAGCCTATTGGGTTTGTCTCCCCCCAAAGAACTCTCAAAAATGCATTTATGTATTTCCTTGATGAGAGTTAGATGGGAAGATTTATACCAACCACACAACCAGGAGACTGTTGCCTTAGCATAGCTTAATAGCTACAGGGGAAAACAGCTAGCCCTGCTCTCTCCAGTGGTTAAAAAAAAAACAAATCTGCTTACCGCAACCTCTCACTTCAAAATCTGAAGTATAAAAACATCAAGTTGTATTTTTACAGGGATTATGTGCCAGTTTTTTTTGTTTGGGTCCTTGAGGCTCTGCTGCCAACTTCATGGTGATGAAAAGTCAAGGAAGTGGATGCATTCACCCAAGACATGTCAAATTATTACTTTAAAGCTAGATTAGCTAATTAGATGAGAAGACTGGTACCACTGTCATGTCTCTTGGTTAAATGTGAAGCTTAGCTTAGCATAGAACTTTTATCAAAATATGCCTTTGATTCTGTTTTGTCGTGTTTTTGCATGGCTAAACAAACAAGATATAAGGTGTTGATTAGTGAGTTTACATATTTTGCTACCTTCAGATAGAACTAGGCTAGCTATTTCTAGCCTTTATGTTAAGCTAAGCTAAGATAAGCTAACCGCAGCTGTCTGTAGCCTATTTTTTTTTTACATTAAGGGCCCCTTTCCCCAAACCATCCTGTAACCTGTCATCACAGGTTTAAAGTTTAACAGGCTCAGTTCAACCAAGGTGATGTTTTTCCAACATAAATCATTTCATTTGAAAATTCTGTGGCCTGAAAATGTAAAACTTTTATCAAAATATGCCTTTGATTCTGTTTTGTCCTGTTAATTATCTTCTAACCTCTCATAGGTTTCTTTGAAGCCCCCCCCCCATCTTAACAGACTGTCTGTCAGTCGGACATCTTCAACTTAGACAAATCTATGACAACACTATCTCAGGCAAATAATTTTTCCATATTTGGCTACTTAAAACCCTGTTTGCATTATACAAAATGGTCGAGCTGATGACTGCCTATACAAATAGAATCAAAGGGTATCATCAGACAGGAAGCAGAGACAAAGAAGTAGGGGCATTTTCCAGTCTCGGACTGATTGGAGGATCTCTTTATTATAGTCGCTGACGTATACGTTTGTGATTTAATCAATACAAATAGGCGTAATAGGGAGGTTGTGAAAAACAGTGGTTGCGTCATACAATGCTGACAGTTTGCTGTGAACAAAACTGAGCTTTCATAGAATAATCAGGAGCATATTTTACACTCTGATCTGCTTGCAGACTAACATTAAGATAACGCAGTGACTCATCAGCCATAAGGTATAATGATCACTGCTACATCTTCCCTTTTCCCCTCTTAGTGCTGACTGTGTGGGATTTGAGCCTGCCTCACGACACACCCTGTTGAGTGTCCACATCATTATGCAATGCAGCCACTGCATATGTACACCAATTTTATAAAACTTTATTACCTGAGCGAGATTAACAATTCTCCAAGCTATGATTTTATTCTGATTTTTCACTAAATTTAAATAGATTTGAATGTTGGTTATGTTTTGCCATCTGTAGTGGCCAATAGCCCTGCTGCCTGGTATGCATTATTCCTACTTTCAATAGATTGTCATGAAATTTGAGACCATTATCAGGTCAGCATTTTAACTTATCCAGTATTTTGGTTTATGACCAAATACCTGCTAAACTAATCATATTCCTATCAGCCTCAGCTGTACTTTGGCTTTTTTTTGCTAATTAGCAAATGTTAGCATTGTCATTGTTATCATGTTTGTATGCTTACGTTAGGATTTAGCTCAAGCACCGCTCTGCCGACAGTATGTGCAGCCTCACAGAGCTGCTAGTGGGGCTCGTTTACTTAATTCTTATTTAACTTTTATCTGCCGCTACTTTCAATGCATTTAAGCAAAAATGAAAAAGATTGCATTACTTTTGCTTCTTCCCCCCCCCCCCCCCATTAATGTCTTTCCTTCCTGGCACAAACTGTAGGTTTTCAAATGATGCTTTCAGTGAATAACTATGGATAATTGATGGAGATCTTATTGATTGCTAGTACAAGATAAATGGCACATTTATTAGGAGTGATGAGAATGCTCTTGTTGAAAGATACCCACATTTCTGCACTAAGATCGGACTAAAGATGGTGGGACAAGCATTTTGATTTGCTTCATGAATTGCAAAATTGACTGTCTTTGTTCACAGGATCAAATAATCAATCCCAAATATTTATTTTCTGTCATTTTTCATGTAGAAAACAGTTATTTTACATTGTTAGTTTTACGTTTCAGGCGCACACAATGCTTTAATCACATTTCATTACAAGCCGTTTCTTTCACGTCTCTTCTGTCAATATTAGCCATCAAAAATGCATCCTTTTGAAAATCCTAAGATGTTTAGTTCCTAAGCATTTGCATTGCCCTTGACTAAGAGCACCTTGGTCAATATTTAGGCTTCATGTGGCAAAGTGTAAATGCTGAGAGGAATGTCAACGTGAGGTTTTGTTTCTGGCTGTTCAAACACGGCTTGTCCTTTCAGTCGGCATTTGTCCTCAAAGCGAGAACGAGACTCTTGTTTGTTCTGCCCAGGTACAATGGGCAGACTGGTGAAGGTGGCCGGTTTGCCGATACGGCTCTGATTAGGGCATCACGAGGCTTTGATAAGCGTAGGGGAGAGGGAGAGCTCCTGCTTGCGGTTCTTAATAGAGGTGTTGAGGGTTAGAGCTCCAGTGTTGCCATGGTGGAGGGCTGCAACACTTGTTGCCAGCCAAACATTTATTGAGATTAAGCTCACGCTGCCATGAGTGAGGTAAGTCCCTGAAACTCCTTACTGAAGTGAAAAAATACTACTAACAAAAGTTTTTCACTGTCGGGTCATTTTTGTTTTTACACGGCTCCCCTCAGCTCGTCTTTGGACACGGTTGCAGTTGTGGAAACTTCTCTCGTCTCTTTGCGAATCTCCTCACACATCCCTCCCACCTCTAGGGATTTACTGAGAAACCATGATATGAATGAGAGCTCTGTAAAAACAAACTGCCAGATAGTGTAGCAGTACACATCTGGATAGGATATGTGTACTCAAGGGTTGTGGATCAGCCATGTAATTAAATATTGAAGTATTAAGATGGTGACATGGATTTGGGATAGTAACTAATCAAAGAAGGATGTCTTTTAGTTTTTTCTTTAAGAGGCCCATTTTCCATTTAGGCCAATTTTAGTGTGTGCTGTCAGTGTTCTTTGTGCTTTAAAGTGCTAAACTGACTTTGTTCTGCAGGTCACGGAGGTGAGCGCATATCTTAAGTCCTTTTTGGACTGTTGGGTGAAAAGCTATATGAGGAATTGAACCTTGGGTCAATATTGAATGTGTAGCAAACACTGGACTGTCTGTCTTTTCTCTCATAAGTCGTTTTTTGTCGCCTGTGTGTGGCATGTAAAACAGGTCGGAGTGAAACTGCATGGTTATTTCAGTCACGGGAATCAGTTTTTCACACTTTGTTTGGACAGGCTTTGTTCAAGAGCATCAGTCAAGCTACATGCATGTTAAACCGAAGATGAACTCTTGAGTTTCCTGTCCACATTTTCTGGTAAATGTGTTCAAACCAAAGCAAAGCTGGTTTACATCATGCGTAGCCAAGTAGCTACTAGTTGTTGTTCTGCATGTGATGTGGTGATAATATTGATGGAAAGAGGTGGCTTAATTTAATTTATTATTTTTACATTTATTTTTAGCTCTAGATGCAGTTTGCTGCACTTTTTGAAAAAAAAATTACAGTATTTGCAGTATTGGAAAAAGTATTCCTCTAAAGCAAAGGTACCAAAACCACAGTGTAAAATTACTCTGAAAAGAATGAAAAAAAAAATGAATTAAGTTCCAAGTATTCATTGTGCAGAAAAAAGGCCCCTGTGACTGATATATTATTATATGTATTATATTATTATATTGATCACATGCTCTCTGTGACTCCCTACTGCACTGGAGAAAACCTAATATATGATTGACACGTCGGGTGTCCTGAGAACCACTTGTGGGAGCATCAGATGACTTGTGGCCCCTGTGTTTTGCCACAGAAAGGGTTCGCCGCAGGATCTGAGGCCTCTGTGCAGTAGTCATGGCAACATGAGGTGGCTACAGCACGATCCTGTAGATCCTTATCACAACATCCCACCGGCAGAGTGGGCACAGCAGGTTCGCAGCATCCTGCTGCAAAAAAACAGTTTTCTCATCTCCCACATGATTCTTGTCACACCACCGCATGGAAAAAGAGATCAATGCACATGGCTATTATTGCCAGTTTATAGATAATCCTCAGGGAGGCATGCGTGAGAGGGCTCCTCATATGATGTCCTGACTGTGTATTTGCAGAACCAAAACTCCCTCTAGTGTTAGTTTAAGTGAAAGGGCCCCAAATCCCTACTACAGACTGAGGTTTTAATAATGTATTATGGTCACATTGGAAAATAAAAAAATAGTTTGGCCACAACAGTAGGAATGCAAACTGTTTTATTGATGGGTCCTCACACAATATAATGACAAAAGAGAAGGAGGAGCTTGGGGTCGGTGATGAAACAGTTACAGAAACACCCAGAGAATGAAAGAAATAAACATATTTTGCTGTTACATAATTTCCTTTTTAGTATAAAGCAATTTAATACATTGATGTCTTATATACTACTGCAAAAAACAGTTGTACTGCAAAGATTTGTCACTATGGAATATGGACACAGCTACAATATATAGACTTTATTTACTTAATCTGAATCACAAAACGTCAGAAAAAGGGCATTTTGAAAAATTCACTCCTGTAGTGAAATAAAAATAACCTGCAGTCCATTTTTTTTAAATGTTTGCTTCTTAAATATATTTGTTCATTTGTTGTTTGTTTTGCAGCCAGAGGCTCCTGCTGCCTCATCACCACATGGGACTCTGCGCCCTGAAGAGGAGGATGATGGGGACCTGAACAAAGCTTTGGGCGTGCAGCGCTTCCAGCAGATCCTCAGCACTGCTGCTGTGGTACCTGATGAACAGCACCACAACTACCATGAGGAGGACATCGAATGTAAGCACGCAGTGGTCAGCTGGCACTTTGACCTTTTGTCCATGTGCCAAATATAAAAGCACCCGTTAAATTCTGTGTCCTCCCCTCAGACCACCGTCACTCCTCTCACCACATCCACCGACCTCTGTCCAAACTGCCCTCCGAGGGACGGAAGAAGAAGAGCAGGAAAAGGAGGAAGGACAAAGATCACAAAAGCAGCCACGTCTCCAGCAGCGGCACCATAGAGGAGGGGGAGGAAGAGGAGGAGGAGGAGGAGGAGGAGGGGGCGGGGGCGGAGACTACTTCTGCACCAGCTGAATCTGAGAGAGTCAAAGATGTGGAGGTAATCATTCAACTTCATACTAATCTTCAGTTCAGTATCAGAGTTTTAGAGTTTTGACTCAGAGAAACTATATTAAAAAGAATAATATTATCAGACAGTATTCTTTTGGGCTTATGCTGCTTGTTACATGCTAATATAAAACAAGGGCTGCAGCTAAAGAGTCTTAAAGGTCACCGTTGCATTAATGTCTGATATGATTTGCATGATGTGGGTGAATGAACATTCAGCCCTCAATGTTCTGATACCCAAGCTGCTCACCCACTGTTTACTGATAGCCATATTTTCCCTCATGAATATTTCAGTATCGTGTTAATCATTCATCGTAGGGTTTCGTGTTTGTCAAAAAACAAAAGCCAACTTTATCCTGAACATTATGTAACTGAATACTGTTTACTGCTGCAGAATGAGTACAATAGGACTGAGACGGCTTGTTTTGCTTTAACATTATCATTTACCTGCTTTTGTGTGTTTTCTTTTTCTTTTTTTTGGGTCACATTTTCTTTGTAGCAGTTAAGGATAATAATAATCACTTATTTGTACCGTAAATATCTAAAAGATCAAATTCCTTCCTCAGTTCATTAAATTCTCTATTTTTGGACTAATGTTCACAGGGTTGTTATGTTTCTCCACTGTTTTAATCTAAATGTGTTTGTCTGAATATTCAGATTATTGTCTGTTTTTACTGTATGTTCTCACCCCGTGTTCTCTCCACAGTTCTTTCTTTCAGATGAAGACCATGTGGTCCAAGAGAGTCCTCACCCAGCCCGTGAGCCAGATATTGTGCCTCAGTCTGTGGAGGGAGCAGATGCTGAAGATACGTCTTCTTCAGAGTGAGTAAAGTCTGATTCTTTGACTAAAGAAAAGAAAAAAGACTCTGGTTTATAATCCTGCTTTACCTGCTGGGATGATTGCGTAATGAAACATTCTCACAGAGGTTCTGATTGGTTGAGACCGCTCAGGCATATGTTTAATTGGCCAGTGAGGTACACACTGTTCGTTACCATGTCTCAGGCATCCAGTGGGCCTGCTGGGCATGATCTGATGGACCCGAGTAACCCGCTCCTCAGAGACCCATATATCACCTGTCACTATAGCCAATACAACACACCTCAGCAGCCTCAGCCTACGCCTATCACATTTACTTTTCCCACTTCCTGAGGGTCTAATCCAAGCTGGGATAAAGCTGCGTCACTCACCTTTAGAACGTTTTCGGTCGATTGGCGAGAAACGTAATAACGGAGGATTTGTTTTAGAAGAACATCTTTTTGCAAAGGGAAAAATTAAGTTTCACATTTGAGAAATGCTGAGGACAACTGACATTTAACGGACGGTGAGTTCATTATGTTCGTTTCAAAAGTGCTTTGAAGGGTTTTTATTGCCATCTTTTCATTTAATTTCTACCTGCGTGTCTTGACCTTTGAGATGCAAGCATTTTATGTAAGGAGCAGCATTAGAGGGGGTCTAATGCATGAACCAGAAGATGATGGCTAATTAGAGTGTAGAGATGTTATTAGTGTGACAAATAATAAATAGATAAAGTGGGAAAAAAAAGAAATGAAAAATAAAAGCAGCCGTAGTAAAAGGCAAAAAGTTTGTGTTTCACTGGAAATAAATGTGTAAATGTCTGTTTTGTTTGTCTGCATGTTTCCAGCTTTACATTTAAAATATTTTTTGTTGAAAATGCTCGATCAGCTAATGAAAAATTTGAAAAAAAAACAAGCATTCCTTTTCGTTTATTGATTTCTGAGCTCCAACCTTGTCTTGTTTTTCTGCTTTTATCCAGTAAGCCCTCCTCACCAGACACTTCTAGTCCCACTCCTCTGTCAGTGCCACCTGAACACCCTGCACTTGCCCGGCAGTCCTCAGCCAGCCGAAGCTACGACCTGCAAGAGCGCCGGCGCACAGGCAACATGACGGGTGCTGAGGAGGCCAAGTACCAGCGAATCCCTACTGATGAGAGCGAGGCTCAGACACTGGCCTCCGCTGACCTGGATGGCATCAAGAGTAAGTTTCAAGTTTCCTTTGTGCTTCTTTTCTTTAAGTCTGTGATGGATATTTTTATATTACAATAATGGACGACGCGACTACTTATATGTGAAAGGAGTCTCTTGTAGTGATGAACCCATAAAGTCTGCAGTTCCCTTCAGCTCCACACAACGTTTTAGCATCTTTCGGCTCTTTTGTTTTGGATTTACAGCCCACAAATTTACTGTTTTGGTTCACTCTTACCTCTCTTATCAGCGTTTTTTGAGCAAAAAAGCAACAAAAAAACCCAAAACACTCTATGCTACCTACCCAACAACAGTCACAGCTGGACACAAGCTGGTGAACGCAATGGAATATTTACTTCCCTCAGGAGTCGGTAGAGACCAAAAGCGGAGCTCAAAATTTGTGACTTTCATTCATCAGGTGGAAAGAAAAACAATTCTGGATTTGTAAACAGGCGACTATGAGTGAACATACACAACATGTGAACTTTATAATGTGTTAGTATGTCTGTCTCGTGTTCATAGCTTGTTCCTGCTCCCCTCAAGTGGTTAAAAATCAATTAGCGGGGGTTTGAACTTATATTTTTGCTGCTGTGTGATCAGACAGCAACAGTAATGCAGTCTTGGATTTCTTGTTGCTCAGATTCCGTCAGGAACATCAGGGCACCTCAAGTGCTTTCTACATTGCAGTCTGCTCCCCCGCTGCGCTGTGACGTTCCTGGCCCCCGGCCCAGCGTGGGGTCGTGTTCGGGGCTGGGGAGATTTACGTCAGGGAGCCGACCCCTCAGCAGAGAGCAGCAGCTTATCAGAGAGTGTGGCAGACAGGCCCACATTATTAAATTAGCCATCCCTGCTGTCAGCGGAGGCCCCTGGACTCGGGGCCCAAGCCAACATGGTGGCTAATTGTGAAACCTGGACCTCAGTTCACAACCTTTTAATCAGTAGTGGAATGAAACAAGGGCAAGAGCTAAGTGGACACGAAGGCAAAATTAAGAGGCTGTGGATGAAGGCATGTCCTTGATATTGTTCAGATATTTGATCATTATGGGGTTTAGTGATGCAGAGTCGAGCCTCCTAACATGTTCATCACCAGTTAGTCCCTGTATCCATAAATCCGTAAATCATCCTGGGAAAGTGTCTCTCGCTCTGGCTGCTGCTCAACAATAGGAATTATTAGATCACTGTTCCTCCCCCTTTTGTTCGACCTGAGCAAATGAACACTTCTGCTCTGATAGTTTCAGCCCCTGTGGGGTCAGGCGTTGCGCAAAAAAATGTAAACTTTTTCCACATTTCTGCTGTAGTTTGAGCAGCGGACACTTAATCAGTCGGCTATGCCAACACTTAACCTACGCCCATCACTAAACCTCCTCTTTTCCTCATGAACTGCATACCAGTCAGGCCTCATTTTACTCCAGGGTCTGCCCGAAACCTCACTCAGACATCATGCAGTCACTTGGCAACGGAACAGAATGAACAGGATGACAGCTGAGAAAGTTTTGGACAAAAAATATTTTTTATTTACAACGACTGCTTGGTTTTTAGATGAGTTTGAGTCATTGATGAAGGACCATAAAAGCTTCACAGTGTTTTTCATAGGACATATAAGCTCTGATAAAGGTAAGAGAATTGTATAGGAAGGGAACTTCACTTATTCTGTAGCTTTCTTTTATTTCCTTTTTGTAAGCTTATTTATTTATTTATTTATTTTTTATTTTTTATTATTTATTAAATATCTGTCTGCACGTATTATGGTTTGTGCCAAGATTAGGTAAAAACCATTTCTTTAAAATTCATGCAGTTGTTTGTTTGTTATTGTTTTTTATTATAATAGAGTATTAATATAGAGTATTTCAAATCCTTGAACATTGCAGTGAGAATTTGCTAAGACGTTTAAATAATTTTTGCTTTCTAGGTGAACAAATCGGCAGCTTGCCAGCCTTCCATTGACCTTTGAACTCAGTTCTGACAGTGTTGTCCTATCTGTGCTATCCTGGGTCTCTCTTCACATCCTTTTCAATGTCTGTAATGCTGCCAGCCTCAGTAACTCTACTCCCAGCTGAGGGGCAACAGAAACTTCAAATAGGTTTGAACTCGGGGTGCAGTTTCACCATGTGTATGCTGAGAGCTACAACAACACAAAATAGACAAAGTTGCTGTTTATGCACTCTGATTTAATTTCCATTACTTGATTATCGTGTTAATTGAATTTTACATGCTGTTGGTTTTTAGTTAGATTTAACCATCTGATGGTGTCTGAAGCAGATATTTCCCACCCATCTTCTCTAGACTGCATCATTAACACAGCTCACTCTTCTTCTTCTTCTTCTTCTTCTTCTTCTTCTTCTTCTTCTTCTTCTTCTTCTTCCTTCTTCCTTCTTCCTTCTTCCTTCTTCTTCTTCGTCTTCCTTCTTCTTCTTCTTCTTCTTCTTCTCCACCAGGTCATCGTTTTGAAGATGTTCCTGGTGTGCGCAGACACCTGGTCAGAAAGAGCGCCAAGGGGCAAATGGTGCACATCGGCAAAGACCACAAAGAGCCGACCATTCGCAGCCGCAAGCATGACAGAACCCCACATGAGGTGAGACGTTAAGGGACTTGGTTGTCATCCATCCTCTCTAAATTAAACCAGGATACATGTCAATTGATGAGAGTTTGATGATGCGTGTCTCCAGTCAACAAGGACATTATATGCCAGGCCTCGCTGCTGCAGGTTTAGAAACAAATGTGGAAATAAATCTACTTTTTAATCCCAGAAGCTTTAAAAGGTGAATTCTGATCTCTCCTCCCACTGGTAAACATCTTCGTATCAGAGCAGAATCCAGTTGTTTATTCCTCCAGATGCCCTAGTCTCCTCCCTCGCTCCCTCCTCCAGAGCTTCTTGGGTCTCAGCAGCTGAGCTGCAGCTCAGCTCCTCCTTTTCCACTCAGTGCCTCCCACACAACACTCAGCAAAGCCCTGTGACATGCGCACATTTTTTTTTTCCTCTAGTTTAAATTTGCGTGAATATGCTTTGCATTGACTTTGTAATGACTTTTGATTTGTAATTCTTCATGAATCCTCTGTGATGCATTAAAATAGCTTGTTTTTTTTCTTCAATCAACATTACAAACCTCAAACACATTCATACTGCAATGATATATAGCAAAAAAAAGTTTGTCAATATTTTATCAATCTAATTATTTATTAATCAATATTTATTTGAGTATTAAAAACCCAGAATCAACACTGCCACAATTTTGACATTTTCACAAAATCTCTTAATCCATATTTTATGCTGCTAATGATTTTCTTTACCTCAGGAATGGTTGTTAAAAGGGGAGGTGAAACAGGAATACATTTGCATCATTGACATAATGACTATGTCAAATTACAATTATATAAACAAAAGGACTGTTTTTTTTTATTTGGTCCTGAAAATGACTAACAGGGCTTTTTGAAATTCAGTTGCACTTCCAGGAAATTCAAGCAGAAGAGAAGTTCTAGTCCGATGTTGTGATCTTTACTTTCAGACTTGAGTGTCCTGATAAATGACCATAAATCCTAATAAACCCTGGGTGATGTTTTCCCTTATTGTCCTCTGTTAAAACTCCAACGTTTTGGATAGAACATCGGGGGAAGGAGACAATTAAAAATGAATGAATGAGTTCTTTCCTTTCACACATTGAGAGACAAAATGAGGGGGACAGAATAGCTCAGGTAACCAGACACTGGGACTCCTGAGAGAGGAAGGGCTATCTTTTATTAATACAGACACACACACACACACACATTCTCATACACAAGCTCCCATCAGCCCGAGTAAACAACAGATCCCTGTCAGGTGTGTGGTGAGGGAGGCTTACCTGTGGGTAGGGTCCCATGCTTTGTGCCGCTGCCGGTTGTATCAGCGTTTGAGTCATCTCCTGCGCCGTTTCGCTCCTCCAGCCATTACCGCTGATTCTGTACCGTTCTGCCTCGCGGCCAGAAGGCTTCCTGTTCGACGTTGACCCCATTCAAATGGCTCGGTACCAGAAGGTGAGACCGGCCAGAGTCAGGTTTGACCTGCGTGAGCATGATTTCACAGGCATGCAGCAGGTGTGTTTTTAGCACAAGATGACAAATTAAGGGGTGTTTTCCAGTCTTGTTTTTTGGACTTCAAGACTGACCAGCATGGTGTTCCATTAATAACCTGTTAATAGATATTCAATGCTGAGGGATGCACACCAGATTACCAGATTATGGTCTCTCCTAGTTGCATCATTTTTTTGTAAAGATGTCATTGGCTCTTCTCTGTGTTTTTAATGCAACTTTTTCTTGTTGCTTCAGAGTAACAACCTACGATTTGTGTTTGTGTGTTGAGTTAGCTAAATCTAAAGTGCTTGAACATAACAGTGAACAAACGTTTGGCACACGCTGAAAATGCATGTCACTGTGTGTGGTCATGCCGTGCATGTCTTCTGCTGTATCTCACCCACCCTTGTTGTGCGTTGTTGTGTGTGTTCCTAGGTGTTTGTGGAGCTGAATGAGCTGACTATGGACAAGAACCAAGAGATGCAGTGGAAGGAGACGGCTCGATGGATCAAGTTTGAGGAAGACGTGGAGGAGGAGACCGACCGTTGGGGGAAACCACATGTGGCCTCGCTGTCTTTCCGCAGCTTGCTGGAGCTCCGAAAGACCATCTCCCACGGTAAGAGATAGACATGGGATTATTAGAGGGCGTGGCCTACAGGTGAGTGATGTAATGCAGAGAGTACCGAGCTCAGTAGATGTGTGTCCACAGGTGCAGTGCTTTTGGACCTGGACCAGAAGACCCTGCCTGGCATCGCCCACCAGGTGGTGGAGCAGATGATTATTTCTGACCAGATCAAAGCTGAGGACCGAGCCAACGTCCTGAGGGCCCTGCTGCTGAAACACAGGTGACTTGTAGCACCAGACAAACAAGCAGTGATTCCTCTGTAAGGGGATATTATGGAATCAAATCAACTAGTGAAAGCAAAAAATGTGTATTTCTGTTGTTTATTGTTTAAAATTGTTTATTTTATCTGACTTCCTCTAATTCTATTTTTTTTTGTTTTATCTTCTCAAATCTGATGAAGGAAGGAAAAATCCATTTTTGGCCTGTTGACACTTTGACTTTGAAAGCTAATAAAGTTAGCTTGTATGAGTATAAGAATGAGCAGCTATTTACCCTCTTTGCTCTCACTGTTGCACACTTCCTGCTACTAGGTGGCTTCATGCCTGCTTCATGCTCTTCCTCCTCCTCACCCTATCCCTGCCTCTCCCTGCCTCCCATAGTCACCCGAGCGATGAGAAGGACCACACTAGCACTTTCCCCAGGAACATCTCTGCAGCCAGCCTGGGCAGCCTGATAACACACCACCACAGTGCCAACCACACCCATCAGCAAGAACCATCAGTGACCGACCCTCTCATGGGGACCATCCACGCCACGGGGGACACCGACGCACGCATCGAGATGGAGAAGAATGATTTACAGGTCAGTCTGGTGCTGAAATCTTAGTTCAAGTGTTCTTCATCTTCCTGGTGTCACTTATATGCCGTCGCTTTCCATTTGCAGCAGAAGGAGCCGACCATAATATCCGGTATGCATCGTTCCAAATCCAAACATGAGCTGAAGCTGCTGGAGAAGATTCCCGAAAATGCTGAGGCCACTGTTGTCCTTGTGGGTGAGTTATCGGCCCTTGAAATATCCATCTGAAATCATTTTCTTCCTTTTTTTATCGTCGTTCTATGTTGACTGTTATGTCCCACCATCTTCCAGGCAGTGTGCACTTCCTGGAGCAGCCCACCATGGCGTTTGTGCGCCTGCAGGAGGCGGTGGAGCTGGAGTCCGTCCTTGAGGTCCCTGTGCCAGTCAGGTTCCTCTTCGTTCTGCTGGGACCCCCCACGACGAGCATGGACTATCACCAGATAGGACGCTCCATCTCCACACTCATGTCTGACAAGGTGAGTGAGGTGTTTGTATAAAGCCCACATCACAGTTACATAGGATTTCACTCCTTGAAACAAGAAGAAATCACCATTTCTATGTGATTGAAACATTTATTTTCCTCCATCTATATCATTATGGACACTTTTTTAAACTTTCCATTTGCCTGGATTACTTTTAATTAATCCTCACCATCATTTTATGCATGAAATAAAGTGTATTGCTGCCACATAAACTGCAAAACAGACCTGCAGTCAGGAGATAACCAACAGTTTACAATCGAAACATTGAGTAGGTTTTTCTTATTGCTTGTTTTATTTGTTAAATTTGAATTCATTCTGAATCACCATCCAGCAATTCCATGAGGCAGCCTACCTGGCAGATGACAGGCAGGACCTGCTGAACGCCATCAACAGCTTCCTGGACTGCAGCATTGTGCTCCCACCTTCAGAGATGGGAGGCGACGAGCTGCTGCGCTCTGTTGCTCGCTTTCAGAGGGAGATGCTGCGCAAGAGGGAGGAGCAGGAGGTCAAACTGTTGGCCAAGGAGCCTAAAAGCCTCCAAGAAAAAGGTGAACATCTCCACATATACAGTATGTGTGGATTTATCACAGGGAATGTCAGTGTCACGTATGTCATAACCTCCTCTCTGCCTTCACACAGAGGCCCTCCTAGCACCTGAGAAAAAGTCAGACGACCCTTTAGAGCGAACCAGACGCCCCTTCGGTGGGCTGATTCGAGATGTGCGCCGCCGTTACCCAAAGTACCTCAGTGACTTCAAGGACGCCCTGAACAGTCAGTGCATGGCTGCCATTATCTTTATCTACTTTGCTGCTCTCTCTCCAGCCATAACATTCGGAGGCCTACTGGGTGAGCAAGAGTCACGCTACTGTGGATTCACAGCCAATCATCTCAAATGTCAAATCTTTCAAGTTTTTGCACTCATGGTTCAGTCAACGGCATTTACACCTTGTAGGTGTTCATTATGGTTGTCATTTCTTCCGTCTGTCTGTTGCTAGGTGAGAAGACAGAGGGTCTGATTGGTGTTTCTGAGCTGATTGTGTCGACATCAGTCCAGGGTGTGATCTTCTGCTTGCTCGGAGCGCAGCCGCTACTCGTTGTGGGCTTCTCCGGACCCCTGCTGGTATTTGAAGAAGCGTTTTACAGCGTAAGTCGATAAAATCAGATCCCTAACAACAGACCATGAGTCTCTGAACAATAATAAGAGCCTCCCAAACAATGCCACAGCTGTTAGACTCAGCTAGATTATGATTCAGATGTTGCTAAATCCTGATTGGTGCACAAAGTATGTGATGTCACTCTTTTCAGACTAAACCAGTAAGCCAAAAAAAAGGTCTCATGTTCAGTAGAGCCTCTGGTGTTCACATACCCAATGACTCATAGTAAGGAGATGTGTTTATTGCGACTGTACAAACGTTCTTTGCTCCGTATCCTCACAGTTCTGCAAAGCAAACGAAATGGAGTACCTGACAGGCCGTGTCTGGATCGGGTTCTGGCTCATCGTCATCGTGGTCATCACAGTGGCCTTCGAGGGAAGCTTCCTGGTCCGCTTCGTCTCCCGCTTCACCCAGGAGATCTTCTCCTTCCTCATCTCCCTCATCTTCATCTGCGAGACCTTCATAAAGCTCGGCAGGGTACACCTGAGACCTGAAATACCAACTCCTGTTTACACAAAGTTTTTGTTGGCATGCTATGGGTTCAAGTCCCCCACATTAAACTGAAGGGACTAATCTTTGGACAGGATTCAAACCTCGGGGATGAAATGAGTGTGTTTTTTCGAGCAAGTGCACCTGAATTCTTGTGGAATTGATTTGGCTTGAAATGAAATGGATTAAGAGTTTAACTAGGCTTATGATTTTGGAAGGTTTGCTTTTTAAAAAATAGTTTTAAGGCACAGACTTTAAAGCTGTTTGGCTACAGGATAATCTCATTTTCCATAAAGTTTGGATGTGATACCTAAAAGAGTGATAAATTATAACCCCCCCCTAAGGATAGTACTAGTGTACATGTATAAGTATATATCTGTGTGTGTTCTGTCGTTAAATATTGTGCATTAATTTGAACCCTCTGCATCTTTGGCCAGATTTTCAAAGAGCACCCGTTGAAAAGTTGCTCCTTTGACAACAGCACAAAAGGAAACACCTCAGCAGAAAATATCACAGTTGTACTGAGCAACAGCAGCGAGCCTGTGACGGTGACAGTCCTGGGGAAGCCCAATACCGCGCTGCTGTCTCTGGTTCTCATGGCCGGGACATTTTTCATCGCTTTCTACCTGCGCAAGTTCAAGAACAGTGCATTCTTCCCTGGGAGGGTGAGGAGCTAAATTCATTAGTACTGCATCATTAACCCCAAAACGTGAACAGTCATATTTATTCTACCTTCCTTGAACCACTCATCATCACCAAGGTTACACGTATGCTTTTATAATAGGTCAGTTGTTCCATCCAAACCTCTCAAGATCAAAATATTCCCTCCTTAACTTTGACATCATTCTAAAATTCCTCCACTTCAAATTTCACATTAGAGAATTAGTTCAGATTTTGGGAAACGCTCCAAAACCAAACAAAACAAGATGTCAATCAGTGAGATTTAGAGGCGCTGGCAGATTTTGTTGCTATCGGAAAGAGCCAGACGACACATAATAGGCTAAGCTAAGCAGCTGCTGGCTGAAGCTTCATTGTTAACAGACGTAGACATGAGACTGGCATCATATTTCCCAAAATGTCACGATGGTCAAATGTTGGATTAAAAGCTTAAATGAATTCTTGAAATTGGAAACATAATTTGACAAAACAATTTCACCGTGAGGTCCATTTATGAGTGGTTCTGCAGCTTTCATATCACATGATTCTCTTCCTTCTTTACCTTTTGATTAAAAGCTCAACAACTAAAGTGTGACAGACAGAATCTTAGTCATCTTTATGCTCATTCTTGGATTTAATACATGCCGGTCTCACATCTTGTGGCGTTCAGTTCCGCAGGATTATTGGAGATTTTGGTGTACCGATTGCCATCCTCATCATGGTCCTGGTGGATTACAGCATCGACGACACATACACACAGGTAACAAATACTCCATCTTATGTAAATGTTTGACCTTATATACGATTAACTGCCAAAGATTGACAACACAGACGATCATCTTCTTCCTCTTTGCTGTCTCTCTCTCCCTTCTCTCGTCATCCTCTGTCCAGAAACTGAGCGTTCCTCGAGGTTTCTCCGTGACGAGCCCCAGTAAACGTGGCTGGTACATCAGCCCTCTGGGTACAAAGAGTGTATTCCCCATCTGGATGATGTTTGCCTGCTTTTTTCCAGCTCTGCTGGTTTTCATCCTCATCTTCATGGAGACTCAGATCACAACGTGAGTTACTCTGCTAGTTGGACCATGTATCAGAAATACTCCACATTATGGGCTGTGCCCCATCATTTTAGGAGTCAGTTGTCATCATTGTAAGTCTGAACCTGATAGGACAGGATTTTATAGTTTTATAAAGTCTTTCCTGTTTGAATTCAGGATTTTATTAAATGTTTTCTGTATTTCAAGGACTCGAAAAGAATTTTTTTATTTTTATGTATTGTTTTTGAAAAACTTATTTCATTCAGGCACCAAACAACTGAATACTGACTTAAACTAGGACACTCAGTGGAGCACACACCTCCACCAAAGCCCACAGTCCCTTTTTATTAAAATAAACCCTCATCCAAATTCCAAAAAGACATGTGCGCCATCAAAACGGCTGCCCTCAGGGTTCTGTTGATATAAGAGAAATAAACTCATGGATCATGGAACTCTTTATCTGGATCTACTCCAAAATTCAGCAGTTCCATTTTTGGCCCATCCCAACCCTCCCACTAAGTTTCAGGAAAATTAATCAAGTAGACAAGCAAACGTGGGTGAAAACATTATATTTATTATTTCCATTTATTGCTATAATATTTAAAATCCGAGGAATTCTTTCAGCCAGAACAAAGTCACAGAGTTATGTAATATTAAATTATCATCATTGCAGCCCAAAAATATAGTGTGTACTGTATTTGCTTTTGTCCTTCGCACATAGGGTATACACATGTAATGTGTATTTCTGAGCTGCATTGTTTTCAATATTGATGCAAAAGAACACCCAGCCTCAAACCGACTCATCCATCCTGTTGTTTGTCTGTGTTTACCTCAACGCCCTGCAGCCTGATAGTGAGTAAGAAGGAGCGGATGCTGGTGAAGGGTTCTGGTTTCCATCTGGACCTGCTGCTGATTGTAGTGCTGGGCGGCAGCTCGGCTCTGTTTGGCCTGCCGTGGATGGCCGCCGCCACCGTTCGCTCAGTGACCCACGTCAACGCCCTAACTGTCATGAGTAAGGCCGTCGCCCCCGGAGACAAGCCTCGCATCCAGGAGGTGAAGGAGCAGAGGGTCACCGGGCTCCTGGTGGCCATCTTGGTTGGTCAGTGTTAGACATTAAAGTCTCATTACTGCTGTTTCCAAATGTTGAAGCCAAAATCAGTAAAAAAAAAATTAAAAAAACTTTTAGCTTCATCTGAAATGGAATATTATTTTTTAGTGTCTAATTTGACCATTTTCCCCTAGGTTTGTCTATTGTGATAGGTGACCTGCTGCGTCAGATTCCCCTGGCGGTGTTGTTTGGCATCTTCCTCTACATGGGAGTGATGTCCCTCAATGGTATCCAGCTAACAGAGAGGATGATGCTGCTGCTCATGCCTCCAAAGTATCACCCAGACCACACCTACGTACGCAAGGTAAGAAGAGCGTAGTTTTATTATTTAGGTAGAGATGGTTTTACATAAAGTAATTTAAGTTTCAGGTGCAAGAAATAATATATTTAAATCTCATCAATAGTAGCATCAGATCAAAAACCTCTTCAGTTCTCACATAAAATGTGAGATGTGTCAGGGCTGCAATTACAACTAATAATTTAAGGAACCCATATAGCAATATTTGTTTTGTAAATGATATTAAACTGATCACACTAATGAGATATAATCTCTATCTCCTCCAGGTCCGTACGCTGCGTATGCATCTGTTCACCTGCATCCAGGTGGTGTGTTTGGCAGTTCTCTGGGCTGTTATGTCAACCCAGGCGTCACTGGCCTTCCCCTTCGTCCTCATCCTCACCATCCCTGTCAAGATGTTCCTGCTGTCCCGCATCTTCACTGGCAGAGAGATGGCATGTGTACGTTAACCACAGGAGGACGCTATGAGCTTCTTTAGATGCAGCAGTATACATTTAGACAATAGAGGATCAAGATCAGATTCTGGATTACCAGCAGAGTATAGAAAATAGACAAACATACAACAGTATGATACATGATTATGGATAATAGTTGTACATGTCCAACACAGAAGAACAATTATACCTGGTTTTTAGAATTACACTGAAGATTTGGAAAAATTTAGAGGAATTTTTAGGTGGGATGGATCATAGCTCACGGCTAAGAAAAAAAAAGATATTGCTTACTTTGTTTTATCACCTAATTTAATGAATTGATTATTATTCTATATGTAATGTTTAATTAAAAAGAGAATAATCTTGATGTCTCCTCTCTCTTCTCCAGCTGGATGCGGACGACGCAGAGCCAAAGTTTGACGACCGCGAGTGTCAGGATGAGTACTCTGAGATGCACATGCCAGTGTAACCAGCCCTGCTTTTAGAACTTAAGGCCCCGCTCACACAGACTCATCTCTACAGATGCAGACGCCTCAGAAATGCCTTTAGAATAACAGGACAGTGGCAAAACAGCGTGATGTGCCTGTGGAGCGCTCAACCATGCAGGCAATCAAATATAATTAATAGTGAGTCCAATTTGATGCCACATCTCTGTCTTGTCTGGTTGGTCAGACTTTTATAAAAGTTACTTTTTATCAGATTGTTAGGAGCAAGTGAAATCCAGCTTAGGAGATCAAACAGTGTACAGATAGTATATTTCAGGGGACAAGAGATTCCAAATCACGTGATGTGATCTCTAGCTCAGAATTTATTGCGATGATCCTAGATGATAGATTTGCAAGACGGATAAAATTTAACCCTGAAACGAGGCTCTGATTCACATTGAATATGTGGAGGATAAATGGGATTTATTCTTTTATATTAACATGCTGATTTATTGCTCTTCATGTTTGTGGCTTTTTCATGTTTTAAGCTCACCAAGCGCCTTATGAAGGAAATAAAAAGGTATACTGAGAGGTGTTTCTTTTCCCTCAGCCTGTCTCATGTTAGACAGCTGATCACTTTACCCGCCTCCCGAAGCTTGTAGCACTTTTTTTAAGACACCAAATCTGAACAATGACTGTGTTTTATGTAATCGTAATGTATGTAATCGTTTTATCTCTTTAGCGTCCTAAGAAATCCTGTAATTATCAGCGCTGATTTAGTTTCCCTCTCAAATGTCTGTGATTGATAGCCAGCACTGCTTTAACCATACATATTTTTGTACTCAAACGCAGCAGTTTAGATCATAGTTGGGCTTTTATAATTTAATGTATCCGCAGTGAATAAAAATCACCAGCAGAGGGAGATCTTGCAGGAATGTGATTGTGGTACCAAAAATAGTACATGCAGTGTCTTATCATACTAATCCCATTACATCATAACAAATGTTTCTGCAGAAAATTCAAACAGTGGCATAATATATACTCTAACTGTCTCTACGCACATGTTTAGGGCACTAAAGTACTAATGTGGAGTTGGAGGTCTCACTTGGTGTGGTCGGTCTATGGGAATCACTGTAATTTATCGGTTTCTGTGTCAAAGTGCCAAATCTCTTTTGTAAATATTTTTGTCAACAGAAAAATAAGCTGCAGTTAAAAAATCTCACATCTTCTAACATTTCTCCTAGCTTAAATTAACAAAATTTAACTGTATAACATTCCTTATCTTAACATAATTTTGCTACTTTTTGGCTTCGACTAATTGTTTAAACATTTCAGTCGCACTTATGTGAACCTGGTCTCCCACTCGAGCTTGTCTAGACAATCTAAACATTCATGCATTACTGAGAGGGAAGGATTTTAAAAATGTATATGTAGTGTGGGACATGGATTTGACTGTCAAATCTTAAATTTTCGGTCCTCTGTTACTGTTTAGTGTGTAATGCAGACACCATTTTTCCCTGTGAGCTGTCCCATCTCAGCCTGACTGTCGTTGTGATCTTGTGCCTGTTTGGTGTCACAAAGGTGCACAAAAACTCAAGTACCTGTGGGACCATCAACAGATAAGCTTACATGTGTCTGTTGTGTTTCTAAGGATGACGCACGTGTTACAATAGTTTGCACTTTCGAGACAAAAATCAAACATCTCCTCGTTATTTTATCCGTTGCAATATGAGGCATTATTGCTGAATTTATTTGGAGAATGTCACAGAACCATTTGGCTGCTTCATGTTCGTGGACGATGAAGGCGATGATGAGGAGAAGTATAGGCGGTTGAATACAGTGTCAGTTTTATGTTTGCTTATTGTGCCTGTGAATGAAGTGAAGGTTGTCTTTGTATGCCAAAGTATCTGTCCTGAAATGCTGATATGTTGTACCATTTCAAAAGCAATACAAGGTCCAAGAGGCTATTGCTGATGTTCCCTTGTACATTAATGGTTAAAATATTGATGACAAATAAAAGTTATTTTCTATTTAACCTGGCTGCTGTTCTTTTCTTCAAATCGAAAGCAGGTGAAAATCAATTTATTGAGCATTTTTAAAAACATGAGATATAAACAGGACACAGAACCAAATCACAGGAACGCAAATACACAAATGTCCTATAAATGCATAAAACACAACAAAATACAGATATATGCTTCCAATCAGTGCAGGTGTTTGACCCTATGGGTGGGTCAACCTTACACAAACTCAACAGATTTGTGTTGAGAAAAAATGTCTTTAAGGAATTTTATGAAGGGAAAGTTCAGAAAATCGGCTAAATATCTTTTGCCTCCGAGTCCAGCATGGACTGCAGATAAGGACTAAGAGGTCGTCTCCCAGTAGCACAGTAGCTGGTAAATTTCCCCACTGTGGGACTAATAAAGGGATATCTTATCTTATCTTATCTTATCGCCTGAGACATGGTATGTCGCACAGTTCGCTCTCTGCAGCTGTTCTCGTATAGCATGGAAACACATTGCCGCTCATTCTGCCTGTTTAATCTGTGGGAAGCATGTTGGAGCAAAGGTTAGTGCGGTTTGGGTTCAAATCCAGACCTGGGGCTCTTTCTGTGTGGAGCTTGCATGTTCTCCCTGCGTCTGCGTGGGTTCCCTCCAGGTGCTCTAGCTCCCTCCGACAGTTCAAAACATGCAATATAGCTGGATGAGTGACCTTAAATTGCACTTAGGATGGAATGTGAGCATGCATATTTGCCTCTGTACTGTATGTGTCTGCCTTATCTACCTCTCACCAAACGTCAGCTGGGATAGGCTCCAGCACCCTGCGGCATCCAGCTTAGAACAACTCAAAATTAAATTTCTCATCCCCTCCCTGAAATTTAGTGTCATATATGTTTGTAACCCTTTCAAATATGAAATTATTATTATCACTAGAGCAATGGCAACCATTTAAATTTCCCAGATTTCAGGATTTTCCCGACAGATTATTCCTTAAAACGTAATGTTTTTGTATGCTTTTGTTGCAGTTTGTTTGACGTCAGGTTTATTACTTGATTGAATCCAGAAAACACAACCAAATGTAGAAATATTTCTGTTGTTACTTAAAACTCATTTCAATTGTGTTGCATGCATTTGACTGTATTTTGCATGTTGTGTTTCCAGTGTGTATTTAGCTGTGTTTTCTCCCTTGTAAAATTGGTGAGTAAGCTTTATTCTCATTTGCTGTTTTGTCAATTTGCATGTGTTTTCTAAGTAGCAGTTCATTGAACTCTCTGGCCCGCCATATTAAATCTCTCATGCTGTGAATCGACAACGTCAAATAAGGACAGTCAAGGCTTAAAAAATAATTGATGGTTCTGTGTTTCCGGCTTGTTTTCTGCCGGGATAAAAAGCGGGCTGGATGTTCTTTTTTACTGTTCAGGAAAACAACAAGAAGTAGGAGGTCTGGGTCCTCACTTCATTATTACAGACACAGAGGAAGATGGCTGCTTTATTGCTGCTGCTGCTGAGCATTGAGGTCTTGATCTTTTCCGGTAATACCCAGGAGAATAATTATGATAGACTCCCTGAATCCTACAAGAAAGGAGTGGATCTAGCCCTGGAGAAGCTCCACTCTCATGCTGGAATCCAGCAACACTTTCTCTTCCTCAGAAGCCTCTTACAGTCAGACATTCAGGTAGGATTCAGTATGTCTGCTTTTCAGAATCTGTGTTTAACATTTGTTGTGCTGCATTATTGTGAGTACAATCAGCAGGAAAAGCTGTAATTAACAAAGAATGTGAGGCTTGTTCACACCTAATCTTCTCTTTCTTTCAGCCTGGGTTTCATGTAAAATACATCTACCACCACTTCTACCTAAATGCCACCGATTGTGCGGTTAACTCCACAGCCTGTCAGTTCAGAAACGACAGAGTGAGTTTTGTCTGATTTCGAGGAGCTTTACTGGAATCAGAAATGTGGAATTTCAGGGCGAGTGTCTGCCCTAACTTGTCTGTGTGCTGCTTTGTTTGTGTGCGTTCATGCAGCCGCTGGTGGACTGTGCAATGTGTTACAAAACATTAAGAGATGATATTCAACCAAAGCCCAAACTCTATATTCACTGTGTCAACAAAACGGACGTTACGCGGGTTAGTATGTTCACCGAGAAGCCATATTGACGCTCAAACTTTATTGCAATAATGAGACTGTTTGTGACATTGTTCCATCTATTTATGCATTATTCATCTGAATGGCAGGCAATGAGGGTGGCCAGAGAGGAGCACTGCAACCGAATGGGTCGCCGTAGTGGAGCCCCATCTCTTCTGGCAACTGAAGGAATAAAGTGAATACTTGGATCAATCATTTCACATCTATTGTGACACCTTTCAGGCTTTTTGAAGCTATTTCTATCAGCATCTTTAAATGTAGATGACTACATTAATACTTAAAAACACGTAACCTGATTAGAAAGTATTCTCTCTCTAGTTGTTGTTTTGTTTCTTTGGAAATTTATGCAAACAAGTTGGATTGTTAATGTCAATAAAGTTTACTTTCTGTGCAATATATGTTTTGAATGATCTACTCTTTGATACTAATTTTAGTAATGTCAGTATTCAAAAGAAGAATTCTGTTAATATTACGTTTTTCTTATCATTAGCAAATTCTGTAAACAGACAAAAACCAACAATGTGTTAGTCCGTCTCTCAGCACTCAGCTCAAAGTCCATTCATTCCCACTGAAGACGAAAAACCGGAAAAATTGATCACTTTTAAAGCCCAAATAATTTCCTAAAACAGCTGATGCCAAATTCTTTTTTTTCTTTTTTTAACTTTTTTTCTTTTTTTCTTTCTTTCTTTATGTTTGCAACATATAAACGAACAGTTCAGTCAAAAATAGCGAGGCATCGTTCAGGTACAAATATCCCACCAGGTATAATTCATGTTGTTCCCTCAAAGTCCATGTTTGGCTCTGAACCCTCTCAGGTGGGGCCCAAAAAGGGCAAATGAATGTTGTCATTGTAGCTGTCCACATCCACAGAGAGGCAGAGTCAAGTATATTATATACATTTAGACATATTAGCACATATACATCCGTATGTACATACATACCTAAATATACTGAGCAACAGCAAAAGATTTTGTACGATGTCATGCAAAGGCAAATTGTGGTTCACACATCTTTATTCACCCTTTAGCCATAAAGAATAATCAGTTTTGTACAAATTAGTGGTTTTTGCCTTAATGTTTACAAGTCAAAAAGTGTGGATGGTGATACAGAGAACAATAACAGTCAGTACCGCGTGTGACCTCCTCCAGCATTTATCACTACTTTACACCTCCTGAATGGATAAGATGTTATTCTGGACTTGTTAGGAGAACATGCCATTCTTGTTGCAGTGCTGTGACAAGTTGTTCATGTGTTGCTGGAGCAGGATTTCTCCGTCTCACCCGGCGATCCAGAACATCCCACAGATGCTCTATTGGGTTGAGATCTGATGAAAATGCTGGTCAAGGAAGGACAGCGACATTGTTCTGATCCAGGTATGATACTCCTGACAGACATGAGCCACATGTGGTCCGGCATTGTCATGCATGAAGGTGATGCCTGATTGTGGTATCCTGGGAATGACATGTGGACCTGCAGTAGGAACGTATCTCGGTAACAGATATCTGTCAGTGTGTGTTTAAATGGCAGCCATTTAAATTTCCCAGATTTCAGGATTTTCCCGACAGATTATTCCTTCAAACATTTTGTTTTTGTATGCTTTTGTTGCAGTTTGACTGACGTCAAGTTTATTGCTTGATTAAACCCAGAAAATAGAAACAAATGTAGAAACAAAATAACAAACAAACAACAACATGAAAAAACGGACAACACTTGGACTTCTGGGCATCTGTTGTTTCTTAAAACTTATTTCCATTTTGTTGCTTGTATTTCTGTATTTGGCTCCCTTGTAATATTGGTGAGTATGCTTCATTTAAAAAAAATATTTATTTATTTTTACATTTCTCCGTCAAGTCTTGCATTTCCGGCTTGTCTTCTGCCGGGATAAAAAGAGGGCTGGATGTTCTTTCCTGTTCAGGAAAACAACAAGCAGTAGGAGGTCTGTCCCCTCACCTCAGTATTACAGACACAGGGGAAGATGGCTGCTTTATTGCTGCTGCTGCTGAGCATTGAGGTCTTGATCTTTTCCTGCAATACCCAGGAGAATAATTATGATAGACTCCCTGAATCCTACAAGAAAGGAGTGGATCTAGCCCTGGAAAAGCTCCACTCTCATGCTGGAATCCAGCAACACTTTCTCTTCCTCAGAAGCCTCTTACAGTCAGACATTCAGGTAGGATTCAGTATGTCTGCTTTTCAGAGTCGGTGTTTAACATTTGTTGTGCTGCATTATTTTGAGTACAATCAGCAGGAAAAGCTGTAATTAACAAAGAATGTGAGGCTTGTTCACACCTAATCTTCTCTTTCTTTCAGCCTGGGTTTGATGTAAAATACATCTACCACCACTTCTACCTAAAAGCCACTAACTGTCCAAAAGGAACAGCTAACTCCACAGCCTGTCAGTTCAGAAACGACAGAGTGAGTTTTGTCTGATTTCGAGGAGCTTTACTGGAATCAGAAATGTGGAATTTCAGGGCGAGTGTCTGCCCTAACTTGTCTGTGTGCTGCTTTGTTTGTGTGCGTTCATGCAGCCGCTGATAGACTGTGGAGTCTGTTACAAAACATTTAGAGATGATATTGAACAGGAGCCCAAACCCTACATTCACTGTGTCCACAAGACGACCCTTACGCAGGTTAGTTTGTTTACTGAGAAGCCGTATTGACTCTCAAACTTTATAGCTTCATGAGATTGTTTGTGGCACTGTTCCATCTGTCTACACATTTTTTTTCTGAATGGCAGGAGATGACGGCGGCCAGAGAGGAGCACTGCAACCGACTGGGTTACAGTAGTGGAAGTCCAACTCTTCTGGCATCAAAAGGAGAAAAGTGAATACTTGGATCAACCATTTCACATCTATTGTGACACTTTTCAGGCTTTCTTTTTGCTTTTTGAAGCTATCTCTATTAGCATCTTTAAATGGAGATTATTACATTAATACTTATAAGCATTGAAAAGTATTCTCTCTGTAGTTTTTGCTTTGTTTCTTTGGAAATTTATGTGAAGAAGTTAGATTGTTGATGTCAATAAAATTTATTTCTGAGGAATCAAATGTTTATTATTTGACGACTGTTTTGACTGCTGCCGGTACTTGAAAGAATAATGCTGTTAATGTGATGTTTTTCTTATCATTAGCAAATTCTGTAAACAGACAAAAACCAACAATGTGTTTGTCCGTCTCTCAGCACTCAGCTCAAAGTCCATTCATTCCTACTGAAGACGAAAAACTGGAAAAAATTGATCACTTTTAAAGCCCAAATAATTTCCCAAAACAGCTGATGCCAAATTCTTTGCGGACTATTTTCACCGGTGGATGAATAGACCTTTTAATGCTATAGAGTGAACAGCAGTGGGATGGTTTATGTGGAATTAACTCGAAATAAACAACAGAGCCGAGGTTCACAGCGCAACCACTTTATGTGTGGATCGATTTCTAAAAGTATCAAAATGACGTTGAAATGTAGTTGTGTTTGTGTGCACCATGCAGTCTGACATACCATCTTTGTGTCTGGCTTTTCTTTGGTTTTTGCAGCACAACACTCCTGCATCACATTTTCACTCACACAGACTCCTCCCATCTATTTGCTAACATTGACGTTCTGTGTTAATTAATGACTTTGTTATTTAGTTAACCGTGTGTCTCCCTTTTCTTTTCTTTCTTTTTGTTTGCAGTCTGAGAGCCGGGGTGTCACAGTCAGGATTCTGAATACTTTTACCTGTGATGAATAACTAGATTTCTTTTACACTGAGGTATTCATCCTTTTAGGATACGTCTTCCCACCAATGCCACTGACTTAATATGGATGAACAAGTGTTAGGATGGTTACAGAAACTCTGTTTGTGACTCATTACATGGTGAGTGTCGTTTGGGAATGAACCGTATCATTAACCCTCCATTAACCGTACACAAAGAAAAGAAAACATTTCCTATAAGTGACCCACTTTCCTGTTAATGCAACAAGGGAGCTGATGAAGCAGAGCCTGAAGAGTTCATTCACCCGCTGCTCATGACCATTGTATTTGTCTCCGGGTCAAAGGCTTTTCATGGCATGTTGGGCTTGTTTCCAGGTCTTGGGTTACTAATCCCCGTTATAATAGTCTCCAGGGATATGAGTGTAAGTCTGCTTCTGGCAAGCATTTTTTTTTTCTGGTGAGAATGCGTTTTGTCAAAACAAAATCTGCCTCCCCCGGGGTATTACGAGAACTTGGACATAAAAAGTAAACAGTTTGTGCAGCCAGCCTGTTGATGATCAGTGTTTAGCCCCTATTGGTTCTCACACTGCCATAATAGGACTTGTTTTGGACATGAGTATTGATCCCACAGGGAGCAGAGGGTGGTCCACCATCTGAGCTGAGCTGCTCTCTTCACACAAACGGGGGAAGATGGCTGCTGGACTGCTGTTGCTGATTTGTGCCGTAGCTGTGCTGTACTCTGCCGAGGCCCAGGATCCTTACGCTGAGCTGCCTGATAACTACAAGATGGGAGTTGATCTGGCATTGGAGCAGCTCAGCTCTCATGCCGGGGTGCAACACCATTTTCGCTTCTTGAGAAGTCTGGAGAAGTCAGACATTGACGTAAGCCAGTTTATGATTTAATCATCAGTTTTTTAAAATCAATTCTTGGACTGAAGAATTCGAATGTATATCTCTGTTCATTATATTTTCTGTTCCGTTTTTTTTGTTGTTGTTGTTGTTTTTTAACTCCTGGCACGCTCTCACTTTGACTCACTGGAATTCAACCTCATACTTGTTTTCACATCTGCGTCATGTCAAATTCACTTTGAATCTTGACGTTCCATCAGGTTTCCAGCAGGGGGTCGTTTTACTCAAAGAAACCAGAGGAACGTACAGATGAAAGAAAAAGATACCCCAGGTTCCCAACCTCCCTTCACCCTGATAGCTGCAGAAATGTATGCAGATCCAGGAAGAACAGGAAAGGGAACAGGTTACTTAATGACTCTCAAGGGAGTTTACATCTCACAGAGGATAAATATCCTGACCCCGTAACAGTTTAGAACTGATGAAGCCTCCCGGATGAGAGGTGAAACGTCTTCAAGCTAAGAAAAGAACTCCAGTTGCTTCTGAATCAACCTTCAAGGATTTCCACTATAAGATACTTTTCTACTAAATCTTTTGAAGCTAATATTGTAACCTACATTTTACTCCATTACATATTTTGATAACTTTCGTTCCTTTGCGGATTCAAACAAAATGTGATTCGATCTTCCTAATGAGTGCTTTTATTTTTGGTACTTCGAGTTGATTTTCATGCTGATAATTTTGTACTCTTACTTTTGATATTTGTAATCCAGAACCTTTACTTGTCACAGGGTACTTTAGACAATGTAGCACTGCTATTTGTAATGAAGTAAAGTATCTGAAAACTTCTTCTACCACTGCCTTTAATAAATGATCATTATCAACATGTGAAAATGAATCCGGACGGAGGGACTGAGATTCCCAGACTTGACTTTGCTCTTTCATATCTCACATTAAAATGACCCTCTGCTCTCTTGCAGTCTGGTTTCAGTGTGAGGTACCTCTACCACCACTTTTACCTGAAACCCACCAGGTGTGCCAAAGGGACAACTCCTTCAAACCCTCAGGCATGCGCCTTCAGGAATGACAGAGTGAGTGAATTTTGATGGAAGCATCCATTTCAAGCCTACTGATAATATGCAGTATTGAGAACAGAAACGGCATCGTCATGTTTTTCTGTGTAAATCAATTACTTCACAGCCAGTGATGGACTGCGCAGTTTGTTACAAAACAGCAGACAACCAGATGGAATTGAGCCCCAAGCCGTACGTTCACTGCATCCAGAAACCAAGACTCACAGAGGTATTATTAACGTGCACATCCTGTCTGATTGTGCTCATTGTGAAATCTTATTTTGACAACATGCATCATGTTTCTGCTTGAAAACAAAAATTAAAACACACGATGCAACGCTTCTCCAATCCACCATGCTTTATTTGTAGCTATCTTCATCTGGCTGAGGTTTAGGCTTGAGGATTATCAAGGTATTAGAGTAAACCAGGGTAATTAAGGGGATGATTTAAAAAAAAAATTTTTGGTAATCAATACAGACATTTCTCTTTCTCTTGAACTGAAAGAACAATATTCTCCTGGTCTGCACCTTATTCTAAAAATAAGCAACCTGTTTTCTGTTTGTGTCTTCTTGCAGGAAATGAAGACAACCAGGATAGAGCACTGCAGAAAAATGAGTTACAACAGTGGAGCTCCTACACTGTTAGCTCTGTCAACTGACTAAAAACAAATTAAATATATAGCAAAAGCAATATGCATCATATCATGTAGCCAAGGAATGTGTAGAACCCTGCTGCCTGCTTACATAGTGAGGTAACTTGGACTGAACAACTCTCATTTTCTGAAGGGTTCAAAACCTAGTTACACTTATTATATAAAAACCAGCCTGGACTCATCTCCAGAGAGTCAAATACCTGTTATGTCTGATGGCTCCGTGTCTCCTTATATCCTTACCAAGTACTTTCTGTGTCTAAACTTAACCAAAGTGCTTTGTCATGTTAATGTGGCATCTGTGCATCTGAATGAGACGCTGAGGGCGAGTACTGTGAAAGTTCCTTCTTTACTTCTAGGGTCATTGTAATCTAGATATAACATTGTATAATTAAATAAAGAACAAAATGTGTTGGTATTTGCAGTATGTGCTGGTTGTGTGTCAGCGTTGGGGTGGTGTAAACATTTTCAAACCAGTTTGCCAAACACCAGATCGATGATCAATGACTTCATGCATCTGATAACTGTGACATAACTGTGATTTAATTTCTCACAACTTTTCTTCCTTCTGAAATTAAACGTCAAAATAGTAAATAAGACTTCAGCCTGGTGAAAGTTGAGGGGGAAAAAAAAATTGCATACTTACATTTACATTTTCTTTAGAAACCTTGCAAGTGAGTTTATGAACACCTTCTTCATATTACAACCCAAACACTAACAGGCTTTTAATTTAAAAGATATTAACAGTATATTCCAGTGACTGTAACAGGGCAAACTGATCAAAACAAGGGTTCGTACCATAGTATAGTAGTGAGCAACATGAGTTTTTGACAGCGTAACGTAAACTAGCCCAGTCTCATTCTCATGGTGTCAAATAGCAAAGTTTTGTTACGTCAAAAACGTTTGTCAAAAACATTCATAGTGTCTCAGTTATGCTCTCAACAAACACTGGTGATACATCCTGACTAAAAGCTTGTCTCTGCTGTGACATATTGGTTTCTTCTTGTGCAATTAAAAAAAAAAAGCATATCCGCTCCCTACAACGCCATTCATCCACATTCAATACTCTCTCTCTGCATGGGTATGCAATCAGCAATAACGAACCTAGGAAAACAAATACCCTTCAACATTAACAGGATGTTTAATTTAAAAAAATTTTAAATGTTGCTTGCAGTGCGTTTTATGATGACCCTGATGAAGGCCACAAGCTGAAACGCCTTGGTCTAATTAATATAGTTGTTCCTGAACCTGCAAGTGTTAGACCATTGTTTTTAGACCTTCTCCACGCACCTTGAAAGTAGGTGAAGCTGTGCCTGAAACCCCTGCTCTGCTTCTTCATTTTCAACATTTGAAATGTCTTTGTGCTATTTTCAATTAAATATGGGGTTTCAATGTTTTGCAAATCATCACAGTCTGTTTTTATTCGCATTTTACAAAGCGTCCCAACGTTTTTGGAAATGGGGTTGTATTATATTAATATGTTTAATACTTGTTGATAGGCTTTCATTCTTGTCATAATAGCCTGTAGGCCTAATTATGACCTGTCATTGGGTGTGCGCTCTAACCACTGTGCTATGGGTTCCAACTTATATGAGAATTCTTTTTAAAAACAACCCTTGTTTCTCATTTAGTCTCTGCTTATGTATGGTTTTGTTCCTTCATCTTTAAGCATTGTGTAATAAATGTTTGTTTGTTTTTGTGCCTTCATATAGCTGAGGCCTATCTGGAAAAAATGTTAATACAATATTGTTGATAAAAAAAATTTTGCTCATAGTGAAGACGTGGTATTAAACCATATATTGCACAACCAGCTTTACTTTTATCATAAAGGCTGACTTATCACTAATTTGATCATTTGTATACAGACGGATGACTCTCCCTTCTCCTCCCTCCCTTCCTTCTTCCACCCACATTTCAGGTGTATAAAAATGGAGTAATTTTGACATCTTTCACTTCACTCCTTTTCCTCTGCTTGCAGTCTGACTGGGGTTCAACATTCAAGCCTGTAAGTATCCGATACTTTTATACTGATGGATGCATTCATGCATAACGGTAAAAGATTATTTAAAAGCATGAACGGCTACACCTGTGTCGTTTACGTGACGTTTAAAAGCAAATGAAATGGCAACAGTATTTATTACTGTCTTCAACAACACAGGTTTTCTTTTTGTTGCAGAATCATGAGCAGGAACTACTTGTCCAAAAATGATGAGCTCCGCAAGGGAGACTCCCTGGTGTCCAACAACGGGAAGTGGAAGGCTATTTTCCAGGTAACAACACCAGATTTTTTTGTTCACCAAAATTCATATGTATTCATATTTTCCAGTCGGACTAAAATTAAATACAAAAGAAATCAATAACTCATCTTTGTAATGTTTTTTTCAAAAGGCATATTTTGATAACAGACAAATTTCTCTCTTTCTGCCCTGCAGGATGATGCAAACTTTGTCGTCTATGGCTGGATGCCTATTTGGGCTTCAGGCACTGATGGATCCGACGGTTTCCGTCTGTGCATGCAAGGTGACTGCAACCTGGTCATGTACAACAATAGTGATGCTCCCACTTGGAGCACATACTCCGACCAATTAGAGGCCAACATGTGCCGCTTACAGCTGACGGATGATGGCAAACTGGAGCTGTACAGGGAGGCTGAAAGAATCTGGAGCTCTGCTGACTCCACTGGCAAAAAATTCTAAAATGTTATCATGACATGAAAAGCTTTTTGAAACTGAATGCTCTACCAGTTAAAGTCATCTTTACATGTAAGCATGAATAAACCAACCTGCTATGTAATCTGGAATCAAATAAAAGTAAATTTCCACAACATATTAATGTGTTTTTACTGCCTTTGTAGTGAATTCTGACCAATTATTACATACAGCTATGAGACTTAACACTGAAAGTTGTCTAAAATCAACCAAATTCATGTGTCCATTTATTATTTTTGATACATATCATTTTACTGTTTGTATGACCAGTTTTGAAGATATAACATGAAGACAAATACATGCAGTTATTATGAAATACTGCTATGCAATTCTTTCTTCAAGTCCTGCCCATTATACTGTTGTTTGAAGCAGGTGTGACTTCCATGGAACCGACCATATTACTGTATCTTGTCATAACGTGTACAAACTTATGAATCATCATGACTATAAAAAACAGTGTATAAAAAACACTAACTTGTGTGTGTGTGTGTGTGTGTGTGTGTATGTGTGTGTGTGTGTGTATGTGTGTGTGTGTGTGTGTGTGTGTGTGTATGTGTGTGTGTGTGTGTGTGTGTGTGTGTGTGTATGTGTGTGTGTGTGTGTGTGTGTGTGTGTATGTGTGTGTGTGTGTGTGTGTGTGTGTGTGTGTGTGTGTGTGTGTGTGTGTGTGTGTGTGTGTGTGTGTGTGTGTGTGTGTGTGTGTGTGTGTGTGTGTGTGTGTGTGTGTGTGTGTGTGTCTGTGTGTGTGTGTGTGTGTGTGTTTCCTTCTTTCCTCTGATCCAAACTTCTTCCTCAAAGTCCTGCTAATCACACTGTTGTTTAAAACCTGTGTAACCGTCACAGAAAATATTTAATCTTAAGTGTCAAAGTTATTAAAAAATGTAATTTCCAGGCTTGCATGCAAAAATGAGAATCTTATGAAGGAGTCGAGCTTCTTTTCTTTTTTTTTGCTTTCCAACTTTTTTTTTTGAAAGTTATGTTTTGTCTTTATTTGATAGGACAGCCTGAAGAGGTGACAGGAAATGTGGAAGAGAGATTTGGGGGGAAGATATGGGTGTGCGCTCTAACCACTGTGCTATCTGCGCCCCAGTGTTCCAACTTAAGTAAGAAATTTTAACAAAACAACCCTTGTTTCTCATTTAGTCTCTGCTTATGTATGGTTTTGCTCCTTCATCTTTAAGCATTGTGTAATAAATGTTTGTTTGTTTTTGTGCCTTCATATAGCTGAGGCCTATATGGAAAAAATGTTAATACAATATTGTTGATAAAAAACATTTTGCTCATAGTGAAGACGTGGTATTAAACCATATATTGCACAACCAGCTTTACTTTTATCATAAAGGCTGACTTATCACTAATTTGATCATTTGTATACAGACGGATGACTCTCCCTTCTCCTCCCTCCCTTCCTTCTCCACCCACATTTCAGGTGTATAAAAATGGAGTAATTTTGACATCTTTCACTTCACTCCTTTTCCTCTGCTTGCAGTCTGACTGGGGTTCAACATTCAAGCCTGTAAGTATCCGATACTTTTATACTGATGGATGCATTCATGCATAACTGTAAAAGATTATTTAAACGCATGAACGGCTACACCTGTGTCGTTTACGTGACGTTTAAAAGCAAATGAAATGGCAACAGTATTTATTACTGTCTTCAACAACACAGGTTTTCTTTTTGTTGCAGAATCATGAGCAGGAACTACTTGTCCAAAAATGATGAGCTCCGCAAGGGAGACTCCCTGGTGTCCAACAACGGGAAGTGGAAGGCTATTTTCCAGGTAAGAACACCAGATTTTTTTGTTCACCAAAATTCATATGTATTCATATTTTCCAGTCGGACTAAAATTAAATACAAAAGAAATCAATAACTCATCTTTGTAATGTTTTTTTCAAAAGGCATATTTTGATAACAGACAAATTTCTCTCTTTCTGCCCTGCAGGATGATGCAAACTTTGTCGTCTATGGCTGGAAGCGTATTTGGGATTCTGACACTAATGGATCCGACGGTTTCCGTCTGTGCATGCAAGGTGACTGCAACCTGGTCATGTACAACAACTCTGCGGGTGTCACATGGGACACAAAAACCACCAAATTAGAGGCCAACATGTGCCGCCTACAACTGACTGATGACGGCAAACTGGAGCTGTACAGGGAGGCTGAAAGAATCTGGAGCACTGCTGACCCCACTGGCAAAAAATTGTAAAATGTTATCATGACATGAAAAGCTTTTTGAAACTGAATGCTCTACAAGTTAAAGTCATCTTTACATGTAAGCATGAATAAACCAACCTGCTATGTAATCTGGAATCAAATAAAAGTAAATTTCCACAACATATTAATGTGTTTTTACTGCCTTTTTAGTGAATTCTGACCAATTATTACATACAGCTAAGAGAGTTAACGCTGAAAGTTGTCTAAAATCAACCAAATTCATGTGTCCATTTATTATTTTTGATACATATCATTTTACTGTATGTATGACCAGTTTTGAAGCTATAACATGAAGACAAATACATGCAGTTATTATGAAATACTGCTATGCAATTCTTTCTTCAAGTCCTGCCCATTATACTGTTGTTTGAAGCAGGTGTGACTTCCATGGAACCGACCATATTACTGTATCTTGTCATAACGTGTACAAACTTATGAATCATCATGACTATAAAAAACAGTGTATAAAAAACACTAACTTGTGTGTGTGTGTGTGTGTGTGTGTGTGTGTGTGTGTGTGTGTGTGTGTGTGTGTGTGTGTGTGTATGTGTGTGTGTGTGTGTGTGTGTGTGTGTGTCTGTCTGTGTGTGTGTGTGTGTGTGTGTGTGTGTGTGTGTGTTTCCTTCTTTCCTCTGATCCAAACTTCTTCCTCAAAGTCCTGCTAATCACACTGTTGTTTAAAACCTGTGTAACCTTCACAGAAAATATTTAATCTTAAGTGTCAAAGTTATTAAAAAATGTAATTTCTAGGCTTGCATGCAAAAATGAGAATCTTATGAAGGAGTCGAGCTTCTTTTCTTTTTTTTTTGCTTTCCAACTTTTTTTTTTTAAATTTATGTTTTGTCTTTATTTGATAGGACAGCCTGAAGAGGTGACAGGAAATGTGGAAGAGAGATTTGGGGGGAAGATATGGGTGTGCGCTCTAACCACTGTGCTATCTGCGCCCCAGTGTTCCAACTTAAATAAGAAATTTTAACAAAACAACCCTTGTTTCTCATTTAGTCTCTGCTTATGTATGGTTTTGTTCCTTCATCTTTAAGCATTGTGTAATAAATGTTTGTTTGTTTTTGTGCCTTCATATAGCTGAGGCCTATATGGAAAAAATGTTAATACAATATTGTTGATAAAAACATTTTGCTCATAGTGAAGACGTGGTATTAAACCATATATTGCACAACCAGCTTTACTTTTATCATAATGGCTGACTTATTACTAATTTGATCATTTGTATACAGACGGATGACTCTCCCTTCTCCTCCCTCCCTTCCTTCTCCACCCACATTTCAGGTGTATAAAAATGGAGTAATTTTGACATCTTTCACTTCACTCCATTTCCTCTGCTTGCAGTCTGACTGGGGTTCAACATTCAAGCCTGTAAGTATCCGATACTTTTATACTGATGGATGCATTCATGCATAACAGTAAAAGATTATTTAAACGCATGAACGGCTACACCTGTGTCGTTTACGTGACGTTTAAAAGCAAATGAAATGGCAACAGTATTTATTACTGTCTTCAACAACACAGGTTTTCTTTTTGTTGCAGAATCATGAGCAGGAACTACTTGTCCAAAAATGATGAGCTCCGCAAGGGAGACTCCCTGGTGTCCAACAACGGGAAGTGGAAGGCTATTTTCCAGGTAAGAACACCAGATTTTTTTGTTCACCAAAATTCATATGTATTCATATTTTCCAATCGGACTAAAATTAAATACAAAAGAAATCAATAACTCATCTTTGTAATGTTTTTTTCAAAAGGCATATTTTAATAACAGACAAATTTCTCTCTTTCTGCCCTGCAGGATGATGCAAACTTTGTCGTCTATGGCTTCGAGCCTATTTGGGCTTCTGACACTGATGGATCCGACGGTTTCCGTCTGTGCATGCAAGGTGACTGCAACCTGGTCATGTACAACAAGTGTGGCGGTGTCATATGGGACACAAAAACCACCAAATTAGAGGTCAACATGTGCCGCCTACAGCTGACAGATGATGGCAAACTGGAGCTGTACAGTGAGGCTCAAAGAATCTGGTGCTCTGATTACTGGCAAAAAATTGTGAAATGATGTTGTGACATGACATGACTTTCAGTTATTGAATGCTCTGGAAGGGAAAGTCATCTTTAGATGACACTGTCAATCAAATATACCTGCCATGTAATCTGGTATCAAATAAAAATAAATGTTCACAAAGTATAAATATGTGTTTACTCTCTTTGTTCTGAGTTTGGACTAATTGGGTCACATGGACAGTTTAACCACTGAGTAGATCTATCAATATGAGTGTCAGCCAGAATGGGGTTTAAGCCACCATCTCTTTTGGTGGAGACTGAGCAAGTCCAAAAGCTGAGTTATGCAATATCTGCCAGAAAATCTGCTTTGCTCAAGTACACGGTTTTGTGAACTCTAATATATGCTAGTATCAATACACCTCTGAGAGTGAAAGCAGAAAATTAGTTATAAAATCACTGAGCTTCAGATATCATGACAATGCTGCCACGTAATGTTAAAACACATGAAAACATCTTTTGACAAACTTGATTTGAGATTAGAATCTTATCTCTGTTTTCCCATATGGAAATATTTTTCCTAGAAAGTTAGAATTTTAATGAAAACCACTAAGAAAAAAATACAGGTACCATTAAACAAAGCTAAAATCAGCCTTCTGCCTTGACACAGAGGGACTGAGTGCTGATTTTTCAAGCAATAGTCAGTGCTATCCTAAGCTAGAGCTTAAATCTAATTTTATGAAGAGATATTTTGGTAAGTCAGTTTTTTTTAACTCTGTCGGCTAAGTAAAACAGAACACTTTTATAATGTCTGCACATGTACAGTAAGAGACTATGTAGATGTTACTGTTAGTGCACACAAGATAATCCTGTATACAGATCATTTGGTGAGGCCATTCATTTATATTACATATAATCTGAGTGTGTGCTTAAATGCATACAAACAAAATAACATGTGACACCATTGTTCTTTCTCACACATCAACCTGTGAAACTTCAGTTTTGAAGCCACAACATCAGGAAAATTTGCGCAGTCCTTAATTAGAATTAAAAAATAAATGCATACGTACTGTAAATGTGTGTGTGTGTGTGTGTTTCCTCCTTTCCTCTGATCCAAACTTCTTCCTCAAAGTTCTGCTAATCACACTGTTGTTTAAAACCTGTGTAACCTTCACAGAAAATATTTAATCTTAAATGTAAAAGTTTAAAAAAAAAAAATTTCCAGGCTTAAGCATGAATAAAGCAACCTGCTATAAAATCTGGAATCACATAAAAGTAAATTCACACAACATATTAATGTGTTTTTACTGCCTTTTTAGTGAGTTTTGACCAATTATTACATACAGCTATGAGAGTTAACATTGAAAGTTGTCTAAAATCAACCAAATTCATGTGTCCATTTATTATTTTTGATAGATATCATTTTACTGTTTGTTTGACCAGTTTTGAAGATATAACATGAAGATAAATACATGAAGTTATTATGAAATACTTTTATGGAATTCTTTCTTCAAGTGCTGCCCATTATACTGTTGTTTGAAGCAGGTGTGACTTCCAAAGAACTGACTATATTACTGTATCTTGTGATAACGTGTACAATAAATCATCATGACTATAAAAAACACTAACTTGTGTGTGTGTGTGTGTGTGTGTGTGTGTGTGTGTGTGTGTGTGTGTGTGTGTGTGTGTGTGTGTTTCCTTCTTTCCTCTGATCAAAACTTCTTCCTCAAAGTCCTGCTAATCACACTGTTGTTTAAAACCTGTGTAACCTTCACAGAAAATATTTAATCTTAAGTGTCAAAGTTATTAAAAAATGTAATTTCCAGGCTTGCATGCAAAAATGAGAATCTTATGAAGGAGTCGAGCTTCTTTTCTTTTTTTTTTGCTTTCCAACTTTTTTTTTTGAAATTTATGTTTTGTCTTTATTTGATAGGACAGCCTGAAGAGGTGACAGGAAATGTGGAAGAGAGATTTGGGGGGAAGATATGGGTGTGCGCTCTAACCACTGTGCTATCTGCGCCCCAGTGTTCCAACTTAAATAAGAAATTTTAACAAAACAACCCTTGTTTCTCATTTAGTCTCTGCTTATGTATGGTTTTGCTCCTTCATCTTTAGGCATTGTGTAATAAATGTTTGTTTGTTTTTGTGCCTTCATATAGCTGAGGCCTATATGGAAAAAATGTTAATACAATATTGTTGATAAAAAACATTTTGCTCATAGTGAAGACGTGGTATTAAACCATATATTGCACAACCAGCTTTACTTTTATCATAATGGCTGACTTATCACTAATTTGATCATTTGTATACAGACGGATGACACTCCCTTCTCCTCCCTCCCTTCCTTCTCCACCCACATTTCAGGTGTATAAAAATGGAGTAATTTTGACATCTTTCACTTCACTCCTTTTCCTCTGCTTGCAGTCTGACTGGGGTTCAACATTCAAGCCTGTAAGTATCCGATACTTTTATACTGATGGATGCATTCATGCATAACGGTAAAAGATTATTTAAACGCATGAACGGCTACACCTGTGTCATTTACATGACGTTTAAAAGCAAATGAAATGGCAACAGTATTTATTACTGTCTTCAACAACACAGGTTTTCTTTTTGTTGCAGAATCATGAGCACGAACTACTTGTCCAAAAATGATGAGCTCCGCAAGGGAGACTCCCTGGTGTCCAACAACGAGCAGTGGAAGGCTATTTTCCAGGTAAGAACACTAGATTTTTTTGTTCACCAAAATTCATATGTATTCATATTTTCCAGTCGGACTAAAATTAAATACAAAAGAAATCAATAACTCATCTTTGTAATGTTTTTTTCAAAAGGCATATTTTGATAACAGACAAATTTCTCTCTTTCTGCCCTGCAGGATGATGCAAACTTTGTCATCTATGGCTGGACGCCTATTTGGGCTTCTGACACTGATGGATCCGACGGTTTCCGTCTGTGCATGCAAGGTGACTGCAACCTGGTCATGTACAACAACTCTGACGGTGTCACATGGGACACAAAAACCACCAAATCAGAGGTCAACATGTGCCGCCTACAGCTGACGGATGATGGCAAACTGGAGCTGCACAGTGAGGCTCAAAGAATCTGGTGCTCTGAGGACTGGCTAAAAAATGTGAAATGATGTTGTGACATGACATGACTTTCAGTGATTGAATGCTCTGGAAGGGAAAGTCATCTTTAGATGATACTGTGAATCAAATATACCTGCTATGTAATCTGGTATCAAATAAAAATAAATGTTCACAAAGTATAAATATGTGTTTACTCTCTTTGTTCTGAGCTTGGACTAATTGGGTCACATGGACAGTTTAACCACTGAGTAGATCTATCAATATGAGTGTCAGCCAGAATGGGGTTTAAGCCACCATCTCTTTTGGTGGAGACTGAGCAAGTCCAAAAGCTGAGTTATACAATATCTGCCAGAAAATCTGCTTTGCTCAAGTACACGGTTTTGTGAACTCTAATATATGCTAGTATCAATACACCTCTGAGAGTGAAAGCAGAAATTAGTTATAAAATCACTGAGCTTCAGATATCATGACAATGCTGCCACGTAATGTTAAAACACATGAAAACATCTTTTGACAAACTTGATTTGAGATTAGAATCTTATCTCTGTTTTCCCATATGGAAATATTTTTCCTAGAAAGTTAGAATTTTAATGAAAACCACTAAGAAAAAAATACAGGTACCATTAAACAAAGCTAAAATCAGCCTTCTGCCTTGACACAGAGGGACTGAGTGCTGATTTTTCAAGCAATAGTCAGTGCTATCCTAAGCTAGAGCTTAAATCTAATTTTATGAAGAGATATTTTGGTAAGTCAGTTTTTTTTAACTCTGTCGGCTAAGTAAAACAGAACACTTTTATAATGTCTGCACATGTACAGTAAGAGACTATGTAGATGTTACTGTTAAGTGCACACAAGATAGTCCTGTATACAGATCATTTGGTGAGGCCATTCATTTATATTACATATAATCTGAGTGTGTGCTTAAATGCATACAAACAAAATAACATGTGACACCATTGTTCTTTCTCACACATCAACCTGTGAAACTTCAGTTTTGAAGCCACAACATCAGGAAAATTTGCGCAGTCCTTAATTAGAATTAAAAAATAAATGCATACGTACTGTAAATGTGTGTGTGTGTGTGTGTGTTTCCTCCTTTCCTCTGATCCAAACTTCTTCCTCAAAGTTCTGCTAATCACACTGTTGTTTAAAACCTGTGTAACCTTCACAGAAAATATTTAATCTTAAATGTAAAAGTTTAAAAAAAAAAAAATTTCCAGGCTTAAGCATGAATAAAGCAACCTGCTATAAAATCTGGAATCACATAAAAGTAAATTCACACAACATATTAATGTGTTTTTACTGCCTTTTTAGTGAGTTTTGACCAATTATTACATACAGCTATGAGAGTTAACATTGAAAGTTGTCTAAAATCAACCAAATTCATGTGTCCATTTATTATTTTTGATAGATATCATTTTACTGTTTGTATGACCAGTTTTGAAGATATAACATGAAGATAAATACATGAAGTTATTATGAAATACTTTTATGGAATTCTTTCTTCAAGTGCTGCCCATTATACTGTTGTTTGAAGCAGGTGTGACTTCCAAAGAACTGACTATATTACTGTATCTTGTGATAACGTGTACAATAAATCATCATGACTATAAAAAACACTAACTTGTGTGTGTGTGTGTGTGTGTGTGTGTGTTTCCTTCTTTCCTCTGATCCAAACTTCTTCCTCAAAGTCATGCTAATCACACTGTTGTTTAAAACCTGTGTAACCTTCACAGAAAATATTTAATCTTAAGTGTCAAAGTTATTAAAAAATGTAATTTCCAGGCTTGCATGCAAAAATGAGAATCTTATGAAGGAGTCGAGCTTCTTTTCTTTTTTTTTTTTGCTTTCCAACTTTTTTTTTGTGAAAGTTATCTATTGTCTTTATTTGATAGGACAGCCTGAAGAGGTGACAGGAAATGTGGAAGAGAGATTTGGGGGGAAGATATGGGTGTGCGCTCTAACCACTGTGCTATCTGCGCCCCAGTGTTCCAACTTAAATAAGAAATTTTAACAAAACAACCCTTGTTTCTCATTTAGTCTCTGCTTATGTATGGTTTTGTTCCTTCATCTTTAAGCATTGTGTAATAAATGTTTGTTTGTTTTTGTGCCTTCATATAGCTGAGGCCTATATGGAAAAAATGTTAATACAATATTGTTGATAAAAACATTTTGCTCATAGTGAAGACGTGGTATTAAACCATATATTGCACAACCAGCTTTACTTTTATCATAATGGCTGACTTATCACTAATTTGATCATTTGTATACAGACAGATGACACTCCCTTCTCCTCCCTCCCTTCCTTCTCCACCCACATTTCAGGTGTATAAAAATGGAGTAATTTTGACATCTTTCACTTCACTCCTTTTCCTCTGCTTGCAGTCTGACTGGGGTTCAACATTCAAGCCTGTAAGTATCCGATACTTTTATACTGATGGATGCATTCATGCACAACGGTAAAAGATTATTTAAACGCATGAACGGCTACACCTGTGTCGTTTACATGACGTTTAAAAGCAAATGAAATGGCAACAGTATTTATTACTGTCTTCAACAACACAGGTTTTCTTTTTGTTGCAGAATCATGAGCAGGAACTACTTGTCCAAAAATGATGAGCTCCACAAGGGAGACTCCCTGGTGTCCAACAACGGGAAGTGGAAGGCTATTTTCCAGGTAAGAACACCAGATTTTTTTGTTCACCAAAATTCATATGTATTCATATTTTCCAGTCGGACTAAAATTAAATACAAAAGAAATCAATAACTCATCTTTGTAATGTTTTTTTCAAAAGGCATATTTTAATAACAGACAAATTTCTCTCTTTCTGCCCTGCAGGATGATGCAAACTTTGTCGTCTATGGCTTCGAGCCTATTTGGGCTTCTGACACTGATGGATCCGACGGTTTCCGTCTGTGCATGCAAGGTGACTGCAACCTGGTCATGTACAACAAGTGTGGCGGTGTCATATGGGACACAAAAACCACCAAATTAGAGGTCAACATGTGCCGCCTACAGCTGACAGATGATGGCAAACTGGAGCTGTACAGTGAGGCTCAAAGAATCTGGTGCTCTGATTACTGGCAAAAAATTGTGAAATGATGTTGTGACATGACATGACTTTCAGTGATTGAATGCTCTGGAAGGGAAAGTCATCTTTAGATGACACTGTGAATCAAATATACCTGCCATGTAATCTGGTATCAAATAAAAATAAATGTTCACAAAGTATAAATATGTGTTTACTCTCTTTGTTCTGAGTTTGGACTAATTGGGTCACATGGACAGTTTAACCACTGAGTAGATCTATCAATATGAGTGTCAGCCAGAATGGGGTTTAAGCCACCATCTCTTTTGGTGGAGACTGAGCAAGTCCAAAAGCTGAGTTATACAATATCTGCCAGAAAATCTGCTTTGCTCAAGTACACGGTTTTGTGAACTCTAATATATGCTAGTATCAATACACCTCTGAGAGTGAAAGCAGAAAATTAGTTATAAAATCACTGAGCTTCAGATATCATGACAATGCTGCCACGTAATGTTAAAACACATGAAAACATCTTTTGACAAACTTGATTTGAGATTAGAATCTTATCTCTGTTTTCCCATATGGAAATATTTTTCCTAGAAAGTTAGAATTTTAATGAAAACCACTAAGAAAAAAATACAGGTACCATTAAACAAAGCTAAAATCAGCCTTCTGCCTTGACACAGAGGGACTGAGTGCTGATTTTTCAAGCAATAGTCAGTGCTATCCTAAGCTAGAGCTTAAATCTAATTTTATGAAGAGATATTTTGGTAAGTCAGTTTTTTTTAACTCTGTCGGCTAAGTAAAACAGAACACTTTTATAATGTCTGCACATGTACAGTAAGAGACTATGTAGATGTTACTGTTAGTGCACACAAGATAATCCTGTATACAGATCATTTGGTGAGGCCATTCATTTATATTACATATAATCTGAGTGTGTGCTTAAATGCATACAAACAAAATAACATGTGACACCATTGTTCTTTCTCACACATCAACCTGTGAAACTTCAGTTTTGAAGCCACAACATCAGGAAAATTTGCGCAGTCCTTAATTAGAATTAAAAAATAAATGCATACGTACTGTAAATGTGTGTGTGTGTGTGTGTTTCCTCCTTTCCTCTGATCCAAACTTCTTCCTCAAAGTTCTGCTAATCACACTGTTGTTTAAAACCTGTGTAACCTTCACAGAAAATATTTAATCTTAAATGTAAAAGTTTAAAAAAAAAAAATTTCCAGGCTTAAGCATGAATAAAGCAACCTGCTATAAAATCTGGAATCACATAAAAGTAAATTCACACAACATATTAATGTGTTTTTACTGCCTTTTTAGTGAGTTTTGACCAATTATTACATACAGCTATGAGAGTTAACATTGAAAGTTGTCTAAAATCAACCAAATTCATGTGTCCATTTATTATTTTTGATAGATATCAATTTACTGTTTGTTTGACCAGTTTTGAAGATATAACATGAAGATAAATACATGAAGTTATTATGAAATACTTTTATGGAATTCTTTCTTCAAGTGCTGCCCATTATACTGTTGTTTGAAGCAGGTGTGACTTCCAAAGAACTGACTATATTACTGTATCTTGTGATAACGTGTACAATAAATCATCATGACTATAAAAAACACTAACTTGTGTGTGTGTGTGTGTGTGTGTGTTTCCTTCTTTCCTCTGATCCAAACTTCTTCCTCAAAGTCATGCTAATCACACTGTTGTTTAAAACCTGTGTAACCTTCACAGAAAATATTTAATCTTAAGTGTCAAAGTTATTAAAAAATGTAATTTCCAGGCTTGCATGCAAAAATGAGAATCTTATGAAGGAGTCGAGCTTCTTTTCTTTTTTTTTTTTGCTTTCCAACTTTTTTTTTGTGAAAGTTATCTATTGTCTTTATTTGATAGGACAGCCTGAAGAGGTGACAGGAAATGTGGAAGAGAGATTTGGGGGGAAGATATGGGTGTGCGCTCTAACCACTGTGCTATCTGCGCCCCAGTGTTCCAACTTAAGTAAGGAATTTTAACAAAACAACCCTTGTTTCTCATTTAGTCTCTGCTTATGTATGGTTTTGTTCCTTCATCTTTAAGCATTGTGTAATAAATGTTTGTTTGTTTTTGTGCCTTCATATAGCTGAGGCCTATATGGAAAAAATGTTAATACAATATTGTTGATAAAAACATTTTGCTCATAGTGAAGACGTGGTATTAAACCATATATTGCACAACCAGCTTTACTTTTATCATAATGGCTGACTTATCACTAATTTGATCATTTGTATACAGACGGATGACACTCCCTTCTCCTCCCTCCCTTCCTTCTCCACCCACATTTCAGGTGTATAAAAATGGAGTAATTTTGACATCTTTCACTTCACTCCTTTTCCTCTGCTTGCAGTCTGACTGGGGTTCAACATTCAAGCCTGTAAGTATCCGATACTTTTATACTGATGGATGCATTCATGCATAACGGTAAAAGATTATTTAAACGCATGAACGGCTACACCTGTGTCTTTTACGTGACGTTTAAAAGCAAATGAAACGGCAACAGTATTTATTACTGTCTTCAACAACACAGGTTTTCTTTTTGTTGCAGAATCATGAGCAGGAACTACTTGTCCAAAAATGATGAGCTCCACAAGGGAGACTCCCTGGTGTCCAACAACAAGCAGTGGAAGGCTATTTTCCAGGTAAGAACACCAGATTTTTTTGTTCACCAAAATTCATATGTATTCATATTTTCCAGTCGGACTAAAATTAAATACAAAAGAAATCAATAACTCATCTTTGTAACGTTTTTTTCAAAAGGCATATTTTGATAACAGACAAATTTCTCTCTTTCTGCCCTGCAGGATGATGCAAACTTTGTCGTCTATGGCTGGATGCCTATTTGGGCTTCTGACAGTGATGGATCCGACGGTTTCCGTCTGTGCATGCAAGGTGACTGCAACCTGGTCATGTACAACAAGTGTGGCGGTGTCATATGGGACACAAAAACCACCAAATCAGAGGTCAACATGTGCCGCCTACAGCTGACGGATGATGGCAAACTGGAGCTGCACAGTGAGGCTGAAAGAATCTGGTGCTCTGATTACTGGCAAAAAATTGTGAAATGATGTTGTGACATGACATGACTTTCAGTTATTGAATGCTCTGGAAGGGAAAGTCATCTTTAGATGACACTGTGAATCAAATATACCTGCTATGTAATCTGGCATCAAATAAAAATAAATGTTCAAAAAGTATAAATATGTGTTTACTCTCTTTGTTCTGAGTTTGGACTAATTGGGTCACATGGACAGTTTAACCACTGAGTAGATCTATCAATATGTGTGTCAGCCAGAATGGGGTTTAAGCCACCATCTCTTTTGGTGGAGACTGAGCAAGTCCAAAAGCTGAGTTATACAATATCTGCCAGAAAATCTGCTTTGCTCAAGTACACGGTTTTGTGAACTCTAATATATGCTAGTATCAATACACCTCTGAGAGTGAAAGCAGAAAATTAGTTATAAAATCACTGAGCTTCAGATATCATGACAATGCTGCCACGTAATGTTAAAACACATGAAAACATCTTTTGACAAACTTGATTTGAGATTAGAATCTTATCTCTGTTTTCCCATATGGAAATATTTTTCCTAGAAAGTTAGAATTTTAATGAAAACCACTAAGAAAAAAATACAGGTACCATTAAACAAAGCTAAAATCAGCCTTCTGCCTTGACACAGAGGGACTGAGTGCTGATTTTTCAAGCAATAGTCAGTGCTATCCTAAGCTAGAGCTTAAATCTAATTTTATGAAGAGATATTTTGGTAAGTCAGTTTTTTTTAACTCTGTCGGCTAAGTAAAACAGAACACTTTTATAATGTCTGCACATGTACAGTAAGAGACTATGTAGATGTTACTGTTAGTGCACACAAGATAGTCCTGTATACAGATCATTTGGTGAGGCCATTCATTTATATTACATATAATCTGAGTGTGTGCTTAAATGCATACAAACAAAATAACATGTGACACCATTGTTCTTTCTCACACATCAACCTGTGAAACTTCAGTTTTGAAGCCACAACATCAGGAAAATTTGCGCAGTCCTTAATTAGAATTAAAAAATAAATGCATACGTACTGTAAATGTGTGTGTGTGTGTGTGTGTTTCCTCCTTTCCTCTGATCCAAACTTCTTCCTCAAAGTTCTGCTAATCACACTGTTGTTTAAAACCTGTGTAACCTTCACAGAAAATATTTAATCTTAAATGTAAAAGTTTAAAAAAAAAAATTTTTTTCCAGGTTTAAGCATGAATAAAGCAACCTGCTATAAAATCTGGAATCACATAAAAGTAAATTCACACAACATATTAATGTGTTTTTACTGCCTTTTTAGTGAGTTTTGACCAATTATTACATACAGCTATGAGAGTTAACATTGAAAGTTGTCTAAAATCAACCAAATTCATGTGTCCATTTATTATTTTTGATAGATATCATTTTACTGTTTGTTTGACCAGTTTTGAAGATATAACATGAAGATAAATACATGAAGTTATTATGAAATACTTTTATGGAATTCTTTCTTCAAGTGCTGCCCATTATACTGTTGTTTGAAGCAGGTGTGACTTCCAAAGAACTGACTATATTACTGTATCTTGTGATAACGTGTACAATAAATCATCATGACTATAAAAAACACTAACTTGTGTGTGTGTGTGTGTGTGTGTGTGTGTGTGTTTCCTTCTTTCCTCTGATCAAAACTTCTTCCTCAAAGTCCTGCTAATCACACTGTTGTTTATAACCTGTGTAACCTTCACAGAAAATATTTAATCTTAAGTGTCAAAGTTATTAAAAAATGTAATTTCCAGGCTTGCATGCAAAAATGAGAATCTTATGAAGGAGTCGAGCTTCTTTTCTTTTTTTTTTGCTTTCCAACTTTTTTTTTTGAAATTTATGTTTTGTCTTTATTTGATAGGACAGCCTGAAGAGGTGACAGGAAATGTGGAAGAGAGATTTGGGGGGAAGATATGGGTGTGCGCTCTAACCACTGTGCTATCTGCGCCCCAGTGTTCCAACTTAAATAAGAAATTTTAACAAAACAACCCTTGTTTCTCATTTAGTCTCTGCTTATGTATGGTTTTGCTCCTTCATCTTTAGGCATTGTGTAATAAATGTTTGTTTGTTTTTGTGCCTTCATATAGCTGAGGCCTATATGGAAAAAATGTTAATACAATATTGTTGATAAAAAACATTTTGCTCATAGTGAAGACGTGGTATTAAACCATATATTGCACAACCAGCTTTACTTTTATCATAATGGCTGACTTATCACTAATTTGATCATTTGTATACAGACGGATGACACTCCCTTCTCCTCCCTCCCTTCCTTCTCCACCCACATTTCAGGTGTATAAAAATGGAGTAATTTTGACATCTTTCACTTCACTCCTTTTCCTCTGCTTGCAGTCTGACTGGGGTTCAACATTCAAGCCTGTAAGTATCCGATACTTTTATACTGATGGATGCATTCATGCATAACGGTAAAAGATTATTTAAACGCATGAACGGCTACACCTGTGTCGTTTACATGACGTTTAAAAGCAAATGAAATGGCAACAGTATTTATTACTGTCTTCAACAACACAGGTTTTCTTTTTGTTGCAGAATCATGAGCACGAACTACTTGTCCAAAAATGATGAGCTCCGCAAGGGAGACTCCCTGGTGTCCAACAACGGGCAGTGGAAGGCTATTTTCCAGGTAAGAACACCAGATTTTTTTGTTCACCAAAATTCATATGTATTCATATTTTCCAGTCGGACTAAAATTAAATACAAAAGAAATCAATAACTCATCTTTGTAATGTTTTTTTCAAAAGGCATATTTTGATAACAGACAAATTTCTCTCTTTCTGCCCTGCAGGATGATGCAAACTTTGTCATCTATGGCTGGACGCCTATTTGGGCTTCTGACACTGATGGATCCGACGGTTTCCGTCTGTGCATGCAAGGTGACTGCAACCTGGTCATGTACAACAACTCTGACGGTGTCACATGGGACACAAAAACCACCAAATCAGAGGTCAACATGTGCCGCCTACAGCTGACGGATGATGGCAAACTGGAGCTGCACAGTGAGGCTCAAAGAATCTGGTGCTCTGAGGACTGGCTAAAAAATGTGAAATGATGTTGTGACATGACATGACTTTCAGTGATTGAATGCTCTGGAAGGGAAAGTCATCTTTAGATGATACTGTGAATCAAATATACCTGCTATGTAATCTGGTATCAAATAAAAATAAATGTTCACAAAGTATAAATATGTGTTTACTCTCTTTGTTCTGAGTTTGGACTAATTGGGTCACATGGACAGTTTAACCACTGAGTAGATCTATCAATATGAGTGTCAGCCAGAATGGGGTTTAAGCCACCATCTCTTTTGGTGGAGACTGAGCAAGTCCAAAAGCTGAGTTATACAATATCTGCCAGAAAATCTGCTTTGCTCAAGTACACGGTTTTGTGAACTCTAATATATGCTAGTATCAATACACCTCTGAGAGTGAAAGCAGAAAATTAGTTATAAAATCACTGAGCTTCAGATATCATGACAATGCTGCCACGTAATGTTAAAACACATGAAAACATCTTTTGACAAACTTGATTTGAGATTAGAATCTTATCTCTGTTTTCCCATATGGAAATATTTTTCCTAGAAAGTTAGAATTTTAATGAAAACCACTAAGAAAAAAATACAGGTACCATTAAACAAAGCTAAAATCAGCCTTCTGCCTTGACACAGAGGGACTGAGTGCTGATTTTTCAAGCAATAGTCAGTGCTATCCTAAGCTAGAGCTTAAATCTAATTTTATGAAGAGATATTTTGGTAAGTCAGTTTTTTTTAACTCTGTCGGCTAAGTAAAACAGAACACTTTTATAATGTCTGCACATGTACAGTAAGAGACTATGTAGATGTTACTGTTAAGTGCACACAAGATAGTCCTGTATACAGATCATTTGGTGAGGCCATTCATTTATATTACATATAATCTGAGTGTGTGCTTAAATGCATACAAACAAATTAACATGTGATACCATTGTTCTTTCTCACACATCAACCTGTGAAACTTCAGTTTTGAAGCCACAACATCAGGAAAATTTGCGCAGTCCTTAATTAGAATTAAAAAATAAATGCATACGTACTGTAAATGTGTGTGTGTGTGTGTGTTTCCTCCTTTCCTCTGATCCAAACTTCTTCCTCAAAGTTCTGCTAATCACACTGTTGTTTAAAACCTGTGTAACCTTCACAGAAAATATTTAATCTTAAATGTAAAAGTTTAAAAAAAAAAAAAATTTCCAGGCTTAAGCATGAATAAAGCAACCTGCTATAAAATCTGGAATCACATAAAAGTAAATTCACACAACATATTAATGTGTTTTTACTGCCTTTTTAGTGAGTTTTGACCAATTATTACATACAGCTATGAGAGTTAACATTGAAAGTTGTCTAAAATCAACCAAATTCATGTGTCCATTTATTATTTTTGATAGATATCATTTTACTGTTTGTATGACCAGTTTTGAAGATATAACATGAAGATAAATACATGAAGTTATTATGAAATACTTTTATGGAATTCTTTCTTCAAGTGCTGCCCATTATACTGTTGTTTGAAGCAGGTGTGACTTCCAAAGAACTGACTATATTACTGTATCTTGTGATAACGTGTACAATAAATCATCATGACAATAAAAAACACTAACTTGTGTGTGTGTGTGTGTGTGTGTGTGTTTCCTTCTTTCCTCTGATCCAAACTTCTTCCTCAAAGTCCTGCTAATCACACTGTTGTTTAAAACCTGTGTAACCTTCACAGAAAATATTTAATCTTAAGTGTCAAAGTTATTAAAAAATGTCATTTCCAGGCTTAAATGCAAAAATGAGAATCTTATGAAGGAGTCGAGCTTCTTTTCTTTTTTTTTTGCTTTCCAACTTTTTTTTTTTGAAAGTTATGTTTTGTCTTTATTTGATAGGACAGCCTGAAGAGGTGACAGGAAATGTGGAAGAGAGATTTGGGGGGAAGATATGGGTGTGCGCTCTAACCACTGTGCTATCTGCGCCCCAGTGTTCCAACTTAAGTAAGGAATTTTAACAAAACAACCCTTGTTTCTCATTTAGTCTCTGCTTATGTATGGTTTTGTTCCTTCATCTTTAAGCATTGTGTAATAAATGTTTGTTTGTTTTTGTGCCTTCATATAGCTGAGGCCTATATGGAAAAAGTGTTAATACAATATTGTTGATAAAAAAAATTTTGCTCATAGTGAAGACGTGATATTAAACCATATATTGCACAACCAGCTTTACTTTTATCATAATGGCTGACTTATCACTAATTTGATCATTTGCATACAGACGGATGACTCTCCCTTCTCCTCCCTCCCTTCCTTCTCCACCCACATTTCAGGTGTATAAAAATGGAGTAATTTTGACATCTTTCACTTCACTCCTTTTCCTCTGCTTGCAGTCTGACTGGGGTTCAACATTCAAGCCTGTAAGTATCCGATACTTTTATACTGATGGATGCATTCATGCATAACTGTAAAAGATTATTTAAACGCATGAATGGCTACACCTGTGTCGTTTACATGACGTTTAAAAGCAAATGAAATGGCAACAGTATTTATTACTGTCTTCAACAACACAGGTTTTCTTTTTGTTGCAGAATCATGAGCAGGAACTACTTGTCCAAAAATGATGAGCTCCGCAAGGGAGACTCCCTGGTGTCCAACAACGGGCAGTGGAAGGCTATTTTCCAGGTAAGAACACCAGATTTTTTTGTTCACCAAAATTCATATGTATTCATATTTTCCAGTCGGACTAAAGTTAAATACAAAAGAAATCAATAACTCATCTTTGTAACGTTTTTTTCAAAAGGCATATTTTGATAACAGACAAATTTCTCTCTTTCTGCCCTGCAGGATGATGCAAACTTTGTCGTCTATGGCTGGATGCCTATTTGGGCTTCTGACACTGATGGATCCGACGGTTTCCGTCTGTGCATGCAAGGTGACTGCAAGCTGGTCATGTACAACAAGTGTGACGGTGCCATATGGGACACAAAAACCACCAAATCAGAGGTCAACATGTGCCGCCTACAGCTGACGGATGATGGCAAACTGGAGCTGTACAGTGAGGCTGAAAGAATCTGGTTCTCTCATCCCTGGCTAAAAAATGTGAAATGATGTTGTGACATGACATGACTTTCAGTTATTGAATGCTCTGGAAGGGAAAGTCATCTTTAGATGACACTGTCAATCAAATATACCTGCCATGTAATCTGGTATCAAATAAAAATAAATGTTCACAAAGTATAAATATGTGTTTACTCTCTTTTTTCTGAGTTTGGACTAATTGGGTCACATGGACAGTTTAACCACTGAGTAGATCTATCAATATGAATGTCAGCCAGAATGGGGTTTAAGCCACCATCTCTTTTGGTGGAGACTGAGCAAGTCCAAAAGCTGAGTTATACAATATCTGCCAGAAAATCTGCTTTGCTCAAGTACACGGTTTTGTGAACTCTAATATATGCTAGTATCAATACACCTCTGAGAGTGAAAGCAGAAAATTAGTTATAAAATCACTGAGCTTCAGATATCATGACAATGCTGGCACGTAATTTTAAAACACATGAAAACATCTTTTGACAAACTTGATTTGAGACTAGAATCTTATCTCTGTTTTCCCATATGGAAATATTTTTCCTAGAAAGTTAGAATTTTAATGAAAACCACTAAGAAAAAAATACAGGTACCATTAAACAAAGCTAAAATCAGCCTTCTGCCTTGACACAGAGGGACTGAGTGCTGATTTTTCAAGCAATAGCCAGTGCTATCCTAAGCTAGAGCTTAAATCTAATTTTATGAAGAGATATTTTGGTAAGTCAGTTTTTTTTTAACTCTGTCGGCTAAGTAAAACAGAACACTTTTATAATGTCTGCACATGTACAGTAAGAGACTATGTAGATGTTACTGTTAGTGCACACAAGATAGTCCTGTATACAGATCATTTGGTGAGGCCATTCATTTATATTACATATAATCTGAGTGTGTGCTTAAATGCATACAAACAAAATAACATGTGATACCATTGTTCTTTCTCACACATCAACCTGTGAAACTTCAGTTTTGAAGCCACAACATCAGGAAAATTTGCGCAGTCCTTAATTAGAATTAAAAAATAAATGCATACGTACTGTAAATGTGTGTGTGTGTGTGTGTTTCCTCCTTTCCTCTGATCCAAACTTCTTCCTCAAAGTTCTGCTAATCACACTGTTGTTTAAAACCTGTGTAACCTTCACAGAAAATATTTAATCTTAAATGTAAAAGTTTAAAAAAAAAAAAAATTTCCAGGCTTAAGCATGAATAAAGCAACCTGCTATAAAATCTGGAATCACATAAAAGTAAATTCACACAACATATTAATGTGTTTTTACTGCCTTTTTAGTGAGTTTTGACCAATTATTACATACAGCTATGAGAGTTAACATTGAAGTTGTCTAAAATCAACCAAATTCATGTGTCCATTTATTATTTTTGATAGATATCATTTTACTGTTTGTATGACCAGTTTTGAAGATATAACATGAAGATAAATACATGAAGTTATTATGAAATACTTTTATGGAATTCTTTCTTCAAGTGCTGCCCATTATACTGTTGTTTGAAGCAGGTGTGACTTCCAAAGAACTGACTATATTACTGTATCTTGTGATAACGTGTACAATAAATCATCATGACTATAAAAAACACTAACTTGTGTGTGTGTGTGTGTGTGTGTGTGTGTGTGTGTGTGTGTGTGTGTGTGTGTGTGTGTGTATGTGTGTGTGTGTGTGTGTGTGTGTGTGTATGTGTGTGTGTGTGTGTGTGTGTGTGTGTGTGTGTGTGTGTGTGTGTTTCCTTCTTTCCTCTGATCCAAACTTCTTCCTCAAAGTCCTGCTAATCACACTGTTGTTTAAAACCTGTGTAACCTTCACAGAAAATATTTAATCTTAAGTGTCAAAGTTATTAAAAAATGTGATTTCCAGGCTTGCATGCAAAAATGAGAATCTTATGAAGGAGTCGAGCTTCTTTTCTTTTTTTTTGCTTTCCAACTTTTTTTTTTTTAAATTTATGTTTTGTCTTTATTTGATAGGACAGCCTGAAGAGGTGACAGGAAATGTGGAAGAGAGATTTGGGGGGAAGATATGGGTGTGCGCTCTAACCACTGTGCTATCTGCGCCCCAGTGTTCCAACTTAAATAAGAAATTTTAACAAAACAACCCTTGTTTCTCATTTAGTCTCTGCTTATGTATGGTTTTGTTCCTTCATCTTTAAGCATTGCGTAATAAATGTTTGTTTGTTTTTGTGCCTTCATATAGCTGAGGCCTATATGGAAAAAATGTTAATACAATATTGTTGATAAAAACATTTTGCTCATAGTGAAGACGTGATATTAAACCATATATTGCACAACCAGCTTTACTTTTATCATAATGGCTGACTTATCACTAATTTGATCATTTGTATACAGACGGATGACTCTCCCTTCTCCTCCCTCCCTTCCTTCTCCACCCACATTTCAGGTGTATAAAAATGGAGTAATTTTGACATCTTTCACTTCACTCCTTTTCCTCTGCTTGCAGTCTGACTGGGGTTCAACATTCAAGCCTGTAAGTATCCGATACTTTTATACTGATGGATGCATTCATGCATAACTGTAAAAGATTATTTAAACGCATGAACGGCTACACCTGTGTCGTTTACATGACGTTTAAAAGCAAATGAAATGGCAACAGTATTTATTACTGTCTTCAACAACACAGGTTTTCTTTTTGTTGCAGAATCATGAGCACGAACTACTTGTCCAAAAATGATGAGCTCCGCAAGGGAGACTCCCTGGTGTCCAACAACGGGCAGTGGAAGGCTATTTTCCAGGTAAGAACACCAGATTTTTTTGTTCACCAAAATTCATATGTATTCATATTTTCCAGTCGGACTAAAATTAAATACAAAAGAAATCAATAACTCATCTTTGTAATGTTTTTTTCAAAAGGCATATTTTGATAACAGACAAATTTCTCTCTTTCTGCCCTGCAGGATGATGCAAACTTTGTCATCTATGGCTGGACGCCTATTTGGGCTTCTGACACTGATGGATCCGACGGTTTCCGTCTGTGCATGCAAGGTGACTGCAACCTGGTCATGTACAACAACTTTGACGGTGTCACATGGGACACAAAAACCACCAAATCAGAGGTCAACATGTGCCGCCTACAGCTGACGGATGATGGCATACTGGAGCTGTACAGTGAGGCTCAAAGAATCTGGTTCTCTGATTGCTGGCTAAAAAATGTGAAATGATGTTGTGACATGACATGACTTTCAGTTATTGAATGCTCTGGAAGGGAAAGTCATCTTTAGATGATACTGTGAATCAAATATACCTGCTATGTAATCTGGTATCAAATAAAAATAAATGTTCACAAACTATAAATATGTGTTTACTCTCTTTGTTCTGAGTTTGGACTAATTGGGTCACATGGACAGTTTAACCACTGAGTAGATCTATCAATATGAGTGTCAGCCAGAATGGGGTTTAAGCCACCATCTCTTTTGGTGGAGACTGAGCAAGTCCAAAAGCTGAGTTATACAATATCTGCCAGAAAATCTGCTTTGCTCAAGTACACGGTTTTGTGAACTCTAATATATGCTAGTATCAATACACCTCTGAGAGTGAAAGCAGAAAATTAGTTATAAAATCACTGAGCTTCAGATATCATGACAATGCTGCCACGTAATGGTAAAACACATGAAAACATCTTTTGACAAACTTGATTTGAGATTAGAATCTTATCTCTGTTTTCCCATATGGAAATATTTTTCCAAGAAAGTTAGAATTTTAATGAAAACCACTAAGAAAAAAATACAGGTACCATTAAACAAAGCTAAAATCAGCCTTCTGCCTTGACACAGAGGGACTGAGTGCTGATTTTTCAAGCAATAGCCAGTGCTATCCTAAGCTAGAGCTTAAATCTAATTTTATGAAGAGATATTTTGGTAAGTCAGTTTTTTTTAACTCTGTCGGCTAAGTAAAACAGAACACTTTTATAATATCTGCACATGTTTGCTTTTATTTGATTTCAGATCACACAGCAGGTTGGTTTAATTCATGCTTGCATGTAAAGATGACTTTTACTTGCAGAATATTCAGTTTCATCAGCCTCCTTGCTCCAGTTTGCTGCCATCTGTCAGTTGTAGGTGGCACATGTTGGCCTCTAATTTGCTGGAGTTTGTGCTCCACCTGGGAATATCACAGTTGTTGTACATCATGACCAGGTTGCAGTTACCCTGCATGCACAAGCGGTAACCGTCTAATTCGTAGGTGTCTGAGGTCCCAACAGGCTTCCAGCCATACATGACAAAGTTACCATCACCCTGCAGAGCATAAACAGACAAATTTGCACGTTATAAATACATGCATTCAAAAAAAAAATTAAACTACTTTGTGATTCTTTCCTGAGACACAATTTTCTGCCTTAGATGAGGCTCATCGAGACATCACCATTTTCTGCTCTCCTCCTTGTGCCAAAACTTTAAAAAATACTTCAGCTGTGAATTACACTCTTACAAGATGGCTGGATTGCAGCTTTTGGTCCAGGGGTATTTTCAAACCAGAACCACTAGATGGCAAACAAGGCTCATATTGTTTACAACAGTTCTCATGAAGTAACACACACCTCTGCATAACCAACGATCAGGATAAAGTTATATGGCACACAGACACCGCCAGAGATGGCTGCAACACCGCTGAACTTCAACTGACCAATGACGGCCACCTGGAGGTGACGACCGACAAAGGAGTGATTTGGAGCTCTAAAGACTCCAGAGGCAAGAAGTTATAAAATGAGGCTTTTGAAATTCACTGTATGAGAAAATCATCTTAACTTCTCAGCTTGAGTTACCAGAAAACCTGCCTGTGATGTAAACTGGAACCAAAATAAAGAAGATGTTATCAATGTGTGAATTAGTCTTTTGGTTGTCTTTGTAGTGAGTTATGATCAGGATGAAGTATGTCTCTGCTCCTCCTCTACCTGTACAATATTTACGATGAGCTCAAAACAAAACACGGAAACTTGAAAATTCAATTATGTGGTTGTCAAAAATCAAACCTGTTTAAGCTTGTACACTAGAAAAACAGACTTTTGATCACATTTCTGAACCATCCCGATCTCATTTCCAGGGTGTCAAATGCTACCGTTTCGTCACATCCATCAACCTGTCATGAAGATGCCTGTTATCATACCGCTCTGAACCCCAAAACCAGCCTAGCCTCATTTCTGGGATGTTCCTTTTACAAATGGCTGCAACGCGGTTAGTCTTCAGCCGAATACAATGACGGCGACCTGGAGGTGACGGCTGACAAAGAAGTGATTTGGAGCTCTAAAGGCTCCAGAGGCAAGAAGTTATAAAATGAGGCTTTTGAAATTCACTGTATGTGAAAGTCATATTTACTTGTCAGCTTGAGTTACCAGAAAACCTGCCTGTGATGTAAACTGGAATCAAATGAAAGGAAATGACATTCCTGTTGTTCCTTTTCCCTCCAACATCAATTTAAGTGTGAAAAAATAAGTGAATTTTCTTTGACACCTTTTCCTCAGCTTGCAGTCTCACAAGGTGGGACATAAAACTGTAAGCATTCCCTATGCCCTATCTTGCAATGTTAAAAATGTGGTAAACTAGAATAGCACACAGTAGAGTGCATGGGACACACTGGGCCCAGGTTTGTCACATATTCACTCACCCACTCCCTACATTACCGATGTAACAGTCCACTCTGCTCCTCGGGAACTTTACAAGGACAATCTTGTGAAGGATTGAAGTTTTTTCTTTGCTTTCTAAGTTTTCTAAAGATAAAAACATCAAACTCTGATGTTTTTGATCTGATGGTAACTTTGTCATCTATACTAGTGGAAAGCCTGTGTGGGCTTCAGGCACTGATGGATCGGACAATTTCCAACCTGGTCATGTACGACAATAGTGATGCTCCCGGGTGGAATACAAACTCTGGCAAATTAGAGGCCAACATGTGCCGCCTACAACTGACTGATGATGGCAAACTGGAGCTGTACAGGGAGGCTGAAAGAATCTGGAGCTCTGCTGACTCTACTGGCAAAAAATTCTAAAATGTTATCATGACATGAAAAGCTTTTTGAAACTGAACGCTCTACAAGTTAAAGTCATCTTTACATGTAAGCATGAATAAACCAACCTGCTATGTAATCTGGAATCAAATAAAAGAAAATTTCCACAACATATTAATGTGTTTTTACTGCCTTTGTAGTGAATTCTGACCAATTATTACATACAGCTATGAGAGTTAACGCTGAAAGTTGTCTAAAATCAACCAAATTCATGTGTCCATTTATTATTTTTGATAGATATCATTTTACTGTTTGTATGACCAGTTTTGAAGCTATAACATGAAGACAAATACATGCAGTTATTATGAAATACTTTTATGGAATTCTTTCTTCAAGTCCTGCCCATTATACTGTTGTGACTTCCATAGAGCTGACCATATTACTGTATCTTGTGATAACATGTACAAACTTATGAATCATCATGACTATAAAAAACAGTGTATAAAAAACACTAACTTGTGTGTGTGTGTGTGTGTGTGTGTGTGTGTGTGTGTGTGTGTGTGTGTGTTTCCTTCTTTCCTCTGATCCAAACTTCTTCCTCAAAGTCCTGCTAATCACACTGTTGTTTAAAACCTGTGTAACCTTCACAGAAAATATTTAATCTTAAGTGTCAAAGTTATTAAAAAATGTAATTTCCAGGCTTAAATGCAAAAATGAGAATCTTATGAAGGAGTCGAGCTTCTTTTCTTTTTTTTTTGCTTTCCAACTTTTTTTTTTTGAAAGTTATGTTTTGTCTTTATTTGATAGGACAGCCTGAAGAGGTGACAGGAAATGTGGAAGAGAGATTTGGGGGGAAGATATGGGTGTGCGCTCTAACCACTGTGCTATCTGCGCCCCAGTGTTCCAACTTAAATAAGAAATTTTAACAAAACAACCCTTGTTTCTCATTTAGTCTCTGCTTATGTATGGTTTTGCTCCTTCATCTTTAGGCATTGTGTAATAAATGTTTGTTTGTTTTTGTGCCTTCATATAGCTGAGGCCTATATGGAAAAAATGTTAATACAATATTGTTGATAAAAAAAATTTTGCTCATAGTGAAGACGTGATATTAAACCATATATTGCACAACCAGCTTTACTTTTATCATAATGGCTGACTTATCACTAATTTGATCATTTGTATACAGACAGATGACTCTCCCTTCTCCTCCCTCCCTTCCTTCTCCACCCACATTTCAGGTGTATAAAAATGGAGTAATTTTGACATCTTTCACTTCACTCCTTTTCCTCTGCTTGCAGTCTGACTGGGGTTCAACATTCAAGCCTGTAAGTATCCGATACTTTTATACTGATGGATGCATTCATGCACAACGGTAAAAGATTATTTAAACGCATGAACGGCTACACCTGTGTCGTTTACATGACGTTTAAAAGCAAATGAAATGGCAACAGTATTTATTACTGTCTTCAACAACACAGGTTTTCTTTTTGTTGCAGAATCATGAGCACGAACTACTTGTCCAAAAATGATGAGCTCCGCAAGGGAGACTCCCTGGCGTCCAACAACAAGCAGTTTAAGGCTATTTTCCAGGTAACACCACCAGATTTTTTTGTTCACCAAAATTCATATGTATTCATATTTTCCAGTCGGACTAAAATTAAATACAAAAGAAATCAATAACTCATCTTTGTAATGTTATTTTCAAAAGGCATATTTTGATAACAGACAAATTTCTCTCTTTCTGCCCTGCAGGATGATGCAAACTTTGTCGTCTATGGCTGGAAGCCTATTTGGTCTTCTCACACTGGTGGATCTGACGGTTTCCGTCTGTGCATGCAAGGTGACTGCAACCTGGTCATGTACAACAAGTGTGGCGGTGTCACATGGCACACAGATACCACCAAATCAGAGGTCAACATGTGCCGCCTACAGCTGACGGATGATGGCATACTGGAGCTGTACAGTGAGGCTGAAATGATCTGGCACTCTGAAAAAAATGTGAAATGATGTTGTGACATGACATGACTTTCAGTTATTGAATGCTCTGGAAGGGAAAGTCATCTTTAGATGACACTGTGAATCAAATATACCTGCTATGTAATCTGGTATCAAATAAAAATAAATGTTCACAAAGTATAAATATGTGTTTACTCTCTTTGTTCTGAGTTTGGACTAATTGGGTCACATGGACAGTTTAACCACTGAGTAGATCTATCAATATGAGTGTCAGCCAGAATGGGGTTTAAGCCACCATCTCTTTTGGTGGAGACTGAGCAAGTCCAAAAGCTGAGTTATACAATATCTGCCAGAAAATCTGCTTTGCTCAAGTACACGGTTTTGTGAACTCTAATATATGCTAGTATCAATACACCTCTGAGAGTGAAAGCAGAAAATTAGTTATAAAATCACTGAGCTTCAGATATCATGACAATGCTGCCACGTAATGTTAAAACACATGAAAACATCTTTTGACAAACTTGATTTGAGATTAGAATCTTATCTCTGTTTTCCCATATGGAAATATTTTTCCTAGAAAGTTAGAATTTTAATGAAAACCACTAAGAAAAAAATACAGGTACCATTAAACAAAGCTAAAATCAGCCTTCTGCCTTGACACAGAGGGACTGAGTGCTGATTTTTCAAGCAATAGTCAGTGCTATCCTAAGCTAGAGCTTGAATCTAATTTTATGAAGAGATATTTTGGTAAGTCAGTTTTTTTTAACTCTGTCGGCTAAGTAAAACAGAACACTTTTATAATGTCTGCACATGTACAGTAAGAGACTATGTAGATGTTACTGTTAGTGCACACAAGATAATCCTGTATACAGATCATTTGGTGAGGCCATTCATTTATATTACATATAATCTGAGTGTGTGCTTAAATGCATACAAACAAAATAACATGTGACACCATTGTTCTTTCTCACACATCAACCTGTGAAACTTCAGTCTTGAAGCCACAACATCAGGAAAATTTGCGCAGTCCTTAATTAGAATTAAAAAATAAATGCATACGTACTGTAAATGTGTGTCTGTGTATGTGTACTCCCTGATTTCCCCTGATCCAAACTTCTTCCTCAAAGTTCTGCTAATCATACTGTTGTTTAAAACCTGTGTAACCTTCACAGAACTGACCAATTTACTTTGTGATAATATAGTGTTCATTATGATGCTGAGTCTTGACAGGAAATAAGGGAAATTTGGTTAAGAATTTCATTTATTTACCAGGCTCATGCCAAGTTAAATAATTCTGACCATGAGAATGGCCACGCTTTGTTACCATCCAGTACTTTGTTCAGTTCACAGGAGGTCACACCTACTTAAACAGTAGGTGTGACCTCCTACTGTTTGAGAAAGACTTTGAGGAAGAGTTTGTATAGGCAAAACTGCAAAACCCCTTATGAAGATTGTCTTTGAACAACTTCCTGGAGCATGAAGATTAAACAATGTCTATGGAAAGTTTCAGTCAAGTTTTAAGTTAAGTCACAGTACAGAGATTGTTATTCGAATTACTGTACAAAGGGCCTTTTAAGAATGGCTGATAGTGGTGAATGTTCCGTCCTTGCTCTGCCAGACTTGAGTGTTGCTTCTGATACAGTTGATGGCTAGATATTGGTAGATAGGCTTCAGCACTGAGTTGGTATATCAGTGACAGCCCTGAAGTAGTTTTGCTCTTATTTAACAAACTATAAATGTTACTATTGTCTTGTTGTCTATTTATGACCATGCCTCACCTTACTCCTTATTAAATTGAGGAGAACCCCAGGGGTCGGTACTGGGCCCAATCCTATTTTTATTATATGCTCCAACTTGGCCACATACTACAGAGACACAATATTTCATTCCACTGCTACGCCGATGACACACAGTTATATGTCCCAGTAAAACCAACTGAAGCCTCGAAACTCTCCACTCTCACAAATTGGCTCATATCAACAAATGGATGGTTGCAAACTTCTAAAATTCATTGCTGACAGAACAGAGCTTCTTATAGTTGGTCCTGACATTCTTCATCCTGATATCCAGTCCTTACCTGGTCCACCATCAGTAAATAATAAGTCATATGTCAGAAATCTGGGTGTCCTCTTGGATTTAAACCTTAAAAGGTATCAATCTGAGATCAATCAACAGACGCCAAATGGTACAAAATGGGACCTGGACTTCTTACGAAAACTAAGAAAAAGGTACACATTTTTGATAGATATCATTTTACTGTTTGTATGACCAGTTTTGAAGCTATAACATGAAGACAAATACATGCAGTTATTATGAAATACTGCTATGGAATTCTTTCTTCAAGTCCTGCCCATTATACTGTTGTGACTTCCATAGAGCTGACCATATTACTGTATCTTGTGATAATGTGTACAAACTTATGAATCATCATGACTATAAAAAACAGTGTATAAAAAACACTAACTTGTGTGTGTGTGTGTGTGTGTGTGTGTGTGTGTTTCCTTCTTTCCTCTGATCCAAACTTCTTCCTCAAAGTCCTGCTAATCACACTGTTGTTTATAACCTGTGTAACCTTCACAGAAAATATTTAATCTTAAGTGTCAAAGTTATTAAAAAATGTAATTTCCAGGCTTGCATGCAAAAATGAGAATCTTATGAAGGAGTCGAGCTTCTTTTCTTTTTTTTTTTGAAAGTTATGTTTTGTCTTTATTTGATAGGACAGCCTGAAGAGGTGACAGGAAATGTGGAAGAGAGATTTGGGGGGAAGATATGGGTGTGCGCTCTAACCACTGTGCTATCTGCGCCCCAGTGTTCCAACTTAAATAAGAAATTTTAACAAAACAACCCTTGTTTCTCATTTAGTCTCTGCTTATGTATGGTTTTGTTCCTTCATCTTTAAGCATTGTGTAATAAATGTTTGTTTGTTTTTGTGCCTTCATATAGCTGAGGCCTATATGGAAAAAATGTTAATACAATATTGTTGATAAAAAAATTTTGCTCATAGTGAAGACGTGGTATTAAACCATATATTGCACAACCAGCTTTACTTTTATCATAATGGCTGACTTATCACTAATTTGATCATTTGTATACAGACGGATGACTCTCCCTTCTCCTCCCTCCCTTCCTTCTCCACCCACATTTCAGGTGTATAAAAATGGAGTAATTTTGACATCTTTCACTTCACTCCTTTTCCTCTGCTTGCAGTCTGACTGGGGTTCAACATTCAAGCCTGTAAGTATCCGATACTTTTATACTGATGGATGCATTCATGCACAACGGTAAAAGATTATTTAAACGCATGAACGGCTACACCTGTGTCGTTTACGTGACGTTTAAAAGCAAATGAAATGGCAACAGTATTTATTACTGTCTTCAACAACAACACAGGTTTTCTTTTTGTTGCAGAATCATGAGCAGGAACTACTTGTCCAAAAATGATGAGCTCCGCAAGGGAGACTCCCTGGTGTCCAACAACGGGAAGTGGAAGGCTATTTTCCAGGTAAGAACACCAGATTTTTTTGTTCACCAAAATTCATATGTATTCATATTTTCCAGTCGGACTAAAATTAAATACAAAAGAAATCAATAACTCATCTTTGTAATGTTTTTTTCAAAAGGCATATTTTGATAACAGACAAATTTCTCTCTTTCTGCCCTGCAGGATGATGCAAACTTTGTCATCTATGGCTGGGACCCTATTTGGGCTTCTGACACTGCTGGATCCGACGGTTTCCGTGTGTGCATGCAAGGTGACTGCAACCTGGTCATGTACAACAACTCTGACGTTGTCACATGGGACACAAAAACCACCAAATCAGAGGTCAACATGTGCCGCCTACAGCTGACGGATGATGGCATACTGGAGCTGTACAGTGAGGCTGAACTGATCTGGTGCTCTAAAAAAAAAGTGAAATGATGTTGTGACATGACATGACTTTCAGTTATTGAATGCTCTGGAAGGGAAAGTCATCTTTAGATGACACTGTGAATCAAATATACCTGCCATGTAATCTGGTATCAAATAAAAATAAATGTTCACAAAGTATAAATATGTGTTTACTCTCTTTGTTCTGAGTTTGGACTAATTGGGTCACATGGACAGTTTAACCACTGAGTAGATCTATCAATATGAGTGTCAGCCAGAATGGGGTTTAAGCCACCATCTCTTTTGGTGGAGACTGAGCAAGTCCAAAAGCTGAGTTATACAATATCTGCCAGAAAATCTGCTTTGCTCAAGTACACGGTTTTGTGAACTCTAATATATGCTAGTATCAATACACCTCTGAGAGTGAAAGCAGAAAATTAGTTATAAAATCACTGAGCTTCAGATATCATGACAATGCTGCCACGTAATGTTAAAACACATGAAAACATCTTTTGACAAACTTGATTTGAGATTAGAATCTTATCTCTGTTTTCCCATATGGAAATATTTTTCCTAGAAAGTTAGAATTTTAATGAAAACCACTAAGAAAAAAATACAGGTACCATTAAACAAAGCTAAAATCAGCCTTCTGCCTTGACACAGAGGGACTGAGTGCTGATTTTTCAAGCTATAGTCAGTGCTATCCTAAGCTAGAGCTTGAATCTAATTTTATGAAGAGATATTTTGGTAAGTCAGTTTTTTTAACTCTGTCGGCTAAGTAAAACAGAACACTTTTATAATGTCTGCACATGTACAGTAAGAGACTATGTAGATGTTACTGTTAGTGCACACAAGATAATCCTGTATACAGATCATTTGGTGAGGCCATTCATTTATATTACATATAATCTGAGTGTGTGCTTAAATGCATACAAACAAAATAACATGTGACACCATTGTTCTTTCTCACACATCAACCTGTGAAACTTCAGTCTTGAAGCCACAACATCAGGAAAATTTGCGCAGTCCTCAATTAGAATTAAAAAATAAATGCATACGTACTGTAAATGTGTGTCTGTGTATGTGTACTCCCTGATTTCCCCTGATCCAAACTTCTTCCTCAAAGTTCTGCTAATCATACTGTTGTTTAAAACCTGTGTAACCTTCACAGAACTGACCAATTTACTTTGTGATAATATAGTGTTCATTATGATGCTGAGTCTTGACAGGAAATAAGGGAAATTTGGTTAAGAATTTCATTTATTTACCAGGCTCATGCCAAGTTAAATAATTCTGACCATGAGAATGGCCACGCTTTGTTACCATCCAGTACTTTGTTCAGTTCACAGGAGGTCACACCTACTTAAACAGTAGGTGTGACCTCCTACTGTTTGAGAAAGACTTTGAGGAAGAGTTTGTATAGGCAAAACTGCAAAACCCCTTATGAAGATTGTCTTTGAACAACTTCCTGGAGCATGAAGATTAAACAATGTCTATGGAAAGTTTCAGTCAAGTTTTAAGTTAAGTCACAGTACAGAGATTGTTATTCGAATTACTGTACACAGGGCCTTTTAAGAATGGCTGATAGTGGTGAATGTTCCGTCCTTGCTCTGCCAGACTTGAGTGTTGCTTCTGATACAGTTGATGGCTAGATATTGGTAGATAGGCTTCAGCACTGAGTTGGTATATCAGTGACAGCCCTGAAGTAGTTTTGCTCTTATTTAACAAACTATAAATGTTACTATTGTCTTGTTGTCTATTTATGACCATGCCTCACCTTACTCCTTATTAAATTGAGGAGAACCCCAGGGGTCGGTACTGGGCCCAATCCTATTTTTATTATATGCTCCAACTTGGCCACATACTACAGAGACACAATATTTCATTCCACTGCTACGCCGATGACACACAGTTATATGTCCCAGTAAAACCAACTGAAGCCTCGAAACTCTCCACTCTCACAAATTGGCTCATATCAACAAATGGATGGTTGCAAACTTCTAAAATTCATTGCTGACAGAACAGAGCTTCTTATAGTTGGTCCTGACATTCTTCATCCTGATATCCAGTCCTTACCTGGTCCACCATCAGTTAATAATAAGTCATATGTCAGAAATCTGGGTGTCCTCTTGGATTTAAACCTTAAAAGGTATCAATCTGAGATCAATCAACAGACGCCAAATGGTACAAAATGGGACCTGGACTTCTTACGAAAACTAAGAAAAAGGTACACATTTTTGATAGATATCATTTTACTGTTTGTATGACCAGTTTTGAAGCTATAACATGAAGACAAATACATGCAGTTATTATGAAATACTGCTATGGAATTCTTTCTTCAAGTCCTGCCCATTATACTGTTGTGACTTCCATAGAGCTGACCATATTACTGTATCTTGTGATAATGTGTACAAACTTATGAATCATCATGACTATAAAAAACAGTGTATAAAAAACACTAACTTGTGTGTGTGTGTGTGTGTGTGTGTGTGTGTGTTTCCTTCTTTCCTCTGATCCAAACTTCTTCCTCAAAGTCCTGCTAATCACACTGTTGTTTATAACCTGTGTAACCTTCACAGAAAATATTTAATCTTAAGTGTCAAAGTTATTAAAAAATGTAATTTCCAGGCTTGCATGCAAAAATGAGAATCTTATGAAGGAGTCGAGCTTCTTTTCTTTTTTTTTTGCTTTCCAACTTTTTTTTTTTGAAAGTTATGTTTTGTCTTTATTTGATAGGACAGCCTGAAGAGGTGACAGGAAATGTGGAAGAGAGATTTGGGGGGAAGATATGGGTGTGCGCTCTAACCACTGTGCTATCTGCGCCCCAGTGTTCCAACTTAAGTAAGGAATTTTAACAAAACAACCCTTGTTTCTCATTTAGTCTCTGCTTATGTATGGTTTTGCTCCTTCATCTTTAGGCATTGTGTAATAAATGTTTGTTTGTTTTTGTGCCTTCATATAGCTGAGGCCTATATGGAAAAAATGTTAATACAATATTATTGATAAAAAAATTTTGCTCATAGTGAAGACGTGGTATTAAACCATATATTGCACAACCAGCTTTACTTTTATCATGATGGCTGACTTATCACTAATTTGATCATTTGTATACAGACAGATGACTCTCCCTTCTCCTCCCTCCCTTCCTTCTCCACCCACATTTCAGGTGTATAAAAATGGAGTAATTTTGACATCTTTCACTTCACTCCTTTTCCTCTGCTTGCAGTCTGACTGGGGTTCAACATTCAAGCCTGTAAGTATCCGATACTTTTATACTGATGGATGCATTCATGCACAACGGTAAAAGATTATTTAAACGCATGAATGGCTACACCTGTGTCGTTTACATGACGTTTAAAAGCAAATGAAATGGCAACAGTATTTATTACTGTCTTCAACAACACAGGTTTTCTTTTTGTTGCAGAATCATGAGCACGAACTACTTGTCCAAAAATGATGAGCTCCGCAAGGGAGACTCCCTGGCGTCCAACAACAAGCAGTTTAAGGCTATTTTCCAGGTAACACCACCAGATTTTTTTGTTCACCAAAATTTATATGTATTCATATTTTCCAGTCGGACTAAAATTAAATACAAAAGAAATCAATAACTCATCTTTGTAATGTTATTTTCAAAAGGCATATTTTGATAACAGACAAATTTCTCTCTTTCTGCCCTGCAGGATGATGCAAACTTTGTCGTCTATGGCTGGAAGCCTATTTGGTCTTCTCACACTGGTGGATCCGACGGTTTCCGTCTGTGCATGCAAGGTGACTGCAACCTGGTCATGTACAACAAGTGTGGCGGTGTCACATGGCACACACATACCACCAAATCAGAGGTCAACATGTGCCGCCTACAGCTGACGGATGATGGCAAACTGGAGCTGTACAGTGAGGCTGAAATGATCTGGCACTCTGAAAAAAATGTGAAATGATGTTGTGACATGACATGACTTTCAGTTATTGAATGCTCTGGAAGGGAAAGTCATCTTTAGATGACACTGTGAATCAAATATACCTGCTATGTAATCTGGTATCAAATAAAAATAAATGTTCACAAAGTATAAATATGTGTTTACTCTCTTTGTTCTGAGTTTGGACTAATTGGGTCACATGGACAGTTTAACCACTGAGTAGATCTATCAATATGAGTGTCAGCCAGAATGGGGTTTAAGCCACCATCTCTTTTGGTGGAGACTGAGCAAGTCCAAAAGCTGAGTTATACAATATCTGCCAGAAAATCTGCTTTGCTCAAGTACACGGTTTTGTGAACTCTAATATATGCTAGTATCAATACACCTCTGAGAGTGAAAGCAGAAAATTAGTTATAAAATCACTGAGCTTCAGATATCATGACAATGCTGCCACGTAATGTTAAAACACATGAAAACATCTTTTGACAAACTTGATTTGAGACTAGAATCTTATCTCTGTTTTCCCATATGGAAATATTTTTCCTAGAAAGTTAGAATTTTAATGAAAACCACTAAGAAAAAAATACAGGTACCATTAAACAAAGCTAAAATCAGCCTTCTGCCTTGACACAGAGGGACTGAGTGCTGATTTTTCAAGCAATAGTCAGTGCTATCCTAAGCTAGAGCTTGAATCTAATTTTATGAAGAGATATTTTGGTAAGTCAGTTTTTTTAACTCTGTCGGCTAAGTAAAACAGAACACTTTTATAATGTCTGCACATGTACAGTAAGAGACTATGTAGATGTTACTGTTAGTGCACACAAGATAATCCTGTATACAGATCATTTGGTGAGGCCATTCATTTATATTACATATAATCTGAGTGTGTGCTTAAATGCATACAAACAAAATAACATGTGATACCATTGTTCTTTCTCACACATCAACCTGTGAAACTTCAGTCTTGAAGCCACAACATCAGGAAAATTTGCGCAGTCCTTAATTAGAATTAAAAAATAAATGCATACGTACTGTAAATGTGTGTCTGTGTATGTGTACTCCCTGATTTCCCCTGATCCAAACTTCTTCCTCAAAGTTCTGCTAATCATACTGTTGTTTAAAAGCTGTGTAACCTTCACAGAACTGACCAATTTACTTTGTGATAATATAGTGTTCATTATGATGCTGAGTCTTGACAGGAAATAAGGGAAATTTGGTTAAGAATTTCAATTATTTACCAGGCTCATGCGAAGTTAAACAATTCTGACCATGAGAATGGCCACGCTTTGTTACCATCCAGTACTTTGTTCAGTTTACAGGAGGTCACACCTACTTAAACAGTAGGTGTGACCTCCTACTGTTTGAGGAAGACTTTGAGGAAGAGTTTGTATAGGCAAAACTGCAAAACCCCTTGTGAAGATTGTCTTTGAACAACTTCCTGGAGCATGAAGATTAAACAATGTCTATGGAAAGTTTCAGTCAAGTTTTAAGTTAAGTCACAGTACAGAGAGTGTTATTCGAATTACTGTGCAAAGGACCTTTTAAGAATGGCTGATAGTGGTGAATGTTCCGTCCTTGCTCTGCCAGACTTGAGTGTTGCTTCTGATACAGTTGATGGCTAGATATTGGTAGATAGGCTTCAGCACTGAGTTGGTATATCAGTGACCGCCCTGAAGTAGTTTTGCTCTTATTTAACAAACTATAAATGTTACTATTGTCTTGTTGTCTATTTATGACCATGCCTCACCTTACTCCTTATTAAATTGAGGAGAACCCCAGGGGTCGGTACTGGGCCCAATCCTATTTTTATTATATGCTCCAACTTGGCCACATACTACAGAGACACAATATTTCATTCCACTGCCACGCCGATGACACACAGTTATATGTCCCAGTAAAACCAGCTGAAGCCTCAAAACTCTCCACTCTCACAAATTGGCTCATATCAACAAATGGATGGTCGCAAACTTCTAAAATTCATTGCTGACAGAACAGAGCTTCTTATAGTTGGTCCTGACATTCTTCATCCTGATATCCAGTCCTTACTTGGTCCACCATCAGTTAATAATAAGTCATATGTCAGAAATCTGGGTGTCCTCTTGGATTTAAACCTTAAAAGGTATCAATCTGAGATCAATCAACAGACGCCAAATGGTACAAAATGGGACCTGGACTTCTTACGAAAACTAAGAAAAAGGTACACATTACTACACTTTTAATGACATTCAACTGGCTGTCCCATTGTTTCAAGATTTTACTTGGTACTTTTGAAACCCTTCATGGCCTCGCCCCTGAATATATATCAGAACTTCTGTCCACTTACTGCCCAGTGCACAGCCTGAGATCTTCAGGCAGGAAGCTGCTACCAGTTCCCAGCTGACACTTTAAGACGAAGGGGGATTGAGTGTTAGCTGTTAGAGCTCCTCTGCTTTGGATCAACCTGCTTGTTGAAGTCCAGTTTGCTGAATCAGTATCTTCTTTTGAATCACCGTTGAAGGCTTTTTTTAAATCAAAAGACTTTCTTATAACTTTTGCTTTTATGTTTTCAGGTCTATTTTTATTCATAATTATTTAAATTTTGACGGTGCTCTTAAGTGTTGCTCTGCTCTTGACTCCACTATTTGTGGTTTTTATCATCCATTGTTTTAATTTTTCATTCCTTTTCTATTCTTTATGCTGGCCTGTTTTATTCATACATCATTGTATGTTGATCTCATGCAGTTTGTGCTAATAGCAGACCTATGTAATAAATCAAGACTTATTGAAAATGTGGTTTTAAACCATACATTTTACAACAGCAATACTCTTAGTATAATGGCGGTCTCATCTGTTGACTGGTTACATACAGAGGGATGGCACTCCCCTCTCTGAATCATTCCCTACCCCTCACCAGCAAATATAATATAATATATTATTTGGTTACTGAATATCAATTATTTACCAGGTTTGTACCAGGTTGACCAGTTCTGAACATGAGAATGGACAAGCTTACTTATCACAAAGTAATCAAACAACAGTGTGCTTAGCAGTAATTTGAGGAAGAGTTCCATAGAAGTATGTCATAATTATTGCATGAATTTTCTTCTTCATTTTCTTCAAGATACAATTGGTTCCTATATTTTGATTAAATCAAATCACATTTATTCTAGTGTTAGTAATAAGAAACATTCATTCTTAAGCAAGACATTGAAATGATTTCCACTCCAGACTCTGTAGTCTGTATAAAAAAAGCAAAGATAGTTTTCTTTAGGTCTTTTTCTTCCTGCTTTCGCTCACACAGGTGAACGGACCAATTAGTGAAAACTAATTACAAAGACAATAAAAATGTATTTATGAGGAGTATTGTGAAATTTTGCTTTTATTTGATTTCAGATCACACAGCAGGTTGGTTTAATTCATGCTTGCATGTAAAGATGACTTTTACTTGCAGATATTCAGTTTTATCAGCCTCCTTGCTCCAGTTTGCTGCCATCTGTCAGTTGTAGGTGGCACATGTTGGCCTCTAATTTGCTGGAGTTTGTGCTCCACCTGGGAATATCACAGTTGTTGTACATCATGACCAGGTTGCAGTTACCCTGCATGCACAAGCGGTAACCGTCTAATTCGTAGGTGTCTGAGGTCCCAACAGGCTTCCAGCCATACATGACAAAGTTACCATCACCCTGCAGAGCATAAACAGACAAATTTGCACGTTATAAATACATGCATTCAAAAAAAAAATTAAACTACTTTGTGTTTCTTTCCTGAGACACAATTTTCTGCCTTAGATGAGGCTCATCGAGACATCACCATTTTCTGCTCTCCTCCTTGTGCCAAGACTTTAAAAAATACTTCTGCTGTGAATTACACTCTTACAAGATGGCTGGATTGCAGCTTTTGGTCCAGGGGTATTTTCAAACCAGAACCACTAGATGGCAAACAAGGCTCATATTGTTTACAACAGTTCTCATGAAGTAACACACACCTCTGCATGATACTTGGAAATATGGACTGAGTACCGTATTTTTTCTGGATTGAGCTCAAAAGGATACAAACTACAGACAGCCAGTACTGGTTTTAGCTTTGATAGCTGGGATTTTTAAATGCGTGTCAGTTCTGTCAGGTACAGTCTGGGATTTTTACCACACTGTCAGTGACAATGGCTCGTTGGTCTTTAATTTTTTTTTTTAAAGATTAAATAAGATACGATGTGTAACATAGATAACAATAATATAACTTAAGTCTGTATGCATCTTAAAGAGAGCAGGGCCATGTGACATTTTCTGTCAGTGTCAAATTTCTCTATATTTACTTCATTTTCCTCTTTTCCTCAGGCGGTCAACATCTAATATTCATCTTATAATAAATATGTCCTCAAGGGTAAAGGACAAAAAATAAATAAATATAAATATATATATATATATAAACTTACAGCTGTAATATAACTGAATTGATGACTCTAAATAGGTGTGAATGTGAGCATGAATGGTTGTTTGTCTCTCTGTGTGTTGGCCCTGTGATGAACTGGTGACTTGTCCAGGGTGTACCCTGCCTCTCACCCAATGTCAGCTGGCCAAATGTCAGCTGGGATAGGCTCCATATGATATTGGAATTGATTTTTTAACTACCCCTTAACTGCTCAACCAAAAATCAACTACGATGCAGTGAATCTGGGACCCCTGAGGGTCTGCTTAGTTAAAATCAAGCTTTATGTGCCTCAGTGTAACGAGAGTGGGTCAAGGAACTGTGATGTTATTTTTGTCAATTCCTCTGACAGATTCAAAATCTTTATAGTCTTATGAATCTCTTTCAAGAACCTATTTTTTGGCTTAACATTAGTTAAGTGGATTTAAATATCTGACATAAGCCTTCAGGCCTCTTGTCATAAAAGGCTGTATTTTGCTATTAATATTAAATATTTTTAAAAAAAAGCTTGTGTGTTAACTTACTCTGGGTTTTTGTTAACTTAGACATTCATCCAGACATTCAGGCCTTGTGATATAATAAATCATACAGAAGATATTGGTGTTTTATTGGCCAAGCATTCTCCATAATAAGTTTGTGAAATTTAATATCAGCTGTTTTTCATTGGTCCATGGTTACCCTCTCTCATGTTCCACTCAATGACCCTCCAACCAGCATCATATTAGGCCACAGGCGCTCCTTATTAACGTACAAAAGGCCCTTTATCTTTTTATTAACATATGAAACAACCAGGCCCTTCTGATGCCCTGTCCTGGCTTAGGTTCTGGTTTAATGACTGTTGCAGTGTTCTCAGTTTGAATGCAGATTTTGTTGGTTTGGTTTGGGTTTATGCTGTAATAAATAACCGCCACTTAACACACTTGACACGCTTAGAGAAATAATGCAATATGATATAAAATAGAAACAACTCTAAATTCCATACAACTGTAAGCATACCAGGATGATAGCACTTATATTTAATTAGTGGCCCCAAATTATTATAACAAAGGCTGCTGTGATCAGTAGAGGGATCAGAAAGGTGCCCAGGGAGGGCAAGGGGTTTGATTAGCCACCAAGGTGTCCAGTAGTTGCCTTGTTCCATGGAAGGATTAAGCCAAAATTATAATTTCAGACTATATTGAGTGATATTTGTCACCATATGTCATTGTCTGCATGATCATTATTCCACAACAAGCTACGGAATTCATTTTGTTACATATGTGGAACGTGTCGTCCAAGCAGATTGCAGAAAGTAGAATAAACAAAACTACTTTGTTGTCTGTGGTGTCCGCAGTTGTCCATGAATGCATCCAGTTGGGAGCATAGTTCACGTGTTATTGAAGGCACCGACCCGGGGCTCCTGAATCTTATACTCGATCAAATTATCAGAAAGAGGTGCCAAACAGCCACAAAGAGGCCCAAAGGGTCAACCAAAACATGCAAAACACTACAACTAAGTGATGCAAAATGACCACATAGAAACACAAACACATGCACAAACGAGAAGGACACTGAGTAGAGCGCATACCTCTGCCAAAATCTAATATGACTCAAATAATGCATGAGTGCTGTCAAAGTGGGTTTCCTCAGGGTTTCTGCAATGGATCCACCTCTTTTTCTGGATCTAATTTGAAGGTTTCTTCTGTGACACATGCTCCACTCGCCCACCCAGTTTCATGGTAATCCATATGCATAACTGAGAAAAACATTCTCAAAAAGCCTAACCTCTCAGTGTTTAAAAAAAAGAAAAGAAAAAATCCTGCCACTTTATTCAGACTCATTAGTAAAATCCACCATTATTCTGTGCCACAAGTCCAACCCCTCCCACCACGGTTCGTGAAAATCCATCAAATAGCTATTGTGTAATTCTGTCAAACAATCAACCAGTCAACCAACCAAGGTAAAGATGCAAAAGGAGTGTTAGTTGTTTGTCTCTCTTTCAGTAGGTATCTTAGTATGTTTGAGGGGTGGGGGGGGGGAGGCTTTTACATTTTTGCATCAAGGAGCCTGTTGTTTCCACGGCTGTAGGCTGTTTGGAGTTACACTCAGCAGCTTTGTACAGACATCAGTCATAATCTGAAGCGGTGCCTTTTACTATTAAGGAACGTTATCATTTGTATTTTAATTTCTCTAAAATTAAAATTAAAATCATTCTGTGTGTGGTATTAGCCTCAAATGGTGGTTTCCGGTGCATAACTTCACGGAACTTTATATACAGCAGGTACACAGCTCCCATGTACTGGGAGGCGTCGTTGTGTGTTTTGGGAATTTTAAGCATTTTTTAATTTAAATTTTTTGACTTTTTCTCAGATATGAAATTCACAAGAACTGTAATAAAGACGGACAGCTTAAATAACTTCATTAAATGCACCTGCAGTTGGGGTTCCTGAGTATTTCATACATGTTGCTGTAATTCCATAAGAGAATATGTAAAGTGGCTTTGTTGGTCCTTATAAGATACCGTAGATACGTTTTTGCTACAGCTTCCAGACAGGCTGGGTTTGCACGCCTGCATAAATGTATTGTGCGCACGCACTAGTGCCTTTACGGTACTCCATCTCACTGCGCACATTGCCTGGCAGGAGCCCACAGCTTCAGATCCACCAACGCCGACAATGCCGCATGTGGAAGATGGTCGAAAAAATAACCTATAAAACAGACATCTGAGGCGGGCAGTGAACGCAGCGGACTCAGTGGGAATTATTCTGCCTCACCGTGTGCGCTTTTACCCCCGACTTGTTTCATTGAGGAGGCAGATAAGCAGAAAAGCATTTCGCCAGCAGCCTACAGGGCGCATGAAGTCTGGGATATATTTTTCCACCCTGTTCAGTTCTTTAAAGCGACCTTGCAATGTGCGAGTTACACTGCCACCGTTTTTATCTGAAGTAAGGAGGCGTTCTTTCTGACTGAGGGTTATCCATATACCCATTTTATTTGATTATCTATTTTTCTCTGCAAGATGTTTTGAGCGCCAAGGGAGCTTAGAGCGGCTGGTGTCATTGGGGGGGGTTTCTTCACTGCGCAGACAAGCTCTCCCTCTGCGCTACTGCTCGTCTCGTCTCATCCACATCAGACAGTAAGGAGGAAGCCAGGGGAGGGTGGAGAAGCTTCTGGGCTGGAAATCTGGACAAATACAGCGTGAAAATGACGATGTCCGTCCCGGAGAGAAAATCAGGATCGGAGGGGAAGGAAGAGGAGAGCGAGGATGAGAGTGAAATCCTGGAGGAGAGTCCGTGCGGCCGCTGGCAGAAACGCAAAGAGCAGGTTGGTCTGTGTGTCTGTGTGTGTCTGTGTGTCTGTGTGTGTGTGTGAGAGCTGTTCGATCAGGAAATACACAAATGAAGTCACGCTGGATATCATCTGTTACGCAATGTTTGAGCCAGGCCGAGATATTGTTGCCCCACAGTGTTTTGCACCATGTCATCATAAACCAGTGACATAGATGTCCATCTGTTTAGCCCACGTGAAGTCCGGGACAGTTTTATTTCACCCCATCACCTCTTTGTCTGCAGGATTTCTGCTCAGGACATTAAATCCAGGGCCTGGAGTGCATGATAGCTACACTCTGACACACTCTGACACACTGTTCCAAATAACACTAACACACATGTGGGCGTGTGAGCAAGTCTTCCACTCTATAACCAAGATTGACACATAAATTAGGCTACATGTCATAAACCACGTGAGAGGGAGAGCAAGAGAACTGTGGCATCATTCAAAAAAAAAGAGGAACTCATCAATTATAGAAATTTAAATCCATGTCATGAGAGCTATAAATACTGTCAACGGAGTATTTATTGGGTTTTGTTTCATCGTAAAGGGAACTTTGAAGTTTTGGAGGTAATTTGAAGGTGTTGCCTTCAGGTAAAGGAGGCTGTGATGGAGGTGCATCACAATTTTCTGACATTTTATTGTTAAAATAATAATGAAACAACTATTTAAAAAAAAAAAGAAGATCAACAAAATTATGACTAGAGCGGCCATACAGTAGAGTTCATACCTCTGTTGACAGTCTCTTTCAATGAAATTAGACCTTAATCTTAATTCCAACAAGACATGTGCTCAATCAAAATGGCTGCCCTCAGGGTTCCGTTAAAGTGAGTGAAAAAAAAAAATCATGGATCCACCTCTTCGTCTGGATCTCCTCCAAAATCGAATAGGTCCATTTATGGATGCTCTCCTCCACCCACTGTCATGTGGCCCAAAACCCCTACATTACAGTGTTAAAGAAAGTTAAAGAAATCCTGAATCCACTCCAAAATTAAATGTGTCCATCTTTGTCACATATCCAACCCTCCTACCAAGTTCCATTAAAATCCGTCCAGTAGTTTTTGTGTAATGTTGCTAACAGACAAACCAGCACCAACAAAAACAGATCTTTTGTTGCAGCCCTTTGATTGACACTTCCACCTGTTACTTTCTTGATAATTTGTTTTAATCACATGGTCAATAAAATGTCAGAAAACAGTGAAAATGCAGTAAGATGAAGGGGATTTCTTCAAAAATGCTTCTTTGTCTGACCAATAGTCCAAAACCACCAACAGCTGAAAAGCAGAAAATCCTCACAATCTGGAAGATGGAACCCATGAATGTTTGGAATTTTTTAAAGAAAATTATTGGTAATACTATATGGGTCTTTCCACTTAAAGATTAATCAACTCATCGTATCAGCTCTAATTTGATTTACATATAGCAGAGAGATTGGGCCGACTCTCTGGACTCCTTTGACCCTCGATTCTGCCTCACAGTTTCTGCGACATTAACTGTAGTAGCAGCCTGTCTGCATGCTCAATGGGTGGAATATAAGACATTTAGTCTAAATGTCTCAGCATTTGTGAACCAGCGGGTGTCGCCTCCACTATTCCAGCTCCAGATAAGGCTGAGAAGTTAAGCTCAAGGTTATCTCTTGGGCACACACTGCGTCTATCTGAGCGCAGCAACCATCTGACCTCACTGAAGCTCTACCATGGAACATCATTCATGTTGGAACCGACACACATTACTCTACCCAGGGGTTTTTCCACCCATTGATTACCCCTCTATATGTTTTCAGGGCTTCACATTTCCATTAACCCTCCACTGAGAGCACCAGTCATTTAAGACCGGTCGCTATAGTAAAAAATCCATATCACAATGTCAATAACAATCATTTCTTAATGTCAGTATATCTCAACAAATGGAAAATGTGTGCTAAGAAACGTAAAATGTGTTAAGTTCAATGTGGTGAACCTCTGTTGAGCTGTTTTACATCAGACAAAAGTCATTATACACAAACTTAAAGAACTTTTTATCAGTTTGCGTGGAATCCCAAATGTTCGAAGCATCATTTTGTGAAACAAAACAGAAATATTCGACTCCAATTAATGAATTTTTTTGTAATATCAATTAGTCTGTCAAATGTCTTTAAATTTGGGTCATGGTTTACCTATAAAATGTCAAAATAGCCAAAAATGGCTATCATAAGACCCTCAATAACAAGGTGATGTCTTCAAATTGCTCACTTTGTCCAAACAACAATCCAAAAATAAAAAATATCCAGTTCACAGTGACATAAAGCAGACAAAGGAAGTAAATCCTCATATTTGTGAACCAATGACCAGCAAAACTGTAGCCTTTTTTGTTTCATATTCAATTAAATGTATGTATGTTTTCTGGATTAATCGACCAATCTATCAGCTTTACTGCATTATGATCATCATGATCCACTCCTATCTAAACTCCTAAAATGGGACTGAAACTAATGATTATATTCAGCACTGATTCATTTGTTGATTTTCTCACACTTTTTAAAAAAAAATTCTTTTTATTGGGGATCAGCGAATCAATGAATTGATTTATACGCTTCAACTGTAAATCAGTAAATCCGCACATTTGAAAAGCTGGAACTGGCAAAGTTGTCACACTTTTGCCTAATAAAACAACTTGAAGCATCTTCTGTTGATTGACTAATTAATTGATTACTCACAGCAGTATGTGCCAATAACTAATACCACTCCCAACAGGTTGAAACAATGGCTGCATTTGAAGTCGCTGTTGTGTTGACAGAATCTTAAAAGTACTGTGTAGTTTTATAAACATAAAAAAAGTTGGCATTATTTCAAAGGGCCCGGGTGTGTCTGATTGGCATGCTTGAAATGCACATGAATAAATAAGTCGGTTGAGAAAACACGCTGCCATATCTGTTATTCAGCTCAGGCATTAAAATAAACATGGGGCACAGTCACATGATCAGCACATGGTACTGTTGACTTGGTTTCTCAGCAGGCGGGAATGATGTGTTGCCTTTTAAAGACTATTCATCCCTCTTGACTCGGTGCACAAAGCATTGATTTTTTTTTTTTTTTTTCAAAAGGGCTGCTGATGTGACTGGAAAGCAAAACGATGTGAGCTGAAGCATCAGAACTGTAAAGGCTTTTTTCTTTCTTTTTTTAATTGTGGGTTATTTGTAGCTCAGATGTTTGTGTGAAAAGCAACAGGGAATGTTCCCTGAAGTGTCACCATGGGGTTAAACCAAAGATGTTGGTTTAACATCTTATTTAAACTGAAACGGGTTGACGTGGTGTCGAAAGCTGCTCCCTTTGTTTCCCTGACTTCCTAGGAAACCTTCATATCAACAGCAAAATGATGAACAGGGTCATGACTTCTGACTGGTGCCACGTATCCTTTGATTGAGTCATCTGTGCTTTCCCAGTATGGCCACATTCAGGCTAACGCAGGACATCTTTCACAGTCAAAGTGTTGACTCATAAAATACTACTGTTGGGACATGAATCCGACAAAAACTGCCTCCTTCCTTCCAGTTTGCAGAAGACATATTGCACAAAGTTCATAGAAACACTGGAAGCTCCTAATTGGAGGTTTTCTGACTATGAGGTGAGATGTGATGTATGATGTGTGAAGGGGAGGTGCATGCTGGGAAATTCCTTTAATCTAGTTTCTCTTTTGAAACTGTGTCCAAACTGCTGCTAATTGTTGGCGGATATGACTTGCGTAGACATGGAGTAGCAGAATGTTTGGTACAGGGATGTTGAAAGTGAAACTTTTTATAAGCGAATAAAAAACTTATTGTGTTTCATTTAGTGCTGAATTTCCATTTGAAACACAGTCTATTCACAAAGTTCTGCTGCTTACCTGGACAGGTAAGAGAGCCCAATTTGCATTAAAGAGAACCAAAAGGAAATCAGTTTGACTGCTGTTGTGCTCTCTTCTTGTTTCTTGTCAGAGGACATCAGCTGAGTAGTTGGTCCTTCAAAGAATTTGTCCCTGACCACCTCGGAATGTGGTCTGGATGATTGAATCTACATCCTCAATGTGTCATGGATGCATTCTGCCACTTGCGATTGGATCACCTTGGGTGTAAACAGGCTCAACATAGTTCCTGTCACAATTTTGTCAGAGTGTGGGGGCATAGTGTGCTCTTACAGTGAATGTCATAGCAGCATAGTTGGATTGCATCCACCAGAGATGCAGCCCAACCTGTCGCACTGGGCTGCTTTTATCACAGTCCAGCCTGGACAGGAGATTATCACTGCACCCCTTGTGATCTTGGCTCGATGTTGCAACATGGTTGCATCTCCAGAAATGGATCCACACCCATCTCCACGTGATGGTGCACCAGCAGCACGGTGCTCATTCCAATAATTGCTCCATCTTGTATTTCACAGACCGGTCTCTATCTCTTCATAGAGAGATGGGAATGAGGCAGCCTGGGTTGAGCAAGCCTACATTAATTAGTCATGGTTCTAATTCACAGGCACAGATGATATGTGAGGTTGAATGTGAAAGGGAGATGCCGTTTTCTGCACTTGCATGCTAACCGAAATGCCACGCGTGTGTTAACGCTGGCATGCATGTGTCAACTGGAGGCAGCGAGGGGTGAGCAGTGTTTTCAATACTGTGTGTTGAAATAAGTGCACAATATGCAGCTTTTTTCAACATGTCAGTGCTCATCGGAGTCACATGATGTGTTAATCTAACTATACTGCTCGTCTAACAGGCGTATTTTTCTTCTTCTCTGAGGTCACATGTTGAGAATTGTAGCTACACTTGCAGGATCAACCTAGTCTGGCTCTCTTTGCCTCCTGCACCTGAAGTTGCTCTCTCACCTATAGACGACTTCTCCAGGACTGAAATTTGGTATTGATTGATTTAATGTGAGAACCCTTACAAGTACAGAGTATGAAACCCAACCCTAATTTTCTTACTGTCTAAAATTATTACTTAACATTCTTACTGATCTGTGTCATGCAATAAACCTCCCGTAGTTTTTGGATGTTTTCCATTATAGGGGTTGTAAAGACGAGCCATTAAACTGAGCAAACACACCCTCAACTCAGATTGCCTCTCATAAGCCCAGGTCAAGTTGTGGCTTGCTGTAAGTGCTGCCTGTCCTGCGGGAATCCTCCTAATGACTTACACTCCATGATAATCCAGCAGTGCAGGCATGTTTGCCGGTTTGACAGCTGCCCTGTGAAGAATGACATCCACTCAGATTTCCCTGGAGGGGAAACAGAGAGCAGGGACAGTCAGCTTTGATCCACCTGTTAACATGGCCGGTGTTCCCTCTCTGTTGATCAGGGCTTAAGGCTTTACTGGGAAACACATTCACACCCAGTCATTCCTAGACTACAAAAAATAATGATATTTGTGCAGATAAGTCCATCAATTTCTGTTTATTTTTAGCCACACTATCGGCATGGCTCTAGAGATACAAATGTAGCTCTGGCAACATTTGGTCCAGAAACTCAACTATTTTGTGGTTTGTCTCCCCCCCCCACCCCCACCCCGCTCAAAGTTTCCACTCATCCTGTCAAATATCTCTACATGATGTGAGTTTTTTTGCAGACATTCATGGATTCCAGATGTTGAACCCTAAAGCCTTTGGCTATCCTCTGACTATTGACAGCTATTGGATGGATTGCCATGCCATTTCATTCACACGTTCATGTTCCCCTGATCACGAATTTGATTTTGTCCAATAGTTTGGTCTGTGATTAAATACCTGCAGAACGAATGACGCCTCCCATCAGTCTCAGGTGGACTTTTTGTTAATTGTAATTGGCAAATGTTAACATGCTACATTAAGATGGTGATCTTGGTGAACGTCGGCATTTTAGCACCTCTGTGCCTTTTAAAACAGTGGTTAGCTGCTGCCGTGGCTGTGGATCGAGATACAGGCATAAATGGCCCTTACTGGTAAATTAAATTTTAAAAGTTGTCCTTCTAAAATTGATTTTCAACCAGAAACGACACAACAAACTCATTAGTATAGTTTAAGAATTGAGATATGACCTCATGCTCTTGTTGCGGGTAAAGAACACATCTACATGTTTGTATAGGTGTGTCGTGAGAAGCAATTATAATGTCATCCTGTATGTGTGACTGTTAATTAAAGGTTGGTCCAGTTGAACTCGTTGTCTGTGTGAGACCTGCAAATCCACCTTCACTGGGTGCATGAATGATTTAACAACACCGTGTAATTTACCTCTTTATGTGTGATGGCATACTGTCTTTTACCTTCTGGGCGTCTTTGACCCACTCTGCTAGATTACGTTAGAGGTAGCATGCTGTTACAGTTGTCATTGTTCACTCCACAGCTCCCAGTCAGATGTTAAGGATGAAATTGCCAATTAATGATGTAATGATGCGGGTGTTGCCATGAGCTAATTGTTTTCCTGTGTACTTTTGAAAGCAAGAAAATAAGAGATTTATAACTCTTCCTCTTTTCTCATGTTTACATGCTGCTGATTTATAAACGGCCTCCATGCATGGACAAGGCCTCTTTATACGTAATGGCAGCCAGCAGCGATTGCGTACCTGCATGGGGGTTTCAGCAGCTGATTACTCATCGATCAGCATCCAGAAAAGGAAGCTATTACTATCCTCCCCTGGTCTGTTTACACTGTTATCATCAGTTTGATACTGAGTGCATTCCTAGAGTTTATTTGAGGGTAAGTGTAGCAGCTGCAGCTGGCACTTTATTATGGATAAGGAAGGCTGTTCTCCTCATGATGTTGAGTGCCACTGTTTAGTGTCCAGGAAGAATCTTAGGTCAGCAAGATTAGCATATGGAGGAAACCTGTGTAGTTTCTCTTTTTCAGGACACGTCGTCTGTCTGCAGAGCTAAGGAGACCAACTGTTCCTACAGATAATTAATTCTCAACCTCATTGTGGACTCGTGGACATGTATTCATTATATTTCCTTCATTTGATTTGTGTCCCTGAAATATTTAATTCATTCCCTGATTCCCCAACACCACATGCGAATTGTATCGTAAGGGAAAATACAAACGGCTAAGTAGGACAAGCCATTTACAGCAAGTTCTCACTTGTAGTTACAAGTAGGACAGATGACAAATGTTGCTCCCAGTTGGTGCAATGAATAGGACAAGTGTCAACAAACTGGAGCCTGAATGGCTGCAAATTCACCAGGTTCAATACTACCAATACGATCTCATAATATTATCACTAATACAATGAATAAATGTCATTAAAACAGAGCTGCAGATCTGGTTAAATAAATTAGGGATGGGCATTGATTTTCTAATATTCTAATAGTCATTAATTAATTTTCAAAAAATCTGTTAGTAAAAACGGTTGTTGTTTTGTCATAAAAAATGTTTCCCTTGTTTTTGCCTACGCCTGTTGTAATGCAGTACAGCCTGTTTGCAACCGCTGTTAACAAAAGAAGAAGAATGCACTATGATCACAAGGCAGATTGTGACGCTTTACAGATCAGATGAGGGTGTATTACTGCTCGAATTTCAAGCATGATGATGATGATGATGGCTTGCTGCTGCTGTCAATGGTGCAAGTTGTCTATCTCCCTCAGTGGATTTTTCTCATATGATTTTTATAATTTGAATTCAATTATGGGTTTTGAAAGAAGCTCGTGTTTTCAGGCTCATACAAAAATCCTGACATTTCCCATTATCTGATCTCTGCTTTCTCTGCTACAACTCCATTGAAGCTGTGCAGAAAATGTCATATTTAAACAGTTAAGAGTGGCAAATACACCAAATAGTTAGTCGTAATCTGAAATAATTTCAAAAAATACAATCGTTTTTTTATTTTTCTTGCCGTTTCTGTTCTGCATTGACAGAAACACACACACAGAAAACCTCCACATGCTAAGAATAGCCGGTCACATTGTGAACTCATGAGCTTTGAGCTGATATATTTCAACCTATTATATTTAAACAGGCCTTACATGAAACTATGAAGAGTCGTTGGATCATCCTGAGGGGATCCTGTCACCTGATTATGAAATCTGATGCTGCCTCTAGAATCATCAGACCTGATGGGATATACAGAGTGGTGTCTGTCAGCTTTTTCCACTCCTGCTGTGTAAGAGGAACCTACCCTTATTTTCCTGGATGGGAAAACTGGCCTGAAAAGGAATCCTCTAGGCATGGCTGACATGTCTACAGGCGTTCACAGAGCTGCCGTAGTATGTAGTTCACATCACATGACATCGACGCCTCTGAGAAATGCCTTGCACCTACTCAAGCATGGTCTGAACACAGTGGGCAAGATCTTTGAAAGATCAGTTTCCTACAGTCATGTACTGTAACTTCATTATGCGAAGGAATGATTCTGGCATTGATCACACAGAAATGTTACTCTTAGCAGTAGCATTTGGACTTGCATCATTCAAACTGCATAATGCAATCACTATTGATCCGTCTTCATTTATCAGTGCCTATCTGTGAGAGAATGTAAATGCCGATGCAGCCCGAAATGCTGGATGCAGTGCTTTTGGTAGTGTGTATACCACCTACCACCGCAATCTCCACCCTTTCTTGCTTTATGTTTTGTACACCGCACCAATAGGATATGGCTAGAGGAGCAACAAGGCTTAAAAGTTTCAACCATCGACTGTAAAAGTGATTTAAATATTTGTGTGCCATTTATAAACCTGAGAAATGCTGCTAAAGCAGGAAATCTCATTAAGAAGTGAAGAAACAGTCGAAATAAAACCCAACGTCTGACTAATAATAATGGAAATATAAACCAGGAAAATTTGCTGTTCACACACAGAGCTTTTTAAGTCTAGCCTTGTGATTCTGATGCACGCACACTAGGTTATAATAATAGTCTGAGGAGGTGCAGTCTACTTCCTGTTATGCATTGTAAGATGAGGCCTTTAATAAAGCTTTGTGAGGTTTTCAATAATGCTAGCTAATTCCCATAACATCTCAGGCCTGCTGATCTGAAACCTGTTGTTGCACAGAGCAAAGAGACTGTAATAAAAGGTGCAGTTAGGGTTGCAGTTATTATTACATGTGAGTGTTTCACCCTCCCCCTGCTTGAAGGCAAAGGCCAAGGTCCTCCACCTCCTCCCTGGTGTTCTACGTGACGTTGATCAAAGAATGTGTGTGAATATCAGCCCTAAAAACATAACACAGCTCCTTCATGGTGCTCCACCTCATGCAGGAGGGTATAGGTCAAGTAAAGCCTCTAGTAAGCAGGACTAGAACTCTTTGTTTTACCTCTCAATAAAGGAGGGATACATATACATGCAGGCTTATACGGCTTCAAAGGGAGCTTTTTTTTCACTTTGCTGACCGGCTGATATGATAACTGTGTGTATGTGCTGATTTCAAAGTCTTCATTCATTCCTTCTGAACTTTAACACCAACCGTTCATATCTCGCCTGGAAAAACAAATACGGATATCTTTGTGTGTATGTCAAATACGCTCATAAAAGAGGTGTAGAGACAAAGGACCTTGTGGAGGAACATTTTAGTTATTCATGTTTAGGGTATGAATGTGCAGGGAAGCCTCACATTTATAGATTTGCTATAAAGTACATTTTTAATCTCAGGGTTGTTTAAGCTTGTTTTTAAGGCAGCAGCTGGTGTGATTTTTTTATTTGTTTTTGTCATCTCTTGTAAAACTCTAGCACTTATTTACTTTTTAGATTCATTCATTGCATTCTGTGATATCTGTGTGGTGAATAAAAAGAGCTATTATAAAAAATTGAAATCATTTCAAGAATTTATTATGGTGTACTTGCCTTCGGTAGTATCATTACCTCCACCGAGAAGGTGATGTTTTCACCCGTGTCCATTTGTTTGCTTGTTGGTCTGTTTTGTTTTTTGTTTTTATAACAAGATTATGCAAAAACGTATGGATTTCCAAGGAATGGGCCAGGAAAGAACCTGTAAAAGTTGGGTTCACATTCAAATAAAGAGACATTTTGTATTTTGCATTTTTCAACATTTTCTCTAATTATGGAAAAACTGCTTAACCGGTTTCCATAAATCTTTGTGGAGATTTATGAGTCCAGGCAAGTTAAACAGATGTGTGTACGGTAGTTTGGGCTCGGCATGGGTGCGGTTTTCTATTTGTTAACTTAATAAACATATTTCACATGTAAATTGCAATTTATAGTTCCCAGAAAAATGATAAATGGAACAAAATGATCTACCCTGTTTACTATTTGGTTAAGCAGTTGTTTCCTTTGGATTAAAGAGCTGACTTTATATGACACGTTAATATTTTTTGACATATTTGACTTTTGCTGCTGTAGCACAGTCACAAATTAGGTGCCATCTGAAGCCTCTCTCTCCCACACCACTCAAACTCATCAGCAAAAAGAAGACAAAAAAAACCCCTCCTCCTAATAATTTCCTGTCCCTAAAGCAATAAGAGCTGAGGGGAAATTTCCAATAACATCTGCACTTATTTCAACACAGCAAAAAAATCAAAATGCTGCGCTCACAGCTCGGGTGGTAATCTATAAATGAATGCAAACCATCTTTGAAATGAAAATGCAACATGATCACACAATCTTGCATAAGATATGCAGTACATGGCGAACATGAATTCCTAAGATATGAGAGTTCAGTCCAGTGTTGCTGCTGGATATCTCATCATCCAGCTCGAGCTTCACAAGCTGAAATCACACCCCCACATCGCCATAAATCTGCTGTTGTCCCTCTGCGGCGCACACGCAATCTAATTTGCATTCAGAATTTGAATGTGCCTGTGATGTTGTTGGTGTAGCTCAGGTGGCTCAAGGTAAAACAGGAACCTCTGCTGAATTAGAAGTGCTTCCAGTAAGCCATCAATCAGGATGACGCCTGATGAATTAAATATGGAGCCAGTGAATGAAAGCTGCTGCCGAGTGCTGCTCAGTGATGGAACACAGAGGTCATGTCCTCTGTGTTTCTTCTTTTGGAATAAAGGCCCCTGAAGTGTAGGTGGTTTAAATGACACACAGTGAGTTTGGTGAGAGCAGCTTATGTTTGTAATATCGATGGAAGAAATGTGTTGATTTGTAGGAGTTGCCATTTATTCGGCCTCTGGCACAGGGAGATGACGGTCCCTTCGAAACGGTGATTTGTCTTTCTAACTGATGTGAGCAGATATTTAGAGGTTTAGAAAGGAGGATAACTGAAGTGGAGTGTAGGAAGCTCGTAGAATTTAGCTTCATGAATTCTACCATATAGGAAAACAAAAATCTGACTGTGAATGAATAAAAAAAAATCAAAATGCCGAGAAAAAAAAATGTAATAGAGCCGTCGAATGACTTAAACACGTTTGTTTTTTTCTCCTTAGTTTTTTGTCGACTTTCATTTTAACCCATTGTCTCTCAGCAGAACATGAACATGAACACTGAATACCTGCTTGTGTGTCTGATGAAAATGAAGGCAGTGGCTCTGGTGATGACAACACACATTGTTGCTCCGAATGTGCAGAAAACTGTGGCTGCAGGTTGGTGGGGGGTTAGAGAAACACACTCAAACTCCCCACGTGGTGCTTTCACAGACACTCTTATTGAGCTTCGTCTGCAATGTTACATAATGCTAACAGGCGCACAAAAAAATAGCAGCTCGCCGTCTCCAGGCGTGTCTGCCAACAGGCTTCTGTTTGACCACGTGCTGAAGAGCAGCTCGGGCTAACTTTCACTACTCGGCTTAATCCCCCTGGAAAATAAACACAAACCTTTCTGCACTTTCATCTCATTCATAATCTGCGTTCCTTCAGCTCTCTGCTTCTCTCCACTCGGGCCCTTCTTAATAAGCTCAATAGCACTGATTGCCGCCTATCACTGCAACAATAGCTGTGACAGAGAAACTGCATTCTCACGCCTCTCTTAAATCCTGCTTGACAATGTTGTTCTCCGGCTCCTGCTTCCAGATTTACGAGGTCATGTCAACCCTATCATGTAAGAGCACACCTCCACTGTGCTCCAAGCAAGCTTTTAACCGTCGCTGGCCACTGTGGCAAACTCTCAATAAGCCTTTGCACGGTTTGCCAAGTCTTTTGAGGTTTTACCCTGAGTCACCTCTTTTGCCTGTGGAAAGCTGTACTGCAGTAACCTCTGTTCTGGCGACGCAGAAGAAGGGGGTGTGGTCGGCGGAGCTCACTTATTGCTCCTCTGCTGGGTTTGTAGTAGCAATGAAGCAAACAGTGTGTGTGGATTTACAAGCCTGAACTGGGTAATCCAGTAGGTAAAAATTAGCCTGCTTTATAGAGAACTTTAATGCTCAGGCGGACTCTGGCAGACCCTGTTAGGCTCCTCCGGTACCACAGTCAATTGCTCATGTTTTTAAAGAAATGGGATGGGGGCCAGTATCAGGTTAAGGCAAACACAGGCTGGTTAGAAGTGCTGCTTCTGTTCCAAACACGACCTTTTGCAAAAAACAAAAAACAAAAAAGATTGCAAAAGACTCCCCTCATTGGTTTGCAAACAGTCTCCTCTCTCTTTAAGTCTTTCTTTGGTGACAAAACTGTGAATGTGTGAGTGGGTGAAATACGTTGTGGAGGCCAAGCTTGAACCTTGAAGCCTCAGCGAATCAGCAGCCGACTCCCAACGTCCACCCCACACCCGAGCATTGAAAGCTCACAAACTTTAATTGACGTCATTGAGTGCCAGTGCGCCAAATTTTCAATGGGTAATGAAACAGCACTTTCACAACAGGCATTTCTGTGGCCGGATAAGTACAAGTCTCAAACCTAAGTGTGTCTTTCTCACTTTATAAATAATTTGTAAAGGTGTTTGTTAAAAAAAAAAGGTGGAATCGCTTAAACAGACTCATGCCTTCATGGAATAAAGAGTTACAGTTTTGGGATGATTTTTATCACCAAACAGCAGACAAATAAAGTTAGCAGCTTGCAGACGTTCCTGTGTTTGATGCATGATGAGAGGATCACAAGAGGTGTGTGCCACGTTTAAGATTACGCCATGGCAGTTTCGCGTGACGTCGCTATGACGACCAAACGAAAAGTATGTGACGCCAAAGCTGAGTCAAGTCAAGTAGAGACTAACAGTGGAAACATGGCTAAAGTGAAGCAAAAGAGATAATGAGACCAAGAACAACACTTAAAAGATAGTGAATGTTAAAATTACCTCTTGCAATGCATTAGTTTGCTTTTTAAAGTGATTTTATGTCTTGGGTATACAGCATGTTGCTCTGCCCCAAAGTGGTCAAAAGTATTAGTAGAAAAACTGAAAAAGTGCTAAATATTTATTAGCAAAGTAACTATATCTTTCAAATGGATGTAGTGAAGTAAGAAATATGTGTCTGAAATGTAGTGGAGCACAAGTATAACCTTTGATAATATGGAAACCTTACTCAAGTAGAGTACAAGCACTGCAAAATTACCTTAATGCAGAGTAATTGAGTAAATGGACTTAGTTACATTCCTCCACTTAACTGCAGACTGATGCAACGTGTGCATAAAGGGTTCAATAAGTGCAAGAGAGCCCTTAATAGCTTGCCTTTTCTTTTCTTTTTCTTTTTTTTTTGCTGTGGGAAAACCATCCTGGACGTGATTCAATCTGTGAGTCTGCAAAGCTGGACCCAGGCGCTGGGCGAGAATATAAAGAGCCTCGTCCTGTTCAAAGCAGATGCTGGGAAGGAGAATGCATTCACAAGTATAAAGGTGGGAAAGAAGTAGTTTAGAAATCTGGGTTGGAAATCTGATTGCGTAATTTCACTGAGAAGACATCTGTCCTTAATGTGGGAATGCAGCATGAGTTGTGCATATGGAAGGATGCTGTGTCATCAGTCAATCCCAGAAAGGAGAAAAGAGCCTTTGATTATTCAGAATATTATGACTCTGCATGAATGTCTGACACTAAGGAGGTTGTAAAATTAGTGAATGAGGGTAATCTCTACAACGTTATGTAATGATGTTGGTCTGGGGGAGTTTTCCTGCATGTTGCTGCTGCAGGAGAGATGGTGAGATACAGTGTGAGTGCAGGGCTCAGGCTCTTAGAGCATATCTGATCAATCCAGGGATGGATTTACCAGGAAGTAGTCGAATGGCTGCCGTTAGTTTGTCCCGTATACACGTCTTTATTTTTTGTTTTAAACAATAAATGAGTTGACATCAGTGATGACTGTAGAACATTGTTTCTCGATGGGGTTCCAACAAGGCCAGACTGCCTTTTGAGCCAGGGTCTGTTGGCTTTATTAAAAATGACACACACACACAACAGGTCAAGCTTGTTAACCCTGGACTCCCCCATATGGGAGGAGGGGAAGCCTCACCACAGGATACACCATCATCCTAACATGTTATTGGGTTATTATGAGGAATAATCTGACCTGAAGCACAAACATTTGACATAATTTGAATTCCGAGGTATAATTAATGTTGAGCTGAAATTAAAGCTGTCTCTAGATCACATCCACAGTTATATTGTTGCCCTATTTAATATGTGCAAAAAATACAACTCAATTAATTTGTTTGTTTTTTAACGTCAGTATCTGATCATGTTCAGGCTAAACAAAATATGAAATGTTTTTATGTGAGCTTGAAACAACAAATAATATCAATCAATTTCCAACCTCTGATTACTGCACAGAAACACAACTTTAGGGCTTTACTCACAGATTGTTCATGGAACTGGATCATATTTTACAGAAAAAAATATTTTCTAATTTTATTTTATTATTTTTTATTTTTACCTTTTATTTAACCAGGAAGTCTCATTGAGATTAAAAATCTCTTTGACAAGAGTGACCTGGCCAAGTCAGCAGCCAATCGCACTGTAAATAAAATCCACAATAAAACATGATGATGCCTTTAAATTTTAAAGTTCCTTAGTTTTCTGATTTGCTGAAGTTAACCACTAACAGCACAGAGGGCAGCAGCCAGTGAACAAGGCCACAGAGAGACTGAATGTAGCCTCAGGCATGAGCTGAGGCCAGTTTGATGTCAGGGGATCCAATACCAAGGTAGTTACAGGAAACATGTCAATATGAGGAAGCATATAAAACTCTGTTCCCTAGTGTCCCGTTTCACTTCACTTCAATTGATAGATTTTAATTAGAGTTTTGCACGCTAAATGATTTGATGATCTCCACCAGCTCCTTGGGGAAATTTGTCTCTTTAGCTGCTAAATGCTCCACTGTATTTATCATCTAGTCTCTCATTGTGTTTGTGTCTCTGTTTGGAGCTGGGCATGTATTGAACAGTCCGTTTTTAGAGCTTTTTAAAATTGAAAGCAGAGAGCGTAATTAATTGAAAACACAGAGCGCTTATATCTCGGCCAACGCCTCTGTCACTAAAAACCTGATTTACCCAATGATTTAAAAAAACAAACATGCTTAAAAGTTGAACATTTTGAGCCTTATACGCTTTAAAATTCATAACATGTATACATTTTAGTGCTGATGAAGTTTGCCTCATGCCAATTCCTTGACCCTGGAAAATCTACTCCTACCATTGGGAATCATGTGTTTATCTTCAGTAGCTGATGAGTTATCAATAAAAATATGACATCTCCAGTGCCGTAAAATGATGATCAGTTGTTTGGGACATTGTGAATAGGATTCTGTTAGCTGTGGTTTGTGATTAGCTGCGGCTAACAGAGCTTCCCCTCTCTCTCACAACTGTCCTGTAAAATCAGCATGAATCCCATCAGATGAATTATGAATGGCTGCAATGTTGCAGTATCCTCCAGTGGTTGTTTGAGGCGGGGGGGGGAAAGCCAGAACAGAGAACAGAGCAGCCACATAATGATTTATCTTTGTACTTTATCTAGTTTTAACCTCTCTCAGTGGAGAAGAGCAAGCAGAGGCATGTTGTTGCTCAGGTGGGATACTGCAGGATGTTGTTTCTCACATGTCGCTCTTTTCTATTCTCCTCTTGTAGTTTTTGTCCATATTCTTCTTCATATAAGACCTGGCTCTTATTTTAGTCACGCAAGATTAACAAACAGATACGCATCTTAATCATGAATGAAACGTAGAAAGATGTCTTTCATCGGCCACGAATTGTTATTTTGTAAACTTCCATGTTATCCAAGCAGTGTCGGCTCTAACACCAAGAAAGTTCATCTTCCTTCACTCCTTTTGCAAATGTTACAAATGCTGCTTCTTGTCTCTCTGTCTTAAGAGGTTGTGCATGAAAATGAGTAAGTACACGGTGCAGATATGCAGTAAAAAAAAAAAAAAAAAAAGGCCTTGAACTTGTGCTGTTTCTTTCCTCATGCGTACAGAAATGTCTGAATTGGTCATGTGTTTAACCAGCTTGAAGGTTAGAGGGCTTTACAGGGACAAATGTACGCTCAGAGTTCACATCAGAGTGCAGCGATTCATCTTAGTGATGCTCTGACTCGAGTTGAACTGGATTCTAATGAATGCAGAAATCATAATCGGTTAGTCAAACATCCAAAAATTCATTATTAGCAACTGATTAATTACTGAAGCGAGGAAAAAATGCTCTTTTCCAACTCCTTAAATATGATTATTCACAGATTTTTCTCTGTTTTATGTGATCTAATCAGACAAAACGGGCTTCTGAGCATCTCACTTTGTAATTTGTTCACAATTTATAGACTCACTGGTAAAAATAATCAGCTTGAAACTGTCTAAAGCGTTAAAGCATTGTTAATTAATTATTTAGATTTCACAAAGTGCCATTGAAACCCAACCCAGACTCGAGGTATGAACATGTCTGACCGAATCTCTGTTGATCAGTATAAACTTCATCATATGAAGCTGCTCAGCATTTGTCATTCTTATTGCATCTCAGTCAGAGCAGCTTCTCGAACGCAATCGTTGCTCTGCCATCTCTCTCCTGCCGGCCCTATAAATCTACAGCTTTGTCCCTGTGACAGTGGGAGCGAGGGCAGCGAGGCTGGTGTCGTCTTGTAGCGCTGGTGCAGACTGAAACAAACAGCTGTCACACCAAATGCTAGATTTGAAAAGGCACTGCATCTGCAATCATTTTGGAATCTTTTGTCAAGACCTCACAGTGATTAGCGTGTCCCAGTTTGGTGAAAAAGTGCAGGTCAAGGCTGCTTTTTTTATTGCATTTTGTTTACTTTAAAAGCACAACGGGGGATGAAATTCTTATTTTATTATCATGAAAATGGCTGAGTAACTGTTTCACTGTGTTTTCAATATACTGAGTCCTGTTTCTGTTTGTCTCCAGCAGCTTTCCACTCTGTAACTCTTTTAAGCTACATCGCTGCCCTACATTCCTCTTAGCGGGGAGCTTTAACCGCTCCATGAGAAAATTAAAAAGTGAGACATGATGAAGGCTGATGTGCCTGATATCTGATCATGTCCCTGACCTTGTGTGTCCTTATAAAGAGGTTGAACCTTTTACACCACATCTTATTTAGATAAGGCAGCATGTAAATGTAACTCATCTGAGAAACTGCGTCGGACAAATGAACATGATTTTTCTGAGGATCCAAAACACGCTGTCATCTTATTGGGAATCGTTGAGTTGTACATTTCCTGTCCCCTGTTTGACTTGCCATGGCCTTTGTCATCACGTTATTCGCCCCGCTGAGTGGACACACACAATATCCGAGACGCTGACCTGATTGTGTCCTGCACATGTGACATCCTGGGGCGAGAGAAAAGAGAGAGACATGTGAGGTGGGCTGTAGAGGGGCTCATGTAGCTGAAGGTCAGCAGACGGTCAGTGGCTCATAGCCCCGACAGGAACGAGGATGAGAGACGACTGGACGACTCTGTCCAATTCGGTGTTTAAACCTCAGCATATTTTTGTCCTGATCAAATCAAAATTGTAACCCTTGCCTATCTTTTTCTGGCTGTCTGCTGACTCCTGGTCAGATCTGGTGTCTGCTTTTGGCCACAAAGCTTTTAATCTTTGCAGGTGTGATTTTAATAATCGAAAAATGTTTTTCTTTCCAAGCAATAGTGTCTACACCTTCTAAATTACAAAATGAAAAATAAAATTCTAATTGTTTTTCTATCTTAATTACTTTGTATGTGAGTCTTTCAGGAGTAAAGAGTGACCAGCAAAGGAAATTAGTTTCATACAGGTATATATAGTCCAATATTTATTTTACAACATCTTTACATATTTATTTATGGTATTATAAGATATAGAATACCTCCATCAAATACTTAACAAGAAATGTAATCTTCTAATCACCTTTATTCACTGTATCCACTATGTTTTATTGGTAGTATGTAGTGAGTTTTCATGATTTATAATATTTGTCACCATGTTTTTTCTTATTCAGACGTCCACAGTGCAAAGTTAGAAAGGACTTTCCATTCCCATTCTGTTTTCCACAACTCTTTGATCGTGCTTCTCTTTGATGCCGGTGAAATCCCAAAGAGAAGGGACGTAGAGGCCTGCACTCATTTACACACAGTACAGAAACCTAGTAAGCATCTGGCACTGCATAATGCAGATTATGAGTGTAGCCTCTGCCGCACAGAATCTAATGATTGAAGATGAATCCGATGCGGTGAATCAGCTCATCGTTGAGGTATGGGGTGAGATTCTGACGAGTAGGAGACAAAGCTCTTTGTGGCGATGAGGCTTGGACCCACACAGAGTCTCAGACAAAGACGCTCTTTCATATAAGATGTCCCTTCTGGGAGAACTGCGCTGGAGGAGCTGCTGTATTTTACTTTAGCCATCTTTTCAAAATCTCTGCCAACCCGCCCTCGGATCCTGCTCTGATTGTGGGCAATGAAACTGTCATTGCAAACTTTCCAGACGACATTTGTTATCATGTTATAGAGGAGAACAACTGCGCTTTCTGCCGCTTGGATCGTAGCTTCACGTCTATCATCATTTGAAGAAATGGGCCAGAGAAAATGTAAGGGGTAAATGTAAAACGGTTCCAACAAAAACATTATAACCAGGCTGTTGGCTTGAAATAGTTTGTACCTCAGCATGTTTAAGAATTCTTATTTATCCTATTTGGTTGGTTCTGCTTTAAGTACAATGCAAGCACAACCCACACATGTCAAGCTCTGGCACTGTACTGACTGTATTTAGGGAATATGGCCAAGTGTAGATTTATAACTAGATTTTTTTTTGTCCCATCTTGTCTCTCTTTTTTTTGCATTTTTTTACAAGTTAAGTCGTGTTTTGCAATAATTAATTTTCATGAATGAACAGTCTCTTAATAGCTTTTAATTTCTACATGTTTATGCCATATTTTCTCTCTGTATGGACGCAGAAAGACCAAATACACTATAAAATCAAGGTTTCATAGCAAAAACAAATTTTGCCCATTTTCACTTATAACACCAATGAAAGATGAGATCTATATTTGTAGAGATTTGTTGGTTGATTGACTTGCTTAATAGATTATTTTAATATTATTTTAATTAGCTGCATATTACTGTGCTCTTTACCCGTAGCTTTTAGTAATTAAACCAGTAAGAAGGAATATTTCTTACTTGAAATACCTCTGAAGCTTTTTTTTTCCTTTGCAAATTAAAATAAAGAGAATATCACACCATGAAAGCCATCATGTGAGTGCAAAACGCACAAGAATATCCTACGTGACGAGGTAATGAGAGCCGAGTGTGACAGCTTTCGAGATCCAGTTTTACCCGGCTCAGATGTTGAGTTAACAAACATCAGAATAGAAGTTGTTTTGACATGAACACATGATCTTTAAATCCCTTTCCGTGTCCTAAACCCACCTCCCTCACAGCAGCCAATCACAGCTGAGCATCTAGCTCTCTGTTTATAAGTCTCACGCCACCGCGACCAAGCAACAGACCCCTGGGACGCCGATTCTGGGACTGGGGACCGAGTGTTTCTCAACATCTAGAGAAAACAAACCACAGCCAAGCCCTGACGCCAGAGAAAAAGTGACATGATTCCTTCCTGATCGCTGTCGAAATGAAGGAATTCCATCACTTGTCAGTCAGTCAGTCAGTGCATTGTGTTCCAGCTCTTTAATACCAGCAACCAGATTATCATCTCTTGTACAGTTGGGGTAGTGAGATTATACGTTATGTCTCCTCTGCTGCCTGCAAAGAAAACCCTGCAGAAAGCTTTGCAGCTGCACCACTTGGTTGAGCAAGAATCAAAGCAGTGACTGAAAACGATGGAACATTTCTTCCTCTTCTTTAATATTTTATTAAAATACCAGAGGCTGAAAAGTCAAAGTAAAAAAAAAAAAAATCTGTGTTTTTAATTAGCTTTTTTGTTTGTCCTCTTCTTGTTTGTTTTAGTTAACAAATCTCCTCCTGTTCAGCCTGATACAGAGAGACGTTTTTCACTCCGTTTAGAGTCGCGGTTGATGATGTCATGTCACGTGGCACAAGTGGAGCCCTGTAAAATACATCAATGGTGAGCATTTAGCAGCAGTAATTGAGGTGGAGAGAGAGGCACACATTATAGATGTTCAGTCACTTCCCCCGTCATCAAGCCTGTTGTCAATTTAAGACCTGACGACATTGGCAGAGGTGTGTGTGTGTGTGTGTAGGTGTGTGTGTGTGTGTGTGTGTGTGTGTGTGTGTGTGTGTGTGTGTGTGTGTGTGTGTGTGTGTGTGTGTGTGTGTGTGTGTGTGTGTGTGTGTGTGTGTGTGTGTGTGTGTGTGTGTGTGTGTGTTTTCTAAATGTCTAAAATGTATGAGTACAGCTCAGATTTCATGAATCCTCTATGAAAGATAACTCAGCCTCAGGTTAGAGCAGAGCGAACAAATGTGGAGGGAAATGTTCAAAAGCAGGTTTTATTGGTTTTATTATTATGTTTCTCAAACGACTTAACCCATTGAACTTGAACTCAGTTTACTTTTAGTCAAGTGCTGCTTTTAATGCTTTGGGCCCCTTAGTTGCAATTTAGGGCAAAGAGCAGCTTAACATCCTGCAGTCCTATTAAAGGAACCCTGTTGAGTTTTTGACCATGAGTATCACTGGTTTTGATGAATGGGTTCCCTCTTTGCTCCGGGACATTCATGGAAGTAAAGGAAAAACTCATCAAATTAGCAACATGGATGTAAACAATGCAGAATTTATATTTAAGTAGTAAAAAAAATATCCTCCGATTTATAGTGTTCAGTTTGGGGCATCAAAATTTCTCCATAATCTTCATGCTACTTTATTGATCCTCCTGAGGAAATAGAAAGAGGTCAGAGGTCAGATTTCTGGTATTTCAGGGCCCTTAGGTGCATCAAATGCAACTACATCTTTTTGTGTGTTAAATTTAGCAGGTCTGATTGAAAAATTTATAAAAAATATTATTTGCAACCTCCAACTGCGTGTGAAGACAGTTGACTTTGAATGAATATTATACATTTATTTCAGTAGATTATTTTGTCCGTGTATGGTGGGATTTTATTTTCATCTTGCACATGTCGACATATCTGTGTGCACGTGTGACACCGTGCTGTGTGCTACTCCCACTTTCTTTGCACACGATCGAGAGAAATCGTGAAACATCAACAACCTTAAAACATAGTTCTCTTTATTGATCCTCGTTCATCAATAAAAATGCTGTGGGGCCTGTTCCAGTGCTCTGTGGGTCTGGAAGGCAGACGTCATCATGGAGGTAAATGTTCTTATCTCCCTTGACTCTGGGCCTAAGATGTCTATCCACCATGTTTCCTCTGGTAACATTTTGCTTTATTCGTTAATGGACCCGTTCATTTGAGTCAGCCATGACTGTGTTTGTCGAGAATGCAGTCTAGATCCTGTAGTTATATTTATCTGATAATTGTAGTTATTTTGGGCTTAGAAATATTCTGTACCACGTCTTAACTTTGTCCAGCATGCTCCCTCTCTCTTGGCAACAGGAGCAATGCCTCCCCCCTCTCTCTCTTTCTCTCTCAGGCATCACAACCCTAACAATGATGGGGGCACATCGTCATCAGTCCCTCCAGAGCATATCTAAGTTCTAGGTTTTTTTTTAGTTTTCCATGGAAAAATATTTTTAAGGTTGGTGCACCCATGTTCAAAAGTTTAACGCATTAGTGCAGTCAATGTTAAAAGATAGTCTGGAGCCCTTAGTTTGATTTGTTGCTACAAATCTCAACTGATGTGTGAAAAATCTGCCGCAGCCAAATCTTGTAAATCCTGAGGCAGCCATTAAATTGTGTGAAATTGCCATCATCTGGAAATGACGCCAATTCAAGATGCAGAATTAGTAGGAATTCAAGGTCTTACGTCATGTTTTGCACTTATTAGCAGTGAACTTTTAATCCAAATCCAGTCCCCCTGCTCGTTGCACCATCTGCTCTGCTGCATAGAATTATCAGGGGGATACTTCGGGACAACCAAACTGAGGCTGCAATATCCTGTGATGAGCAGCCTTTAGCTCTTTGCCACTGTTGCATAAACATTTGATGGAGCTGTCTGCATTTGCCAGATTATATAGACCCAGCCAATGCCTCTTCTCTCCAGTCTTCTTTCTTCTTTTCTTTGTAATTCTCCAGCACCACCTACTCCATCTCTCTTAATCCCTCATCCACAATCCCCTTCATGTCTCCCTCTCCTTCCTGCTAATCCATTCACTCTTTTGCACAAGCTGCTGCTCGCCTTATCACCTTTCATAATCTTCATCATCGTCATCATGTTATGACAAAAAAAAGGCATTTTTTTCATGACCTCAGTGCAGGGAATTATCTTCCATCCATCCATCTATAGATGCTTGGGTTTTCTCATGCACCAATGGATAGAAAACTGAATTTTATGGTTTTCAAATAGAAATGATGCCTCATAGATGGTAAATTGATTTTTTTTTATTAATGGAGTTCTCAGTGAATGTCACAGCAGGGATGGCGTCTAATCATTTCAGACATGCTTTAGTGAGGCTGAGTTTACAGGTACAATCAGCGAGAGTCCTAGAAATTGTATTATCATCACCTCTGCCAAGGAAGTTATGTTCTCACTTGTTCTTTTGGTTGGTTGGTTTGGATTTAGTGAAAACCACTCGACAGATTTCCACCAAACCTGTTGGTAAGAGGTGACATGGGCCAAGAAAGGAACCCATAAAATTTGGTGCAGATCCAGATAAAGGGGGAGATCCAACTCTGCCACTCTATCCAGTTCTACAGAACATTTTAGAAACTTTCAGCTTCTAGTTTAGGTATTACAGCTGCATCTCTACCGTTTTGTTTACCTCTTATACCCGTTACCAAACGGCGCATAAAAATAAACTAGCTGCGGAACATGGTGGAGCATTTAGCATCTAAAGAATGAGATATTATTATTATTATATATAAAATTTTACACCAATCCGTCCATTAGTTTTTGCATAATCCTGCTAACAAACAGACAGACAAACAAACCAAACCAATCACATAACCTCCTTGCCGGAGGTAATGAGAGCTAATATCACACACAAACACCAACACAATATTATATTTGCTATATCATTTTAACAAGATGACTATATGTCACTGTTGGGTTCATAGCTTGTCACTGCAGCCCCAAAAAGAAATCACTTCATGTATAAAATTAGGACAGCTACAATCGATTACTTAATTTGCAATATTAGCATCAGCATTGTTCAATATGCATTTCTGTCTGCTCCCTGCAGGTAAGCCAAGGTAATGTCCCAGGTGTGGAAAGTGCCTCTCTGGCCATGGACACAGAGGAGGGTGTGGAGGTCGTGTGGAACGAGGTGCTGTTCTCTGACAAGAAGGTCTTCAAAGCACAGGAGGTATTGTGGTTCTTATTTCCTACAACCAAGACAGGAAGCATGTACATTTATTAGATTAAGCTGTAGTTTTAGGGTGATTAGTACTATTAGTATTAGTTTTGCAATACATACATACATATATTACATATTTTCCAGTCTTTTGCACATTGACCTTTATCTTACATTAATATATGAACAATTTCCCCATATATTTGATTTAATTGACAATTAATTGTCCTTTGTTCGAGGCTTTGCTTGCAGCGATTTCTGTGATGAATGTATTGATGGCAGCCAAAACAATTTTAATGAGATTTTCATCCTCTGCTACAAGTTAATTTTGAATTTTAACTGTGTATAATGTCACAGAAGAGCAATCAATTTCTAACTCTGTTAAGCAATCTCTTGCCAGTATGAAAAACAAACAGAACAAGTCTGAAAATATTGTCTTTTTTTAACTCTCCTTTCAGCATCGTCCCTGAAAACCTCTTATATATTTCATAGAACCATAAATGATGGTATTATGTTACAACAGAAGCTTTACCAGGAACCAGTTGGAGTTCTTCTCGTGATTTTTATCCATGCTGCCGCATCTGATGATTAATTTGTCATTGAAATGTCTACAAAATTGTGAAAAATGTCCATCACAACTTTCCACAGTCGAAGTTGATATATTAAAGATACTTACACTACCAGTCAAAAATTTGGACACAGTTTCCCATTCAAGTGGATGGGTAACTGTGTCCAAACTATTGACTGGTACTGTACATTGTCTGACCAAGATGCCAAAACCCCCAGATATTCCCTTAATTAACCAAGAAGACTAAAAAAAAAAGAAGCAAATATCAACATTTGACAAGTTTGAAATATAGAATCATTGGCATTTTTGCTTTTGGAAGCACTGAAACAATTTATGGATGATCTGAATTGTTGCAGATTAATTTGCTAATTGTGTGCAGTCATCAGCTAATACTGTTATCTGTATTTGTAATTGAAGGACCTTATTTTGGCCATGATGTAATTTGAGGATGTGAGCCACTGCTGTATGTTTGTTTGTTTTTAGGAGAAGATCAAGGAGATGTTTGAGAACCTGATGCAGGTCGAACACCCAAACATTGTCAAATTCCACAAGTACTGGCTGGACATGAAGGAGAGCCAGGCGCGGGTACAATGTTTTTACCCTCTTTGCTCTTTATCTCTCTCTTTTTTTTCCACACACTTTAGCACACTAACAGTTTTCCCTCCTCCACTTGCGGCCTGCAGGTTATATTCATCACAGAGTACATGTCGTCGGGCAGCCTCAAGCAGTTTCTGAAGAAAACTAAGAAGAATCACAAGACCATGAATGTGAAGGTCAATGTTGGTCCCATACAGTTTTTAGTGTGCTTTGTTTGTATGTGTTATGGTGGTGTTATGGGGTACTGCAGTACAATCACTATTCATATCCGTACCTCCCACAGGATTATAGATTATATAACAGGACGCCCTGGTGGCTCAGTCTGCTCAGACATATCTCATCCTCCTCTCTCTCTCTTCTGTCTTCTGCACATTCTGTCTTTCATTCAATAATGCAAAACCATAAATTCCACAAGAATGTTGTAACAGTACTGTAGTATATTCTTCTTTTTTTTCAAATTTTTCTGAGAATGAAGGAAAATAATGTAGCTCATTACAGTGGTGCATACATGTAAAAATTTATTCATTTTGCTCTCTGTCATTATATTTTAGGCCTGGAAGAGATGGTGCACCCAGATTCTCTCTGCACTCAGGTACTGGCTGATTTCTTCCACTGCATTTTATAATATGGGAGATTCATATTAATAAAAGCCATCACATTAACCAGATGTTTTATTCTTGCTGGCAGTTATCTGCACTCATGTGACCCACCGATAATCCACGGCAACCTGACATGCGACACCATCTTCATTCAGCACAACGGCCTCATCAAGATTGGTTCAGGTCTGCTCCCAGCAGGGCTTTATGTGTTACTACAACCAGGATTGGCCAAATATATTGTGATTAGTGGGGGCTGTAGATTTCACTAAATGAATATCTGTTTTACTAAGCAGAATAAATATCTCACTTATGCTCAATTTTCTCTCCACAGTGTGGCATCGGCTATTTGTTAATGGTAAGAAAAGGATAATTTTGTCACAGTTATGTTTTCATTGGTGTCAAATCTGTCCGTCTGTTTAATCCAGCTAATCATCCATGTTGTCTGTTTTCTATAACCAGTGTTTCCAGATGCCAGCGTCCATGGGAAAGGGAGGCAACATCGCGATGAGCAGAGGAATCTTCATTTTTTTGCTCCTGAATATGGAGGTAAGTGTGATGAAGCTTATGTGTCGCTTTCTGCTGTTTGGTGTCTATCAAATTTGACTTCATTCATTCTCAACTGAATGATTACATGATAACCTCTGTCATCTAATGCAACTAAGTTTGTAAAATGACAAAATTATTATTATTTTTTTGTTAAGTGTAGAATTTTCCACTGCTGAGTCGTGGAGATAATGAGGTAAATGTCCGGCTTATTGGAGCCACAGTGAAATCGATTGTCCACAAAACATTCTTATTATCCACATAAATATTTTTCTAATATTTAATGGGATTTTCACAGCTTTAAAATGATGGTTTATTCTGTGTTTGCAAGGCTCAATCTGATGTAACCTAAGACTAAATAACAGCGTTTTTAATTTTGAGGCTAGCCTCTCGTCAAGTATATCTAAATGTCTCATCTCACTCATCTTTGCTCCTTCTTTACTGTCTGTAGCTGGTGAAGATGATTACGCCATAGACATTTTCTCCTTTGGCATCTGTGCTCTAGAGGTGAGAGAAACAGATCTGCAAGATCATCTACTGTGTTTGTGTGTGTGTGCGATTGTGTTAACATTTTATTTGTACCCTTAGATGGCTGTTCTAGAGATCCAGGCCAATGGAGATACGGCTGTGTCCAAGGAGGCCATCACCAATGCAGGTCAATCTCTGGAAGACCCTCTCATGAGAGTGAGTCTCACAAACACTTGATATCATTAAATACACAACTGTGCAACCAAACATGGAGATAAAGACAAACTGTCCCGCACTATTCTATTATCGCTCGCCTACACATACCGCCTTGCTTCTACAGGTTTATTTCTTACCACATGCAAAGACTTTGTACAGTTACAGAGTGAACATCTCAGTAAAGCATGGAATCAAAATCAGGACACAGAGACCACAGAAAACTGGGTCATACTGTACAGTAGTGTAGTTTTGTGTTGGACTCATCTCGTTGCTTCCTACAGGAGTTCACCCAGTCTTGTTTGCGTCTCGAAGCCAAGCTCCGTCCTACGGCTCACGACCTCCTGTTCCACCGAGTCTTGTTCGAGGTTCACTCCCTCAAATTGCTCGCCGCCCACTGCCTCATCAACAACCAGTGTGAGTGTTTCTCACCTCCACTTGCCAAGCTCACCACACCAAAGTCTCCTCTTTCAGTTCCCATGACGATATTTATTTGTTCCTATGTGCGGCAGATCAATTTTATCACTTCCAAGTGTTAAATCTGTTGTAATTCTTAATATATATTGAAAGGAAAAAAGGAAATTTACTATAATATATTAGCTTACTTCCAAACATCCAAACCTGCCTCGCGTTTACAGATTTGCTTCCGGAAAACTGTGTGGAGGAGAAAACCAAGTCCTTTGATCCCAACGCTGTGATGGCAGAAATTAAACATGAAGACAGACAAGGAGTTCAACTCAAGTAAATCGCTTCACTTCACAAAATCTTGTGACTATCCACTGACATGTAGAGCACAACACTCTCTAACCTCCTCTGTGCATTTCCTCATGGCCTGCAGATATTCCCATGTGTCCCCTTTGGAGCTGGACAAATTTCTGGAGGATGTCAAGTGGGTGACAGTTTATGGCTCATTTTGCATTAGTGATTTGATCACACGGTGACTGCAGCATGAATTTCATCGTCCTTTCCTCTCTTCAGAAATGGGATTTACCCCCTAATGAACTTCGCTTCATCTCGGCCTCACCCTGTCCCCCGAGCCCTGTCCTTGTCTCAGGAGCAGGTGGAGACAGTCAAGACGCCGACTCCTGAACCCCAGGAGACAGAAACCAGGAAGGTTAGACTTTTAGATATTAGGCTCACAATCTGGCTGCATGTCTATCTTGTCTGTGGTCAGATGTTTTGTTTATTTAGCAGTATTTAGTGCCCTCTATAGAAAATAAGATTTAAGGAAAGTGTTTTTGCTCATGTAAAAAATGGAACAGGAGCTGCCTATGTTTTTGTGCATGTCTATTTATTCATTATACCTATAAAGTGTCGTGATACACAAGTGTTATTTACAATAGCCCTGATATTACATAAAACTTAAATATTGATACCATGTTAATAATACACAAATGATAATAGTCTATAAATTATCCAGCACAGATGTTAGGCCTTGAAGATTCTGTATTTATTAGTTCATCTGGTTGCCTTTTTACTATTCCTTAAGAGTAATTGTTCTTTTTGTAGGTTTTTGTACAGTTATGGTGACAGAGTCTCTCTCCACCTCCCTACACTCCTATTTTTAGTGCAATTAATTTGCCTAAAAAGACAAAGCACGCAATAAATAAAGTTAAAGATGAACTTGACTGGTAATATTGTTGTTTTCAATTTTCATAATTATATTTTCAGAATGTTTTTAACATTTTTGTAGCCACAATAATAGTGTAGTAAAAATTTGATAAGATGAGCCTTTGCACCTTTTATTTATTATCACCCAGAACATATTACAGATATTTTTGTTATGTCGCCATATTTTTGTGCCTCTTAAGCATTTTTTTGTCTGTTGGTGTTGCAGGTTGTTCAGATGCACTGTAATTTGGAGTCAAATGAAGAAGGGACCAAAACTCATGTGAGTCACATAGTATTACAGGTACTTGTTTTAGTATAAACACTCATGTAGGACTCCTTAGTTATCATGCATATTTGGTCTTATTACCATTAACATCTCTGTAAATTTGAAATACAACATTTACTTTATAAGTTCAGTCAGTTATTTTGATTAAACATGAATCCAGCTTTATTTAAATTTAAATTTTTATTCTCTTCCCAGCTCTCTTTGTTTCTTAAGATGGATGACAAACTTCACAGGCAGCTCAGCTGTGACATCCTTCCAAGTAAGCAATGATAAGGCCATTATTGTTCTATATTCTTCCTATTGGCCACAAATTCCATGAAAAGACCAAAACCACCTGTCTCTCACTATTCCTGACTTCCATGGCCTTTTTGTAGCTCTCAGCCCATTGGTTCCTTACAATAGACGGAAATTTACTCTGAATTTTCCCACAACAGGTTGAAACTTCAGTTTTCAGCAAACGTTACTTAAGCAGGAGTACATACTGCATTTATTGGGACTATTTTCTGACGCAGATTTGGTTTGCTAGTGAAGTATTTTATATTTATTTTTATTTGAGGAGCCCATCACCAAGAGCAAGGGTGTAGCTTATCTGTGTGTTTTAACCAAAATGGAGCTCTGTGTCATGGATGAATAAGCTGCAGTATATGAATATTTGGATACACTTTTTAGTACAATTCTCTGTTAATTTTGGTCTTTTATGGGATTTGTCATACAATTAGAAAACAGCCTAACTCTATTATTAGTTTTATCATAGATTTATGAAACTGACATATTCTACTTGAAACTTTCAGCTGACACCTCCAAAGACCTTGCCAATGAACTTGTTCACTACGCCTTTATAAATGAGGTAGTTATAAAAAAAATATTTTTTTATTTGTTCGTGATCAACAGTGATAACAAAATCTTGTTGTTTTTTTAAAGTTTTTTTTTAACACCTTTATGAAAAACTCATGACGTTGTTTTGGGACTTCATGTCTAGTCTAAAACATGTCCTGTATGCTGTGTAGGAGGACAGTGAGAAGGTAGCAGGATTCTTGGAGGATGCCATTAGCCGACACCGGGTCCGAGTACTTGCCTCTGGGAGCACACAGTGAGGAGGGGTCCCGACAGCGGCTGGCCCAGACAGACGGGCCCATTTGTTGACAAGCAGATCAAGAAAGGGAGAATGCAGGATCACACAGCCGGGAAATGAGAGAGTGATGGGAGCTGATTCAGCTGGGGATAAAAATGGGACAAACAGAAGGACGCTGGGCCTTGACAGTCAGTAAATCATCGCAGAGAGAAGGACAAAATGTCACAAGTGAGAAAGGAATGGAAGGCACCTCTGGTTGGAGGGCCAGAAGCATCATGGCTGTGTTCAGCAACAATCCCACATAGCAGTGGAAGATTGACAAACTCCCTGCTGAAAAGGGCTGTCATGCCTTAAGATATCTTGACAACTCAAGTTTTCCACAATTCATAAAAGACGTGTTTTACTTGCAAATGGTGGTAGCTCTGTCTTCAGAGGGACGTTTCATTGCTCATGAACCTTATTTGCACTCCTTTGTCCACTTTGATTGGTGATGATTTAGTTTCAGTTGTAATCAAAGTAATTTACTAAAGCCCCTCCCTCACAAGTCAGAACCTTTACTTTAGTACCATTTTACGAATTAAATATACCGTCCAACATACACTGTTAATACTCATTCAGTTATTTATTTCTCTTTAACTGTGAACGACGGAAGCTTTGCACAAGCCTACATTTTTTACATTACAAAGTTAACATACCTTACAGCATTCATGGGTTAAAGGTTACTTCTCCCAGAGCTCAACATGCCATACCTAATTGTAGTGACAAGCAATGAGATGATGCCTCTTTTTGCCTGTAGTGCTCTTAAGGGTTTTCCCTGTGAAAGCATTCTCAAAGCCAAAGACTTGCAAAGTGCCTGATATGGCAATGTACTTTGGACAAAATTTCCTAATGAACTGGCATCGTACCCAACATAGCAATTTGGAATTTAACTTGAGCTGAGTTTTACAATTTTAATACCAGATGCATTGACTGTGGCTAGTTCCCTTTTCTTAACATAAATCCACATAGTCGGCCCGTGTGAATGTGAAGGTGAACTTGAGAGCAAGTAATGGTAGCTCCTTCATAAGCTTGCAGACACTTTAGAATTGACACATGGATCATGTGATGATGCTCCTCTGCAGTTCATATTATTTTTGGAATGCTTATGTACAACAATTGGAATATATCATATGAAATTTGTGAAGTAAATTATTGTCCTATCTACATGGGGAGAAGGGTGTTGGTGATTGAAAGACTTGTTAATAAAAATTGCTATATTGTTGTTGATGCTAGGCTTATTTTTGCAGTACTTCCCAAACCATGTAAGGATTTTCTTGCTCTGATTTGCTTTGTAAATAAAGGTGTTTAAAGGAAAAATCTACTCAAGAAGACCCAAGAATGTATGGTTTTCATAATCGATAATAGTGATAACCTATGGAGGTTTCCATTGGCTGCAGGTGGTAAAAACATCTCTGATAGAAGAGTCGAAGATTCTCCTGGGAACATATTCATTTCCCAGTATTACATCCACTGTTGTTTTATTTCAGACAATGTAAGCGTGAACCTTGGAATTGATTGCACTGTAGCCCCCATAAACACAAAAATAAAATACATGCCCTCAGCTATGCCAGAGTTTCTTGTGAAGAACCCAGTCTTGGGTATTTTTCCTGGACAGCAAAAAACAATAGTGAATTGCCTGATAATCTTGTTTGTCAGATCCACTTACATCTGCTTTTTTTTCCTGGAAGTCTGTAAAGTTGAGGTTTCATAACGGTTGCACTGCTGTACAGTTATCGCTTACGGTACTTACTCTGCTCTCTGTCAATCCTTCTTATCAGTGTTTTTCTGAAAACAGGAGTCCCAGACTTTCCTCTACCAGAAGCTGTGTTGTACATGTTTGTTTGTGGCTTTTGAGGAGGTTTACATTTAGACAATGTTTCCATGCAAAGTAGTGCACTATTGTTCTCATCTGATCCGATAAGCTGCATGTCTTAATAGCCTGCAACCATTGAAAACTTTGCATTTTGCCTTTGTCAGTCACAGTTCTGTTCCAGAGGGGACCTGACCAAGAAAATGAATGTTTAGACTGTTCGAACATGAAAACGAAACATCCATATCAGTCTTATTTTATGTCAAATAACTTTTTTCCTGTGAATCTTTTGAATGAAATTTGCCTTTGGATGTGATCTACTTTAAACCTTTTAAATATTGTAGCTACTGCAATTATATATGACAATAAACAATGTGTGACATGTTAGTTATGTCTGAAACTATAAGGATTTATTTATTTATAGGATTTTGGGATTCTCAAAGACATACCACAATATATTTTGAGTTAATGTTTACATTAAAACATTGTTTAGAAACTAATTCAAGGAGCAAGAGAGCATTGTGACGTTTATTTAATGGGCATTTCCAGTTATATAATGATAGTAAATACTTTACTGCTCTCACTTATCTTCCCCAGTCACAATATCCGAGCTATTCAGTGTTGTTAAATTAAAAAAAATTTTTAAAAAAAAAAGGCAAAATAGGAGATTTTTGAAATTTGCACACTTGTAAACTTTCTCATACCTACTTATAAATTTCCATCTACAAAGAATTGGACATCATTGTGAGAAAAATAGTTTTTGGACCATTTGAGTCAAAGGGTTATTGGCCTGAAGTAGAATTTGATTTTAAGTGTGAACTGACAACATTTTTAAACAAACAGAAAATTTACATTGAATGTCAAAAGGTGCTTGTACCTCTGTCATATTCTAGTTTTATGCTCTACTTATAACCATTTTTTTTAAATCACAACTATATCCATTTGTATAACTACAAAAAAGTAAATTGGTCACAGATTTGGTAATGACTTTTTAATTTTGGGAAGCTTCCTTTTCCTATCAGGATCATAATATTTGTAAATAAAATTACGAAAAATATATAATTCTATCTAAATACAGAGCCATAGAAATACAGTGTGTGAGTAAAACATTGGCAGTAGTACTAAAGCTAAAATTCCAAATCAAAACACGGAATCTGACGAAGTTTAACATTGTAACACCTTTAACAGTCGAAGTTATATTCGCGCAAAACAACCTTTCCATCCATGTCATCGCGAGGGTTCAACCATCGCGATACCATGAATTTAAAACGAAACCATCTCGCGAGCGTCAAAGTGTGCGGGCCTTTCCAAGAAGGTGTGCTTCATGGCGGTGACTGAGACTGCGGTAAATAAATTCCTTGATAAAGAGACAAGTTAACATTTTCAGCTACACTGGTCGTGGCGTAAGTAATATGAAATGTATGGTAGAATTTTATTTTACCGAATATCATATGAATCGACGATATATCTCGCTGGGAAAATACAGTTTGCTTTGCGCGCCGTAATAAAGAATGCCTAACATTAGCTAACAAGCTAGGTCATTGCTAGCACAAAGATAACGTCGTTAGCTAAATAGAAACTAGGCCTCGCTACTAGTATAGTGCTTTTTTGTATGAAACATTTAGTTAAGGTCATTGTGCTGGGATAAAAATATAGTCCATATGGAACCTACCTAAATTCGTCTTCGGCTAAAGGTTTAACCTTTAAATTATTTCGACTTTATGAAGCTAACATAGGTTAGCGTTATGTTAAAATGAAAACCATAACTAGCATTCATGTGCATCACGCTAACGCTAATTGACTAAATTCTCGGGAAAGACGGACTGGCTGTATGCGGAATGCAATGTAAACATATGAATTGTAGCTGCCTGTTCTATATTTGTTAATGTTAGTCTGAAGGCATTTTTTATTTCCCATAGAATTTGTTGAATTGTTAAAGCTTCCCCATCAGTCCTCTTCCCCTTGGGGGCTTTCCTGCCTCAATCTGGTGGACCCAGCGATTTGCGGGTTTCCTAGGTAAGGAGTTCGTCCGGTCCCACCTGGTTTAAATCCGGGGTGTATGTCCTGTATATGCTAGAATTATTTAATGATAACCTTAGTTGTATTAAGTGGTGTGGCTTCTGGTTGCAACACAGGATTTTCCAGCTGGAAAAAAATGTAGTTATTGGTGTACAGGCAGGTCAATGCTCCAGGCTCTGTTTTTCAGTTTTCATTTGTTTATAAATCGCTCTTTCTGAATTGCAGGGAGGTGAAGCTCTGACGATGGAGAATGGACAGAGCACAGGCTCCAAGCTTGGCCTTCCTCCTCTCACCCCAGAGCAGCAGGAGGCACTTCAGAGGGTAGGGCACCCTTGACTTACAGTATCTGCTTAAATGTGCTCTTGGTAGTAATGTAATGAGGATTTATGAAATGTAATAATTATGGTAAGGCATCGTGTGGATTTTAACGATTCTGATTCTGCTGTTGAGTTCCAGTTTTTCGATTCCAATTCTTTGAGGGGCAGTGTCAAAACATGCCACACGCTTATTTCACAGAAGTAAATTTTATTTTAAAAAACTTCATACAAGCCATTCTGTATAAAGAAGGTATCATTCATTATGAATTACTCAGTCATATACTCAAAACAACTGACTAGAATTGATCATATCACCGCAAACACAAAAACAAACATAACCTAGCGTTACTGTGACTGCAGGCCAGGGTTTTGAGTAGCCAGAAGGTTCCAATTTTGGCTCTCGATGCCCAACCGTAGTAGTAATGTATGTAACCGTTTACCTTTTGTAGTAACTTGGCTGTCTTCAAATTCACGTAGGCCTGTATGAGAAACCTGGCTGCTGTAATTAGGGATGGAGATTAAAGAAACCAGATATCTTCCGGAGAGCAAATTTCTTGCCCCATTATATGTTATTAATTAATCAGCTTTCTACTTGTATGCATGTGCATTCTAGTAATTGGTGGCAGGCAGAAAAGTAACCGTAAAATGCCATTTGAAGTCTCAATAAGTTGGTTTTCACTTAAAATGAGGAATGCCAAGTTCATACTATGTAAGTTTAGCCCCACTCACCCACAGCCCCCAAATCAGAGGCAAATCGTAATCGTTTGACCAAGGCATAGGGCATACTTCAGAAATACTGAGTTGCTGCGTTTGACATACGGATTTACAGTTACTGGGTTACAGTGTCTTGTTTCTCTGAATAAGAGTGTTTCTTGTGTGCATATAAATGCAGTGATACAGTATGTGTCAAAATGTAGTCTCAGTAATTATGTTATAACATGTGTTTGTCATATGAGGAATAATAGGTAGTAATTTTTCTTCTTTCCCAGGCAAAGAAGTATGCCATGGAACAAAGCATTAAGAGTGTGTTGGTGAAACAGACCATCGCCCATCAACAACAACAACTCACCAACCTGCAGGTGAGATGTGAAAAAATTTATGGCACTCTGGTGAACAAAAGTTTTTAATGTGCGCGTCGGTTGTGAGTTGATTCTAGACTAAATATGTTGGCCTTTTCATGCACTAGTAACGCAGACATCTCCTGAGGCAGATGTTGGTTTTGGTAAAGCTCTTGGAAGTCTTATTCCCTTCTCCACTATGCTGTGAAACAGACCACACGTGTAGACCATGTGCCCCTGCTTTTGCCTCTGCTCTTTTTCAGATGGAGAAGATCGTCAAGAAGGCATTGGTCATTTTAAATGATTTGCACTTTTAGAGGGGACTTGTTTATGTTTATTGTTGTGTGGTAATATGTAATTTAGATCGGGGAGGCAACTCCCCAAACTGTATGTTGTTTAGAGGGAGTGTCTGAATATAGTGTTAGCCTAACCACTTTTGTCTATCTAGCAAAGCAATTACAATTTTGAAAAAGCAAAGCTAAGGGATATCTAACCTACTTTTCAGCACTTTTTTCATCTTTACTGTCTTTCAGATGGCAGCAGTGACAATGGGCTTTGGAGATCCTCTCTCACCTTTACAATCGGTCAATAGATTATTAAATTTTTTTTTCTGTGCGCATTCCCAATGGAAAAGGACTGTTACCCTTCTTTTACTGGTTGCTTTGGCAACAACCCCTGCCTTTTTTATCCAAGCAACGAATGCATATTTTGTGAGAAATTGTGGCTCTTTATTGCTAGTGTACTTGCGACCATGTCCGTAATCCTCTGTGAGATGATTGACTGTTGTCGGTAGTTGAAGCATTTGCATACTCAAGTCACAATGTGATAATTTGCATGTATTTTCAAAAAGAAGTTAGCCAATGCACTTGGCTGTTACCAGTTTTTAGAGGGTTTCTAAAAGTGAGAAAAGTCACTTCTCTTTGAAAAATATGCATTTGCTCGATATAAAAGCAGACATTTCTTGGCATGGGATGAAAGAGGGATAGCAATCCCTTTTAATAGACCAAAATGAGAAAACTGCTGGAACAGGGATCTTTTTGGCCATCTCAAAGTCAAGTTTTGTTCTGTCAATAAATAAGTCAACTTTGTTATGTCATGATTTAGGCACTTGTTATATTTTGCTGGTAGTAGAATGAAATTAGCAGAAGCAGGCTGACTTAAAGGCATCAGTAAGGCACAGCACGATTTGGTGGGTAAGCCATCTCCCCTTAGACTTGAGAAGAAAGTTTGAAATGCTTTCATCAAGACTTTGTATGGATTTCGTTTGAACTCCTCGATTACTTTTGTTACCTTACTTGCATCCCCGGACTACAGGTCAGTTACTGAAGCCAAATATTTGTGAGGGCTGTGCATGTCAATCACTTCAGTGTGTTTTCCTCCATATGTCTGTTAAATAGTAACAGAATAGAGGCCACATTTTAATTTCATATGTTAATAGCAATATTTTATAATTGTTATACAAGATATTATTTTTTCAGTTCAGTCCATCGATTACAGAATGCCATTATTGCCCTATCCAGACCCCCTAACTTGGAATTGGCCTCTAACTGTTTTTTTGGGGAAGGCAGGCACAGTAGAAAATACACATTTATTATTAGTGTGTGTGTGTGTGTGTGTGTGTGTGTGTGTGTGTGTGTGTGTGTGTGTGTGTGTGTGTGTGTTGGTCTTCCTTTTTTTACTCTCTAATGCTTATCGTGTGTTGTTTTCCCTGGTTGGCAGGTGGCAGCTCAGCGGCAACGTGCTTTAGCCATAATGTGTCGGGTGTATGTTGGCTCCATATACTATGAGCTTGGTGAGGACACCATCAGACAGGCTTTTGCCCCCTTCGGTCCAATCAAGAGCATTGACATGTCTTGGGATTCTGTTACAATGAAACACAAGGTCAGTGTCATTCAACAAGTGTTGAACATGGTGTAAATTCTGCTGTGCCTCCTTAATTTAAATGTTTTAAAGCTGCCTGTGCTGTCTGTCTTCAGTGTTTTATGTTCTCTTTTTCTGCCATATTGTCTGACTGTTCAGGGGTTTGCCTTTGTGGAATATGATGTGCCAGAGGCTGCTCAGCTGGCACTGGAGCAGATGAACTCAGTCATGTTGGGGGGGCGTAACATTAAGGTAGGTTGTCTAGAGATGAATTTCTCTCAGGGAAACAACACAATATCAACTTAATAGTTTCATATATTTTTACTGTTTGATTAAAAAAGAATTTGGCTTTATTCATAGCATTTGGGATACTGGGTCAATTAATTCACTGCTTTTGTGTGTTCTTTTGAAATTACTTTCATGTGACTAATTTCTCTTTCTCTGTGCTTGTCTGTGTCTGTTGATTTCCAGGTGCGTGTGCTGTGTGTATGTCTGGGTGTATGTTTAATGTACTGTGTGTTGTGTGTAATGCCTCCATGATTTTATCAAAGCTATTTTGGTGACCAGTTCCACTACAATTCTCAACGTTGCGTGGCGTTGCTCTTGTGTCCATGATGTGCTGATGATGGGCTGCGCCTGGTTGGTGTTGCTTGGCCGCCCCATCTGTAGTACAGATCCCAATCGCACTTAAATGCTCGTCTTAAATAGTTAGCTCAGTTCTACAGTAAAAGAGAAAAAGTTGTCCGTGCATAGCTGTAGCATGATATATTGAATGCGTTCCCCTTTCGGTGTTGCCACCAGCTCAGCTTGTCACACTGTGAATCTGGTGTTTTGCAATAAAACACGTCCTTGTTTGGCAGTTATTTGCAAAATTGGCTTTATTGGCATAACAACTTACGTGATATTTGGTACTACTTAAATGGATAGTTATGTTTTTTCACTTATGTAATGAGAGATGACAATTTACATCTACTTTACACATCTCATTAAGAATCTAAAGTGTTCATACAGTGATCAAATCCGTGTTGGTGACTGATCCCTTTGAGTCCCTGTTTGTTCATATTTGTGGTCATTTAAAGTTGGATAACTCTGAAAAGTGCAACTGATTTGTGTGACCATAGGACGTAATAAGTATTGCCAATTGTTAATGTTATGCTCATGCGTTGAAAAGATATCATTGCAATAAAGTATTTTATACCTTGTGGCCATTATAAGAACGATGTAGTTTAAATATATATATAGACTTTTTCAGCTCCAGTTCATCTGATCTCTGAGTGTAGTAACAGACATGCAACTAGGCATAAACCAAATACTGGAAAGGATAGCATTATGTTGTGACTGTAGCAGGAGAGTGGCTTTGACTGAACTCGGTGGCTGCCAAAAGGTTTAATGGATTTAGAGTTTGCGGGACTGCGCTGTCGGTTGTTACTACAAACCCCTTACTCAGTAGCCGTGCTGGTATGATCTGTACTATAGGTTGGGCGGCCAAGTAACATCGGTCAGGCGCAACCCATCATTGACCAGCTGGCAGAAGAGGCACGCGCCTTTAACCGAATCTACGTAGCGTCTGTCCACCCTGACCTGTCAGACGATGACATCAAGAGTGTGTTTGAGGCCTTCGGAAGGATCAAATCTTGCACGTTAGCCAGAGACCCCACCTCAGGGCGACACAGAGGCTTTGGCTTCATTGGTGAGCTGGAGGGCCCTCATTCGCTCGTGCCCTTTGTGTTACTATTGCTCCGCTATTAATTACGGTTTTATTCACTTACAGAGTATGAAAAGCCTCAGTCAGCCCTGGATGCTGTGTCTTCTATGAACCTCTTTGACCTAGGGGGTCAGTACCTACGGGTGGGCAAAGCAGTGACTCCGCCAATGCCCCTACTGACCCCTACGACCCCTGGTGGTCTGCCGCCTGCTGCAGCTGTGGCTGCAGCGGCAGCCACTGCTAAGATAACGGCCCAGGCAAGTATGAATCCCTTCCAAAGGGATTTAATGGCCTTCCAGGTAAATATAACCCAGATCTAGCTAGAGTTGACACCAAAAGCACAGATAATATGGGCATAGAATTTTTATTGAGGTGACTGGGAGAAGGCCAGTTTTGTAGGGATTGCATAAAAACAGTAGTTGCCCTGTCAGTGTCAATTTTAACATCCCCGAAATTCAAGATGTTCTGGGCTTAATCTTTTATTATATAGCTAAGGCTAGTTTCCTTTAGTATATATTATTGTATACCTATAGTAACATAAGCTATGAAATCTCCCATTCACTGATTGGGTGTGTAAGCTAAAAGTCTTCTCTTAGTTGGCTTATTTTTCAGTGTAAATAGTGTCACAATGATTAACCAAACAGTTGTGTTGCGTATAGAATGCATCATTATTGCAAAGTTTCATCACTGCTGCATATTTATGACTTATTAAGAGTAGTTAATTTTTTTAGTAAATCTGTACTAAAAATAATGTTTGTGATCTTGACTCTTACTAAAGAGAGATGATGTTGAGCTCACTCTGTGCCATGCTGTATGATCGTTGACTGTGCTGCCTTGTGCTGTGCTCTGTGTGTTTCCCTTACCTAATGTCTTCGGCCCCCCTCTCTTAAGGAGGCTGTAGCCGGCGCATCAGTTCTGGGGGCGTTAGCTGCGCCCCAACTTCTTGGTCAGCAAATGGGAATACCTCAGGCTGTTATGGCTGCCCAGGCACCAGGGGTCATCACAGGTGTGTACCAAGACATGAGTGAGTGCTCATTTTATTTGTTTTTTATAAAAGCAGGATTTAAATAAACATTAATTTTGCTTAATGTCTTATTGCCAAAGCTATAAGTTTAGTTTTGTTTAAACTTATAGCTTTACATGCAATGCAGCTTAAGAAGACCACTAAATGGCTTGTTATTTAATGTTTAAATATAATATATGTATAATAATTGTAATAAAATTTTTTTATGTGCATTACGAGGTAACTGGTCAGAAACATAGGCAAAAAAGGATACAAATTTTTGCCTCCTAGTTTGCGTAATCTTAGTCAAAACCTGGTTCATTCTTAATTCATATATTTTTTGGACCACTCGAATGATATTTTTCTGCCCCGACATCTGTATGCAATGAAGGCATAATGGGGTGTCAGTTTGTTCCACCTCTGTGACGCCTCGGGAGGTAGTAACAGTGCCGAAACAGCCGTTTGTATAAATGGAGTGCTCCGGCAATGCAGAACGGGTGTGACGAAGTAATATGTTAAGTTGTGCGACCTACCCAGGGGGATTTAAATATGCGGTAGCAACAGGAAGTCTTTTATTTGAAGAACATGCACAGAAGATGACCGCTAAACTGGGGAGATAGTGAAATATATCAGCTTTTGTGCTTTTTAACAGTGCGTCTGTTTGTACATTTGATGTCATTGACTTCATGTCTGCTTTTGCCTTACAGGTGTGACCCCAGTACGTCCTCCCATACCAGTGCTTCCACAGGTTGGTCTTGTGAACCCAGTGCTCGCATCACCACCAGTCCTTTCTAATCAAGCTGGTGGCTCCAACCAACAAGAGAGGAAAGAAGAGAAAGAGGAGATGCTGCAGGATGGTACAGGGCAGGAGATGTTGAGTGATCAAGAGCACATGAGCATCTCGGGCAGCAGTGCCAGACATATGGTGATGCAGAAACTGCTGAGAAAATCTGAGGTAAGATTTGAAAAAGGAAAGGGTAAAGGAAAAGTTTTTACCTTAATGAAACATTTTATTTTATTTCCTTTCCTTGCTCCTGTCCAGTCCACGGTGATGGTGCTTCGAAATATGGTTGGACCAGAGGACATTGACGACGACCTGGAGGGTGAGGTGACAGAAGAGTGCGGGAAGTTTGGTTCCGTCAACAGAGTCATCATATACCAGGAAAAGCAAGGAGAAGAAGAGGATGCAGATATCATTGTCAAAATCTTTGTAGAGTTTTCCATGGCCTCAGAGATGAACAAAGCCATCCAGGCCCTCAATGACCGCTGGTTTGGAGGTCGCAAAGTTGTCGCAGAGGTGTACGACCAAGACCGTTTCAACAGCAGTGACCTCTCTGCATAAATTATCTGAAATGGTTCACCAGCACCCATTCCCATACCTACTGTTGCCCAAAATCATTTCAGCTGCAGTCACTGCAGCTACAGATGGTTGACCTATGAAGCTTGTAATTATGTTTTTATTTTCTATTATTTTTAAAATTGCTGTTGATATTAATGTTGACTACCCAATTGGGGAATTCATTGAAAATATTTACATGTCAGGTTTTACTTTGTGATCTGTGGAGACTCCATTTTTCGTGCAAGTTTCAAATTTTTGTAATCTGATCTTGTAAGACGTTTAGGTTTTCTTGCTTTAGCTCCTTTTTTTCTGTTATGAAACTGCAAGGACATATAAACTTTTTTTCCTTTCCACAATTAAAGGTTATTGTTGTCCACAAATGGTGTGATTGAAATTTATTTTTATTAATTGTTGAGAATGAAATAATTGATACAATTGTAAGCACATTTTTGTTATATTTTAAGATCATAGCCTTAAATTCATAAGTTAAAAGTATACTGATATTGTTTGTTTTGACATCCAATGTGATTTATTATCAAATGATAGTTTTGTAGTTATAGTTTTATAACCTTGCAGGATAATTTGATAGATAATGTTCACCTCTGCCAAGTATTTTTCAGCCATGTTATATTTGCAATAGCAAAATAATAATGTTACTGCCACCAAAACAATGAGTTGGAGATGAAGACCTCGTAAGTGGATGTTTGATAAATTGTGTTTATTAAGTATATCCCCCTCTTGATGAGAAACATGGTAGCTTAAGTAATTAAACGGTAAAGCAGAAACTTAAGTAATCAACATCGGATTGCCATGATGTATGATCTTGTTCACTTTTGTGCTGAAGTACATAACCTTGCAAATGTTTTATAAAGGCTGCTTGCGTGCAAATAGTCGTATAGCATTGACTTGTACGGATATGACATACTGTTATTCTGGGTAATATGGCTAAAAATTACTTCATTAGTAGTGTCAGCTTTGGGAAATTTGTTCCAAGAAATTAAACTTGCGTCAGTCAATTATAACTTAATACATTATTATACCATATTAGATAACTAGTAAGTGCCGCTAGGTGGCGCTATAAAATAGCGTGTCTTCTGCCACTGAGGCGCGAGAAACGTATGGCTTCTGCTCTAGCTTAAACCATGCCCAGCCCCCATCACGCCAAACCAGCCTGCCTTGGCTCAACGAGGGGAGGGATGCGCGGCTGTTCCTGAAGGTCCTGTTTTCGCTGCTGGCATTTTACCTACTTCGCCTGAAGTAACAGTGTTTTTGGCAGCTTCTTGGACGTCTTTTGGGATGTTACTACCTTACACAATTGACCTGTTGAGAATGTGTCTTCGTAGCTTTCGTTATGCTTGTTTTAGCTAACGGGAGCTATGCACAAAGGCGTTCAGTCAGCTACTAGCCGATGTTAGCTAAGAGCAACTAGCATGCTAACAACACAGCCGGTGAGGACAAGTACATCCATGACTGTCGCACTCGCGTTAATCCATGCTCAAACGCTTCGTGGGCTATGTTAGCTGGGTTGTGGTTGTAGTTAATCTTTGACCTTAGACAAGTTGTTGTATTAGCTGTCGCCACTAAAGACTGGGGTACGTAAAGAAACATCTCTACATTGCTGTGTCTTTGGCTGCATCATTTTCAGTCAGCTAGCCACGAGCTTCGGTCTCCTTCAGGGATGGTGGCAGCAGCAAAACAAGCTAGCGTTACTCATTATGAAGAAGTGAGCGCAAAAGACGAGTAAACATATCAGCTAAGTGGGAGTTCTCTGTTTTTGTAAATGCTAATTGTAATTCCGGGGTGGATGACGCGAGGACGAACCTGACCATCATTGAGCAATGTTGAATTGAAGCTGGGGATATTTCAAACATATCCAAGGGATTAATTTTGCGACTCTAAGTGGATTTTGGCCTCCTGTTCAGGATACTTGTTGGAAGACAGCAAGTGATTTGACATTGTGGTGAGCCCACTCCCCCAAAATATCCTCTCTTTAGCCGACTTTCACCCTCCGATGCGGAGATTTCAGTAGCACCGGCAACCAAATTCCCCACGGCGGCCGGACATGCTGAAGTGTATCCCCCTGTGGCGTTGCAACCGCCACGTCGAGTCGGTGGACAAGAGGCATTGCAGTTTACAGACAGTCCCTGATGAGATATTCCGATACAGTCGCAGCCTGGAAGAGCTTCTCCTCGATGCCAACCAACTCAAAGAACTACCGAAGGTATGCAGGGCCCGCAAACCAAGAATGTATGCTCTATGTGGATAACAGATCTGTATTGTGATCCTGACTGAATTGGTTATATACCATATTCGCCTTGTACCACTACATCCTTGCAGAAAGTTGTGTGTAATTCACCTATTTTAAAAGTCATTGCTAAGTGACATAAACCGTAAAACACCTTGTATGATATCACCTGCTCAGGTACTTCCTTCTTAGCAAGAGTACCTCCTTCAGGCCTTTTGGAAATGGGTTTGTTCATTCTGCCCTGCAGCACTGTTGCAACACATGAGGTTTCAACCATGCATTACATAATACATCTCTGCATTTTGCTGATATATCAACAGATAACCGTGGTGTCAAACAGTCTAATAATCGTTGTACTATGGCCTATTTTGGACTTGTCACCCTCCCATGGCTGTAGATGCTTTGAACATGTTGCAGATTGTTAATTTTTCCTTAACCTTTTGACTGATTATTAGAAATTCCAGATTCTGACTTCTTTCCCAGCAATTTTGCTATTTTATATTGTATATCAAAACACTGGAGCCTTTATTATTTTGAGTTTTCAGTAATAAAGTGTGAAGGAAAAATAGACCAGGGTCGTGGCATGTTTTTAGTTAAGAGAAGTGCTGAGGGTGTCTGGATATGCTGCGTATTCAGCAGGTGTAATCCTCACCAAAACAGCTTGCACACAACATGTTGCCTGTAGTAATAACATCAGTTGCCAGTTGAATTGGATGCAGTGTGGGAAGGCATGCACAGAATGAATTGCAATGCTATCCACACCCACTATTTGAAATGTAACAGAAGTTCCCTTTGCATAGGTTAAAAGTTTTGTTTTAAATGGAGCAGGGTTGTTGCTGGTCTGTATTCCCTCCCTGTATGCCCTCCAGTGCTGTGGATCAAAGCAATTGCTTTACGTAATGCAATGATTGTGACAGGGAGTTTCTGTAAATAGACTGGTTTGTAGAATTCATTCTTAGTCTCAGATTTCAAGACATTGGCTTAGTGACAAAGGGGGCAAGTGGCACTTTCACTAATCACAATTGTTAACAGGAAGGCCTGTCAAGCAATTTAACTTTTTTGGTACATATTCCAGTAATGGCCATGCATTTACGTCTTGCTTTTGAATAATCTCTCAACTTTGACATATTTGGCTTTTATACGAAAGGATGCTGCTATTTGAATTTGTTATAAGTGCAAAAGTACTTTGGGGGCACAATTACCTCCACCAATGAGAGTTGGAGGAGGTTGTGTGATCGGTGCTGTCTGTTTTATTTGCGTGTGTTTGTAAGCAGGATAACTGAAAGCTTTGAATGGATTTCAATGAAATTTTGTGGAAAGGTGGGCCTTGGGTAGGGGAACAGATGATAAGATGTTAAGGCTTATCTGGACGATGTGTGGAATTAAGATTTTTTCTGTCCTACTCTGTCTCTGAATGACAGTTCCCACGTAGTCAAAGTTTCAGTGAGTGTTTTTGTAAGAAATGTCATTCATTGCCAGGCGAAGCCAATCTGAGGCAGAATTGGACGGGCCATGACGTTGCCATAGTAGGATTTGTAAATTCGCTTGGCGGAGGTATTCGGTTTCTGAGTGCATTTTTAGTTGGCTCTTGCCTTCACTCTTTTTGCACAGATGGACAGAGAGTTAGTCATAAAGACACACAGAAAGTAGTTGTTGCTGATTATATAACCTGTCTTCAGTGTAATTGAGGCCTTTTCTTGGCATAAAACCTAGGCTCACTTTACCTGATGGGGCTTACCTGTGGGTGATGTGTTTGCTTCACTTTAGTTAGTCGATATCTGCGTGCTATCCACAGTGTGCTTGTGCTCCCTGAAATACTGAGGGATAGATACACCCAAATATGCCAGGGCAGAAGGCTAACAGTCTCTCTGTGTGATGCTGGCTTCAAACAGGAGACGTAAATGCGTGGTGACAGCACGTCTCATGTGGTCACAGTGAACACGTAGCAGACACAAAGCATATGGGCCCTCTCCGATCCTCAGAGTCAGCAGGTCTTCTATGAGGGAGCAGTATGAGAGGTCAGGCCCATACAGGGTTAGAAACAAGGGCACTGACTGTGCGATGAATGGTATTACCATAATGAGCTCAAAAGTGAGTAAGAGTTTGAATTCCTTTATGTATTTATGTGCTCCCTCTTTGTATCTTCAAGTCAGAGATGATTCTGTGGACATGTCAGTCTTTGGCTATTTTTAGATGTCAGTCTGACATCCCAGGCCATTTTTGCTCATCAGTTCATCTCCTGCATCTGTGAATGAGTCCCCTGCTCAACAAGGGCAAACAGTGTAGGGAAGTTGTGGTGGGCTTATTAGCTGCACCACTATGTTTAACATGTGCCATAGATGGAGAATAATCGGCTCAGAGGTGACCTCCTCACAAACTGTCACTTCTTTTAAAGTTGAATTTATGTATGTGCAGCAACATTTTGAAACAATTAGACCAATGCAGCCATTAATTAATTGTAAACACAGGAAATTGGTATATTAAATTAAATAATTAATGAACTGTTAAACAAATGTGATACTAATTGGTATTTAGTTACAGCTGCTGGGGCTGTATAGGTCTAGATTACATTGGTAGGGGTTTATCATAGTGAACAGATGGAGATTTAGACCTCCTGACAATTTAAGTGTGCTGTGACTCACCCCCACAGCACTGCCCATCAATATTAGATTATGCTGTCTGTAGTACTGTTGTTTGCATTTTGCACATCAAGAATGTTTTAGGTCAGTAAAATCAGAAACTTGGAATGACAGTTTTCGTTTGTTTTTAGGATGAGATGCGATGATGAACGGTTATGATCAAAGCGTCAAAAGCATTCAGGTCCAAAATAATAATCACTCATTTTTTCAATGTTAATTGACAAACATGTTTCTTGTGGGTGAAGATTTATTGTTAATCTGTTTTATTACTTGGGATAGCATGGTTACAGATACATGCTCCACTTTGCAAGATACTAATGCGTATTCTGTGTCCTTAACAGGGGAATTTGTACTAAATCCAATCTGAATTTCTTTTTGCTGTGTAGGAAAACTGACACTGCCTCAAAGATCATGTTGAGGAAGAGGGAATGATCTTTTTTAGCCATTTTAGAGTCCCATGACAGTTAACAAAGAAGTCCATTCACAAGTCTGATTTCCCCCACTCCACCCCCAAATATCTAATATCATTGCTCTTTGTGTTCCTTGTGTGCATTGCACTGCCCCCTGACTACACGTAATTAACGCATATCATGGCTCAAACGATCACTTTCTGGATTTGTTGTTGGTCAGTTACACCTGCTTAAAAAGCTCAAGACGGTCCCTTTTTGGAGGAAAACCAACGTCTCTAACACATGTACCTAGTAATGATAATAAACTTTATTTGTGTAGCACCTTTCATTCAAGAAAGTGCTTTACAACAAAGAATTTACATGCACAAAATTTTAAAAAAAGAGACAGAAATAAAATAAAAATGGGAATAGAAAATAAATGTAGAAGAAGAGATGCAGTAGAGTACGTCTATTTGTTCTTGTCTTTGCTTTTCCAGTCTTGAAATGGGGAACAAATCCCTGATGGGTGTGTCCTCACCAGGCTTTGCAAAACTGGTTTTAATCATGTTGTTCCCAGTATTCTGGTCTAATAGGACCTTCTAGGTACACTTCATATGTTACAATATGGTTTTCCTGCTTCCACAAGAAATGTGACAAATAAAAGAACTGCATCGAATAACTGGGCTGTGAGGAAATATGGAACTACTATCAGATACAAGTCTGTGAATGAGCAAGTATTCTTTCCCTCTCCACAAAGGTACTAATGGGAGGCCAGGTCTGAAAAGGGAAGATTTTGTGAGTAGATAACTTGTTCTAATAAAGGGAGATAGTATATGTGAATGATAAATTGGAAGTATGACTACACAATCTCTTTATTCCTCAGTTTCACCAGTGTTCTTTCTGTGTGTGCGCCAGTGGATATGTGGCTAAAGGGCAGGTTAGGCTGTGACACAGTCCAATGCCATTTGGGTCCCTTTTTTGAGCACAAAAGTGCACCGATAAAAATCTGAGTTATTTTCTCGCGAGTCCCTTGTGTATGTTCAGCATCTGGTCAAGAAAAGCCCAAATTCACTCAGCTCTGGTGAATTGCATTATTCATGCCGGAATTGTGAATAGTGCTCCATCCATCTACCATTTTTAAGGTGATAGAAATGCAGACTGTCTGGCTTTAAAGCCAAACGTTTGGTGCTCACTGTGGAAAAGTTGGTTTAAAAATGTAGGGCATGATCCACTAACCCTTTGTTCTTACAGTATACTAACAAGTTTCATAGTCTGTCTTACTTTCCTTAAGTTTCCAGTTAACTCTATAGGAGAGTCCTGGTTTGTTTCTCCCCAGGGACTGGCTGCATTAGGCTAGGACCAAAGATAAATTACACCTGCCACTGGCTTCTCTGCAGTAAAACCACGTTATTCTTCTGGCTCAGCTCTTTCTCATTCTTCTGCTCTCTTCTTTCCTGTTTTCATAAAGCATGTTGAAGCCATAGATGTTATAGTTCACAAAGTGTAAATGGATCTTAAGTATTTTTGTGTGTGTGTGTGTGAATGTGTTGTTTTCACACCCCAGGCCAGACTATAAGGTTTCCCTAGTTTGTGGATTGTGTAAAGGATTACAACTGGGGGGAGCAGAAGTAGGGTTGTTGTTTTTATTGTGTTTTTTAAGGACATTTGTAATAAGGCCACTCCACCATACAGGATTGGGCTGTGTCACAGTGCCTAAAAAGTATAATGGATCCAGAACAGGCGAGGCCACGAAGAAACAGCCTTGTGAGTGATCAGAGGTTCTTTTTGATGCAAGAGCACATTCAGCAGGTTTCTTTGTATGAGCCGATGACCAGCTGGTTTCACATCCTGGCCCCCCCCACCCATTTAGTGGGACAGAGGGGTAAGGGGAAGTGTGTGTGTGTGTCGGGGGAGGTATTTTATTCCGGAGATGGATTAACAGGAGAAGGCGGCCATCTCGTACCTACACTGGATGAATGATCGGGGAGCTGAGCTCCACTGATCCCTGGTCCTCTGGGTGTTGGGGCCATCCATCCATCCATCCATCCATCCATCCATCCATCAAAACCATACTCTGGGCTGACATGCAGTGTCAGGTGGGAAAGAAAGAGCAGTAGTCAGAGAGCTTCTGCACAGTGAATATGGATCTTCTGCTTTGCTCTTTCCTATGTCCCACCTTTCTTTCCCTTTCATTGCATTCTTTCTAGGAAATGGAAGCAATGTTAAATGGGTAATGTCGAGTCTATATTACATAACGCACTGCTACTGTAAGGGATGCATAAAGATAGTGGACTCCAGTATCTTTATGTAAACCTGCACAGCAGTGGTTGCAAGTTGCATGTGGCCATTCAGCGCTGGATCTGTTTATGCCACTTTCAATGTCAGTTCCCCTGAAAGGAAGTTTTTGCCCCCTGCGTTCAATCCCTGCTTGATGCATCCAGTATTAGATAAATTACATTTTATTCATTCCAAAAAATTTAACATTTTTTGGAATACTTATTTGTTTAAAGTCATTTCTGGAAGTAAAACATTACTCATTCCAGCTTCTCAATTTGCTTACACATGAATCAGTAATGGACATAGTCATTGGTTGCAAGCCTACTTGATGTAACAGTTCACAGTCCCATACTATAATGTTGTTAGTTCCACCCTGTGTGCTTTCAATACAGTAGCATTTCCTCTTTGGGCTTGGCCTGTCACGTGACATATATCCAATAATATCTTGCTTTTCTTCATGGCAGTGTGATTTGGACCTAACACTCTGGCTTTGGTCACAGGCCTCAAAGGTAAACAAGGAGGCAAAGCTCCAGTGAATAATTGATGACTATGGTGATAGTGGCAGCTGTTTGTGATGGGCAGAGTCTGGCAGGGCTGCATGCCTTCCTGGAGCACTGTAATAGGACGGGGGCTATGTTGGCTAAAGCTATTAAATACACACAGACAAGATGCACAAGTTTACCCAATTTCCTTCTTTCTTTCTTTTTTAATTTATATTTTGATTTCATCCTCTCTGCAACTAGTGTTTCGAAACCTTAGACATAAGAGGCACACGTGTACAGGGAGTGGTGCACTTAAATCAATATTATAAACACATGCAAGCTAAAATGCTACCTAAAAAGCAAACATTGCTTTTGATGTGTGTAATGGGCCAAGTAGCCGGTGGCCACTTTTTACGTTGAGTATTAAGCAATGTTTTAGTTGAGCTAAATCAGCTTAGTCTTATCTCAAACCATTTTAGGCCTACAACTAACAACTAGACTGTGATTTAAAGTGATTGTCGCCTGGGATGGCATTAAAACCAACCACAGACAAATACTGCCCTTTATCGGCTGGCCACACATGGCCATTGATTGTCTATATCTATCACTCTGAAACCTGATAGCCCTTATATTGTCCACCCAGTCTACTTTATGAACCAGTGGCTTTGGATGGGTCACCATCCTTTACCACCAGCCCTCTTATCTCCATCCATTTTAATACACAAATTTCATGATTGGTTTTAGGGTCACTGGTCAGTATGAATTCGACAGCAGAGAAAAACAATGTAGAAAATAAAATGTTTGTAATTTGTTGTGAAAAATCTAAACATGAAACTTTTAAAAATGTCTGTTCCTTGTGTAATGAGGGGAGCGGAAGACAGAACTGCGACTTGAGATCTGCTTCATTTGTATCGTGGTTAGTATTCCACCAGGTTTTGTAGTTTAAGTGACAGGCTAGATATAAGAGGCTTTGTTAACACAAATGCTGTTTTTATACGTGTTCAGCTGTAGTAATGGGGTTGGAATCTAACCAATTAGCAATCACTTTATCAGCAATCTAACAGCTATTACAACAGAGCCATTTGGCTTTTATGTACGTTTTAAAACAGGTGGCGAGGTCGTAATGGCTTTATGTCTGGGCTAGTCCCAGTGGCAGAGCTGCTTCAGGCTGCTCACAAAGCCCTGGTTTTGTTTTTTCCATGGAGCGAATCAAACACTCAGTCAGCGTCTAGGTCCGAGCCAGTCTGGTTTGTTGACGCCCGTGTTTTTCTTGTTGATTCCTTTTTGTTGGGACCTTCTCTGCAAGCAGGAAATTGAAATAATCAAGTGAACCATGGAATGCCCTGTTTTGTGAGACCATCTCCATTCTGGACATTCTTTTGTAGAACATTTGGGGAACTTGAAGTCAATGCAGTAAAAACACGAGGTTGGAGAGAAATCAACTTGTGCAATTCCATTAAAGCAGTGTTCCTCTTTTTGCTTCCTGACCCTCCTTCTCTCCCATATGCATGCTCAGATGCTCACAGTGTCTCTGGTGGATTGAGATTATGATAAGTGATGTAAAATAACTTGTTTCTCTATAAGCTCACAAGATGCCAAACCAACCTGTAAAGGCATGTTAAGGCCAAGAGCTCAAGAGACATTGTGGAGGAGTTCAGTGGCACACTTGCAGCAGTGCCTGCTACTCCCAAGTATCAGCGGTGCTTGAGTACTTGTCAGTTGACTTTATATGTCTCTGCTGGTCATCTACAAGGCTCCAGTGTGCCAATATTTGATTCCATATGGGGAATGTTTTTCTCAACAGAACAAATTTTGATTGATGGTTGTCTCCAAAGTACAATGTAGTGGATTTATGAAAAGCAGAAATGTTTTTCACTGAATTGAGAACCGCTCTGTTGCTGCTTTTAAATGTTGTGACTTCTGTTTAATCTGCTTGCTAATGAAGAATATCAGCCTACATAACCCAAATTAGTTAATTAAATCTTCTAGCAAGTGTTTTGAATGTGCAGAAAAAAAAGAAATGTCTCAGCTAATATTTGTCTTTCTTGGGTTTGATCTACTCTGGGAACATATTTAGAAAGTGTAATAATCGGTTATACTGAGCGCTTGCCTCTGGTTGTGTTGAAAAAAAAAGAAGCTTGTGTGAGACAGCTGGGCAGCTATTTATGTGCAGCCATCTAGATTATTTCCGCACACAAGTGCTCACAAATTTGTGTTCCAATGCATGCACATATAGTATTTTCCTGCTGACTATTAAAATATACAATGCATCGACAGGGCCCTATCGCAGAACCAAGTGTTTTCAGTTTCCTGACCACTCATGCTATCATTGATCAAATAATGATTTACAACTTATCTAAAATGCTATGTAGTTTACATTTCCCTGTTATTGACGAAACTATTGATTTATGCTTACCATTAGTCAGTATCACTGCATTACTCATAGAAACATGATTGTCTTTATATGTCAGAAAACTGCCAATCTTGTGTGAAGATGGAAATGTGTAGATGAGCTGTCTTGGGCAGGATTCTCTTGAAAAAGACTTAATCACAGTGAGACTCGACTCCTGTTTTAAATAAAGGCTAAAAAAAATTAAAAAAAATTCTGTTTTATAGATTTAATTTGAAGCATGTCTTGCGGTATGAATGCGAGACAGTTTTGTTAATTTAAAATCAACCCAATTTAAATTCAGCAGTCTAGCTTCAAAGGTAAAAAAAACAACATAAATTATTATCTCACAGTTGCACTACGTAAATCAGCCATTTTCCTGCTTTTCTGCTGCAATTATTGACTAACAGATATGACTGATATTTGGACTTACCCCCGTAAAGGTGGTTATAATGGTATGGCTAATCGATGTATATTTACTACCAAAAATGTAAGTGGGTCACCTGTGTGGAAAAAGGCAACGGTTATGATTTACAAGCATATTTTCTGATGTGAGGAAGTTGGAATTTAACAGTGATGCTTAGCCATGGTTGGTTAATTTGTTACTGAGCAAACACAATATAACGCAGGCTGAATGTGTGGTGCCACATGACCAGTTTGAGGCCTCTGGTAGAGGTGCTGATGGGTGACTGTTTGGATGGGTGAGAGAATAGAAGAGAGAGGTCAATAGAAAGAACAGCAGGGTTCTTTGGAAACAACAAAGCAGTACGCACGCATGTATATGTCATGCTCAGTGATGAATAACAAACAAAGCAGTAACGGGTCTGTAGGAAAAAAAGATGGCTGCAATTTGTGTCCACTGTGGAGAAATGTGTGTATGCACATTTGCACGCTTGTCATTTGCCCCCCAAGCACATCTATTCATGTCCAGAGCAGCAGAAATGCCCCAATTTTCCTGCTCACTATTTTTTTCTTGTGAATATGTTTTGTTCTCAGCACTTAACCCTTTCCATTGCTCTTTCTTGTGTTGATGTCTTTGCTTTTTTTAAAGTCTATTGAAATGGTCTCAACAGAACGGCAACATCTGATGACTGATTCAGCAAGTGTTGACAGTAAGGGCATAATACACAGTAAAAGGTCATTTATTTTAACACAAGGAATCGCCACAATTCACAATGGAACTCTTTGTGTTCATTCTCATTGTTTTGTTCTCCCACCAGACAGCTTTCTAATAATAATATTTCTTTCATCTCTGCTGTGTGAGAGTTAGGTCAGATGTTACAAACCCGTATCTAACTCCAAGAGTGTAAATAAAGAAAATACAAATCTTTACACCTTAGGGTTAAAATTCTATGTGCTTCTGTATTTTTTTACGTAAAGACGAATGCACCATTCTGCTCCCGTATTGTCAAACTCAATGTGATGAGTGACATTTTAGACAACTTTGCCTTAACTTTCTGTTAATAATGGTTTTGTTTGATTATGAAAACATTTTGGGAAAAGGTGCTAGGCTCGGTCTGCACTGTGTCATTAGCTCAGCATAGCTGTGTTTGCATTGCATCATGTGACATCCTAGGAAACACAGGCATTCCTGGAATCTCCAGGAGCTTGCCCAGCCCTCTGGAAGCTGCACTGACTCTTCTCGCCTGCTCTCAGTTACACTTGAACTTAACTTATTTCACTTACAAACAGGCACTATACCTAGACAGACATTGAAGCAAGCATGATACACGGGCACACCTTGTTCTGTCAAATTCTCACACTAATCAAGTTTAATTCTCCTTGTGTTAAATATGAGTCTCCACTCAATCTAACAGTGTTTCAATGAAGCTAGTACATAAGAGTCTGGGAATTATAAAACAAACAGGAATATGTATGGCAAGTTTTATTTCAAAACAAATAAAATGCCTTTATTGTCATGACATGGTCATGTCAGACCCTAAAATAAAAAAACTCCGACATGTTTCGGCATCAAGCGTTCGTCAGGGAGTTAAACAGTGATGGCCTTTTGTTGTATGCCTTTAGGTTTTAACTGCAAAGTGTCCTGCTCAATGATTTTCCACCTTGTGTATATTTTCCTTCCAATGAACCAATTTCTGAAGTGACAGTACCGATGTTTGCCAGAACAACATCTATAGACTTTAGCTAAAGAGTATTGGAGGAGGAGATTACATATTAGTGCCCTCTAATTGTTGATAATGATCCTTCTGAAATTTATTTATATATATATTTTTAGTCTGATACTGTGCTGATAGTCCATCAGTTTCTTGATTTTAGTCCAGGTTGAGTAAAGTGCTAAGAGTAAAAACAGTTCCTCCAGCTGCTCTCTCAGGTCTTTCAGTGGTATCAGCTGTTCAGCCTGAAATATTTTTGTTGGCACAGAGAGAGAGAAGTTCCCCCAAAAAAAAGGTACTATTAGGTAGGTGCCGTATCAGCTCAAAAGTGAACACTATATGACCCTACTGGTAGCAAGGAAGAATGTCTGGAGCGGCTGCAGAGCATGTATCGTCACATGTTAGTCCCCGAGCAGAGATCATCTGTGTGACATTTACAGCATGCACCTCTGTAGTCTCATGGCTCTTTAGAGCACAACAGCTTGTCGGTTAAGGTCAAGGACAAGTGCAGATTGAGCACACATGTACCATGTTTGACTGGACTCTGCCACTTCATACTCACCATGGATATGGTCACGCTGACAGAGGCACGAAATGTGCCGTGTGTGTTCTAAAGTACAGTCTGATTCGTTACATGTGCATCATCAGGATCCCCTGTAGAGTATTTTTAGATTTGCTATCACAAACCGGTTGCATGACGTTGGGCGTGTAGCAGAGCAGTGCTTCACACAGCCATGGGGGATCAGCATGTACTTAGGGCTAGTGTTTTGGTGGTTCCTGACGTTGATCCCCTCTGGAGTCATGTGGGAGGGCTGTGCAGACAACTCTGTAATTATACTGTCTCTGACATATTAATGGAGTTTGACTTGTAATCTTAAGTAACAGTGTCCTTGTCTGGTATTTAAGATAAGCCTATATGCTTCTGCCCCAGTGTTATAAATTCACAAATCATAAATTAAATTTAAACAGACATAAAACCAGATTACATCGCCGTAATGGTTCTGCTTGTGCCGACAAGATGCAGATGTTCAGATACTGTGTTTTATCATTCAGCAGATGTGAGTAGTGTCTAAATCAAGTGAGTCTCACTTTTCATTTTGCTGTCAAGAGCTTTCTGCTTCCTTGTACCCTTAGCAGATTGAACAAATGCGTGTCTCCAAGGTAATGCACCTCCAAGGGCCAGTCGGTTTGCCTGATGCGGGGGTGCGTTCACGTTGTCAGGGAGAGTCACCAGATGAGCTGAGGCTTCCCTGTCACTGCAGACCAACTGTGCTTTCAGTATATGCACAGAGGCCCTGGGGATTGCTGTTCCAAATCTGCTTGCAATGCTGCAACCTTGGCCTGTTCCTGAGCCGAACATGTCATACAGAGGTGGAGAGGAAGAGTAGACCTGCTCGTCTCAAAGCCTCACTTTGTCCTTGGACTCTGGAAAAACTACAGCGGCAAAGCTCCGGCACTTTTCAGCAACACCTAAAGTGGAGCAGTTATTTTTCCAGTGCAGCTGGGGTGCTTAGTCAAATCAGAGCCACATAGAGGTGACTTTGTGCTGCTCGTATGGACCACCTATTAAAATTTGTTTTGTAGCCTTATATGCGTTTCTGATGATGTGCCTTAAAGATGCTCTGGATTTTAAATATATCATACTTTCCAAACAGCCAACGTTAAAAACAAGTCAAGACTTTCACTGGAAAACGAAAGACGTTGAGCTTCATGACCCTGTGAGGACAGGAACAACCTGCACACATACAATGCATCAATTGTACAAAGGCTGTTTCTCACAACGCACAAAAGCATTTTTAGTCCATCTGTAAGGTGTAATATTGTAAGCATAGTTTAAGATGTTCACTAGTTTCATGAAGTGAAGTTTTGATAGCATTTCTCACCTAAATGTTTCCAAATACTTGTTAAGCAGCATGAGTAGACTTAATCTTGAAGTATCATATAGGATTGCTTGTGGGGATCAGATCTTTTAATTTGGCCTGGCGTGAGCATTTTCAAACGAGAGCCCGAGTCAGGTGTTTATCATGACAAGCACCTCAACGCCATCTTTGTTTGTCTGTCTCTGTATGCATATCCTCCACAGAGTCACCACTGCTCACTGCTATTTATGCAGTGTGAAGAAGCTGTATAGTCAACATGTTCCTCTTGATGTTGCTAATATGTTTGGTCAAATTACTTGTGTGTGTATATATACAGTATACAACGTCTGGGCCATGTATTGGCAGAGGTCCTGCTTGCCATATTGGTCCACTACTGCAGAGCCTCACTGTCGGACTAACAGAGAGCTGGCAGACACTCAGCACATACCGGATCCAGCCCATCCAGGAAAGAGCCAAACGTCCTCTGTGGACTATAAACAATAGGGCGCCTGGTTTTCTGTCATGTTTGTGGGAACACTGAAAGAGAATGAAAGAGCATGTGATTAAGTCTGGGAGAGGGGGTGGCGGGCCTCCTATAGTTTCTGATCTCCCTGTGAACTCATTCAATGCTGTTGGGTGAGAGCATAGCTGGAGATTCTAAGGCCATTAGTTCGGCTAAACAGCGAGGTCTGAATGAGAGTAGAGCGTGCTTGCCTGACCAGTGTATCAGCAAAAACAAAACATTCGTCACTTGATGTTTGTTTTTGTAGTCATGATCTGCTTAGCCGCTTTCCAGACACCTGTGGGACCAATCATCACTTACATTTCCACTCTCTTTGAATAGAAGCCTTTTAGATTCTGTGTATCACCACAGAACACGCCACCCTCATGACTGGTTTGTCAGTCGCCCTAGCAGTTTGTAGTTTTAAGTTGATTCCTGCTTTCTGTAATGAAGACGTGCAGTACAATATTGCCAATAACAATCAATAGATCAAGTGTTGTATGAAAACAGAAGTGAACTTTAAGCAAGTGTAAGAGCTCTGAATGCTCTCGGTCTCTCGCTGCTGCTTTGAATTTTGGTTTGGATTGCAAATGTGCACTGGAACTTCCTGTCTCTCCTCCCATGTGTTTGTGGTAATCAAGTTGTGCACATGGTGTCCCAGGACTGGTGGTGCAAGCTTTTCTATCACTGTGATGGTTTTAGTAACCGAAGCAGTGATTAGCACACCAGTATGGCAACAGTGGAGGGATTACTCGCCTATTTTTAAGATGTTAACCAGAAATTGCTTTGCTGTACCAAGCGATCGCCATTCTTTGTTACAGAAAGGAAAGCCAAGAGTGCCACCTGCCACAGTATTTAGCATGATTAAACATCTGTTTTTGTCAAGAAAATTTATTACATTTACACTGAAAGAAAAACTGCCTCCAGTTTTCACACTCGCTGTACTCAAACTCCAGGAGCTATACATTTTTTCAAAATCCTAGACTAGTACATGTGCATCTGTCACGGAGGTACTCACGCCACACAATGCCATGTCCACCTGTTCTCTCTCAATCTTCCTCCTTTAGCCCTCTGGAGTCATCAACAGACATAAGTGTGAGATTGACTCTCTATTTATTTTAAAGTGTGTGCTGACATCATATATACAGCTGTCAAATAGGAATCTATAAGCTGCACATTCCAGGCTGCACATTTGGCTGCATTCAGGATCCACTCAAACAAAATAACATTGTCTTAGCTTAATGCAAGGACGCAAATGGGGAAGCCCTTATGGGCATTGTGGTTATTTATTAACCATGTTAATGGTTGGTGGAAATACTATGGCTGTTCTTTATTTTTAGTGGGTATTTTGAGGCGTTCATCATGGGCCGCAAATTTCTTGTCTCTGTCGGTTTGCCCTAAATCGAGTTTTCTCAGCACTTCTGCTTTCCCTTGATAAAAATCTTTACTGTGGTTATCCAGACAACGGTGATGTAAAGCAGTCAGCATATACAAGTTCCCCTCTCGTACACACAATCAAACACACACATAAAATCTGTACATGTGAATCAAATCTCTCTCTGACTCTGCCCCGACCCATACCCTACAGAAAACATGCTACAAGCCACTATTTATGGCAGCATGTTTGCAACTCCTAGTTGGCTCTTCAAGTGTATCATTAGTTTAGGGGTACAAATGCAAGGTATTGTAATTGCTTTGTGAAAACATTTTAATGCACTCGGCTGCAGAAAAGACGATGCATTCAGAACTAGTTTGACATGTAAACTGTAAGCCTACACAGATATTGAAAATATGCTCAGCATGTAATGAAGGCTTTTCTTTATGAACGATCTGTGTTAACCACCACACCCAGTCCTCTCATCATGCAATTGAGTTTTACTGATGAAGGCAAAAATGCTACCAAAATATGTTGTTTTATGCTAAGCTGCAGGTTGTTTTTTTTTAAAAACTCCTTTCATGTGTCATTGTTAAAGCTGGGTTTGGCTCCCTTCGTCGAAACTGCTAACGTGCAGCCGTAGTCCAGACATTGCCAGGCCTGACTTTCTGCTCTGTTTGCTCTCTGCACAGATCAAAGTCAACAGGACAGCTGTAAGTAGATGGGAATTAGGTAGGCTGTCAGTCACACCGGCTCTACCACGCCCTTCTCTCTGTGTGGCCTGTTGAGGGACTGGAACCGGATAAGAGGAGTCGCGGCTCAAAGTGCCACTTAAAAGAAACGCAAACACTCATGTGCGCAGTGTTTTATAATGTTAGACCCCTGAACACTTTGCTGTCGTTCACAACATGAGACCCAAACACTAATACCCCCATTTACATATGAACATTCATGACCTTTACACTTTGTCAGAATAATTTATTAACGTTGTGCCTCCACATAGTTATTAGTTATTACATATAGTTGTATTATTGTATATAGTTATTGTTTTAATCCACATTCTTACCTTTTTTATTACATGGTTTTATTGCACTGTATCCTGCTTGTCGTACTCTATTTTTGTTGTGTTGGCGTCTCATCACTGTTCTTAAACCTGGACAGTAGATAATCATAATTCCATTCCCTGCATACTGTGCATACAGTGAATGACTATAATAATAATGAACTGAACTCAACTAACTCACAGTTAAATGAACATTAAATGCACACACATGCACACACCCCTTCTGTTCTTGGCTCAAGTTAACAGATTTAGATGTACTGTCCTATATGAAACACACATGACACACCATTGAAGCAGTGTAGTGCTGTTTGTGTATTTGGTGGTTCTTTGTTCTTTCTCACAAACACCCCTGAGCTGCAACAGAGGGAGAGTGTGGGAGACAGTGGGTGAGGGCAGAGGAAGTTGGATGTAGGTCTATAGCTGTGGGTTGGTGGATGCTTGTATTATCAGTCCGTGTTTTAGATTTTGGTACGAGGCCAGTGGGAGCATTGTACTCAACACTGCATATGAGCCACACTGGACCAGACTAAACCACTTTAGTAACAAGCCGGTTTTGTTATGATTTGTTTTGTGTTTTCATAGATTTTTTTATTAAACTGTCAGAGAATGTAAGAGACTCATTAGTCCATTGAGATCATTTGTCGGACCGTTCTTGAAGTCTCTTTCCCCATTAGTGGTGTGTCCAGAGCATTGTGGGAATCCATTGTTCAACATCTATTCTTCATTAATAATCCAGCGTCATTGCCTTTTCTCTCAGCTCTCTCATCTCTACTTTGCACACAAGCTTCGTTTTCTTCTCTGCAACAGTTCTCCCCACTGGCCTTCTTTATCCTTCTTAGTCATTCCTGCCCTCTCGGACAATGGAGGAATCCCCGGCCTTGGCTACAAGGAGGGGGGCGGCAGAGAGAGCTGGTCTGTGACTGACATCCCTGTGTGGGGCTGGCTGCTTGGTCTTTGTCTTTCTGCCAAGGAAAATGGAGGGAACCAAGAGAGGTGGAGGCAAAGAGGACCAGATAGAGCGTTCTGTAGTGTACAAGTTTAGTTAATTCTGGGATTCTAACAGTGTTTTGCTGGGGTAAAGGGGCACATTGCCTTAGTAGCAGAGCCCACTGTGGGACGACTTTGCTGAAATGACTGTACATGTTGTTCTTGGTGGTGCTTTTAGCTTCACATAACTCTGTGCAGAAAAAAAAAGTTTGGTAAGAGAAGAAAGTCTCATTGTTAATACATGAGCTATTTTGTGTCTGAGATCACACACATAGTGAGTTTATACTGTACAACAACAATGACTGCAGCTATCTATAGAAACAAAGTGTGCAGTAATGAGGCTTGCCACTCCAGCAACTGACCAAGTTACTCAGTCAACCAAATCCTCTCCCCTTTTCATTCCTCCGGACGCTGAAAGAGTCCAGGCCAGCACAAAAGCATGCGCTCCCCCTCTCGTTGAGCCCCTAACCCCAGTAGTGTTCACACAGTGTGTGTGTAGTTCTGTGCCCATTGAGAGAATTGATTAGGAAGAGTGGGGACATGCAGACTAGGCCAACTGGGCAGATTTGGCACATGACTCTGGAATGTGTGAATAGAAATTCCATTTATAGAGGAAAGGAAGTGTGTTAACGTAACATAAATACAACTGTTATGTGAAGGATAGACAGGAGGTTTAATGATGGTATGTAGTTTGACCTCTTTCTAGTAAAACAAGGGTTCATTGATTAAATGCCTCTGTAGGTGAGCTGAGACCAAATGAAGTAGGTTCTGCCTTCTTTTTTTTGTTTTTGTTTCACAAAGGCCTTTCCTTTCCTTGTCTATGCAGAAATTACACCAGTAGTTTTAAACAATTAAGTGGCCTTAATTGAATGATTCAAGGCAAACATGGAGCTGAGTATCTGTTTTTTTTTTTTTTTTTTTTTTTTTTTTTTTTTTTTTACAGTCTCCTGCACACTAAATGTGCTCTGGAAGAGGAAGGTTGTGTGTGTGTGTGTGTTTGCATGGCAGGAGGAGCCTGTCTGTAGTCTGGCTGCATGATTGGAGGGAAACTGCGAGCTAAATGGAGTCACTTGACTGGAACACTGCAGCCTCTGTGAACATCAGGCCTCAGCTCACTGTACCTACAGTGGAATGTTACTCATACAGTGAATATACAGTTTACTCACGTGTGTTACACACACACACACACACACACACACACACACACACACACACACACACCATTTGCTTCTTATATATCTGTAGTCCCATTTCAGTAGTTTGTGAAATTATTTCAGGTTCACAAACATTAACATTCCACTCTGTGAATTTACAGTCTCTTCCAGCACACATTAACCCACTTGTAAACACCTCAAAACGGACACCCACCACTGCTAATACTCATGAACACGCAAATATGCATGTTAACATACTGCTCTGTCCCGCCTGAGACACATGCATACTGAGTAATACTCCCACAGTAAGTCCTTGGCAACCTCAAGTAAAGTAAAACTGAGACTTTGTAAACACTGGTGTGAGCTGCCTTGATTTTATAATGTTAAAATAAAACACTAGGGCTGTCACGATCATGACATTGTCATACTCGTAGTTGCCATTTATGGTTTAATTGTCCTCTTCGGTTCATTTCATCCCACCATTACTGTGCAAGAATAATCCCAATTTGATAATACAAATGCATCATATGCAGAAGACAAGCCATTTATTGGCACGTTCACATTTTATGTATAGAGTCTAATTCAGGCTGTGGCTGTCTGTCAAAGTTGAGTGAACTGGGTGCGATAGTGGATCCCAAGATGATTTTTAGATTTGTGGTAGAAGTGGTTTTGACTGCTTCCTTTTTCCTGCAAGTTCGCCTCCACTTCCCTTAAGCAAACAACTCTCACAAGGGCTTTCATTAAAAATCCTAGCTGCAAAGTTATAAAGGAAATATAGCATACTGGTTCTCACTAACCTACTAACACTAGCCTCACTCCCTAAGTGGTTACACACACACACATGCAAATAAGCACAGTTCTATAATAGCTGCCTGAGTGACTGCTTTGGCTCACAATGGAGGGTGGCTGTACACTAAATCCCACTGGTCCCAGTTGTTACACCAAACATGTCAGTATTTGATTGGACAAGTTATTCTGCATTTTACAGTCTCTGAAAAAGACTCTTAAATATGTACACCACTCAGAAGTTCATATGCAAATCAAATCCCGGTGTTTTTATTTAGTACTGAAGTAAAGCTTGTTAGAGGTCTGTGTACGGTTGTTTCCCAGGAAAACACCAGTGAGCCTGTCTGTGAGTGGCCAGGAGTGAATGGCCATCATTGTGAGTGTTCGTAACGACTCGCTCACAGGCATGATTGCATTACTGTCCAGCTCTCCCTCATCACTGATCGACCTCTGAATGATATCAAGAGAGAGGAATGCACTGATGCAAAAGCTTTTATTGAGTGATTGGTTTAGCCTAGATGGAAGATTTGCTGACTGTCCACTGACAGGCTTCACATACTTTTTTTTTTTTAAATTTGTTTTCGGGCGTTTTCAACCTTTTATTGTGTAAGAGGACAGCCGAAGTGGAGACAGGAAATGCAGTAGAGACCGAGCGGGAAGACATGCGCCAAAGGGCCTTGGGGCGGAATCGAGCCCGCGTACCACTAGAGGACTCAGGCTCAGTGTATGGGGTGCACACTCTACCAACTAGGCTAAACACGCCTCACATATTTCTATAGAGAGAAAACCCTTGCCCATAATGTTTTCAAGTGTGTTCTATCAAGGTGTCTGTTTTTAAACACTTTTCACTGTGAGGTTCTCAATATTTGGGTGTCACGTGTGTTCATCCGGTAAGGTTGTCACCTCTCCTTGGGGCCGGTTCCCATCTGTTCCTGGCTTTGGTCACATTGTCGCCCACAGCTCCTGTTTTCTGTTCCTGTCATCTGATACCTGTCACCTGCCACTGGGAGCACCTACACCCTCTTTGTCTCTCTCTAGCCGTGTCCCTTCCTGTGCTCATGTCCTCCCTCCTCCACCCCATTACAATCTTCATCAGGTGTGGATGCGAGTATTAACTACTAGTGAACTGCTGGGAAATTTTGTTTAAGTTCTGACAAGCTCTATCTTGCACTGCCAGTAAATCCCCAGACGGATTCTGGGGGGAAAATCGCATCACTCCTCATCTAAGCACAATACACAAAACTAGTTAGGAACAGGAAAAGTCTGTCATTGAGGAGTGGAGCTGAATTGTAGCATTCTTCACTGTATTTTTAAACCCTTGTGATGAAGGAAGAGTTGAGAATTTATGTGGATTTTTCCATTTAGTATAGCTTAATTTCTGGTAATTGACGCTCAATGGCTTTTTTCAGCAGTGTTTTTTTGCTGACAGCGTGCGGTTTAATTTGAATTAAAGTTTCGGCTCCAGGCTTGCAGACATCTGTGCACTCTGTGTTCAGAAAGCATCCCTGAATAATGAGTCTTTACAAATTCCTAACCCAGAAAGGCCAAGTCGACAAGATCCTCAAGAGTCTTTCTCCATTAGTGTGCCTGAGAAGTCGACTGGTTTCTGACAGGGCAGACAGTGGGTCTTCTGTGGGGTGCAGAACCATGGACTGATTGAGGGGTTAATAACTGCATAGTTTGGGCCTGTTACTCATGCTCTTCCCCTGCCAGCCTGTCTCGTCTGTCCATCTTAACAGCAGATTACACAGACACACACAGCTCGGCTGATGGAGGAATGTCTCTGAGTGTTCAACAACCCGGCTCTTGTGAAAGCACTTGGCATTGCAACAGCAGCAGCTCTCTCCTCAGCCCTGCTATCGAAAGCTACTTTGTTTAGTTGGCGTTGTCATAGTGCAGAGACGTTTTTGGGAATATGATGATGGGATGTTTTTAAAACCGGTTCTGGAAATGTCTCTCATGTGAATATACAGGATGTGTGGTGTGTTCACTTTGCAGTCGCTTGACAGTAGTTAAAGTAGGTAGAGAAACGTCTGCAACATTTCTAACACTAATGTTAACAATTTGTGTTTAGGCCTGCAGTTACGCTCAACCTCATTGATCTCAGCTTTTAATTAGGATTATTTGATTAGTCAACTCGAAAAAATGGACGGCAAGTTTTTTGATAATCTATGATTTGACTCCAAGCAAAAATGTAAATCATTGTCTGGTTCCAGCTTCTCAAATGTGAGGATCTGCTGCGTTTGTCTGCTCCTATTGTCTAGTGAATTTATTATTTTTAAGTTTGAGACTGCTGGTCTGCCAAAAACGTAATTTGAATATGTCATCTAGGGCTCTGCAAAAATGTTGTTCTAGTTAATACTTATGCTTTTATAGATCAAAAGCAAAAAAAGAAAGTTTTGTTGCAGTTGCAGCCCTCAGTATTATTTAAGGCTTATTTATTTGATTTTATAACTTTGATAGCATAATTGGCAACATTTGAATATTTTCCCTTGATGCATCCTGGCAGGTTCAAATTTTTTGTTGTTTTGTTCAACATGGTATCATGTGTGTCCACAGCCTTTCTTCAGACTACTCAACCTCCGGAAGCTCGGTTTGAGTGACAATGAGATCCAGAGACTCCCTCCTGAGGTGGCCAACTTCATGCAGCTGGTGGAACTGGACATCTCCAGAAATGGTACATGAACAGATACAGTGGTTGTATGATCTTTGCCTGTAAGACCATCCATTAATGCACAATTACTTAAATGACAGCAGCCATTATAAATATTTACTGGCCCTCCTGGCCAGATTATCTAATATACCCCAGGACATAGCAGACATTCATGCATGAATCTCCATGTCCTTGGAATCTTCCTATAAGTGCAAAGGCAGAAAACTTGTCATTACATTATGGGCTGCTACTTAATTTCTGCAACTCCATCAGCTGTAAGACACACACACACACACACACACACACACACACACACACACACACACACACACACACACACACACACACACACACACACACACACACACACACACACATCTTGTCCTCTCCCTGTCCTTGCATACTGCACACACATGCAGGCATACTGCTACACACGGCATCAAGTGCTGTGGGAGCAGTGTGCAGTGGCCTGTAAGGGCCTTTACCATCTGTCTGCTTGCCTGCATGCTGCTGCAGGACAACACTGAGCCAGATAAGCATCATAGGCTGCTCAGCTCAGTAGGGATTTCTTATCCTGCACCTGCAGTATTCAGTGATGGTTCTTTACCAGGTCGGGGTGGGAGGGCATACTTGTTTTTAGCCTCCTATCTGTGCACTGGACTAAGCAGGCAAATACTAAGATAACTTTGTGTTTATATGTTGCACCTCCATCATCCTGAAATCTACATCAAGCCACAACACTTTTAGATGGGTTTGGGAAAATAGCTATTTGATGCTAAAAGTGTTTTAATGTTAGTGTTTACTTTTAACATAAGGGACACTCCTGGGAAGCTACAGAATTATTAAAAAAAAACCTGCAAAAACACAAAAAATATTGGACCAACCCTTTAAGAATTGTTCCATTTTACGCCCTAGTAAATTGCTGCTTTAATAATTCAGCTTAGCTATGAGTAAGATGAAAGCGCATGTCTATAAAGGTGTGATTGCTCTGTACATTTTACAAGAGAAGTAATTGTACACTTTGACCATGTCCTCCCTGGTACAACTTGCATGTCTCTGTGTCTCATTTTCCTCTTCCCTTTCTCCCACTTCCCTGATCCTGGCCACCTGTTTGTGATTTCAAGCAACTTAAAATGATTTGCATCATAGACTATGACCTCCTGTACAACCCCCCACCCGTGCTTTGTGTGTCCATGGTACTGACTCCCATCTCCCCCGACCTCCTTTTCTCTTCTGCAGACATTCCTGAGATCCCTGAGAGCATAAAGTTTTGCAGAGCTTTGGAGATAGCAGATTTCAGTGGAAACCCCCTGTCCAGGTGAGTGAATAGAAACATGCCATCACTGTAGTCATCATCACTCTGAGAAAATATGACGCATGTCCATATTCCGCAAGACAAGTGTCATTTGTGTGCTGTAACCCCTTGGATTCCTTATGGTAAATATGCTATGAGTCATATCCTTGACATGCATATTTGAATATACTGTCTGCACTTCATACTGATTTGTAACATCCCTGTCTCGCAGCCATTCAGTTGTTGAGATGTACTTATGCATAGTTCATGAGCAAATGCCTGGAGGAGATCATGCTTGGTGCGACAATGTGTTTCCTGATCAAACACAGCTCTGTATAAATACAAGTGTCACATTAACCTGACCTGGATACAAGTTAATCCCCATGATATCCTTGTATAAAGTCACTGTTGCACATATCCCCCCCCATCAGCGATATCTACTTTTAAGATTCAGCTTTCAAATACCTTTTACAGAAAACAGTGGAATAAATGAGCTTTGATGCTGCTTGCTTTAACAGATGACAATATTTAAAGGGATAATAGTCTTGTGTGTGTTTGACTCACGTGATCCCATATATTTTACAACCATCTCTATAGCCACCATTTTTGCTCCTGTCTTTCTGCCTCAGATTGCCAGATGGCTTCACTCAACTGCGAGCGCTGGCTCACTTGGCGCTCAATGACGTGTCATTGCAGACGTTGCCGAACGACATCGGAAAGTACGTACACATGCACAATAGCTCACAGTAGACAATTTGGTGAGATAAAATAGATTTTTCTCTTGCATAGCCAAAGAAACTCATATCTTCAGAAGTGATTGAAGTTATTTTAACAGATTTCAATTTTATTGAAATTAAAATTCCTGTCAAAATTGTCAAAGCGCACTTATCAAGCGATCAGACTGGTCTGTGTTGCCAGACCAGAGGCCTCTGACTAGATCCTTGATGCATTTAGAGACAAAGCAGGTTTTCAAGGAGTGTAAATCTGTCGCCCAGTGGTCTCTGAGGCTGCTGGCCTCTCGGCTCTGTGCCACTGCTGTACTCAGACAGATGGAAGAGGCCCCTCACCATGCCAGGCAGCCCAGATGGTCAGACTTGCCATCTGACTAACCAACCTGCCTCCCCTCTCCTCCATGAATCCCCCATCCTCTCTAGTCTGTGCCTGCCAACTTTTTTTTCCCCCCCCTTGTTTGCTTGCCTCCTTTTCACTGTCGCTCCTCCTTTTCTAGCCTGGCCAACCTTGTGACGTTGGAGCTCAGGGAGAACCTGCTGAAGTCTCTGCCCTCGTAAGTATCATCTCTCTCCGGTGCACATGTGCAGCAGGGCTTGGCCTAATACCCAACATCTCCATCAAGCACGATAAGCACCTGTTATTCCCGCTAGATGACATTGATTCCACAATGCAAGAGCAACCATCACAGTTCTTTCTCCTTTTTACTTTGACTTTTGTTTATCAGCTCGACACTCCTCTTGAGGTTTAGTTAGAACCTCTCATCTGCAAATGCCAATGAACTGCCATGTGGAATAGCATGAAAGAAACTACATGTTAAGTGTAGCAACGTAGGTTTAAAAACATTCCTTGCATGTGTCACTCCATGTGAATGAATGGTATGTCTCTGGTGTTTCAGTGCACATATTTGTGTGTCTTACTGCATGTGCTATTTTGTATGCATATTCAGGTCACTCTCTTTCCTGGTGAAACTGGAACAGCTGGACCTGGGCAGCAATGAACTGGAAATTTTAGTAAGTCAGCAACCCATCCCTCTTTAACCATATAATATATAATCCAGTAGTTATTCATTCCATTGTCGAGCTCTCACACTGCACTCTCAGGTGTGACATTAAATATTTTGTTTTTTTGCAGCACACACACAGAGTGATGTTCATTAAAAAAAAAAAGTCTTTCTCACATAACCACCACAATAGTTATGTTCCAGCCCACATGTTTACCTCACTACACACGGCAAAGCCGGTTTGTCAGACCCATGTCCCAGCATGCACTGTGCCCCACAGCAAGCACCGCTTCAAGTCCGGGTAGACTCACATGTCTTAATAGAACAGGGTAAACAATGCCTCATGATATGACAAGGCCAGGGGCTGAGCAAGTGGTTGATCTTATGATGGAATATTGCCTACCTGCATTTCTAAGCCTGCATGTCATTTAGCACGTAGACTTCAATGTGAGCTGATTTTTCAGAGACTTGACAGCAGCGATAGGTGTTTACTAAATGGATTTTTTGAGCTTCAAGAAAAGTGTTAACGAAAATGTATTTAAAGAGGGAGTTATTGGCCTCTTAACAACAGAGAGAAAACTTTACAAAATCCATTTAAATCAAACTTGTAGTCAAACAGCATTTTATTCTTGCTGAAATCATATTTAAAATTGCAAATCTAAAGCTGAAATCAACATTCCAGCACATACTGATATTAAAATGTTTGATGCCTTTAATCATCCAATTCATCCAGAGTGTATTTAGTGCTCATGATTTCTGTTTAATGCTGCGATAGCCCTTGTGTCCCCTGTTAGCAGGTTTGTATTCACAGATGTGTATGCAGTGCAGCAGGCAGCAGTCATTGGCTTTGCTCTTCAAACATTAATAATAATCAACGGCCCCAATTTTCTACCACCTCTTCTTCTCTCTACTTCTACTCTCTTAGCCGGACACCCTTGGTGCCCTCCCCAACCTGAGGGAGCTATGGCTGGACCGTAACCAGTTATCATCATTACCACCAGTAAGTATAGATTAATATAAGATTTTTAAAGCTGGCCTGTGTGCAGAATTAAATCCCATTAGTAGACTTCTTTGTTTTGTTTTTTTTGCTCTGAATATAATAATTGTATTGCGCCTTCATCGTTCGCTGCAAGTGGTGTTTATTGTTTTTGTGTGTGTAGGAGCTGGGGAACCTCCGCAGACTGGTGTGTCTGGATGTGTCAGAGAATCGTCTGGAGGAGCTTCCCTCAGAGCTAAACGGCCTCCTGGCTCTCACTGACCTGCTGCTCACACAGAACGTGTTGGAGGTCGTCCCAGACAGTATAGGTGAGTAACACAAGGGGGAATGAGAACACTGTCTTCACGGGGACTCAAACTGAAACAGTATTAAGTAGTATAAGTACCAGTGAGACATGAAGTACAATCCAGGAAGGGTTAATGCTCATTAGACATCAAAACATTGCACAACAGTTTTTATATTCAGAGACAGGATTTTACAATACTGGCATGTTTTCACAATGCCAACAGTTTTAGATTTTGTCACGATTTCTAGGTAAAAGTACAACATAAAGTAATCCACCAGGGGTGTGCACTTGCATACTTTAGATTTGCCAATGCAGCGCCTTGCCAGATGTCACGTTTGCTGCAGCAAAAGCTGGCTTTTATTCAGCTTTTTTTGGAGGCCCTGTGTTGTTTTTGACAGAGCACAAACTTTAGCCTGAGGTCTCAAACAGCAAGACAGAAATAAGATGACTATCATGTAAGAGGAAAGGACAGCAACAATTTACAGAATACTCTAGTAGTAGTGTATTAGGAAAGCCATCTAATTAGGCAGCACTAGATGAAGTCAACCTGGGCAGGCAAACAGTGTGGGAGATGGTGCTCTGTTAAATTAGAACAGCACTGCCCTCTACTGGAAGTAAAATGCCAGTGAAGAGTAGCGCACACAGCTGCACAGCAATTATTCTCCTTTTATTTGAATTAATTTTATTCCAGAGCATTAGTCCAACATGTCACATCTAGCATAAGTCTTATTGCTACTCTTAGTAAGATGTTTTTCTGTGTTTATTATTGTGTCCAGGCTGCCTGAAACAGCTGTCCATCTTGAAGGTGGACCAGAACAGACTGACCCAGCTGACTGATTCAATAGGAGAGTGTGAAAACCTCACAGAACTCGTCTTGACAGAGAACCTTTTACAGGTACCACTAAGAGCAGCCTTGTACTGACCCAGTATCTGTATGGTCGTTCATACTGAAGTCCAATTGACATCTGTTAAGCTTTATTGTAATTTTGTAATTCTGTCTTGTTCCCTTAAAGTCACTTCCTCGCTCGCTGGGCAAGCTGAAGAAGCTGACCAACCTGAATGTAGATCGCAACCGTTTGGGAGGCGTTCCCAAAGAGCTGGGTGGTTGTGCCAGCCTCAACGTTCTCTCACTGAGAGACAACCGCCTTGGCAAACTTCCTGCAGAACTTGCAGATGCCACTGAGCTACATGTGCTGGATGTGGCTGGAAACCGGTAACCTCATTTAAATTTATCAGTCCACCTGATATATGATTGTTTATCGAATGCATGAATTGTAGATTCTTTGAACTCGTAACTGTCGGTCAGAGAGCTTTATCACCAGTTTAATTATCTAGGCTCCTAGACATACAAGATATTTTATCTTCAGTGACTTACCTCATCCTTTCCTTTGTCCAGATTACAAAACCTGCCTTTTGCCCTGACAAACCTCAACCTGAAGGCCATGTGGCTTGCAGAGAACCAGTCGCAGCCGATGCTCAAGTTCCAGACAGAAGATGACGAGCATACAGGAGAGAAGGTGTTGACCTGCTATTTATTGCCCCAGCAGCCTTCTCCAAGCCTAGGTGAGGAGTAAAATTCATCAATTATATAGGAAGTATGTTTTAGTAAGTCTTAACAAGACAGGTTTTCAGACATCTGTTATAACATCAGGTAAATAGATGCTAAATCTTCTATTTCTTTCTATATGTAATTGCTAAAATACTAAGAGTTGTATAGATTTAGCAAGATTTGTATGTAGAATGTTTAACTCATTCATTGTATTAAGTCGTAGGAGATTTGTGTAATATTTGAAGCTTTAGTTTTTGTATTGTCTTTAGCCTATTAGCTAAATCTTTGGTGCTTTTTAAAAAAAAAGATATGGGTTGTGAGACTTTACAGAATCTGTTCTTGTCCATTCAAGATTTGAGATACAACTATTAGCTCAGCTTGCCATCTTTCTCTCTTCCACACCTTGTTTTCCACAGAGAACTTGTTGCAGAACAGTGTGGATGACAGTTGGACTGACAGCAACCTGAACAGAGTGTCAGTCATTCAGTTCCAGGAGGAGACCAAAGCAGAGGAAGAGGATGACGAGGCTGCAGCAGACCATAGAGTGAGCAGTTGCAACAATACAGAGTCATATTTTGTCTTCCTACCTATCGGCACTGATACTGTGCATCCCTGTTGTTAGTTGTTTTATGTGATTGTGAATGAAAATGTAACTCATACTTGTTTCTCTTTGTTTCAGGGCCTTCAGCGCAGAGCCACACCACACCCCAGTGAGCTGAAGGTGATGAAGAAGGTGATCGAGGAGAGGAGAAATGAAGCTTACACATCAAAACCTGATGGAGAAGACGAGTCCCTTGATCCGCAGGTACATACATTATACTACAGTTTGTGATAATTATTGTCTAATGTTGTCTTTAAGAGATATAATATTGTTGTAATAATCTATCTTGTTCTTGACATAAATCACCTGCCTCTGTAGGAAAAAAACAGAAATGTCACTCCACTTTGCCTCATAATTCACTGATGTATACTGCTTTTGGTTTTAGGAGAAGCGGCTCAGTGACCTTTCCAATCAGAGTCATGACTCCCATGTGTCGAATAGCACACTCTCTGCCACCTCCCATGAGGAAAGACACAATGTGACTGCAGCCTCCCAAAGAGAGGATTTTGTAGATGGCCACTCCCCTCAGGAAGAGGAAGAGCTGGATGAGATGGAGGTGGAGTACATTGAGGTGAATATTTAGAATAACCTATTGTATTGTTGAATTGGTTAAAAAAGAAAATTATGAAAAAAAATCCCCATTTGATGTAATTTCCCTTTCTTTCTTTTTTTTAACAAATTAAATCTCAACCCGTGTTTTCTCCAGCCCACTGTGCACTTTGCAGAAGAGCCCATCATCCGCGGTGTAGACCAGGATGAAGAGGAGGATGGCGAAGACGGTGAGAGGAGTGACGAGGAGGACGAAAGGCCGGCCTTCCCCGTGGAGAAGCAGCGTCTAATCAGAAAGGACACGCCGCACTACAAGAAGCACTTCAAAATCACCAAGCTGCCAAAGCCCGAGGCTGTGGCTGCGCTGCTGCAGGGCTTCAGTCCCGATGGTCTCAACTCCCCGACACAAGCAGCTAAGGAGGAGCAGCAGCAGCAGCAGCAGGAGGAGGAAGAGGAGGAGGAAGAGGAAAGTCTTTCCACCCCTCTGCACCATCACAGAATAGAGGAGCTTGTGGACGGCCGGCACCAGGTCAACTCCAGTCAAGTTAAGGTAAACGAGAGATCCCAGCACAGTGCCAGAATGTGGAGGGTAAATGGGTAGGAATTGTTTCATATTCTATGTAGAAACACGTTAATTTCCCCACCTGCAGTTTCAGAAATCTGGTCATTATATAAGAAAGTGGTGCAACAGGACATACAGTATTCTGCAAAGTTGTAACATTACACATCAAATCAGTTTTATTAGCTTATTTTATGCTTTAAAATCATTTTTTCATGTTGTAAGAATATATTTGAAATTAATATATTTTTTGCTTGCTCGTTGCCTCTATGCAAACACTTAATACTGCATAGAGTGCCCTTACCACCTTGCAAGTTGCATTCAGTTTGGAGCACTTATTATTAAGGATGTGGCTTTGCATGCAAGGTCATTGTGGAAATGACGGCCTCTATCCTTGAGTTGTGAATCAAGGAGAGTGTTTTCCTCTTTAGTTGATTCTGTGGTTTACCTGCAACTCACCAACCATTTCGTCTCAGATTAAATTTGTCTTTGCTCTGTCCCAAAGACGAGATGTCTCTCACCACCTACTGTACAAACACTCAGATGTCATAGCTGATAATACTCTCCTGCACAAATAACAATTCATATATGAATTCTTTGTCAAATCATAATTTGTCCTCCACAAAAGCAGCTGCAGGCCTTTCTTGAACTCCAATACAGAACTAACCTTATCCACATATCTATCAGCAATATCCTGATTAAATTATAATCAATTGTACTTACATTACTTTTCTTTTGTAAGATGTGTGCGCATGTGTCCCTGTAAGTATGAATAGAGTGAGTGAAGTCTGCACTGGCGCTGCTTATGAAAATTAATCTACTTTTTGATCATATAATATCACATTTGGGCAGTCCTTGATTAAATATTTTGATCATGCTGGTTGTAGAAATCTTTAATTCTGTGATCAAACATCATCTCACCAAATCTGTGTTGTGTATGTGAGTGTGTGTGTGTGTGTGTGTCGATGAATGTGGGAATGTGTGTGTCGCTAACCTCAGACCAACCAGAACATATATTGGCAGAGCTGGAATGAGAGATCCAGTGAGTCGTGTTTGTGTCATCTCATAATAATCTTTTACAGAATGTTCACGTTTTTTGTCGACAGTTTGATTCTTTATTGTTCTTGCAAATCAAACAGGAGAAATTCTTTGATTTTCTTCAACCTTTTTTTTGTTGAACTTTCTGTAAATGACTTTTGGAAAGTCATTGTGTAGATATTTTTGGCTTTTGTAGGCTTACAATGCACTATAATCTTGTACAATGTTTCTTTGTACATACGTAATGCTGTTTTATTGAAAGCTTGCTACTGGAAGAGTTTGCTGTCTGTGGTTTGGAGGCTGGGCATTTTCGGCTATGGGAGCTTTTGCCTTCTCTTGTCCGCTCTCTCTACACTGTAGCTCAGCTCCTTGGTCTTGTCTTTCTGTCTCTGCCTGTATTTGCTTCTGGTGGCTGGGGAGTGATTGTGGGAATGCATCTGCTTCAAGGTGGTCCATCCCAGTGAACTAGGAAGTCCCCATTACCTACAAGCAGACTGTGGAGTGTTGGGTGTGTTTGGTGAAGTTTATGGAAAGTTTGAGATGGTTCATTTTTCTTTCATTTAATTTAGTGTGAGTGGGAGCATATTTTTATTTTGGCCTGACTAATCCGCATGCCTCTCGCTGGTTCCTGTCCTAACAGGGGGTGTCATTTGATCAAGTCAATAATCTGCTGATTGAACCTGCTCGAATTGAGGAGGAAGAGGTCTGTACATACTATTTCCCGTCCAATCTCTCTTTTCACTCACCCACTCATTCACCCACCTGTATACAGAGGTAGAACCCACAGAAAATCCATCGTAACCCAATCACCAGGGACTCCCTAACCACAATTCATTTATGAGATAGGCAGTGTGGCAGAACTGGATGCAAGAATTCACTAGTTATTTTTTATGTGTTTATTTATTTGATTTATTGGACAGATGTGTCATGGATGTGCTGTTTTGAAGTGCATCCTGGGAAAAACAAAACAAGTTGACAAAGGGGGGGGGCACCTTGATGGGTCAGGGATTAAGACGTCATGAACCACAGCATCCCCAGAGTCTCTTGTTTCTCCATCACATTTTACAGGCTCGGTTCAACACCAAGCATTTTTAGTTTATTAGTCAAAGCTATTAACCAACAAAATGACTGTTAAATGATGATTAATCAATCCCCATTAATTTTATTCAATCCATTAATGCAACTGTAGAATATGTGAGGGTTTTCAGCCACAGGACATCTCAGTTTATAGCCTGTAATGCAGCTTTTCATGGTACTAGCTCACCACAAGAGCTGCTGCTTTCATCGTACCGCCTCACAACAGTATCCAGTAACAGCAGCCATATTTCTCATCCACAAGGAGTCACCGCGAACATGTGACTTCTCCTTGACTGTAGCATTTTAAACCAGCAACCAGAGAGACGTATTTGGAAAGAGCAAAGAGCTATTTATTTCTCTCTTTGATTATTTTGAGGCCACAGCCTTTTGTTTGGCATTAAGTTTATTCTTTGAATTTTGGTTTACCATCCACTGAAGGAATGGTGCTAAGTAAATATCAAGTACACATTTATATCTGAGTAATGACATACTTTGTAATACTTTATTACTTTTGCTAAGTCCCATATCATTGCATGTAGGATTGATCATCTTTGTGAGTTGTTGTTTTGCAGTGTTAGACCAAATTCAGCTTTAACAGATTAAACTGCAGCTTTTCACACGTCACAACACAACCCTTACCTTCCCAAGTAACTATTATTCCTCTGGATGCCCACAATTGTGTTGTCCTCCTCAAGCTGATCCATATCTCTATTTTTTTTAATGCAAAATATTTGTTATTCTGCCCTGTTTTTATAAAATGCAACGTGAAACCAAACATCTGTAGACACAGTACTATAAATCCAGTTCAAGCATCGTGTTCTGCCACACTATGTCTCTGTGCCTGTACCTTTCTTCTGCTTCTGCTGCTTTGCTCCTTTTCATTCCATCCATGCTGTGTTGCCCTGGAATGGATGGGCTGGTTGCACTGTGATGAGGCAAGTCTGCTTCACCAGCTTCCTCCAGGTGTGCTTTTTTTTTTCTCTCTCTCTTTTTTTTCCCTCTCCCAGTAGCTCGCAAGTAATTCAACTGCCAACCTGAGGAAGAGCTCCAGATTATTGAAGACGGATGAAGTTTCCTTCTCATTGCTCTAATTTAAATATTGTAAACTGTTGTAAATGTTGTAGTAATGTAAATAGGTAGGCATAAAGCTGTCATTACTTAAACTTTAAATTGTATTAAATGGCAGTGATATTTGCATTGTAATATGTTTCATTTGGCATGTTTTTGTTGTCGTATTGTGTAAGAAAACTCTCCTATGCTGTTTATTCATGGTGAAAAATCTTCATTGAAACGTGTCATTTTATAGTCATGTAGTTTCACCTGAGTTGTCTCTGTCACATTAAGTCTGGTATGTTTATTACTACAACAAATGCTGGGGTGTCTACACTACAACTCCACATCCAGGACACAGCCCTCTTTCCATTTACTCTTTCACATTTCCCCTTTTCCTTCCACTTGTCCCTTTTTTGTCTCCATTCCTCCCCCTTTTGCATGGCTTGCAAGTATACAGGATATACATAGTCTGTTGTTTAGTGTTTACCTCACATTCTTAGTCCCTCTGGCCTTACACACACAAGACATGTTTTTCAAAGGTCGGAGGTCACCCATAACTTATATCACAAAGTTCAAGATGTGAATTAAATGGCAATCAACAATCAAAAAAATTACATTGTGGGCTAGCCTCCCTCTCAGTCTGTCCTGAGCAGAGTGGTGTTTGGAGGGGTTCCACTAGTAGTTGTGCTGACTCCCCCTCCTTAACTTGCAGCACACCTTGACCATTCAGAGACAAACAGGCGGCCTGGGCATCAGCATTGCTGGAGGGAAGGGATCTACACCTTACAAGGGAGATGACGAGGTAAGACTGAAATCTGGGTAGGTTCAATAAATCAAAAATCCTGGATTATACAACTTAAATTTTCTTGTTTTTGTTGGTGGCTTCAGGGAATCTTCATCTCCAGAGTATCTGAGGACGGCCCTGCAGCCAGAGCAGGGGTGAAAGTGGGAGACAAACTCTTAGAGGTATAACGCTTTCTGTTCACGTCCTTGTTTTTGTCTAGCAACTCTTTCATCTGTCTTCTAGTAAGAGGTCAGGGTCATTTTTTTTTCCATCTGTTTGTGTCAGGTGAATGGTGTGGACCTCCACGAGGCAGAACATCACACAGCAGTCGAAGCGCTCCGTAGCTCTGGCGAAACGGTTTCCATGTCGGTGCTGCGGGAGCGCATGGTGGAACCAGAGAACGCCATCACCACCACGCCACTGAGGCCAGAGGACGACTATTTCCCACGGGAGAGACGGAGCAGTGGCCTTGCCTTCAGCTTGGAGACGACTCCCAGCGGGCCCCTAGAGCGGCTCTCCACCTGTCTAATGCGAAATGACAGGGGTCTGGGATTCAGCATTGCAGGGGGCAAAGGCTCCACACCCTACCGCACAGGAGACACGGTGAGACAGCAACTATTTTGATAGGTGTTTAATTGGCTTTATCAGTCAAATCAAATGTTTTTCAGGCCAAATAGTAGCAGATTCCAGAACTCTCCAAACCTGAAGTTTTACTTTGTACTGTTAAAACAACAAATTTGAACACATTGCCTTGGGCTCAAAGTCACTAAAGATCTGAAATTTTCGTGAGAGAACAATAAATTAATCAATAAATGCTCTAATTAAGATTCAATTAATCCCTATGACACAGAGGGATGATCTAAAGTTAAAGACGCAGTCGACAAAATGAGTCACTAAATGACAGGAGCACACTGGAAGTTGAGTCACAAAGTGTTTGCAGGAACTGTCTCAGTCACAGGGATCTTTCCGTAACAGCGACTATTCTAGCTGCAGCGTTAACCGTCATCACCAGGGAGACGGAGATATGAATAGTCAGCCTTGACACCGGATAGTTCAACTGTAAGTGGACGGGCTGAGGTGTGTATTTGGGTCAGTGCAGTACTGCATTGCAACTCTTGCAGCTCAGCGAGCACACAAAGAGGAAAGGATTCATAAACGTTGGGATTTAAACGGGTGTGACTGTAAGTCGTCTTGCCTCGCTTTCAAAAGCTTTTTTGAAATGGATGCGGTGACTAGGCTGGCTGTCAGCTGATCTGAGGAGGAGGTGCAGTAGACTTTGCTCCAGGATGTGTTTACATATGTTGTTGTTTTGGCGAGACGGGGCAGTTTTTATACTGTTAATGAGCAATGTTGCAATGTAAATATGAGTTGTTGTTTGGGTTTTTTTGGTTCATGTGTACAACTTTATATTACAGTTGGACGATATGGCTAAGAGTGTGAACATAGATGTTTTCCATATTGATTAATATTGATATTTATCATAACTTGTCATTCGCTGCTAGTTTGAACAGTATCATGATGAAACCAGAAGGTTCATATGTTAAACTTAACAATATAGTTTAACATTAAAAAAAGAGTTTGATAAGTGTACATGAAACACCTTGGCTAAGCGTTTAACACTGCATACATACTTAACCTGCCGTAACACAAGGCCAGACGTAAGTTATTAAAATAATGGTGTGGTCCTTTTCTTGTGAGGGAAAAGATGTGATGATTTTCCCTTCTTGGTTTGCACCGACGGATGGTGTATTTTGCAGACGTTCTTAATAACCAAATCACTTCTTCTTTTTTTTCACCAAAATACATTTTTTGGCACAGATCCACACTGATATCTAACTGACCTGGTCACTTCCTCTATAGACAGCTCAGAGTTAGAGATTCATCAGCCTGCTGCACTTGTTGACCAGCTACCCTCTTTATGTTGATACGCAGGCAGGGGAGGCCTGATCAAATTTATAGAATGATTACCGTTTTTAGTTGCAGTATATTAATATTTGATTTGTTTGTATTTCTTAAATAAGCAGTATTAGAAACTGTGTAATAATTAAGAGTAATTTACTTTCAAATGTACATATATAAAAGTTTAAACTTTTGACAATCCTTCTCTTCTGTTTTTAGGGAATCTACATCTCTCGCATCGCTGAAGGAGGAGCGGCACACCGAGACAGCACACTGCGTGTAGGAGACAGGGTGATCTCTGTGAGTAGTACACGCCCCACATCTTTATATGGGCATTATTGTATTCATTGTGATCAACACAGGGTTTCCTTTACATTGTTTTCATGGATGTGAGAATGGGAATAATTAAATAATTTTAAACAAACAACTCCATATTAATCTAGATCTTTTTTAATGAGTTTTACAGAGCATGTCCCATGGTATGCATTTTAAAGGAAACACTTGTATATCTTCATTGTTCTATGTTTTAATAATTCAACACTGCTCTCACTCAAGTGTTGCCCCATCGAAGATACAGCAGACTAACTTGTGTTGGATCCCCTGTCGACCACATGCAAAAAAATTAACTCATAAGACTTCTGGCACATCTAAACCATAATTTGTCAGCTGAGATAGAATACTAACACAGTCTTAACACGTCTAACCCAGAGCCTCTCCTCAGACACAGACTCTGGAGCTGTTTTGTTTAAGTAGTGCAGCACTGTCTTTATATGTTTCACTGCTAAAGGGTTCCTGCATGAGCTCTCCATGCCTTTTTGTCTGATCACACTCAGCGCTCGGCTTTGCTCTCCTTTCTCCGTCATCGGATTAGTCTTGAGTTGCATGTTTTAATCCAGTGACACACTATTTCTGTAAACGGACTGATGATGGCTCGTTTTGCTCTCTCTGGGAATTGCAGAAAAGCTGCTTCAGTTATGCTCTTTCTGGGTTCCCTCTTTCAGCTCTTTTTCTTTGGTCTGTTCGTAGCCTTTCTTCTTCTCTCACACTCTCTCCATGTGCATGCTCACTAAGGCATTTAATGCATCTCCTTGCCTGCTTGGTGGTGGGCACGGTGTTGGGGTGGAGTTGGCTGAGCCTGTCGCCCCGCTGACATGTAGACTCATCTGTGTGTCACCATGGCAGCGGGCGCAGTAGCATGTCAGCCGTTGGTAAGAGCTGGTACTGTCGGGCCTGTGCTGACCTCTGTTTGTCACTCAAGACCAGAGTAAAGTTTTTTAAGTTGTGCATGCCTGAAGGGTTTAATCTAAAATCCAAGGTTAGCAGAATTAATGATGAAATTATTCCTTATAACAAAGTTGTCTAAGGGCTTCCCTGGTTGCATTTGTTGACTTAAGATCAAACTTTTTGGAGAAACTAGACATCTCCACTTGAGTTTTAAGTAAACAAAGGCAAAAAGTGATGAACTGATGACATTAAGAGATAGCAGTCAAAACTAAGCTAAACATAAACCGACTTGAGTGAATTTTAGGACTTTTTTGGAAAGGAGTAGCTTTGCTTGCTTGTAGCTTTTTTTTCTGACGCTCTGCCAGCTTAACTTGCCTGCAGCAGCCCACTTTTACCTCCGCTTCCTCTTCTCCTCTGCCTGTTCCTTTGGCTCTATATAGGTGTTGGGTTCCTCCTCAAATAACAGTACTCGCTTGGATGCACTCACAAACTCTGTGCATTAAATATCAGATTGTTCAAGATGATGGTTAAACATTGGGAGATATGTTTGAATTAGGTGTTTGAGATTATTTTGTTAATTAGATGAGAGAAGACTGACAGCATGCCATTTCCAGCATGTATTTGTTTTTTAATGTTCATCGTGGCCAATGGTCAAGTGAGGCCTGTTGTTATTGGTGTCCTGGTGGGCTGACACCCTCCACGGTTGGTTTTTACTGTTGATCCAGATCAATGGTGTAGACATGACAGAGGCCAGGCATGACCAGGCAGTAGCGCTCCTTACTGGCACCTCCCCCACCATCGCCCTCCTGGTGGAGCGAGACCCGAAAGCACCAGAGGGCTCTCCAGGTCAATCCAGGGCTCGAGCCCACTCCCCCCCACCCCCAGAACCATCAGATTCACCAGACCAGGAAGAGGAAGGCCTTTCCCTTCATGGGAACCACCTGAGCCAAATGGAGGACGAGTATCCCATTGAGGTGAGAACTCTTTGGAGCGACTTGTTGATAAGCTGTAGAGGCGTTAGTGTAGAGGCCTCATTGAGGCATTCAGCATTAATGTTTGTTCATTTAACCCCTGCCCCATCTTTAATGCTCCCCAGTTCCAGAGAAGATGGTGCATGGTATGAAGGCTTGGTTGAATTTACATACTGGTGTACTGTAGAGCGTAGCTCGTAAATAACAGCTATATTATTTCCAGTCGTCATTAATATAAACGTATTGCTATTTACTTATTAACGGCTTAGAGGTAAGAGGTATATGTGTGTGCAGTAGGATGGTTTGTGTTTATAGCTGTAGACATGACTGTTAGCATGTGACCCGACTTTTAACTGACTCCCTTTTGTTAGAGTTAGGCTTGATATATTTTCTTGTGCTACAACACATTGTCTACAACTAATCCTAACAGGAAGTGATCCTGGTGAAGTCAGGTGGCCCTCTAGGCCTAAGCATCGTGGGAGGCAGTGATCACGCCAGTCACCCGTTCGGCATCAATGAGCCAGGAGTGTTCATCTCAAAGGTAAAACGAGTGAAACTCCTTGTTTCTAAATTTTCTGTTATTGCATTTCCTAAAATATGTTCGATGTCTCACTCTCTATGGTCCATCTCATCGCCAGGTGATTCCTCACGGTCTTGCATGTCAAAGTGGACTGCGTGTCGGGGACCGAATATTAGAAGTGAACTCCATCGACCTGCGGCACGCCACACACCAGGAAGCTGTGCGATCCCTGCTGGCCAACAAGCAGGAGATCCGTATGTTGGTACGGAGGGACCCTTCACCACCTGGGATGCAGGTGAGGCCATCAAATCAAACACATATACATATATTAAAGTAAATGAATGATCACCGTACCTTTCATGACGAGCTACCTATGTATCAATGCAGGAAATTGTGATCCAGAAACAGCCAGGAGAGAAGCTTGGCATCAGTATTCGTGGAGGCGCCAAAGGTCATGCAGGAAACCCTTTTGACGCCACAGATGAAGGCATCTTCATCTCCAAGGTTCTTATTATGTACCACAATTCAACATTTCTTTGTAAAATATGAAGGCCTTTTCACCACATTTATAGGAATTCTCATTTTAGCTATGGTGTAAGATTTAAGAAGCAGTCTGCTTTATTTAATTTGACACATTGCAACTTTGAACTAAAAGCTTGCTCAGTCTTGATTCCCATCTACGGAATAATTTTTAAAAATTGCAAATTCCAACTCATAAAAATGATATTAAGTTTGTTATAAGGACAACGTTTAAATAGTGATGGGTAAGATGACATGAACAGGATATTCTATGGCAAAGGGCCTGAATTATAATTATAGTTATGGAATCAACACTTTTACTACGGTTGATATTCAAACAGGTGAGTTCAAGCGGCGCAGCAGCAAGAGATGGCCGACTGCAGGTTGGCATGCGTATCCTGGAGGTGAACAACCACAGCCTGCTGGGGATGACACACACAGAGGCAGTGAGAGTGCTCCGTGCTGTAGGAGACACCCTGAGCATGCTGGTGTGTGACGGCTTCGACCCACGAAAGGTGGCTGCCGTGGAGGTAAGGCACCATGAGTTGTTTTTCACTTTCAGAGATGTAAAAATTAAATGAAATGAGTCTAATAAACTGTAAAACACTACCTTTTGAAATTGAGGTTCATATAATTTTCTCAAAAGTTTTCCAATCTGTTTAATCTATTTAGATTAAATGTCTAAGCAAAACAATGTTTTTGGTCTATTTTCAGGCATCTCCTGGCATCATTGCCAACCCGTTTGCAACAGGCATCGTCCGTAAGAACAGTTTGGAAAGCATCTCATCAATAGACCGAGACCTGAGCCCAGAGGAGATGGACATCATGCAGAAGGTACAATACAGATTATATGCTGTTATATACACTAATCATATTTGTTCACGGATCATGTATCTTACCAAGTTAATATTACTAGCACAGTTAAGGTAAGGTTATTGTGCATACAGCAATCATGAACTGTTTAGGTTGGATAAAGCCCAAAAGCCCTGAATAAGGGATGGGATCGGTATGGTATTGTACTCGTACCATCCACATACCAGGAATCAGTTTGGCAACACATGAATCAGATTTTTCTGTTCAGCAATTCTGTCACAGCAAATCTCCCACAGCAGTTCGGTGTCAGCAGGTTGTGTTTCCAACAACAGTGGAGTTCAACTATATACACCACACATCTCTCCAGCACAGCATAGTGTCCGGCACAGTTTTTTATTTTGTCCAGATTAGGTTTTGAGGGACTATTTTAATAAAGGAGTGTAGCAACCTGTTGTTCTAGTATAGTTTCTGGTGCTCCTCCATGCATTTTGATTAATTTTTGTTGTCCAAAAAAATTCATATGCATATTGAATTGATTTAAATTACTCAGGCAGGATGAATATTAACCATGTATCGGTGTTGTAAGGATCTTAAATCTCTTCTCCAGGAGTCTGAGATGGTGAGAGAGACATCACAGTGGGAGCGAGAAGAGATGGAAAAAGTGGTGAGTGAAACTTACAATCCATCGCTGTTTTGCGAGGGCTAGAGGTAAAATTATGTGTCAGATCAGGAGATAAAAAGGCAATACAGGGAGAGAATTCAGCTTCCGCTGCATTGTAGCTCAGAAAAAGGCTGAACATGAGTCAGGGTGAAGCCTTAAGAGGTAGAAGCTCAGTTCGGTCTGTTATCGAGTGAATGAGGCTTCTCCTCTGCACCCTGTGTGTGGGTATTGTGTTTGACAGAGCTATTCCTGCAATGTCACACACCTTGCATGCTTTTTCTGCTCCCATAGCTAATGAATAGAGTACTTTTTAATGTGTGCGGATTCTATCCTTCCTTCCCCCTCTGTTTCTCGCTCATCTCTCCTTTATGTTTGGTGTGTTTGGTGTGATATGAAATCATCCAATCATCCCATCTTCATCCCACTTCCCCACTGTTGTTTTTCTCCACTTCTCATCCCCTGTAACACGTCTTCCCTCTTTTGTAAATCCCCCTCTTTTACTCTCATTGCATTATTGTGTGGCTGTGTGTTTGGGTGTCTTCCCTCCAACTCCCCTCCTCCTCCTCCTCCTCCCCTTCCTTTCTTGGTGAAGGAGCGTATGCGCTTGGAGCGAGAGGAGGCAACTCGCCTGCTAGAAGAGGAGACTGAGGTGAGACACTCCTCATCAGCAGGTCTGCAGATAACCTTATCAGTGCAAAAGGGTCACAAAAATACCAAAGCACTACCTCCAGAGGATTTTATTGATTGTTGCTCAGCCTTGACATTTCTGGGAAAATAGAATCTAGTTTTATAGCTTTCTTTAATGAATCATCTTAAGCCATATCCAAACTGGCGTATTTGGTGCATTATTAAGTATTTATAGCAGCAGACTTGTTGATGGGACAGAGTCAAAATAAAACTTTATGGTGCAGTAGAACAAGCTACTCCAGGGGTGGGCAATAAAGACATAAATACATGCTATTAGGGTAAATTATTTTGTATTTCATTTGATTTGTTGCCTATAAATTTGTAGAATATCACCAGACGTATCCATATATATGACAAACACATGTTGGTTACAGAGTTTACCTTTCAGTAGAACTAGGATAGGTTCTCTCTTTTCTACTAAAACTAATTCACTTTCACTAAATTCTTGCTTGTTGTGTAATAGACCTCAACCTAGCCCCTTTCTCACCTCTTTTGTTTATTTATTTCTCATTAGAACATTCGCACTGGACCTCTAAAACTTGACTACAAAACCCTGGCAGCACTGCCCACCACCAGTCTGCAGAAAATCAATAGGGTAAGACTCCGTATGTTCTCATGTCTTCAGGCAGCAGTAGAAGATTGACTGTTATTTAAACTGTTTTAAAAAGAGTGCACTCCTCAAGTTGTAAATTGCTGGTATTTCTGTGCGTGCCATGTTGGAAATGACCTTCATGGCTCAGAATAGACCTCCTGGAATCCCTTGTTTTTATATCTGGGGTAACTGAGTGACCAAGAGACGGCCACTTGCCCCTCCAGAAGCAGGACTATTAGACGTGTTCCATATGCATAACACTTAAGGCAACATTGCAGATGGAGACTTCAAGACCAAACTTATACACCTCATCAGCACATCAATTAACAAGCTTATGTGACCAGCCCGGATTGAAGAAATAACATGAATACGAAGGACTGAACGAGAAGTTTGGGAAAAGGATCAAGCTCATCCAGAGAGACGTACGAAATCAAAACCAAGGAATGAAAAATGGAACGAAAGAGAAAAGAAAGAAGGTGAAATTGAAAAGAACCATGGCCAGAGGGCAGGAGCTGTCCTGGTTGATAAAGAGTGCGAGTATGTGGAGGAAGGGAACAGCTGCCCACTATCACCCGGCCTATCCTATGTGATATTTTAAACCTGCTTACTGGCCCTGCACTGGATTGAGTCTCTTGGGTGGGTGGGGTGCCAGACAGAGAGGGAGGGTATCATCTAAGAGGAACCAACAAGTGTTTCACTTCTCAATCCACAGAGGAGTACGTTTGAGTGGTCATACGGTGTTGTCCTCTTTACCATCCTACAGGTATTGGGATCATGATTTTTCTATCTTGTATTTGTGGTTACTTCTGACTTGTTTCTTTCTCTCTCCACTCTCTCTGTTACTATGATTTTGACTTGGTTTAAGACATGCTTAGACTTTTTAGAAGAAGGGCAGAACTGTAAAAAGACAAATATGACATTTTTGTGCCATACTTAAGGATCTCTGGCCTATTTGTTTTTCAAGGAGAACTTAACCACATTTGGGTTTCCTGCTGTTCTTGCTCAGTGTGTTAAAGCTGGATTTGCTGCTCCAGCACACGTGGTCCTGCTCAAACTGTCCCACAGCGAAACTTTGTTACTGCCGTCAAGTTGTTGCCTAAAGTGTGGCAAAAAAGGCCCGGAGATGGTGCATGTTGAAAACAGCGGTTTAGAAATGTTAGTTTTTTTAAATTTTTTATTAGCTCCGGACTTACTTCCATCGCTGTCCTTGATTAAGACAGAGGAAGCATTCAGTATTTGACATTACGAAATACTATCAAATGTATTCCTTCAAACTATTTATTCACGTTTCAATTTTATTAGGGTCAAGGATGTTATTCCACTGATTAAATGTTCTTCTGAGAATCAATTACTACGCTGCTGTACAATTAAGGAGTAAAAGCTTATTCAGTTCCTAGTTCCTTAGACTATCAGCTCCTCCCTGTCGTGGCCAACTCAGCATGTTGGCACGAGGACGAACCAGCAGCCTCACACCAAAACCCCAGCTGTCCCTCACAGTCTGTGTCGGAGCCAAAAGGGCAGTCGTACACATTCCATCCCACTGACCCTCATCACACCAGCAGCTCTTAGAGTCAGCATGTACAGAGCCACATTACTGCCGCACAATGCTTGTTGTATTCTTAGTTTGGCTATTTTGATGATCAGTAAGTATGTCAAGGTCGCGTCTAATAAATTCCAAAGTTGGTTGGTTATTTTTGTTAATTTGAGATGCCTCAGGAGGAGTTTTTCAGTGTTGTGGATGAAAAAACATTAAACGTTACACACATTATCTTAACATGGTTTGGTAGAACAGAGCATGGTTTCTCCCCTCCTACAGTGGCATTAACTATCCTCTATGTTGACTACAGTTGGAGTTGAAAGAGTGCAGGAGTCTGAATGTCTAGCTTATGTGATAATGTTGTTATTTAAGGCAGAGGGTCATGAGCGTGGACTGTAGAAATGTGTCTAGTAGCACACAGCAGTGGTTAACAAGTGGTGAATGACTGGCAGTGAGAAATGTTAGGAAAGATTTAATGATGTTAAACTTCTTCTTTAGCAGCTAAAGACTGTCAGGTGTCTATTTGCAGGATCTGAAGACACTGGGTTTCACTTTGGTGGTTTCTAAGAAGTTGTTTTAATTCTATATATCAAATTCCAATAAACTGATAATGGCCGACTTTATGAGAATAACCAATCTGTTTTACCAGCTATTTACATCTGCTGTTAAAGAACAACTGTGGTTTGATTTTGTAGGTTTGGCTTTTAGTTATAAAAACCCTCATCGAGTAAATTTCTGAGGTCTGTAGAAGCAGCAACGTTGCACAGCTTTGACCGACTATACTGGAATAGTTGGCTTGCACAGTTGTCCTGTGCAAGGAGGGATTTAAGTGGGTGCATGCACTATTAGGACCAAACCTATGAAAATGGGGAAGCAAGTTGTAATAAATTAGGATTATCCTTTCATCTCCTTCCTGTCCTCTGTTGTTTTTCATTGAGCTTGTACTTTTATAAACTCATGATCATTTACTTTGAGCAACAGTTTTCCTTTCAGCCCTTATTCTGTGTCCTCCCTCTTTGCTTCTGTCCAGTTCTCAACTTCTGTAAGTCTAGCTGCTCCCATGGAGGCCCCCCTGCAGGCCCAGTACGGACCCCCTTTAGAGCCTCTAGGCTTCGGCTTAGGCCACCCCTTAAAGCCCCACATAGATCCTGAGTCCTGCCCCAGTCTGAACACAGAGCACCTGCTCCAATCTGACCAGGCTGATTATCTTCATGGATCCCAACTCCCCCCTAATGGGAATCCCACTGATGACAGCACTGGTTCATCAACAACCATTAATTCATCAACATTGGTCGCTGAAGAAGATGAATGCTTGGTGGACTCTCAGCCTATCAGCTTCAAGGAGAACCCTTTCTTAGTGGCCAATCGCAAAGGAAAGGGCTGTCCACCTGGAGAGAAGATCCTGTCGGGACCTCCCGTGGGCTATGGGAAACAAGGACAACTGCAGCCCTGGTTGTTCAGCAAGGCAAGCTGCCTGCCTGATTGTGGTTTGGAGGCAGCATGGTGTGTTGATTTGCACAGTTTGTTGTTTGGCTCACTTGTGTCATCCATTTGCATCACGGCTTTGTGCAAGTTTTAACTGGACTTTAATCCAAAGAAATGTCTTTTCCCCTGGTTGGTGTGTATCCAAAGCACCAGACATTAACCAGTGTGTCATTGGGAAGGATGCTGAACTGCAACGAGCAACAGAAAATTAATCTGCATACGCATAATAGATCATTTGATTGAGTTGTTTTTGCTAACAAATTAACCATAATACCTAAAAAGCTCTTGTTCACATTTTGAGTCTGCTGTTCTCAAGGAGCCAAAAATTCCCTTTTGCAGGTTTAATGATGTCACCTTGGACTCTTGGGAAAACTGGGATTGACATTTTCCACTACTTTAGATATCAAATCCATATACTTACATTCGGTAGCATTAGCTTCACCATTCCCTTAAAAATGTCAAATATGAAAAGCATTTTTCCGTATGGAGATTTGTGTTCAGGTTGTCTGTATTAATCTCAGTGTCACAACCAGCTGAACGGCTGCATGTTTTTGCTGTGAGCACAGAGCCTTTGGATCGACTGGAATGTCTGTCCCAACAGCTGTGAGGGAAGTCATGAGTCATGAAGCCCCACAACCTGCAAGATGCACAGAAACGTGCATGTTCATCAGCAACAGCTTATTATAGATCAAATTTACTGGAAGTTTAATCCTCTCCAGGACTAATGAGTGACTCTTATTTTGGTATTTCTTTAAAGTGTTTTTAGTGCACTGAGTGAAAGGAGCAGCAGCTTGTAAGTGTGTTTTTGATTTTGGGTCTTCGTTTTTCCAGGCGCCTGCCTCTGACTTCACCAGGACAGACAGCCCAATCAGGGAAGCACCATACTCTCCCACGATCCAACCGGTGAGCAGTCACTACTCCTACCTGCCACCTACTCCTACAGTATTCATCATCATCTGCACTTCTGCCATCGTTCTACTTCATTTTTTGTCATTTCTTTCATTATAGAAGAGGTTTTGTTTTTTAGTTTAACCCTTTTGACATTTCCTCCCGCCCGTAGCCCAGCCACCACTCTTCCAACAGCTCCTTGTGTACAGGCAGGGAGACCCGCTTTGTAAGTGGGTCTTCTGGCCCTCTGCTCTGGCCTGGATTTTGCTGCTGCTCTGAGCCCCCTATCTGTTATTAAAACATAACGAGTTCAGCTACTGTGTCTGCCACAGTCTTACTGGTCTGAAAAGCATGTGACTGCTTCTCAATGTCCAGCTGATGACTGATGCTTTGCCTCATGCAGGCTGGATGTGCATTTCATTGGAGAAATAGATTTTGACTGATTGTCCTTTAATATTTCTACTGACCAGCTGTGACTTCATATTAATTCAAGTCTGACAAAGGTCCCACTTTGGTGATGAGGTATTTTAGGGTAAACCCTGTTTGTGTTGCATTGCTTCATAATGTAATTTGACCTGGCATCGTCACAAGGAGCTCTAGTAGTTCAGATTTATGACTGTATGCGCTGCTGGCTGAAACCCGAGCAGAAGGTGTTGCCTCATGCGCTTCATTTCATTTACATTCTTTTTATTTTTTTTATTTTCTTTCACAGGCAAGCATTCATTACACCTCCACTCCTATTGCCAAGGAGGATACTTCATCATCAGTGAGTGTCTGTGAATCATTCAAACAAGCTGATTACAAAATAACCTTTCTAGTAGATTTTATAGGACAGGTCTGGTTTACAGGCATTTAATTTGTTGTGATGTAGAGTTCATAACCCACAAATATTAATTATTAATTTAATTATTTACTCTTATGGGTTTCAGAGGAGTTTTTTGTTCGTTTTAATTCTCTTGATTTTAGTTTTTAATTTTATGATACTTCAGATTTTCCTTCTGGAGGAACTTTGTGGTGGGAGATTTGATGCTTGTCATTATTGGGCATAAAAATTAAAATACTTGTTAAAAAGAATAGGTTGAAATTGATTGAATATTAGGCATTGTTTTGGTGCAAACTGGTATTGAGTAAACATGATAGACTGATAATCTGAATGGTAAGTTACATTCTGATTCATGTCCATTCATATCACATTAGCTCCCATTCATTTTGAGTTTTGTGTGTCTGAAAGAAAAACTTTTCAAGGATTTTGATGCTTCAATAATAAAATTGACTGGACCGATCCCCTCTATAAAATATCATTTGTTTCATCTCCAGACGCGACCGGGTGCCATCCAGCCGGTTGGGCGCGTGTGGCAGAGTACCTCTCCCGCCACCTCGGACGGCAACAGTCCCAACCCCTTCCAGCATGGCCCCTCCCCCTTCAACTCCCAGACCTCTGTAAGACCCCTCACCACCACATAGTGCTGTTTTATATCCACTCTCAGCTCCGCGCTGCCTGCTGTAACTGCACAGCCCCCCCAAAAAAACAACAACCAAGTGGTGTCTCGGCAGTACAGCAGGGGTGTAGATAATTGTTTCTAAAGAGGCTGCAACCAAAGACAGGAAGATTTGTATTTGAAGTTGAGTTGATCCCCAGGCACACCTGGAGGTGAACTACACCTGCAAACGGAGCATCCAGCACGACTGTCAGCTCCTGAATCAGATCATTTCTTGTAATTGCAGCTTTTCTGAAATGCTCCACTTTATTCTCCCTCTGACAAGCAGCATAGCGGGATGGGTAAATAACAAAGAGGCCATGATTTCATCTCACATCAGAGCTCATACATACAAAATGTGTCCAGGCCCTACTGTCTGTCCTTCTCTGGCATACTCCCCTCCTCTCTCACATGAAACCAGGCTCCATGCTGTTCACCTGTTCTCCTCCACAGTCTTCTACAACCTTGCTGTTTTTTTTCATAGTCTACCCTCTCCTCCATCTGTCTGTCTGTCTGTTCTTCCCACCTTCCTCTCGGCCTCTTTTACCGTATGAACCTCCCCTGCCCTCCATGCCGACCCCACCCCACCCCTCCCCTCCCCCCTGCAGCCTCGCGCCCCCTCCCCTACCTCGCCCGACGAGTTCCCCATGAATGTCAAGCAGGCATACAAGGCATTTGCCGCCGTGCCTCGCTCACTGGCAGTGCTGGAGCCGCCGCAGGTAGGCCGTGTTACCCGGATTACCCCGGGTCAGCATGCTCATTGGTTGGTCTCGCCCCACCCTGCCCCCCTCTGGACTGGAGCAGGCTGTCCTATAAGAAGCCTGCGCCGTGTCAGGGGGGCCTGTGACGTGCTGTGACGTGTGGAATGCGTTCATCGTTGGTTTTTGTACTCCAGTGCATCATCTTTCATACTGGTGTTGAGTGTTTATCCATTTGTACATCCATATGTGGATTGTGTACTAATATTCAACCCTCCTTTTTTTTTTTTTTTTTACATACTGTATTCCAGCTGCTAATCAGTCTGCCTGCTCCATATCTCTGTCTCCTCAGTCTGCATTAACTGAATTTGACTAACACTCTGCTGTGGCCAACAGGACCTGTATGGTGTGAGGAATAATTTCCACCTAAAGCAATCATCTCCAGAGGTGAGTGAACATATTGACCATAAGATATTTAAAGCTCAACTTTCCAATATATCACATTGAACCAAATTATAGCATTGTAGATGCTAGGGTACATTTTCTTTTCAAGTCCATCTGCAGGAGTTTCTAACAGCCTGTGTAACTTGTTGCTTCCACAAGAGGAAATAAATTCTTGATGAGTAAAAACAAGCTTCTCCCAATGGCTTCACTGCAGAAACAGACCAGGGAACAAATCATCTGTAAAGCAGCTACAAAATACAAAAAGATCAACACTTTCCCAGAGAAAGTACGTCTCCTTGAGTTTACATCTCAGGGGAAATTTTCCAAGCAGTACAAGTCTGGAAGTCTTTCCAAAAACGCATGTTTGAAGAAAGGAGAATGTCTTATATTTTGGCCAATATGGTGTTCAACAAGTGAATGCTGAGGGTTTAAGTCATCCTAGTCTGTCAGTGTGGTGACGAACTATGTGGCCTTTTCAGCCTCTGTTGAACAACGAGGTGTTTGATGATGACATAGATGGTCAAACGGGAGCTGGTAAGAGTCTGGCCAGCAAGCTCTCCTCCCGTCAGGATTATATGAGCCTGGCAGCAGTGCCACGACTCTCCAGGCTCTCCACGGAGCAGCAGGTACCCTCTGCCACATCTGGCGGCCCTTCTCTTTGTCTGGGCTGTGTGTGCTTGGCTTGAGCGGTGGTGGTGGTGCCTCTGCCAGATTCCTCCCAGAGACTGGGAGACAGCCATGCTGGAATCAGCTTAATGGTGAAGGGTTATATTTTTAATGGCTAGCTTTTTTTTTCTTTCTTCTTGGTGTGTCGTACGTTTCTCCTCTAGCATCTCTTGTGATATCTTCTCTTCTGGCTAATGGCTTTGCAATAATACAACTAGCAATAAAAATCAAACCTTTGTTTTGCTGTATTGTCATTTGTAAATATTGCAGGGGCTATGATCTTGTCAGTTTTAATCTTCTTTGTCTTGTACTCAGTTCTGGATTTCTCTTGTATCCATACAGAGTCCTTCTCCTGGTGGTAAGGACAGCCCAGAGCAGCGTTCTTTCAGGGACCGGCAGAAGTACTTTGAGATTGACGTGAAGCAGCAGACACCAGACAAACCCAAACCTCGAGTCTCTCTTGTCGGAGAGGATGACCTCAAGAAAATGAGAGAGGAAGAAGGTTTGCCTCAGTTGTTTCTCCTCGACCATTTTGTGCCAGTAATTTGTAAAAACGTGTGACCTGCTAACCTGCCTTTAAAAAAAGCCCATCTTTATTAATCTCGCACCCAGAGAGGAAGTTTGAGCAGAGAGCACGAGAATACCTGCTGGATGACGACGACGAGGATGAGGATGAAGAGGACCTGGCTAAGCAGGTGGCGCATATGAAAGCTTCTGGCAAAGTGTTGCTGGATGGAGTGGAGTACAAGGTGGAGCCAGTATCCCCCCCATCCCAGCCCTGCTCCATAACACAGAGCTTTAATGTCACACCACCCAGCTACTGCGGCAGCTCAGGGTAAGAAGTCGGTTATTATATTATTATTGCGTTAAACATTTGTTATTTCTTCAGCTAATTGTGTTTTTGTGTGTAGGCCTTCCTCTGTTGATGGTAAAGGAGACTCTCAGAGAAATTCACTGGAGGACAGCTTCAGGATGGAGCAGAGGCCCAACTCTATGACTGGGTAATTACTTTTTAAACGTCATCTTTCGTTGTCTCTTTGCAGTTGTTTTTGACACTTTTGTCACCGCTGCTACTTGTGCGTGTCTCGTCAGTTTGGTCTCGGCGTACCCCGGAGAATCGGCAGCTCCCATCCGCACCGCCAAAGCAGAGCGCAGACATCAAGAGAGACTTCGTATGCAAAGCCCTGAGCTGGCTGTGGCCCCTGACAAGGACCTGTCCCCTGCTGAGAAACGGGCTCTGGAGGCCGAGAAGAGAGCCATGTGGAGGGCAGCACGGTAAATCTAACACATCACAGTCTGACTAGGAAGATAACAATCAAAGCTTTTACTTAACTTTGCATTTTGTTCTTGTGTTTCTAGTGTTTTGATTTGAACAGGGATGTGTAAAAATGAACCAGTTACCAATTCTATATAATGATAATGATGTTAAACCGTTTAAATGCAGTGTAATTCAGTATGATCGTATTTATTTTCCTTGAGTAACTATTATGATTAAAAAGGGCCAAACGGGAACATCATAGTGTCTCATGCTAGCTGGCGTTTTCTAGGCTTTGACACACTTTGCATGAGTTTGCTGTGCATTCATTTGGACAAAGCAGGAGTCAGATTTGCTGGAGTCAGGGGGAAGGTTTGTTTCCTCTGAGGTGACGTGATGTTAAACTTGACTTGGACGATAACAGGGGCAAATGGAGAGAGCTCACACAGTGTGGGTTGTTTACAGTTTGTCGAACCGGTCAATAACATCAGTTTTTCACCCAGTGTGCCAAACACTGTGTCCTGTTTATTCTGTTGTAACACCATCCTCTGTGTGTGGTTAGTCTGCCTCCTCTCTTACTATTTTCATATTTAAACATTTATTTATTATTCCTGCCTCTTGTAAACGTGTCTGTGTTTTGGTTTATGTCTCTTTTCTTTCCTTCCTCTCCTGCTCAATTTCCTGCGTCATCCCGGCGTACCTGTCATCCTATTCCCCTCCTCTCTTTCACCCTTCGCCTGGCCTCGTGGGGCCCAGGCCCTCTGGCCTAGAGGAGGATGTAAGGCAGTATGAGCAGGACCTGGCTAAGAGGCTCTACCAGGCCCGAGTGAGGGCATCTCAGGGCACGCCCGAGGCCCCCCAGCCCCCTACCTCCTCCTCTTCCTCTGCAGCCTCCCAGCTCAGGTCTGCTCCTCGGCCCCAGCCACCAGGGGCAGACGCACGGCATCATGGGGTGTGCTGGGGTGCTTTGGCATTGTGGTATTTTGCTAGAGGCCGAGTCGGAAAGGTTCAAAGCAAGCACTCACAACAACACTGTGACCGTGCTTCCACCACCTTTCTAGTGCTGTTTTGCTTCTGCACGACTTTGCTCTCTCTAGTTTCCTTTTCTATTCTGTCTCGTTTCCTTTCTGCAGCCCTCTTCTCATTCGCAGCTTGTTGTTCTCTTGATTTTCATGCTATTATTTGAACTAACACACGGTTTGCAGTAGCCATTTTTGGGTTGAGGGTAATCCTACTAGCTGTAGGTAGTCCTTTTCCTGGAATGCCTTAGCGTGCAAAGAAATGAAACCAGTTGTTTGTCACAGCAAACCAGGACAAGGAGCACCCATAATTCATAGTGATTGGAACAACACCCACCTGTAGCGGTGTTTCCTCTGCCAGTCTTTGTATTCATGTAAGTCTCCTCTTATATCCAATATCGTTAATCTTCTGGTGGTTGTTCCTCCTGCAGAATGAAGTCTCTGGAGCAGGATGCACTGAAAGCTCAGATGGTCATCGCCAAGTCTCGGGATGGTAAGAAACGAGGGACATTAGACCAGCTGACCGAGTCGCCCTCGCCCGCCCCCACTCCCTCACCAACACCTATGGAAGGTAAGAAGCGGCTCATTAAGGCTTGTTTACATGACAAAGGTCTTTTCTTAAGACATTTTATTTTCTTAGTTGACTTATTTTAAAGGTAGTATTCAGAAAAACCTTATTATTGACACCGGTGGCCTTTAAGTGAACCACAGTCCTCATCTATGGATCTGGTGTTGGTTGCTTTGTAAAGCCTAGCATTAGCCAGTTAAAACCACCGTCTCACAGCATATTTCAAATGAGTTTCAGTAATCTTAGTGTTCTCATCTAATGTTTGCTTGTGTTGCACACTGTTTGCAGTGAGGTGGAGCAAAAGACAGGCAAGGTCCAGCTCTGTGCAGCTCCAGAGCGTGCACAAAGAGTGCTAACTCAGTTCGCAGGCTGTTAAAGGCATAAAAACAAAATCAGGGAATGCCTCATTTTTTAAAAAGTTGCATCGAAATCTGTTAACGCATTAGCAATACAGAGCAATTATTACATGTCAATTACTTGACATTCTAGCAGAAGTGGTTTCAGCAAAGTTTCCTGGACTGTACTAACAAGTATTTTCCTACACATCAGCCACCACCTCCAGTTTCTGAATTGTTTTGTCTATAATTTAATAACTTCTCAGGTCGGCTAACCTGTGCTTTACTGCATGTTCTCACAACTTGAAAGCAAAGGAAGAATTAGCTTTGTTAGCTTCGTAGCTTTTGGAATATTTATCACCACTAGGTCATCCAATTCATTTTTTTTCTCCATGCTGATGGTGTCATTCCTACCCCTCATTGCCTCTCTGCCTTTCTCCACATTTTCTGTTTTCCTCTGACAGAGCTCAGTCCTCGAGGGCTAACCTCTCCAGGCAGGCTGGTAAGCACTCAACTGTTTCTCAAAGTGCCATTTTGCTTTTGACTGATTGTTCCGCTGGTTTTTTCCACACTGATGTCAGTGTGAACACTTGACTGTATCCTTTGTATGGACTTGGATTGTTTCAATCATGAAATATTTGTAAAGCGTAGTAACTCTGACTTTGCCGTTTTAATTTAAAGAGCTTTGTTTGAGAAAGGCAACAGATGAGATGAGGGGGAAAGTTGGAAAAGGGAAAAGTGGATTTGCTTCAGACGACACTGGCATTAATCCATCATCTCGATCATTGTCACTCTAGCTGTATCACAGCAGGCTGTTTGAATCAGCCGTCAGGCTCTCTGCATCCCACCTCTAGTTTTTCTATTCCCTCATCCCTTTCTTATTCCTTTTCCTCTCCCCTCCTGTGACATTTACCTTCTCTACCCTTTTCTCCTCCTTTCTATACTTTGTCCCACCTCCTTCTTTTCCATCCTTTTTTTCCTCTTTTATCCCCCCCACCCTCTGCTCATCCCTATTTGCTATCCTTCTAGTCCCTGTCGTCAAAGAAGTTTGACTACCGACAGTTTGCTGCCATTCCTTCTTCCAAACCCGTATACGACATCCAGGTATTGGCTGCATGCTGAGCTCCGGGGGCCCAGGCCTCCTCCCTTCCCCCCGGCCTCCTCCCTTCCCCCGGCTTTCCCTGCTGCCTCTCCTCCCCTCTAGTATTTGTTAATCAAGAGGCATCAGTGTGACTGAATCTAGGTTTTGGCTCAGTGATTGATCTGATCAGTATGTTTGGTTCTGCACTACAGCGGTGTGGCTCACTAACTCTTACTTGCACAATGATGGCCGACTCACTCTACATGAATGAAATGACAAAGCCACCCTGGGTCACCCTCATGTTCTGCATCCCGCTCACTGCCACTCACAAAGAGCATCTGTAACAGTAGCCATTCACACCCATCGATCTATCAGCGTACTAATCAATCACAGAGAATGACACTCGCACTGACAGGGGTTTCATCCCACTAACAGTAATTGAGTTTAGGGGGAAATGACCACAAACTCTGCATCTCTTCCACTCTTACATTCACCCCCCATCAGCTGTTTGTTCCACACATGGATCACAGAGGACTAACATGTCTTCCTTTAGATTCCCTGTCATGGCTTTTGAATCCCTGAAGGGGTTTCCTCCTGGGCGATCATTACGGTAGAAGTTTTGTGCAGTTCCTCTGTGTAGAAGAAGAGGTGGGAGGGGAAGCAGATGAAACTTTTGAGTAGTGCTGGAGTGAGGAGAGCTTGTCTAGAAGTGGTCTTTTTAATTTGTTTGGGTCACTGTCAGTCCGCGTTCCTCTGAGTGTGAGATCCTGTGTGATTCGGTTGTTTTCCCTCTTTGGTGGATGACATTTAAGTGATATCACTGTTTGTATAATTTTCCCGACTCCCTCACAAAAGTGGTGTTTTAAAGGCCACATCTTATGCTGTATTAACATGGTAGTTATTCAGAACAGAAGAATTTGGGGGATCACTGCAAGGTCACATGACAGCAGGAACCATCACCTTAATTGGGATGTATCAATGCCCAGAATTATGAGAGAGAAACTACATGAAGACCTTCAGAAAGCCAGCCTCTCTCTCTCAAATATCTCATTGCATCTTTAATGAATATCCATCCAAACGTCTGGTTTGAGTTTCTTGATTTATTTTAAAATTTTTGCATCACAGAATTTCCAGTAATTACTTAAGAGGACAGAAATTTTAAGATTATACAACAAAAATAAATCATTCAAAGAGTTTGGGACAGGGTCAACAAACATTTTGGGAAAGTTGTCGAATGCTTGAAAAAAAAAAACATCTTTGGAATGTTCCACAGGTAAACAGGCAAATTGGTCAAAGGTGATAAAATGATTGGATATGAAAGGGACATCTTTGAAAGGCTCAGTCGTGCACAAGAAAGGCTATTATTTCTAAAAGATACTAATACATGGGCTCAGGATCACTTCTAAAAACGGTTTGTTTGTAAATGATAGTTGCATTCTGTTATTATTTACATTTTACAAAATGGATTTTGTTTTTTTCTGTAATTGGGATTGTAGCATGCACAGCCAATAGTTAACATGCTAGCAGGTTAGACTGCTTGCAGTTTTGCTCGGTCAATCGATCATGTAGGATAAACTCTCTATCGACACTAATAGCAAGTTAACAGGTGGATAAATGCTAAAATGGCACCGACACAAAGACATCATTTAACATGCTGCTTTGTTTTCTGTTCTGGTGGATCTTGTTGGTGCTGTACTGCTGCTCTGTTTGCAGTCTCTCTGCGGATGCACCTGCGCTACACGCTAAACCTAAGAACTGATAACCAAACGTAACCTTCCTTTCTTTTAACATGCCAATCTCTCCCTGGGGGAGTAATCTGGTAGATGTACTCTGGCTTTAGTGACAGATTGAGCACCGTCAGTGAGCAACTCACATCTTCTCATGGTCTCCTCCCCCGTCTCACATGGTGAAGGCTTCCCCCCAGGATACAGGTTACCTAACCACCTCTGTCCATCGGGTGTTTACTCTCTCCTCTTGTCTTCCAGACCCCTGACACAGTCAATGACGTACAGTTCATCAACGACGGCTCCAGCAACCCAGGTGAGAACTGAACCCATCGAATATTTTAATTTTTACTACAACAGGTTTTGTTGCAGGGATAAGTTAGAAATGTTTTACATGGATCTCTTGTTATCCCCCTTTGATTCAGGTGACTACCTGGGATAAGCAGCTCTTATTGGTAGGATCATGTGTACATAATGTTTTTGAGTCTGCCTGTGGGACATGTGAGAAGAGTATGCATGTTGGTTTGTGTATTTATACTCTAACCTGCCAGTTGTGTGGTAAAACTGTTACTTAACTGTGGGTTTAGGGATTGGGACAGGTGTGTTTAGCTGGGTGTGCTTCGCCTCCTGCTGCCCACCAAAAATGAGGCAAAAACTGATGTTGAGACCAAAATTTTAGAAATTCTGTCTGAACTAATGATTTCACACTAACTGTGATCCAGAGTGTGCATGAATATGTTTAAAACATTGATTGATAAATGCAAACTCCATGTAAAAAGGAAAACAAAGTGCTGCTTCTAAGTGACTCCATTATATTGTTTGCGTCGGTTTGTACTGTAAATCCACAAATGCACATCACAGTCAGTCTCATGGTGCAGTGTTGGAACCGCTTATTAATTACTCTGATTTGGATGGAGTTTGTTTTAAACATGCAGATTCAATGCTACATGTAATCATCACCTTTCCTCCACCCGCTCTGCTGGCTTGTTTTTCCTGCAAACATACACGTAAATTAGAAACCCAAGAAAATCGGCCGACTGAAGAAGCTGACTTTCACCCTGTCACTGAAGTGCATGTGACACATGGATAGGAGATCAGTTCTTGAAGTACTCTAAATTACAGTGTGCCTTGCTGTGAGTTCAAATTAAAAATACATTTAGGTGGCTGATTTAAACATGCAGTCACTGGATGCTTCGGTTTTCTGCTCCAAACTTCCTTCTTGTTTCCAGCTGCTGATTTGAATGTGGGGCTTCTCTCGCAGGTTAACGGGATCCTTCCGCTGTCTCACTCAAATGCTGCTGTTGCTGCGAGCCAAGCGAAAACAAGAAACTGTGGCGGTTTGATAAATGCATCACTATAACTAAAGTTATCCCGTCTCTTTGTTGTCTAGGGAACGCTGCAAGCCCCGAGGCCGAGGTACCCACCACGCTGCCCGCCACCTCAGCCCTGGAGGAAATGGCTCTCTACAGCAACAAGCGCAAACTGAGGCAGGGTCGCCGCAGCCTGGAAACCGCCATGCCCACGTAACACCGCACACCAGCGGAAAGAATTCAACGACAAAACACACACATTTAAATAGACTGTGGAACACTGGTAAAACATGGGTGCATCCACAAGAGGTGCAGAGTCACCAAACACTACAGTGTCAGTAGATGTGAGATTTACTCTCCTATATAACCACTGCAAAGACTACATTAGTCACCACATATACTCATCCTGCGTGCCAGTCTTGCCTATACAGTCTGGATGAGTTGGCAAGTTGCCCTCAAGGGCAACAAAGAGCTAGCGTGTTAGCTAGGAGTGCTGCTTGCAGACCGTTCTTCTTTTTTTGTTCTACACTTGGTTTACCTAGTAGAAGCTGATCTATTTTTAAAAAAGAGGTAACTGAAGTCTTTAGTTTTTATTTTCGCACCGCTAATAAACTTGCTGTTCAAAAAAATATATATACTGGAAGAAAAAAAAAGAAATGGGTCATAGCTATACTAACACTATTTTTAGGCTTTCATTGAATAGATTGTAAAATGTCAGGGGTTTCTTTCTGAACAGGAGTGTATATATTAATTGAGGGAACATCCTGCTACCTTCACAGTCACAAATTGTTTTTAAGTACATTTCTTTTTTTTTTGCACTGCCACCGATCAGCTTTTTTAAAAAACATTTATCTTAAGTAATTTATTGTTTTAATTGTTTTATTCAAACTGAAGTCCTTCTATTCTACACTGTTTAACCCATCCAGTTGTTTTGGGCGTAAAAGAACACGAGAGATGCTTATTATAAAAAGGATGGTTATGACTCAACAAGTCCAAGCTTTCAACTAATGAAATGCATATCACTTTATATCACTGAGTCTACTTTATATACACTTATGAATTGTCCAGGGGTTTTAAAGAGAAGCCACTCTAACTGGTGGCTGTTGTACATCAGTTTCACAACACGGTATCGACCGCTACCAAAATGTTGGTGACTCGAGTCTCTGTCACGATTTATTGACTGTGTTACATTCCGCCTGTAGATAATGACTACACTGGAGGCAGCAGCTTTAAACTGGCAGTGTCACAGATAAATAGCTCAGAATATCAAATGTATGTACAAGTTTGACATTTCTAGGATCATTTATTAATTAACGGTACTTACACTGCCCTTTTGAGGGCATTTGTTTTTTTTGTTTTATCAATGTGAATCATTCATTTCTACCCTTGAATTATCTGGAGGTATTCCAGAAGGACGTGAAGGTAGCAGGTGTTTTATTTTTCTGTCTAAGGTTAATTTAAATCTGATGCCACTGAAAAATCATTTATTATTGTGTGAATAATGTACAAATACTGAATGGAAAACAAACTTTGGGTTTGAAACTGAGCCAATCATGACCAAGCGAGTGTCTGGACTGCTGACGCGTCTGGGTTTGGACAGGCTTAGTATTGGGATGCTCTCTGCATGTATATTGGTTGTTTTTTTTTTTAAATGGGAGAACAAAGAGAGGCAGAACCGATTAGAAATTCCTCTGAAGATATTGATCTCAATCAGACATTCAGTTCACTGGTCTACATTTTGTCAGTTTATGTATCTGATGGGTATTTTTGCAGAATCACAGCATAGTAGCATTTTTGTTAATTTAATGTAGGGTCTTTTAATGATGGCTTTCCACGTTGTTCTTACTGACTGAAATTCAGTTTGTTTGAAATTCAGTAACATTTGCAATGGCTGATATCTCCTTTTTTTTTAACTTACAGTAGGTAAATCTTTTTTTCAGACGGGTTTCGCTACATTATTAATGCAGTGTTTCAAGTTTTAGTGTTCATTCTTCTGTCTTGAGTTCTCTTTGGGGGCTTTTACTTGCATATAAGTTGGAGAGAAAGGGTCAGAAGTCCTAGGGTCGAGGGTTAGCGCTCATACAAGACTGTAACTAGTGAATTTGTACAACCAAAGAAGTCTATTTTGTGGTTCAGGAATAATAAAAATTTACTTTTCATTTAAGAAGCTGATTCGTTGTGTTGTATCTTTTGTGCTTGATTAATGTTTAAATGACACAGATCACATGTAGGAAATTGAAAATGACATTTAATCATATTGAACACATGTGAACACCATGGTTCAAACTTCAGTCTGCACATACAATTCACTTAAGTAACAGGTAGAATTGGGGGGCGTCTGGACGTTCCTCTGCTCAGGAGTAAAGACCTTCGCCCTGCCAGTCCTCTGTAGAGAGAGAAGAATTAAAGTTTAATTGTTGACAGGTTGTTTCATATATCTCTACTTTACAGTGGCTTTCCTGGTAATGCATAAATGATTGTTGAGTTTACATGACTGATTTTTGAGTAAAGACTTTTACCACTATTCACTCTAGTTGATGAAACATGCAGTTCATTGATTGTAAAACAGGTTTGGACACCCACCCTTTTCAGCATTCTGTAGCGGGCATTGTAGAAGGACCCGGAGCTGAGGTTGTCAGAGGCAGCTTCTGCCTAAGGTCAGCAGTGAAACACAATCATAATATTGCCAAAACATGTCAAACAAAAGTTATTTCCTCATTGCTTGCAGCTCATTGGACTTGTTGGAAAATATAGAGCTGTTCTTTCTTTATGTTCAGTATTTGCTTTATGGAAAACTACAGTATACTGAAGCATTATTTAACTTCTATGTGAGAGATAAACTTGTAAATGGCAGACTCACCTCTCTATGGGTCTTCTCCATATTTATATCCATCTCATCCTCAGGTACCAGGAAAGACTTCTTATACCAGTTCTCAAATTCTGGGACAAAAGCAAGTGATCATTTCTCAGCTCTCTAAAGTATGAGTTGTTTTAGCTCTGAGCTGCGACAAACAGGCTGTGTTGTTCAACTGCTGGGTCCGGCACATGTGTGTCCACACAGACAACCTTTCCTTTTTTTTATTACATGGAGTTTGCCTGTGATAATGATCAATAATGATGATATGATCTTCCTTTACTCTTGTTGCATTGGAAAAACACAACCCTTCATCTGATTTTTTTTTTCCTGACATATTCTGCAAATATACTTTGAATCCAGTGAGATTCTGGTTTGATGTCTGATTATCCACAGATAATTGTCAGGTCTGTATTTTTTTTATTTTTTTTCCTGACAATTCTATATGTGGCACAGAAAAAATAGGCAAGACCTTGAAGCTATGTTGCTCACACTGCTGTGTGGCTGCTAACCTGTTAATGTGGGCGCTGAAATAAAAAGTCCTGAGGTTCTGAAAAGCACATGTGCTGCTCACACAGCCTGTGTGTCCTGGCCCTGAGCTGAATCACAGAAGAAGCAGACGTAAGATATTTGGGGAACTGACCAGAGAGCAGGCGCAGCCGGCACTGATCCAGAAGCTGTTGACAGTAGTTGACCTCTGCCTTGATGTCATGCAGCACCTCATATCTCTGCCGGTACAGGGCCTTCAGCTCCCTGAGCTGCATCAATAACGTGGCATCTGGCTCCTGCAGAAGTGGCTCTCCCTCCACAACCGAACACTGACCTTCATACAAAAAAATACATATATAATAGCATCTTAAATCTCTTAGATCTTCCAGCAGTCGGCAAGTCAATTGTATTTATGTAATGCCAATTCATAAGCAGAGACTGGAACTTCCTGTTGACAGATAAACAGACCCTCTGCAGGGCTGATTGTCTCCCTGAACTTTGTCTCAGTTTGTCAGAGATACAAAACCCGTATGCCATTTTTTTTCTCTAACTGCATAAGCACTACATCCTAGCACTCAAACACCCTGCCTGGGCTCTTCTGACAGAAAACAACTTCAAAGTCCACACTGTTATATGACAGCAAATAGCCCACCACTTGCATGTGACCAAAGTTCCACAGAGCTCCACTGACTAAGGCTGTGACATGTGGTTGACATTTGTGGCTGAAAAAGTGCATCAGCACCAGTCCTGCCTGCCATTTTGAAGCGGATCAACCAGCACGCCGCTGACATTGGAAGAAAAGGTCCCATTTCATAGGAATATTAAGAGCAGCAAAGCACAAACTGAAGCATCCGCCACTTTCCCTCAGGACTGTCTTAATGAGGCAAACATTACAAGTACCTTGGTTTCCTCTCAGCTGCTGTATGGCGGCGGTGGTGCTGTCGATCTCTCTCTTGACGGCGTTGACCTCCTCAGTGAGCTGTCGAAGAAGGTTACAACGTTCCAGTAGCACAGCTTTGTTCTCCTTAAAGACGGTGTTAATCTTGCTGCCTTGTCCCAGCTTAAAATCCTCAAAGGCCTCTTCTTTGGGCGGAGGAGAGCGAGGCAGAGGCAGCAAACTCCTCAGTGTTGAGGGTTTACTTCTTTCCTCACTTCTAAATTTGAAGGAAGAGGTATTACCACAACCAAACAACAACCACAGATATCTGAGGTGACAAATCATATCATACTTGTACTCAGGGTGGAAGGGTTCATTGCGAGGGCGTTGTGATTCCTGTGTGTCCAGGCTCTCAGTGTCTGGTTCTTGTAACTCTCGTTCAGACGTCTGGACAGAATCCAGCTTTGATTTGGAGGCGCTCTCCGAGTTCTTCCTTAAAGCTGGACTCCCCTCTCCCTGTCTCTTATTTTGGCTGGAAAATCAAATCAAGTATGCAGTTAGGAAAACCACAGTAGAGGTCTTCATTGGTCCACCTGAACCCTTGACCCGTGACAATAAGGTTTCAGATCCACATTTTATACGATCTATAGGAATCCGGCTCTGGTCCATTCTATCACTGCAGGTCCAGACGTCCAGTCTTATCAGAGCACTGATCATGTAATAGTCTCCACAAGGTGGTACCAACTGACCTGATGAGTGATCCTGCTCAGGAGGCTAATGGCCAGACAGCAAAGGTCAGACTTGTTTCAGAAAGGATGGAAAAAGCAAGTTGGCAAAGCTAATGCTAGCAGCCCTGCCAATGAACAACCATTATTCAAAAGGGTAGAACAGTCCAAGTTACCTTCAAGATGTCAACATATTAAGTGGCTTCAGTCTAAATGTTCTCTCACCTCTGTCTTTCCCTCGTCTTCTTAGTTTTGGCTTTGGTTGACCTTGGGCGATCCATGTTTTTCAGTGACTGACCAGACACCCCTAAGCTGCCTTCCTCCACACCCTCAGTGCTGCCTCTGGTGTCCCACTCCTGAAGAGTTCACAAAGCAGCATCTAATCAAAGCTCAGTCACAATGAATTGGTCATTAAACAGTCTCACCGGTATAGACATAGAATTACAGCTGCTAGTCCTATGAGGTGCCTTTAACAGTGAACCAGTTGTCCACTGACCTTGATAGCAGCTTTGTTAGTACTCTGGTCTTTCTCCACCAAGTTGTAGGTCTGGCAGAGCTGAGCCTTCACCTTCTGCTCCTGTTCCCTGCTCGCACACATTCATAAACATGCTCAGTCACTCACCCATTAATAATAAAGCCTTGTTCCAAGCTGCATCTAAATCAACACTGCATTTTGAAGTTTCACATTTCAAAAGGTAGATGAGACTCACTGCACAGCAAGCTTGAACTGGGCGAAAACTGCCTGGACCTGCCTGATACTTATGATCTGTAATGAGAAGCCGTTCAGCGAGATATTTAAAGCCTTCACAGGACAATTCTGAGCCAGATTCTGGCAGAGCAAGAACTAATAGCTGGGTTCTGTGAGGTTCTCACGCTGATTTCCTCCAGGCTTCCCTGTAGGTACCCCTGAACCTGGCTGTGGATCTCAGCCAGCTGCGCTTCAGAAAACGGCTCTAATGGGACGTTTGGCTGCGTCGCCTGGTGAAGGGTGAATGATAGACATTTAAATTCTGATATTAACAAGCTGACGTGTGCTGAGCAGAGAAAGCGCTGTCTGGTACTGAACATTACATACAAGAGGGCTTACAGCATTTTCATTTTCATAACAAATATTGTCATTTGACGTTTAGAATTTGCAGACATTTACTTGTGAAAAATGGAAGATGAGCAACACCTGGAACATATAATGTGATTTTTTAAAGAGTAAACTTGATTAATAAACTAACACAGCACATTAAAATATGTTCCGTCTCACCATTGTCCTGCTAGCTATACTCACCAACATATTCGAGATGGACAGTTCATCTTTCAGCATCTGTATCTCCCTCTGAAGTTTCTTGATCTGAGCCTAATCACAACAGTACATTTCATCAGATCCCTCTGTTGTCTGATGACTGACACAATGTAGACTATACAAAGAAAATGCATCATTTGCCTGTGTATGGCCCTCCACAATAGTTTTGTGTCATATTATGCAATATGTGTAATAGAATTTGAACTCACTGCTGGATCCACGTGTTCATTAACAACAGGATCAGTCTGGATACACTTCATTCTGCTGGCAAAACGCAGAGTAGAGAGCTGCAAACAACATTAATCATCATCCAGAGCCTAAATGACACCATGTACAACAAGAATAGGACTGCGTCCTGTTGTATATCATGTAATTCACTGCTTACTGTTTCTTCTATCTGTGCAGCCTCGCCGTAGATGTTGGCCACAAGCACAGTGTTGCAGTTACCTCCTACGAAAATAGATATCTACTATGTTGCACAAGTATTGCATCACAGCTAGACGTAAACTATCAAATACTTGCTAACTGTACTGCTAAAAACCAACGGCCTGGCAGTCTCACCCAGTGAGTCTTTTAGAGCATGTGTGAGTTTACTCTGTCTGAAGGGAATGTGGTCTCTGCGACGGTCTGCCAGGGCCAGGATGGCCTGCTCCAGAAACGACAAGGACCTGTTGATGTAGGCAGCTTCCTTTAACATCTGACCCTCTGACTGGTAGAAGAGGAAGGTGACAATGTGGGGAAAAAGGTTAAATGACATGGCAAAACATATAGAAAGGCACTATTTCTCTCTCTCAAACATTCTAAATGAATTTGTAATGTAGTCTGACATGTTTTGCAAGCGGTTAAGAGAAAATCAGACATTGTAAAACTGACCCCGGTCTTCCCCAGCCTCTCTGATCCCGCCAAATCCACCAGATTCAGCTTGGAGGTGACGTACTTAGCATCAGACAGAGTCCTCGAGTGAGACTGTGAAAGAGAGATGCATTTTGTCCTGTTTAAAATAATCTGTGGGAACAGACATATGTGTGCACCAAGACCATAGTAAACAATATAGTTAACAGTTGAAGGCGACTGGACTCGTACCTCTATCTGCAGCGTGAAGATACTGTGAGACCTAGAAGAGTTCTTATTTAAGGCATGAGATCCGACAATGCGATTCATCTCACCCTGAGTAAAGAAAGATCAGCTTTAGGAAGGTTCAACTTTCAATTATTCGTCCAGACGGTCATAGAAATGAATATGGATCAATATAGATTTAAGTTTCACATCTTTGTTGCATAATTACTCCTTTATGTTGGACAAGGGTTTACAGCTCCAAGCCTAAGACCACACACCTCAAACAGTAAGTTGAGAGCCTCCTCCTCGCTGTGGACAGGGTGAAGAGACAGTCCTCTAATGAACACCCCTCTGTTTGGTTCCTCCATCACCACCATACCATGAGGAGATGGATGTGGTTTGCCTCGCAGTGATGACAGCTGGTCCACCAGGGTCTCATTGTAGATCTCCAGGTAGGACAGGTGCACGGTGAATAAATCCTCTGTCCTTTTCTCCACCTCCTGAAACACCTGAATATCATATTAGACATTCAAAAATCATATTTACAAAGGTGGAGCAGTCAGTGTGTTTCAGAGATTAAAAAAAAGAAAGAAAAAAGTTTCACACAATGCAAGTTACCTCCTGAAGGGCACGAGGAATGATGCCTCTCTGCTTGTATGATTCTGTAGATCCTGTCATGGTGTAGGTCTTCCCTGCACCTGTCTGCCCAAAACACATCACAGTACCTGGTAAAACACACAGCAAACGATTAAAAACACATTTCTTGGTGAATAAATGAAATTCTCCAAAAGTGGACAACGGGTCCATTTTACTGTCTGAGTTAGTCACAGCAGAAAAACAACAGACCTACAGTGTGTTGACATTAAGTTGGATATTCTTCTCTGGTGTTAATGCTTGATTAAACACAGTTCTATGTAGATAAACAGCTACCATTATAGCCATCCAGGGCTCCTAGCACCACCTGTCGGCACACTCGAGCATAAAAATCCTCCTGAGACACATCCTGCAGGATGCCGTCCAGCCGGAATGACCAGGAGCTTGTCTGACTTTTCCTGGAGCCAGGGGGCTTCCAGGAGTTTCTCCTGTGATGGATGTTCACTGTCTGATGGACAAAACAGAAAAATGAATCATTTTCAAGCACAAAGCTAATGCATTAATTGCAATTATGCCACAGACTGGCAAATATTGCATGAATATCTGAAATGTGATGCAATGTATATTAGATAGCACATGAGAGTGAATACACACTTTCTCCATTTAAGTTATAATAATATATGGGGTAAGGATATCCATCATGGATATGTATGTGTTGTAATTCAGTGACTATTAATGTATGCATCTTTTTATAGATGATAAATTAAGGAAAACAACACCAAGCGCCTTAAAAAAAGTATCATAGTCTTCATGACAGCTGGATTTATTGTAGTGCTGTTGTATTACATCTCCATTAGTCTTACTACTCAATTTAATTGTTTGGTACATAAAATATCAGAAAATTGTGAAAGAAAAGTCTTAAAGTCCTGGAGCCCAACATGATGTCATTACATTGCTTGTTTTAGCCAACCCAGTGTGAGAGGTCAGAAATTATATATCGAGAAGAAGAAAAAACATCCAGATCCGCCATTATGGATAATCATATTTTTGTTGTTAACTCAAACTACTGATGATAAACACGATTCCAAATGCTAGCAGTAGGTCTCCAGGGCCAAAGAATTAGGTGGTATTCATTTGGCACGAGGCAGATTTTTGACATGGCCTGGAAACTATATCCGATTGTTCAGGTTTTAGTGACAGTGGCGTTGATGAAGGTATGCCTTCTCTCTGCAGTTGAGAGTGACATAATTCTGATTTTTTTCTCAGATCTGATTTTTTGCCTCGACTGTTAACATCCATCTTTGTATGGGACCCACATGTGACAAGCTGCTTAACAGAAAATGTCATTGTTAAAAATGAATGAAATAGTGATGTAGGCATGTGTGTTTGGTGACTTTTCACACTGCTGTCACATCATCAGGACTCAGATACGCATCTGATTTAAGACCACATATAGAAATGGTCTAAATCAGACATGCTGTGGTAGCAGAAGTTTAATGATTAATAAAACTCAAGGGAACATTCTCTCTAACTTTCTAACATTCTCTCTCTTACATTGACTCTAACATTCTCTCTCTTTCTCTCTCTCTCTCTCTCTCTTTAATATGCATCAGACAATTTTTGCAGATAAATTATTTCATATGCATTACATGCCTGAGCACCAAAAAACCTGGTAGATGAATGAAGTAAAGTTTTTTTATGCAATAATCGACAATTACACAAAATTTCAAACTATATTTTTTGTACTTCATCAAAAAAAAAATCAGAAATAATAAACGAATGCCATTTTGCTTTTCAGATGGGGGATGCCACCGGAAATGACGAAGCTAGGTGACTTCATGACAGCGCCAGCCCTTATTAAGAAGAGATACTAATATAAGTAACGGTTAGCTTAAAGTTTTAATTTAACCTCAGCCAAAGAAAACCAACCTGTAACTCTCCTTTCTAAATTCAAAATAAAATGTAGCTGGTGGTAACAGATAGCGAAAAGAAGTTTTATTCACCTGTCCGTCTGGAAGACATTCAATAAGGTCTTGGGCGAAGTTAGCTGTTGGTCTGATTCGGACAAACACTCCGACATCACTGCTGTGAGTCTTCATAGCACTTGTTAGCACGTCATTCATACGACGATAAGGAATTAAACTTAAGTCAACCACCTCACAACTTATTTCAGACTGTACAAATAAATCAATTAAATCAACCCGAGCTACTCGAAAGTGGGGTTTTCCGAAGAGAGCTGGTCATTTCAGCTCACTTCCAACAGTCCTCCGGTCTCTTCTTCTGTGGTTTCCACTCAGCGTCATGGCAACCGACACCGTGCGCGCGCCTGCATTCCCACCTGAGCGACTTTTTCAAAAGGTGAATTACTGATAAAATTTACAAAAACAATCAGCAAAATCATCACCTACAAATCCGTTCATACATAATATTATGTCATTTGCATTATCCTTATCTCGTTCTACCTATGAAGGCTTGTTAATTACTAGTGATACATTTTATTTTTTCATTTGAACAACCACACAACAGCTGGTGTACAATTGCGTTTCATTGTGGTATACCCTGAATTGTGTAATGACTAAACTGCATAACATTATTATATGCAGCTGAGACTATTATTCATTCAAATGACTCCTTCCCAAAACTGTTTTATATGGGAAGTGTCACAAGATATGTATTAAAGTACTCTCTCTCTCTTGCCAGTATTATGATTCATTGTACTCAGATTTGGTATTTGGCATACAATCTTCATCTATATGCGCTTATATTGTTTGTATAAAAAATATAAAAGTCAAATATAGGATGGTTTCAGATTAGTAACAAGCTTAAATTACACTTAAATACTTGTATATGGTTTAAGGTTAAATATTCTTTATTCTAAGGATAATGCATTTCATTTCTTGTAGCCAATTGTGAGCACAACACTACTTCAAAATGAGGTGCAGAACACCCAACAATAGGTAGACCTTGTCTGAGTAAACATTTCCACATTTGTCAACAAATACACAGAGTTGGACTTTGATATTAAGCTATAACTAAAGCACAACCTTTTTTGCAGATGTGTAACAGACTCCACCTACTGACATAGATGCTTTAAAGCAGGTGTTTAAGATTGGAGGCTAATTAAAGTTCGAGATGAGAGGTCTTACACTACTATGTTTGGTGGGATTCATTCTTGTGGACTCGGTAAGACAGTGTGTTAAGATTGGTAGAATTCCTGAAAAGGAAACAACTGATTTAAAATTGCTATTGCTCTGTGTATTTTATGTGATTTTAATGTATTACTCTGACCCTCACTTATTTTTTTACTAACTTTGCAATTATTTGAATTTCTGCAACTTGCTTTGTGTTAGCAAGAGTTGAAAAGGTATTATACATTCACACATACATTTAGTTTGCTGCTGTACATTTAACATTGCCAGACTATTACTTAACACAGATGTAAGTTTTAAACATGGTTGTAGAATCAGACTTTAGATTTAAACTTTGACGTAAATTAACAATTCAAAATGAAATTTTTTTTTTTACCTTTCCCCAAGAATCAGTGATAAGATGGTGTATTTATCTCTATGTAACTTTTTGTTTTTGTTTTTTTGCCTTGTTTACAATCTTATGTCAATGACCTTGCTGAAGCAGAATAAACAAAAAGGCAAAAGGATATTATTCAAACAGGCAATGTTATGTCTTTAGTTAAGCTAGTTAAGCTTGTATATAGAGTAGCCAGTTCCCTTTAATTTAAGTGCTTGTTTCAATTTCAGCGGCCTAACGGAGACAGAGAGCCACTTCAAATAGAGTGTCAATATAACCTTCGACAGCAACCAAAGGTAAGTAGAAAAAGTGACAGCAGGAAAAAGAGAGTTCTTCTGTAAGTAGAGGCTACCTATTAGTGGTTATAGAGGTTTTGCAGTCAAAGTGAAATAAGTAGACATATTTAAAAAAAACATCTCAAAACTTTTAAAAAATGTGTTTTTGTATATAAATATGAATTTCTCTACAATGTTGAATAGCTTGATTGCTAATGCAACATTTGCACAGTTAAATCTCATCTTCTACGTTTGCTGTGACAGATTACACAACAAGTAAGTCTTTTGTGTCTGCAACAAACGTTGACCCAATTTCCAATAACTTCTGTTTGATTTCCCCGACATTTGAAATCTTTTTCATCTGGAACGCGCTTCGTGCTCATTATTGTGTTGTGCAGCAACATTGCCACCTTGTGGTCGGCGGTTGTAATAGCAGGAAGAAAAAAAATCTACATTATAATGATGAGTCACTGAAGAATTGAGACTTGAAGGTTTGAGTTTGCATCAACAAATGAAAGTCAGATTTTGATCACAATGTGTGGATGAGTAGGGTTATAAGTCACAATAACATACTAAGAAACAAGGTGTCATCATACGGAATTAATATATATTTTGGAAAAAATAATCTTCAGACTTAACGTACTTAATCATAGTATTACTGTAAATTCCAGATTTCTTCTCTTTCCTTTAGTTTACAGGTATCTTTACACCTTTAGAGCGTAATGGTGATTTTCAGCCAGAGCAAACTGATGGAATTGTGAAACAGGTAAAAACAGTTCACCACTAATCACAATTGATGCACAAGGTTTTTGCAGAATAAATAGAATTTATGAAAAACCTCGAAACCTGCATGTCCATGGCAATTATATAACTAAATATTTTATGATGTATTATTTAATGGTTGGTAATCCTGTCCTTTCAGGGAAGCAGAAATGAAAGCCACACAGCTAAGTGAATGAAGAGTTGGCAACATGGATTCAATCCTTGACACAATTTAGGATGGATGATGAAGATGGAATGATGGAAACCGTAATGGTTCTGCTAGTGTCACTGCCCCCCCCCCCAAAATAAACATTTCAAGTCTGTTGTAAGAGAAAAGTTTATTTTTTTTAATATACTTGGTAAATGGTCAACTTTATCATCTTTTTCCAAAGAGGTTTTGATAATTCACTCTATTTGTCAAAATCAACAGTACTCTGACAAAATAAGACACCAAGAAAATTCAGTGAGATTATGGGAAGGAGAGCAGGTTAACACACGTGTTGACAAATAAACATTGTTTCTGCAAAGAGACACATCAATTTTCAATGTTTAAAAATTCAGACAAGACTTAATTCACAAGGATCACTTTATTTGTGTTAGGCTCTTCTCTTTTTGTAACAAATATCATCCAAATCCACCCAAAGTGCTCCAGCAGGAATCAACGCTCCCTGTTACCTTTTATGGAAAGGACAGACACAGAACATAAATCCAGTTCTTCACCTCTAATCAAAATTATGCTTGTAGTAAAAAACATTTGTTTTAACTGGGCACACCACTGTCTGGTGAGTGGATTTTGGTGAATTTGTTTTTGCAGACGTAGTTGCTGTAACTCTCTGGAAATTACATTTTACACAAGTGATCTGTTCTAATTGACTGCAGTGAGGGGTGACCCAGCATGTTTAAGAGGAAAAGCCTTAATTAAAAAGAAAAGAATTGTTAAAACTGGGGCTGAGATGTACCACTTCACGACAAACTATAAAAAGTTGTGACCTCTATATGGCCAAACAACCTAAACAAATATGCTTTTGGAGTGATGTCCCAACATTTGTCTTGATACTGTCACATCTGTGACCGTCTGGTGTCAAACCACAGTAAAGCATTTGTTACCAGAAGATGGTTTAGGATTAGACACAAGCTTTAATTTCTCTTTTGCTCAGATTAAAATAAAACAAGGGCAGCAAAACCAAACAGTGGATATGAAAAATAGTTAGTATCATCAGGCAAATTACAACAGTATTATTGAACAAAAGGATTTTTTTCATTTGTATGCAGGTTTTTTTTCTGTCAGATTGGAGATCCAGAGGCAAGCAGCAGCCCGTGAGACGACAAGCAAAGTTCTCTTCAGATGACATAGCAGTTCCTATTAGTAAGGCCACTTTATATAGAAATTTTAAATGAGGACCACAACCTATCGCTTCTTGTCCATAAATCTATGCAGAGTGTCATCACCATGAAAGAAAAAGAAAAAAAAAGGCATCAAGTTTCTAAATTAAAGAGCCTGATGGCCAGCTATCTGGCCAAATGTTATCAAACAGATAACCCTAAAACAAATGCCTTTGGCAATGGCTGCAGCTGGTGAGAGGGCATAAAAATAGTCTGAGATGCCTCTATCGTATCCCACAATCAGCAAGTGCTGAAGTTACTTTACTCACCCACAGGTGCAGGAGCGGGAGCAGCACCCGACTTGTTCCAAGGACCTGACACTTTGTCTGTACTGACCAGAATGATCTCTCCATCCTCACCAACCTCCTCCTTCTCGTACTCCTCTTCCTCTTTCTCGTCACTGCAAACAGGAAGAAGACAGTTGAGCGGAGGTGAATGCATGATGAGTTATCTGGGACTTTCATCATAAAATAAGAAGATTTGTTAATTCATTTAAAATTACATCTAAAATCAATGATAGATATATAAACTGCTGCTGCTAAAAATTGAAACATACATAGTGTTAGCGTAAACATATTAAGATTAATAAGAAAAATAATAATTTTCTTACTAACAGTTTATTTCCAGCTGTGTTTTTCAGTACTGCATTACACCACAAGTCCAGTACAATACTTGATAAATTTGACATAATTGCCATTTCATCGTAACTGAAGAAAATCTGGATGATCTGGAGCCAGTATCAACTGCATCATTGCTCTCTCAATGAATTTGCCCCACAATCAATAAATACTGGCAGTTACATAAAAACAATGGGCCTGAGTACAGGAAGGTTTTATTCTCATGCAAATACTTGCAGTTCAGCCATGGTTAAATAATATTATTTTTAAGTGTTGATGGGGGACAAGTCATAGGGACCATGGTCTTATTGCCTACTTGATAGCATCAAGGCTGCAATGCAAACAACTCCTCATGTCCACAAAGACTCATGACAACCAAAATGTATTTTAATCTCACCTCATCTGTAAAGCTTGGAGCCGGAGCCCGCTGTAGTCCACTTCTTTCTGCTCAAACTCTTTCCATTCCTCATCCTCCTTGGAAGAAAGAAAACATTACGTCAAAACACATTTCAGTCAGATGTTAATAATTTCCTTTTTTTTTGGTGAAATTTAATTTAGAGAAGCTCTCTTTTAAAAAAACATCTGCACTCTGGCAAGGTCTTCCCACGAAATGTTTACACAGGCCATAACAGTTTGGATCGACGTTACCCACCAGGGTAACAAGATGTTTGACCTTATACTGGATATCTTAGCTGTGTCAGACAATCATATCTTACTGTCATTTGCTGTTAAAAGGCAGTCAACCCAAACTGGTGACAAATGGCGGCTCGGCCTAGTTGGACAGCCACCATCCAAAGACGGGAATGACAGCTAGCCCATGCGAACACAAGGCCAATGACAAAAACGTTATGTTAGCACATGAATGGGCCAGAACACCCAACAATAGGTAGACCTTGTCTGAGTAAACATTTCCACATTTGTCAACAAATACACAGAGTTGGACTTTGATATTAAGCTATAACTAAAGCACAACCTTTTTTGCAGATGTGTAACAGACTCCACCTACTGACATAGATGCTTTAAAGCAGGTGTTTAAGATTGGAGGCTAATTAAAGTTCGAGATGAGAGGTCTTACACTACTATGTTTGGTGGGATTCATTCTTGTGGACTCGGTAAGACAGTGTGTTAAGATTGGTAGAATTCCTGAAAAGGAAACAATTGATTTAAAATTGCTATTACTCTGTGTATTTTATGTGATTTTAATGTATTACTCTGACCCTCACTTATTTTTTTACTAACTTTGCAATTATTTGAATTTCTGCAACTGGCTTTGTGTTAGCAAGAGTTGAAAAGGTATTATACATTCATCTTTTCATTGTCATTTAGTTTGCTGCTGTACATTTAACATTGCCAGACTATTACTTAACACAGATGTAAGTTTTAAACATGGTTGTAGAATCAGACTTTAGATTTAAACTTTGACGTAAATTAACAATTCAAAATGAAAAATTTTTTTTACCTTTCCCCAAGAATCAGTGATAAGATGGTGTATTTATCTCTATGTAACTTTTTGTTTTTGTTTTTTTGCCTTGTTTACAATCTTATGTCAATGACCTTGCTGAAGCAGAATAAACAAAAAGGCAAAAGGATATTATTCAAACAGGCAATGTTATGTCTTTAGTTAAGCTAGTTAAGCTTGTATATAGAGTAGCCAGTTCCCTTTAATTTAAGTGCTTGTTTCAATTTCAGCGGCCTAACGGAGACGGAGAGCCACTACAAAGAAGTTGGCAAGATAACCTGCGACACCAACAAAAGGTAAGTAGAAAAAGTGACAGCAGGAAAAAGAGAGTTCTTCTGTAAGTAGAGGCTACCTATTAGTGGTTATAGAGGTTTTGCAGTCAAAGTGAAATAAGTAGACATATTTTTAAAAAAACATCTCAAAACTTTTTAAAAATGTGTTTTTGTATATAAATATGAATTTCTCTACAATGTTGAATAGCTTGATTGCTAATGCAACATTTGCACAGTTAAATCTCATCTTCTACGTTTGCTGTGACAGATTACACAACAAGTAAGTCTTTTGTGTCTGCAACAAACGTTGACCCAATTTCCAATAACTTCTGTTTGATTTCCCCGACATTTGAAATGTTTTTCATCTGGAACGCGCTTCGTGCTCATTATTGTGTTGTGCAGCAACATTGCCACCTTGTGGTCGGCGGTTGTAATAGCAGGAAGAAAAAAAAATCTACATTATAATGATGAGTCACTGAAGAATTGAGACTTGAAGGTTTGAGTTTGCATCAACAAATGAAAGTCAGATTTTGATCACAATGTGTGGATGAGTAGGGTTATAAGTCACAATAACATACTAAGAAACAAGGTGTCATCATACGGAATTAATATATATTTTGGAAAAAATAATCTTCAGACTTAACGTACTTAATCATAGTATTACTGTAAATTCCAGATTTCTTCTCTTTCCTTTAGTTTACAGGTATCTTCACACCTTTAGAGCGTAATGGTGATTTTCAGCCAGAGCAAACTGATGGAATTGTGAAACAGGTAAAAACAGTTCACCACTAATCACAATTGATGCACAAGGTTTTTGCAGAATAAATAGAATTTATGAAAAACCTCGAAACCTGCATGTCCATGGCAATTATATAACTAAATATTTTATGATGTATTATTTAATGGTTGGTAATCCTGTCCTTTCAGGGAAGCAGAAATGAAAGCCACACAGCTAAGTGAATGAAGAGTTGGCAACATGGATTCAATCCTTGACACAATTTAGGATGGATGATGAAGATGGAATGATGGAAACCGTAATGGTTCTGCTAGTGTCACTGCCCCCCCCCCCCCAAAATAAACATTTCAAGTCTGTTGTAAGAGAAAAGTTTATTTTTTTTAATATACTTGGTAAATGGTCAACTTTATCATCTTTTTCCAAAGAGGTTTTGATAATTCACTCTATTTGTCAAAATCAACAGTACTCTGACAAAATAAGACACCAAGAAAATTCAGTGAGATTATGGGAAGGAGAGCAGGTTAACACACGTGTTGACAAATAAACATCGTTTCTGCAAAGAGACACATCAATTTTCAATGTTTAAAAATTCAGACAAGACTTAATTCACAAGGATCACTTTATTTGTGTTAGGCTCTTCTCTTTTTGTAACAAATATCATCCAAATCCACCCAAAGTGCTCCAGCAGGAATCAACGCTCCCTGTTACCTTTTATGGAAAGGACAGACACAGAACATAAATCCAGTTCTTCACCTCTAATCAAAATTATGCTTGTAGTAAAAAACATTTGTTTTAACTGGGCACACCACTGTCTGGTGAGTGGATTTTGGTGAATTTGTTTTTGCAGACGTAGTTGCTGTAACTCTCTGGAAATTACATTTTACACAAGTGATCTGTTCTAATTGACTGCAGTGAGGGGTGACCCAGCATGTTTAAGAGGAAAAGCCTTAATTAAAAAGAAAAGAATTGTTAAAACTGGGGCTGAGATGTACCACTTCACGACAAACTATAAAAAGTTGTGACCTCTATATGGCCAAACAACCTAAACAAATATGCTTTTGGAGTGATGTCCCAACATTTGTCTTGATACTGTCACATCTGTGACCGTCTGGTGTCAAACCACAGTAAAGCATTTGTTACCAGAAGATGGTTTAGGATTAGACACAAGCTTTAATTTCTCTTTTGCTCAGATTAAAATAAAACAAGGGCAGCAAAACCAAACAGTGGATATGAAAAATAGTTAGTATCATCAGGCAAATTACAACAGTATTATTGAACAAAAGGATTTTTTTCATTTGTATGCAGGTTTTTTTTCTGTCAGATTGGAGATCCAGAGGCAAGCAGCAGCCCGTGAGACGACAAGCAAAGTTCTCTTCAGATGACATAGCAGTTCCTATTAGTAAGGCCACTTTATATAGAAATTTTAAATGAGGACCACAACCTATCGCTTCTTGTCCATAAATCTATGCAGAGTGTCATCACCATGAAAGAAAAAGAAAAAAAAAGGCATCAAGTTTCTAAATTAAAGAACCTGATAGCCAGCTTGTAGGTGGAGAGGTTTGATGTTTGCCTCCTTCACCACCACAGCAACAAAAAAAACCAACAAAAAAACAAAAACAAAAACAAAAAAAAAGAAGCCCAGTCCACATTGTCACCACCAGCTATACCGCTGAGGTAGTATCGCCACTCAAGAAGCCTCCAACCGCAACTTAAAAAAAAAAACCCAAATACCATGTGCGATTGGGTTATAACGATTTTGCAAAAAATAGATATTTTCACAGAAGTTTGTAAAATCATCTTGCCTGAAGTTATCTTCGATCCTCTGTGGCTTTATCGAAGCAAGTTGAAGTCCAGAGAAAAGATGCACCACACAACTGCTGCTCTGAGTACAATCCACAAAGGACAACCATGTTGTCTTTGCTGCTGCTGCAGTGTTGTACGTTTTTGTACGTTTGGGTGTATTTTGCTAATTCCTTTTCAATAATTCCCTCTTCATCAGCCCCTTCAGATGCAGTCCTTCAGTTTTGCCCACCAAATGTATGTGAAGTGTGTTACTGATTTATTCAAAGGGAGTATCACTGTATGTGCTCAAGTGGTGTTATGGCGTATGAGTGCGCATGTTTATGACGCTGTGTAACCAGTGTAGAGATGGTGGCAACATGAGCTTTGTCAGGACTGCAATCAACACATCTGGAGGTCAGCTTCCTTCAAGGGGCTGGGCCGGACCGTGCTGAAGGGGCCAGGGGACGGAGGGGGAGTGGCTTTACTTATCCCCCAAGATGGCATACTGGTTGTCAAGCTGCAACTGCTGCATAGAAGCGCCACTACTCTCCTCTCTACCACGGTTCCTGTGTTTCACAACCTCAAAAGTCTTCTCAATTTCTCTGTCCCTGAAACACAGACATGTATCGTTTCGGTCAACTACAACAAGACGTTAATGTTTCAATCATACCATGTTTAACTGCTGAACTCTACTTACTTGCGTGTCTCCAAATGCTTGGCGGTGGCCAGCAGAGAGGGGAATTGTGCATCACTGAAGATCTCAGGAGGCCCCTGGTTGTGCACTCTTTTGTTTGTGGTCAGCCGAGCCCCTGGAGGGCGATATACCCCAGCAGGCTTTGACTCAGGCACCTCTACCTCCTCTGCAAATATAAAAATGACACCCTTTAGGATTAAAAAATCCTACGGGGAAAATTAATTTATTTTATCAAAAAAGTCATTGCATATAACTTAATAATTGGACCTTTATGTCTGCTCAGAATGTGTACATGATTGTGCTTTGAAACAATTTAAACTACAATTACTGCCTCGCCTACCAGTCAAGTTGCAGCTTACATTCATGTCATTCCAGATTTATAACATATGTAGAGAAGATTTTGAAGGAATTAAAAGGAAATTGTCACCAGATTGACATGTAATCCATATGCATTGCATGTGATTCCAGTATATTATTACCGGTGAGAAACATTCTGTCTTCATTTAGAGTTTTACTTTACAGAGGAGTACAAAGGACTGACAGACAGCTTTGTCACGAGGGTCAACAACTATCACCTGAACCTCAAAATCATCTAAACCAATCAACTTGTGGTGGACTACAATGATTCAAATATGGATGCTGCTGCAAACAAACTGCAAAATCACCACTGTTTCAAGGTGGGCATCCAAGATATTCAATTCACTATCTGGCCAAATGTTATCAAACGGATAACCCTAAAACAAATGCCTTTGGCAATGGCTGCAGCTGGTGAGAGGGCATAAAAATAGTCTGAGATGCCTCTATCGTATCCCACAATCAGCAAGTGCTGAAGTTACTTTACTCACCCACAGGTGCAGGAGCGGGAGCAGCACCCGACTTGTTCCAAGGACCTGACACTTTGTCTGTACTGACCAGAATGATCTCTCCATCCTCACCAACCTCCTCCTTCTCGTACTCCTCTTCCTCTTTCTCGTCACTGCAAACAGGAAGAAGACAGTTGAGCGGAGGTGAATGCATGATGAGTTATCTGGGACTTTCATCATAAAATAAGATTTGTTAATTCATTTAAAATTACATCTAAAATCAATGATAGATATATAAACTGCTGCTGCTAAAAATTGAAACATACATAGTGTTAGCGTAAACATATTAAGATTAATAAGAAAAATAATAATTTTCTTACTAACAGTTTATTTCCAGCTGTGTTTTTCAGTACTGCATTACACCACAAGTCCAGTACAATACTTGATAAATTTGACATAATTGCCATTTCATCGTAACTGAAGAAAATCTGGATGATCTGGAGCCAGTATCGACTGCATCATTGCTCTCTCAATGAATTTGCCCCACAATCAATAAATACTGGCAGTTACATAAAAACAATGGGCCTGAGTACAGGAAGGTTTTATTCTCATGCAAATACTTGCAGTTCAGCCATGGTTAAATAATATTATTTTTAAGTGTTGATGGGGGACAAGTCATAGGGACCATGGTCTTATTGCCTACTTGATAGCATCAAGGCTGCAATGCAAACAACTCCTCATGTCCACAAAGACTCATGACAACCAAAATGTATTTTAATCTCACCTCATCTGTAAAGCTTGGAGCCGGAGCCCGCTGTAGTCCACTTCTTTCTGCTCAAACTCTTTCCATTCCTCATCCTCCTTGGAAGAAAGAAAACATTACATCAAAACACATTTCAGTCAGATGTTAATAATTTCCTTTTTTTTGGTGAAATTTAATTTAGAGAAGCTCTCTTTTAAAAAACATCTGCACTCTGGCAAGGTCTTCCCACGAAATGTTTACACAGGCCATAACAGTTTGGATCGACGTTACCCACCAGGGTAACAAGATGTTTGACCTTATACTGGATATCTTAGCTGTGTCAGACAATCATATCTTACTGTCATTTGCTGTTAAAAGGCAGTCAACCCAAACTGGTGACAAATGGCGGCTCGGCCTAGTTGGACAGCCACCATCCAAAGACGGGAATGACAGCTAGCCCATGCGAACACAAGGCCAATGACAAAAACGTTATGTTAGCACATGAATGGGCCGCAAAAGTGTACAATGGAGTAATATTTTGACACGAAAAGGAAGCAGATGTTGTTATAACTAGCACAAAGCGAGTGTCGTGCAATTTTTTAAAGAAGTCACAATGTGTGCTATGAGAAACCATATGCTATGTTAGCTAGCAGCCGGCATTTACTACCATTATGTCATATGATATAGTTAGCATACAATCATGGTTTTGCCTCATAATTCGGTGAAACGTTGACGAGTTGTGAGAAATGACGGTTAGCTTAAAGGGAAAAAAATATTATGACGGGGGATACAAAATTTGACACCGGTATCTGATAAAGACGCTGAGGCAAAAAGTTACAGAGCAGTTACCTTTTCAACCTGTGCGTCTTGATTTTCGTATTTTGTCGATTTTTCTTTCTCCCTCTTGGTCTTTTTAATCACAACCGGCGTGGGCCCCGCGGCGGACTCCTTGCCCTTTCCTTTTTCTTTCTTCTTCTTTTTATCCCGCTTGGCAAAGAAATCGTCCAGACTCTTCTCTGTTGGAACATCCGCCATTTTCAAAGACCAACGTTAACTAGTTTGGCTAGCTGAACCGAGCAATGACAAATGTGAAAATCTGCTCTCAGAGAACGAGAACAGCTGTTAAAACGACCAGGAAAGAAAGAGTTTCTTCTTAATGTGACGGTTTAACTTGTGTTACAGGCTGATAAAAATGTCCACCCTAGACCCCTGGCTGAATTGCTGGATACGCTGTCAACCATGCCATGCACGGGATATTTGACAAATCTGTATCGTGACCCGGAAAAACGTCGACACTGACCCGGAAGTAGTATGAGTCCTACGTCAGCCATATTTCTTGTCATTTTTAAAAATTATTTATTGTATTTTAATTTTAACATCTTTAAATTCCAATTAAAATATAAATTAAAATTATTTTATTTTTTTGTCTAAATATTGGGTTTCCACATTAACATGCATATCTGAATCTCATAACCTATTGCTGTATACTACAGTTGTAGTTGTATGCTACTGCTATTTTGTTTTACATATTGAAATTTGTCAAAGGCTGAATAGAAGTGGTGGTGGTCATTTAAGAATTGTGAGATACTAATAGATCTTGACTTTTGATGTAATTATTTAATGTAATCATTTTCAGATATTTTCTCATCTTATAATATAGACATGCACATGCTCTGATCTTATGTGGCAAATAATTGCATATTTTTTCTAAATTTTGTATTTAATATTGCAATTTTTGCAATTTCAAATGACTTAAAACTGTCAGATGTATCTAAGACAATCTCATTAAGGATTTAGTTTTGGAACATGCCTGCTGTCTCAAAGTAAATGCAATATTTTTGTTTATTTGCATTTTAAGACTAAATCTCTCAGTATGACAATTCAGATACAGAACAATCTAACAGGAGTGGTTGCACTAATATAATTCTTTACAATGTTAAGTAAATCAGAAACTGATCTAAAATATTCAGCAGCACTCATACATCTGATTTTTTTTGACTAAAAATACCCTAAAAAGTGTTTTTGTTTGAAAGAGGAAAAAAATGATCTACAACACTACTAGGAAATCTATTTAGACAAAACATTCCAAACAACACATGGTCATTAATTTATAAAGAATTTCAAGTATGGGTACAAAAAAGTCACATTTTGGCAGATATGAACAGGCCTACAAATCTGTTAATAACACTCAACTCAAATTAAACCTCTCCTCAGGCTTGTAAACAGATTATTGAACTGATGTCATATTCCCAAAGCTGGAGGTCATTTGACCAGATGCAGCCCTGGAACACAAAGAGAAAATTCCAGCATACTCCATGAATTGATGTGCTGTGTTCGGCGAGACTGTTAACGCTGCTTTGTTATAGTGACACGGTATGACAACATGAGAAAATATCTGCTCTTTTTTCTTTATCTATTTCTTTATTTTTTTTAAATGTCTGCTCTTTAAATTTTGTTTCAAAAAGTTTAAATGAGAATAATGCACCAGTCAATGTTTTTTGTTTGTTTTATTGCTCAGCAGTAAAAAGTACAGTGTATACTACAGTACAAAAAATACATAATGTTGAACACTGCACCACTGAACGTTTTGTAAAATATCCACTTTTGAGCGTGCAAAATAAGAAGCCCAGCTATGAGCATCCGATGCAGGAAATACCAATGTGTTTAACTGTTATTCAGCAGCTGTCATCACTTCTTGAATCAGTGATTTCAGAACATTTCACAATGCAGAAGATCTGTAGCGACGACAGAGGCAGGCAGCACTGATTATTGAAAAAAAACTGCAACAATTCAAAGTGGAACAGATGATAGAAGGACCACAGGTTCAATAATAAAACAAAAATTCAAACACTTTTTTTTAATTAAACAGCCTCTGTATGTGCTCACTGTAAATATGCAGCATACATTATTTATCTCAGTGTTTTTATTGTTTAACATTATTGATGGCCTCTAGCCTCTTCACAATCATTCAACATTTCCATAAAGAGAAGTTTGCATTGATGGACAAACACAGTATTTATGGAGGGAGACATTTACAGTAGCAAGGTTGGTTCTAATTGCTTCCTACAGCGCTGAGAAAGTCTCTCTTGAACTGGGATATTACCAGTAGCCACGCCACGATACAGGCAGACAAGCGACAAACGGACAGACAGAGGCATACAGAGGCACAAACAGATGCACACAGAGAAACAGATAAAACTGAGCTGCAAGTGACACAAAGTTTTGTTTGACTTAAAGTAACAGTGATATTTGGTTAAGGGGGCAGCACATTTGAATTCATCCCTCCACACTTTACTGCACACTCATTCAGTAGACTTAAATCACAAACAGGGCTCTCACACACACACGCATACTGATATATCAAGGGCCAACATAAGGAATTAAGACATCTATGTGGTCCCTCTTAAGAGAAGCTGGTGACACATGAGGGGGAAACCCATTCCAAGTTAGTCAAAACTGCAAGATGTAGACCATAAACGACCAAAATATTCTGCTAACTCGACCATTAAAATCTGGGCCCACATTTATCAAGCGACTAAAAGTCCAATTTTGGACCCGAATGAAAGTAAAAATGCTTTACTTTTATATGAAAACTCAAAAATGAAAGCTATTAAATCACATTTCTTATAACTAATTAGCAAACAGTTGCTAATTTACACATCCAACAGACGTGGAGCAATAGTATCATCATTTGGAGTCGTGTTGCTGGTCACCTGCCGAACGGAAGTCTAATACTCGCTTTCTTTCAACTTCTGTTTTTTGGTCTCTACCAACTCCTAATAGAAATATATGTTTCTTTAGCTGCTAAATGCTCCACTACGCTCAGCAGCTAATCTATAACTGTTTCTGTCTGCTGATTGGTGCTGGAAAGGAGTGTACAGTAGGTTTTAGAGTGTTTTCTCTCAGCTGCAGCCAAAAACGACTCTATGAGAGCAGCACGAGTGAACAAACATGGTAAAGATGTGGGCTTCCCAGCTGAACAATGAAGTGAAACTCACTATAAAGCTCCATAAAGCCAAGGAGAGCTGTCATTAAACACAATGCCGGATTAAAAAGTGTACAGCCACTTTAAATGTTTGATTTTGTTTGGCTCTTTTCTGCTGTTGTATTTAAGATTTCTTGGTTTTGCTTTAATTGTGCGATGAATCTAGCAAAGCATTGCTTTTAGACACCTATAAAAGCATACTATAAATAAAATGTATTATTATTATTATTAATCATCATGTGTTTAATAAATGTATTTCATTGTTAATTTCACATTTCAGTTGCTATTAGACATACTATTAAGTAAAATGTAAGATGATTTAAACATAAAGAATGAACAATGGTGCATGTGTGCAGTAGAGTCAATCCATGTCTCTGATTGGCTGTTCCCATACATGTGATTAGTCACTTGAGAGATGTGGTTACTCTACACTTTGCTTTAAGGAGGAGTAAGTCACTTGCTAAATAGGTCTTATTCACTTTTAGCACATAACATTTATACTCCGGTGACTGATAAGTTTGATAAATATGGGCCCTGATTTCACAAACACTAAATCTTTCCCCCCACCAAAATCATAGGTGCTATATTCAAGTTCAACAGGCTATAAGTATTTTGGGATTTATTTTAAAGGAAAAATGAAATCGCAAAAAACAGCTTTAATATTTTCATAGCACGTTTCTCTCTCTAAAGCAGATTTCATGTGGCAACATCCACGGTGCACTCAGCATCATCAAGCCACTGTAATGAAACAAAACCACAAATACTCTGTATTTTATAAAGACAATAAAAACCCTTTATCACAATTAAGCCTTTTGTAGAAAATGTACATCAGAAAAATATGCAGGTGCATTCTCATAGTAAATAGTGATTATTTACATCACTCTTCTTTCTGTTTGCTCTCTCTGTTTGTCATATACAGTATAAAGTCAAAGTCTCTGAATATTTACCACATATATAAAATAGACAACAGCAAGGGAGGGTGGAGGCGGATCCAACAGTGTCTCGTCTTTTTCTGTCTCTAGATGGCAGAAGCTTTGTCTCTGTTGATGAAGAGGGTCTCCTGGCAGAAAGGGTTAACCAGGACCATGCTGCTGCCGCTGTAGTCTCCATTAGGGGGTAGGCAGGTGTCATAGTCCTGCAAACACACACACACATAAAATGTGTTAGCAAAGGTGCCTGACTGGTAAGCAAAAGCTGTGATTCATGATTTACACCTCAGGCCTTGCCATTAGGGCTCACACTGCAGTCTGCTGTATCCAAGTCATTCTACAAGCAATGAGCAGACAGTGTAGTGTAGAAGGAAACAGAATAAAATATGGGTTTGGTGAACCCTTGGGCTTTTAAAAAGCTGGCAAACAAAGATATCTGACAAAGCTAGATGAGCAAAGATGCAAAAGGGAGGCGGAGGGAAAGATGTACAAGCTTCATGAGTGGAGAAGCAAAAGGGAGGGATGTAGGGGGAGTGATGTAGAAACGGTTGTTGAAGGTGAGTCAGCAGTAATAAGGCAGTGCTGCAGGAGGGAGGTGTGAAAAACGAAACGATTTTACAGCAGGAACCAGGCCATTTTATGAGCGCGATCCAATCAAATCAAACTAATGCTGTCATTTAGGTTTATGATCATTTCTCCCAGAGCACTGTGTTTACCTATAGCACCAGGGAAGCTACAAGGCTGCTGCTCTACACAGACAAATAGATCAGATGAAAACAACACCTGGGTGTCACCAGGGGCATCCTACACATGAGCCAACCTCAGCTCCCCTCTCCTGACGCCGCCCACCACAGGCGGCAAAGGCATGCAAAACGAGCAGAGGAAGAGGAGAGAAAGAAAGGGGGAGATGGTCATTAGGGAGGTGACAAAAAGATGCAAACAGAACAAAGCAATATTCATCCAAAATGATAAGGAAAAGAAAAGGAAGTAGACTGTAGATTTAACACTAACTTGAACGTTATAATGTTGTTATATAATATAACTTCCACCAGATGGGGCTGTAATGCATAAAAACTTGCACAAATTGATGCACTAAAGTCAAAACCGATTTTTGTCACTATAAAAGAACCCAAATATCAGTTTAAGAAATATACAATGGATGGGGAAGAAAATTAAATAAAATAAAATTCACTTTTCTCAACTATAAACACAGCCAAAGCATTATGTGACCTTTTTGTGTTCTAAATAAAGATTGAATAAGATCATAACACTCAACAGCATGCACAACACTGGAATTAATTGCACAGGAGCCAAATATTGTTCTTTTGAATGCAAAGAGTTCTGCATGCTATTGAGTATATAGTTCCTTCATTTAAAAGTGGCATCCAAGACACCTTTATCAGAATATTCTAGACAATCTGTCCAGTAATCTATTATTTTGATAAAAAATATCATCATCACCAGGCTGCAGGATTTTTGACATATTGAAGTCATAAGTGCAAATTTCACCTGCAAGAGCAGTACCTGCTTATGAAATGTGTGACCAACCACCAACCAAATATTGTACTTTTTTCAGAGTTTCACATTTTATTTATTGGTTATTATTATTTATTATATCAATTCTGGTGGAAAATCACAAATATAGTTGCTTTTGTCCCCCCCAAAAAAATCAAATATTAACTTAAACACATAAAACTGTGTATAATGAGTGTAATTATGTGATGTAAAAACCTCTTCACACCATGCCTCAGATTCCAAGAAATATTACAAAGCGCTTTTCATCAGTTTGTCACAAGAAGTTCAGTTGGTACAATTTAGAAAATGTATTGAAAATAAATGTAAAATAAAATGAATCATCCCCGACAAATATTTAAAAAGCCAAAACTATGCATTCATAATAACAAATTCTATTTTCTGAATGTGAAAAAAACGAAAAAACTAATCATTATAGATATCCTGCAGGGAAATTCTTTCATTGTTTGTCCCCTATAAGATCCGTGTAAATCGTACTAATAGTGTAATAAAGTAGTAATAGTGTCACGCTCAAGTGCACGTCAGCAGGCCCCGAGGCTTACTGACTTCGATTCAGTGTGCCTGGAGTTTGTACCTCACTCTCCAGAGTGTGTATCTCTCTGGGCAGCTCCACAGCGTGCCTGCTGAAGTAGTCCATGGTGATGGCGTTGTTCCAGTAGCTGAGGTTGTTCTCCTGATTTGAAGACTTCTTCTTCCTCCTCATACAGCATACTGTCATAAGCACAGCTAGGGCAGACAGGGAAAGGTAAAAAAATAAAGAGAGTTAGCACTGAGACCCGGAAAAGCTGCTGTTTCAAATAGTCCCTGAACTCACCTACACCAGCTGCTCAGGTAGAGGCTGTCATGTTTCACGACAACATACCACTGATAAAGGAAGTTGTGGATTAAAGGAAAAAAAATCCAACCTTGAAATGGCTACTGGAATTGTGCATTTGAGTAGGTTTGTGCTATAATAAGGTAGTCTCTCAATAAAAAAAACTTTCAGGAATCATGCAAGAATAGTTTATTATGAAAGAAGAAGAAATCTTTTTATTTCTAACAACACCAAAAAATGCTCAAAATTGTGTTTGGCCTCAGGTGACATTGTAATTCTAGAAGAAAACACATTGTCCCTGCCTTGCTCTTATTTCTCTATGTCGCTCTCTCCAATTTAATTTGAAAAGGCATTTTAAAACGAGGGCCATCGCATTGTGACGCAAGTGAAAAGCAAGTACAAAATGAGGAAATTATAACATTTTATTACTAAATAACTTTACTGTTATCTAAAGTGAAATGCTTTGTTTTTTTCCCCAAGAGAAAATTGAAAAAACTGATTGAACACTCATATCTGTCTAAAAGCCATTTAGTTCAGCTTAGCATTAAAAACTAGAAAGAAATGGAAACAGCTATTCTGTCCTAAAGTAACAAAACGTGCCAATGAGAACCTCCAACACTCACTAATTATTAACATCTTGTTTGTAACCATTTAATCCTTACACCAAAGAATAAAAACTACATGCTGTGACTTTACTGTGTTTTAAAGTAAAAGAATATCTTATGTACTTCTTAGCCAGGCTGCTGGATTTTGTTGCGTTCGAACAGAACAAGGCGCTTCCCTATGTCTCCAGTTTTTATGCTAAGCTAAGCTAACCTGCTGCAGGCTGTAGCTTCGTATGTACTGTACTGTACAGCATGAGGTCATTTCACAAAATGTAGAACATACAGTATCTCATGATAATAGAATTAGTAGGTTCAGCCAAGCTCTAAAGTAATTTTTTACATTCTTTACTTTCACCTTTTTCGACCTGCTCTGATGTTTACTTACAACATGAGGACACGGTGACACTGATGGCGAGCACAATCCACACGATGTCCATCCTGCTCAAGCAGATGGTCATGCGGGACGGCGGGGAGTCAACGGTGGGACCTGAGCTGTTGCCAGGTGTCCACGGGTCCTGGGTGGTGGCAGGCACCTGTCTGTTCAGGAAGTTCCCACTGGCTGTGGAAGGGTTCTCCGAGCTATTCCCCTGAGCAGACGCCTCCTCCACTGAGCTGTTGATGGAGAGCAGCCCTCCATATGCAGTTACATTCCCCGACCAGTATCCCAGAATGGCATTGTCTGTGCCGTTACCTTGGACAACCTGACCGTGACCCTCCTCTGTGGTGGTCTCATTGGGTGCAGTGTGGTTGTTCGGGATGGTTGTGGGATTCTGTGACGTGAGGCTGGGCCCAGTGGACAGAGCTGGAGAGGACATGGTGGAAGTTTGATTATCTGGTGGGCTCACGACTGGAGTGACAGACCCGACCTTCGGATCTACCACCAGCTCAGCAGTTGGGGGCTCGTTCACTGCATGCACCTCCCTCAGGGTGATGGCATGGTGCACTGGTCCCCGTGCATGCTCCCTGAGTTTCAGGCCGAGTGCAGAGCCAGCCCCCTTTGATGAAGAGGAAAGAGAGCTGGGGTCAGTGGGTTCCTCCACACCCAACTTCTGAGGCTCTATGTGGTGTGCAGAGAGAGCATCTCCTCTGTCTGATCCAGAGCTGGACGTAAGAGCCAGGGGGTTTGGAGCCCCTCTGGCAGTAGATTCCACGTCTATATTTGGGACTGCTATGCTGCGGGACTTAGGGCTGCTGCTGGCCTGGTTAATACTAATAATAACTGGGTTAAGAACTTGAGGTACCCTGACCAATTTGTGCATATGGCCTTGGTTTACAATCTCGGAGTTTGGCTCCAGGGCCTGATTCACATGTCTTTCAGTGCTCACAGTGTTTGGAGTGACAGTATTTCTGTCATGAGCCAGGCTGGAAGTTTGGGTTGAGTAATGCAAGTCCAAAGCATGGGGGGCGACAGTAGGGACGATGACGTTTGAGGGTTGAGTGCCTCGCTTCGATGACCATTCCCCACTACTGGAGCCTTCCTGATGCCAGTCCTGGGAGGGAGGGTTGGGGCCAGACAGGGGGATGCTGTGAGCGGCTGCCATGGAGACAGGATCCTGGGGTGTCTGGCTGAGGTACAGCTCCTGTGCTGATGATACCAGTCCTGCTGATAGTGCTAGAAATGCGAGAACACCTGCAAAGATAGAGAGAGAAAGCTGATGATTGGCTCATAATGACATAAAATATCCTTTTAACTTGATGTATTTTTAAATATCTGTCTACTTAAACATCATTTCTCTCAAGGACTTAGCATAACGCTCAAAGAGAGTGCAGCCCAGCAGCTGAAACTGACTGATCAAGCCTTCAGAAGAAACATGTAGCCTTGTCTTGCATTCATTATATTACTCAGCCTTTAATCGACTGAAGGGCTGTGTTTGTCACTTACGTACCTAGTTTAACTAGGTGAGGGCTTTATTAATGCATTATTCACCGTTTGGGAGGATGTCTTTATTATTATGTTATCCAGACAGTAAGAATGTCAGGAGGGATTATTCACCATTGCTTCTGCACTTTTAATGGGATTTGTTAACAATGAGAAAATGTAGAATATTGCATATTAATAATACAGATTCAAAATTATTTACAGAAGATTCAGAAGAGAAAAAAAGTCCTTTTTGAAGCCATGTAACATAAGACATAAATTGCTATAACATGTGTGTACTGTCAAAAATCTTATTGTTTTTTTGTTGTTGCAATATTGCCCAATCCTACCACACAAATTTAGCTTCACAAATAAGCACCAGTCATACGGACACACACACACACACCATAGGCCGGGATGGGTATCCTTCTGGTGTCACAGACAAGGCTCCAAGAACAAAAACAGGGCACCTCTTGTGAGGGAGGGAAAAATATATTGATTGATATTAATTAGGACTACATTATTTTGGCATTCACAACCACCACCCAAAAAAAACTCAGTCATAGAAAATAAAGTCTAAAGCCATCAATGTGATCTAGATGTCACGGCAATTGTTTAACTACAGTGCTGCCGTAGTAACTATGGAAACCCAGGCTCCATTTACAAAAGGGGCAGAGGATATAGAGATGGAAGAGGAGGTGAGAAAAGAAAGCTGTTGAAGAAAAACTGCCCAGGCAACAGTCAATATCTACAAATTATTTTTATTTATTTATAATAATAATAATAATAATAATAATAATAATAATTACTATTATCTAGAAATCTACTTTTCTCTTTGTTCACCAGGGCATTTGAAATACACCAGAGCAGAACCCCAAACCTCTGACAATTTAAACTCAGCCTATGAATCATTAATCATATCCCTCCATAATCAATCATACAGACTACCAGCAAAGAGGGTCCAGGCCCTGTCTTCCATTAACCAAGCCTGTCACGTCTCTAATCCATGGACCCCACTCCAGACCAATATCTGATGAGATAACACACATGGCCATCTTTGATTCATGACTGCTCGTCTTTACTTAGATGATCCTTGAGACAAGGAAATGGAAGACAAACGTATCGAGGCTTAAGTATTGTGTTTATTGTTGATCATGAGTATTGTGGTCACATTAGGACATATTTAGAGGATCCGTTCCTTAGAGAGTTATTCTATACTGAAGAAGGTGCAAGAAAAAATAGTGATATAATACATCAAATACTAATCTTTAAGATAGGAAAGGTCCCTCACTTACTTTTCAATAGAAAAAGTAGAAAAAACAGATAATAGAGGTCAATTAAGAGTGTGGATGTTAAAAATTCTGTGGTCTGGCATGAGTCATTCAATTGTTACCCAAACCTGGCTGTCACAATCTGGCAACCCAACACGCAGCTTCTACTGAATTAAACATAACGCCCAGACTCCATTTCGAAACAATGCTGAAATGAGCAAGCTAAATGCTCAGGAACTAACAGCAACGCATTCTCCTGATGGTAACAGGGGATATCCGTCATTTATAAGGTGATTGCTGTAAAGAGAGCCTTAACCTGCATTAATCACTAAAATTAATGGGTGGAAAAGATTCAATATGCAAAAAAGTAACCTGTTATCTCTGAGTGCAAAATAGCATTAGCACAAAAAAACACACACGTCACACTATTATTGCTGTTTAATGGATTGAACGCTTGTCAGGCTCCGTGATCAATCATTTTGACCTGTTTTGAGAGTTTCAATGTGAGATTCAGTGACAGTTTATTAAGGAGGCAGATTGATAACTACTTCTTTATTAGGCTCATAAAATTTTAGAGAATAAACTAATATTTTGAAGAAACAAGGGCCTGCAGGCACGCAGCAGAAATTTCATATGCTAATGCTACTTTTTAAATAAATGCTAAAGTTTATGGGGGAATTTCTTTTCTGTCAACTTTCATTATGTTTTCTATAGGAAGATACAATACATACAAGTCCATTAGATAATTTTCTGTAGCTTCACTTGTTGTGAAATACCTTTCTTTAAATAGCTGTGATGTCATGCACCAAAAGCCACTTTACGGCATCATAGTTGGTGGAATATCTCTGCAATTCCATTACCCAGATCTACATTTGACCGTCAAAAACGAAGGTCCTCCTGGTCCTCCTTTAGATATTCATTTGACTTAATGTCAAAAACATCTGTAGACTCCAGGTGACTTTGATGTCCTGTTATAATATTCACTGACCAATCAGCATTCATTAGCAGAATGCTAGCGTTTTGTGTGCAAAATTGCCTTGAAATATGAAAGGACATTATACATAATCAATACTGTATTTGCATAAATCAAAATAAAATTAGTACTTTCTTGTCTAGAAGTAGGTGAAAATAATTATTTTAGCTCCAGTCACTTCCACTCATTTAAGACTCCTTCAAGAGCGCCCTGTAGGTGAATTGCAGCCGATTTCGGTACAATGCTGTATGGAGGGCTGTGCTTCTACTGTGTTCTGCCTGCAAAGAGCTAAAGTGAGGAAACAACTCTATAAAACACACCATAGTTGAATAAAACATAGAGCAACCTATGGACTCTGTCACCACTGTAACTATTATGTTTAGCTTTAATGACCAGATTTAGTAAGAAAACAATAAATGTTACATAGAGACAGAGTTTCCAGTTGCAAACAGCTTTTTCGTTTTTTTTTAATAAACATGCTGACAGCAGAAGTCAGCTATGTGGCAACATGAAAAATCCATCTTTTTAGACGTACAGTATATATTATGTGTTATATTGCTGAATGGGGATCACAGCGGTATCCGCGTATTTTACACATACACTGTGCCGCACACTGCGGTAAATGGGTGTAATTTGTCACAACGGTTGGGCGTCTGGCTGATGGAGTGAGAGTGTAAGAAGGGTGAGCACAGACAGAGGCCAGCCCTGCCTCCACAAAGACATGCAACAGAGAAGCGGGGCCCAGCAAGTGAATTAACTGGAGAAATGATTGAAAAGGCTCGAGAAGTGACTTGAGCTTTATGAACATCCATTATTGAGTGCACTGGGAAGGATATTAGAAAACTGGATAGAGAAGAGGAAGAATGGCAAGGTTGGCTAGGGTGGGGAAATCTGGGGAAGGGGAGGCCAAAGGTGTAGTTGGAGTGAGAGCGGGAGAGGTGTGGGTGTTTCATCAGTGATAAGACGTGGACAAAAGCAAAAAGGTTGGATTAAACGTATTGAACCAAGGACCAAAAGGGACACTCAAAGGAAAATAAGGTGTGAGAAATAGGAAAATATAGGAGGAACTTTTTCAATTAAAAAACAAGACGTTGGTCTGGCTCAGCAGCATTTATCTACTCAGCATGATTTTATAACTATTATGCCTGTTGGCTGTTTTTGCCCTGACGTGATATTTTCTCACAAGCATAGAAAAAAACCCACCACCCACAAAAAGAATCAATCCATTTTCAGTCATGATGACACAAAAGAGACAAACAGCCTGAGTCTTTGCTTACAAGGAGACAAAAACAGCAAAATAATTGCTGTGATTTCAATAGTGACAGCTAATTAAAGGTCTTGTCCTTCTACTACATGCATTACGGGACTGGAGGGTACCACCGCTTACAACAGAAATAGGCAACCAACGGCCCACAGGCCACATCAGGCCCTCCGAAGCTTCCTCTCTGGCCTGCAGAATATCCAACTCCATCCTCTCTACTCCATGGACCCACCATCAAACAGCTCAGCTCCCAAACTGGGCATCCCCCCCCCCTGGATCTGACAGCAGTTCTCTGATCAGACTATAGGAGGTAACTCTGGAGTTGTTGGAGAATCATTAAATGAGTCTATTTAGGTTTATTTTTGTGGGCTAGGTGTTGTATTGAGTCTCTTGCTCTCTCTAACTTGTATTTTTGTTTACTTCATGAGATCTTAGAGTGTTTTGTTGAGATAAAGACCCAATCATAGTTGAACTCATGGAGACCTTGAGAGTAGTTCCTAGTTAAGAATGTCATTTTTATTATGGATTTTTTTTATCAGTCTACCACTACTGATATAATCTAATAAAAAATAGCATTATTTTTGTCAGAAAGTAAATATCAAACATTAATAGGCAAATTAGGCTTAAATAGATTTAATATATTTTATTTGAAAGTCTGACCCCCAGCCTTTGGACAAATGCAGTTGCTGACCCCTGGCTTACACTGTTATCACTCACACCGACCTGTTGCCCTCACTATCTCAATCACACAGCCGATCATGACATAAAACCACATGCTAAAATCATGGAGACAAACAACACCCACATATAATGATTGTGAGATTATGCCCCCGTTTGTTTGACAAATGCTGTCAACTTGTTTTCCATTAACTAAGCTCAGGATATATGGAGGGAGGAGGCAATTTATGCATGAAACCTGCTGAATTATGCCTCTTTTGAATGCATTGGCAGGCGCTGACATTCGTTATAGTCCTCCATTGATGCCATCGGGGACATCAATAAATCATGTTGCAAAGCAGGATCCTGTGCACTGATCCAACACAGGCTTTGTCCCACCAGTCATTCATTATCAGCCTCAATGTCAGGCGACAAGGGCCAGAGTGGCTGCCATTAAATCTTAAGTTATACTGGTGAAATAAAAAAACATCAAAACATTCACTCCTGCTGATGATAATTTGTGTTATAGTTTTGATATGGATCCAGTCATAAACTGAGACTCCATTCCAGAAGAACAATATTGTTCATGCACATTTATCATGGGTCTTTTCAATCTAATCAATCATACAGTACAGGAGGACTCAGTGCACATGTATGCAGGATATCAATGCATATGCACTAGTCTGGCTGCATGATAAATCCTCATGAAGGGATGGATATTTATCTTTTTTTTCTCCAGGGGATACCACATTCTACCTGCAATGGAGAATGATGTGACTCAAATTTTACAGCGACAGTCTGCATATGAGCCAAATGTTGGAGCCAGGCTGGTTGCGTCGCATCATCAGCTGGCAATGGCATTTTCTGAACTGGAGACTCAGTAAGCCAAAAATAGAGGCTGCAAAATCATCCATCAATAAGGCCCTTGAGGATTCGTCCAGCTGTACATGTAAACTGTTAGAGTTCTCCCTTTATTCCCCATCATGCAGTCAGAGAGCAGGGATATGACAGAGCAGTATGCATGGGAAATAAAACGTCCAATGAGAATCTGGCCGAAGTCACATGTTAAAATGAACGGCACTGTAACATAATGATCAAATCTGCACGGCATAATCATACCATATGATATTGCTGTTTAAATTTAACCTTCAATGCTTTTTTAAGGTTTAATACTTGTCAGGGACCACTGATAAAAAATAGCCTTTTAGCTACTTCTGATATGAACAACTAATGTGCACCATCCCTATTAAAAAAATCAATCATAATGACATAGATAATATTTAACATTTGATTATAGTTACTTTAGGAGGTAACGTCCATGATGAAAAAACAACAACCAATCAAAAACCTGCATCATTTGTACTGTAGAGCAATCAGATACACTTACATCAGCTCAGATGTATCTTGCTTACAGGACAATTTTTGATAACCTGTCAACACAAGCAATTAGAGGTTTTGTAGTGCTGCAAAACATGTTAAGCAATAGCTCTTAGTTGTGTTGTTTCTTTGCACCATCATTTTCAGGAGTATAAAAGCTGTTGTTTGCAGAATGCAGAAATGGAAACGATCTATTATTGTTTATTTCTAAGGATGCATTTGATAAAGCAATTCAGGAATTGCCGGATTCAAGATGCTGCAAAGAAAATGTTCATTATTATTTTCTTTTGGATTTTTAATGTTTTATTTTTATTTAAGTTAACTCTTCATTTCTAGTTCTAAAAGACTGGTAATTTGTTGCAACCCTCGGAATAAGTTTTTAATGTTAACTGTTAACTCACCCCAGGTTGCTACAACCCCTACATTCTCATGGAAATACATCAGATGCAACATCAGTTGACAAATGGAAATAGATGACGGTGTTTGAATAATAAATATATACCTAAACAGCATGTGCCGATCAATAACCGTGTCAACATGCCCTTGAACTAGACACAGACCCTCCGCCTTCACTCTCATTGGCAGCTGCTGTGAATAAAATCTTTAACTTCATGGCTGGGATGTAAATGCAGAAGAATTTGCCAACCTCATTTCTAATGGGATAAACATGCATAACTGCTGCTTTAGAAGCCCCAGGGCATTGAACCATAACCAAATATTAAGGATGTCCTCCTCAACACTATGCAATCCTCCATGGATCACAGCCATTTCTATGCTAATTACAACCACTCCATAGTAACAGACAAACCTCTATGGGATTCCCCCAAATCCCTCGGGGCAAACGGAGAAGGCTTTATCTACTGTGCTCATCGGAATACCGATGAACCTTTATCACATCATACCGACACACACAACACGGCTCTGCTGGCTAAAACAAAATGAGTCCATACGTCACTTTTGAGGATAAAAGCTGACACACCCAAATCAAAGAAATCATAAGCCTTAAATGAGGAGTTATGTTGAAGGTAGGCCGAGCCTTTGATTTTAAGCTTTGACGTGCCGTCAGAGAGAGAAACAGAAACTGATTGGATCCATCAGCTTCAGGCAGACAGAACCCTTTATCAGCAGGACTGGAAGGCTGTCTGACTAAGTGATGGTAGGATTGGGTTATCTCGCCTTGACAGAAAGCTATCGGCCCTGACTTACCTCAATGCACCCACTGCAATTCCACAGCTGTTACCACTACCAGCAGTACCATTAGTTTTACTATTATCTGCACAATTATCACTACAATTAAAACAATCAATAATAGCTGACTCTATCCACCTGGCTCCTGACAAAAAAAATGATGAGGCCACAGACAGACATACTGACCACTACATCGTTTTCATGTTGAGGGAAGTCGAGGGGGAAAACAAGAGTTACTACAAAGACTGAAATTACGGCCACTACTAACACAACTAAGAATACTATTTATTTAACAATGCTTTCATAAGTGAGACATAAAATCTTCCGCTTGTGAAGACGTGTTTTGGGTGTATAAATAGAGTGCCATCTTTACAGAAGAACAAACATACAAATTCTTTTGCTTCGCTCCTGGGTGTGTTTGTCTGCCATTCTGGGCAGAGTGTCTGTCCCGTGGGGGGAAACAGACAGATAGGGCACATCCTGTGCACTGCTGGAACCATCCTGGTGGAGGAGGACTATCCATGGGCGGAGTGGTGGCGAGGCGGAGCGGGGTGGGAACCTCAGATGCGAGCCCTGAGATAAGAGGGAAAGCTTTCGTAACAGGATAATGGCTTCCTGTTTGAATGCCTCACAAATTGTTTGTCAGGTTACGGCAGCTTTGAGCAGAGACACGCTTATCTGAGAATCGAGCGGCGGGAGAATGCAAAAACAAGAACAACAAAGAGTCCTTGTGCTGTTTACTGGGATAATGATTTAGCTGCAGCGACTGTGTCAGCGGCAAATGATCTCACAGGAAGGAGAAACGCTAAACAGGAAGCTGTCTGGAATCTGGGGAGCACACTAAATTGCAGGCCTGAAGTTACAGATACTGACATTGTTTTTTGCACTTACAGAGTCTACATTTTCACTGTTGTTAGCGGCTTTAAATAGACCACAAATTGTTGCAACAACACAATTTAATCATACAAGATAAGGCAAAGTCAGATTGGGGAAAATTCTCCGGTGTTGAGCAATCATTCAACAACTGGTCTTCAAAGTTATCATTAACCGGGCTGTGTTTAGCTCAGTTGGTGGAGCGTGTGCCCCATATATCGAGGCTCTACCGGCCTTTGCGGGTTCGATTTCGCCCAAAGCCCTTTGCCTTTGCTTCCCCCCTCTCTCTCACCTGCATCTCCTGTTCTCTCTTTGCCTGTCTCTCTCCATCAAAGGCTTAAATGCCCCAAAAACAACTTTAAAAAAGTTATCATTAACCTTTTAAGGCGCTGGCTTCTAAACACAATTTGTAAGCAATTGCCTTAGTATATAGGGAGCAAAGACAGCAAAGACAGCAAAGTTAGAAGGCAGCAGAATAAAAATCAGCTCAAAAGGTGACCAGAGGAAAGCCGAGACACTCTTCCTCCTCTTAATGATTCCTTATCATCCATCTCTGTACTCTTCTGTCTGCAGCATACCAGCTCTTGCAGCCAAAGGATGCTGAGGCATATCTCTCGGCTGGTCCAGAGAGAGAAATGAGAAAATTATATCCCCTACAGAGATTTGAGGTGGGCCTTTCAGCTCGGCTACACTGAGAACCCCGATGGAACTGGATCAGCTGGGTCAGCTGAACATGTAATGTTTTCAAAGACTGGATCTAACTGAGCAAAAGTAAAAAGAAGAGGCTCTGAATACAAACTCAATACAAAGTTACTCCACAGCTTGGACTCAAACTTCCCAGATTAAACTACTAACCATATTCCATCTCTGCTGCAGCTCAAACCACTTTGCTCACAACAGTCCAGTCCAAGTTTATCACTTCCGAGGGATTTGTCTGCCGGCAGACTTTGGCTCCACTGCCCTGCGGTGCACAGAGCTTGGGGGTGCATACCTGATATCATTGGGCTGATTAGCTAAAAGTCAAGAACCTTGTTGGGTCCCAGACTGACCTCCATGTTCCATATTCATCTGACATTCTGCGTTGGTAGGCTGCCAGAGCCTCGTACAGCCACTCCCAGAGCCTTGATCCTGTCCTCTGAATTTAAAACAGCACAGATCCCAACTATAACATCTAAGAAGATGCAGCACTGTATGAACAGTATCTGATGTCAAAAATATGGTTTCCCCATCAGGGTTTCATGCATTAATTCAGTCAAGCCTTTTCCAAAATCAAACTCAAAGTAATGCAACCATAATTTACAGATCAGATTGCCCCCATGAAACAATACTTAAATCTAGTGGATCTCGATTTTAATTTGGATCCACAATAAAGTGCACTCACTCATGGATACCACCCCCCTTATTCAAGTCCCATGCAAACATGTCAAAAGACGCTATTTTATAGAATTCAGAATAATCTAAATCCTGGATCTGACCCTTTATCTTCACACAAAATTTAATGTGATCGATTCTGGCCTAAGACCAATCCTCCCACCATGTAAACATATACTGTATGTAAGGTAAATATCTTACATACATCTTCTTAATGAATAATAGTACATGTATGGTGTTCATTTCTTTTATAGGAAAGATCTGCACACGGTCTCTGGCTGCACACCCTGGACACCCTGTTGATGCCCTCGTCTCCATTGCGGGTCTACTCACTCAGCAGCTGGCAGCGCAGGACCTGCAGGCTTGTCTTCATGGTATCATGTGATCCGGCTCCTCCTCCACAGTGCTCATGGTTCTCTATAGTAAAGAGAGAGAGAGAGAGCAAAAAAAAGAAAGAAAGAGGGGTCGGATGAAACTCAACGCTCAGGTATCAAAACCACATTGGTCGGGTATCAGATAATGTTATTTTGTCTGGGCAGGTTTGTGTGGTTTAACCATGATAGATTAACACTTATAATGAAAAACAATCAGTGAGGCATCAAACAGTGGATAACATGATTTACACAAATCCCAATAAAAGAAAAAAAGTAGGACTGCAGAAGCATTCCGCCGGCTGTACTGGTCAGTAAAACCATTATGGAGCATTATACATTGACCAGTAAGCCATGTTCTGAGACAGCCACTGCATGTGATGGCCTCCTGTTAAATGGAAGGCCGCACATACACACACACACACACACACACACACACACACACACACACACACACACACACACACACACACTCATCTCCTTTTACATCCGGAGGAGTGTGTGCATGTTTCCCTCCCATTGTGAAGATGCCCTTGGGCATCATGTGCCCACAGCACTTCTAAAGAGGTGTAATTGAACACACACACACACACACACACATACCTAACCACCTATCAACCTACCTGCATGAATAATGTGTTATGAGAGTCACTTGGGAAATTGGATTTGCACTCCCCAGTCCGAGAGAGGTGTGGCAAAATCCATGTGTGTGAGGCGAGAGCGCAGTAAACAAAAGCACGGGGCAGTAAAGGTACCGATCCTTTCAGAAGACTTTGTTTCTCATAAATGCAGCCTCACTCTGGAGACTGAGAGGAGGGAGGACACTACATCTGAGTCATCCTGTTTACACTCATGCAACTGTGGCAACCTTTTAATGGTTGTAAAATATGCCGAGCTATAAATATGAGCTATTCAAGCCCAGATTATTAAAAAAACAAACAACTTTGCTACAAAGGGTAGAGGTAAGAGCAAGACATTTCTAAGCACAAGAGAGAAAATGTTGAGCAACATAACTGATAAATATTTAACTATGGTTAAATATTTATATTTATATACTACAGTAACTGGGATCCATTCAGCTACACCACTGGTTTGTGTTTATATAAAAGTTGTATTGCTAGCCTTGTTAAAAAATTGAAAAATAATAAAAATAAGCATGTAATAAAGTTTGAGGGTACATGACTTTCTATCCATATCTATTCATCTATACATCTATTTATCTAAATAATAATAAATAGGGAAAAACATGTCATTTACTGAACTGCTATCAAGGCACACTTTCAGATGACAAATGCACACAATGTTCTTCTTGTTCTGACTGTTTAGAAAATGTATAGGACCAGATGTTCGCTGCTGTGCCGCACCTAACTCACAGCTTTGACTGTAATGGCTTGGGCTCAGTGGTAATGTTGCAAAAGAGATGAGGCTGCAAGAAAACAGAAGTATCAGCACAACATTTGTTTTCTCAGCTCCGCATCCGAAGAAGTGACACTCGCTGCAAGTACCGTATCCCAAACTCCTCCTCGGATCCACTTGTGGCAACGCCATAATGCTGCAGTGCCTTTCTTTTCAACGTCTCATGCTCCTGGTCTAATGAGCTCAATGGCAGGGTGCAAAGAGAGCAGTTGAGCCTCTCCGCGGTGATTACATCTCATCAGTGCTGCCACGCCAACACAGGCTCATAGACGCGCTCTTTAATTTGCAAGGTGCAAGGGGTGAGACTAAGGGAAGGTGGGTAGGGAGGGGAGTAGAGACAGTCACAGGGAGTGTTTCATTTATACCTCTTAAAACAGCAGAGCAATAGGTTTTTGAGATAGGAGGACTAGCTGCATGGGTAAAAGACAAGTTGCTCAGGGCTCCTGCTGGGAAATTATAGCTCAGCTTTGCACACACAAGCAGGTAAAAGATAAAAGATAAAACCAGATGACAGTAAGGGTCTCAGCTACTGCCACAACCAAAGACAAGATAAGAGGTTCACACTTGTTGCTGCACAAGGGACTTCTAATGGAGGCTGAGTAAGTCTATTCACACCGACATTACTACTACAAAATGCAGCCCCCTCATTCGTTGCATTGAGAGCACTGTGTGGATGCAGCAGGGTTGCAAAAACACAGCAGGCTCCTACAAAAAAAATGCATGTTTGTTTTGCAAAAAAAAAAAAAAAAATTAAGCTGGCCAACTTCTGCTGCAACTGTATTTAATGCCATCCAAGACACTTTGGCAGCTAATCAAATACCTGCATTAACACATTCTTTATACATAACTTCAGAAGAGAAATAGTGTAATTATACTGTTTACCTTTAAAATTCCATAGTTTAAAAATTATCACTAACCTTTTTATCAATCTCTCTGCAGTGTTTTGGAATCTGAAACCAGACTTCCAGGATCATATTTTACTGTCTTACTGGTACCTGAATATCCCACAAAGCCCTTCATGATTTTTTAATACTGTGCTGTGCTGTTCGGTCTGAATGTTCTATAAAACCTGTAGGGAACTTTGTGAGCAGACTGTGTTCATGAAGTTAAGAAGTTTCTCACTCGAAAGTGAAAAGATGGCAACTTCATGTGTATCCGAGGAGGCAGAAGGATGTCTGCAACCTCTCTAAGCCAGCAATAGTTTGAACAGTGAGAAGGACTGCAGTGCAAGGTATTTGATTTATTTCCAAGCAGGGAAGACAAAAGGCAAACAGAAAGCAAAATTGAAAATAATAAAAAAGATTGTGGTGAGGTGGAACATCTTATTGCATTAAAACACAAACCAGACATCAGCACTGATTTCTACAATAATAAAAATATCCACAAATGTAAAAAAAAAGCTTCATACAATTCTTCTGCTTCACAGCATCATTTCAGCACTTTGCACATAGCAACCTGGCTTCCTACTGGAAAAAGGAGAAAAAAATGCATGGAAACTGACATGCACGCAGATGACAGCCATCACCATGGCAACCCTAACAGTACATCATACTCAGATTCATTCATGAGAACATCTTGTGTCTCAAACAGTATTGAGAATAAGAAAAAGGGACGAGATATGGAATGAAAAACATGTCAGTACCAACTCGGTACAGGCCTTGAGTTTGACTTGCTGACAGATCCGAGTTCCTGAAGGTTCCACACTGCAGATCTGAACAGCGTCTCCGGAGGGAGCGAGGACGAGAGTTCAGAGCCAAGGTCGCCCGAGACGTCACAATGAAATAAAGCTGTCACTCCATCTCTGTGCGACCAGCTATGGGGACAACAATGCTTTTAATTTTGGACTTCCATCTATTCTGTGCTTATGTGCAGAAGTTGTGGCAGTAGGCTGGCTCCTTTCCCAGAACGGCTGCAGCCTCAGAGCTTTTCCATAACGAGAGGAGGAGGAGGAGGGAAGGGAAGTGTGGGAGTCGACAACGACAGTGTGAACTACAGTGTTGTGGTCTAACAGACAACTGATAAGTGGACCTGCTATCACAACTGCTCTGACTTTCTGGCTTCCTAGTTCTTTTAGAAGAAATTTCAGTATTTACAGCGTACTTAAAATACGATCACAGTGGATCATATGTGGTTACTTCATCAGTCAGTGTTTAAATCACTGTAAAAAAGCTGAAGCTTTGTATGATCTCAGAGTGTTCAGCTCCATTTTAAGTTTCCTCAGCCCTGCCCTTCCATAGGGACCGAGGCGACATGCCCACACAGAGGGCGTCCATTTTTCCTTTAATGTTGTTTCACCCTTTGATGGGAATCAGCAAACATTCCTTGGTAGCACTGCGGCTGCAGTCATGCTCTGTCCATGTGTTTTCTTACGTTCCTGTTGAAGTGGGACAGATTGCGTCTGCAGCTCAGGAGTAAAGCTTTACCTTTGAGGGTGACCTTGCAAAAGGACCCAACTGTTTGGCACCAATCATGTCAGACTGTGGCTCGTTGTGAAACAGGGAAGCTGATTACTATTTACAACTGGGAACAATTCTATTATGAAACCATTTTTTTTTGTTTTTGTTATGGTATAGGCTTAGAAATCAGTGCTAGTGACTCTGTGGATTTGATAACTTAATTGTCCAGGCAGGGTAAACACAACAACTGAATGATTACAAGTATTGATTCATTGTAACAACAGGCCTAAATTAAATGCAAACAGCAAGACAACAAAGCATGAATTGGTTTCCAGGGAGCTTTCTAATCCTTCCATCCCTGATGTTGGCTATATTGCTGAGTCATAGCAGCGAGCTGTGTGTGTGAGCGCTGATGGTCGTGGCCCTGGATGGTAAAGCTGGCAGGATGAGTTGTTAGTGCAGCATCATGAACGCTGCCTGAGTATGTGTGTGTTATCAATCAGTCCCTGTAGGCCCTGCCTGCTGAACAGCAACATAACAGTCATTAAAAGAACATTAGGTTCCCAGCATGCTGTTCACCAAACAGTACTAGATGTCACAAAGAAATGTTACCCTGTGGATGTTAGGTGTATGAACCTGACCTTTTTTGTCCCACATCTGTGCAGCAAGATGAGTATTTGGATCATATTGAGCAAAAAGATGGATGTCAGAGAATTTTTTTTTTTTGCTGTATTAGTTCCAGAAGCTTCTTCTGACAATTTTATTCCATTATTCTACGGGAATCTTTTTGTCGAAGATGCTGTCCTACATGAAGAAACAAGATTAACACTTTTCAAACCTGTCTTTTAAGCCTACAGGATGTGAGTGTTTGACATTCAAAAAATACAGCACGCTTATGTAATTGACAGAGCTGTGAATCATTGGCCTCATTTTTTCAGCTATTCATAGGCCTGGAGTCTATTGACAGCTGTTAGATCAAAACAGAGAGCCATTTAGAGAGACTTGCAGGTGGGTTTAAGAATCCATCCTCCAATGCTGGAAAAAATGACCAGTATCAGTGCAACCAGCATGCTTGAGATCCTTGCAGTCGACCTACAGACACATCACCTCTGACATCAGCAAATGTTGCTTCTGTGTCGACTGAACTTGTATTGATAGGATGGATCAATTACCTGCTTCTCGCTGATTATCTGAAAACAATTACTGCCCCCAACAGAACATGATCAGAGTAAATAGTGAAGTGAAAGAAAATTGCAGTCTGATTATTATCATTATAGCTTATTACTTGGCTTTAACTGGGGCTAAATGGCTATATGGAACAAAAATGGAACAAAACGGGGAGTCCAGGTATCAAACATCTGCATTAACACAGAAAAACAACAACAAGAAAAACAGCTTCACCATAGGTCTCTGATGGCAGCATCATGATTACACAGATAGATTTAATGTGCTCAGCAGGCAGCTCATATCCATGTCTCGTCTACAGACCAAACACATTTTATGACAGTACTGCGAAAGCATGCAGATGGAGCATTAAACATGAAGCACATCTTTTCTGTTTGTCACTAGGTCATCTCAGATATCAGTGGGACTGTTCCATTGGCTTACATTGAAGCCCTCTATCTTAATGGTCATACATGCCAAAATAAAGAATGTCAGCTTCACTCTCACATCGCATCAACAATGGAGAAACCCACTGTGGCTCTCACAGGATGAATGAATCTCCATTTGTTAACTACTCCCACTCAGGAGGAGCAGCGCTCAGGGGCAACAGAGGAGGAACGGCATTACCGTCCTATTCATTACTCACCACACTCATAGACGGCCAGGGCCAATGACTACAACGACATATCAGAGCAAATGTGGTCAAAGCCCTATATGTAGATTTGTGGACACCTGTGAAACACAAGGAGACAAATGGTAGTCAGCTAGAAAGAAAAAACCCTGTATATTTGTACAGCTGAGAGCACCTAAACAAGAAGACAGTCTTTACAGATTGAGCTTTTATGCACTTTAAACATGTTCTACATGTTTTAGAGTAGGTCCAAGTTAAGTCATGAGTAAGATCTTACCAAGCCAGACAGCCTTTCATTTTTAGGTTTGACGTGAAGGCAAAAGTCCTTTAGAGTCGGAAATCATACATAAGTCGACATCGTCTTGCCTCAAGTAAGACATGTCTCAAGGCAGTCGAGTCCAAGTCACGTTTCAAGTCTTAATTTCAAGTCAAGTTACACAGTCAACTTCAAATCAAGTCCTAATTTTTGTGACTTCAGTCCGACAAAAAAATTATGTCACAAGTCTTTATTGACTCAAGTCTCAAGCAAGTCAAATTTGACAGAAGTTAAGTCCAACCGAATCCATGTTAAGTCTTTAAGTCTTAATCTTCTTCAAGATATAAGTCCCCTTAAGTCACAAATCCTTATTCTGCTGACTTGTTGGAAGCGAGTCCCAAGTATAGTCTCAAATGAAGTCAACTCTTTAGGGAGTAAGTAAGCCAAGTCTTTAAATCAATTCAGTCCAAGTCATTTTAGTAACTTGAGTCCCACTAGAGGCCAAGTCTCTGGTCTAAGAGCAATCAAGTCCAGGTAAAGTCAGAAGTCATTATTTTTGTGGTATGAGTCCCTTCAAAGAGTGAAGTCTCAAGTAAGTCATAATGGTATACATACATAAATACAATTTGACAATTTGACAACTGACTCAAAGCCAAGTCAAGCCTCACAGCTATCAAGTCCCAAGTTCATTTTGTTTATCTAGGTCCAAACCAAGCATCAAGACTGATGTCAAGTCTTTATTGAGTCGAGTCTCGAGTAAGTAGGTCCTCAAATTTATGACAGAAATCCTTGTTCTCAAACTCCAAATCTCATGTTGAGCCAGCACTTCTACTTTTTATGCTCTTTAAAACTTTGAGAGACGGTGTCAGACTCAGGCAAATTCGCTGCATCACACTGGGCAGCCATTAAAAACCAAAGTCTCTGACAGATTAGGCAGGGCACTGAATCAGCGGTCCAACAATTGAGACAGGTAACAGAGCCCCAGGGAGGAACCTGTGTCAGGCTTGTTCTATCATTAGAAATGGAGGAAAACCACACAATGGATATCAAACGCTTGGAAAGATCTAAGGGCGAGAGCTGTCAGTGAACGCATCTGATTAGTGTTGTAGTCAAACCTAGTACACGGAAAAACTTTATAAGTCGCCTCCCCTGTGCCAAAATGGTTTCGTTTTACATGATCTTAAGGCATTACATTAAGACGTTGGCAGGCAGTGGAGAAACCTTGATGGAATTAAAGAGTAAGGGTTAAATATTACCCACAGAGAAATCCATTATAGAAGACACACATTTGCCAACTAACAGCCTCATTTGACACATTTTTAGAAAGCGAGTGGGCAATTATGGAAAGAGTACAAAAACAAGTTAAAAAAAACAAACAGGAGAAACAGTGTGAGAGAAAATAAGCACATTAAAATGAAGTTAAATTACAGTGATTCTTCTAAATGCATCTCAATGTATTGAATATTAGATAGGAATGCTGTTAGATCAATCCAATTTGATGTATTTCTCCTATAAAACATCCCAAGTGGGTAAAATTTGTCTCTTTTGATATTGATTGTGCACAAACACTAACACACCTGGAGACTCTGAGACCTGTATTACCTGCAACTGTCTATCGTATTCCTTCCCTCATCAGAGAGGTGTTGAGCCAGGCAGTAAAAGAACAGACATCGGGATGCAGCTCACCCTCGCCCCCGTCGGAGTCATAAATATCCTCCCCTCTTTCTCCGACTCCCTCTGCCTTCTTTCCTCTGTCCTTAAGCGACTCCTGACTGAGCGAGTGACTGACCGCTACTGTGATGGTGATGAAGAGTAAACGGGAAACCACACAAAGTCATGTCCCGCTACGCTTGTCACAACCGGTGACACAATCAAGGAAAAACAATGCCGCACAATTGGTGAAACCGGGATCAGGGTGACAGTTTGATTCGTCACACTTACCGGATGCATAACGACACTTGCAAGGGTCATTTGGTTTTCGGTGCATTCGTCTGAACACAATCGAGACACTAAAGAAAAGGCTTTAAAGCATCCCAGCTGTGTAAAGGTGATCTGCAGTATCAGACATAATGATAGTGTAGTGTTTTCAACCCTAATACAACTCCTTGGATATAAATATGTGATCACACAACAGATTATTTGACTCATCAAGCTGACTAAGGCAAGATGACTCATGTAAACGGTTTCTGATCAGCAGCCCTCAGGAGACATGGATGATTCTGCACATCGATCTAAGTTTGGTTAAAAAAGAAAATGAAAGTGTGACTTCTTCGCTTTTTGTGACTCACATCTGAAACACGCAGGGAAAATAAACATTTGAACAAAGTCTCATGTAAAGCTTCTGTCTCACAGGCCGTTGCAGCTCATGGTGCGGACGTCAGGCCGACAGACGGATTGATATGTAAAGTCTGACTCTCTAGCTTGGCCACATTGATTATCGGACCAGCGCCGCTCAATGGGGCCACAGTAACAGATACCAAGCACATAATTTGTCACATAATAGCTGTCAGAAAACTAAATTTACACCAGAAAAATAGGCCGGGAGCCGTTTGATGAAGTATACGACCTCATCGATCACAGATTTTTATCACCGCTGGATGGATAAGCCTCTGCAGATTCTCCCTCTGGCTCCAACCTTTAAGGCATTATTTTTCCTTTTGTAGAAAAAAAATATTTTCAGAATTGATTGCGCTTGATTTAGCTTCACAGAGGACGAGACAACCGGCTTGTTCTGTGATGACTTTCATTGCTGTGTGTTCTCCGAGCAGACTGGGGATGACAGAGTAACTTAAATACATGGCTGTCTAATTTCCCTGAAGCCGGGAGACGTCAGAAGGAGAGGCTGTGCAGCTCAGAAACGGATCTCCAACAGCAGCCCTGACACACTGCTTGATGCTGTAGAAAAGCCTCGAGCTACAGGCCCTTTCTTCTCCTCCATCTCCTGTCTCTCTTTGCTCCAGGCGTCTTTAATGTCGTGTCATGCTTTCATTCGAATAAGTATCGGTCTTCATGCTTTAATGCCTCCCTGGAACTAAAGAGGGCATTTTAAAGCTGCCAATGGTGAGACACTTTGCTCACAAATGGGAGATTTTAATAAACAAAAATATGAGGAATCATGTAAACACTTCCCGCCAACAACAAAACAGAACATTTCAACTTTTATCATCACAGCTATGTGTATCTCTACGCACATTTTACGTGCACAGACTGACTTCTGCATACTAGATACTGAATCTATTATATTGTTTTGTGCTGTATAGGAAATGATGCTAAATACAGAAAAAAGTTGTGACCATCAATCTCAAATTTGGCCATTTAATAAAGAATCTGGAGGAAACAGCTTCCACCAAAGTTTCATTTGCTCTGTGCAACTTTAACTTCTGCTTTTGATTAATGAACACATTTTCCTTTTTCGATGACTCTTTTTCTATTTGTCAAGTTGTAGGTAAAGGGTAAAGAGTCTCCATGGGACGTCCCATCCAATCACATGTAATTGTTCGCTCTGTGCTCTGCTGTGATAAAAGCAGACACTTCTCCAGCGATTTTAAATTGAGACAAACACCACGGCAAAATAGCATGACACACCAGAAGCACTGCAACGTCAAGGGTTTGTCAGCCACCATCTATCCTCCGGCTCCCCAGCAGGCATCACCGTTAGCGCAAGGCCTCCCTGAACGCACCTTATACCGAGCAACTAAAGCCAAGGCATAGAGAGCAAGAACACAAGCACAGGTTTTTGACTCACTGAGTCAAAACTTTGAATCCAATGAGAGAAGAAGAACTCTAAGTGCACTGCGACACAGCGGCTGCAACATTAAAGCTGAGATGGAATACTTGTCAGAGTGTCATTAGAAGTCCTTTATGTGAGGCTGTTTCTGAGGAGCGTTAGTGGTCTTCAGACTCATACACTGGCCTCAGAGGAAACAGTGACTCATGCATCGATAAAGGCTGACCGCTCTGCCCTCACGTCACATCACAAGCTCTGATGAAAGGATGGATAGTTTCATGTGGAAGAAGGACACAGTTCTCAGCTGGGCTGCATGTCTTAATGATTCATGGCACCAAACAAACGTGTCATGCATGAACATTGAAAGCACTAATTCACCATTAAGGTGTCTGATTAAAAAAATGTGATGGTGCAAGATGACAAACCCGGGGTTGCACCCTCTGGGAGTGACTATGGCTTTACTCCTCTGTGTATTACCTAATGCAAAGTAACACAATCGTGTTTGCCACCAACACAGAGGACATAATACCACAAAAAAGCATCAACATAACAGGTGTAACAGGGTGGGACGCTGCTTATTTCAACATGCTGGGTGTTGAGGGCAAAAACAAACTCTGGGTTGTTGTAATCATGTCAGAGCAGTTTGAAGCCTGATGGGACTCAAGTTATCATTATTAATAAACCCTGGGAACTGGGACCTCTGCTGCAGGGGTCATCAGATAAACCAGACAAGTCATGAGATGATTTACAAGACTGGCCATAAGAAGAAAAAAAATCAGAATTTTATAGATGTTGAGTTATATTGTGAAATACTGGATAATTGAGCACAAACATATATTTACCCCAAAGCCAATAGTGAACCAAAATAAGCCAAATAAGATGCTTCAAATAAAACTATGTGGGAAGTGAATAACTCAAAGATCTATGTTTCTTATGCAAATGGTAGACTTTGTTGGTCTTTTAAAGGTAACAAACAAAAACATGTTGGGAAATATAATATTCTGAGTGTCTTTTACAATTTCGACTAAAATTCAGTGAAGGAAAACTGAAGTAACTCTAAAAGGAAATTACAAACAATGAAAATCCTTTTGTTCCAGAACGATACAGCTCATGAATTCCAATGTCTTCTGTCACATTTCCCTTTCCGTCCATCTTGAAATGCACATCTTTCCTTTGGACACAATCTGATACTCATACTGAGAGTATCTATGAACCACCAGAAGCTGTGTCGGGACAGGAAGCAAGGCCTTTTGGCCTATTCAGGAATGCTCATGAAGTATAGACACAGCACCGAGCACAAGCATCTGCACTGCGAAGGAGGAAATACATGTTGTTTCCACTGTGTTTCTGCTCTTCCTGTTTCAAATCATGGGCTGCAAACACACTCTCTGCAGAAACAGTGAAGTACACACAACACTCCAGGAAGTTCCTCACTCATTCCTAATTTTACCTCCTGACGAAAGCTTTGTCTCGTGACAAAGGCAGGAACGAAAAGCAGTGGGGAAGGATGTTTTTTTGGAGAGGGGGAGCGCATTGTACCTCGTTTCCTTGAGCAGTGCAGCAGAGGCCGGCGAGAGCCAACGGGGACGAGAGAACGAGATGAGCGACATCCGTAGAGAACGTCCAAGGTCCAAAGATTTCCCGCCGGGCAACAACCACGTGTCTGTAGAGATGGTGTATTGTTCTCTCCTCCTCCTCCCTCCCCACTTCTCCACCAGCCCACCCCCCCACTATTATTTAGACGGATTAACTCCAAGAGCTGCTAGTGCTGAGAGTTACAGCTTGCTGTATGCACACACACACACACACACACTGCATCAATTAGGCTTTCTCCGTGTGATTCAGGCTGACAGACAAAGGCCAGTACACTCTTCTAAAGCATAACAATGACAACTGGCCTGAAACTGCAGCATGAATTTACTCATGGGTGAGTTCAGCCCTGTTGCTCAATTCTCCAAACAGGCTGCAGGCCGAATGAGTCACTTACACCAGGGCTCAGTCGCCTCTGGTTTGGAGTCCTCTGGACCTTTCAGACCAGCTCTGATGGAAGCGCTGACCTTTTTCCACAGCCGTCACAGCAGAAAGCAAGAAGTGGAGAAGAAATGATATTTTATTGCAAGCGTAAAAGTTGATGAAAAGGGAGGGGGTGGCACCACAGATGTTATAATAATGAGCCTATATGCTGCCTTTACTGCGAGATGACAGAGGACATGACGGCGTGGGGTCCTGACGCCGTTCACATTTTAGACTGGGATCCTACTGGGGCCCAGTTCAGTGGGAGTCCAGTTAGATTGGAGGTTGTGTCACTGGGGCGGAGATGTGACACATCATTTGGATTAGACAGACAGCATCCTGTTGTGCTGTGAGAAATACTGATAAATGAGACTTTCTGAGTTACTCGGAAAGCACACAAATAAATTCGGTTCAAACAGAAACAAAGCCTGATTAAGAAAATTCACAAACACGTCTTCAAGTTTTTTCTGTCAATGTGGTTTAACTATGTCTGACTAATTATTCACATTTTTAATTAATATATCCATGATTATCCATAATTATTGAATTATTTATTTCTTTTAAAAAGCAGAAAAATGCCAAACTAGGCCAAATGTCTTGAAATTGTTTCATCAGACCAACAGTGTAAAATCCACTCAACAAAGATATGACAGAGGAAGAGAAGATTTGAGACACTGGAACCACTAAATGCTTCTTATTGTACCTTGAAGGATCAGCCATGTCAGCACTTTATATGTGGCTGTACTTTGGCGCCGCTGTGAGCTAATGCTAACGCTGATTGACAATGCTAAAATGCTCTTTAGCAGCGATAATACACAGGCAGACCATGCCATTTCTAAATCCACAAATACTTTGCATTCCTGTATTTGTATTGGTCATTTGTCATCTTCACACCCTAAAAATAAGAGATGATAATGAAACTGCTGTCATTATTATCTGGCACACAATAAAGGAGTCATCTCAGCGCTGAAGTCAAAGCACTTCTGACACATGGACCACCTTGGAAACACTTTCAAAGCTTTGATTAATCCTTCTTGTCAATAACTGTAATCTTCAATGAGAAACAGCCATTAATATCCTGCGGCATCCAAAAATAATCCCCGTCTGAGAAACTGGGCCACGCAGTTGATAATTTGCCGCCCTGCTCACGGCGTCAGGCTGAGCTGCTGCGAGCAAAACAAGACAATTATTGAGAATCACTTCTGAAATCCTACCATGAGGAGACGCGTCTTTCATAACTCGGGCACACCTTTAAGGCACGCAAGCTTTAAGTTGTTGTTAAGCAACTGCGCAATCGCATTGAGGATTGCTGCAGCATTGTGTGAGAGGATCAGGGTGTTAGCTTCTGGAATATAACTTCAAACCAGTTTAGTGAATGATTATCTTTCTATAGGTGTGGGGTAGCCTTTAAGTCAGGGTGTTCACATATGGGGGGCTTAGGCATGGATTACTATCCAACATGCAACATCCATCAAACGGGCTCTCTGATGGATGCTTTTCAGAGAATTAATGAAGCAATCTGTGCAAACACTCAGGACACTAATTACCAACGCTCGCCCAGGACAACCCACCTGCATCATCTTAGAGCACTAGTGTTTGTGCGCGTGCACATGTGCCACTTTTTAAAAAAAAATGCTTTCCAGGAGAAAAATGTCTCACCAACAGACGTTTAATTACCAGAGGAATGGGAGCTTTGGTGTTGCTCGTGCCATCACTCATGGCTGAATTAATGAATAGGTAAACAGCGGAGGAACATGCCAGACTCAGCATGGTTTAGATGGGGGATCTGTGACACCGCACACACTCTCTCTCTCACACACACACACACACACACACACACACACAGTCAGCAGTGTTTAATATTATGGATGAAGTGCTGGTTGGACGCGGTGGTAGGCTGGAGATAGAGGATGAGATAAGTGATAAACCACATGATACACACCCTTTTGTTCAGGCGACATAATAAATGACATGATGATAATTATTACTGTGTGTGATCAGAACTGTCCGTGGAGATATCATAAATCTGAGCGGACAAATAAACATGCATGGGTGACAAATTGAAAAAAAAAAAGTATTAAAATAAAGTGGGTTTTTTTCACCATGAGCTACCGGAACAGATTTAATGGTCTCTTCATTAGAGACATGAACATCATTCCTACAAAAGACATTCCCTCAGTTGGTGTTGGGAGGATGCTGTGCAACACATCAGACCAGAGATCTGAAGGTTAAAACAAGCAATGATCCTTCATGCCTTATGTGAAAAAACATGTTACAAGCAGAGTCAGTAATATCTTTAAAAAATCCTTAAAAGAAAGAAGCCTATTATTAATGTTAACCTTCAGTTTTCCTCTTTAACTTTGGATGTTTTGAATTGAATTTTATTATGGGTTTTCCTTATTATTTGTCACCCATCTGTATCTTAGACACAATGATTTTTCTTCTTCCTATCTTGTCATTAAGTGGTTTATTAAACTGTTCCAGAGACAAAGTGAATGTCAAAAACATTCCAGTGGCCTGTTTATGGCTATTGGAGCTACAGGTAAATGTCAAATGTTTGGTCCTGCAGGGAGACATGGGCTGGCTGGGAGAGAATTTGCAGATGTCTTTCCCTCCATCACTCTGCTGCCTTTCTGCTCTATATGATGTTGGGTGTGGGACAATAAATCGGGATGGACAGGAGGACAGACTATTAGTGGAAAAGTAAAGAATGGAGGGAGCGCCCAAGGGAAAGCAGGAGAACTGCCATTCTCGTTATTCTAAGAGTTCCTGTGGTGACAGTTTCTGCAAAGGGTGACTTCTATGTGGCAGACAACAGAAGTGTGGGTGCATCACAGGTTAAAGGACCATTACAGCCGTTTTGCAGTGGTTTTTATACATTTGCAAACCAAACAACCATGTTTTGAAACTTCACGTGTTTTGCGTTCAAGCATCCATTGGTTTGTCTTCATTTTATGAAAATCACCCTTTTTAAATGTGCTTAAAAGTTTCACATTATAATCCATCACAGTAAACACTATGCATATTTAAAAAAAATCAAATTACATTATATTTGTCAGGGGGTAGAAAATTGCTTTGTTTCTCCTGTTTATGTGCGCACACAGATTTATCTACACAAAATACACAAAATACACTGTGAGAGCACAATTTAAACTAAAGCAATAAAGGCTGTGGGAAGAATATTCTAACTCAGGGCCCCAACGTGCTTTCAAGGTCAATAGAGCATTAACATGCATGTTTGGAATTTGTTAAATAATTAAAAAACAAACAGATGAAATATTAAATGGTGAACCTGCTGCCTCTGGGCCATCTGTGCGTCTGGAAAACTTAAAGCCTTATTTTTTGTGATGTAACAAGCAATAATGCAGACATGATGTTTGCTGCTGTATCTATTTCTCTGCAAACAAAGAGTGCATATATTTGAAGCTTTTTGTTTCCCCCTGCTTCCAGGCTTTATCAGTGCCTCCTTGCTATAGCTTAGTAACTAACATACATGCAGCCTATCCCGGCTGACATTGGGCGGGAGGCGGGGTACACCCCGGACAGTATGACAACAACCAGTACTCTGTTCCTTACTAACGTCAAATGATTATCTTAATTTAATCAGTCACAAAAACAAATTCCAGCAGTAATCCACCTCCTCATGGACTGGTGCAACCTCTGGTTCCCATCGTGTGGGAAACTGTGGATTCAGACTCAAAACTACCCACAAAAATCAGTCAAGCGTGACCAAACCTTGTATGTTGAGAAGTACCACAAAACCTGCCCTTCAAATAGATGTACAATCATAGAGACAAGGTTTCCTCAAATTGGGCCATGAAATGTGTGGCGCCTTCTTAAATCCCTTGAGTGTACTAATAAATAGATATAACTATTTTCTTCAGGATTATAACTTTAAGAAGGCAACATGTGCAGTCATGTTGGTGCAGTCCGTTTAGTCTGTGCGCAAAGGAAACAATAAGATAAGGAATTAATCCGACAGCAGATGCATAAACGTTCATTGCAGCGTTTAGAGGGAGAGAACAAATCATTGCAGTGACTACAGAATGGTTGATATATAATAAACCACAGTGAGCTGCAGTCTTTTAACAGCACAGACATCCTGTGCAACGACCACCGTGCCCAATTTATTTGCAGCTTCTAACAAACCCAAAACGTCAACTCATCCCTTCTCCCCAAAGGACATGCTCCTTTTCGGGGGGGGAGTCACTTCAGCAGCAGTTTCATTTGGCTTGGGCTGCCCGTCATTCACAGCGGTGCCATTTCTCTCAATGCATATGAGAAAATGTGGGTGTGAACGTGGACCTTGTGGTTCAGTGGATCAGTGACAGAAACTTATGAATAAATAAATGTGAAAACAGCAAAGTCAGCAGCCAAAGATGGAGGAAGGACTTTTTAAAAAGAAGAAATATTTCCAAATACCTAGTTTGTCACAAAGCAAGACATCTGCCCGGTGGAGTTTGTGGTTATCAGATGTTGCTCCTTTCTGCTGCCAACGCTGTGCGCACTCTCCCTACAAGATAATGCCACTGTCTCCATGGTGATGTAGCTGCCACAAATCACCATCCCTGCCACCACAAACACACAAACACACAAAGCATGGCGAAATCCCACTGTGTAAGTTTGCAGTGCGTCTTTTAAACGCCGCTCTGTGTGTGTGAGAATTCACTCGGACGGCCAACGTCTTGCTCCGTCTTATCCAGTATTAATGCCGTCTCAAATTACGAGACAGCTTTCCAGCACCCCCCCCCTGGGGCCGCGAAGCCTGGAGAGCGAGACGGACAGGAGAATGCATGGGCGCAAATCCATATAAACTCCTCTCTAATTGGGGGTGACAAGCTCTGATAGTTATATATTTGAGGAGTTGTCCCCGGAGGTGGAAGAGGCGATGATTACAATGAAATGTCAGCTCCTGTGACACTTTTGGCAAGGACGACATCACAAGCGTATATTGTATCGCCCTTCTGGCTCACAAACTAGCTGTCATACTGCCTTTTGTGCTCGAGGAGTATTTTGTCGCTCTGTTGCAGACAGTCCTCCTTTTTTCCATCTCCTTTATAAGTACTTTTACCTCATTTGACCTCACAGAGGACTTCGGTCTCTTGCCAAGCACTGAACATGAGGCGCATCAGCCCCCGCCGCTCCTCGGCCCATCAATCAGGCTCTCCAGCAGCCATGAAATGAGCTGTATGCAGCATGGGCAGCGCACAGAGATTAAACAATGGTTTTAAACACTCGAGACCTCCATATATCCTTTGCTGGCATTCACACTGTCCATGCCTGGTCTCAATCAGCTTGAGTGTAAGTGGTGGGGTAAAAATCTGGCATTTGGTGAGGCGGTTACAAATGCAGAGGGTGTAGCGGGGTAAAACAGAGATGACCAAGCATTTAAGGCAAAATAGGGGAGTTGTGTTCCCCCACCCACCCCGTCACTTCAGTCCTCCACAACAATTAGCTGCTGACAGTGATATAGAGCACAATAATAAGCTCTACCGTTGGGAAGAGGCTCCTCACTCCACAGCATATGGTGGCACTTTAATCTGCAGCTTCAATCAGACGAGTCTGGCCAGTAAACGGGGTTTGATTTTAACTCAGGGCATCGAAGCTGGATAAAAATAAATGACTATGAACAATTTGTTGCAACCGAAAATTAGGACTATATTCCAAAAGCATGACTGAAAGGATCCGTCTGTTTTTTTGGTGTTGTTCAGTGCTGAAAGAGCAAATATCCAGATTGACGAAGTTGCCAAGGAAACTAGAGATGAGAGGTAATGTTTTGTGTTTTTTTTCTTCTTTTTACTTTTAAAAGAACTTATCTTAGTGAGAGAATGGAGGTTTGCTTCCTTTTTAACCATGGCCACAACCTGCCATCCATTAGAGGCTCTGGGTAATCCCCACAGGTGAGCCCAGCATGAGACCCAGTAATCGTGAGGCTGACACCTGCTAGTATTGCCCCCCCCCCCCCCCCCCCCACATCAGATGACCCTCAAGGGGCTGGATAAGACTAGGTTTGCAGGGGTAACATGTGCCCTCTGGACTTCTTCTCCTCCTGCCAGGCCTTCTCATAATCCTATTAGGGCCCAGTCATCTGCACTGAATTAAAACAAATGTGACGATTGATCCTAAAGCACAAACCCTCTGTGTCCCAAGGAGTACGTTGTGTTTCACCTGTTACATGTGGGAGTTAAACACCACTAACAACGTACATGTAGTTAACAATATGTTAACTACACAAAAGCTCCTGAAAGAAAACTGGAGGAAGAAAACAGCTGTTTTGTAACTAATATTTTCCTACTGTTTAGCATCTCTGCTCCATAACAGAAAGAGGCTCTGTTAACGCTTTGAGTTTCACTTTATTTCAGTTTTCCTGACATCTCTCTTTATGGAAGTGTGTTGAACCCTCTGAGCGACATTTCACAACAATAACCACTGAGAAATGTACTTAAAACTAGTAACGTTGCTATTTGCTGTGCAGCTACTGCCCAACATTGTGCTTGAGCTGATCTCTCTAGTAGATGCTGAGTTATTTCAAAATAATCTAATTTGCTTGATCTTGAATGTTTAGGAAACTGCAGGATTCACATTTAATGCAAAATGTCCTTAAACGCCACACAAGCTACATCCTTTGTGTGAATTTAAACTATCTAAGGATCTACTGCGCTCGTCCTGCAGCCAGCTGTATTAGCGCGATCACATTCTTCTTAGAATCTCTGAAGCTTTACGCTCTCCTTACATAACACATTTAGACTGGCTATTTCCTGAGAAGGAACTTACTGGCCCAGACCCCTTGGGTCCCTCTTGGCACATAAGGGTGACCGTCAGTGGGTGGAGGTGCAGATTGGAGTGGCATGGCTGCAGCTGAGGAATGTGAGGAATTCCCCCTGTAAACACCTCATGCTCGGACGGTCACCGCGCTCTTATCTCTCCATGCCCATCGCCCCCATAATGGTTAGTTATTCATTACCAACGCCCCCCCTTTTTTTTCTCCAATCTGCTTTTCCTGTGACCTCTGCTGCAGTGCAGGTGTTCTTTTGATACCTGAAGAACCACATGGCATATTATTAACAGTGATACCCCCCAACGGGCAAATAGAGGCTGATCTGATACTACTGCATACAGAACAATGGCTTTCAAATGTCAACACTTTGGAAAAGAAAGTTTGATTGTTTCTGCAGGAGTATCCGAGGCTCCTTAACTGATACGATCATAAGTGGCGGTGCACACCCCCAGCCATTTATGATTTAATTTATTTTTCTTCTTGGTTGAATAGAGCTGCATTCGCTTGCTTTTCAGCATGGCATCTCCTCCTGCGCTGTGCCCTCTCGGCTTAAATTCATTTCAAAAGCAGCTGAGGGCCTTCGTTAATACTGCGTGGCATTTTACATAACACAGGAAGAGAAACAGCACAGGCACAATCGGGCTTTTTCCTCCCTTTGCTTAAGCGAAATCCTGTTTTAGCCACTCGGTGTTTTGATCAGGCAGTGGAGGAAGGTGCATAGTCCATCCTGAGCACATACTTTACAGCATGAGCCCCTGGGGACTGCATTCCAGCTCATGGTGTACCATTCTCTACCAGTCATGAGGGATGCTTACTTACAATTATGAAACTCGCTCATACTGCTCACATTCCCCAACAGTTTCCCATCAGCCCGGACTTTCTGCAGCAAGAGTCAGGCAACAGATTTTCCCATTTCCTTGAACTTCCTTGATACGTTTGTTTAAGGGAGGTCTGCTGCTCTGGATGGGAACGCTGAGATTTTCCGGGTGTTTTTCAGGGTTAATGGAGACTTTTCCTGACACTGGTGATAAGAGAGCAGCTGTGGAGATTGTTCTGCTGCTGACCTCTGAAACTTCTCCCTAATGTTGACAGTAGATATCACACCGATACCGATACATACTTTGGCCTCCATCGTACAGAAAAACATCAATTGATATTTATTAGTGATAATCTATAGGAAAAATCCTCTAAATAGAATGTCCTCTTTTATCATATATCAAATGTTGGCTTTATGAGTTTTCATTATGTTTTTGGGGGAAGTTTTTCCTTGATTAAATATTATCTGATTAACATCAACATTATAATTAACACCAGAGAGTCTTGGGTGTTTTAGCTATAATAGCAGCTTTGACTCTAAGATGATCCACTACTTTTAATCCACACTGAAATATCTCAACAAATAAAATGGATTTTCATCAGTGTGCAGACATTCAAGGTCCCCAGAGGATGACCTCTAATGAATTTGGCAATGGCCTGACTCTTCCTCTAGCGCCACCATCAGGTTTGTAGTTTTATGTAAAATGTCTCTACAGGTTTTGGATGAATTGCCAGATAATTTGATAAAGACATTTATGAATTCTGACAACTTTAAAATGATCCCTTAACCACTAACACTATCATCAAGACTGTTGACATTCTCTGCAGCCGCAGCTTTACTTTGTGTTTAGTGCTAATTAGCAACATGCTAAAATAATATGGTGCACATGGTAATTATTTAACATCAGCATGTGTTGCCATTGTCAGCATGCTTGTGTGGGCATTTAGCTTGAAAACTGACTTCAATGATAAATCAGTTTGCTGGTGATTGACTTTTTGAAAAAGAATAAACTGGTCAGGTTAAAACTTTTGTGCTGCTTGATCCAAACTCAAGGTTTCTTTTGTTCATCTTTAAATCTTCCACCGCGTAGATTAAGGATACGTTTAGAGTTAGAAATGGTAGATTACATGTAAATAATACACAAGTCAGTTTGTAAAGTTGATTAAGAAATGTTTTGTTTTCCCCAAATACCTTTTTCACAGCTCTTTCTCCCCACTGCTCCAGGCTGGAGTCAGAATCACTTCTGTTACACTGAAAAGGGTGGCAGAGAACTGACCACTGTAGTAGAAGTAGGAGTTTTGCTAGAAGAGGAAAGACGTTTAAAGTAACCCCACTGATGAGTATTGTGGTAAACTGTGTATCTATTTACTTCGGCGAAATTCCTGTTGCAATATGTGAATTTTTTCCAATATCGTTCACTTTAGATTAACTTCAAACTATGTCAAACCAATTCCATTCAGAGAAAAGCTGCTGAAAACAAAATCATTTGTTTTCAAGGGGAATGTATGAAAAACAATTTGTGTTCATGTACAAAAATCCATTTAATAAATGTAAAGTTTCCAGCATCTATTTCCATAGACTGTTCCCCAAAGAATAAATACCCTCATTAGTGTTGAGTTTGTTCCCTAATACCCATTCATGGTATCACAGCATGTCAGCATGCTCCGAGGAAGCTGTCAGCTACAGATGTCAATACCCCCTCTGACCCCTCTCCCTCCCCCCACTGCTGCTCACACATGGCACTAGAGGATTGTGCCCCAGAACAAAGGAATCGGGGAGGGGGGTTTCTGTGGAGAACAGGCAACCAAACATTCCTGTCACAATGGAGAGAGTCTGGTAAGTTCAATTAGTACACACTTTAAACTGCGCTCTATACAATCCCACTGGGCTTGAAAACAAGGCTGAGCCTCCATATTGAATGGTGATGCTGGTGTGTTGCATTTAAAGAGAGTTTCTCCTATTATCTGTGCTGTTGCTGCCATGTTGCCAGAGAAATAAACCACTTGAAGGCCACTTTGGGCTGAGATCTTCCAAGTTGCAAGATTGATGGCTTTCTCTCTCTTTCTTGATATTTTTAAAATCTTATTTGTGGAGGTAAACTCACCTCCCACTGGATGCCAGCCAGCTACGGCAAGGAATGTTCAATCTCTCCAAGAATAAAGTGTAAACCCAAGTCTTATAAAACTCACCTTTTTAGAATTGTCACCTAAACATGATCACGAGGAACCCAACAAACTAAAAAACGACATTTTCCAGAAAGCCTCCAGAGAACCAGAAGCAGCAGCTCTAACAATCCTGTCTTGATGTCAACACCTTTTAATGCAATAGATTTAAAGATGCTCCAAAAAAAAACAAAAAAAAACAGTATGTTGAGATGTTGCAGTGGTTATAAGCAGCTGATGATGATGATGCGTCTGTCATTGCTCATAACAGCCTGGACACCTTCAGCCATGATTTCAACAAACTGGATGCTCAGCACAATCAATACGCAGAAGGTATAATAAGAAGCTGCCAATGTAAGGACAGTCAGAGAGGAGAGCCGTCTGATCTGAGGAGGAGAAACTGATGTACGTACCTATACACAAGGTCGGGTACTTGGCGTATCCGAGAGAAATGAGACCCCAAAGCCGCCGTGTCACACTTCACACCTCCCAGGCGCACATGTTGCAGAGTCCCCCACAGAGAAACGTCACTATCATGAGCTGCAACAAGAAGGCAGCGGACCGCAGGAGCTGACCGTGTCGCGCGGCACAGCGTGTCCAGGAGCAGGATGAGATGCGGAGGGCGCCACCCTTTGCTGTACCTCTGGGACTGTGCGCCCACCTTTCCTCTCACAGCCTTCACGAAGCAAACTGTCCGCCTCAAGGCAGCGTGGTTCCGCGGACGCCGGTGATGAGGCCGCTATCCGTGGTGCGCAATTTGAGGCGCGCAGGGACGCCGGTGCCACCCACAAAAAGGAGGTTTTCTGGTGAATGTACGAGCAGGGAATTTTAATGAGGACTGCTGCAGTTTCCTCCCTGTGCGGGGAGTCGTGCTGAAACTCACTGTCCCAACATTTAAGTTACCTTACAGCACAGGAGGAGGAGGAAGGAGGAGGAGGAAGGAGGAGGGATGCAGGCATAAAGTAAAACTCAACTCATGACCCCCCCCTGCCAGTCAGCAAAGTGGGAGATAATCCCACCTTTGTGGGACACCTGTTGACTGAAAACAGTCCTGCTTCAATACAGGATATTAATATTAAAGTTGCAAGATTTTTAATAGAAAAGCTTTTAGATCAGACAGAAGACATTTATGTGAAATAGCTGCTCAATCAGTGAACCTTGAAGTTTTATTTACTATAGTTTTTTTTAATTCATTGATTTTACTTAATACATTTATTTTCTTTAATTTCAGACATTATTTGGGCTCCAGTATCTTATCATACATGTTAAGGAGGTGATGTTTTTGCCGGTGTTTGTTTGATAATATAAAAGCCATTGCAGGGAATAAATGTCCTAGTAATTATAGTTTAAGGAAAACTATCATAGACACACAGTAGAGCATTTAATAAGACTTGAATTTAGTATAAAGTGATACAGCCGATTGTTGTCAACCCATTGAAGGGGTCATAAAATACATATAATAGGGTCAAAATGAAAAAAACATGTTTTTTTCTCCCCATTTCAAGCTCCTTCTCACTTTGTCAGATGTCCCAATGAGCCCACAACCAGGGTCATGTTCTTATGTCATTACAGCTCTAATCTCACACCTCTCAAACAGCAGCTCAAGCCTGAAACTGTCAAGGATGTCAGCTGGTCTGTCTATTATGAGGTTAAACCACTTATCTGTCCATATGGGAGGGAGCAAGGGCATCTATCCAGCCACACAACCCACTACCAAAACACTAAGTCGACATCAGGTAAACAAAATCTGGTGTTTACTGCAAGGGGAGATCAACACCCAATGAGAATGACCTATAATCATGTGGGTGGGGAAGTGCGCTCTTGTGTAATACAGGTTTGAGTGTTTCAATTAGACACAAGTATAATATAAATGAATCAATCCTTAATATTAAATGAAGTTATAACATACATCTGCAATAGTAATAAATAAATAATGACATTAGAAACCCACTTTCTTACTCTGTTCCTGAGAAATCACTTAAAACACAGACCTGGTGTCATACAGTGAAGACCTACTGCCCCTCAGAGGACAGATGACATCACTGCACCCAATTACAAAACATGACTCGACATTTTCTGCCCTTAATCAAGTCCATCACAGCCACGTTCACAGGCAGCAGCCAATGGCAATGCTCTAGAATGAGGACGCCAGAGTGACACAACAAGCGTGACATTTATTTTATTTTCAAGCGCTAAACAAATCTTATGTACAATCATTTTTCACAGACGCAAACATTTAAATGAAAATATGTAGTATTTCAGTTCAGACGCGTCTTTTTCAGTCTGGAGTTGTCTGCCGCTGCTTTACGCTTACGTGATGGAGTGTCTGCAGTTTCTCCAGAGGGAGGCTCAGTCAGGTAGTACAGCTCAATAGGCGGGGTCGGCTCCTGGAGGAAAAAAAGAAAAAGAAAAAAGGGCATCTTTAATATTAAATCTACTGCTAGTGGCTGAACTTACTTCCTGCAAGACATCATTTAAAAAATCCTGAGTTATGTCTAAAATAGAGATCATGTCCTTTTGATGGAATTTTTAACTGCTTTACAATAGTAGAATATGAGTAAAACATTTGTCGGGATCAGTTTTGGTTGAACTGAAGAAATATTGTGTTACATTTACAGTAATATTAAAACAATACTATGTATGATTTTGTCATACAATCTGGTGATAATGCATATCAAGAGCTCCGCCGACCTGCATGAGGTAATCTGCGATGTACTCTGGCTTCAAGCATGTGACTCCGTGGGAGGAAGCCTCTGAGACATCAACTCTGAAGTCTCCGGGCTTCAGTCGGCTGAAGTCTGCATAGAGGTGAGTGGCTTCCTTGTACAGGGATGGGGAGGGGCTCGGCAGGACCTGGAGAGAGGAATTACAGGTAAGAACTGTGGCTGTGTTAAAATATAGAGTCAGGGGTCAAGGTTTCATCGATGAGGTAGGGGAAATGGGAACTTTAAGGGCTTTGTCCACTTCCTGACCTTGTTTTGATGGCATGACATCCTTATGATGCATGTTCCAGCATCTAAATCCTGCCTTTTTGTTTAGCTCCTGTTTCATTTCTTGAGCCAGGACTTTTTGCTCTTGCATGAATTATCTTTCTGGTCAAAACTGAAAGCTCTCACATTCTTAAAACTAGTTGTTTCAGGGTTTCCCCAAACAGATTTTTATAGCTGAGGTGATCCAACTCATCTGAAGATTCTCTAAAGGGCAACAGTAATGAAAAAAGGATAAATAATGTTGGATTTAAAACAAATAAACGAGGAGAAACCTTCGCCCCCCCAGACTGCAGTAACCGCCTGAAGCCTGATTCTCTGCTCTGGTCGATGTTCAGCATGACTGTCCATCCACTGAAGGCTCCCTGTAAAACAGAAAAAGCATATACTTAAACCCTCAACTCGTAGATAATACAATACTATGAACAGTATACTGTTAGTGATCCATGTATATGCCTATGAGTACCCCTTGCTTAGAGCCTCCCTGCAGGGATTTTCTCCAGCGCATGGCAGCAAATGCCAATCTCCTCTGCTGGGAGGTGATGGAGGGCAACGCATCCAGGATGGAGCTACTGCCCCACTCAAACTCATCCTCCTGGAAACAAACAGATATAGACACGTTGAGTCTTTTCAGCATGAAAAATAGTTATTTATTTATTAGTTACATGTTATTGGCTAGTATTAGAGACCCAAGGTGCATTGCTAGCATAGTATTTTCTGTATTTTAGATAATAGATCTTTTTAGCAGGCTTTAGATATGCTAGGCTGCAGCTTTCTGGCCATTTTATGCCAAACCATAAACCTGATACCAATTTTAAAATAAAAGTACAGAAACAAAATCTGTCAAAAACAGTATTTGTGAATGAAAATAAGTAATAAAAAAAGAGTCAGAACAAATGACAAAAGGACATTAACTGACATGCAGCACATTAAACCAAATTTCTTGCTACATTACATAATAATACTGTAATTGCAGAGTGAATAAAACAGATTCTGACCTGGATGAAGCGACCGACAGAGCGGCACGCCTCCAGGTAGGAGCGGTGCAGGATCCATTTGCCCGCTGCCATTGCTGCCAGGTACTTCTCGTTGCGCAGAGGAGTCCCGACGATGATGTGTGAGCAGCTGGGGTCAAAAGACTGCTTGTCCAGGACTACACCACCTACAAACAGGAGTAAACCGAATTATAGTAACAGACCTGATAAAAAAAAAAAGCTATATAAATGTCAAAGATCACCATAAGCTGCAGTTCATGATACATTTTCTCTGTTAGTGGAAGAATAAACACAATTTTCAAGAAATAATTGAAATGTATGAAATTAATCTGCCCCTTTTTTCTGCTGCTTTGGTTAAATATGTCATAAGTTTCAATAACGGTTCAACTGATGATGTGCGATGGTTTATTTGAGAATGCTGAGCTCACGGTATCTTTGCCAGAGGAAGCATCTGCAGGAAGAAATATTCCCGGACTCTGAAGGCAGATCCTGCTTTCGATCATCAGGGATTAGCTGCACTTACCAAGCTCCTCAATGAGGTGACTGTAATCGATGCGTTCCTGAGGACTGAGGGAGGACAGCTGGAATCTGGGAGGCTGCTTCTCTTCCTCGCACTCCTCCTGAGAGAAAAACAACCTTTTAGCACCAGCAGCTTGTTTGAAAGAGACGGTATGGGGGTGCGTATCACAGCGTGTAGCATGTTGTTAATGTAAATATGAATCCTCACCTGTGGCTCTGGTGCTACCGGGGGGTTTGCGAGAGGGAAGGCGATGCTGGGGGCTTCGGGAGTGAGGAGGTTGTTTTCTTGCTGCTTTGTTGGAGGCGCTGTGGCCTTTTTGCCCATGTGCTGGTCGATGACATCACAAGCAGCTGAGAGGATAGTGTTTACAGTGAAAATCAAATTAACTAGTTAAAACTGAAGGTCTCTACAGGATCAGGTTGCACCAGCTATTTGTACATCCAGCAGTAAATTTATGTATAAAGTCCTTCCTATCTTCTTGCTGACTGGTGATTCACTAACTAGGTTTTCACCATTTCAGTAGGCAAACAAATATTAAAGTAAGTGCCAATGCTTTGTAAATGTAGATATGGCTTTGCTTTGTTTATATAAGCATACATGGAGAGGCAGATGTTCAGAAGTAGAGGTATTCCTGTTGGACTGATTGCAATAACCCCACTGATTTGTCATTTGGTTCAGTTTGCTCAATAACGATGAAACCTGGCAGTTAGTAGATGAAAACTTCAAGTTAAAAAACATTTTTAATTTTAAAAAATGAAACAGGCCCCTCATCTCTTACCCATCTCCACCAGCTCAGAGTCTGTCATGGAGTCCTTGAACTGAGGGCCGTTTTCTGCAGTAGGAGGAGGTGCGAGGGGCTCAGGGTGTTGTGAGGGACTTCCAGGCCACTGTAAATTATCAGCCAGCTTGGCCCTCTCCTCCCTCGCTGTAGGGTCATCCCAAACTATCTGTTCGCCCTGAGATGGCTCTGTGTTTATGTCCAATGCTGCTTCTCTGGAAAGCCTGACATCAGGACAGGAGGAGAATTTAAATTGTTGACCTAAAGTTTAATGTTTAAACTTCTCGGTGCTAAAAATGTTGCCTGCTTGCTTTGAGACGTTTACATAAATCGTCTTTTTACTAAATGACTTCATTACCTCAGAGCTTCCAGAGTACGTCTGTTCCCATTGCGTCCAACTCTGCTCCCATCAGGTGTGTGGGGGCCCGAGTTGGCCCCCCCTGATCCCAACCTGCTGAGTCTAACTGAGGTACGCCTCCCTGTCGTCAGCTTGGTGGCTGACATGATCTCCTGGAGCTGTCTTTGCAGGTTCTCTCTCATTTCTAGGGTCTCTGACATACCTGAAGGAGATAATGTGATGTTAATGTTCATATAAAAATGATTGGTTCTATCAGGTAATCAATATTTGCTGACACTTAGTGGAATTAAATGAAAGTTGGAAATAGACACCCACCACTTCTATCTGCAGCATCATGCATCTCTTCTTGATCTACACCTCCATCACTTACACGGCGTGAGGTTGCAGCTTCATCTGTGACGTGTTCACACTGACGGGCAGATGATTAAACACATAATTAAATATCACTGCATGGAAGAGGTACCTTTTATTAGACATCACTAATGCATCACTTCATTTTTAACATGCAGACACAATAAATAAAGCAACAGGAGGTGAAGTTTCATATTCAGACCGACCTTGTCGTCCTTGGCCTCGGTGATGTCTTTGAGTTGGGTTCGTGTAAAAGGTGGTGACCTCTGAGAGCTGCTGGGTACCTGGCTGAGGTTTAGGCTCATCTTGGGGTTGTAGTTGAAAGGATACAGAGACTCGGGGACATGCCTCTGTTCCTCTGCACACTACACAAAACAACAAAGCCTACATGTTAGGTATAAACTTCTGTGTATAGATATACACGGTCTGCACTGTCACAAGAACTAATTGAATGAAACTAAACGATTGAAAGGGGGAAGCATAGAGAGACTCCCATCTGTCTGCAAAATTAGCATATGAAAGCTGTTTTTGATTAAATATTCTACTCTTGTTAATGGGGTAATAATTATTTCCCCCTGGATGTAATGTGCTAAATGAATACGGAATGACAGCAGGAAGCACAAAGCCAATCAACCACCATGAAAACAAGATCCCATTTTAAATGAAGTATATCTTAATATCACTTTATGCATCTTCTGGAAGACATAAATTCTTTACAAGCTTGCATAACCATGTCCAGAAAATATTTTGTTATACTGAGAAGCTCAATATATGGCTCAAAAACACTGGACTAAAAAGAGTTGTAGTTGTTGTATCTTGCAGTTGGCTTCTGAAAAACTTACCACATCATTAGCACAAATACTTTCATATATTTAATGACCCGCTACTAACTTACAAACTGCTTTCATTGCTGGGACATTGATGAACTGATCAATAAAAAAAATTATCAGTTTAACTATTTGGATGTTTGACTAACCCTTCAAGTAGTTTGTCAAGCAAAACATGCCAAATATTTTGGATCCAGGCTCTCTAATGTGAGGATTTGTCTCTTTTGTCTATTCAGGGGATCTGAATTGTTGGTTGGACAAAACAATTAATTAAGTGACAATTAATGAGATTAGTTGATAGTGAGAACAATCATTAAGTTCCAGTCTGAATTCATTTATAAGTGAAAATGTATTTTCTACTGTAGAAAGCTGTAAACTTTTCAACGTCTTCCTGTGCAGTAGACTTAAGAGTAAAAAACAAGTTGAATAGTAAAACGACAGTGAAACGTACAGCATGCAGCCAGTACTGGGAGACCACATGAAGCCCTCTCTCCTTCACTCCTCTGTACTCCCGAGTGTTGTCCCCGACACGACCCTGGTAGATGTAGTGTGTCACTGTATCGTCACAAGCCCATCTAAAAACAAGTCGATAAAGACACGTTTGTACTATTTCCATCCATATTTACAAAAATAATAGCCTCCTAAGTTATTTTAAAAAATCCCACTTTGTGTTTCAAGAGAGATGCAAAAAGGGCTGAGCTGGAGCAAAGAGACGATAATAAAAGCAACTGATCTGTCTAATGCAGACCACTTAAGCCTCGTATTAACTTCAGGTAAACTCTGGGATGTATTCTTCCACAGAACGAGGACTGCTTGTCCCCCCCCCATCACACTGAAATTGATTTAAGAATTGATGTCTTTGCATCTCGTGTGGAAAAGTAAGTGCTGAATACCTGAAGTCAGCGCCGAGCGAGGCGGCGATGGCATTGAGTTCACTCTGTATTTTGCTGAGTTTCTTTGCAACACAGATCACAACAGCAGTCAGAGGGCCGGCTTCTTTTTCTGGGACCTTACAAACAAAAAACATCAAGTGATGAAGACAATGTAAAAGACATTTGCTAAATAAATGAGGTATTTCTGGATGAAAAAAAAAAGTTGTAGGAGATTCTTCATCATCCCCAATTTTTGTTTACCTCTGTCTCAGTCTTTTTGTTAAACTGGGGGCTAGCAGAGATGGACTGCATATCTGAGACGTCATTTCGGCTGCTATTGGCCAGAGCCACCTTCAGGTTCCTTTGGATGATGGCCGTCAGCGGCGTCCCCACCCTCTCTCCTGGTTTGCATCTTCCCCCTGGAGTTTCCAGTGCTCCCAGTGCATCCTAAACAACAGTAACAAAAATATGTTGCATGTATTTAAAGGATTATGTATCAAATAGCAGCGCACAATATATTACTACAATCCTAAAACATAAAGCAAAACAAAATTCTAATTCCAGCACTAGATTCTGCTGCTTATTAATGATTCCCAACCTTGACATTGAAGGAGGGCCTGAAAAGCTGATCCCTGCTTAGGAAACGAGAGGGAGTGTCCAGCTTCAGAGAGGGCTCCTTCTGAAGGACGTTCCTTTTGTCGCCCTCCTGATTTTGTTTCGGGGTGTTGATGTCATCTTTGGGCTTCATCTCATCAAACACGGAGCGAAACACTTTGCTCCGGAAGCGACCTAAATCCAGCGGGGTAACAGCCTTACCGCTCTGGAGACCCAGTAAAGGGATCTCTGGAGACAAACGTGCAGGTGGAGGCATGGTGGGCTTCTGGGAACCACCAACAAAACTCTGATCATCCCTCTCTGTAGAGGAAGATCATTGTTAAACACAGGAAACAATGGAAGCTTGGTCTAAAATGCACAACAGAAAATGTACACACTCTCAACAACCTATATAGTCAAATTAGTTGAGTCAGTCAAGTTGCTCAAATATGTCCGGCAGAATTTATTTGGAAATCAATTTCAAATGATCTCTTAGATACGAATGCAAATGAAACATCCACATATAGGCTTCAATACAGACACTTTTCTTACCTGGTGAGGGCGGCAGGTCAACGAGAAAACGACCCTCCTCTGCCCTTTGGCCGGTCCGAGCAGACTCTAGGAGCCAGTGCATGGTGACAGCTGGGAGCCCCCATTTCGTTGCTGCCTGGTACTTTGTGCCTTCGGGGCTCTGCAGCACTAGATGAGTGCTGGCCAGCATCCCTTTCTTCTGATTGGCCAGGCGCACAAAGTAATCCTGGACACTGCCGGAGAAACAAAGAAGAAAAGATCAAAGATACAGAAAAAAATAGCTCTCAATGTTTGTACCATGTGGCCTAAAACTTAAACATCATGTGTGGTCAGACTGAAGTGTAACCATACTCGGCTCCAAGGTGTTTGGCCAGCTCCACCAAAGACTCCCTCTCTGCTCCGGTGAACTGGCTGACAGAAAGGATGCAATCTTTGAGAGGAAAACGTCCGTCCATCACAGGAACAGGGGTGAACAAAGGATTGGAGGACAGCTGGAGAACACACTCTTTCTCCACACACATGGCCTGAAAATGAACCGGAGCAAAACATTTCTGTTGGGTCTCAAAAAAACCAAAACAAAACACTTTAATATGACATTACAGACAGAAAAGAATGAAAATAAATTGTACAAGTCAGCAAGTAACATTGTCAAAAGTTCTGACAATTATCTTAAATATGAAGCAGCTCAAAGAAACTCCTTATTGAAGGATGATGAATGAAAAATCAAGATGTACCACTTTGTTGATCTTACCAGCCAGGTATCTGTGACCACCTCATCCACGGTGGCCTCTACTGAACAGCCCAACAGTGGGACCACTGCATAGTCTGCAACAACACGTGTACGGCCCAGCAGCACCCTGCCTCCGTTTTCTGTCACCAGTAGAGAAAGCTGGGCCTCTGCCTCGGTGCCAAAGCCCACAAGAAGGAAACATTTCCCAAAAAACAGGCCTGCCTCGCTGGCCTCCAGGAGGGTTGGGTCTGGCTCTGGTCCTCTGGTCTTGCTTGGTGCCCTGAGGTCAGGCTGAGGCTCTGGAGCTCTACTGCTGTTGCCATCTCCTGGTCGGGGAATGTTAACTGGAAGATAAAAGAGAATTTAGACTAGCTTCACTAAACAAAATTGTATCTTGTAAAAGCCCTGAGCAAATTCTTCGGCGATAGATACTTACCTATTGTAGGGTCATCATCCATGTACTGTGAGAGCAGATCTTCCTCAGCTCTCTTATGACTGGGAGTGCTGGGACTGGCCACCGAAGGACTAGCTGAGGGCCTGTAGATGGAAGTACGATGGGCAGGCACAGACACAGCAGCAGCAGCGGGTGGAAGGCAGTCAGGGTGGAAATAACCTGCCTCTGGGAGTAGACTGCCTTTGTTGAAACTCTCCAGCAGCCACTGCACCGTTACTACATGTGGTCTGGAGGGAAACATTCATACATAACACGATCTCAATATTTTGACATTCTGTAAACTTGCTAAATTGCAAGAGCATCCTCCATGCAGGGTTTAAATTTATTGTGACAGCGTATGATGACGTGAGGACATGTACTAAAAATGGACAGGACTCAAATTTTAACTCTTTTCAAAAAGATACTTATTTACCTTTTTTTGTTGGTATTACAGTAAAGAGACAAGAGAAAAAAGGGAAGGATTATTTTACACAAGACAGACATAAAGACAGTTTGCAATTAAGACTTTGTATAGTATAATCTTTGCAGTTCATACCTGTGTGTTGCCTTGGAGATAAAATTCTTGAGGTCCTGGTCCAGCTCACCCATGACCACATGTGTGAGTTCCTCACTGGGCTGGTTGAAGCGAAGACCTCCTGCAGCGTTCACAAGCCGACGCAGCTTCTCCAGTTTCTTCCCCGGCAGGCCGCACAGATACAGCTGCACAACATTTAACACATGTGAAACAAAACCTCAATTTTGCCTTTCACATTTCTAATCAGGAGATTAAGCAAATAGTTTTTACTCTACGTGAAAAGGATTATTCCTCTACTGACCTTACAGCCATCCAGTATATCATCAGCTGGGCAGATGGTGAGGTCCAGGCTATCTATGGGGTCTGGCGCCTCCAGGCGGCTGATGGTGCCGTTGGTGAGGGCAGTGTCATTTATTGTCATGCTGGCATTTACAGAGATGTGGCTCAAGCCCAGCAGAGATGACCCTTCTAGAATTGAAAAGCAGGATTTGCCATTTAAATGTTGTGCTCCATCACTATCATGCAATGAGGATGAAAAAAAGTAATACTTTAAAATACAATAAACAAACAACAGCATTATCAGCCTGTGGCTCACCTTCCTTCTTGTTGGTGCCAGTAGGGGTGGAAGTTTGCGGTCGGGTGGTCTTTGATGAATTGCGCTCCACAGTGTATCTGCTCTCGTCTTGACAAAATCCCTTCTCTATGCTGTCAAATAACCAGTGCAGAGACACGCAATACACATTCCACTTCTGTGCACACTCGTACTTCTGACCTGCAAACAAATACAAATACTCAGAATCACACTGATGGCAATGAGGGTCCAATGTTTAAGAATACAGCTAGAATTCTTCTTCTTCTTTTTTTTTATAGATAATGTAATCCATATTTGGAAAGTTTTATAAAATAATTATGTGTTGATTTGTATTTTCAACTTAAGCAAAAGCTGTAATCAAGAAGTGAATAGATGTAAATTGGCCAGTAAGCTGAAACTGCTGGTGACTTGCCTGTTGGTTCACTAACGATGAGGTGTGTGCACTCATTCATTTTGAGCTGGCCGGAGTAATTGGCTCCATGCTGCTCACAGAGCCGTTGAACCTCTTTACGCTCTGTGCTGGAGAGGCCTGTCACACAGACTGTACAGCCACGCAGCACAGGGCACAGATAGTCCTCGATGGGCAGATCTGTGTACCTGAAAAGACTGAAGGAAGCAGAATTTTCAAAATAATTATCTATGATTAAAGTGCCTTGTTTTTGTCAAAACCATTGGTATTTCTATAGAATTCTCACAACAACAATTGTATAATTTGGGTTCAATGCTAATATTGTCTGGTAAACTTGCAGGATTTTCTAAATAAAGATGGCATGAAAAAAGTTCAAGTAGGATCACAAAAGGAAACATCAGAAAAATAAGTTTTGATCTTTCTAGAGTAGATGTTAGAACAGAAATGTTAATTCCGATGAGAGTACAAACCTGTCCTGAGATCTCTCCCAGCAGGCTTGGACCCATGTAGGCAGCAGTATGGGTTTACCCAGACTGGAAGCTACCAAATATTTCTTGCTGCCCACCTCTCCTGCTATCAGGTGAGTGACAGATACATTTAGGTCAAGATAGACCCGTCCACCCATGAGTTGCACCAGATCCATCACCTCTGCCTGTAGAGAGACAGATACAAAATGATGGAACACTTTAACACTAGAAGACTGTGCTGATTCATATTTCAGAAGGCTTGCATTACATTACACTGAGTTCAGATGTTTCAACCACATCCATTCCTAATAGCATAAAATCCAGCACAATGCCAGGTAATTTCCATAGACAAACATTTAGAGAGGGTTGTAAAGAGCTTAGTGCCTTTAAACGTGGCACTGACCTTACCCTTCACTGACCTTTTATGCATATAGATTTTTTTCAGACTTTTACTTTTCAGGGAAAACACTGATAATTTTATGCATGCATGCAATCATTAACGTAATTGTTTGTGGCTTTCATATATGCTCTACTAACACAGTTCATTACTACATGTTATTATCACCTACAACATGGAGATGACACAGACACCTAATATATCCACACATTACCACCCGACCTGACAGCATCTTCCTTGATTTGTATCTCCATAACATAATTCTGATTTTATCCTTAACCTTTTGTTTATTACAACTGTGCTAATTGTAGCTTGTCTGAAGTCTCAGTAATTCAAGTCACGTCTGATGTATTTGGCACTCACTGAACCTAGGATTTAAATAAAGCAAAAATACGCAAAATAACAGACACAGTAAACTAACCCGTGCTGTTTTATCCAGGCTCGTGCAGGAAATAGTGATGTCAGCCATGGCCATGTTATAGATGGGCTTCTCTGCTTTGGGGACACAATGCTGTTGCTGTAGGCAGTACAACACCACCAGTGGACTCACCACTCGACAGCCAAGCTACATGACAAATAAAGAGTAGAATGACACAACACGACAGCGTTTCACTAGTTCTTGTGAAATTCGGGATAAAGGTTTTAATGTATCAAATATTGAGTCAGACCTTTTGGCAGTGCAGAAAGGCCGGGGTGTTGAAGCTGCTGAAGACAAACAGAGACTTGTCCTTCTGATTCATCTGTAAAACCGCATCTTCATTGATGGTTTTTAAGTATTTTTCAGATTGCAGCTCCAAAATGGCCTGTGTAAAAATGAGACAAACATTATCATGAATTGCAAAGAGTCAGTGGAGCAGTTGAAAACATATGTAATAATCAATGCTAGTTCTGAGCCAGATTGTGGGGTTTACCTCATAAGCTTTGACAGCATGTTCTGTTTTCTGTCCTTTACTTTCCACAAACTTCACAATGAAGCCGTTCCTGTCTCCTTTGGACATGGTCAACCTGTAAGTGATGTGGACCAATGAAAAGACTATCGTTTATTACAATGGCATTCGCTGGTCTTGGTTGTTAGTGAGCCTCTGAGTCGACAACAATGATCACTTAAACTACAGACAATGTGCTAAAACTATGCGTTTTTCAGAAAAGCAGAGCTCGACATTTTAGCAAACAAAAACTGGTTATACACTGCCACATTATACTGTACATCTATAGCATTAGCATATTATTATAAACGTATTGTTAATGTTCATGATAAAGTTAGCTAAACTGATGGCTACTTACCTCGTCTTGATGGACTGTCAGACAAATAAAGAGGCAGTGTTGACCTGACAGAAACAACTTTTACTAGTCATGGAGGGCTAGCTTTACGTTAATATGGTTTGTCACTAAGAAACTTCTAAAAATATAAGTTTATGTAGCTATACCGCTGCTGTGTAAGCCTTATCTAACATTCAAACAAGCATAACATTAAGTAACGTTATAAATGCTTCACAGACCATAAGTATTCATATTAACGTAACGTAAACTGTTACTAGTCTCTATATTATTACAGAAATTCATACACATTCTATGATAATTAAATGATATTTCGGCGAGATTAAAGTTTCATCTTTGTTGTTATTCGCGCCAAATACGGATGTATAACTTGTCTTCCGGTGTTACCTCCTAAATGAACCGTATGGAGTCGGAATTAGTTTTAAAAGTTCCGATGTTCAACAGATACTAAGCAGTATTGTAAAAGTACCAGAGAACCAAAAAAATATTTGTTTTAAATACAAGCATAATAATAAAAGGCAACAATATTAAAACCATTAAGTAAAAGCCGATTGAGTTCGTTCATATTTTCATTCACAACTCTTTACTATATTGCACCATGTCCTACATTATGATCCCACATTAGGTATATCACATCACATGAACACGTCTGGGTAGTTCATGTAAAAAAAGTAAAATAAAAAATCATTTTCCTAATCAGCAGCTTTAGCCTTTATGTGAAATGACTATTACAGGCTTATGAGGAAAGATCACTATCCTAATTCATGCTATCTACATAGCCTACATAAAAGTACTACTGCTACTAATATCCTTTATTTCACAGCACTCTTCATCTTTACAAATGTAACTTATGAATATTCAAACCCTATCCCTATGCTATCTATGCAGATTATGGTTCTAAAATAAATTAACACACTAAGAGCTTTGAAAGAACAATTTAGCAAATTACAGAAATTAGAGGACGATGTGGATTAGCAGGAAAATCCATTTTTGTTAACATAAAGTTGGAAAAGGCACTGATTTCTAACTTCTATTCTCTGTTCAAGTTAGGAACAACCACTTGAAAACTAGGTTCTATCTTTACTAGCCTACCAATATGGAATGTTAAATCATCTCATTTTAAATTCTTTGAGCAGATTCTAAATCAACATTTGTCAACATTAAAATGTATGCCTCAAGACCCTTTCCACAGTTCATAATAAAAGATTGGTGCAGATCTACTTGCTCATTTTTCCTAAGTTTTATAGTGGTAGAATTTGAGTGTACAGTGTTTTATGTGCCAAGATCTACATATTCCCACAAATAATATAGACATAATGATGTCGGTGTTCTTGGTAGTCATGTCTTTTACCTTGCAGGTAAAAATCAGATGTCTATGGTGATGTGATAACTTGGCTTGGCATGGAAAATAATTAAACTCCCTGAGAAAAACACGTGTTAATTTTCTTCCTTTGCAAAAATATGTAGGAGTCCTGCTTTTCCAACATGAGCAAAAACTAAACAATTCATTCTGTTGAGATGTTACTTCCAAAAGCACAAATGTAAATACAAAAGAACACTGTGGGTTCCCTTTTATTCTTAAAATTTTATGTACAAGTGCGACTGATTTATTTTTAATGTACATTCAATATAGAAAGTTTATATATGCAATATTACATTGAACATTTCACAAATTGCACTAGTCTTTCACATAGATTCAAAATCAGAGTCAAAGTCATTCGTCATGTCTCAGCAAAAGCTCATTTCCGGTGGTTATTATTCAGTTATAAATATTCTAGTGCTTTTTGCATTCTGGGGAAAGAGAATTACCTTAAAAAATCTGAGGCAGAAAGGGTAGCCTTGAAAGAGAGAGCAGGATGAACTATGAATTAAGATCAGAGGAATAAGAGGCTGGACATTTGGAGAGCAGACTCTCAACTGGCAACTTTGAAAGAGTGGATTGACCAAACCAGACAAGAGGTCAGCATCGATTTGAGGGTTCAGTCAAGAATCAAGGCAGAGAAATCATATACCTATTTGAACATATTTACCTTTTCCATATGAGAATCAATTATGCAGACTAGTAAATGGCATGTTTATGTACGAGGCTGATAGGTTCTGAGCACAAATGTGTCACAAATTATGCCAAGTACCCTCTGTTAAGGATTTGGGGTAAGTGTAGTTGATCAGGATATGACAAAGAGGAATGAGATAACAGAGAAGAGACCGTTAAACTAAAGTAAGTTTCAGTCTTCAAAAGTCTTTCTCATGAAAAACAAAAAACAAACCTAGAATAAAAAATATATTCATACAAAAAGTAAACTCTTGTGTGTCATTGGAAGAAACAAGAAAAGTATCACAGAAACAAAACTAATCCGTTAAAACAATTTCACGTTGAAAAGACTTGACTGTAGTTTGTAAGGGGAGAGGAGAGAGGTTGGAGGAGGTTTTGCAGAGATTTTGGTGGCGTTCAATGACGGACTGCTCTCCTCCATCGTTTTCTCTCTCCATCTCCTCGCTCTGGAGCTGAACGGTTCCTCTCTATGAGTTGCAGCTGTGAAGCCACAGGGCAGTCTGGGTGCCTGAGCATGACGCGTGTGTGAGTGTCCGTCAGCCTTGATCTCCAATGTCGTTGTCCACGGGGGGTGGGACGTTGGGCATTACCGTGGTGCCAGTTCCAGCTGTAAGGTAACCTGCTACTCCTGGACCTACAGGTGACAGGACCGTGGAAAATATTCAGTACATCTGTGACAGGGTGGGAGAGCTGGAGCGGCAGTGCTGAGCTACAATGATGCGCTAAACTAAAAGACTGCCGTATGTAAAGAGGAGTCATCTCTTCTGATTTTGGCTCAGTTAGTAGATGCAAATGTTCAAGGATGGGTGACAGGGTTTGGAGAGGATGCTGAATATGAAAGGTCATAGAGGGCTTCTGAGGATACAAATAAATATCTGCCCCAGTGCAGCATTAATAAATATAAGTATTTATAAATGAATATGTCAAAGAATGCAGTGGATTTCATGTGTGATTTATGCTTGTTCTCTCAGAATTATGTTTATTTTCCTTCTTACTAACGAAACAACTTCAAGGCATTTTTATTGGATTGCTTTTGTTTCTATTTTAGTGTTTGTGTGGGGCGGGGACAGTTACATTTTCATTGTTGATGTTTGGGCTATTTTGGAAAACTAGCAAATTGAACATCCTAACAATACAGTGTCATGTAAACAAAACTTGAATGAGTACAAGTCAAAGTAACTAAGTACAAAAAAAGTAAAATGTGGGGTTACCAGTTTTGGTTTAAATATCACACGTAATTTTAGAGGTTTATAATTGCACCTATAAGTTTATCAAAGTTAGTATAATGTTTTATGACACATATGACGATCAAAATAATTTTTTTCGCCACATTTTTAATAAGTTGATCTAATGTTTAGGGACTTTTGGTCCAACACATTGGCTGTGGATGACACTGAAAAAAAAGACAATTTGGACCTGATGACAAAGTTTCCTCAGGCTTAAGTGCTTTATTGCACACAACAAACTGAAGCCCTCCTGACCTTTCCCAAATCACGTTACACGAGACAGTGGTCACATTTATGTATGAATCAACTTCCAATTTTCACATTTCAAAGGCATGTTTGTTAATTGCTGAAACATGAGTGTGATCCAGACAATGGAGTTGAAAATGGTGAGACATTTCCAGCACAGTGAGAATGGAGGGCAGGAGCAGAAAATGAAGTGTGGGTCAGAGATGGAGGTAAAGAGGCAAGGTCAAACATTAGGTCAAGTCTACCTGCATCAGAGCAAGCAAGAGGAGGGCAGTGAGGGCCCAGCTTAGGAGTCTAAAGCCCACCTCGGAGTGGGCTGCTGGCAGCCAGGAGAGAAGGAGTGGATACCCCTGAGAAGAAAACGTGGAGGACAAAGAGGAAGGGATGGGCAGAGCCAGGAAGTGATATAACAAGGAGAGAGAAAGGGTCGCTGGATTTAAGCACAAGTGAGGAGTCAGCCACAAGGTGATTTGAAGGATAAAGCAAGGCATTAAGATTGAACAACAGCTCAGAGAGAGGCACTCAGACTTACCTTTCAAACACTTCACAGAAAAATATCAACAGCATTGATTGTTAAGAAAATGTCCTTGTGGGTTAAGTTCATAGAAATCCTTTACCTGTCAGGTAGCCTGCTGTTTGAGACTCTGAGATGAAAAGATCGTGCTTCTGGTCTTTGAAGGCACTCCATATCGAGGACTTCGCTAGAATCTCATTCACCTGCAAGGCAGTGATTGTTTAAGGATTAATTATAAGAAAAATAACTGGTATGATGTAATTTTGAACATTTATCAATGGTACTAATCATTCAATGGGGTTTAATTGATAATCCTGTTGGTCATACCTGTTCTCCGAACTGAAGACTGCGAGTCATGGACTTGAGAGCCTTTACAATCTGGGCCTTTATAGCTGAAGGGTTTTCTAGTGTTTCCAGTCCGATTCCCTCTAGTAGCTTCAGGAGGTATGGAACCAGCTCCACTCTTAGAGCCTGTTAAGTTCAGTAACAAAACACACATTAATAATCATTAGATTGACACGGTAATCAAACATGATGCCCATAAAATACAAGAACAACAACAACAAAAAGTACAGTTTACCTGAGCTACAAGTTCAGTCTGCTCCTTCTGGAACATGCGGTTGAGAGCTTCACAAGCCAGTCCGGCCATGTCGGGTCGACATTTCATCCCAGTTATGAGGGGGCCGATGGTTTCAAGAGAAGCCATGGAGCGTACGCACAGCTACACAGAAGTGATTAGTGTGTCATGGTTTTAATCAGGGCGTCATGGTGCAGAAATGAGACAAACACAGTATTATCTGTTGGTTAGAGAGTTATGCCTGAGCTCTCATTTTCAAGTTGGAAGTCAATGAAACAGAGGCAGAAATATTCTGACTTTAAATAACTAGTCGGACAATCTCCAAAAATGATAGGTTCTACATTAAGCATGATGCATTTTAGAAGTTTTTCTCCGACTTTCTGTCTGGTCAATGCAAACATCTTTTAAAATCCTTCATGTTGGACTTCATGGAGAGCCTCTTCAATAAATGCAAGGTTTGAAACAGGGAGTAGAGGATCCTGAAAGCTTTAAATACACATTTGGCCTCTCACCTCATTGTCTGATAATACGTGGATGAGGCGGATGGCGCTCTTGGGCACGCTGTTGTTCTTGTGGTTGAGTGCTGCCAGGACACGAGGCAGGTGACCCAGAGGAGGAACCTGGTCCGCCAGCTGGGTCTGAGTGCTGAAGAGACATACCGCTGCGGTGGTAACCGTCTCCAGGGCCTCACCCTGCAGGAGACCAGAGATGTCAGAAAAAACCCTGGTGTAAGACTACAGAATAACGCAAAACATCAAATGCTGTGTGTTTCTGTTTGCTCACGTTGGGGTTGTTTTTCTCCAGCAGCTCAGTCAGCGTCTCCAGGAGGGACACCAAAAACTCTCGAGGCTTGCGTAGCACCCAGCCTGGCTGAGCGATGAAGATACGCAGGAAGACTCCACCAACTTCTAGCTCGCCCTGTCCTGCTCCAGACGCCACTGAGAAGTCCTCTGGCATCTGAGCACAAACACAAAGAGGGAATTGTCACAAATCATATACAGCATGTTACATATTACTTGTAATTCTATATATATATATTATTATTGAGTTACATATTACTGCACTTACTTTCCAGTTCACATCAGGATTATCCTTCTGCTGCTTAAAGTGCCTGGAAAAAGTAAAGAACATCATGTTAGCATCATATTAGACAGTTAAGATACAATATTTCACACTTAGCAAATAGCAAACCGTTTTCATGTCTTACTCGAGCATCATCTCCCGAACAGTGGTGGACACTTTCTCCCTCGAGTTGTCATTCCAAATGAGTTCAGGGTTCTCGTGCGTTCCCTCGAATATGTGCACGGCTGCCTCAGCGTTGTCTCGCATGGCGTCCATGAACACACCAGGGAGGAAACGCATCAGCGTTAGACGCACCTGGCGGGGAGCGAGTGATGAAAAGGATTATGGAGATGAGGATATGTGATGGTGGAGCAAAAAGGCGACGGGGATAAGAATTATTTCACTTCTTCCTGTCCAGACTGACCTTTGGCCCAACCAGCTTGTCGGAGGTCATCTTGGAGAAGAGCTCTGCAGTCTGCGTTCGAACCTGGGGATGTGTGCAGTTACAGAAGAGGTCCAGCAGGTAGATCAGAGAACCTGGGGAACAAAGAGATTAACATCCATGATCTCAAAATCCACATAAATATGAAAGAAAATATCCAGACAAAAGAAAAGATTACACTGACCTTTGGCCATAGCCTCTTTCACTATCTTTGTGTTAGAAGTCAGTGCATACAATGTTTCCAGAACAATTTGCCGACCTAAACGATGAATAAAACATGTTTTAGTCCAAAGATAACACTACAGTAAGTATAGAGAAGGCAAGCAAAGAGCACAGACATTAAACCAGTAATGTGTTTTCTGGTTTATTTTCTTCTTACTGGAGGGGAGTGAGTGCAGCAGCAGCAGAAGGTTGGACAAAACCAGTGACTCAGCAATGTTGCTAACACATTCTTGGTTTGACGTCACAGTATTCACAACCTGTAGAGGAAACCAATACGATTAAAACGCTGGGGCATATTTGAAACCAGAGTGATTAAGAGATCAGGACCAAGAACTCGTACCTCCAAAACCAGCTGCTGTACTCTGCCAGCTCCGTGAACCCGCAGCAAAGAGAAGAGCAGTTTGAAGTGGCCGATGCACTCTGACTCCGAACCTAAGGTTATACAAAGTGTTTCAAATCAGCTTCAAAATTAGGAGGTCCGATAAAAACAATAACAGCAGGTTAGCAGAGCTGAAGGAAGTGTCATATCTCACCAGGGTTGTTCTTGATGACGTTGCGGAGAGCCTCTAAAGCCATCTCAGCGAAACGGAGCCTCTCGGCATGCTGCTGGGACTCCACCTTGTTACTCTGACTCATAGCCAGCAGAGTGTGCAGGTACTGGGCCTGGGAGCCGACGTAGTCCAGCAGACTGGCTGCAAATACTTTAGGGTACTAAAACCGGAGAAGGTAAAACATAAGTTATTTTCATACTGATAGTAATATATAAAATACTGCTTTAGGAGCCACCAGGGGAGAGGGTGCCATTTTAATTCTTTCAGATCTTAGTGCAACAAAGAATCAGTAACCTTTTTCAAAAAACATTCTCAAAACACTTTTTTACAGACTTGCTTTTATGTGATGTCATCCTCTTTATTCTTTTTTTTAATCCTTTTATTCTATTTTTTATTGCTTTCAGTTGCCTTTGGGGATGCCATCCCTTACTGTTTTATTGCTTTCTGTTTGTGATGTGATGTTGTCTTTTATGTTTGTTAATTTGTCTTCTTTTTTCTTTCTTTGTTTTTAGTCCCTCTGGTGTTTTTGCTGTTATTTTTCAATGTGATGTTGTCATATTTCTTCTTGCTTTACCGTCTTCATTCTCTTTTTGCATTTATTGGCTATTATTTTGACTTTCTTGCATCTCTATGTTCTTGTTTTATCATCCACTTTGTATATTGTGTCATTTTGTTCTCGTTTTTAAATTTACCATCTTTGTCTTGCATTTGTTTGCTCCTACTGAGTTTCCTGTCTTTGCTTTGTCTGTCAAAACACTTTGTAAACATTTGTTATTGAAGGTGCTACATAAATATAATTCTTCTTCTTCTTAATACTATAATAAACCAAATAGACTTTAAAATGTAAAAAAAAGAAAAGAAAATGGGATATTTGTCAATGATCCAATTTTAAATCATGTTTTAGTCCATATAAAATATATGGTGGACAGAAGAACGATGCTAAAGGGCAAACAACATTTAAAATATTATGTGAATGTGGCTGTACAACTGGTGTAAAGTTGTTTACTACTCACCTCAAGAGGAAAAGTTGGTTGCTCATTGTAAACCCGGACAAAGATCTCTCCAACTATCAGCTCTTTGCTGTGATCCTTAAACACAAACTCTGCACCAAAACTTTTATCATTTTCTCCCTATAAAGAGACAGTAGAGAAGACGCATGAATCATTTTTTAAACACTCAGATAATACTCAATAATATCTATTGTACAAAACCGATTACAAATGTTGATAAGAACATTATACAGTCTTTTGTGAACATACTGTGATCCCGAGTCCATGGAGTACTATCCTTTATACAATCATGTTTTATGAAGTGGTGAACCTTGTCCCATCACTAGTGAACCTCTGAGCCTTTCGAGGATTAAATATATTGTCTTTGTACTGCTTTCAATTGAGCATATGTTGAAAAGATTTAGCAAATGATCACATTCTGTTTTATTTGTTTTATGCAGAGTCCCAACTTTGTTAAAATAAGAGATGTACATACAACTAGAAATATGACATTTTCATAAATACACAATAGCATATTACAATCATCAATAAAAGTAAATGATTCAACTTTTATCACTTTTGCCAAACAACACTTGTTATGTACCGTTTTGGCGATAATGTAATAAAGCTTGTAAATGAAAAAAGTATAAATTATTTTTCTACCCTCTTGATGTTTCCTTCCTGCTGACCCTCCAGGAACTCCAGCAGCTCGGCTCGTGTTCCATTGTTCCAGATCAAGTACGGGTTCTCTGAGTTACTATTCAGCAGCTTCAAAACCTAAAAGCACAACAGGGCATGTGGAGCTCAGCTTGGTGTTGAGGTTTATGTGTCTAAATGATTTGTATCTACCTTTACGACCTACCTCAGCAGGAGATCCTGTTCCCAGCTTCCTTGAGATGTATGGAGTCAGCATGGCTACTATGCTCTTGCGGACGGTGGGGTTTTCTGGAGGTTGTCCCTCAATGCCATTGGTCTCTGAAACGGAATTGATCCCGTCAGGGGTGTGTGATGTCTGGATGTAGCCTCCCAGACGGCTGAGAGCTACCAGGCTGAGCTTGGCCAGGTTGTTTGCAACCTCCTGCTGGTTTGTGTCCTGGCTGGCCTGCACCCCGCTCTCCGCCAGGGTGTAGTCATAGTTGAAGAGGTAGACCAGGAGGTGCCAGAGCACACCAGCGTGGTATAGATGGGTCTGCAGGAAGAAATCCACTGCGAAGGAGCTCACACACTGGACTGCTAGGGAAGCAGTTTTTGGGAGACCCTGAAAGGAGGCGAGGGAGAGATGATGCGTCTGTCTGGACAAGCATGAAGCTAGGATTAAACATGCTACATGGTGCATTTTAATATTGCTAAATAATTAGCAAATCATGCTGCAAACACCATTTCATTTTAAGGATGCTGGAAGAAGAGGATGGCTTGTGCAATAGATACACCTCCAGCAATTCTGATCTCAGACTGAAAAGTCTGAGATCTCACAGATAAAACAGAAAGAGATTTTTCTTTGTAATTGAAGACAGAAAAAAAAAGAAAAAAAAGAGCATCGTAGGTGCAAGATCCTCACCTTTCCATAGAACAAGATGTGACAGAGGTCCCTGATGATGTTGGGCAGTTCAATGATCTTTTCCCTGCATTCCTCGAACTGGGCTGCTACACTGTAGCACTTACAGATGTGCCCGCACACCTGTGGCAAGAAGAAGAAATCACTCTAAGCAGTAGTCTCTTCATCTTTATGGAAACAATCGATTACAGCTGAATAAAGTCTCACTGTTTTGTGATTATTTACCTGTACAGCCATGTCATCAGGCTTGCTGCATGCAGTTAACACAGCAACACACCGGGTAAGAGCCTCCCACAGCACCTGATTAAAATACAAAGATGTATGATTTCTTCAAACACAGTTCCCCACATCTACATACAGATGGTTGGCAATGATATTTTAAGCAGACTGGTGGACATTTCAGGAGTTGTGAAGGCGTTTACCTCAATGCCGTTGTCGCGGCGCAGCTCCTCTGCGTTCAGAGCCGAGCAGTTGACGGTGTGGAAGGCCAGCTCAACAGCAGCAGGGAGGAGAGGGGAGGTCTTGGAGAAGAGCTGTCCGTCCTCGGTTTCCATCGTAATCGTTTTGATCAGCATCGGGTAACCAGCATACTTGTAAGGTTCCAGTTCTGTTTAAAGACAACGACGTGGTAATGCTTCACGAGTTTTTTTGTTTTACTATTATCATTCAGGTCCAACTTGTTCCTCTCTCATTTATAGTCATATAAGAACAATACTACAAATGAAAGTTAATTGATGCATCTACATACCTTGTTTGTGCCGGTTGAACAGGATGCTCTGAGTTTTGAGGATGAGAATGATGTTTTCTGGATCGGGGCCGTCCAGGAATCTTGCAGATTTTGTACACAGGAACTCATAGGCTTTGTTTACTTTCTCAAACATGTCCTGAAATATTAAAGTTAAAATGAAATACGCGGATAAATCTACATTGTCTGAGCCCTTACATACATATCATGTCAGTAATGGCTGTAATACCTACCCTGCCCTCGGGGTTCTTGTCAGGATGGTACTTCTGTGCCAGTCTGAAATAGGCTTTCCTAATTTTACTCTCTTCTTGCCTGAAGACAAAAATACCAACACTTCGTAAGTCCTACCATCTAATTCCACAATGTGCAACGTTTAAACCTTTGTTATCTCACATATGCGCCACATTTATTGCTACAACAACTACTAAACATGATTCAGGACACAAGATGAGGAACAAATCAAATGCCACTCACTGCCCCTGTCCTTTGGGGAGGTTGAGGACTTCATAGGCTTCATCTATAGACATAGAGGGAGGCTTTTTCTCCACCTCCCTCTTCCAGGCTTCAAGTGTGTCTTTTAGCAGCTTCACCTGTAGAGATAACGGTGGTGGATCTGTGTTAAAGTAAGGTTTCCACAGAAAACACGAGCAGGACTATGATAAGGAAGTACGAGCTTGGATTAATAAGGAAGAAGAAGAGACTTACAGCATCTCGAATGGGCCAGTTTGGGAAGCGGGTGGTGTCACACAGATGTCTGAGGTAGTAGATGTTGCAGAAGAGCTCATTGTCCAGCTGAGGGAAGCTGATCACAGGGATGGGGCAGTACTGGTAGAGGGCCCTGGTGTTGCTTTGCAACCTTGGGCTGAAGTCAGCTACGTGGGCAGCTATCTTCTCGATCATCATCCGCCTGAAACAGGGAGTTCACAATTTATTGAAATTTCTATAAACCACGAGTGTCACTCTCCAATGCCCTTCATAGCACACTAATTAGACAAGATACACTCATATGGACCTCATCTCGCTGCTCCAAATGGCCTCAGGCGTGTCAAATTCTCCAAGGAATATCTCTGAGATGCGCTCAGCCTCGTAGTTCTCCAGGTAACACACCATGGCTTCAGGCAGCACCGGACCCAGAACACTACGCTGCACAATGTCCTGACCCTTAGCCTGGGGAGGAGGCACAACAGACAGGTTTTATTTTCAACAGCTTTCATTACATACACTCTGTTGCAACTTATAAGGGAATAATTATCTTTACCTCCTCCGATTTGAAGGCTTGTTTTAGATGTGTGTACTTCAGGAACCTAAAGCAACAACAGAGTCTCAGTGGTAAATATTAACATGCTAATAGTGTCGATGTGTAAAATATTCCACCTTATCCAAAAGTGTAATATTTCATTTAATTACTTTCACATTATTCTTAAGTTCTTTTACTGGAACCAAAATCCAATTAGTCATGAAAAAACATCTAGGTTGAACTATCAATAAAATGATTACTCGTGTATAGAACAAGAAAAGTATTTCAACATTTTCTGGGGATAAGTTGGCATGTTTGAATATTTATGCGCCATTTGTCGTGTGTTTTCACCTTGCAACAGGAAGCACGTTGGAGCCTGTGTACATCATGATAAAGAAGAAGACCCCCGTCAAATAGAGGCGCTGCAGATTAGGGTTGTCCTGCATCACCAGGTGCATCAAATTAGCTACCTTTTCCACCAGGATGGGATCAAAGGTCAACAGTAGCTGGAGTAGACAACGAAAAAACACGTCATTCCATTTAATTAGAATGATGCAATTCACCAAAGTTGATGTGACACTAAAGTACAAATGTAAATAAATCAAAAATAAATAAATCAGTATCCAGATTGTGAAATCACCTGGACAATGTGAGGGAGGCAAGCATTGTCACTGATCATCCTCTTGATCTTGGGTAAAGGACGGATAATAGCATTATCTTGGTCCCTGAGTGAAAATGGAAAACATGATAAAGCCATGGCCGAATGTTGTAATGTTTCAACCACATACTGTATAGTTTAATGTAATGATATAATAATAATATGGAAAAGGAATTTCCAAAAAAGGAGGTCTTTCCTGGACACACACCCACAAAGATATTTTCTTGTAAACCCACCTGCTGGGGTAGTAGGAGCACATGGTGATGAGCATGTTAAGGATTAGGGTAGCCAAGTCAGACTCGTTCATCACCGCCTGCCCAGTGGCCAGGAGGCACCACTTTAGCTGGGGGATGGCCTGCAGGGGACGCCAACCATCCATCCCCTGAGCCCAGCAGCGCGTCTTCGCTGTCAGGACGCCTGTGGCCCAAAACTCCTGAATCTGGAAAAGGAAAAAAAAATTGCATTAACTTTGTTTTATTACATGTGAGTAAGCTGTTCTTCAATGTTAACATTATTACATTTAAATCAGTTTGATCTGACTTGATATGCAGTAAAAACTCGACATCTTAAGAAGATCGCATACCTCCTCAAAACTGAAAGGTCCTCTTCTCTCCTTGTCTGCATTACCAAAGTACCACTCTTTCTCACTCTCCCGTTTCATGTCCGGTGATGCTTCCAGCACGTTGCTCTGTGGACATTAACAAGACTTCTATTCGACACTCCAGACAGATTAATTAAGATTTTCACATGTGGGTCAAGGTTAAATTACAACATCACCACACATAGAAAGCACTTCACCTCATATAACATAACTCATAAACTACCTGCAGGGGCACAGTAGCTCTGTTGGTGTGCAGATGTGCCAAGGTGAGCAGATCTACCATTATACGCACTCCATTTGAGTCCATCACCTCCTTCACATTTTTCTGCAGAGCAAATAATGAATCGTTACTTATAGAAGAACGAATGTGGGTAAAATGAACATGCAACCGAGAGGCGCTGTTGATCTGAATAGCTTACCTTGTTGAGAATGAGTTTGTTGATGAAGAGAATGAGTCTGTCTCTTTCCAATTTGTCTGTGCACTGTAAACACAGAAGGAGTTTGGATTTCAGGATCAATTAAAAGACATTAAAGGATTTCCATTGTTGCTACTATAATAGTTCTTGCATAAACAGTCTTTACTTACACGGTCCAGCATGCCCACAATGTATTTTGTGTCTGTGAAGGGGCCAATCTCCTCGTAACATTTCCCATAGACTATAGCGAGCGCCTGCAGGCACAGGCACTTCATCGAAACTTTGGGTGTGAGCAGAAAGCGATGGTAGAGTTCATTGAAGAACTCATATCTGAGAGCAAAGGGAGGGAGACGTGTGAATCATCTTTTTGGAGTCAGGTAATATCAGTGCAGTTGATTGGGCTGATATAATATATGCTTACGATCTCTTGATGGCATTTGATTCTTCGTTTTCATCCTCCTCAAGCAGCAGACGCAGGTAATAATCCCCAATCTTTATCTCATCCGAAAGGCACTCATATTTCACCTGCAAATGCAAACAGTATTCTAGAAATAACCCTTTATTTCTCTGTGGGATTGACCATTTTGGCCTAAAACTGTAGTGCATCCCAGATATTGATGCGATGCCATCCAGACAGCAGTGGATGGAGCACAAACCTCAAACTCCTGGTGGTTCCAGGAGATTACGTTGGCACTGCCGAGTTCACGGTCCACGTTGAAGGCGCGCATCTCTCCCTCCAAAGCATCCCGCAGCTCCTCTCTCGTCTTCAGGTTCCAGATGAGGTTAGACCGAGCGTGGTCGAGCTGGAACCTTCAGAAGAAAGAAGAGAAGGTTAGGATGGCAGAAGGAAAAAAATAACTGTCAAGACTGTTAATGAAATGACTGAAAGGTTAGTAAAAAAAAAAAAGAAGTAGACCTGTAATAAAAGAGCTCCCAGTTGACTTCAATCTTTATTCTCTGCCGTCTCTTCCTCAGGATGACAGGTTTTTGGTTTGGGTTCTGAAAAGGATTGAAAATGGCAAAACATCAAGTCAGTCTATCATCAGTCTGTCTTTATCCTTTTTCAGCTTATGGCATTGAGTTGCGACGTTAAAACAACATGAGCAACATTTTTCACCAACAAGAACACCAGAAAAGAAATGAAAGGAACCAGTGTGCATAACAATGTAACAACAAACAATGTTTTTCAGAAGGGACAAAGTCATGAATACAATGAGACAAAAAAAACAAAAACCCAGAAAGAACGTTATCACACCGACATAGACAATAAAGTTGTGACACACAAAGAACCAGATGGGATCCCAACATTGGGTGCATTCTATAATTCTTGCTGGGCGAGACAGATCTTTGCTGAGCTTCACACTTCATAAATCGTAAGCAAACTATGCTTTGCATAATTAGCATAGTAATTGTCATAAATCTGTTGATTCTTTTTGCAAATATTATGTTGCTGCTTCTGCTTTTATCGTTTGAAGAAAGGTTCCTGCATACAATAAAGTTCCTGCATACAATAAAGTTCCAGAGGACTTACAGGCTGCTTAGCTAAGGTCCTTCTGTTTATGGTAATTATACAAACTAAATGTGGTCATTATTCATTGATGACAAAACACTACAGACACTCTGAACATGTCCTCTATTGATAACCTCTATTGATAATCACACAAACAGAGGAGTTGAAATATATATGCTTTTATTATCTACTGTATGTTACAGATGATTGCTTATTATTGTTTCCATCTATCTAAAGCCACGCATGGAAATCCTTTTGCAGATAACAAGTCTTCGCCTGGCTGAATTAAAAAAAGACACTCAATACATTACATGAAAATGGAAAAATGGTTTGGTGAAGAGAAAGAACATGTCAAGAAAACAGCATCGATCCCATTGGTCAGTCCTACTTACCAGGTTATTTCTGTCCTGCTGCATTGTTTGACAGCACAGAAACCACACAAGACAAGGGGAGGGTGGGGCAGAGACAACACAGAGAGATTATTGATCCTTGGATTAAAACATGGATGAACTGAAACAAAAAGGGTCACCATAATAACATCGTACAAAGACTGACATACAAAACTATCACTAAATACTTCAGCTTTATTAGCTGCTGCTACTACTGAATTGTTAAAAACAAAGACACATGGAGCATGTGGTGCAAACATGAAAGTATGGGGGAATATTTAGTGAAAGCAAGCCAATCAAATCATGTAGTTGATCAGCTATTCTGAAATAAAAGTGTAGCGAAGGAAAAGGAAGCCCAGGTGAAGTCAGTTGTGAGGTTATGGCTTAATATGAAAGTAGATTTTGTAGAAATGTCAAAGAGCAGGCTGCAGATTTAGTAAACAGTTATAGACGACACCATCAATCTCAACCCATTAACACACTTTCTGAAAGACTGGCCCACGCAGGTTCAGTCTAAGAATGCATTATACCAGCTTATCTGCAATCGTGGCATGTAGTTCAAACATGTCAATAAATTGGCATCTAACAGAGGGGTTCTTAAAGAAGAAGGTGGCATTTCATTTTGGTCAAACTCCACCACATCTGCAAGGGCAAATGTTTACCATAGCTTAAGAAAGAAATGTCTGTTAAACATGTAAGAAAATTTGCACAAGCAGCAGCAAATACGCAGCAAATAAGCAGGGAACATTTCCCCAAGGTCAGGCAGCATCAGAGCTATCATCGCTCTACATACAAAATAACAGAAGCAAGTGAAAACTGAGTTATTGAGTTTGCCACTGGATTCTGCAGCATTGATCAGCATCAGCAGGAGGTGTAACAGATTGACACCTGAGCACAAAAAGTCAGCAGTAGCTTGTCTGAGAGATACAAGTAACAGGTAAATCAGCCTGTCTGTCCTTTAGTAAAGGAAGATAAATCCTCACCTCCTTCTGGGCTATGCCCATTTTATCTCTCCAGTGCATCAGCACTATATCAGCCTTCTCCTTGGCAAACTTCTCCACCTCTTTGGCTGCTTTTCCTGCTATTCGCTGCCACTCCGGGACCTTGATTCGATTCAGCTGGTCCTGACGTGTAAAACAACAATCACCGAAAGGTCAAGCATGTTCTTACTGAGCTTCTTGTTCAATTTTGCACAAAATGCTAAAATTTGATGTATTTGTCCAGATACCGTGGCAATTTTCAAGTTGTCACGAATGTGCATTCTGTCCACGTCTTTCTCCGGGACTGAGTCGGGACTGTCCAGGTAAGCTAGCATGCCTGTTGGCTAAGAGCACATAAAATAAAGTGAAATGGTAAAGACTTAAACAGTGTGACTCAGCTGCCAAGCAACCGGCATTGGCTGACGTCCCGGAGTGTTTGGCTTCTATCACCATTATAATACTAATAGCTTCTACCTTGAATGATTGGATATTTGTTTAAGAGTTTGAACAGAGCTGATTTGTAGCCTTACCAGTATCCTCTTCAGGAGGTTCATGGCAACGGGGTTCTCTGCCGTCCACAGGCCCACAAGGTGACGGCTCAGCTGCCTGTATAAGAAAATTCTGAGATAAGCATCAGAGCCATTTGCTCTTTTTTTTCTACATGCAATGTGCTTATCTGAATGAGAATATTAATTCATTATGAAACAGCAAATAGTGAGAATGCATGAGGAACTGGAACTGGTGTGTGGCTTTATTGAGGTTGGACCTGTTGGTGAGCATCCGCTGGTCTGCGCTGATGGTGAACAAAGAAGTGTGCAGGTGCCTTGGAAGAGCCCCTTCACTCAATGCCAACTCCTGCATCTTAGTGGCAATTTCCTTGTCTCCCTCCTAAATTTAAACACAATTCGTTCTTACAAAGCATGAGCATAAAGACAGCCGTCATGAAATGAATCATGCGGTAAACCACAAAACTCACAGAAAAAGCTTACCTCAATGATGGCCTTCATCACCAGGCCTGCTCCCTTTACTATCGCCATAGAGGGATGCTAGAGATAAGGATAATTTCATTCAATGCACAAGAATCTATTAGCTTTCTACCACTCATATTAAGGACAGACAGGTTAAGCAAACTACCTGGAAGAGTTTGAACAATGTGCGTCCATTGGAGGCAACCATCTCAAGCAGCATGTCGAACTGCTGCCCCTCTGTGGTTTCACTGTAGGGGGCGCAGAGGGCAAATGTTAAGAAGTCCAGTAAAGAGCTGATGACCAACGCTCCTGTTCCATGGTCCTGAAAAAAAGGGAACCACAAGTGAGATTTTGGACATTAAAAAAATCCAACATGATGGGGGTTCATGGAGCTGTACAACAGCAATATTTGCAATGCAACTTCTTTCATTGTAACCATTTTGCTGACATTAAAAGGACATGTACCACATTAGTGATGAATTTTTCAAGGAGGTTTTCCAAGAACTTCTTGGAGGACAACAGAGAGGCCTTGTTCAGCTGCTCTTGCCTCAGGTCATAGTCATCGTGCATCGGCTGGAGAGAAACATCAAAAAGTCAAAAGGCAAGATACCATAAATGGAGAGAAAAAAAGAAGAGAGAAGTTAAACACCTGATATTTTCATTTGCATTCGGTCGGTGTCCAGAGGTTTAGGTGATACTTACACACATAAGGGCACAGAGCATGTCTACAGCAGCATGTGTCACACCGTTGTTGTTCCGTTTTAAAGCTTTTACCGTCTTTACTCCCAACTTTTCTCTGAACCTGCAACACAAAAACGTATCACCGTACCACCACTAAAACCAACATGCCTCGAAAACGTTAAGGAATGCAAATAACAGAATATAAACCTCACAATTGCTTTATTGCTTAAAAGAGGTCTGGGGTTGGATATACAAAAAATTCATTGCTTCAGAAGTAGCTTGTTCCTTTCTCTCATGATGTGTCAGGTCTTCCATTGATCTACTAAATAATTACATAAAAGAGGTTTTCCTTTAAGCCCAAATAAACCATTTATTTATCTATGCTGATCTGCGTCTTGAGATAGGGGGAGACACCAAGCAACTCCAACAATGAATCTTTCAGGAGAAACCAATTATAGCTCATTTGCCTCACAGGAACAGATAAACAGTAAATACCGTTCCTCTCATACATCTCAGTGACCCAGAAAGACTACTAAGTTCTTAAATACTGTGGCATACAGAAATCTAAATGGGCAAAGCAGACAGCAGGAGAGAGATGGAGGCACAGAAATAAAAGTATGAGATGGCGAGAGTGGAAGGTCAAGACCGATCAAGGCAGACAGCTCAACTGAGAAACAGAACCTCCTCTCTGAAGTGTCTATCTAAAAGCCTGGGATGAAAGCAGAACAAAGATTTAAAAAATATGGTCAAAAGACGTGTAAGAAAGACCGGAAAAGACCAAGAGGGATAAGGAACAGGCAAACGGGCTGACTGAGATGTATGGATTCATATTTACGTTGCTTCTGTGACTCCAGACCCTTGACCAGACCTTGGAATGACAGAGCACAGCTGTTACCAGCAGCTGAACTAAAAATCCAAATGAAAGAAATAAATGAAGGAAGGTGAAGTGGGGTAATGGCTGCGTTCTTACTTTAGCAGCTGGGTGAAGGCCTGGAAGCCAGCTTTGGAGGCCACCAAACGCCGAATAGCCTGGAAATGGCTCTCAAGCTCAGCGTTAATAGCTGGCAGCTCAGCCTCCTGGGATAAAAGAGCCAGGATGGCGTTGTTGATGAGCTTCTCTTTGTTCTCCGAGAAAAGACCCTGAAGAGAAACAAGAGAGGTAAAGAGGGGGAAATGAGTGTAAATCCTGCTCGACCACATGGACAGACATAAATCACACAGCGCTTAGACACACTCACATCTTGAGTCACCGCATGCAGCACCCCACTGTAGGATATGTTGGCGTTGAATCGGAACACTGCATCTGCAAAGTTTCCATCTGAGCAAAGGAATGAGCAATGGAACATTTTAACAAAAGACTATATCACTGTATTGGTATATGTCAAAGTGTATTTGAGTCCCATACAAGGGAACAGAAGATATGTTGCTTGTGTTTTACAAAACGAGCAATGGATTAAGTAAAAAAGACACAGCTTAACTTTTTTTTTCTTCTTACAACCGATGGAATACTTTTTTATCCAGATGTTCTTCAAAAAAATCTTCGCTAAGCTCTTACTCAAAGGTAATGGTAATACATGGGAGATAAAAACTGGGGCTAGGTACAGTATTAAATGCTAATGTTAGCATGCAAATCTTCCCCAAATTACCAGGCTGATATTTATCTGGTAAATATCAGTGAAGAAGGAAATGATTCTCATTCTTTGATCTCTGTGACAACTCCAGCAGCAATGGTGGAGCCGACATATCGCAGCATGAAGCTGCCCAGTTCTTTGTTTACCAACTTAATTTAGCATCTTAGCATGCTGTTATTTGCTAATTAGAGCTACAGAAGTACAGCTGAGGTTGAAGGGAACGTCATTAGCATTTGGCCATGAAACCAAAATATTGCATGAAATTAAATTCCGACCTCATCGCTAGCTGTTGTTGTTTATTCTGGAGCAAGGCGGCAGACCAACCCACCAGCCATGCGATCCCAGAGCCACCCTAATAACATGGCTTAATGGCTTAAAAAACCCCAAATTAAACCAAAATGAAAATCTAAATCAAAACGAACTTGGAGGCACAATATAAACTCCAGTTAGAGAAACGTATGGGATCGAGGGACTTGAACTCACTTGGAGGTGCTGCCAGGAATTTAAGATGCAAACTCTCCACCTCCTCATCCACGGGCATGCTCAGTAGGCCCCATCTTTGCCCTCGTTGCGTTGGGGCCATCTTAACACACACGTCCCTGTTGCCCGAGGCACGGACTCCATCGAGTAGGCTGGCTAACAGGGAGTCCCTGCAGACACACAAAGAGACTCAGCTAAAAGCATTATAAACGATCTGTGTTGTGGAGAGCACACATCAGCAGGAAAGGGTTAAGGATATGCAGCAGACACATGCACACAGGCAAATGAATAAACTTCTTACTATAGTAAATAGAAATGGAAAACGGCAAATATAAAGCCTTGAGAAACACACAGGGCCATGAAGACGAGTGTGTACGTTATAGTAGTGTACCTTTCTGTGGAGGAAAACTTTCGGATCTGACCTCTGATGAATTCAACGGTAAACAACTGAGGGTTTTCTACATCACAGATGAGAGCAAATACCTGAAGGGAGATGAAACGGAGCACAAGAGAGTGAGAAAAAAAAAGAGCGAGAGGCGAGTTTGCTCAATTCACACAAACTCCAGAGCCTTAATTGCCAGCTGTTAACTTGCAAGTGATACAGTTCATACATAATGAAACAAAGACATCCAGTTAAATGAACATTTAGCTTCACAGGACAACAACGCAGACACCGCTCAATGATCCGAGCGTGAACATTTCAGCCCGAAATTTTTAGGACCCGATGTTGCTTTAGTTTCTGAGAGCTCACCTCTCCGAAAGGTTTGACGGTGACTATGTTGTATGAAGCTGGGTCTCTCTCCACTAGACACGTCTCCGTCAGGGCCAGTATACGCTTGACAGGCTCCTAGGAAATTATTATATTATGCGATAAGTGGATTCACAGAGTAATCAGTCTTTAATATGTTTAATAGTATAATTGGGATCATTATTGAGAAGAAGTGGAGTGTTCTTACCGGGTGTCGAGGGGTGATCTTCTGCACCACAAACTCGGCCAGTGAAGTGATGCTCTCGTCTGAGCTGTACTTCCCAAACCTGTCTGTGAAAAAATCCTCGAAGGTCAGGGCCTCCTTTCGTAGTCGTAGCATGATACCGATGAAGTTCCCCGCATGCTCAATGGCGCTACGGATGATCTCATCCCGGTGTTCTGAGGCAAACAAATGCTGAGAGAAAGAGGCAATGGGAAAAGGGAGGGGAAGGAAATCTTAATTTAAAAAAAAAAATTTTTTTTACAACAATGCACAGCGGCTTAAATGACACACACACACAATCTATAAGACTCATACCAGCCGGCTGAAGCCTCCATAAAGGATGCAGAATCCTCCCTGGTAATCAGAAACCTCGACAAAGCCCTCTACGTTACGATAGTCGTAGGAACACACCACCCGGTTGGTGTGTGGGTCTATCTGGTCGATGCCGCCTGGTGTCACCTCTAAACTCACGGGCTTCCTCGCGTCACTCCAGTGGTGCTTGTAGCAGTTGTAACGCTGTTAAACAAGATGATGTGAGACATTTTGCCATCGGCACAGCGACAAACATACTGTAGGTAATGGATAGTTACTTACCCTGCCTGTTATCTTTCCCTCTGAAAACTCTGTTCTGAATCTCTGTGGATAAGAGAAATAAAGAAACCAACATAAACGCCTGGGTGATAAATCATCCCTGTGTGATGGTATTATTGGAGAGCATTGTCTCCACTGCAAAATTACAAATACATTTAATGAGCTCTGTGGGGAAATGCACATCCTTGTTGTGGTTTCAAAACATCTCAGCATAATGAATCTGTTTCATCACAGCGACAAGCTATCTGCTGATTCAATCTTTTGTGTTTAATCTTTGCGTCGTGTCGTGAGCGTTTGTCCTCACCAGTGCTTCTGTGAGCAGCTCCGTCCGGTGCTCTGTCGAGAACTTGAGCGTTTCAGACTTCTTGCCGCTCCCTTTGCGGAATGTGAGGTTGAACTCTGTTCCCTGACCCTTTCCTACTGGACCGATACCACAGATGTCTCCATAAGGCCACTGGTACCGCAGACAACGACACAGAATAAGGACATTGGACCAGTCAGACACAAGCAGTTCAAACCAAAAAAATGTTTATTTACTGCTTATAAATGCTCAACAGGAGGGTTTCAAGTAAAGCATAATTATTCTTTTGAAACATCATTTCTGATGTTTTTCTACTTAACCATTTTCCAGCCATTCTAGAAGGTCATGTCTAATAGGTACTGATTACAATGCGTCTCATGGTCTAGTCAGGGTAAAGACCCACTGTTGCATGTTCACTGCAGAGCTGACAGCTTAGCATATTTAAAGGATGAGTGCGAGAAGTTACAAATACAAATTCAGCTTTTAGCAAAAGAGTGATGCGCGTCAAATGGATTTTTCAGTGGTCACATGGAACCAAGAACACCCCATCCCACAAACACATGTGAGGCACTGATAGCGACAGGAAGGAGGAGCTTCCCGAATGACATTGGAGTTCCTCTACGACAGGCTGCATACACACTGACCTGATTCGTTACTTCTAGAGTGGTGGGGTTGTATGTGGTGATGCCGTGCGTCCCCACTGAGAAGACTCGTTTGTACCTGGAACACAGAGACGGGTCAGAAACAGCATCACTAATAGAACAGCTAATCGCTAATAGATCCAGTTCACTGTGATAACTATCAATCTTTCCAATATGTCAAATACATCTCATCATGTAAATAAAGCTCCATCACATTATATGGAGGGTTATGGTGATGTAAGAGGAAAAGATCCACTTGCAAACCCCTTCCAAAAGGCAGGGTGACATCACTGGAGCTCAGTTAAATGGTGATATCATCCGCATACGTGTTTGTCATGTTGGTTTCCAGACATTTTTATGAGGCATAAAGCATAAAGAGGGTGAAAGGATGATTGGGGAAAAGAACACTAAGTTCCACTATTCAAGCTGCAGTTAGAGACAGGTAGCTGGGATCAAAGTGATGAACACGTACCCTTAATTCACACCATTAACATTCAGTATGGACACGTTATACCAGACTGAAGCGACCGCGCAGCTGTCATTTCTGAATAATTAGACGCAGACATTAGTACTTTGGGGCTTTGCTGTTCTTTCTTACATTTACTGCATTAGGTCACTCTGTGATTTTTAAAATGACACATCACGACGTATCGTACATTAGCAGTTCTGAGTCACTTTAAGGACTAATGCATCAGAACTGCTACAAGAGCAGGGCTTTCTCACGTAGAGGGAAGGAAGTGTGAAATTCTATTTCGCCAATCTTTCTGCACGTTACTCTGAGCGAATGTGTGAGTGCGACTACGAGCAGGCGAGCGCGTCTGTCAGGCTTGATTTGAAAATGGTCATTTGAGGGTTTTGTTGACATAAAAAAAAAAAAAACACAGTTTGGTGAGTTTCATATTAAAGAAAAAAGACTTATAGTCTTAAATGTGAGGGTTTATTTGCATCTGGTATGCATGTTCAATCATGTAGAACATGTTCTTTTAGCACTGAACAACCTGCACACTGTACATGCTGACTTGGCTCCATTCTCTCTTGCACATCCTCATTAGGTCGAGATAATATTAAGCTGCATAGTGAAGCAGCTAGTTCTATTAGAATAAAAGAAAGTGGAAGTGAGACGTTATTTCTACACAGTGCATTCATACTGCAAGTAGAGAGTTCTCAACTAACAGAACCAGACAGGATGTCCAGTGACTCGAGGCGAGGCTGCAGTCGAATATTAGGTCAGGGAACATCCCACAGTCAGTCATTTTCCCTCTCAACAGTTATGCAAAAATCATCTCCATCATAACCATCTCCCCACACACTGAGGTTTCCTTGCCACTGTTTTCTCCCCAGAGAGCACTGCTCTGTCCTGATCTCAGGGTGCTGCCTCTCTACACATTTTGACCTTAGTGTTAAGAGACTGGCTAAACTGGGTGTCAAACTGAGTTAATAATTCAATTGTCTGGCATGATTTGTTTTTATTCCATCTTAGTATACAGACAATATCCAACCAGGGACAGTTTATAAGTCTAACAATGGATCACATTTTTATTGTATCTCTTCCTTTGTGCTTCGTAATGAAACCACCAAGATTTTGAGGAAGTTTTGGATATTCGACGTACATGTGATCAGTTTGTGGACACGTTTGTATTGTACAGGAACCCCCCCCTCCCCTCCCCCTCCATAAATACTATATTCAATACTCTAATGTTAAAGATTTAATAGAGACAATGTTTTGTTTTATCTTTGAACTGAATAAAAGTCAAACGGCATAAAGATGATCATGAAGATTATTCCTTTGAAAAGAAAACTAGATAGAAGGATAAATCTAATTTTGATCTGATTTTCTGACTGATGCAAATTTAAGTACAGATTAAATGCACCAAAAGCCAACAAATCGGCGTTCAGACTGATTTTCATAAAGGACTGGACTGGATGGAAACAAACAACTCATCATCAAAACCGAAACTACTGCGATACCGCATGCATTTTAAAAATGGTAAGTAGTAATGTAATGAATTTGTGAAATGCACTAAAAACAGGGGTATGGCCCTTTAATTCATTAGGGAATATATGAGAGGAAAAAGCACACTAAAGCAATCATTACATCGGTACAGTTTACACCACACAGATAGTCAGTTTACTCTTTGTTCCGTCGTACTATACAACATGTCTACAGAGCGTTTCCTGCCACTTCCATGGTTTCATAATATATCACATTAAGCAACTTCCTTTGTCTGACTAAACCCTCTTAACGATCGCCTTCTCCTCTTTCAATCAAATTTCTCACAAAGACGACTGAGCTGCAGATCTGTTTGACAACATGCAAAGCCAGGACAAGACGACATAATGCCTTACAAGGCTCAACAAACAGTCAATGTCAGCGATGCAGAGAGTGGTGGAAGATTAGCTGAAAAAGAGTTAGAGACCCATGATGATGGGGAACAGCTGAGGCTGTTACTATTAGATAGGTATTAATATTATAGCATAACATATGTAATGATACATACACCAATCATTTGGAACTGGCATGCAGTTGCAGAAAAAATGAAAATGTTAGCTTCAAATTGCTGAATAACAAGTGATGGAATGTAACTAAGTGTAATTACTGTACTTAAGTACAATTATGAGGTACTCTTACGCGAGTATCTAAATTTTTTGCTACAATACGCACAAATCCACTACATTTTGGAGGAAAAATGTTCTTATATTCTTAGTGAACTATATTCACCAACGTTATTTAGCAGTTACTTTGCAGAATCATATTATATGGTGTTAACAGGCTATCAACAGTGATGTGTGACCAATCCCAGCGTGTTGTGGGTGTGATGTTGAGTGAGATCGCCGAGTAGTGTTCGCAGACAGAGGCGGTTGCATCACAGTAAAAGTAGAGCATTTTTAAATGAATTTATTTTACTGACAATCGGCGAATAAAAACAAAAAAATAAAATAAACCAAAAACTGATAGCTGTGATTGGAAAATTGGAGACTGTGCATCTTTGCATCTTCATGCTCTAAAAAGTGTACAGTGCTGTGTTTGGAAAGTTTGTCTGAGAGAGTTCATTTGAATGAAAAATCATGCAAATGCCCTTCATCCTTCATTATGGCCACACAGAGACGAAGCTTACATTCTTGACAAGTTAGAATCACAAGACTTGGAATTAAACATGATCATGAGCTCAGAGAGATGGGAGAGGACATTTGTGGCCCTGAACAAACTCTATAAAGGCTAAAGTCTAATGTAATTTCAGTCTCTCAGGCAACTGGTGATTTTTTTTTGTAGCACATTTGACTGTGTAGCCATACAATTAGAGACACTAAGAAACACTTGTTTTAAACATACATGGGAAAATAAGATAGAAAATAGGGGGGGAAACTTAAAAGCAACATCAAATCATTGCATTTTTAAAAAAAAATTACCCTTCAACTTCGTGCAGATCAGAAGATGATATTCCCCCTCCGTCTCCTGACCAATCTGACTGTATAAATCTTATTTTTAGTACATGCATTTCATGTCAAACAGACCTTTATATATCTGCGTCTGCATGAAATAATTATTCAGATTTAAACAGAGGTATAGTTCTTGGAAAAGTTGGCACATCAATCAATGGTGAATGCTGACTAACACAGTCACAGTTCACAAGACAAAAGTACTATTTATACTTGGTCAAAGGCCCAGGCTAACCACAAATTAGTCTAATTTAAGTTCTGGGAACGTGTTCTGTATTCAAACCGAAGAGCTGCGCTGCTCTCATCTGTGTCACAGTAACTATTTAAGTTGGAGATGATCCTGTGGCCACATAAAACAGTTTCCTCTATCTAACGCCATGGTGGAAACTAATCTCTTTCTCTCTATTTGGAGAGTCAGACCTTCAGTTGTTAATATTGATGCATTAAGTTTCCATCCCAGATCCACATTCAACCCAATTCAGCCCAAGGTCAGCGTGTGTTCAGATCAGCCGTCAAAGGAGGTTTAAACTGCGTCCCTGTTTTTATACTGAATGGGGCTTCAGCCACAACTGTCCACCACGCACGCATCAACGCTCGTCTCCGACGGATACTTCAGGAAGCATTAGCAAGGATGAAGCTCTGGTGATGGCTAATGCTCCGCAGCCCTGCTTAAGTTACACAAGTCAATGGCAGGCCTTAATGGGACAAAGACATTTAGAGAGGAGGCATCGGTAATGTGATACCACTGGCTCACTGCTCAGACGGGAACTTGTCCATCCTTTAGCTTTGAGGGCCACCAAGTATCTGCATCAAGTCCCACTTAGATATAGGCCTATACTGGCTTAAATGTGTAACTATTTTTATATATATAATAAAACCAAAAAGATACTCTCTGCACTGACAGAAAATCAGCTGTGTAATGCATTTGATTTTTAAATGATTGAATACTTTGGGGCATTCTGACATATTTTTACATCTTAGATATTGTAAGTTTGCGTCATTGCTCTGTAATTTACTGTAATAATTCACATCTGTTTAAATGCCAACGTCTTGAATCGTGTTAAAATAAGATCGCAGCTTCACCTGAAACATACTGCACACAGATGAGAGTGACACAAGCACTCCCTTACTGATGGAAAAACAAATCCAACTTGAAATTTTTATAGGGATGATGGTAAACGAAGGAAGGCATATTTAGCCTCCTATAATGAGTATATCTTGTGACAGCCAGCTACTGCCAGTACTGTAATATAAGTACTGTGCTGGGATTATGATGTCTAATCTCTAATCAAAATGTAATAAAGTGTTTATAACAATCATGAAAAAAAAGAAGAAAAAAAAAGGTTGAAAGCTCCTCCATCGTTCATGAAAATTCTAAATGAATAATATCTGTACCATTGGGTAAAGCAGCTATTCATGTTTTTTTTATTGAACAAATACATGAACTTTGGTATTTGTTCTGCGCTGTATTCACTTCCAGTATCTCACATTCCATATGGCAGTGCAGCTCTACATAACACATCAATAGTACTGATCAGTGACTGCTGACAGCGGTTCGCAAACCTCCCTGACTAAGATAAGGAAGTCGACACAATGGAAGCACTGACTCAGGATTTCAGGATTTTTCCTGAAACCGTCTTAAAGAGGTGACGAACGGTAAAGTTTAAGTTAGTGCCGCCTTGTTGACCAATACAAAGAAGACCTGAAATAGGTAGGGTTAGAAAAACAGGTTGTGGGTCTTACTTTCCCCTCCAGGAGTGTTTGGTGGTGTAGAAACAGGCCAGGTCTTTGTTCTCTTTGACAACATTCATCTTTTCACAGGACCTACGAAACAGAAGAAATGATATTGTGACTGGGATGAAAAAGTAAGCCACTTGACATTTTTCAGCTCAGAAAAAAAAAAGTTTAAAAAAATCAACAGGTGTAAGATCTTAATAGGAGCATTGCTTGAGGGCAAGAATTTCAAATGTATTTACATAGCAGAGGGAAGGAATGAAAACCAGTGGCTCTCCATGTCTCAACTTATGTGGGCTCTGTAAGAAGTTGCCTGCACCTTTACAAGTTATTATGACATCAGGTTAAGTAACACTCTCTCCTACATATTGCCACACACACACACTTCACACAGTCATTCAACATTTTGCAGCTTGAAGGGAGAGACTCCCATCTGACACTCCCTTGGCTACAGAACTAATGAGTAAAGAGCGATTATCCAATGACAGAGTAGGCCATCGCTCCATGACTGACTGATTCTTCGATGCCATTACTTAAGCTATGAACCATAACACACATGCAACTGGTTGCGCATGACTTAAGAGCCCAAGCTCTTTGTGAATTCTGACATGCTGACTTTGAAAAGAGGCATAACTGGGGAGCCACTGGGATGCAATCTGCTCAGCAAAACAGAGGGGAAGTACAGGTCTTTTATTCTGGCCTCACATCATAGGCAACACAACAGTGCACCAGATAATCATGTGTTTATTAAGTCTGATGCAAAGTCAACGTGGCCTACTGATCACTTTAGATAAACAGGGGTTGGGCCCAGTGCCAAATTTGAATGAAAGGTTGTTGAAAATAACTTTAAGATAGCTGGATGCTCTCAAATCTGAACAACAGAGTTACTAGGATCTGTGTTTTTGTCGCTAAATATGAAGAGTTTCCTTTCCCAACTAGGACAAAACACAAAACATTTATAGTATGGTTAGAAATGATATTTTTTGACGGATTGTTTCAAACACATTAAAGATTAAAGCAACAAAGACTAACCACTCAACAGACCAGGATAAGGGGAATAACTGTGATCTTTAATGCAGTAATTTGCTGGCAGCTGCACTATGACAAGGGGAACCTGTGTCAGCACTCTGCTAGGACCCTGGAAAAATCTGACTCCAGTTTTCCTTCCTCTCCATATCAGCGTGCAACTGAAGAAGGGAGCAGCATAATAGCCACACACCAAGAGGAGAATTGTCTGGTGTTCAAAGAGGGCAGGATGCAAGTATAATCTACTCTCAGGTGCCACCACACTCGAAGGCGGCCTTTAAAAAATGACCCAGTATCATCTCAACAATTGATACCTAGCAGGAATGCTAGAGATGCTAGAGAAACAAAGATACTTTCCAAGCACACATTTATCAAGCTGCATAATAAATCTAACCCAAAGCAGGGGGCTGATAGGGTTCATAACAGGAGACGTTAGAAGCTATCAGCTAAAGCATAACATTTTTATGTGATGGTTGTAGGAAAAGACGAAGGCAGATTCAAGATCCCAGCATTGGGTCATGTGATTACTCCTCCCAGCTCTTCGTAACTGTATGAACGTCAATAGGAAATCATTCATGGTATATAACTGAATGAGTTTAGCACAAAAAAAAAGTTATCAGGAGACCATTGAAGTAAATATAGATAGGACCGGACGCAAAGCATACAACATTTACATGAAACTAGTTCCAGACAGGTCTCACGACCTCTCTGAAACTTTGACAAACACAGCTTTTGATGATTGCTAACATAACTATAACTGACACTCGGTGCGATCCCTTAGTGTACATTAGCTCTTGTTCAATCAAGTGGTGCCCTCTAATAGGATTGCATCAAACCTCTAAATGGGACCTAGCTGAACAACTGTAACAGGAGGTACTGACTAAATAGACAACAGAAACAGGTTTTAAGGGTAATAACAATTTCCACTTAAAAGGGCTCTTTTGCTCTACCTATTTTGGAAAACTGTTAGATCACTTGTTTCAATTTGAAAAGTATAAAGGGTATGAAAACTGCTTCAGCATCAGTATGGGTACAAGGGTCAAGCTATCACGTGCCATTACATCATACTTGGTACTACAAGTAAAATAAAATGAGCCAAATCGGTGCATTGGCAACTAAAATAAAATATCTACAGGGAGCATCTGGACCTTGAGATTCAAATACTGCATATAGCCTTGTTTGAGCTAAAATATTTAATATATGTGTATATATATATATATATATATATATATATATATATATATCTGCACTGAAGAAATAATGCAATGACCACCCTTTATTTGCCAATTCTATGAAGCAATCTCTCTACAAAGACGGGAACATTAAGGTCGTGACCTTTCTGCAATTCATTTAAGGTGGTTCTCTGTGGATTCAAGAACCATTTTCTTGCAAAATATGCTAAACGTGCAGATTTTGGAAACATGAATAGAGATACAATGACTGAAGTTAAAACACGTTCAAAATGCTAATGGCGATTCTCACGTCCATTTGAGGATGTCAGCTGGCTCCGGATCTGTCCATTAAATCCATGACAAGCAGCATTCACGTTACCTGGCTCTCAAGCGTTTAGCAAAACTCTGCTTCATTGCAGCGGGCCTACGCGGTTAAATACTTGGCTAAAAACAAGCACAACAGAACCATTAGCGATATCTACGTTACTGCTCCACCTAACTAAAAAAAATAGACAACCCACACACTTCGATTATCAAGGTTTGTTTACCAACTGCAGAAAAGGGGCTGGTGTAGGCTAATGTTGAGTTAGTCACAAGCTAGCAGCTAACTAGCACATCACTCAGGTTTATCAGACAAGCTAGCTAGTCGCATTAGCAGCGGGGTTCAATCAAGCAAACATGGGGAAGATGGCTTGAAGTAAGTGGCAGGCGGTGGCGGATGCATTTACCTGTAAAACCGCTAAGGGGTATTATTCGTAGCCGTCCCTCAGCCCCCCACCCACCTCTGAGTACGATCGGTGCTTCTCAGTTTTCCCACTCAGAGACTGAAAGTGCTATGTTACGGCGTATTCCCTCAACTGGGATCAGGACGCTGCCATATTCCCAATACCAAAAGTGTGCTACTGCGCATGCGCGATGTCTGTCTGTCATGCGGCTGTCAGCTGATTGGTTTGTCAGGACCCGGAATTACTGAGATACCTGACTCAAGATCAGTTTTTCTTAATTTTCTTCAGTATTTGTATTGATATATACAGTATAAACTGACCTTGGAACAGTTTATTGTGCGGTATTAATGCGGACGGGGTTTTAGAGTGAAATCTTCAGCCTCCATTTGTGTTCATTTTTAACAACAGTTTGAAAACTTGACTAATTACACTGAATATAATAGATCCAAATTTCTTAAGAGTCAAAGTGGATTAATATTGATAATAATTTGCCTTTTTACAGTCTCCTTGCTGAAATGGATTTCTAAATTCTCTTTGTGAATTAATCTGAGGAAATGGAAACGGAATTGTACTTCTTTGTATTTCTGCATTGCATTTCTCCGCATGTTTTGTTTCCTGACATCTAATATAAAGTTGAAAAGACATTTAAATGATACCTCGATTAATACATTTTTTTGTTTTGCAGCTTTCAGTGTTTAATAGCCTACTAGGTAAAACACTACACTTGGTTGATCAGGGATTATTGTGCCCGCTAGGGACACTCTCACTAATGCAGCAATAACTGGTGAGGGTAAAGTTCAGCCAGTCTACAATATTTGTTGAGTTTAACACCTCCATGAAAACTACAACCTTACAACCTGGACAAAATTTAATGGGTACATACAGACATGTAGATGCAGGCACATATGACCTACACAAAGCTGACTAAATTTCACTAATAGCTTTGTTGCTGCTGTCAAGGTTATTAATTTATTATTAAAATTAACAGACGATTGGCTCTGTTAAATGGCAACCGAGACCCTCAGGTACTTGCAAACAGAATAAACACAGAATTTTAAGTAAATACAGATAATTGATTGTATTTTCCTGTCAATTTCTTTTCACTGCAACACATGCATCTGTCAACTGCTTGTTTGTATTTAAGCCCACAGTGATTTATCGTAATGGTTTTATCAATTATATATTCATTTTTGTGCTCTCACACTTTAGTTCTCGCAATAACCCATATTATTCTATAATTTAATTCTGTTGCCAGTTTACCAAAGTAATTTGTCGACCACCTGCAGACATGATATCAACAGACACTAATGTTGGTTCTGCCACAAGAGCTAAGACTCATGAGATGAATGCAAAGTAACTGCCATGGACTAGCTGACCACTATAGAACAGCAACACTATAATGTACAGCATGGGACTACCACAAAAAACAGACCAGTAATCTCTTACTTGTAAACTTTCTGAATATGGTTTTAAACCGTAGGTGTCTATTCCTTGGGTTAAATTGTAAGTGACTCACCGTGATTGAAGGTAAAGGGGAAACATCTTGGTCTCTGTGACCGACTGATGTTGCACAGTGTACTTGAGCGTGGCAGCACAGAGTAGTGACGTTATGAGGCATCTGATTAGGTGACTAACCATGTGCTGCCCCTTAGTCTAATTGAATTACAGCTAGAGAGACATGAGGAAAAAATTCTCTTTTTTTTTTCATTGGAAGTTCCTTGACAAAATGGATAGTGATGTATTAGGCTTCAGTGAAAGAAGAAAAGGAGACAGTGCACCAGAATTTCTGTGAAGAATTTATTTGGATCACATGAAGTTGAATAAGTTTACCCACTGCTGGACTCAGGGGTGGGTGCCCTCCGTCATGAGTAATTCTACATAGAAAATAGGAAGATCTTACAGACTAATTGCCAGTGCAATGTAAAAACCAACTCTTACGTGTCTTTAAGTATCCTGAATAAAGTTAGTTAAAGTTATATATCTTTTCCTATCGTGACTTTTTATTTATTTCCAACAACATGTTTTCTACTATTATTTCCTAATTGTTGAGTTCATAACCCTACATACTTTACCCTACGTAACCCTAACCGTCCATGACCCCCTGCACTCAAGCAGTTCAAGCAATTCAATCAGTATATACAACAACAAGATCTCATTGTCTTTCAAAGAAAAAAAACATATAGTCTATAGGTCACTGATAATACTAAGCCTCTCTGTGGTTATGAGCTTGTCTTTGCTGTGATCACACCTGTAGCTGGGCCTGTTACTAGAACATAAAAGGGACCTAGTGCCACAACAAAAAGGCACAGGTGAGTACAGAGGCTCCCAGTGCTGACTACTGCAGAGGTCTGTACTCTTTTTACTGTATGCAATATACCTCAACATTTTCAGGGCCTTTGGTCCTCTCACACTTCTCCTCACTATCTATGGTGCCATCTACTGCTGCATACTATACATCGAAGCAAGCCTAACTTTAAGTTTGGCAACACATTTAAACCTATTTGAACTAGACCTACTTTAACTATTCAATGCTCATAACCTGTAAGTTATAGTCTTGAGAAATCACATGGAACAGAATGAAAGAGACAAAACAGTCACAGTCATGCTTTGAAAAACTCTGAGAATTTTGAGGGACTTTAAACAAGAACTGCAGGTAGGATGTTTAAACAAACATTATTATGGCTTATAAATTCACAGAATATTGGTCAGATTGGTATTGATATTGGCAAAAGAAAAGATTTGTATTGTACGTTTTTAAGGATGATAAGATTATGGTTACAATTAAATGTTAAGATTGTTGTATTTGGAATTTGGCTATAAAGTCCATGTTATTGCATTAATGCTGTATATCTCATATTTAATAACCATAGCCCGTTTCGTTTCATAATGTACGTAGCGCATGTGAACGCACCTCTAGTAACCAAGGTAATGACGCTACTCTCCGTTACCAGGGCATTCACAAGGCAAACACTAGCTTGATTGCTAGGCTAGCCAATCTACCAGATAATCTTACAGCTATGATATAAACCCGTTCAGCGCTTTGACCGAATTTAACTTTAAGTACAAAAGTTTACTTGAAACATCGACTCCAGCAGGTTTAGCGACTTCATATTCTAGTCTTTTCGCTGCGTGGCCTAAATTAGAGGCTGAAACACCCATTTTTTTTTTTAAATTTTGTATCAGCTCAGTCATCAAGCTAGCTAACTTAGTGGCATGAACGTTAGCTCCACAGCCACCATGGTAAGTAGCCCATGTCATTTGCTGTTTATAACCTGTTCGGTTTTAGAAGTTAGCATGATAAACTCGCCACTCTGTTTTATCTGTAGACGAGCAGTTAGCAAGCATCGTAGATAGCACGTCACATATGAAAGCTCGTGTGGATAGGCCCTGTTACATATTAGCAGGGGAAATCCTCTTGAAGTTAGCTTATAAGCTAGTTGTGCTTTCCATTAGAGCATCTCCCTGCCTCTCTCTCTCTCTCAGCGTCGACTTTCAGCTTTGCTGACAATCTTTTTACATGTTTCTCACTTCTTGTCTCCACGTAGGCTGAATTTGGGTTTAATGAACACCATCAGAATGAGGTCATCAATTACATGCGATTTGCACGTTCAAAAAGGATCCTGAGACTAAAGACTATTGACTCATGCTTTGAAGAACTCAAAGACAGCAGGTGACTGGTCATGCCCAAGTTTATGGTATCATTATTTATTTGTAAATTTCACTTAAACATACTTAAGATTAATGTTCAATAGAGAGAATATGTGCAACACTATAATTTAGTGCTTTTCAGTTCAGATGGACTGGTAATGGAATGTGTGTGCATATATGTCTCTGAAGGCTGGTGGACGAAACCTTCACAGTGGACGAAGTGAGGGAGATGCTGGATGGGTTGCAGGTGGTGGTGCGTGGAGAGGTGGAGATGGAGCTCATCAACACAGCCCACACCAATGTGCTCTTGCTAAGGCAGCTCTTCTCCCAAGCTGAGAAATTTTACCTTCGACTTCAGAGTGATATCTCAGAGCTGGAGAACAGGTGAGCACTGAGGAAGATTCAGATTCAGGTTTCCTGTTAAATCTTAAGTTAAGTCTCAATAGCCTAAAAACAATAGACAAACATTTATGAAAAGGTTGCATAGTCAGGTCTCCTCCAACAGGAGTACAAAATGTTCTTATTAACGTATTTTGGAGGATACAGTGCATCCAAAGTCCGGAAAGATGATATTTTCTAAGTAGTGTGCACAAATTTTCATATTGTTCTTGCACAAGAGTTTGATCTTGTATGCATATAAAAATCACATCTCTGATGTTTTGGGGCTCTGATGCAATGACAATAATGCACATAAAATTAGCGGCAATAACATTTTCAAATTAAAAATGATTGAAAATGATGTTGCAGTTCAATGTCAAACAGAGTACCACAGCAAAGTAAGAAGTGAACACAGCCTCTAAGCACACAATACACCTTTGTGTTCATGATAAAAAACTTTGTACCATTTCCTCCTCAGTGCTTTTTAGGTTTTGATCTCTTACAGTTACTGTTACAGAATATGTGCCAAGTGAAAAGGTCACTGCCAAGCCATGTGCGTGCACTACATGAATTTAACCGTGTTTATCCATTACAAGGGTTTCCTTCTTGTAGTGATGTTCAGGAACCTCAAATCCACAACTGCTGCCACTTTCCACCATATTTTTGGGTCAGTTCCCCCAAATTACAAAAGAAATCACATTCTGAGACTTCTACCAACAGCCTAAAGACAATAGAGTTAAGCCGAGCAGTGAATGTTAATGACTCTCAAAGCATTGAAAACTGTAAAGTCAACGTTGCACCCTAGAAACAATGTCTCTGTCTCTCAAGATCATTAGCGGACGTAACTAAAATTTTTCAGAAATGTTTTTCTACCTTTGGAGGTAAACTGTTGAAAGGCAGCCTGTGTGTTATCCTGAATAACAAGAACATTGTTCATAGAAAGGTGCTTTGAGCATTTATTAATTTATTTGAATTAAATTTTAGTTTCAATTAGCCTCTCAGTACTCCAAGTACTGAAGTCTCAGCAGATGATGTCTCTAAACCTTTAAAACTAAATGTAAAACTTTCTGCATTGCCTGTTACCAACAAATTTAGGTGAACTAACTTTTAAATTTCTACAGCTGACAAAATTCGATTTGCAATCTAAATTTTACATATAACCACCGTTTCTTGTAATAAGATTAGAAAGTTAATGTTCCAATTTTTTTTTTTTAACAATTGGCAGTTTATGTATTATGAGTGCATACATTTGAAGTGGTGACGCTACACAAAGTGTGGTGATTAAAATGAAGTCTATGAAGTAAAACAGAAGTACCTAATAGGTCATACATCATTCTGAGGATATATGATATTCACTACCTTCACACTATCTGATTTCATCATCAAATTCACACTTCTGTGGCTCACTGTTGATTGCATTGTATACACTAATGGTCTTGGCCAGTATGATCATTGTGAAGCTCCACAGCACATGCACACAGATGTGAATGTACTTGTGTGATAGTCAGGTGAATATCATGTAACGCCTGACCCTTTTACCTTTCACCTTGTTAAAACGCTGAGCTTGTTTTGGAAATGTTCTGAGTTTGTAAAGCTCAAAATGGGTAGATAAACAGGCCCTAAACCTTTGTTCTGCGGGGCCCTACGTGACTGATGCAGTGTCTAAAGTAAGGGGAACGCCCTATGTCACAGACTACGTGTGTTCAGCTGCTTTTTGAAAACCACATTTAAGCTTTTCAGAGTGCTGCTCTGTTCACCACAACTCTCTTATCACAAGTGCTAACTGACAACTAGAAAAACGGTGTTCATTTTCCATGATAAAATGCATAACTGCCAAATAGTTGATTATCGTAATGGCTTAAAATATCAACATTGTGGTGCAAGATGATAATCTTGTGAGGTGATGGATTGACGGAGTTTCACAGTTTCAGTTTCACTCTATTCAGTGTTCAGTCAAACTATATTAACGTTAACTTTTCATAATAAAAGGCTTCATTTATTCTAAAGAAAAAAAAAGTAGATGTCATTTCATAAAATGTACAGCTTTTCTGTATTCTGTATTCCTTCATTATTCCACTGCCAATTCTTTGCGCTTCTCTACCCTTATAGGGACCTGCTGGAACAAGTGGCCGAATTTGAGAAGACTGACTTTAAAACCACTGATAAGGTGAGTAAAATGTGCGGCTCTGTCATGTGTAGACCTTTAAACATCGCCATCAATGTAGCCATTAATCATGTGTTCAATGGATATTTAAACCCGCATGGAATTCAGTAACTACACAGCAGTGCAGCGTTCCTTTGCATTTTAAGCAGTTTCATATGTCAGGTCTGCTGCCCTTCACACTCAGCTGTGCGGTTCAGAAGTCACACATCAGTGAGTTTGATACATGATTCATGATGCATGGTTAAAGGAAAGCAAATCAACTTTGTAATGCAACACTCTGCTCTTTCATGGCTTTTTCACACCTTGACAGAAATAAGAACATTATATTGTTTTTACAGCCACATCTCTTTTTGGTTTCAGACAAAAAATGGTGCGGTCACTGTTTCATTTGTAAAATTTTAACTTTGTTCCCAGACATACCAGGAAACAAGCAAACCCAAACTAGCACCACTGAATGAAGGTGGGGTGTCTGAACTTCTTAACAAGGTGAAGAGATATATTACATAAAGTACGCATGCAGATTAATTCCATCATTACCATGTCCATGCACTCCTTCACACCTGTCTCAATATTTCTATAGGAAATAGCGAGACTACAGGAGGAAAATGATAAACTGAAAGGCAGGTTGCGGACTTTAGAATCCCAGGTATGACAATGAGCCATACATTTTTAAAGACACAGCATACATGTATGGTTTATGTTGCTCACTCTCTCCTCTGATTAATTCCCGTAGGCACTGAGTGCACTCGATGAGAAAACCAAAGCAGAGCGAGCTCTAAAAAACCTTCAGAAGGACCAGAGTGAACATCAGGTACTGTTTGGAATTTGGCTTGCAGTTAGCATCATCTTAATTCGTGGCAATTTATGTTTGTTTCCCCACATTACTTCTTTTACTTTTAGCTCTTTATTTTTTTTAAATCATTCCACCTGAAAATTTGCTATCATTTGGTTTTTTATGCTAAATCGGACCTCAAATGGTACGTATCCTTCAGACTACAGTGTTGCTTTTACCTGTCACTACATAGGAATAGGGTATAGATTATAAAGTGTAAGAATGTAATAGCAATGGTCGTATATTTTCATTTGAATTTAGATGTTGTTTCTTCTCCATTCAAGCTGGCTACTCAATCCCAGGAGATCACCAGTCTCGAGGACACAGTGGCAGCTCTGAGGGAGGACTACGAAAGGTCGCTTACTGCCAAAGCTGCCTCACAGAGGGATCTGCAGGAGAATCTGATCTCTTCCAAGCATGAGCTTCTGCGAGTGCAGGAGCAGCTGACCTTGGCAGAGAAGGCGTGTCTCTTTGTTCAGTCTGTACCTACAACTTCCCAGTTTGTGTGGAGTTACTGAGACAGTTGATATTGGTGCATTGAGCTTCATTGCACTCCTCGTCGTGTGTTCATGTGTGTTTCGTCTGCAGGAGTTGGAGAAGAAGTTCCAGCAAACTGCGGCCTACCGCAACATGAAGGAGATCCTTACCAAGAAGAATGAGCAGATCAAAGAAATTAGAAAACGATTGCAGAGGTAAATGTTATCAAGTCAGTCCAGAATATTCTATTCCTGTGCCCCAAACACACCAAACCGACACGAAAGGCCTATTAGCAATGAAGACCAACTCTTGCATTACCTCACACTGCCTGTGATGCAGCTGAAATGTTGCACTTGAACACACCGCAAAGACTACACCTGAAGGCCAAATAGCACATATCTTCTGCGGCTGCTTGAGAGGAAATAGGAAGGAGAGGAAAACGTAAAAACTTGGACAGTCGATATGCAAACCGTTGTTACAATTAAGCAGTGTTTACCTACCGTTTTCACGCCACTCTTGCTCACCTCAGAAAATAGCTTTCCTACTAAGATATGTGTCTAATGTCAGATATGTGTTGCTTGTCTGTTTCAGATATGAGCCCAATGAATGAGCGCTACCCAAGACAACTGGTTGAACGGGTGTCCAGAGGGTGAGATGGGAAAATTTAGGACTGTGGTTTGGACAAGAAACACTCACTCCCACCGCTGTAAGACAAGAGACAAGAAAAAAGCACTTCCACGAGGAATTGTTTATACAATCTTTATGTTATTATATTTAGTTATTGGCTTAGGTAAAAAAAGTGGGCGCGGGGAGGTTGGCTGTGCACACAACTGAATAAGTAGACACAAATAATAGCTTTCATCAGCTTTTTCTCTCTGTCTCAATTTGGAGCTCACTTACAGTAGCTAGCAGACGTTCCTCAGCGCTCTATGCAATTACTATGTCCCCGTTTGAAGAGGCCTTTCCATTTGCTCAATTGGACAGATGCATACTGTCTGCCTGAAGCTTTGCAGTCTTGTCTATCTGATGGTTTTAGGTACAATTTAGCTTTCCTGCGCCAGGTAATTGATTATTAATGTCTTGCTGATCAGTCTTAATTTTAGTGGCCCCGATTTTCTCCTCTTGCATACTGAGTGACATAGATAGCGATCTTGAATGGTTTCCCTACTTCCATACAAAGGGCATACAATAATTTTGTCTGGAATCCTGAACTGTATGTTTTTTCCCCTATTGCTTAGGGTGATGGAGTGTAGCCTAAAAAAAAAAAAATACAGTATATACATGATGTTCATGAGGCAATGCTCTTGTAGAGTATGATAATTCTACCCTATATTACACTAGATGTGCATTTGTTTGTATCGTGCAAAGTATGGGGTAATAAAAGCTGTTACCAAATATATGTGATCATTTTTAAGTCAGAGAGTTAAGTCATTGTATTGTTCTGGCCTATTTGAAATGTCCAGGTTATCGTCCTCCTCTTGCACACTGCGTGCTGGGATAGATTTTGGGCTGTTATTACACCAATAAACAATAAGAAAGTTGAAGAATTAAAAGGACACGATGGATTTGACTGAATAAACACCTTGTCTGGGAATGACTGGCTCAATAATTGGGTGCCACAATGCAGTAATGCACAGATTACTAGAATATATGTCTTTCTTTATAAACCAGAAAAAGCTTAACACTTAAATGACATGAGAATGTATAATCTAAGGGGCAAGAATGTGGCCTCAATTCATGTAATTACTATTCAGAGTATTTACAGGCCAGTATATTAATGAATACTTCAGTGTCTTTAAAAATCTTTTTTTTGTTTTTGTCATGTCTGCCTGATGGGTAGAGTGCTGAGGAAAATGTAAGTCACCATGACAGGTGGATGAATGTGGAATAGAGTATGAAAAGTGACTTCAGCAACATACGGAGAGAAATTACGGCTCTTTTTCCTTTATTCTGTAGGACATACGTGGAGAGATGAAGAGGGGTATGAAGGGCCAAGACAGGGCACGTCGCTGTTATACTACTTGTTGCATGCTGGCCCATTAGAACACCAAACTCAACCCAGGCTTTCTTAAACTTTCTCTCCAGTATGCAGGGCTAATGCTGAATCAGAGAGACCGACCAATTTAGGAAGATACAACAAAACGTTCCACCATGGCATAACCGATTAAACATGACAAGAAGGCAAAGGAACACAAATGAGCAGGAGATGCATCTCCGTTGTCGTAGCCTTGTAAACAAAGTAGATTCAGATGGTGGTAAAGTGGTCATTAGTCATTCAACCGTCAACCTCTTGTTTTTTTTTTAAATTCTTCCACTGAAACTCTTCAAGCCACAGTTTGTCCTGACTTAAACTCGTGTTGGTTTGTATCGTGTGCATGCTGCTGTATGCACTTTTTGTCCTAAAGGTATAGAAAATAGTGGTACTAATGAAAAAGACATGAAATAAATCACAGCCATCAGCTACACAGGAAGTGGTGATGATGAGTTTTTCTCGCTAACAAACTCTCGCACGGTTGAGAGCAGCGAGCGTTTTCCCATAATATGGGGTAACTGTTAATTTTTGTCAGCATCTGTGTACCAATTCACACTAGTTTCCTGTTCACTGACAAAGCCATCAAAGGGGTTTTCTCAGTTTCAATAACAAATATAATCTTCTGTTTTTTTTTTTCTTTCTCAAGAATCATCAAGCAAGAAAAAAAAATGCAGCTTCCAATGTAGTTTCTGAATTGAAGGTGATGTCCAGACTGCTGTGCAGTGTTAAAAAAGAATGATGATCTTTAGAAGAACAGGCATTTGAACCTTTTGGAGCCTCATTACAGCTGATTTTGCGTGACCAAAGAGATGCTGTCTTCTTTGGTTTAAATATTTCCCTCAGTATCAGTATCACACAGCTTTGTAAAGAAAACAGACAGAATTTACAGCATATGTTAAAATATTAACTTCAGGTGAGACCATTCATGTACATTTTGAAAAAATAAATCTTTCTTCTCCCTACAAATGACTTGCTGAAATCACTAGCCATAAAATACACATACTTGATACACCTAGTGTCAGTATTCAGTAGCTCCAAAGCCCACAGATTGGTCATTATTTAGCTTTAATAACTTACTTTTAGGTATGTCTATGTGGTCTCCCTACTTGTCATAGTCCCTGAGTCAGTTTGAGACAAAGACACATACAACACAAAATGTCCATATACAGGTCAAGTGTTTCCATATAAACAATGCGCAAACAACATGCCATAAAGTGTTTATTGGCACCATCCATTATAGTTTCCAACATATCCACTGTCTCTTTGAAAATACTAAAATGACTTATTATCTTCTACATGGTATCTGATGTGACATTATCTTAGATCTTATTTCTGCTCAATTGAATACATTCACATTTTGACTTGCTCCAGTATGTCATGCTTTATTCCCTACATGCACTGCACTTTATGTGACCACAGAAAATAATAATAATAATAAAAAATTAAAAAAGAAAAAAAATCACATCATCAGTTAGCTGGATTTGGTTTGATTGTGGTAGTGAAACCTCTCTGTCTGCCACTTCGATCAACAGCTTGTGAAGGAAGGAAAATACTCATCTTATCACGACAAGGCCATTTCCCTGTGCCTCACTGAGATCAAAACCGAGAAATGCAACCAGCATTTGGTGGAAACCTGAGGAGCTGATGGGGCCCCTCTCTGCATAGAGGGTTCACGATATACTAAGACTGAAAAAGTTATATTAGAGCGGGAAATGAAACTGTGAGAAGAACGCATGCTACTCTGTCACAGCGAGCAGCATCGCACACCAAATCATTCCCTTCAGAGTAACACAAGAAACTTTTTTAAAAGACTTTGAACGACTAATAAAGCTTTCAAACCATGTTGTCAATAGATTTGTAATCTGGTTTGGGCCTTTGGCAAAGCGGTTTATTTGACTTTTTACGTTGTCGTGTTTTGAACCAGTGTGGTAAGCTATGAATATTTGTCATTTTATTCATAAATTAACTTTGCACTTCCTAACCAGCCAATCGCTGGTTAGCTTAGCAGAAATGCTGGAATTAATTAAAGATTAATTTTTACTGTACAGATGTGAGAGTGGTATTTTAATTGAACTCTTACCAAGCAAAAAAAAACAAACAACTGCTTTCCCTTTTTTCTTCATGATAATAAGGGAAGTTGTTTTTCTCTATTTGAAAGTGAAATCTTAACAAAGACTTTCTTCACACTGTTGACACCTATCTATTCAGAAAGAGGACAGTTCTAAAGAGAGACAATGGTTGCTTGAACAGTTATTTAAGGCTCTAGAGCACACTGCCTTAGGTTATGAAACAATGGGGGCATACAACATCCCAAAATTGACTACCTCTTCCAGTTTTGCTCTTAAAAACACCTCACTGGTTTCCAGTTTCATTCGTCACTCATCTTTGGCATGAAGCGCTCCACCTGTGTACACAAAATGCGTCAAAAATGGGTTTCAACGTGATAAAACTTGATCGACTGTGGAGGGAGTGCAGGTGTGTTATTTTGGTTCCATGCCTGATAGCCATGGGTCAGTAGGTTGAGTCTCTAAGAGGCAGATCCCCTGAGAAAATGGCACACTGCTGTCACCGTTCAAAAATCTTTTTTTATTATCTTTATATATCTAGGGAAAGAAATATGCAGTACCAAGGGCTGTGTGCTGCGCTTTTGCCTCAGAATGAGACAGAGATGTTGTGATGTAATGTACATCAGCACGTGATCCTGTGGTTAAAGGGAACCCATAAAAGCAAGTGAAGAGGAGTCCTGTAGTTAAAGATACCTGTTGTGCTACCCAGAAAAAGAAAAAGAACTGCGACTGAGAGGCTGGTCTCTACGAATCATCACTTAGAGGGTAAGTGATTTGTTGGATGCCAAATTGTTGAAAATTTACAGGGTATTTTTTATTTAGCTTTAAATCTTGTTTTCAACATTTCTTATACTTTTTTCTTTGTTCTGTGTTTACAAGGTTACAACATTTTCATGCATTGTCTTATATGAATATCTATCTATGGTTCTTTGTAGATAACATGAACGAGACATTTGCAACCTTTATGACCACAACAGCTGATTATTCTGGAGATGTAAGTATTGATTTGGGATAATAATCAGCAGCCATGAGACCAGTGAAAAACAATGAGGCAGTAATATGGAAGATTCAGATGTTTGCATGATTGAGTAGGTTAAAGGGGCTGGAGTAGAGCCGTCTGACAGTTGATGGAAAAAAGCATTTGTGATTTTAGTGCATTTTGAATTTGAATGATCTAGTATTTCAGATATGATTTTAAAGAATACAGTAGGGTAAGAGTTCAACAAAATGACAGCATGTGACTCTTTATTTGTATATGATATGCATTTGAATATGTTATTCATGTGGTTTTTGATTTGATGCCCCAGATACAATAGAGTTATCGAAAGCAGGCATCTTTTGTATTCTCAAAAATGACGTTCACAGCCTTATCAGCATCATATTTTCCATTGTTTGTGAACGCGCAAGCACTGGCTTCACCGCGCTGTTTATCTGTGCCCTAAATCTAAACCTGATGCTTCTGAGGTACTGAGTGCTGCTGTGGGGCCCCTTTCTACAGCCCCTAAGGATTGTTTAACCCCCTCCTCTGACTTGGATAGCAGCAGGAAGTTGTGCAGTAGTGTGGTTTCTCCTGCACAGACACAACACCTGCACCTGAGAGCAGCTTTTAAATTTTTTTTTTTTTTTTTACACAATCTGGTTAGCTTGAACGTCACAGGCAGCATTTGATGTCATGTAGCTGTATCCTCACAATAAGCATGTTATGTTACGAAACCCTGACAGTTGATTAACAAGGACAGAAAGACAACATGCGTGACAGGAAATGAAAACGGAGCGATGAAGTGAATAAAGGGAAGTGTATCTGTCACACATAACTTTCTGTAAAACTACATAAGGCCATCTTTTTCTTTTAATTTAATTGCAGGACCCTTCTGACTATACAGATGACTATAACGAAGGGCTAACTATGAACTCAGGCATGTGCAACAGAAGCTGGGTCAGGGCATTTCGTGGGCAGTACGAACCACCCCTCTACTGGATCATTTTCATCCTCGGTGCCATGGGTAACCTATTGGTGGTCGTGATCTACACCACTGTGCGCAACCGTCTGAAAACAATGACGGACGTGTACCTGCTAAACCTGGCTGTCGCTGACCTCCTCTTCCTCTGCATGCTGCCCTTCTTGGCCGTTGATACTATCAAAGGCTGGGACTTCGGCATCCATCTCTGCAAAATGGTGAAAGCTATCTATAAAATCAACTTCTTCAGCTGCATGCTCCTGCTCACCTGCATTAGCGTAGACCGCTACATTGCTATTGTACAAGTCACCAAGGCCCAGAACTTGAAGAAAAAGAGGCTGTTCTACAGCAAGCTGGCCTGTCTGGGTGTCTGGTTTGTCTCCACTCTCCTGGCCCTTCCTGAATTTATCTTCGCCCAGGTGAAGACTGACCCAAGAGGGAACCCCACTTGCATTCTGGTCTACTGGAGCAATGAAAACAACTGGGCTAAGATCCTGGTGCTGTCCTTGCAGATTTGCATGGGCTTCTGGTTTCCTCTACTGGTGATGTGCTTTTGTTACTCCGTCATCATTCGCACCCTTCTGCAGGCCAGGAGCTTTGAGAAGCACAAAGCCCTACGTGTCATCTTTGCTGTGGTGTTTGTGTTTGTTCTCTCTCAGCTGCCTTTCAATAGTATACTGATAGTGAAGGCCATGCAGGCATCCAATGGTACTTTCACCCAGTGTAACACCGTAATTGGTTTGGATGTAGCTGAACAGGTTGCCATGAGCCTGGCGTACACTCACGCCTGCCTGAACCCATTCCTGTACGTCTTCATCGGAGTTCGGTTCAGACAAGATCTCCTAAGGATTGTGAAGATGTGTGCTGGCGGTCTGGGCAAAGGAGGGCTCAGTAAAGTACAGTCAGGTCCAAAACGTTCCTCTGTCATGTCAGACACGGAGACTACCCCTGCCCTTTCTTTGTAAATGATTTCCTAAAATCTTAAACCTGAGACCTGAGCCTCCTTGGCACAGTTTTTCTGCTGTATAAACTGTATATTAGTGTAAATACTGTTTTTAAGTGCTTGTGTTTTTTACTTCCATCATGTATTTCTTGTGCGCTGCTTAAACAAGAATAAAAAAAAAATTTTTTCAAGTGCAAAATAATAATTAAAAATGGCAAAAATCTGAAGCATTCTGCAGTTTTCTTCATTGCTATTCTGTCCCCACAGCACTAAAGGAGCAGGACAGGTTGCAGAAGTAGTTTCAAATACATGCTATACAAAGTAATGAAGAAAGTGATAACAACTATTCACGTCTACTATACATGTACATGGGAAAGTATTTCAGTGGTTTCCCTGGTGTGTGGCTAGTTCAATCCACAATGTTTTCGTTCTGACGAAACATCCCGTCATTGACAGTCTGTATTTTCGTCTGTGCTGCTGCTCTTCACTGTTGAGCCTCTGAGTAAAGCTATGACTTGGCAGTTTCACAGTGGATGCTAACGGATGCCTATTCAAACTGGCTCCCACAATCGCTCACAATAGTAGAAGCCCAGACAGGTGGCAGACAGACAGACAGACAGACAGACAGACAGGTCTCTCTGCCCGAGGACTGCTCTGTGTCACACAATCACAGCTTCATGACACCCTCACACAGAAACTGCTGCAATCAGCGTGACTAATGAAATTAGGTTAGATTCAAAGATGAGGTTTCAGGTTGGGAACGTGGGTTCAAAAAGAAAAACAAAGCAAATTAAGGCTATAATTGCACATTGAAAGGACTAAGTCCTAAATTTTTATGTGCTTATTAGATTTAGATATTTGGTTTGGAAGTGAAGCTGGTTCAGAGTTAGAATGTTTTTGTATATCTCCCTACACAAATAAAGACAAAGACAGATGAAGGAAGAAAACAAGAGAAAGAAAAACAGAACCTTGGATGTTATTGTGGCCGCTGAGGTTGGCCCCAGACGACTGCAGCTTACCTGCTGAATTCAGGTGAGACCACAGTGTTTCATTTGCCCGTTTGCTCTGCTTCTTTCTCTCACGGCAGGAAAACCTCAGCCAGATGACATACAAAACAACACGCTACTGCAAACCCTCATGACGGCTGTCCTCCGGGCCTGAATTTGCTTCAACAGGAGAGCATTAATAGTAATATTACCACTCAGCACATCTTTATCATATTCTGAATAAGTTAAATCCACAAGCCTAGCTTTGATTCTTGCATGTTAACTTTTTTTTTGAATCTACTATGTGGTTTACATAGAGATAAGATAGGTATGCCAGGGAGAAATCCTCTTCACATCTCTAACACGAGCTGCCGCCTCACTTTTGTTGAAAGAAATTGAACTAAAAAGCTTCAGGAAGACAGTGATTTCTGAACTACTGTAAAAGATTTTCTTACATCAGTTGTTCCAAACCTTTTTCATCTGATGCACTCCAATCAGATGGGCTTGAATATTGTACCCTGTTAATTGTGTTTTACTGCAGAGAAAACATGACTATATTGAATCCTTGATATGTGCCTAAACAAACCATACTGAACCTGTTGATGTTTACGTTTTGTGTCTTTTTTCTTTGCCTCAGTCGTCCGCTAAGAATGCATTCATAGATTTCTGTTAAAATCTACCAAAGACCAGGACCCAGAGGTACTAAGATCATTTATCAAAGTAGAAGAACTGTACCAATACCACTAAAAATGAAAAATAAAATACTATGTAAACTGTGAAAATACTCTAATCCAAGTCAAACATCTAAATAATAATAAATTTGTTGCAGTAAAAGTAAAAAGGTCTAGCATCTGACATATATGACATAATTGTTCTAATTATGACAAATCCATCAACGTGTAAGGTGCATTTTACTGTTGTATCTGGATGAGGTGGAGTTAGTTTTACCTACTTACCTAGTTTAACCCGGTGGTTCCCAAACTAAAAGTCAGGGCCCTCAAAATCTGATAAATCTGTGACCGCCCCTTTTTTTTTTACTCATTTCTTTCAAACTATTCTCTTATCTTTGCTCTGGTGAACATTGTATGACGTGGCCTCCAACAGGGACATTTGTAAACTGATGTTTAGAGTGGAAATCACAGCCTGGTGGAACCAGTGACGACTCACAGACATCTGAAACTTGGCAAGGGACCCAAGTAGACGCTGCTTTTGTCCATGGTCACCAACCAAAAGTAGTCAGTACAGCAGCGATGTAAAATTTTAACACTGTGTTGAATTTTGCTTGCATATCTTTTATATTTAAATGCAAAATATCAAACAGTAGAAGTAAGTTTAACTGATTAAATAAATGCAATGGAGTAAAATCTACAGTAGTTTCCTCTTTAATTGCTGTGGAGTAAAAGTATTAAGGAAGTGGAAGTGCTCAAAAGTGTGTACAAATGCAGCTGCACTTTATTCAAATTGTAATCAAATTTGAGTTTATTTTCTTCTTAAAGACAAATATGTAGATATGTATCCCCAAAAACAACATAAGTGTACCCCCTTGGGTAAATTCACCCCTAATGTGGAATCACACCCGTATATTGTAGTGTTATTTCATCCATCCCCTGCATATCAGTCTGGATAATAGCATCAACCAGACTGTGTTAAAGCATTCAGTGTTGCCTTCCTAAAGGCCCCTGTAAATATCCACCACAAGGTGGTGCAGCTTGCAAAGCAGTAAGTCTGTGGTGTAGGTTTCAGGGAGAGCTGCCAGCAAACCTAAAGTTGGAAATGAAAGTAACTCCATCTAGTGGCAGTCTGGATGGGAGGCCTTGTCCTCGGCAGCATCTTTGGACATCAAGTTTCAAATTCACGAGGCTTGTGTTGTTCTTTCTCAAGACTTTCACTCCCAAAGAGCAACTAATAGACAGGCAGATTGATAGTATACTGTATTACTAATATTCCATGTTCCTCATTATCCCACAGCTGAAGTACCATAGTAATCACCACTGGGGAAAACAGTAAAAAGTAAAAAACTGAGCAGGTCTGGACTGTGTAGAATGCCAAAGACTCACAAGTGGAGCAGCACCTGTGGTTTGGGAACATCCCATCCATCTTTCTGCACAGGGGGAATTGTGTGTGTGTGTGTGTGTGTATGTGTGTGCATGAAGGAGATGTGAAGGGAGAGAAAAAGAGCGATGGAGGGAGGACATGGTGGCGTGTATGAGTAATAGGAGATACAGAGTAAGCATATGTGACCCATTGACACTGAGCAGGCTGCAGTCAGATGGCCTATAGTTTGGTTCTATGGGCTACAGGAAGCCTGGAGGATGGTAGCCTATGATCACCTTTTTACTACTAGTCACAAATAGGTCATCCTGAAAGTTACAGTGTGGCTTCTTTGCAAATGTATAGTGTATTGTGTAGAAAATAGTGAAATTGTGCACATAAGAGAGGAAACGAGAAAGGAGAGCAATCCTTTATCCAAGCGAACAGGATCTTTGTACCTCTCCTCTGCGTAAAAAGAAATGTAATGGAAGTCAGACCTCCACAATTTCATCCCAAACAGGGACCCTGTTATCATCCGCCATCTCTCCCCCAGCTAATATTTCACTTCAGCTCCCAGGCCCACAGAATGAGAGACGTTTCCATTTCATGTCAGTCATTTCCAGGCCTGTGTGTTACCTGTTTGGTGATAAGTGTTTGACTGACTGGGAGTGTCGTTAGTCACTGTCCGGCTCCGTGTGACAGCCACAGATTGACGCTGATGATGAGAGGAGAGGCCTGATATGTTCAGGGATGGAAGAAATGCACGGCTGATGTAAGGGGGTGGGAGGAAACACGTTTACACACGTATAATGACAAACAGAGCCGTGCACAACGACTTCAGGGTGGATTAAAAGGCAAATGTTCTGTCTTTGTAATGACACAATCAAGGGAGATGAGGGACCACATGTTGTCTAATTTGCAAATATGTGTTTAGTTTCTGTTACATGTGACATTTACTGTATCTTTAATCCTAGAGGTGAATAATTCCCATTCAGTTACATTAACCATATGCCACTGCTTAATAGTGTCATGAAATAACAGTTGTTGGACCCCAATGGATCCTGTCTTTTCTTAAGAATTTTGCAGATAGCTTCATGTAAATAACTGTGTAATTTGATTATTTCGGGGTCAGTCACGATTTTTATATTAAAGTTTTAAATTATATTAGATTTTAGTTAATTATGTTGATTTCAGTCTAATCCTCCATTAAAATCCCAGTAACCCTTCATTCATTCATTCATTCATTTTTTGTGTTGCAACATTTCACTGACCTGCTGTTCACTGACTTCAAGACTCTTTAAGTTGTTTAATTGGGTTTAACACCTTCTATTTCCCCTTTAATTAGCACCAAATTATATCGTACTCTCAAAGTCACTTCCTGTGAATTTACAGTTAAATATTAGGTGCTTTTTTTTACAAAAATATAAGAAAATATACAGTATATGGTGCACAAAATAAAATGTTGCTACCAATGCCTTTCGTATCTACTATAAAAGCCATGGGATATAATTGACAACTGCAGGCCTCTTGAGGAATTGTTAAGAGACTGAAAGATAGATTCAGTGTTAATGTAGTTTATTTGTGGATTAAATGTTCAGCATAATGTCAGAAATAATGTTTGATTTTCCTGATAAGCAGTACAAGCAAATAGGGATCAGTGGACCAAATGTGGTCCTCCAACGAAGACGTAAGGCCGAGTGAGGAAATGTTTTTTCTTTTACAAAAATTTTGTTTTACACTGTGTAAAACGTGAACCTCCCACCAGAATGGAATGATTTTCAAATCCTATCTGACTTATATTAAATTGAAAACAGTTCAAATACAAGGTGTTATTTGTTTTTGTAAATATATACTCATTCTGAATTTGATGCCTGCAATGTGTTACGACAGAGGCGTGTTTACCACGGTGTTACATCACCGTTTCTTTTAACAACAATCATTAATCATTATTGAATGTGTCGAAAGAAGAATTCTTTTAAATTCTTGCTTGATGTATGACTTCGGTTACTCAACACTCCGACGTCTCCGTTGCCATATTTTATACTTCATAACGTGCCACACATTTGAAATGCGAAACAGGTCTGCACTGCAGGCAGGCCGGTCTATCCACACTGTTTTACTGCAAAGACATGCTGTTCTAACACATGCAGAATGTGTCCTTGGCATTGTCTTTCTCTAATAACCAGGGATGTCAATGAAAAGATGTCTGAATGGCAGGATGTGTTGCTCATAAACCTGTCTATACTTTTCAGGAAAAAATGGTGCCTTCAGAAAGTGCAAGTTACCCATTCCATGAGTTCTAACAACCCCCCATAGTCTTTTGTTGCCCCTGTCCCAACTTGTTTGAGACATTTAGCTGACATCAAATTCACACTGTGAGCAAAATTAATGTGAGCAAAACAACATGAAAATCAAATCTGACTGAAAATGTTAAAATGATCAAATTGACGAAGTCATTTATGAAATGCAAACTCGTCAGGCCCCTACAAAGCATGTGTGAAATTTCATAAATTCTGTCCTGCAGTTTTTGAGGAGAAGTGGAAAGCTCATTCCCTGTTACATACAGACATACAGATGGATGGACAGGGGTAAATTAATGCGCCTCCTTTTGTAGGGACATAAAAAATAAAATATTTCTACTCTACCTGTGAAATGCTGGGCTCAAGGAGTAATGATGGAAAACCCCTGGCATGACAGCATCTCCAAATAACCCTATAAGAGGCAGCATGGAAACGCTATTAAAGATGAAGATGCAGATGTCAGGGAGGAATAAAGTTTGTAGCGCTCTTTCAGTCTTTCAAAGATAAAATACAACACCGTCGATCTGATTTCACCATTATTTTCACTACGGGCCAGCCTGGAAAAAACCCCCAGGAAACAATAAAGCACTATAAGGCCAAGAAGTTCAATCTCTGGACATCTCTGAAACCTATTTTCACCCTCACGGTCTCTACCTTTCCTTTTACCTCCTCTTCCAAAAAACAAGGCAGTAAGCTGTGAGATGGACAGGCAGAGCGTTGCAAGGTTTCCAAAAGCGAACAGTCTGACTGCTGCGCTACCTGAGGAGCAAAAACAAAAGAGCCATCTCTACCTGTAGGACTGTGGGAGTCGAGCCTTTGATCTGGACCAGAAAGAAAGTAGTTTGATGAAATATTGATGTTTTTTTTTTTTTTTTTTTAACTGTGTCCTGGGGGAGCCAAGCCTGCTCTCAGGATGTGTGCGCTGAACTACAATACTTACCCATGCCTCACTAGATGAGAATGGACTCGACTATGCGGCTCTTATCGGTCCTAATGGGTTTAATGATGACCCCCCCCCCCCCGGTCTGCATCTGGAGAGAAGAAAGAAAAAATATTTTTAATCAGTCCACACTTATTGCAGAAATACACACACACAAGTGATGTGTGTCTGAAAACATCTTTACAAAATCCTGACAGCAAGAACTGCACACATGCAACTTTTGGATGGGTGTGCACTTGAAACAAAGGTTCAAGGACTTTAAGTGTGCATGTTTTATACTTCAACACATTCATATCTGGAGAATACCACCCTCAAAATCAAGCTGTGTCAATGTCACTATAGGAGAAATTTGTTTTTTTGACCCAGTATTGAAACATTGAGGCCTTGTTAAGGCCAGTATCACACCATGTAATATGATTTCAACTGGGTGCTCAAAAACTTTGATTTGAGTTTGCATGAGTGACCCACATTTTTCAAGCAACAGTGATCTCTCTGCAAGAAAAAAACTGAATATTGATAATTGCCTAGAGTGCTTTTGTCTGAAGTTTAAGAGGCCAACACACTCCAATCAGACCGGAAAAGAGAGTGAAAGACTAGGGGGTTGGCTTTATCACTCTCCCATGCTCACGTTCATACACAGAGATAGACAGCGGGCATAATGACTTCTGTGCAAAAAAAAAAAGAAAAAGAAAATAGCAGAACGATTATTTAAACTTAAAGGAAGAAAGAGGAAGTGAAATGGGTGGAGTGGGGGAGAAAGGAGGGGGTCTTAGGAGGAGCCAGGGGCAGGAGATAGTCTGGGAAAGGTCTCGCGTTAAAGTAGAATTAACATGCCTTTCCATTGGAGTCCATTAGATAATCATATTCATACCACACAAGGCTCCAAACCCTCTCTGTTTCATTATTCCTTTTTAATCCAGCCTGATAAGGGGGTGCAGGCGTCGTGGTTTTATTATGTCGTCATTTGGATTCCACATGAAATCCCCACGGGATGTTATCACACGGAAATTGCTTAAATAGCCCAAGTGGATATAGTTTGGCATTTATTATTTCTGACGGATTCAAAATAACCGCAAATATACTTTTCTGATTATTGGGGACAGAGAGTCTTATCAGTCATTCACACTAATGGCCCTCTCGAGCCACCCGATACCTCTGGCGGGGTGGAGGAGGCATGTTGGGAGGAGGGGAGGGGAGGTGTTTAGTGTCCTGAATGTACAAGTGTGTAAAGGGATGGAGGACAAAACAACAGGGAAATATGCTGAAGGTGACTTTTAAACTGTGTACGCAGCTTAAGGATGGCTAACTCTCTAATGCACTCCTGACATCGGACCAGCGGTCACTTAAATCTCTCTTTAACGGTTTGTTTGTTTGGTCCCAAATCTCCGATCTTTGGCAAACAGGCCCAGTGTCAGGTGGATGTAGTCATTTGTTTGCGCACACTTGCACTTGTAGTTACTAAGATTAAGAGCAAGAAAATCCCTTGATGCCTATTAGATAGACATAGTGTAGACACCGACAGGAGGTTCCCTGGGCTTATATTTGCAGTTATATGGCAGTGGAATGCTGCTGTGTAGAGTTTTTCAGATTCGCTGAAGAACTGAGTTGTCATTGAGGACAGTGACCGGACATCAGGTCAAGACCAGAAAGTGTTCAAAGGACTTTGTTGCAGGATTTTCTCATAACATTTAAGGACTTTTTGAGTTTTAAATTTGTTATCGTGATGAATGTGGGAATATTTTGATCAACACGCAACAAAGTAATTAACATTTCTAATTTTCTGTTAGAAAAATCATTATTTACCTTTAGAGGAAGCCACGGATGTAGATTTTGTTTTTATTAGCCAGGGTTTTTACATATACTGTCACATCTGTCTTCCATTGATTTCTGTCTCTACACAAATACAGTTAAGCTGAAAGGAATTGTTTTTCTGTCTTCAGTGTTGTTACTCATTTTAAGATGTTCCTGGGTGTTTTGCCTTTATGTTATTAAAAAGCACCAGAGTAAGAGAGGAGGGGATGTAACATGCACCAAGGGTTGGAATGTTTGCGGTTAAACGAGTCAGATCCACTGTGCCACCAGATGGCCCATCCATATACTCTAATAACCTGTATATCCATTTATATACCCACATATTTACATAGATTTAATAAAATAGGAGTAAAACTTATCCACAGGATACTGTAAACAGTTACCATAGGGAATTTGTTTTGAAAATACTGCATGTATTAAACAATAATTCAGGTGGATTGAACTATTATAATATTTGGGTTTCTGTTTTCCATTCTTTATTTAAACTGTAATCTCAGAGGTTAAAAGGCAGCTTTTAAAAACCTAAAATTAGTTTACATTTTATGTGACATTGTTCCACGTGGTGCAAAGTAACAGTAAGTACATTAACTTAAGGACATTTTCTTTATACACACTTATACACACCACTGCATTTATTTGACAGCTATGGTTACTGGTTACTTTACAGTGTCAGGATTTTACATATAAAACTTTATGATTATCTTACAACATGTTTTACATTTATGCAGAATAAATCACAACAGTACACATAAAAATCTAAATTATTTCTTCCTTGGCAGCATTAAGATGCTGTCTATACATAAAATAATATTGATAATATGCATACATGATAAAAATAACACTCACAGTGGCATTCAGCATAACAAGAATCATTACTTATGATACTTCAAGTAGATTTCCCTGCTAATTCTTCCAAACTTCTCCTTGAAACTTTGATCGCAAGACTGTTGCAATAGAACATTTTCACACTGCGTCGCTAGTTTTAATCAGGAGACCTCAATACCAGACAATTCAAATATTCTTTATCTTAAAATGCTGACTCCCTGCTGTGGAGAATGCTGTCATTCCTCTGTTCATGCAGCTATTGCATTTCCAGCAGTCACATCTGTGTGGATATAATATAACCATTTCACAGTGACATCTGTCCAGAGGCGAAGAATTAAAGGCAAAAATCCAAATGCCTACACAACATTCTGCCAAGTATTGATTTACTGTTACTCGTGTAACGTTTGTGGACACACTGAGGGGCATATATATATAATAATAATAATAATTATTATTATTATTTCAGTGAGATCACAGCTCAAACTGGAAACAAACTCTGTCAGTTGGTCATTTAAAAAAAAAAAGCACAAGATGCAGATGTTCATCTTCAGTAGTCAGAGTTTGCTTCAGCATCTTGATTGTGCTGTGAGAAAAAGTGACAGTGTGTGTGTGTGTGTGTGTGTGTGTGTGTGTGTGTGTGTGTGTGTGTGTGTGTGTGTGTGTGTTGGCGAGCACGCCTGAGTGTCCACCTTAGTGAGTACACCTCCCTGCCTGTAGATCTCAGGGTCTGGAACAAACAGTAGTTCCTCCTTAATTGGGGTGAGATCTGGGGCTTAAAGGGGGCCAAGAAGGGACCCGAACCCCCTTTTTTTCTCCTCCAGAATCGCTTTGGCTACAGAGGTGCTTTTGATGTGTGCTTTGGCTCTGTGAGCCCTACTCTGGAATATGTTCTTGGGAGACCATTGGTTACTTGCCTCCAGGCAGAATCTCAATCCCCAGGATCCAGGCCCTCTTTGATGAAATACTTTCGGGAGCCGCTAACCCTACTGATGCCCATGTGCGCCCCCTCCCTCCTCCTTTACCCTCTTGTTCTCCCCCACCTCACCCCACCTCCACGTTCCTCAGATTCTCTTTGAGAGATTCATAACAAGGACTTTATCTCTGTGTAGTCCAGGCCAGATGAGCACCGCCTGACAAACTGACAGCAGAATTAGTCGTGTCTTACAGAGCACCTTTGACTGTCTCCTCTCTCGCCCTGACCTCCTGTTGTCACAGACACAAGTATTTTCATTGTATTGACACTGATTTGTATCACTGTGTGGTAATCATTTCATTTTTTAAGCAAAACCTTATTTTTTATGTCTGCACTGTAATTTAAATTTATGAAATCCAAACACTTGCACTTTCATTTTGACATATAATGGATTATAGTGGAAATAAACAGATGTATCTGTACATTTTTCGATGAATAAAAACAGCTGAAGTTGAGGTCGAACCATGTTTTGCAATGGAATATTTAAAATAGTTGCTCAGATCAGTCACAGTCGCCAAATCCATCTTCATATTCTGACTAAATCAAAATTCAAACATTTGGAGGTTTATTGATGGCGAAGACGTTGACTGCTGTGACAGGAGATCATAAGCTCTGATTGATTAAGGCAGTAATTAGTCAATCAGGACTATTATTGGCATAAGAAGCATCAGGAGGCTGCTCATGAAACCTCTTTTTGAAGCAGATAATTCCTTTAAATTACAGATTTCTTCAGCTGCTGATTGGATGCGTGTCAGGATAAATACACCAACTGTGTCTTGATGGACTCGACCTCTCGACCACACGCACACATTCAAATCCTGGTTAAATTATTAACTGGTGATTTTCCTCCCAAAACTCCCACCCCATTCATTGATTGAAACAGTACCCTAAAGACCTCTGCTACCACATAATTTCCCTGTATATTGATTATGTATATTGATTATAACCTAACCCTACAGGAAGACTTCCCTCCACTTTACCCCAGCATTAGATATCACTCTGAGGGGCGAGCCCAGGGGACTATTTTACCTCTCATAACTCGACAGTGTCCGATACGTGAGTCAGACTGCTTCATAATGTAAATTGGTAGATCAAAACAATAAAATAAGTCACTTAAACTTGAGTGTATTTGTCTATTATGATAATTTCTGCAAGCGAATTTATTCACACAATGTGCAAATCAAAAATACAACACATATATTCCATTTGATATGAGTGTTTTTATCTTTTGGTGATCATTGTATCTTGTCATTGCCATTATGCTGATTGTAATGTCACATATCTCCAGTCAGTTTAATTTTATGGATTTATCTGAGTGTGCAGAGAGAAACATATTTCTTACTGTACGTTACACTTTAAAGAAAAGTGACTTGCATGCTAAAATCATTTAGAGTCATCATCATTTAGAGTCTAAATGATGTTACTGCACTGGTGCATTTTAAACAGATGAAAACATGAAAAATGCATTGTTTGATTTAGTTCATTACCTACCCGGGTTCACTGAAACATTCTCAACTAAGTTAAATGGACAGACAAGGAGAAAACAAAGAGGAAATAATGCCAAAAATAATCAAAACCCAACTTTCTTGTCCCTGAACACATCATTTTTTGTCTTTCCTAACCGGGTGTAGACTTTCCACTGTGGTACAAAGGCCTATGAGGAGTTTAATGTTGGCTTATACCCCATAATTTGTAACAAATGGTCTAACTAGGATTTAACTTTGAAAAATGTCTTAAATAAAGAGAAACTAGAAGAAAAGGAGAAAGGAAGGAAGAAAGGGGTACACAAAATTAAAAAAGGAGGGAGGCAGTGAGTAAAGGAGGGAGGAGTCAAGCGAGGGAAGGAGCAGCTGGAGTCCCACACTTCGTCCTCTCTCTTCTCCTCGAAAAAGCGCACTAAATGTAATAACTCTCCATGCACTACTCTGACGCTTTTGTTGTTTTTGCGCACATCTGCGGTCTGCTATCGGCAGATATTATCGGGCAGGCTAATGGTGTTAGTCCGGCGGTGGTTGAACACAGCAAACTGTGAGAAGGAGGAGAAAGACAAGCAAGAAAAAAAACTCAGGCAGTGCCGTTTTGGAGTTGGAGTTGCAGCGTAAAAAAAAAAAGAAAAAAAAAAAAGTCCCAGGCAACTCCAGAGGCACATCTGCAACTTAGGAAGAGAAGAAGAAAGAAGATCATTTTTTACTCTGTGAAGATTTAAGGTAAGAATTCAAATGGAAATCACCCTGGAAGAAGTGAGTAAACTCACACACAAGGAGACTTTGTTGCGCTTATTATCAAAAGTTTAGTCAGAGAGAAGCAGGCAGACTTTGTGTATCAGCAGAAGGGTCTGCGTTTCAAAACCATGGAAAATCATACAAGTTTAGATGCAGGCGTGAAGTTGAATAAGCGGAGAAAACGCTGGTGGAAGCAGCAGCTTTTAAAAAGAGCGATGGAAGCTTCGATCTGGAATCAGACGAAAAGGCAGCACAGACAGTGGGTGTGATTTATTCTCTGTGAAACAGGCTAGTTAAAGTGTTAGAAACCCCGGATGGCACACTTAACACGTATCCGACAGACAGATGCGCAAAGTAAACTCTAAAACTAGTTTGGAATTGCATAAAGTTTGATAGTAATGAAAAACTAGTTTGTTCAATAGAAGAAATTGTAATGTTTAATTCTGTTGGGAGGTATGAATCGAAACTTAATGAAGTTCTGCAGACATGAAACTTTATTGGACTTTTGCCTGAAGAAACGCGCGTGGTGTGTGTGTGTGTGTGTGTGTGTGTGTGTGTGTTGGGGGTGGGGGGGAGGTGTCTTCTCATACTTATGTGCATGTGTTATCACATTTAATTGTTTGTTATTGATTCGGTTTATTCTGTTTAGTTCTGCAGAAACAGTTACATGAACATGCTAAGACACAAGTTAATTTTTTTTAAAAATTTATGCCTGTGACTGACCCCTGCTTTGACCTTTAGCCTGAAGCCATATTTAATTTTAAAGTGTACAACTGAAACATTTCTACATTATTGTATTTTTAAATTTTCAAAACATAAAAGTGAATTTGAGGCCTTTATGATATACAGAAGAAATATTCACATTGCAAAAAAAAGCCCATATTAACATTTAGATTCAGATTTTGCGGTGAACTGATATTAAAATTGAAGGTTGTTGTGTTTCCTGTGTACTTTCACTTTATTTTCTGCAGAAACAAGTGTCAGTATCTGGAAATCTGTGTCAAAGCATCTAAAAGGAGAAATTCATTCAGGTGGTTTCCGGCTATTTGATTTCCATTGGAAATTTTTTTAAATTCTTTGTGCTTAGCCTAAAAAAAAAAGTAAAATGTTTGAGGATACAATATGGTGTTTATGAAGGCATGTGCATGTGCTCAGAGAAATTTAAGCCCATTAGAGTGGGGTCTGCGGCTCTGCAGGGGTCCTTGTGGGGAATTTTATGGGGCCCCAAGCAAAATTAGAAATAGTGTAAAGTTAATGTAATTTAGTTTATTACAATTTAGTGGAATTATTACAATAAAAAATGGAGGGACTAATGCAGTCACAAGTTTGCCCCTATCTCTTTTAAATAAACTTTTACATGGACCTCTGCAGGATGAAAAAAAAAATCTCTCCAACAGAAGTCCTTGTGTTCAATTTGGGGGTCTGGGACATGAAAACGTTTTGGAGCCCCCGAGCCTCCACATGTGCGGATATTTGTTTGAAACTTTCCCTCCTGTCCTCGCCAGCTGTTCCACATTTTATCTGCTTGTCTGCTCTCGGGTTTCATACAGACTACGAGGGTCCGAGGTGCTCAGTCATGCGGTGCAGCTCAAATCCTCCCTTTTTTTTTTGACACTTGGCAAATTATTAACGGAGGTCTGCCCGCCTTGAGACGGAGCAGTGAGTGAATACACCAAATAAGATGTTTAACAGTACAAGTACACACAGATAAAAATCTCCTATTTTTATGAGGTTGTTCCATCATTCATCTTCGCTCTGCATTTGGCTGTGAGCAGAGTTTTTGCAGGTATCAGTTACATTTGTGTAATAAAATTAAAAAGGAGCTGTCACATAAACTGTAAATAATGCGTCCCCTATTTTATTTATAATAACAAAATAACATTTCATTGGGCCTACGAATAGGAAATGAATCACTTAAATGTCAATGGTTCTTATTATATTAATATTAAAATATTGAATTGATGGATCAGGCTGGAAACCATTCAGATTTTAGGCCCAATATTTTATATTTTAAAATGACGTCATGAGAATCTATTTTCTTAAATTGAGATTAAATAAATAGAGGTGTACATTTTTCTCCACATGTTTTGTTATTTGTTGCTTGTGAATTGATAATCATTTTAAGATAAAACTGATACTTGAAAATGCCACCTAATTGCTTCCATAATAATATTATTTGAGGCAAAATTATGATGGCGTCTGATTCATTTTTCAAAATGTAGGCAAAATATTAAATGTCACATATTTTCTATGAACCTTAAAATGTGATTAAATCAAATTTCATGGATTGATTGATGGCAGAGAATTCTGTAACATTTGTGTATTTAATATTGTATGCACTAACTTTTAACATCACTACGTTTAATTTCATTAATTTTTGTTTTTACACAAAATGTGGATGCCTGTGCATTTAAAAAAATATGTGATATATTATAATACAAATGAAACAACTTTATTTTGTGAACAAAATTGCCAACCAACAATAAATATGTTGGAATATTATATGAGAAAACTTGTACAAGCTTTTGATGCTACTACATTCTGCATAAAAGAAACTACCAAGGGGGATATTGATGTCAAACAGGTGCACCTTTACCAAAAAAAAAAAAAAAGGGACTTTGCCTCATTATGATTCAGTAGCAGTGATGAATGCAGCAGTGTTTAAGATGCTAATCTGCTGGAATGAGATGCAGAGCTGAGAGCCATTCACTTACTGTAGCCAGCAAAGATGTATCATTGCCGCTCTCTGCTTCCTCAGCTCCGTGCGTGAGGAGCAGGCGGATAATGTTTCCCTCTGCAGGAGTCAGTCCGTCAGATAGCAGCAGCGTACTGTTTTATCTCAAATTTAAGCCCTGCTTTAAAATTATGCATTGCAAGACTGGCCCGGTATACCCGTGACCTGGCGACCTGGCAAGGCTGTCGGGTTAATGCAAGGAGATGACATGCTATTAATTTTTGAGGTATGGCCCTCTCCCCTCTTTAAGGGCCTTGCATAGCTAAAGGCACGTTCTGTCCTCAGGCCTTTTACACCCTGCAGGAAGAGTACCTGTTATCAGGTTTGAATGCAAGAGGCCCTAATGAGATGTGTTGTTGTGCTAATGCTGCGACCTGAAGCCCTCAAAGAGGTGGCGAATGTTTTGTTAAAACAAGGTTAATGTGAGGAAGTTGATTTGCCTCAAGATAATGAGGATTGTAGTTTTTGTTGACTGTAAGCTTGTGGGTATTGCAGGTTTTTTTTTCCTGTAGATTATTAGTCTGTTTCTCTGGAGGATACAAGAATCACATAGAGGTGTAGATATGAACAATCCTAAGTTTTAAAATACACAATAAGTTTGGAGTAATTCCCTGTGTAATTTGATTAGCTGTTGCTTCCCTTGCATATAACTGGTGTAGTTGAGTAGATGGCCCCCAAAAGAAATCTTTCACTTTGATGATTTGACACTTTGATATGTTGACATCAAATGAAACAGACACATGGGGAAAGAAAGAGGACAAGTCAGACCGAGGTAGTGATTGAGGGGGGGGAAAAAAAAAAGGCTTTGCATGGGAGCGGATGGAAATATGTGTGCGCGGCGGTGTTGTTTGCGAGGCTCGGAGGAGAGCGCTGAAAAGCTGGGCTGAGATGGCAAACCTGAGAAGCGTCAAAACGTCTGGATGCATTTGCGTGTGAGCAGAGACAAGAAGGGGTCTTCGTGTGTGCAAGGGATTCTCCTTGGCCTCCTAATCCCCAGGCCCAGCCATCCCTTCAGGGCATGCCTCAGATCTGGCTCTCTGGCTCTCCACGCGGATGACCCAGCTCCGCCAGCAGATTTAATATGCTATGTGTTCCTGCTCCCCCGGCTCCCCTCCACCTCACCCATCATTGTCCCAGAGCGGGACCCCCGCTCCCCACTTCAAGGAGCCTGCTAAAGGCACCTTTCAAGCCGGGTGATGTCTTTGGATAAGGCATGTGTACGGCGGGGGGAAAGTGGCGATGACGAGCGTATGAGACTCAAGATATGGTATTGTAATTTTAGATATGTATATTACACACATTCAGGAATCTTAGCACACTTGAGGCTTTTGCAAACAGCATATACTGACACAACAGTCCCACACTTCAGCACACTCACAAATGCATGTACGTACATGCTCATTCACACTTCACTTACTCTTCCTCGGTCTCTTTCCCTTTTTTCTCTCTCTTCGTGTAAGCAACATTTTTTTTTCATTTGTCTGAAGAAATAAGAAATGGGAGGAAAAAAGTGGGAGCTCAAGTTGCCTCAGCAGGAGCTGAGAGAGGGCTGTTTTTTTTTTTCTCCTTGGCTCTGGACTGTTGGAAACTTCAACTAGACCTGACAATTACTCTGATCAGCTGCTCTCCCAGAGAGAGGCACCGAAGACGGCAATAAAAACGGGGAAAAAAAAGATTCAAAACAAGTGAAAACAGTCGAGTGAATTTTGAATCAACTGATCTGAATTTATGATCGATGAAGTTGCATTTGACTGCTTAATGTAAGCAGTGTCGTAGGCCATGGTGAATGTTATTGCAGATATGCAGGTGTGGGAACACAGAGTTTGCGTTTTCTTTTCTCACATACTTGAGGAGAAACAGGACAGGTCACGCCTGCATGTGGGTGTCGCTTCATTCCCTCCTCTGTTTGCTGTAGCTGCCGTAAAAATGTCTTTAAATCTGTGGCGTGAAGTATGGCAGCAAGAGGTGAAGTGCTTCGCTTTGGGCTCCATTTGCTCGTGGGCCGCATGTGTGTAAAGTTGAGCGCCTAAAGACGCGGCTTCTCAGGGACGGGGCTGTTATTGCAGATGTAGCATTGTGTCAGGGTTGATGGGAGCTGGTTGTGGCATCCATGAGGGGATCTGTGCTTTCCGGGATGGTGATTGGGAGACAGATGAACTGGCTGCTGGCAGTGAACAATGATCTGTCACTTGCCCCTGCTTCTTGATGTGTGAAGCCATGAGTCAGGCTCTGGCTACTCCAAGACACCAATCAGCACACGCCTTACCCCCCAACAGTATTTGAACTGAGCAAGAAAAAACAACAACTATATCATTAAGTGCAAAATCTACACAAAACTTATGTCCTCTTACCATTAATTAAGTTATGCCTTGTCATGCAGTAATGCTCACAATGTGAACCCCATGTGTTTGCAGTCCCATGCTGCTTGTTGTCTTTCAGTTTGGGCAATCCCTGGGTCTTGCTGCTGGAGGTCAAAGAGGAGTGTATTGTTCAAATGTCAAATGTAAATCCAAAGGTTAATACCTGAAAGAAGCAGGGAGCCAGAAATGATCTCTCCTCTCCAAACATGTTTAGATGAGTACCTCTTCCCCTACTTTGCTCCTTCACTTCCGTTTACAGCGGACTTGGGGTGAGCTGGAAGAGGAGGAGACGGGCGTCCCACATAAACCCCTTCCAGTTTGTTCTTCTCTGCAATGAATGCTAACAGACCCTGGCTCTAATAATGCCTCATCTTCAAAAAACAAAACAAAAGGGGAACTCTACTATCTGAGCAAATTTCTGCCCCAACCTGAAAGAGCCCTCCTTTGACAGCACAGCATTTGAAGACTAATCGTTTTTTCTCATGCAAAGCACGCTGTTTTAAGAGCCCGGGCCACGAAAAGAGAGGGGGCTGTGTTTTAACAATACTCCACAGGGAGTGAGGAACAGGGTTTCAGGAGGGGAGCTAGGGCTGAGATGGGGGGGGGGGGTTGCTCCTCAGACAAAGCCCAGTTCCTTTCAGGGTTGCAAAGGGGGTAGGGTGTGTGGGGAAGAGGAGGGAGCATCCAAGAGTTGGAGTTCCTTGAAAGAGAGGGACCCCAGCCGTTTTTAACGACAGTTTGTCATCATGGGTCCTTTACCTTCCAGGGAAAATGTGGGACTGGCCTTACAGTGACAGGCCTGGAAAGAAGTGGGCCTGAGAAAATTTATAGAGAAACAGAAATATTAACGTGTACATGGGGCCCTAAAACGGCTTTGGCTATTCCTGCCAGGCTGGTGTTTTTATTAAGAGGGGTCGACATGCTTTGGAAATATATCTTATTCATGAAGAAAGCCAGGTTGGACTTCCCAAAGAATTCATTATATTACCCCAGATGCGGCTTTGCGGGTTGCAGCCGTCCCTCAGAGGACGTGGAGCGTGGAGCACGACATTGTAAAGCCTCCCTCAGTGGGCACAGGAGTGCGCGGGGTTCCATTTGTCAAAGGTGCCGGAGTCTTTTTCCCTCCCCAACACTTTCCCGGCTCACTCTCAAACTCATTGTCTGAGCAAAGGCAGGACATTAGTCACCGCAACACCACGGGAGCCTGCAGGGCTAAGGACCAGCGCTCTGGAGCCCGGGCTGGGACAGAAGGGAGGAGAGCGGGAAGAATGGGAGGGGAGGGAGTGACAGCAAAAGGTGAGAGAGGGGCAAGAAAGTAGGATAAAATGTGGGGTAGACAGAAAAGTGAGGAAGAGGAAAGATGAGAGCATAGAGCATGTGTGTGGGAGAGGGAGAAAGACCATTGGGGGGGTTAGAGGGAGTGGAGTCTGTAGCTCTACCTCAGGGCTCAGTATGTAAGCCCCTGTCTACCCCCCAAAGCTGCTTTCACAAAGAGATTTACAAGACAGGTCTCCGGTGTGCTTTGCTGCCTTGCATTATCAGTGAGCGAATGAGTATGTGAGTGTGTGTGTGTGTGTGTTGCTGAAATTGCCTTTTTTTTCTGGGACTTGTTTTCTTTTTACATCATCCATGTAAGAAATAAACTCACCCAAATTTACCAATCCATGGAGGTCAGACTCGTAACAGCCCCAGCGGAGCAGTGTGAATAACCCATTCCCCCTGGTGGAAGGGCGTGTGTGTGTCTGTGGGTGTGTGTGTGTGTGTGCATTCATGTGTGTATGTATTTCACAGATTCACACATACAAGGGATGCTGTTAGCTTTTGGAATTATTTATAAAGCCTGGCTTTTGTGTGGCGCTCTAAGTCCCTGTCTCCTCCCATTACTGCCTATGACTCTACCTGGGCTTCCTTCAGCCTCCAAAATGCTCTCTCAGCCACCCGGCCCCGCTCAAGGAACCGAGTTTGGTGTTATGTCTAAAGCCTTTACAGCTTCTATTTTCCAGAGAGAGTCGCTCTCTTTCTCTATATATGTACCGGCTGAAGGTTCGCTCCTCTGGAAAAAATAGTTTTCTCATTTGGAAGGTCATAATCTGCAGAGACAAGCACAAGAGAGGCACACAAAGTTATACAGACCCGTCCCATATGGCCCTAATTACCCTGTAATCCAGGAAAGTTTTTTCCCCCTTTTTCTTGCACGGACTGAGCGGGGGTGAAGGTTTTAGTGTGTTTGAGATGGTTTATGTTAATGTTGCTTTTATTGAAACAAGCTGGGATGTGATTATAGTCCCGCTCGGTACATATAAGCAGTGAACTGCTCTAGTTTCCCCATCTCCCTCTGGCGTAGGGATCAATGCAAACCAGCTAACGCAGGGTAATAAGCCATTAGTACACACATTGTTGTAGAGATTTACATACATCGACCGGCAAACTGATAAACTAGGTTCCGTGTCCTCGAGGTAAGAATTATTGTGTGTGCGAGTGATTAGCTGAATGCACTCTTGGTTAGATCATCTGTGTGTGTGTGAACCATCACTGGGTGATCTCTTCCCTGCGACTGTCAGTCCTGTGTGATAGGTGCCAGATTGCGTAGCTGGGAGCCAGGTTGTCTCTGCTTGTCATGAGAACAGGGTGGAGGAGGTGAGATGTGAGGATGATTGCACTGTACACTGTTCCTCTGATCTGATTCATCTCGAACTGTCTCTCCTGCAAACGGTGAACTTATTATTCCTGTCTCAACTTCCAATGTGGAGCCAGCTGCTCTCCATGCTTCCCAATTAACCCCAGGCACCCGTCAAACGCTCCAATTAAGGCCTCCTCCTTCTCACAAATTTATTTCCCCGCGTTAGCCGGCCTGGCTCCGGTCGGGATGCTGTAGCGTGCGGTGAAGAGTGAGTGAGTGAGCCGGCAAGTGGTGAGCGTGTTTGTTTTGGAGCTGTCCTAAGCAATGGCGTTACAGCTCCCAGATTTATTCGAGGCGGGGTTGCAACAGCTGAAACGAGTAAATACACCCAGATGTTTGGCTTCCTCACAATCAAGTCGGCGGGCCTGAGGGGGCTGCCTGTCTAATGACAGTCTCGTTCCTCTCTCTTAATGCTGGGGATTTTCAGGGGGCCATTTTGTGACTGTGCTCTTTGGTGTTTATGAGAAGTTTTTGTTGGAACACTCGGCAGTGCTGTGAGGTTTATGGCATCTCATCCCGGTGCTGTGTGGTGTGATATCGCACTGGTTATTTGAGTCGCATGAGACTCGGGCCGGGCTCGGGCTTTTAAAATCTGAAATATTCACCCGTGTTTTTGATGCATTGGTTTCTGATGAGCAACAGCAAGTGTCTATCTGTGTGTATGAGGATAGCTGTAGGTGGGGTACAGGTTTGGCAGCACTGCCAAATCCTCTGAGACTTCCTGTGCGTGTGCATGTGTGTGGAGCTTGCTACCTGGCGCAGAGGGATTTGGCGTGGGGTGGCGTGGGGTGGGGGTGGGGGGTGGCTCTGTGGTTGATGTGAAAGTGAAGGGAGAGAGTTGTCTCCCGATGCTGCCATTGGGAGAGCCGTCAGTAAGCTAGAAGGACTCCGGGACTCCCTCTGAGCTTCAGCTGTGTTTGATCTCACACCTCTGATGCCGTATACTCCATATTACTCTATAGAACACACTCACCTGCCGTCAGGCCCACAGTTCACTTACAGACCTGCACAAGGGGCCAGTGAACCCTTTCACGGTGTTGTGGTTTCATATCAAAACACAACTTGCTCCAAGAGGAAAGAAAACCTTTAAAACTGCAAGAAGACACACTGAAAACATTGAGCTGCAGCCTGCATTTAATCAAGCGATTGATCAATAAATGATTTGCGGTAAAATGTTGGAATTTAGTGAAAAATTCTCTGATCTGAAGTACAAAACCCCAAAAATGTTCAGTTTACAATGATGTAAAACAGAGTGGAAAATCTTCACAATGGATTTCTTCTGGAATTCTTCCATTTCTCTAGATAAATAATCACCTAGATAATATACACAGCTCTGAATTATGAGTGATTTGATAAAAAATGATGCATTTCATCAAGTGTGATGAATTGTGCTGTTGTTTTAGTCCAGCATAGCAGCCTTATTAAAAGCATGTACTTTGTGTTGCATGACACACCCTCCCCCTTTCACCCCTGTCCATCACTGACATGTTGAAATAAGATTGGAGTGCTGATAGAGTGGCCTTATTTTAAGGTACTTCTCAGTCTGTCTGGTGAAAGATAGGGAGAATACAAAGATACAACAGAATTATCCATTTCTTCTTCTGTGGAATTTGTGACCCAGTGTTACCCTTTTGGATCTGTTCCCATCCACACAGGAAGTCGAACATTAAAGCTATGCCATTTCTTCCTTTTCTCTTTCCTTTCCCCCTCTCTCCTTGCATTCCTTTGACTGACTGCGGCACATTTCAGGACAGCTTCATTCAGCATTCCTTTACATCCTGATTTGTTTGCCCTCCCCCTCGTAGTGTTTTCAAGTCTCCCTCTGTTTAGGTCCGGCTTTATCACGCGAGAGCCAAATACCAAGACAACTTCATCTCATCCAATTTTCACCCCTTTAATTCGGTTTAAATGGCATGGCCGCGAGGGCCAGAGCGGGAATTAATAAGAGCCAATAAAGCTCGCCGCTGGGGCATCAAGGCCAGTCTTTAAGTAAACATTATGACTTCTTGAGGGGGGATTCAGGGGCAGCACTTGATGAATTGTGGCGGAGCTCGGGAAGGGCTAATTTCTCACTTAGCCGTCCTGATGGGGCTAGCTAATAGGCCTTGCTTTGCCTGGCTGATTGTCTGCTGGCTTTATTATTGTGCATTATCGCGCTGCCCCCTGGCTGTTGTTAGTGTTCGGTCCCGGAGACGCTGAGGTCCGTCATTAATCACATAGCAGCGCTGGCTCACTCTGCTCCAACACTTATCCCAATGAGTCAAAGGAATGAAGGAAAGGAAGGAGAGATAGGGAGGAGGAGAATAAGAGAAGGAGAGGGAGTATGCATGAAAAAGGTAAGGGGTAAACCTGAACCGAAGACAAGGGGGAATCCGAGTGGGCAGGACAACGTCACAATGACTCTGGAACCTGTAGCTCTGCAGCCTCTAGATAGCTTTCAGTCGTTCAGTTGCCTCAAATAGCGCTACTCGTTGTCATACACTACTTTTTAAGGCACAGAGTGTATTCTACAATCCCATGGGCTAAGCGTGAAGACCTCCTGTCAAAGCCATACCTGCTGCCACTACACTCGCACACTCACCATCTATCTGCTTCATCTGTCTCTGAGTGCCTGTATGAGGAGGAGGCAGAGAGAGAGATGTGTCTAAGGTTTTCATCAGCTCAGGAGTTTCTCTTCCTCTACTCATCTCCTCCCTGGGGTCCCCCCCTCCCCATCTTATTTCTGCAAACAGTGATCGCACTTGCATACTGAGAGGCGCATACAGCACCTGGTGCCTCCAACTCCTGTACACGCCATCGTGCAGCGAGGCTCACAAACTCTCGAGCACAATCGAAACGGTCCCTCTTTTTCCCGGCGCCATGTTCACGCACACATGCGTTACATATAGGAGCCGCGCTCTCAAACAAGGAGCACACGGCGTAACGTGTAGTCTTTGGCTGCGGAAGCGCAGTGAAAGATGTTGTTGTCACGCTGTGGTAGTGGCATCGTGCAGGGTGCTTTCTTAAAGCCTTGTATGAAGAAGACTGTTTTCACTGGAGATGAGAGGCCCACTGACAGGATACAGACCTCTCTTTCTTTTGCTTTATAGTGTGCCATGTGCAGGGGCCATCTGAGTGGAAAGCTTAGCTATAAAGTATAAGGTGGCTGCTGCTACAGTGACTGTTATAATAAACTGAATTTCAACAGGCTGTATGGATACAAGCAAAGTTATAAATTAGTTTCGCATTTCTCCACATGGATCTTTATTTATTTTGTAGAAGTAATGGATTGCATTGTTTGAACTGGCCTGAAATAAATGGCGGAACAAGCATCTTTTCCTTCTTCTCAAGAGCCGGGAAAAGTGTCTGATCAAACAAAGCCTCTATAATTTAGCATGGGAAGAAAATGAATGAAGTGGAATGCAGGGGAAACCAATACCGCATAACTCGGCCACCACGGCAACAAGGCTCCCTGCATTATCCATTGTCTCAGTTTTCTCAACCCCACTTGTCCTGACACAAGTGGCTCATGAACAAATGCAAAGTCAAAATAAATAGAGAATCTAATAAGCAGGGGGCTGTGGGGAAAACGCACAAGATTTCCATTGTGGCGCACGCTTTATTTGCCCCTTATCTGCCGGGTAGCAAGCGCAAAAGAAGCATCGTGTAAGCATTACGATTACATCGTGTGGGTTTGTTACCCAGGAATGTAAGATGCACTCAGCTCATTCTGCGTTGCAACATACACGGTCCCTCACCAGTCCTCCAAAGCATCTTAAGTGGAGAGGTCTGAGGGACCAAGACGCACGCGAGGATAATCTTATTAGCTCTGCTGAAAGCTACTGATGGGCTGTGGTGTTGTAGTGTTTGTCCTTGACAAAGTATATAAACACTCCTCATTTGCAGGCTTTCCTTTTGCAAATTCTGCGCAATGCATTTGAGATCGCAGCCCAGATGGAATCCTGTTACGATGTTGTAGGGGCTTTGGTAAACTCTTAATGAAGAAAAAGATAAATGCATTCATTTTTAAATGCAGTTTTCACATGGTTTGCAGGTTAAAAACATAAACCAGTAAATCATCTCATTAAATACATAAACTTTTGTAAAAGGTGCAACTCACACATGGTGGTAGGATGACATGTAAATGAGTAACAATCTGAATAGCTCAACCATGTCACTGTACACAAAAGGCTGAGAAGGCCGAGCACTAAACCAGTTTGCATGTATATATCTGGGATTTGATATGTGTGTGTGGCGGGGTGTAACTAATTCCTGCTAAATGGCCCTTACTTGAGGGGCTGGTCCCCATCAGCTGTAGGCCCGACTTAGTGCCATCTGGGCACAATGTTAAGTTTCACTGGTGAGTGGGAGCCACAACTACAAAATCCCTCGCCCCCCCCTTCCCTCCCTCTTTGCCTTCCAGGGCCAAGGGCAAGCTGTAAGTGTAGTGTTGAACACAGCATGGAAACCTAAGTATGTGGTTTCCTCAGAGTGCCATTGAGTTTGGAAAAACCTCCTCAGTAGGGAGTTTGAATGCACGACAGGTCGTCTAACCACCAGCGAGCACTTCCACTGTCTCCTCAAGGGGCCTCATCCCCTCATTGACCTTATCCAATGCAAACACATGCAGCCTCATCCAGCGCATTCTGTTTTATTGCTAGATTCAGCTAATCTCGCTGAGGGGCTCAGACTCCTCCTCCCTCTTTGCCCGTCAGTGCTTTAGTTATTCCAGCTGTGCAGGAGCCCTTAATGTTGTTGGCATAGCTGCGAAATGTGGAAAAACACACATTGTACGTACACACAGGAAAACATGTGCAGGCATGCAGGGGCACACACACACACACACACACACACACACACACACACACACGCTCCTCCCTTTCTCCATTCATTCTCTCCCCCTCTTATCCCACTTTTGCTCACAATCTCCCTCAATCGTCTCTCATCTCCCATCTCTCCCCTCCCCTCTAACTTGCTGCGCTGTGGTGCATTTGTGCAGTGTTGATAAGCCAAAGATAGCAGATCTCGGTGGTCGCTGATGTAATGATGATGAATGCTGCGGCGCTGCCAGTCTCCCCCTCAGGGGGCCCTCGACACTGAACAGTCACCCTAATGAAATGAACACAAATACAGTGCTCTGTCTGTGAGGGGGGGTTTGCCAAATCTAAGAAGACACTTCAAGAGTTTAAATAAAAATGTCCCACAGTTTTTGAGTATATGTGTGTGTGTGTGTGTGTGTGTGTGTGTGTGTGTGTGTGTGTGTGTGTGTGACATGCATTTGCAAATGTGTTCCTAATGACCGAATGCAGGGGAAATGGAGGTACACCTAAAGCAGTTTCATAGCATTAAGCCTGTAAAGATGTAGCCTTTAAGTAACACAAGGCAGTGATTTTTTGATAGCGTTAGCGGCCGTTTAAGCTCGCATGAATAGAAAAGAGAAACAGAATTTTTTTCCTATCAAAGGCAAAAGTTTATTTTAGTGTTTTCACTTTGATGTGTACAATTTGCAGATGACTTTCAACTCGGTGCCTTTGTCATCTAGGCGTATAATTTATGTTAAATTGATTTGCTTAATGTGCTTATAAAATAAGAATGTTTTTTTTTTTTCCTTTTTCTGAGGGAACCGTCTGAATTGTGATATTTTAAACCTGTTTAATCGCCTCTCTTCCTGTTTGAAAGGATTACCGTTGAGCACAAATAAAGATACACCCTCTTTCTCTCTTCTCTAATTGGGTGTAGGACAGATATTTCATAGGAAAGACATTAATATGAAATTAAAATTCATTTTCGGTGACAACGGCAACCTATGCCTAGTAGTAATTCCTTCTTTTGTGCCACCTCTCTGTGTCACACCTTCAGCGAAAGTTCAAAGTGCCAAATGAAAATGACATGACAGTCCAAACTCTTAATTCTGTTGGGAACTAGGATGTCTCTCTGTGGATTAACTAAATATGCACAAGGATGAACAGAGAAAAACTTGCTCGCATTAAGACGCATTCTTTCCACAGGATATTGTCTTAACGCGAGCACAGATGTAAGCGTCTTTGTGTTGGTGAGTTTCGGAGTGTTTTTTTGGGAGAGTTGGACTGGACAAAAATGAGCAACACGCAAGGGGAAAGCAGAGACAGGAACATCTGCAGGATTGGGTGTGGGCGTCCAGGTCAGGGGGATTATGGGTGAAAAGGTCCTGCTTTTAATTGCCGCTTTGGAACTGTGGCCTGCCTTGTGGAACACAAAAGACCGGTCAGACACGCTTCAGTGGCTTGGACTTGTGAAAATTTGCCCGACCAGAGGAATGCCCCGCTTTCTCCTCACCTCCCCTGTATAAACCCCATTCCTGACCCTCATATTCAATACACTTTCAGCTCTTTTGAGCTCTCATCTGACTCACCTGGGGGCGACAGGAAGACGCACACACATACTTGTACGTGCTCTCCCCTCACAAAGCATGTTGAGAGCTATTTAGTAACAGCTGTAAAGCAGGTTCTCTCCCCGTTCTTCTCCCATTCACTACTTTTGCTTGAGTTCAGTCATAAGAGTGATGTAATGACAGTTTCAAAGGAGGAGGCTCTTCCTCTGATTGCGCTCTCGTTTCACTATCTGCACATGAAAATGAATGAGTGGCACCTATGATCAGCTATCATAGTTGGAGCTTAGAAATATGCACGTGCAGATATACATACACTGCACATATTTATATGATTAACACCATCATACTGCAAAGAAATGAAAGCATCCCCTCCATCAAACAGATGCAGCACTGATTTGAGATGAAATCTGAGCAAGTAGGACTAAAATGTCTTCGGTCCAGGACGACGGCTACACATGTATTCATGTGGGAGTGATTAGAGGACAAGCTCTTTTCTTAATTCTGTTTTGATTAGTAAGGGAGTAATTGCATTGTGTTTTTTTCCCCCCTTCTCTCTCTCTCTCTCTCTCTCTCTCTCTCTCTCTCTCTCTCTCTCTTTTTTTTGTAAGCCAGCAATCGCTTACAGATGTTGTTGTCGGGTCGAAATGGAAGACAGACTCTGGTTTTTCAGGGGGTTGGGAAAAAAAACAAACAAAGCGCACAGTGTTTGTCTGAAGTTTACCCCTCACCACTTCCCCCTCGCCTTCAATCCTTAGGGAGTTTGTAAAAATCAGCCCCCCCCTCTCGTGTAGTTTCAGCAGCACTCCTCTGTTTGCATTATAGCTTACTTTACGGCTGCCCTTTGTATCCATACATGTTTATAGGGTGGAGGACAATTAAATAGTACAGTTAGGTAATTAGCTGGTCTTTATTGGAGAGAAAATGTTAGACTAAATATTTCCAGTAATTATCCATGCATTATGGAGTCTAAGTAAAGGCTTCATATCGGACAAACTGCAGCTGTCCTGTACTTTGTGTAAATGAGTGGTTGTTGTGTATCACCCGTGTTGTCTTCATAATCAGAGGGCTCTATGACCTAGATACAGTTGAGTTTGTAGACAGCCTCTGAGGTGGTGAACCGAGCAGCATGTCTGCTAGACTGTTGGCTGAACCCCTTCTAAACCCACAGACAGTATTAACTTGAACCACCTTTATTCTTTGAAAGAAAAATTGCCCGGCACCATGATATTCCCAAAAGGGCCTTCAAACAACCCTTGTTTTTCTAGGACTATGATCGTTTCTCTCTCTGTGGTATCCCCTTAAGGTTTCTCTTCTCTCTGTAGAAAGACGGCTACAGTAGGATTATCAGTATATCCACAAGCTGCCTTTACTTCTATTCTGAGATATTCAGGATGTCCTGCCTTTTTATAGAGTTGTTATTTAAAAAAAAAAAAAAAAGAAGTCAGAAGTTTAGTGTGACATAGTTGAAAATAAGGTAAGCTAAATCTTTGCTTTTGGATTATTAACCACAGTTATTGGAGGAGGGCAGCTTGAACCCAGCAGGCTTTAGTTAAAATAAATCAGGGTGACCTGGTGGATTGACATGTGTTCTGCTGTGGGCATCAAGACAAAGGAGGATTTGGTCTGAAGTTTTCCTCATGAAGTTCTCAGTGTTAAACTGTTTTGTGTTGTTAAAATGTTCAACTTCAAACAAGCAAGAAATACTTCATTTTTAAACTTAAAGCCCAAAAACGTCTTCCTCTTCTTCTTCTCCTCCTCCACCAGTTATCCCGTGTCCATGAGGTGCTGAGGAATGAGTAATTGCCATGGAAACCCAGTCCCAGGCCAGTTCAGCAGCTGAGAAAAAGAAGAGGGTGGAGACCATTGTGGCCACGAAGGGCTCATCGGCGCGTAATGACATCAGCGAGAAGGCAGTGGCCTCCAGCACCACCTCAAACGGTACACACCCACCTTAACTGTACACTCAGCCAGTGTGGTTGATGTAAATGTAAATTTGGTCGTCTGGAGTACACTCAGTTTTGGAGAGATTGCTCCACAGTGGAGTAAAACCACGAGGGAATGTAATGCCACCAAGAGATTTGCACAGATAAAAATCAGCACATAGCTGATGTTCAGGTCTTTTTTCACCCGACACAGCTTTGAATATAAAACTAATAAATGATAATACATTTTCAAAATGTGTGGATCCAAATTCCTTATAACAAAATCCAACATTTACTTCATATTTTTAAACATTTGTATTTTTTGTTTTTTGCTGTTCACCTTCTGATCTTTACTGTAGCTACACCTCCACGTAAAGTGTTTCCACCTAATATTCAAGCAAATTTGGAGCAAAACTGAAATGTCACAAATGTAAAAAAAAAAAAAAAAAAAAGAAAAGAAAAGGGAAATTAGATGGATTTCCATCAACTGGTTTTGGAGCGAATAAACTGGGTTGCACAAAGCTTTGTTTTGTCTGAAGTTGCCAGTATAGACTAAGTTATGCATGGCTGTGATAAGCAGAGAAGAAGTGGAGGTGGTGAACTCAAAGTAAAACCAGTCAATAAATCTCAAAGAAGAAGAAACAAAACCAGTCACCTTGTCCATCAAGGGGAGAAAAATGGAGAGAGGTTTACAGGAATTTATCGGATAAGACAGCGACTATGGAAACAGCTTCTTCTTCTTCTTCTTCTTGTCTCTTGGAGTGCAAACAGTTCATCAATCATGTGAGTTAAAGGTTGGCTACATCAGAACTTAGTCGGGAAGGATTTTTTTCATCTCCCATTAAGTTCATGAACTCTTTCAATAAAGGCAGAAATATTGTAGAAGCAGAGTATGGGGTCTCTGGGACAGTTTCACCTACTTCCAAGATGCACGGAGAAGGAAAACATGGTCTAAAGGGGTAAAAAAAACAACTCCAGGAACACTTACAGTATTTGGAACACCTTTATTGCTTTATTGCAAAAAAGTTGTTCCAGATACTGCAAGTGTTGCTGGAGTTTTTTTTTAGTTTTTTTACCTCTTTAGAAAAAAAGGCTTTTTGCCTTTTGCCACCTCAACCTTTTCTAATACAATACTTAAAAATGTGCACAAAATATGTTAAAAGAAAGACAGCTAGCAATTTACTGATAAACTTGCAATTAAATCACAAGTTTCATGTATTTCTATTCTAAAGTTGAGCTAAAGTAACAACGACTTGATGCACTCCAGACAACTGTAAGAGGGAGGTTTGGTTACCATACGTCACCTGTTATCACTCAACGTATTTGAGTCTCGGGGCCACTGACCTGCTGTGGACCAGGGAATGTTTTTTGTTCTTATGTTCTCATTACTTTAAGATGAAATTCACCAAGTCCCAAAGAGACGCACAGATCCTTACTTTATGTTTACTTTTCCCTCTTCTTGTGGTTCACAGTGAGTCACATATAACCGTCACTGGTAGCAAAACTCTGGCATGTTTACATAGCAATGTCTTCAACACATGCTATTAAAGGTGGTGTGGAGCTTACAGTTCACTAAGCCTGTCGCCATTCAGCCTTTCATTCACCATTCAGCTGCTGGAATGAGGAATATTAGATGCCGTTTTTTTTTTTCTTTCCCTTTTGGCTGGAGAGCCTTGGAGCATCGAGCTAAAGTCATAACAAACCCAAAGTTGAGATCACCATGGCCTAAGCTGCAGCTGTGCTCATTAGCAGCGAGGATTTGGAGGTTTTTGGGTTGTGGAGGGTTGACTCTAGCAGTTTCTGTCACCCTCTACGAATCTGCAAATGTCAGATGTGATCAACCCAAGTTTGAAGATGAGCCGAACAATCCAGGAAAGGGTAAATAAGTTGCTGTGACTTATACCACATATGGGAGTTATCACGTGAAGTGGGTAAAGTAATTCATCCTGTAACATCCTTGGAATACTCTCACTCTTACTCATTCCCAGATGGCAGCACAGCTTTATTAATTAAAAGGGCAGCAAGGAAGGAAAAAGTTTGTTGTGGAAAAAGCATGCATGTAATTTGGCTCTGTGATTCTGGATTTTTCTACATAATGTGCTGGTAATTACAGCTTTGATCAGCACATGGCTTGCTTTGAAAACCTCACTGAGGATTCTCCTACGCTGACTCGGCCACGTCAGAAGATACGCTACAGCTTTAAGCTATGTTGCACTCCCCAAAATACAGTAGTCTCATAATTCTCTTGATGAAGGGAGGGATGATACTTATCTGCAGAGAGAGGTCCCTTTTAGATCTCAATCTCTGTCTTGGAATCGGAAGATAGCTTACACATTCTTTGTGTTGTTATAATTACAGCGCATTCCCAAGTCGCCCCCAGAACTCATAACCTCTTATCAGGTGTAACCCTACACTCGCCTAAACTTTAACCCCTGTAGCCCCTGCCCGACCGCCTCCATCCAAACAAAAGGTAATTGTGAGCAGCTGTGGAACCCCAGCGACTGTTTCTTCCAAGGAAGGCCCGGCGAAATATTTCCCCCCATCAAGCTGAGAAGCGGCCCCTGATCTCGGCTCAGGGGAAACCCAGTGGTGTGCCCGGGAACAGTGTGCTAAGATAAGTTGTGAAAAGTGGAAAATAAGTGGGGTAGGGCAGGTGGAGTAAATAAAGTGGATGTTTAGCTTAGTCTTTCCATTGCAATCTCTCACTACCTAGAAGCTCAGCATTATTATTAGATTGGAATCAGCTTTGCAAACAGATACTGATCAGATCATGTTGCTGATCACCGGCACGAGCAAACTGTTAATGGTTTAACCCAATAATTCTCAACTTATTGCTGTCCTCCCCCTTCACTCTATCTTCCTCTCTGGTCCTTAGTCTGTAAGTTTTTTCCAAGGCCCAGAGTGATTATTGAGTCCTGGTAGAGTGTCCCCACATGGTTGTCCAAATGGTGGCTTCATCCTGTGTGCCATTCATTCTGCGTGCCCCCTCCTCTTGCACTGACAGCTCAAAAGAGCCGACTGTGCCACAACAATGCTGTGATTGGTGCTCTTTAGGAGGGGTTCATGGGGGAGGCGGGGGGGTTACTCTTCCCTCCCACCCTCATCATTCGGCAAGCAGGTGGACCACAAAGTTCCCTGATTCTTTTGTTGGGTCCCGAGTTGAAAAAAAAAAAAAAAAGATGTCCATGCTCCTTGCCCGAATAAATCCTGTCGTCATGGGATAATTTGCGAATAAAAAAAGAAAAATCAGGAGGTGGGGGCTAACAGATTGGTTGTTTGGAGGAGAAAAAAGAAGGAGGAAAAGTTTCTCGTTGGTGGGACTTTTATGATATCGGTGCTGCTGGTTTAAGGAAAGAGAGGGAGGTAGTGTAAGTAATGGGATGAGAATTGAAACACGGGGAGGAGAACAACTGGACACAGTGTATAAAATTTCCAGGGAATGCTGCTTTAACATGACAGAGCCTCTGTAGAGTGAGTGAGTTGGGACCTTTTAATGGTCATGCTTAAAAGGGCAAGCGCAAGGGTCTCAGAGCAAACAAGTTAAGCCTTAGAGGGTGACAAATGTTTGGCTTTCGTGTAGGTTACCAGAGAAATCCCTAAGCAAATGGAGAGCGTGGCTAAAGTGTTTAAAGAAGAAAAAGAACACTTGACTGCTTTTAGGAAAAGAATCTTCTGATAGGAAGAGAAGGAAGAGCGATACAAAGAGCGGCGAGCGATAGAGTCGGAGTGAGGGGCCACCTTCTTTTTAGGCAGCCATTTAAATGATCAACAGTAAATAGAGGGGAATGTCATCTGACAGAAATAAAGTTCCCGTTAACAGCGGGGATGGAAAGTAATTTACAGATACGCTGTCCCCGCCATCTTTGTGCCTCCCAGATAAGGTTTCATTTCAGAAACGGATAGGAGACATTTTCACTTACGGGCCCCCATTCTGGGACACCTGTGATAACAGCTTGTGGACCCCTAATTGAAAATGGGTTTCAAAATGGATTTTCACTTTTCTTCCTCCCTCCCCTCTCCCTCCATTCTCTCCCTCCCTCATGACTATCCCCCTCCCACCCCTGTCAACACTCAGCTCCATGCCTTTTTTCCTTGCCGTTGCCTTGTCGTTGGCAGAGGGAGGCTATATTGTAAGGACAGGGAGGCAGAAGGGAGGAAGGGAGGGAGGATAGCGGGAAATGGAGCGTTGGGAGCGGATCATCCCTCAGCCTATGTCACAGCTATGACAGCCGCGTGATCCGTCTTATTAATGAAATCATTGATCACTTGATGGGACTCATAATCAACTGTTTCTCCACTGTGTTCTGCCCCATCTCCTCCTCCTCCTCCTCCTCCTTCTCCCTCCTCATGCTGCCACCTCTGCTTTACACTATTTTATCCCTGTTTTATTCTCACAAAAAGATGAACAACTTTGTAAAGCTGATCTTTTTTTTGTGTGTCTGAAGGAAAATAAGATTTATAAATACATAGAATTTATAATAATTTCCAGACAGGGCCTGGAAATAAATCCTGATAAGTGGTTCGGCTTCCAGAGATCTGATGGGAGATTTAAAAATGGCAAGAAACCAAAGAAATGTATCTGTTTACTCTCCTAAATTGGCCTTGTCTTTTACAAGAGATAAGTTGGTTGTTATTTTAAGAAATGTGTTAGTAGTTGTGCATCACGTCTGCCAAAAAGTGATCTCTGTCATCTGTATTTCTGCTTTCTGTGCTTCATGGGGACCAGAGGAGAAAGCATGGGCCCCTCTGTGTTACCTTACTCTAGACTCTGCCTGTAGGGGCTAATGAGAGAGGACTGATGGAGGGATAAGGAACCTCATGGGAGCTCTGGCTGGCCCTCGGGTCAAACAGCACAATGGAGGAGGCGTTATAGAGCCTGACTCGCAACCCCACACAGGAAAACTGGCTTTTAGTGTCAAAAGACCTCTGTATGGTACATCAATTATTCATAGCATACAAAAAAAGTATCATATGAGCAGGAATATAAAGAAAAGAGGACTAACTTATCTGAAATACGGCTGGTTTTATAATGGTACGTCATTCGTTTTTGGAGACAGGTATCAAATATGAAATCTACCTGTAGGTTGTGGTTTGTAAAGTCACACTGGCCCCCATGTGCACACACACACACACCCACACACCCACACACACACACACACACTGGATATGCTTTGCTTTCACTGGTGAGCCATAGCTATTTCATGGACTTCTGCACAGAAGGCAATTTCCTGCAGCAGCAGGGGGACAGGCTTTGGCAGAGCCACCTCACAGAGGCCTGAGGTGCAGGATTAGCTTAGCCTCACTGCTAATCAGGGTGGAGGGGAACCTCAGTTGCCCAACCCAGTCCAGCCCAGCCCAGCTTGGCCTCTCTTGTCTGGCACACTTCCGCATACCCAGATCTGCCTGCTTGAGCTCCACTGCTCCTCCACTGCTGGAAGATGCATATAAGCCACTGCCTGAAGACCTTTGCGTGCTGTGCAGAGGCTGCCAGAGTTTAGCTGTTGTGGAATTGCATCTTCTTTTTTTCTTTTTTTGTTGGTCAGTCATCATCCTGCTAGCAAGAAATATAGCTTTGAACCTCAATGAAAACCTCAAAATGATCCCTTTAAGGAAATTCCAATTTAATTACAGCCTGGATCTTGCATTTGTGTTTCTATCAATGTAGCCGACAATAACATAAATAAAGCAATTGCAATGACCTAAGAACACATGAATACAATAAAATTACACCATGCATGAAACATGAGCAGTCAGCCAATCAGAGAGTAAATAAGTCAGATAATTTAAAGCGCTTTATTTGGATGGATAAAACATAAAGGGAGTGAACCTGAAATGTCTGTAATATTCCTTTGTGGCACAAAAAACTGACCGCATGCACAACTATAAGTATAGCAGTCTGAAAACTGTGATGGATGTTTGCAGCACACAGTTCAGATGCTAAATGCATTGCTGGGCTTGGGGTTCTCTACCGAATACGTCTGGAGGGTTGAGAGTTTTCTAAAAACTTGTGTAACTCTGATAGAGACAATGGCTGAAACCAAAAGCATTAGACCAAAGATACATGTTGTAGTTGAATTTCCCTTAAACTTGCACAGATTATAGAGACCGATCTCAATCTTACGTGTCTGTCATAGATTTTTAATTCTAACAAGTTGTGATTATTCATGCTGGTCATCACAATGGCTCCATAGAAGAACCTGAGATCATTTTCACTGGCACGCTGAGAGGCAGAATGGCCTGGGAGTCAGAGGTCACCCGGGTCAGAGACAAGTCTCTGAACCAACGACCCGCCTCACAAAGACAAATCAGCCTGCCCCCGTGTGAGAGGCTCCATCGACCAGCCTGGCCCTGCTGCACCCGAGCAGCACTGTGGCTGACGTTGCTCCTCTCCAAAGAGGGAGGTGCAAGGGAAACCATAAACCCATAAAGTGTGGAAACAGGAGTTGATCATTCTGTCCATTTGGCATCAGTGGCCTCCCTCCTGCCAGGAGTAATAAAGCAGGAGTGTCTTGAGCAAGCCAGGGGGATTTATTGTGGTGTGTTCTTGTTCGCGCTTTGTCTGTTTTGTTTGCTTGCATGAAGTAGCAACTAGTGGCCTCACCACCAGGGTTGGAGCTTATATGATAGACTAACTGTGCAGGACACGTCCTACATGTGAGTTATTTTATTTTCCCATGAATACACTCTATCAATATGCTCATTTATGCATTTTCTGCTTTTTATTTTTTTTTGTTTCTTGTTTGACATATGAGTGGCAAGGCCTAAAAAAAAAGACTGTGCACCGTATTTGTGAGTAATTGTTTCCCTTTGTACTGAAAAAAAGCAGAAACAACACAAAAATACTGCTTCCTTCGTTTGCATGTAAACTTTTTCTGTACATTATCTTAATTTAGCAGATTTGTGGAGCCTAAAACTTCATCCTGTGTGTTTGGACCACAACCCACTCCCTGCTCAAAACTTGCTGGATTAAATCAAGACACGCTTTTGAGAGAGCAAAAGACCCTATACCCCCTAATCTCTCTCCCCTGACCTCCACACCCTCTGGGCCTTGACTCTCACCCTTCTCCCTGCAAACCCCCCCTGCTTTTCCCGCCCAACTTTCTCCCTCGCAGTGCGAAAGAGGAGCTAGGATCAAAGGCCATAAACCATGGCAGTGATTTCTGGTGATTGATTAGAAGCAGAGGTTGAGAAGCAGCAGCTCTCTCTCCCCTCCTTTCTTCCCACCCTCTGGTGCTGCGTACACATTCTCCCAAGGCTCTCGTAAATAGCTCTGGCTTCAAGTGTGAAAAGAGTTGCTACGATTGGCAGACAGAGCCCAGAAACACATCCGTGCAGGGGCAGCTTGGCCAGTTTTTCTGCCTCTTCCTCCTAGATGGCAGGGGGTGTCAGTTGATAAGAACCATTTGTTGTCTTGCTTGGATCTGGGGAGGGACAGCGTAATCCCCTCACCCTGGTCTGTTCGCAGAGCTGGAGGAAAAGTGCAGAGGAGAGGAGGAGGAATTGATTTTCAGAGAGAGGGCATGCGGAGAATTGAACTCAGATGTGTAGCACAGACATGGTATAAAAGAAGCATTTGGGGAAACAAATGTCTGTAGCTTACAGCACAGGGGCTGTGCAATTTAAACTTGAGCAAGTCCTTCTAAAGTTAATCAATTGCATAGCTGTCTTTCACCATCCTCTCCTGGCCTCCCCCTCCTCCCCCTGTCCTGAGCCCATCTCGGCGTTGAGGCCTCTTGTCAAGCAAGTGGTCCTGTAAAGGCATTTTAATTGACCATGCCCATTCAGGGGCATTGAGATTAATGCTTGAACCACATGCATACTCGCACACTTGCACACGGAGGCCAATACACATGCACCTCTCTGTCTTTCCTACCCTGCATGATCTCACCTGGGGCTGTGAGTGTTATGATGTACAGAGTGTGGGCCTTGCAGCGACAGCTCCAGTCCCGCTGAGATGTGTCTCATGTCAAACTTTGCGCCAGACAGACTCCAATAAGGAACAGGGGGCAGTGTTGGGGTGGGGTGGGTGTTCCTCATCGCAGCTGGAGCAAAGCCAAAGCTAAAAGTGCAATTCTCTGAGGGTTTTGTTTGTCCTCTTTGGTATTTACAAAGTGATTGAACACATTTTTGAGTGTCATTGAGTATCTCATTACGCTCTTAAAAGCTTTTTTTAATCTATCCACATGCTCTATTATGCGTACACATGCATTGCATTCTGCACATACTCATACATGCAGACACGTAACCTCTCATTTTCTCTCACTCCCCTCGACGGAATCAAACTGTACACACGCTCTGTGCAGCTGGAGGATGGGCCGTCATTATTAACTGTTTGGCGACCTCATGACTTCATCTTCAGTGCTGTCAGAGGCGGCCTACATTATGTCTCCGCTCGGCTCAATGGGCTCTTTGTTCTGGCTTGGCTCTGGAGCAGCTCAGCATGGGGCTGCGTGAGTCCAACAGTCCCACTGCGGCTTTGGAGGGAGGGAGAGGGATGGATGGAGGTAGGTATTGGAGATTTGGGTAAGACATGGGAACTGGGAAGAAAGTGGGAAGAGCGAGGGATAAGATCAAGAAATCAGGAGTGAGCAGCAAGAGATTAGGGAGAAGGAAGTGCGAATGAGAGACAGAGGGTGGGATGCAGGGAAGCAAGAGAGGGGGAATAAATGATGGAGAGGGAAGGGAATGCTGCAGGCTACAGGTGAATCCTAAAGCAGCAGTCAAGTCTTTTACTATGATAATTTTAAACACTGCTCTCCTTCCATCCCGCTGATTCATTCCAATATGAACGCCAGATTACGAAGGCGACTTGTCATCTGAGCTGCAATGGCTAACCTTGCGTGGAATGTGGGATTAATGGCAAAGTAATACAGAGATTAGAGAAGGAGGCGAGAGTGGAGCGGGGAGAGGAGGATTCGACCGGCGGGAGTGACAGGAGAGGTCATACATGAGGAGAGCTCATTACAGAGCGGACAGCAACAGGAGGCAGAGAGACAGGGAGGGAGGAAGGGGAGAAGTAAGTGAGGAAAATGTTGAAACTGGAGAAAAACTACGAGTTGAAAAGATTGAAATGATTTAGGAAGCCACATAATTCTTTTTAAAATCCTACCCCATATTTTTCTCACCATATAAATTTAAGATTTGGGTATAAATCCTAAAGCTTTGCATGTTTTCTATGAAGAATGCCCCTTAAAGCAACCTGTTGGATGTAGGAACATGACTCTACAAAGTGTAACCTTCAGCTTGAATCCCTCCTTTAGCGATGGGATTTTTCGTGCCCCATTGCTCCTTCAAACGCTTACAGATTTGCACCATTGGCTTTTTAATAAATTTGAGAAAAATGCACCTTCAAATATTCTCTTACACACTATACATTGTACACTGAGTATGCTGAGTATGCACTTGACACATACCAGCTGATCTAACCTGTGACATAAAATATGATTGCTGCAGCCATGTCCATCACATCATCCAAACCTGGAACTTTCAGCCTGTGTTGTCCATTTTATCGCTCTACAGAGCCACTTATCTAATCATGAAGAAGGTCTGGTGCCTTTTCCTCTCCCCTACTCATCTCCAACCTCCATCCCCTTCCCTGCAGACTGTGTTTAAGTCTGTTTGGCCAACATAGCAGATCCTCTAATCTGCAGAGCTTTCTCTGTCTGCTGCAGACACTGTAATGAAGGGGTCCAGGCCTCACCTGTATTTTAAGGGGGGAGAAGGGTGAATTATACCCTATTTATTAAGTGGGCACTCCCATTCGTATCACACGTAGGGGGCGGGGGGGTGAGGGTGGGGTCTGTCATCTTGCAGCAATCTTGGCAAAACCGTGTGTTGTAGGATTTTGAAAGCAAATTACATTTGATAGGTTTATAAAGGGTTCTTTGTGAGGTTATTTGGCACCTTTTGGGTCTTGATGGGAAAAAAATATGGAAAATGAACCAGTGCTATTTTAAATAATTAATGTGTCAACCTGAAAAGGCACAAAAGTTGATTCAATCAGCGCAGTATTTTTTTAATACCACGAGACTTTATGTGTGTGCATAACAGCCCCTTATTGTAGGAGCAGAGTGAAGGAGTCAGTTGAGTTGTGTTATTTTTATGGCATTTGGCTTGTAGTTTGGAATTCTGATTGTCATGCTCTCTGGTAAAAAGGCCTTATGTCCAAATGTGAGGGGTTAGAAACTGTAAGCATTGCCAGCTGCACCATCAAAGGCTCAGGCATGCTGTTCATTTAACCCAGATCCGTCACACTCATGCGTAGCCCCTGAGTCAACCTGTAATGTAGACATTCAACAGAAGACAATAGACTAAGGCTAATGTAGTATTATGAATGAGAATGATCTCCAAGAAGCTCTCTACCTGTTATAAGCCAAACGTTGCTGACTGTATTTGAATATGTTTGCTTGAATGCTACTGGACATTGATCCATAGGGGAGGTGCGGTCATGATCGATCTTGTTGACGTCCACCATCTACTTTTCGGGAAAATCATTTATGATTATGAGTCGATCTGCTCTACGCATACCAATAGTGATGTAGCCAACTAGATGGCTATGCTGTTTGGACAAACTACTTCACACATGGCTCCTCCTCAGGTTACACATTATAAGCAATGCAACGTGACTTGCTGTACAGCCAGTGGTATGATGGAGGAGGAGCCCCTACAAAAAAAAAAGAACAATCTTTAATGCAATATTGTCTTTTTAACAATGAGAATGGAGAGATTCATATGCTATTTCAAGTCTGGATGAGGTCTACAAGTTGTTTCAAATGTGAGCAAAAAGCAATTTAGATCCATGGAGCATGAATGCGATTAAATAGATAGATTTCATTGGTTGGCCAGAACGCCCACCCTCATTAATACAGATTTATAATTAATCAGATCATTACCAGCAAATATAGAATTTTGTGCCAATATGCAACGAGTACATTTACAGTAAGCCGGCGAGATTTGAATCTATGTTCCTATGTTTTGGTTGACATTATAGCAGCATCTTTGACACGAGGTCTTCATAGTGGATATGTACAGTATGAAAACTGCACACATTTCAGCCTGGATTGGGCCTTTAGCATGATAAAGGTAAAAAGCCAGCTTTGCAGCTCAGCATTTTGCAGGAGTTACTGTTCACCTGGTGACAAATCACAGTGTGATTCCATCTCATTTACCTTACGACAAAAACAGAAAAATATGTAAATGAGAACAGCTGAATTGTGAGTTCAGCAAGAGAGCACAGCCTGCAGGAGGTAACTCAAGAGAAGTTTAACCTGAGGCTGGAAACATTCTGGTTTTCACACTTAAACAGGGTTTTCAAAGTTTGCCTGCTCAGTGTGGACTCAGTCTAAGTGTTGTGCAAACATGGCTCTTGTAACAGATTCATCTCTGTTTACCGAGCTGCATTGTAGGTGTGAGAATGGATCAGCAGCAATAGTAGCAGGTCAGTGAATTAGACAGACAGATCTGAACATGCACAGGCCTAATCACTGCAGAAGAGAGGAGGAGAGGGAGCGTCCACTCTGGACTTAGACGTTCACCAGTCATTGATAAAGTACTTAGCATCAGGAAAATTAATGAATCCGGCCTGACTGGGAGAAGGGGTTTTGGGGTTGAAGGGGAGGGTGAGGACAAGGAGGGGGGGGGGGGGGGGGGGGCGCGCTGTTGAGGGTATGTGGGGGGGTAATCCTGTTCCAGCTAAATGGCTGATCCCTCTCATTCCTTAGATACCAAATGTCAAGAGTTAAATTAGCCTGCTAGCCTCAGATAGGAGTTAACATGCTTTTAAATGGGGCGGGGCGCTGAGCAATGATTCCTACCCCCTCTGGGATGGCGGGCAGGTGCCTTTGAAGTGTCTAATTATCCAGTTCCTAGTAAGTGCTAGCTAACTATCCTAATGGGGGCTTCTATGCCTCAATTCAGTGCACACATGCACACTTGAATGCATGTACCAGAATGTGTGAATGTGCATTATTATGTTTGCAAAAGCAGACATAACATCATACAATACTTACATAAGAGTATTATATATAATGAATACAAAATGAAACATAAAACCACAACTAATTACATTGAAGTGAAATAATTAAATGATATCAGTCAAAACTGTAAGGTGTAAAACATCCACAGTAGCATTTTGGATCACATTTGATGTGCTTGAAATTACTGTGTTATTTTTCTATTTTATCCAAACTGTTGGCTCTGTGTTTCTTTGCTTTGGCTGGATATCCATTTCTCTTGGCCAGCCGTTCCTAATCTGAGTGCCACAGACTTGGTCCCGATCACTCTGGTGTCAGAAGTGGGATTCCAATGCTGAGGTCCAGTGGAAAACTGGCCCACTCTGGTCTGGTGGGCAGTATTCCCATATTCACCGTAAAGACCAGCTATCCCAAACGGATATAATTTTGCCCTAGTCTGCCCTTGCTCTCAATCATTTTTTTTTATTGTTGCAGAGGACAGTATAAATAACTAACAGGTTATGGTGGATCATAACTGGCTTGTGACTCTCTGAAGCATTGCTTGTATAGTCTATAAGCTAATCAGACCACTAAATGGCATTTTTTGCTTTGAAGCCTTCATCAAATGCATCTCTTGGTGTTTGATTCCTCAAAGAATGCAGGCAAGGTGCCCTTTGAGTAAAAAAAAAAAAAAAAAGCCTTAAAAGCCATAACTATCCATGGTCAAAAATGCATCAGCATGCATTTTAGTGCCTGGCTTTCAGCTCTTTCAATGCAATGCTCATTGCTTCCTCACAATGTGGCCCTGATGAAATGGTAGTGGGATTTTGGCTGCTCTATGGTGGGCCTGTGCCTCTAATGGGTGAATAAAGGGTAGCTAGGGGCAGGCGGAGGCTTGGCACGACACAACCCTGCTGTGAGGCTGATTTGAGGTGAGCGTAGGGAAGATGGAAGGCGCCAAGCAGGCTTTGATTTGCCTCTCCCCAGCCGCCAGGGCCTGGAGGCTGGGCCCGCGAGATGCTGAACTCTGGGTGTGTCCCGGCAGACCCCTGGCGGCAAAGAGAACAGGCTTGGACTGGGGGCTGTGAAGCAGGAGAGTTGGGACGTGGGCTGCCGAGAGCCAAATTGAGATGTGTGAGTAAAATTTCCTTAGATGAATATTGAAGAGAGCATTTTATGGTGATGTGTGTGAAATCAGCTGCTGACAACTGACTACTAACCAGTAGAGGGAACATCCTGACCTGCCCATGCCTCTCTCTGCACATGGTCCAATTATCAGTCAAGCGCTGATGTTTAAATAATGTACCACTGTGGATTCAGTCTGCAGAGACCGAATCAAACAGGAGTGCAAAGTTAAAGAGAGTGAACACTAGGTTTGCGGAAGTTCTCTAGAGCTCTGTAAAATATTTCGACTCGGGTTTACTAATTATTCTGCTTTGTGGATTCTGCCTTCTGACATTTAGAAGATTTGTCCGTTAAGGAGTTTCTCCAATGTCAACCCATTGTAGGCAAATACAGGCATCTCCATCAGGACTTTGTAACCTTCACATAATGCAGAACTGAACTTCGTTGTGAGGAATGCACCCAGGTCCTTGTGGCACTGAGCCCGTCAGCCATGAAGTTGATCAGAAAAATACCTCACACAATCGCAGTAATCCCCTGTGCTCTTGTTGTGTTGGGTTTGGTGGAGTTTGTCCCTTTCCCTCCCTTGTTTTTCAACCTGCGCTAATCGTGAACGATTCCCGTTGTCTATAGCGCCAATGCCAGGGCCGGTGAATCAGGTACATAAGCCTAAGCCGCTTGGAGAGGTGCTCTTATTAAACTCCAGCCAGCTGCTGGAATTCTTCTTCCCCCTCTCATTGTTAATTGAGGAGTCTTGAGTCTTTCCCGGGAGTTGATTTGCAAGAGAAAGAAAAAAAAGGAGCAAGAGATTATTGCACAGGAGGAGAGGAGCTTTGAAGAAATGTTTTGTGATTTCACTGTATATCCTCCGCTCCTCTCTCCTCCTTGTTCATTCTCGGTGTGCTCCCCAGCCAAAACCTGTTTGTGCCACTGACAACAGTGCTTTGAGAAGTTCGAAGGTGGAACACAGGATATGTCTGGCTTTGGCTCAGAGGTGCAACAACACCTCCTATGATGTTTAGGGTTTTTGGAAAGGCGGTAAGGGTGGAGTGGGGGGATGTTGAAATGTGATGTGCAATGGCCCTTTGTGCACCTAGAAACATACATGGCCTAGCTTTAGTGACTGACTGAGTTCTGGCTGGAGGGCAAATCAGATGCTCGAGAGTCAAGGACAGATTGGCATGTGGAACAACAGCAATCCTTATTCCTAACCTCTGCCTCCAGAAAATACCGTCAAAAACAACAAGCCAAGCTTTTGTTTCACTTATCATTTCTTTGAATTGGCTGGGCACCCTTAACTTAAGCCCCCTCTTGTCCCCAAGCCCAACTCTCAGAGGAATTGGCCCCACTCCACATCTCATTATCTCTTCAAAAAATTTCATTTTGTCACTACATGCACGCTCTCTTTTAGGCCGGCATATTAAAGGCCATGCATAGGGCTTTCTCTGAAGGTATTCGTACCAGTTTTACAATAGAGACCCCAGTCAAGGGGAAAAAAAGGGAGAAACCTGGGTTTTTAGGATTTAATGAGTGGCTGGCTGGGAGTGAAAGAGGGATAGAGAGCAAGTGAGGGAGAGCAAGAGGGAGTGCATTTGTTGAGGGTTAGTAAGAGAGAGAGGAGAAAGAGTATAGGAAGGGAGGGAGAATGCAGGAATGGAGCACCAGGTACCATAATAGTGGTAGAGAAAGCTCCTGAAATACTAGAGCTGGGGCGTGTGCTCTGATCAGAACGGCAGTGAGCACAATTACCTTCTTTTCAAATCCTTCAGTGACACTGCGGGAGGAAGGAGGACTTTGAAACTTGAAAGGCAGGAGCTCGCTTTCAACCTCAAACGCGAGCAGGAAAGGGCTCTGAAATTTGTTCAGTGCTCCCCATCCACCATTAGCTTGTTTCTTCCCCTCGCCTCCAGGCATTTAAGCGCTTTTTGAAAAGATGTTAAGAAATTCAATCACCATAGAGAGAGAGTGGGATAGTTCCTTTTTTCTGTTTTTTTTTTTTTTTTTTTTTTTTTTTTGAGAGGCATGCTTTCCTCTAGTCCACAGAGGACCGGCCTGCTGCTTTTGTATTGGGCTGAATAGACCTGCAAACTGGTAGAGGACTGGATGTGGCAACCATGGGAAAAGAGAGGGAAATAAAAGAGGAATGAAAAATGAGGGCGGCATAAAGGGAAAGGGTCTGTTGGGTGGATGGTCAGGGCTAGACAAGTGTTGCAGGGTTGAACTTTTCAAAGTTGCATGTGTTTACCTGTCTGCTCCGTCTTCATTAGCTCATTTTTTGACAGATACCTGACATGTTATAAGGATACAAAAAGTTTCCACCAGCAGGTACAAGCAGCACAGAAGAGAAAACTTCTCCTCCACCTGTACAAGGAGTCAATTGACTTTGTGCTGCTGGGTGCTTGTTTAACCATTTAAGGTGCTGTAAAATGAGGTAATGAAGCCTATTATGGTGGTGTATGGTAGAATGATGAACCTCCTATGGGCTTTCCGTAGTGACTGGAGGGGGATGGTGGGACTGTGACACCGCTGTGATTGAACTATTAGTCGCTTGACCTCCCTTAGAGGAGAGAGACATATCTGAATAGCATGTTGAGGTCACCGGAAAAATGGTGAAAAAAAGAAAGATGTGGGAAGAGAGTGAGTAAGAAACTGAAACAGTGAAAAAAAGGAATGTGTTGTATTTTATAAAGTAAGCAAGTGAGTCTCCTAAGTAGTTTTGGCAGAAGATGTTTTAGGCCAGTGTTAATGCCCAGTGGTTTCCTAACGGCTGTGCTATCTAAGGCCCCAATGATGAATCTATTCATAAAACATCAAATATCTGTATGAAAGTAAGAAAAAGAGCTCATAAATATCGACACAGTTTTTACTTTCCCAGATGTAATGCTAGATTTTCTGTATGTGAAAGCGCAGAGAATACACAGTGGAAGCTTGTGCTACACACAGTTTCATGCTCTGCCCGTTGCACTGCTTGCTCACAGCATAGTTTACAGTCTTGACTTCTTTCAATCCATGTCGGGAGATGAACCCAATTCCGAAATCCCTTTATGTTAATATTGCGCTTTGCAAGAGCAGACCTATTAATCCAGCTTTAACCGTATAAGTGCCATTATTCCCTTAATAAGATCACGGGCTGTGCAGTATAGGATTAAATACTTATATCATAACTGACGCTGTCATTTCCTGCGGATGAGAGTGGCTTGCCTCTCTGGCTGTCGGTTCCGCGTTAAGAATCCTTGAATCTGCTGCCAGTGCTGTGCCAATGCACGGCTGGCCTGTGCGGCGGTAATGGATGTGGGAGAGCGAGGGAAATAAAAGCGGGACCCGTGGGTTGCTATCCTCTGCTCTCTCTTCGCCTCTCTCAATCTCATACTCTCTTTCAGTTCCTCTCTCTTAACCTCCCCCTTCCTGATCGCTTCTCTTCTTCAGTGAAGTGGCACAGCATTATGGCGGTACTCCTCGGTGCTTAAGGTAGTGTGCGCTTTAATCTGGTCCTCTCTGCTGTTCTTAATTGGCAGCTGGATGCTGCTGTGTTGCAGTGCATAGTGGGGGAGACTAGCGCCGCTCGGCTGCTAATGCTACAGAACCTCTGGCGCCAACACGGAGGCATTTTGCCAGGCTGTCAGTGAGACACATTCATGCTAGAAAGGGCATTGGAGAGAACTAACGGCCAACACCCTCAATGGTGAAATCATGATTTCAAATAACCAGGAATGAGCATGAACACCATTCACAGCTGTTTGGTGATGAGGGGCTGAATGGAAACTAGATTAATCTAAATTGAACAGACTGAAAGAACTTGATTTAATGACTTTTGGCAAAAGATAATGGGTCTCGCTTGGCAAAGATCTTACTAAAGACCACATAATAAACTTTTTTACACATCCAGCCCTCATCATCGTGGCACTTTATGGCAGTTTCTGAGTTAGTATACAAACTATGTACTTCAGAAAAGACTAATACCAGGTCAGGAGGCTAGCTGACTCTTATACATGCCGGTTCAGAGGTCAGGGGTCATGGGTTATGTCTTTCTGCTGGAGCTCATCCCTTGAACTCAACCCTGCATATATCCTTATTATGCCAGGTAGCAGGTAGTTTTCTCCTGAGACCCGACTCCTCAGAATAAGACAGATTTAGTTTGATAACAGAGAGACTGAGGAGAAGGAGTGAAGGAGGGTGGGGTTGATACAACACATGACGTTTGTTAATGGGCAGCTTGGAATGCAGACAGAAAGCCTGCGTTGCCTCCTCCATGGGAATCCATTTCTTTAAAAAAAAAAAAGAAAAAAAAGAAAAGGAGACAGAGCTGAATTTACGAACAGACTTTGGGAAATGTTGCTTCAGTTGTGTGAAATAGCCATCCATCGTGTCCATATGCTCAAACACCATCTGCCTCTGAACTCCCACATGTGGCACTGCTGAGGGCAAATCCAAGCAGGTTCTCAACCCTAATGTCCATCAGGTTTCAGGTAAAAAAAAAAAAAAAAGGTTATCCCCTGCTCCTCCCTTAACCAGCACCTCCTACATCAACCGATTTCCTCACCATGTGTATGGGTGTTCAGAACAGAGAGAGAGATTCTCACATCTGCTCCCAACTTTTACTCCTATATCAACACATAATAAATCTACTCATTGCAGATTTAACATCACATTCTCCCCCTCTCTTCCCATCTATCTACTCCTGCAGAGGACGAGAGTTCAGGCACGCTTTACAACCGTGAGAGGCGCAATGCCATCAGCTCCCAGACCCTGACGCCCGGCGGCCCCGACAGGAACATTAGCGAGGAGCCCTCCACCTCCACAGAAGATCGCCCATCCCTGCTGAAGAAGGAGCTGCATGGATCGCTGCCCCACCTGGCTGACCATGCCCTGCCGTATCGGGGCACTCTGTTCGCCATGGACCCCCGCAATGGCTACTTAGAATCACACTATCGTAAGTCCTCTTACCACAAAGTACTGGTAAATAATTGGAATTATTTATTTCTAAAGTGGAAACTTGTAGATTTTGTTAAGTAAAAAAAAAAAAAAAAAAAAAAAATCTACACACCTCAAGGACATGTTTGTAGCCTCCAAACAGACCAAGTTTATTTCTTTACTGTAGGTGAGAGGCAGGGCTGTCAGATGCGTGATTAAGTCTGACAGATTAGACTCTCTCTTGTGCTCGTTCTCGCCTCTACACACACACACACACACACACACACACACACACACACACACACACACACACACACACACACACACACACACACACACACACACACACACACACACACATTTGTGAACATACACACCCACACTTGCCTTGTTTTGTGCCTTGGAAGTTAGTATGGGGAACGGCCAGTGCAGCTTCTTAATTCCCTCATTAGGGGCCTGTCTGAACACAGTACTCCACTTTTTCTCATCAACACACACTTCAAAGCCCCAAAGCAACGCCGAGTCAAAACCTCACCACCCCCTTCTCTGCCTCTCTCTCTCTCTCTCTCCCTCTGTGGGACTGTGTGAGAGAAAGGCAGTGAGAGAGAGAGAGAGAGAGAGAGAGAGAGAGAGGGAGGGCGACTAATGGAGATGAAGCCTGATAGATTGTAGTGAAAGGAGAGCAGTGGCTTGAGTGAGATACAGAAGATAATTTGAAATAAAAGGTGAGATAGACAGTGGTAGCTAGACGAAAGTGAAGCTGTGCGTGTATGTGGAAAGAGAGAACAGGAGATAGATGATTGAGGAGTAAGAGGCTGATTAGGAGGTTAATTTGGTGACCGCTGTAGCCAGGACTTTGCCTGCAGACAAGAATTTGATGTGATAGCTTGTTTAGTTTGGCTAAATTGGCTCTGAATTGGGCCAGACGGAGTGGGACAGAGAGATTTTAATCCAGTGGCAGTAATGAAAAGTCCAGTGGACCCCAACCTTACACTGTAACTCTATTTATTCAGCCACTTCATTAGCCTCTGCTCCCTCATACGCCGGAGTCACCAAGGTGCCTCTTTAAGGGAAAGGTTACTTAAAACCAGGCGATGATGCTGTGGACAGAACCCTCGAGGGCAGAACATTACTGCCCATTACATCCTGACCTAACTCAGCACCACTGCCACTTCTCATTTCGTGTGTTCGTGTGGGGGTATGTGTGAAGGAGCCCTGGAGGTTCCAGACCACTGAAGCCTAGGGGTAAGAGTGGGGAGAGAAAGGGGGGGAGGGGGGGGTCACTCAAAGGCTTGGGGTCATGAGGGAGAGTCACAATCTCAAATGAAGAGTTCAAAAGCAGCAGGAAAAGTCAAAAGGGCCGTAGAGCTTTAAGAGGGGTTCTTTGTGCAGAGGGACACAAGAGGCTGGAAGACTGCAATCACAGGCAAGAGTAGACGATGGAACAGGGATGCTCGCTGGGAAGCTGTGGGCACGATAGGTTTTATTCTCCTGCTCCGCGGCTTTTTCCAGATTTTAAAAGTCTTGAGTATAATGTAGAAAAAGTTTAAAGCTAGAAACTGCAAATTGTTAGTTAATTCTAAACAGTTTAAGCTTTTTAGTTATGAGGATTTGCTGCTTTTCTCTTTTTTGTCATTGTGAATTGACCATCTTAATGTTTTCAACTATTGATTAGACAGAACAAGCAATTTGGAGATGCCACCTTGGGATCTGTGATTGTTGTTTACCATTTCCTGTCACATAATAGCAAAATTGATTCGTTAATAAATTGAAAAAAAAAAGTTAGAATAATCAATAGTGTAATTAAATGTTAGTTGCAGCCTTAGTGTCAGTGCATAATATACTGTTTAAGAATTAGTTAAAAAAGTTAAGACCGGATTTGATACCAGTCCACTAAAGAGAAGAAAAACAAATTGCACAAATTTGGATCTTAAAACATTACAAATGGCTTCTTTTTTGTTTCATTGGCGTTTCCCTGTCAGTTCTCTGATCCTGACTCAGCTCAGAAAGACTTACAGGCGGAAATGAAAGCATAGTGGTGTAAAACACCTCCTCCTGGCCCCAGGTGTTGAGGACATGGGGTGTCCCCAAAGGCGACAGTCCAATTCAGTCTGATTGAACCCAGCGCCAGAGCTCAATCCCCATGAGCTCTAGTGGTCTGAGGGTCAGCAGAACGAAAGGGTTCCCCTAAAACCTCTTCTTCCTGTCCCTCCCTCTGCTGCTTTGAACCTGAAGCCTGTAGATTCTGTCGCTGCTAGGTGTAAAAAGCCACGTGGCTCCTGTTCTGGTCTCTGGTTCCATACACATACATGTGCATGCACACACAAACACACACACAGCCCCTACTCCACCAGTGGTAGTCCCTCTCTATGAGGGCTTTGTCACCTCCTAAATTCATCCCAGGTGTGTATATGTGTGCGTGTTTGTGATGGAGAGGGGGCCTAAGCCTTTGTGCTGTGCTTGCATAGCGCGGCGCGGCACGCAGCAGACAGCCAGGTAAATCCGATTACTCTTCGCACTGGTGTGTGTCAGTGCTTAATGTGCCTAAATGCGATGGCACCTGCAGCCTCCCCACACCTGGCCACTGGGTCATTATCGTGGTGGTGAAGCTCTGGGAGGCGTGGGAGTTGAACAACATGGAGAGAACTGGGGGGGATTTCTGGGGTCTGTGCTCTGGATAAATCTCTGCTATTCACCCAGACTTGTGATCTCCCACTCTCCTTATGTCCGCGGCCTAAGACTGTGTTTACTCTGGTTTTTACACCCACTTCAGTGCAGAAAGGAGGAGGCACCAAGGAAACATCGCCCCTATTGTTAGCATTAGCTAATCATGGTGATGCCTGAGCCTTAGCCGCTTTTCTTGGCCAAACATTGGATAAGAGTCCACATCCTTCTTACCACAGCACTAATACATGGAGCTTTGCTGTGGGATAAGAAGAAAGGATTGAGATGAGGATTAATGAGGGAGAAGTCTTCTTTCTTAAAATCTTAATTGTGCAGAAGTGTGAATGGGATGCGCGGCGCCGACATCTGTTTACATTGTGCGTTGATTAGCCGGTCAGTGGTCCTGCAGCAGCAGTGAGCCCACTTCCTGGCGAAAGCATCTCCTCTTCTCCTGAGAGGATCTTCTTCTTTAAAGTGTCTCCTTCTTAAACACTCGCCCTTCTTTGCCAGACTAAATTTAAGGAGGGACTTAAAGCACATCCTTTTCAAAGGCATTCTTGCAAATGTTAAAACTGGACTGAAACACAATTCAGTTGAGTGAAATGGAAGGCAAGAAGAGGAAGGTGAATTTAGAGCTTTAGAGACAATGGCTAAGTATTTTTCAGCTGAAGTGATTGAAGTTTGGTGGCTGTGACACAGTACGACATTGATAAGGGTAGACCAGATATTAGGTCTCTCCAGACTGTCATGGATGCTGATCAGTCCAGTAGTCTTTCAGTTAGCTCCCTCAAAAATCTAGCCCAAATCTAGCTGCCTGGGCCTAATCCCCACACCAAAGCCTTAATGTCTTGACTGATCTCAGAAACCAAGCCTGCTAAGCTAGAGGCAGTGAAGGTATGCATCTCCTGGCTGAAGGATTCCCTCACATGTGTCACAGTAACCCTGGCTCTGTGAGCCTGGACAAAGGTGACTGTTACCTGGATCGTACAGACCCTGTGTTCTTGTGAACACTGAGCCGGGGAGTAAAACTTGTCCCTTGGTTTTCATGATGCGGTGGGGGCAGTGGGTGTCCAGTCAAAGGGTTCAAATCTAAACTGCTGTGCCGAGCTGATCTCAGGTCTACTGGGCCGTATCACGCCAGCCGCTGCCCCGGCGTCAGTCTGTCTGCCTCAGTATCAAAATGCAGCTGACCACTGAACTGAATGAGCTAGCTGTCACCAAACTGAACGTGATCCGCACATCAATTGGCCCGGACTCTTTAAAGTTAATTACAGTGCTTGGTCTTTCAGTTTTTATGGACCGGACAGGGCTTTTCCATGCGTCTTGAAATAGTAAGAACGGCAAAGAGAGCAAAGAAGAGCAATTATAATGTGTGTGTATATATACAGTAGGTGGAAAAAGAGCACAAACAGAGCATTCTTCTGAACTTGTGCTCAAAGAACAAACTTTCTGGCCTCTTGTTGGTTTAAACATGACAAGCACTGGCTTGGATACAGATTCAAACAGCCTCCCCCCCCGAAGAACTGCAGAGTACAGAGTAGAGCCTGGGGTGAGAAGACACGTGCCTGTTTCAAGGGTAAGTGTTTGTCTTTGTGATTGTTTCAATATTGGCTTTTTGAGCGTGGTGGCACGGTGTAGTCCCCCAGTGGTGTGCCGGCACAGAGCAGCCTGGGGCACACTGCAGGCAATGAAGAGGAATCCCTTCCATCCACCTCTTCTCATCAAGAAAGAACAACAGGGGCCTGTGCTCTGCTGTGGCCCCTTGGTCCGGCGCACCAGGGATAATCAGATGATCCCCTTTTATACAGCTTATTAGAGGCATCTCATGCTGTACGATAGGCCATATTCTCACATGCATGTGCCCCTTTGTAGCGCTTGATGATTTAAGGGGGTTAAGCAGAGTTTGAAGTACTTTGAGAATGCACTTTCATACCATCTTAAGGTCATGTGCCGCTCCTACCACAAAGCTGGTGTATATGAACTGAGCATCACAGAATAATGGCAGCTCTTATTAACAATGATGAGATTAAATGTGAAAGGGGCTAAGAAGAATTAAGAATTTCCGGCGAACTTAAGATGTTCAAAGAAGAATACTCAGCATTTCTTGGTATCATTGTCACAACATCTGTCAGTGTGTTTTACGTCTTTTCGAATGAGATTGGTTAATCAGTCGAGTCCACAGAGGCAAGTTGAAACAATAACACTTTGCTGATGTTGTGAAGGCTTAAAATGAAGATTTGCTGCATCTGGTACGTCCAAAAGGAGAATAAACTGCAGCAAATAGCACTGGTACAATAACATTAAGTACTATATTATCAACATAACAAGACCAAATGCTCGTGGGGGCTTTTCCTCAGCTAGCTGCTTGAGCTTTTTCTCTGCTCCTTAAGTTACCCTGTAGTCTCCAGCAGGATAATCAGCTCTGTCTGCTCTGGGAGAATCAGAGACATTTCATAGCGTTCCACATGTTAGTTTCCCGTGTATCCAAATCTCATCGTTCCTGTTTTATGTCTGTGGTCCTCTCACATATTGGCAAAGACAAGCACCCTTACTTTCGTCTATACTGGGTCACAAGTATTGCTCTACACGAAGAGGAGGCCGATGAACAAAGTGTAATTAAAATGTTCCCAGCAGCAGCCTGGTGAAACGCAAGATACCACTGTCGAAAAGACAAAGAGGAAGGGAGTCGGAGGGTTTAAGTGAGGCAGAGGGGTAGGGAGAAGACAGAAGAGCCAGCGAGAGTCTAGAAGAAGGAGGCTGTGGTGTATAAAGCAGAAAATGAAGTGAGACATGAAAGAATGGGAGCTCAAGGAGGTCAGGCCCATCACAGGATTTAGTGTTGCCTTTAAAGATGCCTGGGACAGGTGGCAGCTCTAGACAATCTCACACCACAGAGCAGCATCCTCTCAGGAGGAGATAAGGGATTCCTCCATACAGGCACTCTCCTCTCCCTCCTCCTCCTACCTCTCCCTCACTCACACACGTCACCTCCCTTATGCCCACCACCCTCCCCTTCCTCCCATCTTGGGGTTCTCCCAGACAGGCTGCTTTGATGTGGCTCAGTATGAGCGGGCAGCTGTAGGCCACGGAGCCTCAGCACCGCTGCTGGGCCACTGGGCCATAGCCGACCATCGGGAGCTGACTTGAGCGCAGCTCAATCAGTGAGGCTCTCCGGTGCCCGGCACTTTCAGGTCTCATTAAAGCGCTCCGGCAGGGTTAATCCTCTTTAAGGTTTACATGGGCCCCAGTTTGTCTCTCTGCCCAGGCTGAGAGAACCCCTGGGCGCCACCTGCGTGACGAAGCCTCAAATCACTGTGACACAAGTTCCCTCCGTTGCCCCACTCCTCCACTTCCCTTGTATGTTCTCCTCTTTCTTCCCTCTTTCTCTATGTCTCTCAGTCGCCTTCCCCTTTGCATCCTGCCTCTTCTTTACTCCCCTTCCCTTGATAGTACCTAGGCCTGGTTGTAAGTCTTTGAGGATTATTTGGGTGGAATCTGTTGACAGGGATGCAGTAAATGGATTACAACTTTGTCCTTGTTTTGGGACGCTGTGAGGAGGGAAAGGGGAGAGATGTGCTTTGAATAATGAGAGAGTCAAAGTAAAAGAGATAGACCGAGAGCAGGATTAACTGAGAGAATTAGGAAGACGGAGCAAGAATAAAAGAGAGGGTGAAAGAGAGGCTAAGGTGACAGCAACGCAAAGAGCACAGAGAGTGGAAAAGACTGAGAATTTGAGAGTTAAAGATGCTGTTGCGCTCACAACACCTAATTGGTCCAGAAGTGTCGACCTCTATCTGGCCCTGCAGCGCCCAGCAGCCATTTGTCTGATTGCTGTGACACTAGCCTTTGTCTTTCTCTGTGACACACAGTTTCCTCTATTAGCCCAAATAATGGCCATGTACCTCAAGAGGCATGTACAGACTTTGTCTAATGTCTGTATGGGTTTGGTGGAACGTAGAGGAATGGACTTACAGTACAGGCAGAAATACAATTTCATCGTAGAATAAATCAAAAGACTGCACTGGTGTTGAATGTCAGTGTAATAAAATTAAAGTCACTTGTGCATGACTATTTTTTAAAGGATACCATTTATTTTTTAGAATGATTTCTGACCCTCCATGCAGCCACTGGCTTCCACTTATTTTAACACATATGAAAATCAGCATGCAGATAGATTGAGATGGATCATCCAAAACATTTAGTTGACAGTATGCAACCCTTTTTCACAACAGACATGTCTCCTAGCTCAAATTAACAGTTAATTAATGTGTTGCTTTTCGGCCTTTCGTGGTGCCCTTGAAGGCACCACTGAGGAGAATCTTTAAACTAGCCCCTCTGTTTAACCACATTAGCATACGATAATACATAGTTTTGACATAAATCTAAAGGTGACAGAGTGCTCACTGTGATGGATTACCTCTCTAAAAACAAGATTCAAGTCTCTACAAGTTCATACTCCTAACAGGAACTGAATTGCGAACAATGGCTGTACCTGGAAATCAAAATTTGTATGCAAAATTACAAGAAAATGACCAGCCGCCTCTCTGAGAAGCTGTTCAGTTTCCCCAAGCAATGTCCAACCAATGTGTTTTAAAAATGCAGCTGCATTCTCAGTCACTACCACACAGCCACATGCAGTAGGGGCCCAGGACAGAGCTTTGGGTGAGGGTCAGTCTGTCCCAGAGTAGCCTGATACAGCTGTGGTAATCATTGACCTTGGCTCATATATAGATGAATAACTTATCATATCATTTTCTAGCCATCTTTTAGTCTTTTGTGACCCAAATTCCCTAAATAATGGTCGCAATAAAGGTCCGACCCTTTGAGTATTTGAGTTGCATAAATCATAGAGGGAAAAATAAATGTAGCAAAGTCCTGGTGAGTTAACCTGAGGTTTAAATCAACTCCCCTCTCTCTGTGAGGTATCATAATTTGGAGAGAAGGAGATCGACAGATGTTAGGGATACAGAGAGAGAAGTGGAAAAATGTGTAGCGCAGTGTTCGAGCTACTAAACTGCTGTGTAAATCTCTCTCCAGCTGGGTGGGGGAGAGGAAGCTGGAGGGTGGGGCGGGGTAGAGATGGTGCTTGAGCGTGGGGGGAGGGCCAAGGCGTAGCGCTTTGTTCTCCTCCCCAGCTTATCCCAATCTGGAGAAATTCACCAAATGTAGGAGATAGATTGGTGCTCCACAGAGGCCTTGTGAAATAACCTTCACTCCCTTGATCCACACTGGGATACAGGGAGGAAGGGAGGCGGGGAAGGGAAGAAAAACGGGTCATAGCTGGGGTTGGATTGCGCTGGGGGGGCCCCTGGAAGAGGAGTGTGCGTGCTTAGCTCCACTCTGTAGCAAGGCAAGGGCCCTTGTGATGGCATGCAATTTGTTATGATTGACTCAGCTTGGTAAATGTCTTGCAGATGCCGGAGTTCCATTGAGATATTTGTGTTACTTTTGGAGATGGAAGGGGCAACTGCGAGGTATATGGAGCTCTTTTTTACAGCTTGATCATCATTGTTCTAGCAAAAATCAGGGTTCTTACCATAGATTATTTGAGATAAATGTCCTACAGATGAATACATGTTGAACAGGGGATACTCATCTGCAAAGATTTGAACTTTTAGTTAAAGTTTTGCAGGGAACAGTTGCATGTTACATGTATTGTATGTTTGCATTCCAAAACCTTAGTTGAATGAAGCATTTTCCTGCACATAACTTTGAAAATATTGACGCAAAGAGACAACCCTGCTAGAACACTAATTCCCAGAAAAAAGTTTGCATTCTCTTGCGGAACCATGACGAGAAAAGATGGGCATTGACTTATTCAATCTAGACAAACAAATTACTTCTGACTGCGAGTCGCGATGGAATGTACTTGAACAGAGAGTGTGTCTGACATTTGTCCTTTTACTGCTCACTCTCTCATCTCTGTTGTGTTTTTCTTTTCCACCATGTTAATTACATTCAGCCACAGAGAGAGTGTTTGTCTTTAAGGGTGTGAGAGCAATCGTGCAAGAGAGACGGGGAGAACGCAACGGAAGAGGGAATAAAATCTATTGATCTACAGAGGATGTGATCTGCCAGCCTTATGTGTTTGATTAATTGCAGATAGATTGGCAAGGCAACACTTAGCATTCTTCTGTTATTTAACCTCTCTGCTTGCTTTCTTCTCCCTCTTTTTTTTGTTTTTACTATTGCCCTTCACTGAATAAAGGCTTTCTCTTTTCTGGTGCCCATGCATAGCAGAAATACAGAAATCTCTGCACAGCGAGGACATTAGGCTAATTTATACAGCTGTAATTAGGCCATTAGACCTGAAACAATCTGGGACCTATAATTAAGCAAAACGCTCCAAAAGTCAACAGCAACTCCCATTGAGCTTAGCTAAACAGTCTCTGAAAGTGTTATTTACATGTCCAAACAGCTTGAGGTCTCAGTTTAAGCAAACATGGCGAGAGACGGGGTGTGAAGGGATTGATCACAAGAGAGCCAGCTTCCAAACTGCCTCCACTGATAGTCTGCATGGGACTTCTCCATCCCCTTCTCTTGCCAGGCAGATAATTGCTTGGAGGTTCAGTATCGTGTTTTTTTTAAATGAAGTTGTTTTAGAGGAGTTAAGCACACCATGTCAAAGAGTAAAGGCACAGACTATAATAGACATGCCTGTTACCTACTATAAGATGAAATCCCTTACGATCTCTCATTTTGATATGTAGCAAATCACCAGTTACATTAAGTTTAACTCATTTTAATTTATGATGATGAATTTCTTTTTAGCTTTCGTTCTTTACTACTGACATCAAAACCTGATGTTAACAGTTGATGTTTCTTTTGAAGACAAAATCCTATGCTAAATGCATGAATTACCTGCAACTAGGCAACAACTAGACTAATAACTATGAGATTGTTAGCACCAGAATGATGGTTTACAGAATGGAAAATGAAGAAATGAATCAAGTATTTGCTTTTTCTTGAGATATCAGATTTATATTTCTTTCGGCCGGTAAGATTATTCACTTGAAACAACATGATGAGGGGAAATCACTTTTTGGTGGAACTGTTCACAGCACATACAGCACATCTGCCAAAGTATGTAGATGTTAATTTTAAGGGCTCATTGGGAAACAGTTAAATCTCAAGGTGATATCTTTCGGAGCAGGTAAAAACACCAGTTCTAACATACCTACACCCAGAGGTGCTTTTTTTTTATTGCACTAAGTCATGTACATGTGTTTGTATTCACACCCGGAAAGGAGCGACACAACTTGCACACACATGCGCTTGCAAACACGCAAACAGACAAAGTCTGGAGCATCTTTCACACGCTTTGCAAAGTGTTGCAGAGTTATGGTGTAACTGCAGGCCTCGCTGCAGACGAGCGTGCCTTAGCAGTGAGATCATGAGCGTGGAGAGAGATGGCATAATGAAATCTGGCAGTCGCAGCCCCGGCACTGGCTTCATATGTTCTACATTAGCAATTCACAAACCTCTGGAGCAGGCCCCAGCAGCCCTTTTCTCACTCCGCCTTAGTCGCTTATGACAATCTGTCACTGGCTCTTTGTGCTCTCGCAGCGGAGCGTCGATGAGAAGTGCGGTGTTTATGGAAGAGCGTTTCGTCCTCGGCTGCGGGTGACGCTCCGTTAAGAGAGGAGTCAGTGAACCCTCACCAGAGGAGAGGAGGAGCTGAGGTTTAGCATTCGAGACAGTAAAGTCACAAAGCTGAGTTGACAACAAAAGAGAAAGAATAGAAATTGTTTGTGTTTTATCAAAACCCAAATCAGAATGGTGAGTGACAGCTCGGATTCTTTTAAGTATCACATCACATAACAGTCCAAGAAGATCCTTTGTGGTAAAACTTCCATTATGAAAGGAGATTAACCAATAAGGATATTGCAAATGATGTGCTTTAGGCTTTATCGTCCCCTTGTCCTCCCCCTTCTTTTGAAATTATTCAAGTGTCCAATAAAGGACAAGGCAATTACCATTCTCTCTTTAATGAAGGGGAAACTGGCTTTTGGTCCCAAGCACCGTGTGTTTGTGTTGAATTACAATTAACGAGCCTGGTCAAAGTTTGTCTCTAATTGCCCTTTCATTAAAACCCATTTGTAATCATCTCTTAATGACTTCCATCCCCTCTGCTAAAAGATTAAAAATAATTAATTTTTAGTTTAAAATTTTAACCAAAAATGATTATTGCTGCTCTGGAAAGTGGCAGAAGTGCTCTGAGGAGATGATGAATTGGTAGAAAGCTAATATTTCAAAAGATGCATGTCAAAAAAGTTCACAAATTACGATTTCCAGGGAGCTTGGATTCTTGATTTTCAGCATTTCATCAGCTGAGATGACTTCCACTGTGCCGGTGGTGGTTAATTATATGCAACAGGGACAAAACCGTCAGGATTACACTTTACTCAGGAATGCTGGAGCTGCCGTGTCGTGCGTCTCGCTGTGGGAAGGTAAAAATTGTGACGTGTGCGTTGAATTACTATGTGCCTTTCCAGCTGTATTCTGTATTAGAGGATGAAAATACCACTGAATATCCACAAGAGCAGGGGCAATTTATTCCCAGAGTAAACAGTAAGAAGTCCCTACAGGAAACACTGGAGATGGATTGCAGGATGGAGTCTCTCCCCCTCTTTCATTTGCCCTCTGTTCTTTGTGACTGTATACATTCCCTCCACTGACACAGGCCTGTTTGCCTTGCTAATGGAGATCTGCGCTGGCGTAAAAGGGGTGGCAGGCTCTATTTAGTTAGGACCACGGTAAAGTAAACTTCTGAGCTGGATTTAAATAAACCTCGGCACAACGCTTCGCCATGTGGCGAAGTCATGCTCCACAGCGAGAGGAGGGAGGGACGGAGGGAGGGAAGGAAAGAGTGATGAAATAAAGGGTCCAGTCTAAGCACAGGGCTGTGCTGATTGAGGGGCTTTGTAGACATAAACATGGGGGGACCTCGGTAATTCAATGAGGAGTGGCGGCTGTGGGAATGCAGGTGTATGCTGCGGGGTTGAATTGGTAGGCTCTTTAAAATGATTTCACAGTTTGTAATCTCTACAGTCATTGCCCAACAGGACAGAGGTTAGAATAAAGTTCTTGCAGCGTGGGCAGGGATGAGCAAGATTAGAGAACATGAAGCTTTTACTCCCATCGAGCTAGAACATATAGACCCAAGTGAACCTGAAAGTTAATTTCCGACTCAGACAGCCAAGGGCCGGCAGCCTTGAAGTGGAGCAATGGAGAGTAAACAAAGCAGATTCTGCCCTTGTCTAACCCATCTCTCTATCCCAGCATCCCCTCATCCCTTCCTCCCTCAGCAGCTCTGGAATAAAGTGAGGTGAGCCAAGCCAGACTTGAGTCATCAGGAGGAAACTATCGAATAGACAGAGACAGAGTGGTCAGATACTTGCCAGAGCTGTGCAAAGGAGGCTTTTACCACTTATCTCTGCTCTAGTGAAAACGTGATGAAAACCTGGTTTGGTTCGGTTTGTAGATGTTTGCATAATTTTTTTCTTTTGAGTCGTGTCAAGCCCCAGTGTAATATTACTCTGAAGTGAAGTTCAGGGTCTGTTTGGGAAAGTTTATGATCAACAAGAAGTAATAAGAAATTACAACTTATTTGGGGATTTCAGGCAAGACCTAATAAAATGCACTTTTGAATGACAAGAGTTTCCACTTTCAGCGGTACAAGGCATGAAAACTGAATAAAATTCTTTTATTTGAGGCATCGGCATAGAAAAGTAAGGCATCAACTGTTGTTGGGATATCCACCTCTTTTCAACAGGTGTGTGGACCTATGCAGAAAGCAACAGGAGTTCTGTCTTTATTCACACTGTAGGGTTCCAGTGTCGCTGGTTAGTGTCAGAAAATTGCTCAATTCACACCATCTTGGTTTAAAGCTGGAAACGCACCTCAGGGACTACAAGTCAGGATATTTTGGCCTCTGCTGCCTCTGTTTTCTAATTTGTCTCTTGCACGTCCCTGAACTTTGTCGACATGCAACACTAAACCCCATGTTACCTTTTTGGATGTTTATTTTAATGTTGTGGGATTACAAACAACACCACATTTATCCCGTCTTAATCATTGCTGAGTTAAACCCAAGCTGGCTGTGATCACTCCAGTGGATGACTGACTGATGAGGTAAGCAGACTGGAGAGATGCTGGGGGATCAACACCTGCCGCGTTGCCCAGCGTTTGGCACGGATCGACACTTGTAGAGCTGTCGTGCACCCCGACGTTTGGCCATCTGCCCCCTTGGCACACACTTCCAAATATTTACAAGCAAAAAAACACATAGCAAACAGCCTCAGAGACCTGCTTGCGTGAAGGTATGCAGATGTTGACACATGCTTCGCCTCAGGGTGGTGATATACAGCTTGGTAACAGGCAATAAAATGACATGTGTTCTGGAAATGAGATATGTGAATGAACAGGTAATTCATTTGTTGATGTGTAGACCCACAAAAGTTACTTTGTGGGTGTTAGTCATTTTCTGGCGACGTCTTTCTTTACAAGTTTTAACCCATTTCAGTTTCACAACCCGACTCTCTGACGGGAGAACAATTCACACTCAAGGTTTGTTGGTTGGGACTTGTGCAACAATGGATGCACCGTCGTGACACTGAGTTTTTATAGATTATGGTGTGGAGTGATGCCGAGTGCATACATATGTGAAACCAGTCAAGTGGCAGCACAGCAGTTAAAATTTCAGGGGTAAAAATAGAGAAAGGCTTGGAATCTCATATTATGCAAATGTTCTGATGTTGTATCTGGAGGCGGAAAGTGAAGCTTCTCCATTCTCTTTGTGACAAAAGGGAAAAAAATATGTTTTTGTTCTAATTTCATACATTTCATAGGTTGTATTTAAATGTTATCCTTTGTAAAAAAAAAAGAAAAAAAAAAAAGAAGGTGGTCAGTGTGGTTGGTTGGTGTTTATTTATCGCTATATATTTTGAGTTGAATCAGCTTTTGGACATTTGCAAAAACCTCCTTAGTGAGCATTTTTGAGCAGTGCCTCTTGTAGTTCAGTGAATTTAATGAGATCAGATTTGGGTGGGTTTGTTGAAAGATAGCCATCAACCAATGCCTTTCATTATGGCTGCCATTTAGATTAGCCGAGGAGGAAAATATGACAGTGGGAGTCTTAAAGTAAAGGAAAAAAAATACTTTATTGTAAATTTTACCGCTTATATTTTTTCTTTTCTCTTCCTCTTATTCTCTACAGCTGCACCCCAGTTCTTCCCCACCTTCCATCCTCCTGTGCCAATTGACGACAGACATACCCAGGGACGTTACATCTACGAGCCTTCCCCTGTGCCCCCTCTTCACGTGTAAGTCAAACTGGTCACACACTCGCACACACACACACCAACAAAATACTGCTGAGGATACCTTTGATTCAGCTGCATCACACGCATCATTTGGGAGCTCCGCACACCTAATGGCGATACGAATCAAGCTCCTGAACTTCCTTCCGCCTGTGGGCGTGGAGCATCCTCCTCATGGGTGCTGGGTGCCTCTCTTTGCCTTTCAGGATCAAAAGCCACCGCCCTGTACGTGCGCAACATGATCCGCATGTCAGAGACACGCAAATGAACATGTGTCAGAGACATGGAAATGAGAGCAGGGCGAGGGGAGCCTGGGAGCGTGCAATTCTCATAAGAGCAGTGATCAAGCCTTGTCAAGAGAAGGAAGCACTTCCTCAACTGATATCTACCCATCTCTGACAGACACAGACTGTATACAACTAACCGTCCCGTCTCATCCAATCACAAGGATGCACAGGCTATCGAATATGATGTAAGGTAAAAATATGGTGTCATGCCTCGGAAGAGAGAGTGAGTATTTATAAGCAGGGAACTCTTATTACAGTAGTCTCGTGTTTCCCTCGAGTGCTTCTGACGGTGTTGGCCAGGTCAGCAGAGAGCTTCAAAGCATTCTCTCTGCTCACTCACTTACATAAACTCATGCACAAATGAATGCATATCGGGTTTTTTTCCTCCGCAGACTACTTCAGCCTTTCTGTCTCTTTCACCCTCTTCATCATTTGTATTCTCGGCGTCCAAACAGTGAGAACCGTGCAGGAGATGCTTCATCGTCCTCACGGCGCTTGTTTCCTATACCGCAGACACGAAGGAAGCAATCACAGCGTGACGAGGACAAATTGGATGGGGCAGCTACTTGGGCCGTATTATGTTTGATATTCTTCATCATTATCAACTCCCCCTTCTCCTCCTCAGGAGTCATATCTCTCCCTTGCTGATGTGCCACTAAGCATAATGAATTTTTTATGTCCCCCCACTGCCTCCCAACCTCTGGCCCACCCTACCTCTCAAGCCCTCATCTCCTGCTCAAGGGCTGTAGCACAGGAAAAAAAAAGGGGGGGGAGAGAGAGAGAGAGAGAGAGGCGAGGAAATAAAAAAGGGAGGTGATTGATGCCCGGTGTCACTGCAAACAAAATGGCAAATATAATTTAGCATTTAGCTTATGCAGAGATAATGGAGGGAACACATGCCGGCAACGTAGGCCTGAACAAACAGCCTGGCTTGTTATCCGTCAGGAGTGCTTTGGTACAATCTGAAGCACAGGTGAGGGAGGGGGAGGAAAGAAATGAGAAGGGGGTGGAGGGACAACATGGAGCCAGGGAATTGAATTAAGGGGGAGAAGTTACATCGGTGTCTTCAGTCACTCTGTCCGGACAGGAGTTATCTGTGCGCTTGGTTTGCTGTCAGTGAAGACACGGCCGTGCTCCTCCACGCTACCTATGGCCTATTTATCCAAGCCATTAAGCAAAGCGCTGTTTAATATGACGCGCTATGCTGAGGCGAACGATTTATCATTATTACAAGACAGCTCTTTAGTGGCCAAATCAGGTCTGTGTGCTCACTGTCACACACGTTATCTGTGAATTTATGTGGGATTCACACAGAAATGATCTCAACTGTTTTTGAGTCTTTGCACATCAGAGAAGCAACAAAATTGCCTGCTTGATTAAATAAGCAGAAGAAGAACCCATCAGCTGTGCTATTATAACTGGGGCCAATCACCTGATGGCAAACTAGAGTTAATTGTACGTCCAGGTTTGGCTTTCTGCAAGTTTTAGCCATGGCCCAACTTTACTACGGGAACTCCAGCCAAAAAGTAAAACCTCTCTGAGGATTTATAAGTGATGCATTCTGCTCTGTGATGTTGCTTGTAGGCAGCCAGAGCAAACAGAGGCAGTCAACGTATAGCTGTCGCTTCAGGGAAATGAAAGGAGGCGGCTTATGGAGAAATATTGAATTGTTTTAAGACAAGTTCTCCTCGGTGAGCAGAATTAATCGTTATTAGCCCTCTCAAAGATATGCCTAAGTACACAGGGACTATTATTGCAGTACTTCCCCATGCAGCCTCTCATTACGCCCTGTAATTACAGTCGGGTTGGCCCTGAGGCGGTTCCATCAATCCAGCCAGTTCCCCCCGCCATGCGCACAAGCCAGTCACCACTGGGCATCCATGGCCGGAGAAAAACGCCGCAAATGCCCAGCAGCTTGTTTCCTCCCCGCCACAATGACACATCCGCCATCAGTACGTGGCAAATGAACAGAATCATATCCTATTACTGTGAAGGGCCTAATTGAAACATGTTTATTGATGGCCCCCGTTTTCAGACGAGGCGCGGGCGTTAGCGACGCACCTAACGGGCTCCAGCGATATGAGGCGGTAGAATTAAATTAAAAGCTCATAAAATGAAATATGCTCTGTATTAGCTGTTTGACACTTAATTTGCCTTCAAATGAGCAGAGGAAATCACAAATTAACTGTCCTTTGTTTTTTTCCCTCTTTACCTCACCTCCCCTATTAGGCAAGGGAGAGCGCAATTACAGACAGAGGCTAATCGTTTAGTTTATACGGGGAAGGTACCAATGTGCCATTTAATATTAAACCCTCAGGGTCAGGAGGAGGGGCGCTTCTGGGTGCTTGGTTTACTGACGAACTTGTATGAAAGAACAGGAAGAGTCTCAGCAACACTTGTTTGAAATGAACAAACTAGCAACAGTCTTCTTCTGAGTTTCCATAACCTTCCAACTTCATTAAAAACCTTGATGTCCTGTACTGATCCAGGACCTGCAAGAGTCTTGTGTTATATCCTCTGTATGTCTCTGATGAGGACACACCTGACCCGGAGTCTCATCGGAAAGAGAAAGAGCTCCTTCCTGCTCCAGAGAAGATGCTTCCTACTTAAATAAACACATTGATTGGTGAAGAGCAGGCTCTCCATGGGAGCTCTGGTCCCCTCTGCCACCACCATTGTGCAGGACTGGCTTAATGGGAGTTCGGGGGAGAGCCGGGGCCAAGAGAAGAGACCGCTCCTTTCATTCCGGCTTTATTGCCTGACCACAGTACGCAGCAAAACAAAACAGCCCTCTCATGCGGCTCAGCGCCGGCTCTCGGTCACCCAGAGACCGCTCAGAACAAACAGAGGTATTCGTCACAAGTCAATTATCAGCATCAGGGTGTACTCTGGAGTCCCGGGCCCTTGTGCTGTGAATGGGGCGACTAAAACAACATTCTTATGGGACAAGCAATTGACTCACAACCTTTTGCGCAGTAACCGTATGTGCATTTAGGAAAGGATTAGTCAAACTGATGGAGTTCATTTAGGAGTTTATAAAGTTGTAAAGAAAGAAAAGAATGCACTGAAGTTTGAGGTATTTTTCAATTTGATTGTGGACTTGTGATTAAATGTTTGCACGACACATAAGATATTAAATGGTTCTGAATGTAGCTTTTTAAATGAAGCATCCAAACTTGTGAGCGAATGTTTCAAAAGACTTAGAACAACCAAATTACCATTTAAATCAAGTAAAATAAAACACTCTACACTTTCTACATACAAAAAACACAAATTACTTTGTATGCTACATATTTTCTCCCTGTTATAAAATTTATACAGAGAACAATTAATACACAGCCTGTAGTAATAACTGCACTAAAGATCCATTAATGGACGTTGAAAAAATTCCACAATCTCCAACTCAAAGATGCCAGTAAAGGTTGATTTGAAAGAAAATAAAACTTCTCACTTTGACCCATGATAAATTCATGGGCTGTATTTGCTGTCGGTGCTGAGGTGGAGAGTGCAGGTGGGGGCTGTGAGTGTGTGGTTGTTTCATTCAGGAGTGTGTTTGCTCAGCTGTAGGCCTGGCCCGAGTGGAAGTTCCTCTGGAGGTACCAGGGGAGAGCTGCGGCATGTCTCTCTCATCGCAGCACCACCTCCGCTCTGAAACGATGACGGACCAGGATGGAGTTAACAGACCTAACGGCCGTGTGAGCCGTTCCCTCAGAAGCTTCATTTCATGCAAAGATGGAAGGATGATATAAAAAAAAAAGAACGAGTGAATCGTCTTGTTGACCTCCAGATTTCAATTTTATTTTCTGAAGGCACCTGAGATTTTCACCAATTTCACTCTGTTTCTGTGCACCAGATCTCACACACGTCCCCCTCGCTGTCCTCCTCTTCGGTGGAGAGAGTTTTTTTTTTCCCCTTAAGATGTGTGCCGTGTTGTTTTGTTATTTACATAAACTGTTGTCAGAGCGCCCAATCTGGGCATAGAGGAGCGGCGTGTTGCTTAGCATAAAGACCACAGTCTTATCTCAACACCTCCTTCCAGATGGGACGAGGCAGAGCGCGCGCACACACACACACACACACACACACACACACACACACACACACACACACACACACACAATGCAAAACAATAGAAACACAAAAGCATCTAGTGTAGCTTTTATAGAAGCTAGAGGAGAAATATTTCTTGTGTGCCGCTTCATCAATGGCTTCTATGGTGTGATCTGACTTTGCCGTGTCAAGCGCTCATTTTAAGACTTGATGTTTGGGTTACAGGCCCTACTTAAATGCCATCTATTACTATCTTTGTCTGCATTTTACACACACATTAGCCAGATTTATATTTTTTTGGAATATGGCTGTTATTTGCAAGCAAAGGAATATTTATTTATTCCAGCAAAAAAAAAAGAAAGAAAAAAAATCACAGCCTGCTTGACGATTCGCTTTTTATATTCACATTCGAATATCGTCTAGACTAAATCAGAATGTGAAGTGAGGCCATAAATTTTATTAAGAATAAATGACTGTTTCATAATCTCATCAGATAATTTCTGTCCAGATAAGGCTGCTGTCACCTAAAAGCAGGGAGACGAAGGCCACTTTTTCATCGTCCTCTCTAACTGTCCAAAACCCATTCTGTGTGACTTCATAGGTCACCCCTCTCTGGCGCAGTCACTGGTTTTCTCTCCCTCCTCCATCTCTCATTCCCCTCCTCTTCCCTCTTTAATACTTTCTCTATGGAGTAAGTCGGGGGGACAGGCGGTCACGCAGTAGCTGGCTTCATGATTAATGGTGTTTATTCTTGACAGAAAGCTCCTTTATTTATCTGCATTGCAGTTTCACAGATACTATCAGTCACCTGAATGAAAAATATTCAGTCATACCAATTTTGCAGTATAATTGAGTAGAGTCACTTCCTTTCAGTTTTTCCCCCCCTCTTCCCTCTCCTCTCCCACTCTATCTGGCAGCCTTATCATCGCCACAGTAATTTTCGCGCTGCGTTGTTTGATATGGAGAGGCTGGCTTTAGCCGCATTTGACATAAAGCCTCTTCAATTTTCACTGGAGAAAAAAAAGAGGAAGAAAGAAAGTTGTGCACCGCTCTGTGAAAATGTGTGAAGAAGGGGAAAGTATCTCTCCCCCTTTTTTTTTTTTCTGAGGCAATTTCAGGATTTAGAGAGAAAGGAGATAAATGGCTGAGCAGAAATAAGGGCAGATTGAAGTTATAATATATCTTTTTTTTTGGTAATACACCAGTTTCAGAAGCCTAAATGGGCAGTGTTGTTGTTTTTTTTTCTATTCAGGACCACAATATTTTAAAGGTACCTGTGTGTTTTGAGGATGATGTTCCAGCAGGTTGAGGGAGGAAGGAGGAAAAAAAGAGTTTGGCACAGCAGACGTTTGACAAGGCCTGTAAAGGTTTTAGGGTTGAGTCATTACCCGTAGAGATCTGTCAAGACATGCTCCAAAACTCTGCTAACCAGGCTAGGATTACCTACAGCGAGGCTGCTCCTGCTGCTGCTGTGTGTATTTATATTTGTACCTAGTTATTAATATCACATGCATTTTTTAAAGCTGATTTATTATGTCTGAACTGCAAATACTAACTTCAACCAAAGAAAATAAATCTTATTTTTATGTATTTATGATCAGCAAAATCAAATCTGATTATTTGTTCCACAAACACTTCCTGTTCATTGTGTCCTTGATTGAATTAAATTTTTGGTCCATTATAAATATCTATTAAAAAGGTACATTTTTCAATAAAAGAGGAATACATTAATCTCTAATATGAGGCCTGTGAATTTGCACATGTAACAGATTAATAGATTTGATTTTCTATACACCAGTCATTTGCCTCCCTCTTCATGTTTGAGATCTCAATTTGTAGCTCTCCCACGGAGAACCACGTCTGAGGGGAAGAGATAACAGGCAGGTGCCAACAGCTCTGAAGTAATGCGTGTGTGTGTGTGTGTGTGTGCGTCCATGCTTACACAAAAACACACGTTTGAAATACTTCCTTGTCAATGTTTGAGTCAATTATTTATTTTTCTACCATTTGTTATTATTTACTTGCAATTCAACACTTTTTATTTTCCTCTGAAAAATGAAACAAGCTAATTTAACATAAATGTTAATTTTCCATGTTTACTAGGCTACACTGGTCATCTTAGACATTTAATAATGCATGTTTTGCAAAGGAATTGTTTAATTGAAACATCAAAAATAATTCTAAGATGTATTATAAATGTGGCTGTAACTAATTATTAATTTCATTATTATTTAATCTGCCTGTTATTTTCTTGATTAATCATTTTGTCTGTAAAATGTCAGATGGCTTTAATGAAAAATGTCCATCACTGTTTCCCAGAGCTCAATGTAATGTATTCATAATGATCTTTTTTTTTTCTTTTCAAAATACGATAATTAGTCCCAAAACCTCAAATATAGGCAGCTCACAAAGTCACGTTTGAGAAGTTGAAACCATGTGTTTTGTATTGTTGATTTAAAAAAAAATAATCAGAAAATAGAATTAAAAAAAAATAGCTGCTGATTAATTTTTATGAACTTTTCTGTGGACTAATTAATATTCTCATCTCTAATTCCTAATGTCATGGACAGCAACACTTAAAACACATCAAGTATCATTTAATTTGATTTATTAGGATCATAAATTGCACATAAATAAGAGCTAACAGTTTTTGCATTTGAAGGATGTGGTAGATTGTCACTTTTATGAGCCTTACTTGTCCTTAATTGGCTTTGTGAAAGACCCTCCTCTCATTGGTGGGGAGCAATCAGAGAACATCAGTGACAGTCAAGATGTTACCCCGCCTCACATCGCCTCCACAAACTCTCCCGCTGTACTGAAGTCTCCCTCTCTTCACAACTAGTAGTTTTAAAGAAATTAGCTTCCTGCTATAAGAAGCTGCCACTTTTACCTTTCAGAGGAAATGCTAATTTTAAAAAGGAAATATTTTGCTCCTTACCTAATGCACAATAATCAAAGTTCTAGTCAGCTTTTTTTTCTTACGCCCCACAGACGTCATACTGTAGCAGTGTAGAAATGTGGATTTTCCATTACTCTGATCTCTGGGCTGTATAGGCTCCAGACCTTGCGATCCCACTCTGGGGGCTAGTTACAGCAAGTAACGAGACCAAGGGAACAGGGTCATAAATCGTTTCCAACTCTCCTCATTTTCCATCCTCCTTCTGTCCCTCCCTTCCTTTCCTCCCTTTTCGTTCCTTTGCTTCCATCTTTCCTAGCCCAGCCTTCAATATATGATTTACAAAATACGGCAAAGTGAAATATTACCACATGTTCAAAGTCCCTTCAGTCCAGGTGAAGTTCTGCCAAAGATCCTTCATACTTTTAATACAAGAGGAAATTAGTTCATTGCCTCCCTTAAAGCTTCTGCGCCTCCTCCTCTCCCTCTTTTCTGTTTGTTTATCTTCTAAATCACCAAAAATGTCTCTCTGCACCACTGAAAATGTATTCATATCACATAAGGCAATTCTATTCTCTCAGCCCTTTGTTATCTCCCTCATCAGATGTGGTGTCTGTTACATCTGATTATAGTTTCATCCTGTAATGTTTGGGATTTGCTGTGATCCAAATAGAAACCCTTACTTCTGTATCCCTCGACACTTCACTCATTTTTTTCTTTTGCGGAAGGGGTCAGCTCGTGAAGCCACCCCTCCCACGACTGTCCAGCGGGAGCTGCACAAATATGCACATGCGCACAGCTACAGGGTGACCACACTTCTAAGAATGTGTGTTGGGGTTTGTTTTTTTTTGACACACTTACACAAAGTGATTTTATAACATCAGGAATGAACGTTTATTTAAAGGGATTAAATAACGCTACGACGCGCGTTCCAAGAGGAAGTCAGATGAAGTAAATGTTTCCAAAAGCAGACTTATTTTGGGATTTTCTCCCAATCGTATCATTTGTGTGTCCCTTATGTTGCCGGTTTGTGAAACATCCTCCTTTGGGTCCATCCAACATTTACACCAGGTCTGTGTTTAAGCCTCTCAAAGCTTCAGCGAGGTTCAGCTTGGCACCACCACGCACTCAGCGCCTTCATGATTAAATATCAGCGAACTCCACTTGACATTTTATTAGTCCAACAAGATGGATGAAATGGCTCGAATAAAGTAGGCTGTGTCTGTTCACTTTCCCACCAACACTTGCCTTTCTTCTGTCCAGATTTCCTTTTCCTTCCCCTCCTCTACAAGAAGTATGTATTAGGAAAACTTGATGGATTTCATTCTGAAGAGGAGGTTTTCACCGCAGAGAATGAAACATTTTTTTTTTTTTTGCCTTGTACCTGATGCTCTTGTTCTCCCCCTCTCTTTGTCTTGGCTCTCCCTCCCTCCCTCTCTCCTTTTCATCCCGATCCCCCCCTTTTTTTCCTGTTGTTATACCTCAGATCTCTGTCTGAAGGATTAACCATCTCCAGCGGTGTGTCTCTGCTGTCTTGTAGCGATGTGTATTGTTTGTGATTTGCTCAGGTCCATCTGTGCGGCTGCTCATTTCAGCTACCCAGCGTGACGCGGTTGAATTGAGGGGGATCCACGCCGCTCCTCGCAGCCCTGGGCCACACTCATTCTCCTCACCTGAGATGGGCTGTACGCTCACGCTCATTACCTGACTTGTCGGGGTATTTGAGGCGGTTGGGTGTGGAACCTGAACCCTGCAGGCCTCAGCTGAGTTGTTGTGCGAAAGGCAACAGGGCCATTGAGACATTGCTTGAGAGGAAAAGGAAAGATGGATGTGCTTCCTCTCTGTTTTCTGAAGTTTAACACTTCAACACCTAGGAGTCCCCTCCCGTCTTCTGTCTTGCCCGGGGCATGCCAGAGGAAGTCAAAACACTCACTGAGAGCGGCGCCAATTCCACCTGTGCTTGCTATGGAAATAAAAAGCCATCAAGAAATTTGCTGCATGTCCAGATGAAGGAGGAAAACAATTTTTTTCTGTTTGTAAAAGGGCAAAGTCAAGCATGGGAAAGGACCAAAAGAAAAAAGGGAAAATCTTTATATTTGGTCTTTTGATTGTTCGCTGATTCCAGGCCCCTTGAAATTACAGGAAAAAAGGCGGGATAATTTTGTGTAATTTCACTTTCATGCTCTCAGTTACTTGCTGCATAGTCTGTTGATTTGTTTTGGTAGACATTCTTATCTCAATGGCTGAAAATTACATTTAATTGCAGTGCGGAACAAAGGATCCCTGCCGCTCGGCAAAACTCAGCCTAAACTTCTCAAACGCTGATTGTCGTCATAATCTGGAGCCAGTATAAATGTCGAAACGATGCAATTGTGACGTTTTTGATCAAGCGCAATCCTCTGGTGTTGCTGAAGTGTGTGGAGCGTTGGAGGAGAGCTTCGATTTTTAAAGCGAGGGACGTTTGTCATGTATGACTCGGAGAGTTCATGACTCCTCTGGAGTTCACACAGCAGCAGTTATAATAACCAGTTCCTCTGACACCTGTACCTGTTTGTTATGACTCGTGCCTGTCACACTCACTGGCTCCTGCTGATAAACATATGTTCTCAGTCCAGTGGCGTGGAAGTGATACGTGCCTACAGTGATGCGCTGGACGGCGTTCCGGCAGTGCAAGTGTGCGTGATTGCTTTTTCTGTTGCTTATATGTAGACAATGTGAGTGTGACGGCAACACACAGGGGGAGGAGATGGAGAAACTGAAGGAGAGTGCTGCGCATTGAAGTGGACACCAAGTGTGTGTGCGTGTGTGTGTGCGTGTGAGCCAACTGTGCAGTGTATGGGAATGTCTGGCACGCCTCCGGAGGTATCCCACAGAGAGGGAATCCTGCTCGATGTGACCGTGAATAGAAATCCATCTCCACCCCCTGAACCCACCCAGGCCTTTGATGTCAGGGGGTCAACACAGAGCCCTCTCAGCTCCTGGGGTACATAGTTATCCCGAATGCCTGGCAACTTCACCTTCTCCTCTGTCCAGCCAGATGAAGAAAAAAGGAGAGAGAGGGGAAAATCAGATTACATGAGCAACGACCTGAAACTGTGAATACTCATAGGAAAGGCTAAAGGACACGTTTAGCCTCATTATTTATTACTGAAATTTACCATCCGAGTTCTTAGAATTGCAATACGTTTCAAGTTGAGGGCTGCAGCCAGAGAATGACAGGTGAGAGCTCTGCAGAGTCTGATCTGTTAGGTGACAACAGTTTTGCTGAAAACAGAAAAATGTTTTCTTTTGCATTTAAAAAAAAAAAGTTCTACCTTCACACGGAAAACTTTTTCAAAACGATCCCCATGCACAAGGATCTGCGAAAAAGGTTGAAAACGCTATAGGATGCATGCCAGGGTAGTAGTTGGAGGTGTACCCTTTCAAAATCAACACCACAGAATGAGATCACAGTCTTTTTTTGTTTTTTTGGGGGTTTTTGTTTGTTATTCTGGTCATAGTATATGCTGTCCTATACACAAATAAGGCTGGAACAGTAATAGATATGCATGAAGTGGGGCGGTGTCATCATCATTTTCAGAAGAGTTGCGTTTCCCCCCCCGTTTACATGGCGATGGTACGGTGCCATTTTCAGCAGATTACACTCTGGAACCCGTTTTCAAAAGTTCACCTTTTCAGGCCCCCAAGGTCATGTAAACGAACGGCCAAAACGCAACAAAAGTTTACCGTTTTAGGGTAAAGCCGTTGTTGGTCCCATAGTACGACAGTATCTTATTTGCCATGTGCATCACACTGGATCTACTTGGCATTCAGTCAAAACACTCCATTAGGGGAGTAGAAATGATTGGTAATTATTGCTATTACTGGTGTTATTGGTAGGTACCCACCTTCTGTATCTGAGAGTAAAATTCACTTTTAACAGCTGCTGTAATTGTCATCACTAGTATGGAAAATGAGCTCACTGGAATGTGCTTCGGAACTTAATGAAGACTTTCCCATTGAACTATTAGGAACCCATAATGCGTCCACCTTCCTCTGTTTGTGTCTATCTCTCCGTACTCTGTCTGCCTTCTCTCTTTCTCTGTCTCAGCTCCCTCTCCTCTCTCCTTGGGTCTTCGCTGGCTCTGTTCCTGTGGCCCTTTGATCTGACTGAAAGGGTTTGGAGCTTTAAAGTGCTTCTGTTTCCGCTGTCAGGTGCCCCTCTCTGCCTCCCCTCTGGTTTAGGCTTTCAGAGCGGTGGCAGCCTTCTGCTGTGGCTGGGTTGAGGTGGGGAGATTGAGGTGAGGATGGAGGGGGAATCGGTTTGTGATGTTGTCAGCCTCAGTCAGAGGAGGACCTGACTGATTTCAGGTCTCTCCAAAACCCCCAGTTCCCACCTAACTAGTGTGTCAAGAAAGTTGAGCCCACATGGGTTCAACCTGCGCTACAATAAAAGGTGCTATTTTTTGCATTCGTGAATGTTATCATCGATACATGCGTATAACAACAGTCCCGATTCACAGTAGTGACGAGTTTCTGTGTCACAGAAAACAATCTAATCACATTGTTGCTGCAGCAACAAAGATTAGTGGGCACAAAGATTCTGTTACTGCACTGCCGAAATGTTTTCAAAAATATTTTTAGCACTGTTTAGCTGGAACATGAGCTCTTTTTTTTTTTTTTTTTTTTTTTTTTTTTTTTTTTTTTTTTTAACAGATTATCCAAAACCAAGCATTTCATAATTTGCAGCGTCTCAGCTATAGCAGCCGAAGCATTTACAGGCCCATTGTGGCGCAGTGCATTCTGGTTGTTGAAGTTTTTCACAATTTGGTCACGTAATGCCAACTTTAGAAATATTTGCATCTTCAAACAGATTGTCTTTCAAGCAGTGAAATACTTTAATGACCTGTATGTTACGTAGGCGGCAACGTTTCCATAGCTTTCCTCTCAAAGTCAACGTCACTTTCATAAAAATACTGGTAGTATTTCCATTGTCATCCACTCTTAGTTCCCTTGTCGTTTCTCAATGACAATTTCTAAAATTTCATTACCAAGTAGGTAAAGATTTATGAAGTTGGTTGGTTGGTCTGGAACTTGGTCGGTAAAGTGACTCTCAGCCCTTAAGTGCTTTGTCTTCTTAAAATCCCCTCCTTGGTCGACTTCACCAGCTACAGATGAAAAATCTGGTGGTCTATGAACACCAGTTGCTCGATTATTGGATGTGGACTCTTCCTGTATACCCTTCTGTGAAGCTCACACCAAAAAAAAAAAGGAAAAGGTTTCACTTTATTTCAATAGCAACAATTTCATGCCCGAGCTACAAGTATTTTGCAAAGCGATGTTCCCGTTTTAGAAGACCGCTGTGTCAATACCAGCAGGTCGAACTGCTGCACCGCAATGGTACCTTCTATCCTCAGTGAAGTCGTCAACCTTTACCGCAAGTGTGTGTTTCTACTGCAGCGTTCGCCAAAAGAATTATTAGTGTTTATATAACCATGTTCCAAACAAAGATTCAAGGACTGTTTACATGAATACACACCCCTTCATGAAACCTCAGAATCTTTTAGGGGCATATTTACACTTGGCAAGTGTGTCTTCTTCTGACGACAGTTTAAAATCCACAGACCACTCCGTGTAAACATGCGATGTCTTAAAAGAGGCACTGGCTGGTTGAAGCGGGGCCACGTGAGAGGAAATGGTTTCCATATGTCAGGAGCTCAGGCTCAGCTTGTGTCCTGTTAGCTGGATGTCTTCTTTGAGGGTTAATAAGAATTATAAACCCACAAAGGGAAGTGGAGGAGTGAGGGAAAAGTTTTCTCCCTGCTAAGACAAGAGAAGCCTGCAAACCCTGCGGTACAGCTTTGATGTAAATCTTAAATCAGGTGTAACTAAGACGCTACCTCTGTGGCGCACACCTACTCGCACATCAACGCACACGGGGGGGGGGGGCATTCCTGCACACACACTCCGCGAGTTGTCAGATTCCTTCTTTTTGTCATGTTGATTAATGCATAGTGGCAGATGCTAAGACGATCACGACCCTGCAGAGAGCAGCTGAACACGGACGATCGGACAATCTCTCGCTTTTTCTCTCACCAGTACCAAGACACACCACACTCCTCCAAGCCATCCATCTCTCCCCCTGTCCTCCTCAAATCCCCTCACACCTGGCCCCGCACCCATTGAGACTTCTTTTCCTCTCCTCCTTCTCCAGCTCCCCCTTTCTCCTAACTTTTCTCTGTCCACCCTTCCCTTCCAATTCAAACACCATGCCTTCACACGCTCTGCCCTCCCTCCTCTTGACTACTGTTCATGCTCCAACTGTCTTCCCTCCCTCTTTACAAACCCTCCCTCACATTTCTCTGCTCTTCAAACTTTTCTTTTCGCCTTTCTACGGGCGGAGTAACACGACTCATCACGTCACCATCTCCCAACATGCACGCTCTTGTTTTTTTTCCCTTTGTCGTCTGACCGCTGCTTACGCTCAGCCTTCCAGTAGGGCTCTGTTCTTATTCGCTAAGTTAATTGGAACAACAAGGCAAGCAGAGGCACTTTGCCAGGGTCAGTGTCAGGAGATGCAGCCAACACATGACAAGGTTAATCAGAGTCATGGCAGCCAGGAGTGCGTGTTTGGTTCTCCTCAAAGAGGCATGTGGAGGGCCAGACGAGGAAGAAAACGTCATGAAATGTTTCTGCCTTTCCTTCTGGGGTGTTATTTCTGTATTAAAATGTCTAAAACATATTGTGAGAGGAATTATTTTTGTTAAGATTTGTGTTGTTGATTGCCTCGTTTGTAAGCCTGTCCATGTGTCCGTCTGGTTGACCTTAGCTTTGAATATTATTCGAGTTGAGGGTAAAGTAAAAGCTCAGGGACAACTTCTTCTTCTTCTTCTTTATTTCTGTGACTAAATGCTGACATTCAGAGCAACCTAACACCACATGTCTCAGACGCCTCATCACCTCCCTTAATATCACTACGCCTATAAAAACATATGTCACACCAAGGGCAAGGTGCGCCATCATAGGTAGTTCCTGATTAAAACCGAGGAACGGAACACAAAGTATATGGGTATATGTTATAGATAAATAAAAAATAAATATTTGCCTCATGCACTTTTCCATTAAATGGACTCTAGCCATTTAAATGTATTCCACTCGTACATGTGTGTTTGAAAATGTCATCAATGACAAAGCAGGTTTTGTCTGTTTTCCTTCAGCCGCTTGCGCTCCGATGCACTAGCGTGTGCGTGCATGCGAGATGCATGGTCAACATGTGAAGTGCGCGCCACTCTGCAGCTGTGTTGTGTTCTGTGGAACTGAGGCATGTAATGTTGGCGTGTGGGCACATGACTTGCTTATCATAAACACACACTTTCACACACCTGTTTTGACGTGCACCGCTGCCCTCAGCGTGACTCGCCGGGTTCGGAGGCAAGTGAAACAATTTGTCGTGAATGTTTGGACGGAGAACCTGCAGAAACACACCGATCAAAGAGAAAAAAATCCCACGATCACTGTGCTGCAATGTCGAATATGATCCTTTAATCTGTCAACTTTGTGCACTTTAACAATGAGGCTTTCACTGAGATTCCTCCTGAGAGTATACTCTTCTCACATACACCTGCTTCAGCATCACTGAGACATGTTGTCACACATTTGGAAGCCTTTAAATCGTCCCACAACCCTTTTGGGCTCATTACAGAAACCGAGGACAAACTTTGTATGTGTGAGAGTCTGTGTACACATAATGCCTGTGTGTTTCGAGTGTGTGTGTGTGTGTTGTTTCCGCTCCTCGGTGCTCATTATTTGCCCTGGCCTGAGATCTTTCATTAGAGGGCTGTGAAGTGGAGGGACAGAGGAGCCGGTAGGGGATCAGGGGAAGGGGCGGAGGTCGTAATTGGGCTGTTCCGCTCCCCTGGCCTTACTCAAGGTCACTTTGAGACAAACTCTGCACCAGGTCTCTCCCTCTTTTTTCTCCTCTCTCTCATCTTTTCCCACCCTTTCCCATATCTCCTCCTCACCTCCCACTTAAACCCCCACTTTTTCCCTCTCCCTCCCTCCTTTGCTCATCCTCTCCTTCTCCTGGGGTCTTTTGTCACAGTAGACTGGTCCACTGGGGAGAGACAGCGAAGTGGAGTGGCTAATTCAGTCTAATCTCTTAGCCCGCTAATGTCTGGCTGATATGTGGATTTCTCCACATCCTCAGGGGAAGGCCTTTGTGGTGAAGGCCATCATTATGAAGTTTCCTAGCCCTCCTAGCCAATTATAAGAAGGGGGACAAATTAGTTCATCTCAAACTTGGCTCCTAAGATTGTTCTAAACTTTATTTCACATCTCATACCAATGAGACAATTCACAGAAAAGGGTTTTTGATGAAGAGAATGGCCTGGAGATGACCAGATTTTCTTTTAAACCAAAAAAAAAAAAAAATTTGTGCATCTTGTGTGAGATTTGCTGATGGATTTTGTACAACATTGCATCCGTCATGTGCAACAGTGTACAGGGTTTCAGCTCAAATCCGAGTTTGCAGCCATCTGAGTAAAGTGGTGTAACATTGCCTGTCTGGCGCTGTCCAGCGGTGAGCTCGGTCTAACGTTTCCCTCTGATTAAGACACAGTGGTGAAAGCTGCCTTTGATCTGAGGAAATGTCTGCGTTGGGAGCAGTTGGAATGCAGCGCTCTCCTCTCTGCCTTGCAGATGGAGAGAGAGAGATAGTGTCACAGTCCATTTATCTGGCCTTGCCACTGCCAGTTTACCCGTGGTCAGAGCCTGTCGGGCCTAATGCAATGAGCATGATTATTATTATTATTATGGGAGTCCAAGGCAGAAACTTGTAAACTACAAATGAGTTGTTTTTTTTGTTTTTTTTATTAAAGTGCAGTCAATTTACAGCCCAATATCATAAATCACAAATTCGACAATCTCTATACCGTACAAGACCGTATGGCTGCTCCTGATGTGAGGTCATCACAGCAGATTTTTCCATCCGCATTGTGGATCTGGACCAAGCTTTACGCCGGATGCCCTTCCTGATGCAACCCTCCCTGTTTGTCTGGGCTGGGATGAGCAGAGTGGGGTTCAGTATCTTGCTCAAGGATTCTTCAACATTTAGACTGCAGGGGCTGGGGATCAAACCACCGACCTTCCGATGAGTAGATGACCATTCTTCCCACCTGAGACACATCCGCCCCCACCCAAAACCCCCCTTTAGTAGAGAAAAATGTACCATTAAAAGGGATTATCATCCCAAAATCAGTCATACAGATGTATCAGCGTTCATAGCAATCATGTATATTTTCTAAAATAAATTTAAGTGAATGCTTCAGTTTTATTTAGAGTTTTAGCTCATTTCAAATATGTACTAATGCACTTCCTGTATTTTCTTCTCTGTGTGTCTCTGCAGGCCTCCTGCACTAGCGGGCAGTCCAGCTTTCTCCGACATCTCCCTCATCCGGATATCGCCCCAGCGAAACCCCTCTGTGGGGGCGGAGTCGCCCTTTCACCATCCGCACCCCTACATCAACCCATACATGGACTACATCCGCTCACTCCACAGCAGCCCCTCCATCTCTGTTCTGTCAGCCACCCGGGGCCTCAGCCCTGCAGATGGTGAATAAAGTGAAACATACACCGACGCACAAAGCATGAAGCGCAGATCCACTCGGCACACACACGCACATCTGCACACCACCCTAGCGGAGCAGAGATGACCAACAAAACCTCAGCAGACCATTAAAATTGATATTTGAAATTGATTAGCGAGGTTCGATTGCTATTAAGAGGAACCTCGATCCCCTGTATCGGTTTAATTCCTGTTTGAGATCAGAAGAGGTCAGGTGAGAGGCAACTAGATCCATCTCTATTAAGACCCAGGGGTTGGTGAGATGTTATCTGAGTGAGGGAGCGGGTGGATGGGAGTATTATGAGTGCAGTGCAATCCATGTGGGTGGGGGTGCAGGTTGGAGGGAGGCTAATTCTTTTGATCTGTGAGTCATGTCAGAGACCTCTGGAGGATGAATCAGTGAGCGGCAGGGTCATGTACAGTTACAATGCACACACCGAGGGAGGGTCACATTCAGGTTCAGGGTTTGGGGGGGGGGGTTGGGTGTTCAGGTGTCCTACAGGGACCATTTGTTTCCTGAGATCTCATGATGGATTTGGGCTGGGAAATCAATTAAAATGGACACCGGAACAAGTTGAGGTATATGAAACAGATATCAGTATTAGAAATGAAAACTCACACATTGATAAATGCATTTTTTTAGCAACATAGTATGGCATGATAAAAAGACTGGTAGCATTTTAATCAAATAATGTTAATATTAAGTATTCCTGAAACGAGGCATTTAACATACATGTTTAACAACATTTAACATAAAACAATTAAGATAACTCATTATTTTCATTATAAGTAATTTTATGAAGCAGAAATATCACATATTTGCTGTTTTATTTCCAAATTGAGGATTAGTTGGGTTTTTTTTTGTGTGGAAATGCTGATCGACAAGCAATTTGAAGAATTAGCCTCAGGAAAACTAGTATACAGCATGTAGCATTTTTTTTCTTCTGTTTTTTAGACATTTTATAGTTGCTACTGCTAAATAACGATGCAGAGTTCTGCAAAAATAAATGACAGAATAATCAATTCTAAAAGTAATTGTTTCTCTCATCTTCGAGATTACGTAAAACAAAGCTGTACCAGAGGTTAAATCCGACTGCTGCAAATGACCTCGCCATAAAAACTTATTTAAGAGCCAAGAACCAATGTTCACCTTAAAGGTGTTGAAAAGGCTTTATGAACTATTGCCGTGCACCATCAATCATCAGCAGAGACCCACTTTAGCTTCCCAACTTGTGTTGAAGTGTATTTCTAAAAGGGGCAGACTTAGGGGCATTTCCTCCACACCAGCACCCTCGACTGCATCTCATCCAGGCCTGTTAAAAGCTGTGTCTAAGTGAAGACTAAGAGTCTCACTCAGCCCCTCTCCTGCTCTCCTGTACTCCAACACTGCTCTTTGCAGACAGGAAGTATGTATTAAAAAGCTAAACCTCTCTACTCTCCATTACCACAAAGAAATATGCACCAGTCTCAGCTTCCTTTAAATCATAATATTTTCTCCAACCTACCACATGAGCCCCTTTCAGTTCATAATGCTGTGAATTGTGACTGAGGCACCTAATTACTCCTTTAATCAATGCAGTGATTAATTAACCCATCAGCCTTTGTGTTGTTAGTATATCACCACGCTTACAGGGAGCCTCCTTCTTCAGTATGCATTTTTTCTACCAAAACGTACATTTGAATAATGATGAATTAATTAACAGAATCTAATGGAGACTTGAAGTGGGTGGGATTTCGTGCCACCCTCTCACTGCCACACGTTTGCTTTCACATTGTTTCCCTCCTCCCTCACCATATTTCTCTTTGCCTCCTCCCTCACCATATTTCTCTTTGCCCCTGATCCTATTGTAATGCTGAAGGAGCACCCGGTGGCTCACCAAGTCCTGAGGCGAGTCTCTGTCTTTTCCACGTCGGGTGCCACAGTGAGAGCCGACCCCCACTCCCTTTTTTTTTTTTTTTTTTTTTTTTTGCCCCCAGGACTTCACTCAACTGCCAGCATTTCTGATTTAGAAATTCCGCAAAGCCCTTTTTCTGTGCGTGGCTGCTGAATGGGCCATATTATGTTTGAATGCAAAAGCAAAGCTAAGGCGGAACAGTGGAGACAATTAAGCCAACCCCTCCCCGCCACTGAAGACATAATACCCAAATCGAATTAATTTAGAATTTTTTCTCCCAATCATTCAACCAATCATGGATGCATATTGCAGGCATGCAGGCCAGCCTTAAGAGGAAATCTCCTCATACAGTGTTTCTTTATTTATTTTCCCTTTATTACTACCCCAACTAGGGGGAAAAAGCTGCAGCACTCTGCGGGTCTGAACCGATTCTATATTTGCATCCAAAACCACAGTGTTAGCCTTTTTCCTCTCTCTTCCTTAGAATATTTGCATAAGGAAGCCCACCACTAGATGTTTATTTTTAAACTGCGGCTCAAGGACTTACATCACTATAACTATGGGAATGACTTGGAAATAAGAGGCATTTTGTGGAAGAGAGAGAGAGAGAAAGTGGAGGCAGAATCATTTGCTGTATGCATGCAGATATATCTGGGCAGATTTAGGCCTTTTGTTTTTCTGCACAGTTAAAGGGAGCACAGTCGAGGAGCAGGTTGCGTATCTGCAGACTGCAGCCCTGATGTGCACAACACACAAGCACCATCTCTGGCAAAAGATGTGTCAGCCCACATACTCTTACCACACACACACACTCGTGCACTTCTCTAAAGTGATCAACGAACAGTAAGAAGAGGAGAAAAGGCCGCTATTGTAAGATGATCAGTTATGCTGTGCTCAGCATGAATGCATCAATCAAACACTAACGCATACTCATTGTAATCCCTGAGCAAGCATAATCCCCAGCGAGTCTCTCCACTTCAGGTGATGCTCCCTGTGCAGCTGTTTTGCTTAACTTGATGGTGTTGCTAATGTGCTCATTAATGTTGCGCTGAGCTGATTATCATCTAATGTAAATGAACACAGGTTTATAAAAATGCGGTGCAGGTGCTCTCCCTGTCGTTTATCCTCATTACTTCATTCCGTTCTTTCCTCTATTCTGCATCCACTCTCTCTTTCTTCGCCTCTCCGTCTGTTAGCTTCACGTCGTGGTTATCTTGTCTCCTCTTTGCTGAACCGATTGCTCTCCTGCTCCAGCCCCTCACACAGGTCTGACCACAGCCGAGTACTACCACCAGATGGCTCTGCTGGCGGGCCACCGCAGCCCTTACACGACCGACCTGCTCCCCTCTGTGGCCGCCACAGCCGGGGCCAGCAGCGCCAGTGCCCTACACATGGAATACCTGCAGGCAATGGACAGTAAGTCTGGACTGACCCATAACTGATGCAGTACAGTTTGTGACATGCACATAAGCTGATTTCTAAGCGCCTCAGGAGTACTGATCCAGAATCGCTAGTCAGGTTGTACAGTATTATAACATGGCTTCCAAAGATTGATCCAGGGACAGCAGTTCTTGCGAGATTTACAGACCATCTGAGTTTTCTCAACTGGATGGTTGAGAAGTTCACGTTTATAAATCAGTTAAGTTGGATTAACACAATAATATCATTCGTTTTGTTTATTTGTAGAAGCCATTTAAAAAAAATATTTTGGCTGTTGCTTTGAAAACCATGCATCTCCAAATTGTTAAGTGTTCATGACAATGCATTTTTTAATAAGATAATACTGTAGGTTTTTAAATTGTTTATTTTGTGCATAAGAAGTAGGAGGAATTTGTCCACCTATACAGGAATGCATTATCTTTCATTTTTTGTAAAAAACAAACAAAACAAAAAACAAAGTCCCCAAATTTGGACACATTGGACAAATTCTTTATTCTTATCTATTAAGCATTGACATGTAGATCATGTTTAAGTTAAAATATAATTTTACACATCTAGGTTACACATAACTGTTGCTCTAACAGTTATATGTCAATCATTATACTTCCATATGTGGCAGATCTGAACTAAACATTAAAATGTAGCTGTTGAAATTATGTTTAAACATTAGCTTTAGATAAGAAGCTATGTTAAAGCCTTCTTGGATTGCACCTACAAGCGTATTATGAGTGCATACCTGCTCATTATAGTATGGGTGGTCCTGGTGGGAATTGAAACTTTTAAATGCACCTTCACAACACACCTACCTTGTACTATATATAGATGAAGCTGCAGCTCAACCGCAGCAAGGAGGGACCTGCAACTTCAGTCTGACATGATTTAAATGAGCTATTGTCTTAGCGTGTTGGGCTCAGAACTGTGTGCAGAGGACTTATGCTAATGAGTTATTTTAAAGTGTAAATAGGAAATTAAATGCACACTGAATCTTAGAAAGGTCGCACCGCCTCACCCCGCTTCCTTTGATGAGAATGTATTTAGTCAGGCAGACGCGCTTTCATGGAAATCCGGGGTGAAGTTCCCCCTATCCTTCTGAACAAACTAATTAAAACTAGCCAAACTTGTGCGGGTATCAGAAAATTAATTGCTATTAAGTGGGAATTGGAATGTCCCACCATTCATCATTGGAGAAATCCTTTCTTCTGTGTCACTTTTTAAGATTAATAGAGTGAAACAAAACAATTAGGGCTAAATTTAAGTGGAGATGCGATGCTCCTCACTTTAAAAAACGCCTGTGATCATTGCTGGTAATAACTCATCATGTTTCAACAATGTGTGTCTGAAAAATTAACACTTTAAAGCTTTGTTGGATTTGAGAAAGAAAAAAAAAACGTACAAAGAGGGGAGTCTATCAAGAGGCTTTCGCTGATAATCTGGGCTACCATGTTACTGTGGCTATTTTAGGCTATTTCACATCAGTGTAATTACCTTTAGTGAGAGTTGTGCTAATGAAACAATGGGTCTGTCCTGCCTATTTATGCTTTAATGGGCTTTGTCTGTGTTCAGACTGCCTAATTAGAACCACAGCTCTCATATATCACTATATTAAACTCTGTATCTGTGACCTTTATTAGTTCATTTTAATTTTCTGGGTATTTTTCTATCTGTAAGGCCTTTTTCCTCATTAATAGGTTCACTTTTAGTAATATTTTGACCTAATTTTTGATACAAACATTATATTGTCAATAGTCATCTCTTAATATTTAAAATTAATTATAAGTACACTAACTCTGAAAAACAGGACTGTCGTTTTTATGCTGGCCTCCCCTGTGATAGCGTCTCTCTCGGGTGGCCCAAGGCGTGTCAGTCAGGCTTCAACTTCGGTTTTGGAGCCAGCTTTTATTTCCAACGCCGTCAGTCCGGACTGTCTAAACTCTCTCTGTCCAGGAGAATTAATGACGCGGTGTGTAACCAACCATCCCGTCCATAAATCAAGAGGAAATTAGAGGGACAGTCCTGCTATGAGCCGGGACGCTCCTCTCTCTGTCTCCCCGCCCGGCCGATTTATCATTTGGGCGGTGCATTAATAAACACCACTCCCATGAGGCTTTGCTGTGGTGGGATAGTGGCCCTGCTTCTTGGTTGTGCCCTCCTCTCCTAATTCAGCAGAAGTGAATTCTCCTAATTCACTTCTGGTTGATTTGGTTCCTTCAAAAAGTGTCAGATGTTTCAGATTTTGGATGTAGAAGGTTGAATTTGGAGCATAAAGATGCTCGTTTCTTACTTCTCTCTTCAGGATTATGTATCAAGCTGAGCGAAATAGTGAAAAATCAGACATATTGGGGAGCGTCGCATGACAAACTATATTGTATTTAGCAAATGTGAACGCTCAGGGATTTGCACGTGTATATGTATGCCCCCCCTCCCCAACACCCCCATCACTAAGACATAAAAAAGACAGATTTTCCATACAATGACAATGTAAAGGGGGCGTTGCTCTTCATACAGCTTCGCGCCGTAGTCGAAACTCAGGCCTACGTATGCCAGAACACCACCATAGAGGCATCCACACACACATTCACATCGGCACACTCTGATTACCATGTGAATGGAGCGCTCTGTAATCGTCGGATGTGTCAAACGAGAGACGGAGCATTTACGTTTGGGAGATGGATGGATTGTGGGGGACGTAAAATATGGTGGGGGGTTACCGGGGCTGCGTAAGCTGGTTTTGTTCGCCTTTATAAAATAACTCAAAATGTTTTATTTTCAAGTCTTGAGTCACAAAGTCATTGTGTCAGTTCATACACAAAGCGCGACATCCCCTCAGCGTTTCCCCCCCCCCGCTCCCTCCATCTCCCTCTGTTTTTCCCTGTCTTGTTTGTGACATCTCTGTGTGAAAAGACAACAAAAGTCATGTTTTAATCTCTACCCGTGGCTCTTTGTATGTGAGGAGAGAATGGTTGTGCCGTTTCCGCCTTTTACCTTTTCAAACCCCCTTTTTGGTATTTCCAATCAACACTGATTGCATTTGAATAACGAGTCAAATTGGACTTGATTAAATATTACCATACGCACCCAGAGCATTTCTCCAACATGAAAGGCATGTTTTCTCCTGGATGAAATGCAAGCAGTGCATCAAGTGACAGCCGAACACTCATTCAGATGAGCCTTTTGTCTGATGATTGACAAAAATGTCATCTGGTGGGGTTCAGATTAGGTTAGAGTTAGGATGAAGTCATGAGCAAAAGCTCTTTTTTTTTAATCTGGAATTCATTTGAAAGAATTTAACTGATGCTCTTCTAAGGGTGCAGTTGGACTTTTTCACGTTCCCAGAAGCCACTTGGCTGCATTCTTTTCTAACGCTGATCTCCTCATCCCGCAGGCTCTCGTTTCCCGAGCCCGCGGCTGCCATCACGGCCCAGCAGGAAGCGCCCCCTGCCAATCTCGCCCCTCTCTGAGCACAGCTTTGACCTGCAGACCATGATCCGCAACTCGCCCAACTCTCTCGTCACTATGCTGAACAACTCCCGCTCCAGCTCCTCCACCAGCGGCTCCTACGGTCACCTCTCAGCTGGAGCAATCAGGTAACTGTACTGCATGAATTATTTTCAAAGCTCCCAGGATACTACTACTACTACTGCTACTACTACTAATAATACTAACACTATCTTATCCTGTCAGGATGTCTTTAAAGAACTTTGATTGATGTTTTCTCCCAAGGTGGTCATTCCAGGATTAACATGTGCCACTGATAAATCAAACTCCCCCGGGGGAATGATGTTGTAGATGATTTTCTAATTCCTTGATTGGTTTGAGTTTTCATGCAACACACTTGTAGTGCAGAGCCCATGCCACCATAATCTGACAACAGTCACAATGCACTCTGCACAAGGGGGAGTGAAAGTTTGTGGTGAAGTGAATAACAGTGTGTGTGTGTGTGTGTGTGTGTGTTTGTATCGTCGATGTCAAACCCCCGTGTGGGTGACGATCTCCCAGCCAGCCAGTCAGCCTGCCTCCCCCGGCGGCTCATGTCAGTCATTCAGTACACCTCATGGAAACATCACATACATCACAGCCCCGGCACCAGACGTGAGCAACGGGAGGAGAAAGAGAAGAAGAGAGAAGGGGAAAGGAAAGATCCATCGCCCCACCCACAGCCATTGATCAGCAATCTGTAAAAAGAGCCTGATCAATCACACTGCGCGCTCAGCCACTGTCCTAGTGACAGGACCCAAATAGCCTGAGCCAACAGACTGATGAGTGATATGACAGGCGGATGGGCCCCCAAATGTGTCTCGGCTCATTGATTTCCACTCGGCTTGTAATAAAATCAGCAGACATATGGGTTGTGGTGAGAGCAAAGCGTCAGAGCAAAGGATGAATGGAGGCGACTGCTGTCGACCGACATAAATCTGTTTATCTAGTGGTTCACCTGTGGTTAGACAGACCCCTGAGCCGGTTTGGTGGCTTCTGGGATTCTTTGGATAAACAAAGTTAGCTCAGGTTGAGGGTAAATAAACTGAGGGAACGAGTCTGTAGCAGGAACGGGGAATTAATTTAGATTTATTTACATGGCTATACGACACACTCCAGATTGTTTATCATCTGTATCATTTGCCCAGTGGAAGAATGACATACTGCCTTACACAGACCACATGATAATTCACTGTGTGTTAACAAGCTGAACATTCATTGGCAGGGATTTGCCGGCAGCCTTGTGGTTCTAGTATTACCACACCATCTCCTGTCAGATTGTCCTCAGGGAGGAGGAACTATCCAGAACAATCCATTTATTCACTGTCTTTTCCCCTTTTTCCCTCCTTGTCTTTGCGACTGTTATTTTAGTGAAGTTGCATTTTAGTTGAAGATTCTTTTACCCGATATGACTGGCCAGCCTTTCCCTCCTCTGCTCTCTCCAGCCCAGCGTTAAGCTTCGCCTACCCTCCAACCCCGGTGGCTCTGCACGTGCACCAGCAGCTGATAGGCCGCCAGCCGGGCATCGTCGGCTCCGCCTTTGGCCACAGCCCGCCCCTTATCCACCCGTCGCCGGCCTTCGCCACCCAGCGGCCCGTCCCTGGCATCCCCCCCTCGGGCCTCAGCGCCAGCGAGCGCTCAGCCATCTCCAGCGACTCCTCACAGGTGAGAGCGGCGGCAGGCGCCTGTGCGATTCATCATCACAGAAGTGTTGCATGCCAGCCACATCCCTGCAAAGCACAGAGTGCTAACATGGTACAGGCAGGACCCCCCCTCCACAAGCTCATCCCTTGAGAGTTTCCTCCTACTTGTGTTGTCTCTTGTTTTTAGACTGCCGAGCGCGGCCCAGAATGTCCCTGCAGCAAACAACAAGGGGCTTGTTAGCATAGGATCCCACTGCTGACTTCATTAATCACTAGAGAGGGAACAACGATATAGAGAGGGAATATTGACATGGATGGATGGATCCAAAGGGGCTTTTCTCTCCTTCCTCAACCTTTACTGTATGTGCGGGCCCACATTTGATGTAAATATTCAATGTTTTTTACCCGTGTACACTTCTTTTTTCTATTGTTTGAGTTTTGTGCTATTACAGATGAGGCTTTATTCAAATTGGGCTCACCAATATGGCTCATTTCCTTTTCCTGAATAAAGAGAATATTGCTAGGGCCAAAGATAGGAGGGCGAAAGTGTTTCAAGTTACACGGACTGACAGGATCTCTACAGCTAAGGCTTAATTTATGCCGAATTCTGCCGGAACAGGATTCGGGACCTCCCATATTGGGGCCAGTACCTACAGTATATGATTTGATCCGGCCCCTCCTTCATCACTATAAATACATTTTGAGTAATATTTCATGTTCTGGTCTGTCGTGTTTTTATTTGAAGTTATTCAAAAAGTCACTTGTTTACCTACTTTGGATGCATTTTAAATATAGTTTTAAAAAATAGAGAAAGAGAGTGCATTCAGGTCACACAGTGATGGAGCCCAGAGTGAGTGTTATGCTTGTCACATGAGCTATAATATAATATTACTGCAATTTAAATTTGTACCCTCGCGTTTTGAAATATTTGGCATGTGATTACTGAAAGCCCCTCAGCTAAGTAGGCATTTGTGCTGTGAAATGGGGAAATGAGACCAAATTAAGGGAGGCATGTATTGGTGCGAGGTCGTCCGTGGCACTGAGGAGATCCATAAACAGAATGACTAACTTAGTTAAGTTTGTCAGCTTGCTTTTGGTGGTGGTAAATAGATATACCTGCCCTAATTCCACCCCTGTGTTGGAAAGACAGGGAAGTGAAGGGACAATCAGTGAAAGAGAAAGGGCTACAGATAGCTCTCTGTGTTCCAGGGCTTTCTGATTTGCAAATTACACACTGACTCTGAATGTCCTGTGGAAAACACCAACATTAGTTGAGTTAACATTTCAGGAAAACAAACAAACAAGGAAACTTGTTTTATTCTTGGTATGTAGCAAAAACTTCCCCAAGGGTGAATTTCAGTCAGGGCCAATGTCAGGTCATCCATCAGATCAGTGAATGGCTCATTGAATTGGTTCGTGAGTTTGTTTTAATTGCCGTGATTAGAGAAGCTAATATTATACAGTGAATTGCTTAGTTTTTCATTTGTGCAGTTAAAAAGCTTTTTGCCTATGGCCGAGGATACGGAAATCATTATGGTGCAACCACAGTTGTTTTTTCCTCCTGATTAAATCAATGATGGATTGTCTTATAAACATCACATGCATTTTTAATGATACTATAGAGGACAATGCAAGAAGTCTGCAATGAAATCATTATGTGTTTTCTGTGTCCACAGACCAAACCAACAAGTGAATCTGCAGTGAGCAGCACAGGAGACCCGATGCACCACAAACGCTCCAAAATGAAACCGGAGGAAGACTTGCCGAGTCCAGGTGCAGTGAGCGTACAGGTGAGGATTGTTTTTTTTGTGTGTTGTTTTCAGGAATATAAAATTTATTTTCAACTTCTGGCTACATAGGATATTCCTCAGCCATCTGGCACAACTATCCACACCCTGGCCAAATATATCACACTGCAGGCTAATCCCAGAATTTTTAATTTATTTTTAGATTTTTACCCTAGAAAGCTCATATCTGGTCAGACAAGCTAACCAGCCACTTTGCATTTATTTACACCTGTTTGGCTTTTTAATCATTTAGAGACTAGAAGTGTTTACTTAAACACATGAATGGGAAATGTGATGACAGGAAGTGTTTGCATCAGCTGGAAAACCCTCATTAGAGTTAATACTCAGCCCAGGCCCATGCCAACTCTCCACAGCCACCTACCTGTGACAGTGAAATATGTCTGAGCTAATAGAGCAACATTTCCGCTCTGCACGCTTTTCTCCCGGTCCAAGCAAGGCCAGATTCACAGGGACACTTTCTTAGCAGCACTTTTATGTAAACCAGCAGGGTGGTAAAATAAAACTACTTTTCTGACAGATTTGGATGGTCTGACGTTTTGGAGAAGAAGCCAGCACCTGTAGCTGTTATACTCGATGTCAATCCTTTATTATATTGTCGTGCTTTTTGTACCAAACTTCTCCACCGCTGTTCCTCAGGACCACCCTGATGGGATGACACTGGTGAAGGAGGAAGGGGACAAGGATGAAGGCAAACAGGAGCCGGAGGTGGTTTATGAGACAAACTGCCACTGGGAGAACTGCTGCCGTGAGTTTGACACGCAGGAGCAGCTAGTACAAGTGAGTGGAACAGAGATGGGTGATGCTTTACCAAACAACACACAGCAACACTATGATTTCTTTTGGTTTCTTTTGGTTTGCATGCTGTAACGGTTTTCAGTATTTTTCCCTTAAGCTCAGCAGATGCCAGCAACATTAACAACTGTAGCTGGGCTTTTCTTGCACAATGCCTCCTCTCAGGCCACAACCCCTGCTTTGCGAGTCTGTCCAGTAGAGTCAAAGCTGCAGGCATTGACCGATACTGCAGCTGGATTCCTGATTTGATTCAGGGGCGGTGGTAATGGGCTCAAAAGCTGGCGAGCGCATCTCACAGCAGAACGAGGCTAACTGATTTGGCGGGTTAAGCCTCCCAGAGTCAGGGCGTGAGCTTTGTTTGCAGCACTGGACCAGCCCTTCTCCTGCCTGTTATCAGAACTCTCATACAGCCTCTCATCGCATTGCACCAGAGGGTTCACTGTTAAGCTAAATATTAATGACATTATGGTCGTGTCATCCCCACCACGGCCTCTCAACGCATGACGCCATGAGCTCTACTGCTCTCTCGCAGCCTCCGAACCTCTCATCCAACTGAGAGAGCGGACTGAAGTTGGAGAGGCGATGGAAACGCACCAACACGATGCTCCAAACAAGGGATGCTGGAGCGTACACACCCACACATGAAAAACACATCACCGCACATCTGATAGAAAGATCCTCAGCTCTCCACAGCTGTCTGTTTGCTGTCTTGACATCGCAATCCTCAGCCGCGGTGGTAACCCCTATCTATAATTGATATCCTCAGCGCGAAATGGGCTGCCTCCCATGTTTGAAGGGCTCGGCTCAAAGGTTGAGCATCTTGACAACTTCTTGCCCCTGTTTCAGCGAAGGTGGTTGGAGAGGAGGGGGGGATAGCTTTTCATAGAGGAGAAGCTTGCTCACATCCTCCCCCTACTGTTGTCACACCAGGTGGCCATCTTAGCCAAACAACGTCCTCTCATTCCTCCACATACTATCCAGTCTAACCTTGCCGAGCTACACTTATTATCAGATTGCAACAAAACCCTTATTAGTTTTCCATTTTTCCATCTCTGAATTGTTTAAAAAAAAATCTTTCTCTGCTGCTTCACTTCCTGATATTGCATTTTATTTCTCATTTTCTCTGCACATGCAAAAAAAAAGAAGAAGTCTTTGCCTACAGAATCCCTGCCCTCTAATTCAGCAGAGCGGACGGGAAAATGCTCTTATCTCTTTTGCACCCCCACCCCCCTCAGTAATAGGATAAGTACAGTATTTGGACCACAGTGGCTCTCCTCGCACACTGGGAGGGGTTTGGGGGTGCGGGGGATTTCCATATAACTAAACAATGGAGTCCCTTCCCCCTGCTCTTGTCTTCTGAAATGGCTTTGGGGAAAAAGAAAACATGATGAGAAAAAATTAGTTTCAAACAAGTAAGTTTCTCCTTGGTTGCAACAAAACGAAACCAGTGGCTTTTTTGATTCATGAGACTAATCGTGCTGTGTGCACAATCTACCTCATGAAATATGTGTTTTTGTGAAGTCTTAAAAGTAACAGCTGCACTGATTCAAAGATCCGTTTTCCTTTGTGGTTGGCCTAATTTTAGAATTAATCCCTCGCACCACCCTCATCGCTTTCCACCTTGTTCAAAAGCACACTTGCCAGGCTCTTCATGCATATTTTTACACTCTCCAACATGCCTCCACCATGACATGCCACGGCATTCCTTTATCATCCGCGTTTAAGCGCTCTTGGTGCAGCCGATAAGATAAATATCAGATCTATCCAATTTAGCTCACTTATCTGGCCTACCCAGTCAGCAAAAGCGAGGCGGGTGTCAATTTTAGTTTGCTGTATTTATTTGATTTATTACATTTCAACTCTCTATACCTCTCCATCTCCCTCTCCGCTCAGCTCCACATTCTTTTGCTTTCCCATGTTTGGTCATAAACCTCTCCCTCTCTTTTTCTCTCTTTCATTCTCTCTCCCTCCCCTCTTTCCCCTTGGAGGGAGTACTTTTAAAGATAAGGCCTGGTGGCTTCTTTAATGTCTCTCTTGAAATTTTTTTACACTGGGTTTTTGTCACCAGAGATGCCAACCCCACACTCCCATAATTCCCTAATATGGCCTTGGTCAACATCAACATATTTTTATTATTTTCTCACGGACCTATTACTCATACTTTGCCATGGAGGAATCTACATGGGAGCTTTACATTTTCTGTTCCCCTGTTAAATGAAAAACATGAAGTGGTCCATTGTCTGGCAAAGCAAACTTGCAAACTCAACAGTTCGGACTCTGGACTGTCATTGTGGGCCTGCAAACAGGCTGATTTGCTAGGATGTTTAAGACCATGGAGGTGTCTGATGGGGTTGGTGGTCTGTATGTGTGTGTTCTCACAGTTCATCAGGCCTTTTTCCACCCTTCACAGTCTACCAGGTCATCCACATAGGTGGTGCAGTAATGTTCTTGTTCTTAGTTGGGGGGAAAGTTGGGCTCTTTCCTGTGTGCAGCCTTGTCGAGGCGGCTACTGTGCGCCTCCCCAGTGTTAAAGGGAGATAAACACGGGTGTAGTCTGAAGCCACCCCCCTTCTCTGGCTGCTGGCGTTGGCTTTTAATTGGTAAAATGCAGATTTTTTTTGATCAGAAGAAGGATTAGGCTCCTTATCTGTCAAGAGTATCTTACTCTAAGATGAAAAGACTGTGCTGAATTACACATGCCAATTCTAGCTCCCTGCCCCCTGCCTGCTCACTCACTTACTCTCATCCTCCCTCCTTCCCTCCCTTCTTTTCCTTTTTCATGCTTTTTTCCCCCTCTCTTCGCACAAAGCACTTCAGCAATTGACATCACAAAAGAGCATATGATTTATTAGGCGGTGTTTGATAAAGCTAAACGGTGTTGTGGGTCCCACAGCTTAGTGAAATTGCCTTGTAAACAGGCTCTCTTTTCATGCACGCTTGCATTCTAATGCATGAGGCCTAAGTCCCAGAGAGAGTTTGATAACGAGACGTGGAGATGGATGCTGAAGTGGGGAAAATGCTGGGAAACAGCAAAAGTAGTGCACGTAGGAATGCATGGATTTGAGCATTCGTGCAGGGGGGGGGAAATATAATAAAATCAGAGGCTTTTATTTTAAATAAAAACAATGAGTTTTGGTTCTGTTTATGTTTATTGGTGTTTGTTCCGTGCACACAAGCAGCAGGGGTCTGGTCCTCCCTACATCTGTTTGTATGTGTGTGTTTGTGTATGTGTGTGTCTGTGTGTGTGTGTGTGTGTGTGTGTGTGTGTGTGTGTGTGTGTGTGTGTGTGTGTGTGTGTGTGTGTGTGTGAACCTCTCATACGTCACAGACGGCTTCAGTGTCCCCTGTGTCCGTGTCCCCGGCGCTCCTTGTCGCGCGACTCCCTCCTAAATCCATCTTGGTGGCGTTTTTACAGTTGTTGGCCGATAAGCTGGCAGGGAGAAGATGAATAACCTGCCGCGCCGCTGCTATCAGCACCTGTTTGTCGATTTAGCCGGCCAACGGGGCCTGTCTGCTCAGCATGGAGATTATTGATTCAATAAGAATTGCCATTAGATCATGCCATTAGGTTTCTCGGCGGCCCCTCTCCCCGTGCTGTCTTTTCCCCTCTCTGTCAGCTCAGAGGCTCATGCATCACACCCGTCAACGACCTCCTTCATTTGTACAAACAGGGTGTGAGCGCGTATCCATCTGTGTGTGCAAGTTTGTGCATGCGCTCGTGTTGTGCCAGCCACCCGTGTGATCCAACACCATGGCACTCTCCCATTGCTCTCAGCCAGGAGATATCGAATGCTGCTCACAACAGACCGATGGGTTGCCACAGGGATTCCCTCACGGAGAGGAAGAAAAAGGGAAGACAGGTCAGGTTTTCTGAGGCTCTGACCGAGATGGGGAGGAGATCAATCTTGGGGAAACTTCACTAACGTCTGTGGTCATCCAGTCCCCAATCATTTTCTGTGGAATTAGTCTTGTTTTGTCACTTTGAAATTAAAAAATGTCAAGTGAGAATAATGGCGGTCCTTCGCAGATATATTAGTGTCAATTTTAGTCTTTGCCTTTGCTGTCGCACTGTGCTGTTACTGCGCTGCCTCGTTTGTCGATACTCCTCCTTTAATACTCAGAAGTGAGTGCAGTGGTTTTGTAGTTAGAAGAGACTAAGGGTCAAATTGTCTTGAAGAAAGATTATAATGGGCCATGAGATGGTACAAAGATTCCATTGTAAGAGCTGGAGATATCCCGGACACCTCATTTGCTCTCGTCCCGCATGATGTTTGGCTCAAAAATCGTGCAAGGAAGTGCTCAAAGAAAGCGTGTTCTCTCCAGACGTTTAAAAACAAAGTCAAGTCACTACTTATTTCACTACTTACTCCCTCTTCATTCAGCCCCACAGTAAAAGGACTCCTCTCCACAGCCCAAGAATGTAATAATACACATTTCTTTTGGCCAGGATATTGTGTCTGTCTCCCTGGCTTTAAATCGCTCCAGGACAAGGACTTCAGAGGCCACCACAGTGTTGTCTCTGAAAGAGATCCAGATGTTGACTTCTTCCCCAGAGGGCCAACATCTCCCCCCTTCATTCCTCCGTAACGTACACCACTTACCCGGTTTTACAAGACAGTTATTGACAAAAGAAGAAGAACGAGGGGGGAAAAAAGGAAGTGAGAGGAGGATGGAGCAAGAGAAAGGTGGTGCCCACATACAGTATATAATGCTTGGCTTGACTTGTAAAGGAAGACCTCGCGTTTTAGATGCCTCGACTGAAATTCTCTAGCCCTATCTCCTCACCTCCCTCCCATCTCCCCTTCTCCTTAAGCCTCAGATTGGAAGTTGCCACGGCAGCACAACTGTCAGCACTTGTCATGGAGGGGGTGAGGGCCCAGTGTGATGCGAAGTGACAGAGTTTTATTTGAAAATCCCGTTAAGCTCGGACACTGAGACTCACAAGTCTGCCTTTTTTTTCTCCCGTATTTGTGCAGATTTCAGAGAAAGAGAAAAGCTGGGAGAGAGGAAAGAGTTCATAGAAATGAGACGGAAGAAATTAAACGGAGAAAGTCTCCTATGAAAAGAAATGGAAATGGGAGAGTGTTATATTTGCCTTCTATGCTGAAGAGCATAAATTTCCACAATCTGAGCAACAAATCACTTCAAGGCAAAATAATATTGCACTTTGTCTTTAGTTAATTCTCATGTAGAAACACGACAAAGGCTTATTATAAGCCATTGATTGCTTTGACTAAAGCTCTGTCACATTCTTTCTCAGCACATCAACAATGACCACATCCATGGGGAGAAGAAGGAGTTTGTATGCCGGTGGGAGGAATGCTCTAGAGAGCAGAAGCCCTTCAAGGCCCAATACATGCTGGTGGTCCACATGCGCAGGCACACTGGGGAAAAACCCCACAAGTGCACAGTAAGGCTACTGCTCTTTGTAGCTATTTCAACTATTTCACCTGTAACCTGCTAATACAAAATTCTGGCTTTATGAGTGATTTCCTCCTCCCTCCTCGTGCAGTTTGAAGGCTGTGCCAAGGCTTACTCCCGTCTGGAAAACCTCAAGACTCACCTGCGTTCCCACACCGGAGAGAAACCTTATGTGTGTGAACATGAAGGCTGCAACAAGGCCTTTTCTAATGCCTCAGATCGAGCGAAACATCAGAATCGCACACACTCAAATGAGGTACCGGCAAATACAATTTCTGATGCTCAAATACGCTAAAAGCAATATGTTTCCCACAGCTCATTTTTCTCCCTTTACTTTTAGAAACCATATGTATGTAAAATCCCAGGCTGCACTAAACGGTACACGGACCCCAGCTCCTTACGTAAGCATGTGAAGACGGTGCACGGGCCGGAGGCACATGTCACCAAGAAGCAGCGTGGAGATTATCCACGCCCTCCACCCCAGCCCCGGGAACCTGGGGGTAACGGCCATGGCCGGTCACCAGGGCAACTGCCTCTGGGTGGGTATACGGACCAAAGGGAGTACAACCATGCTACCTCAAAACAGGATGAATGTCTGCAGGTCAAGTCCATCAAGACAGAGAAGCCCATGGTGAGACTTTATTTAATGTTTCATATTGATTTTGCCGACACACACCTTCAACATTATTTTTGATTGATGTCTAATACTTTTACTACTAATTTATTTACTTTAACCATGTAATTCAATCATCTAATATTTAGGTTTCTCTGTGATTTAACATTGAATTGGGAGCATGGATATTTAACAATGAACTCTTCTAATGAGTAAACCTTTTCTTTTATCCAATGCTTCGGCATTTCTCTCCTTCCCTTACTAAGGACAGTGGGTAATCAGGTGAGATGGGTGTCCCTTCATGTGCAATTTGTAAAATATTCATTCCAAGTCTTACTTTTTCTTTTTCTTTACACATTTTCTGTTGAACATTTCCTCATCCCATCACAACTCCTCGACTTGACTCACATTAATGAAAAGATTATCCCTCTCGTTTCACTTCATCTCATTTCAACACTTTGAAGAGTGGCAATGATATTTACCAAAGGAAATGGATTTTTTTTCTTTTTCTGAGTGAAGCCCATGGCTTTGGTCAGAACTGTGAGGGCATTGAAAGTATGCCTGATACTGCCCCAGGCTCTATTGTGCAGCCAGATTCTTTCACACAATAAACTGGATGAAAACCATCTAAACACTGTTGACACTTGATGCCAGAGAAAATAATTATATTATCCCACAGAGCAACATAGTTCCTAAAATTCAGTAAACAACTTAATTAGACAAGAGCTGGTCCCACAAGAGGCCTTTATCCTATTTGCCTGTCCTCTGAAAACAACCCAAATTATGATTCCTCTTCTAAAACTCTTTTTTTTTTTGCTTCACAGGGAGAGGCATTATTCATGCCCCAATAATGTATAAAACATTGTCTTCCAAAAGTTGTTTTTTTTCTAAAATAAAAAATGCAGATGCTGCTTCTCCTGTTTGAAGAACTGGCTCAAACTGCAATGACTTTGCAAGATGATTATATGAACACATGAATAGTTATGTTTCATAACGTTCAGTAATCTTTTAAGAATAATTATCATTGTCTAATGTGACAGTTAATGCATCCTTCAAATGATTACATGCTATCATTGTTTGTGACGTATGACACTGAATACATCCCCTTGTTACCTGAAATAAACTTGATAATCATCAGGATTTCTTATTTTCTTTCCTTCCTCCCCTCTCTCAACTGTCTCTTCTTTTCTGGTCTGTGTCTGTCAGACGTCTCAGCCAAGCCCTGGCGGTCAGTCTACATGCAGCAGTGACCAGTCCTTCATCAGCACCTATCCCAGCAGTGGAGTCCAGCTTGCTGTGAGCGCCGGACGCTCGCCAGGGGAGGGGCTGGAGGGGAGTGAGGAGAAAGAGGAAAACGAAGACGAGGCGGATGAGGAGTGTGAGGGTGAGCCAGCCCCCATCATGGACTCCACAGTCTCCACGGCAACCACGGCCATGCTGACCCTGCAGGCGAGGCGAAGTGTCGGCCGCCCCCTGCGCTGGATGGAGCACATCAAGATGGAGAGGCTGAAGCAGGTGAATGGAGCGCTGCCCAGGCTGGGGCCCCTGTCCCCTACACCACCCACAAAAGGTCCCATGCTACCCAACATCCTGGGGAAGGGTAAGATTAACTTTTTAAACTTTTAAAAAGTTTGCTCTGTTTGAAAATCCTTGAATTTGAGCTCCATGTAGGTATGAGAACCTTGTCCAAAGTCTACAACCCTCACAAATTCATAACAGCATGTAGTGTTCTTATCCTGACATGTGGTTGTGCTCATGTGGGCATTTTACAAGTAGAAAGCAAGTGGAATTAAAACATCACAAATCACATGTGTGTACATATCACACGGTGAGGAATAAGTGATCTAGAACTCATTTTGCCCATTTTAGATGTTGCATTCAGGCAAAACAAATCCTCAAAATTTACTGTTGCGCTGGAAAATGGTATCAAAACCACATCAAGCCGTGTATCATATCAGAGAAAATAGCATGTAATGATGTTTCATGGCCAAGTGCAGCTTGTTGTCTATGGCAACATCTGTTTGAGGGATCCATCTGTAGTTAAATTTAACTTATTTGGCTGGTTTTCTCTCATCCTCCTGTAATCTCCCTTTCACCACACAATTTCCGTGTTCTTTCTATCAATGTACCAATTTTATTCATTGTTTTTCACTTGTTTGTGTTTCTCCCCAGGATCCGGTCTGGGCAGACAGTGGGGGGTGTCTGCTCCTCAGCCACCTGCTCATGCCGAACCTGGCAGCACAGAGCTAGCACTGCTTAATTTGCTCCGAGACCGGCGTGACAGCAGTGGCAGCACCACCAGTTCAGCGTACTTGAGCAGCAGTCGCCGCTCCTCAGGCATCTCCCCCTGCTTCTCCAGTCGACGCTCCAGCCAGGCTTCCCAGAGTGAGGGAACGATGGCGGCCACCCACCACCGCCGACTACACAACCTTAGCTCCACCGACTCTTATGATCCTATCTCCACTGATGCCTCCCGCCGATCCAGCGAGGCGAGCCAGTATGGAGGTGGGGCAGGAGGAGGAAATGGAGGGATGCTCTCGAGTGGGGGCTGTGGAGGTGTGGGGGGATTCAGTATAGGAGGGGGAGGCGGGTCACGGGGGATGCTCAATTTAACCCCTGCACAGCACTACCACCTGAAAGCCAAGTATGCAGCAGCAACTGGCGGCCCACCTCCCACGCCTCTACCTAACATGGAGAGAATGACCTCGAAGACTCGCAAGGCCATGATGGATGATGATGCCAACAACCACTCTTTGCCACCTCTAGTTAGGCCACATCGCTGCAATGATGGCACCAACGGTTATACCACTGGGTACATAGGACATGCAGGTCACAGGAGGAGGGTCCTTTATCCTGGTGAGGTACCACTGAATGGGAATCGGAGGGCCAGTGACCCAGTGCGAACACTGGCACCTGATATCTCCAGTCTGCCCCCAGTGCAACGCTTCAACAGCCTTAACAACCTCCATCCTCTTCCACCTCTGTCTCATCATTCTACACCTGAGACTCGCAACTTAAGCCTTCAGAATTTCACACGCTCAGAGGGCAACCTGCAGAGAGGCTTGCAGCACTCACCGTACAACCCTAGCATCGCAGAACAGGCAGCCTTAGAAGCCCTGGCCATGGAGGATGACGGGGATGCTTGCCTGTTGCTTGGGGATGAGGATATGCTACCAGATGACCTGGTGCAGTATCTCCACTCCCAGGTTCAGGTGGATAGTGGCTCCTACATGCACATCGAGGACCAAATAGCTTCCAGCCAAAGGGACACCTCCCATCCATCTATAGAGGAGATAGAGCAGATCCAAAATCCAGGGTTGAATATGGCCTTCCCTGAGTCCCACACTGTCCAGCACCACCAGACAGCAGAGAGGAAGAGCCCTAGTAAGCTTCCCATCCAGTGGAATGAAGTGACCTCCGGGAGTGCTGAAAGGTCTCCTCAGAGGGAAGAAAACCACCAGACACAGTGTGGAAGGTGGTCAGGCTCAGAACAGGGGCATGTATCTGTGCCTTTTGGCAGGTTTGGAAACATGGTGATTCAGCAGCAAGTGCCCCTTGATTTTCAGAGCAGTTGTGCCCAGGCTAATCAGGCTCAAAGTGCTTGCTGTGTCAACCCTGCAGTGAAACTAGAATCATCACCTAACTCCTGCATGGAGATGAGAAATAATGGTCACAACCTTACAGACAGGCCTAACTTTTCACAGATCATTGATGTGCCTCTTCCACAGGGTTTCAAACAGCAGGCCTCCAATGGACCTCAAAAACAGAGCCACTTCCAGCCAAACAACAACAGTAGCACCTCTTGGCAGACTGGGAACAACCTAGTTCTAACCAGGGCCTCCATGGACAACCTATACAGCCTCTCCCAGGGAAATGTTCTTTATCACAATCGGCAGGTCAATGCCCCTGGCCCACCGATTAACAATTACAGGAACTTGGTCAGGGTCCAGCAGTACCTCAATAGCGAGAACTCTGGTGAAATACAGGCTTCTCCCAACCAGCAGCAACAACTGCAGACAAGTGGGGACCACTGTTCCCTTGCACATGAAGTTTCTGGGCTGAAACTAGAGGCCCCAGACCATGGATACTTAGAGCAGGGCTTGGGTGACTGCCTCTCTTATGAACCAGTTGATTGCAAGACCTCATCATTCCCTGTTCTGGAAGACCAGTGTTTACTGGACTCCATCGCTGAGTCTGTGGATCAAGGTGTTGGCAGCGGCAGCGGGAACTCAGTTCTGTCCCCTGGTGCAGACCAAGTGACTAGCACAGTGGACGGCAGTGTGCCTGTCGCATTAGATGAGGGGGTAAGTCTGGGCTTTGGTGCCATGCTGGAGGATGGCTTTGACCAGGGTAGCCTCATCTCAGGGGTGTTGAGCCCCTCCATCTTCCAGGGTCTGTCGAGGACCTCATCACGCCTGACCACCCCTCGAACATCCGCGGCCTTCCGCAGTGTGGCCCCTGGACTAAACAACATGGCAATTGGAGACATGAGCTCTCTCCTCACCACACTTGCTGAGGAGAGCAAGTTCCTGGCTATAATGCAGTAGCTGCTCTCTCTCTCTCTCTCAGCTTTCTCCTCTATTAGGAAAAATGGAACAAAGGAAGAGAAAAACTGGTGTATGTGAAGATTAAGACCAAAGTGGCAATTTTGAGAACTTTATTATGTACTTTAAGTGTTGCGGAACAGGCAGTTGCCAATCCCGTTTATTTTGTACAAATATTATCCCACACAGGAATGGGATGTGTCAAAATTATGTATAGATAAATAGTTATATTCCTTTTGTGGAATGTAGGCTATTTTTGGAAGCTCTTCCCTTTTTATTACTATGTGACAGTGAGCAAAAGCTCACTTCGTTAAACCAGTATTCTGTGTATTGTCACTGTTTTGCTGTACACATTGATGATGAAAATGCATGTTTTCAAGATTAAACATAAACACTGTCTATGTAAGTACACAGACTAGCCCATGTGCCAAGTATGTACCATTCGGATCACACAGGTACAAAGCCGCTAAATCCATTTTTATTACAGCAGGTCAGACATGGGTGATTTATTTAACAGGCCCTGATGATATCTTTATATACAATAGGTTTTAATAAGCGTTGTTGTCATTTTATTTGTTTTGTTTGTTACTTTTGTGAGACTGTAAACGTTTCAGTACTTCAAAAACAAGTTTTATGGTGTTTTTCATACTGCGGTATCAAGTCCAGAAAATGGACACACCCAAGTCTCCAAGGCACTGTGGGTAATCGTCTACTTGATGTCTAAACGGCTCGATTTAGTTAGTCTGCTAAGGTACTCACACATGTATATAACAGTGTTTTTATATTCTGTTTGTGATAATCTCGATTATTGATGTTGGATTGCACGGTTGCTTCGAGCTGACATGAACATGGACATTTTCTCCTCGATGATCAAAGGTCCCGTTTGGGGCTTTCTGTATGCTTACATAAATCGATATGATTACGTTTTGAATCTGTCTTAAAGACCAACGGTGGTCCGCAGCACATGAACTTCCCTGTCGTGATGATAAATGCTGTAAAGTGATGTGTTTTATTTCATAGGAAATCATCTGTATTGGTTTCTCCAAAGCTCTTAAATTCAGAATGTGTACTGCCATCAAGTATTGCAGTGACTTTGTCAACAGTGTTAGTATTGCCTTGAGTCTTGTGTGACTGAACACACAATATTGAGTAGTTAACCTGTCATTCAGTGTCAAAGCAATGAGGTACAAATTGTTTTATTGTTCTTGGGTACTTTTGTTATTTTTGTAGCTGTGCATTGATAGTGTCTTTTATTTCAAAAAGTAGAAATCATTTCCTTTGAAGGAGGGAAATTACATTGAGGTATGTGCCTTATAAGTATCTGCCTGTCGGTAAAGAGAACGATCACTGCCAATCTTCCATTGTGAATTATGAAAGAAAAAAAAAATTAAGATAAACATTTAAAGTGTATTGTGAGACCTGAAAAAAAAGATACAAATGACAGAACGTTTATATAAGAAAAGTATGAATTTCAGAAAAGTTAAGATTTCCGAAATGCATTCTACTTTTCTTTGGTTTTGTTTAGCTTTTCAAGTTTTCACATTTATTGTGCTCTTTTATATATAATGTGTAAATACAATACTCTTTCTGTAGGTTTAGCAGAGGAGATGGGGAGTATCCTGGGGCCAATAAAGAATTGACTTTGAAAGCAGGGATTACCAGGCCCTGGGTGGAGGCCAGTCAGATCTGGCTCAGAGCGGAGCTTCAAGGGGCCAGCACTGCCCCTCCGCCAGAAGAGCCACTTTGCTCTTTTATAACTGACTACAAATGTTTGTATGGTTTTAATAAAAATGGAAATTATATTTTAAGTCTCTTCTCTTTCTTATATGCTGGGCTTGATAATATATGAAACATATTGTGTCAAATCATGGTACTAATAATCAAACCACATCCAAAGAAACGACAGTATGTCATGCAACTTTAACTGCGACACTACATTAAATAAATGTATAGTCTGATACTACTTTACAGATTTTATTGGGAGCAGTAGCTTCACTCGTGGAATATCTGGTGCCTCCGATTCCCTCTTCTGATCATAACAAGGAATTACTATTACTTTGTGAGGTGTGAGTTCTGCAGTGAGAACATTTTATCCCCATGAATTTGATAGCGGGGTTATAAACTGCTTGTTTGGTTGCATATTTACATCAAAATCAGTCAAGCCCTCGTCTATGTTGAGATTAAAGCCAGTAGGTGATAGTATCCCTGCCCATTCACATGAACATCTTCACCAGTGGTTATTCCACTAAAGCTATCATGTATTTACAGCCCCTTTAAGTCAGACGGCCCATCAGCTCATATCAGAGGTGCTTTTACTGAGCCTCCTGCAAGCTCTTGCATCACTCCCAAACTTTCCAGACCAAGAAAAATGGTAATCTATTCTAAGCGATTCTCCCATTATGCTTTTCAGAAGCTCAACACAAGTGCAATCATGTGATGGAAATCAAGGGTATGGGAAGACTTTCCAACTGCAGTGAGAGAGCATGAGCGCTCTAAATTGTTCCAACTGGATACAAAATAAGACAGATTTTACTTTTGATGCTCCGATGGATGTAGCAATATCCCTTTTCACTCTCTTGCCATCTTCAGACTGCTCTCAGTGGGGAACGAGGATGAAAAAAAGCCCCTTTTGGACAGCTAACATCCAATTTTGAAATCTGTACAGACATTCCACGACTATTTCGCTTCCAACATTTTTAACAAGATTATCTGAATCGAGCTATTGAGGATATGACATGATGCACAGGATGTCATTCGCCATGCCAACATGTTGGGGATAGAATGAGGAAAAGTCGGTTGGTATATAATAGGAAACATTTTATTACTAAAAAGTTGAACTATACTGAAGGTGCTCTTTCAGCAGCGTTTCCACAACTATTCTTTATTGAAATCACAAGATTGATTTTTTTAACCATTTAATGGAAAAAAAAAAAATCACATGAAATGACTAACTATATACTACAAAGGGAGAGCAGGGTCAGGTGTGGCTTCAACAGGCCAGCATTGTTCCGTTTTAACACATTAGGCTCATATAGGAGGCACTTGAATGTGAGAGCCTTAAGAGCCAGGACAGAGTGTTGGACTGGGAGAGAGGTAAAAAAACCAACAAACATGAAAATGTCCAACTAAAGAGAACAATAACTATCTGCCTTTAAAAAAAAAAATTCTTATTCAAGGAGTACTTAATATGCATCTATATTCCTTCTGTTCAGACCTCAAGGCCTGAAGACTGGGTCAGGAGCTGGGGGACTTGTCATCATGTGGGACACTGATGCACATACAGAGCATTTACACAGGCTCGCACCACAGAAACCTAAAGCACAAAGGGTGCACATTCAAAAGCATGCATCGCCCCACAATGAGAAATGTTTGAAAAATGATGTATTTAGACGTATGCAACTACAACAAAACTCTACTGTCTGCTGCATGAGATTGTTAATGCATTAGACATACAGTATTTACAGGAATTATACTTCTCTTTAAAACATCTCTCACTCCAATGCCAGTTAAATAAAAAAACAAAAAGAAGTCCAGAACTGCATTGCTGGGTATGAGGGAAAGTTTACAATGATAAATTGCAAAGTCAATGTCTTCAAGAATGTCTACCATTTCAATACCGTATTTACAATAAAACAATTATGTATCCGTAATGAAAATAAAGGTGAGGAAGAACAAACATCCATGACATTCTTAATAGAAGTTTGTGGGTTGGCTGCTTCACCACGGAGTTCTCAGAGCTGGTTTAGTGGTTGTTTCTGTCTGCTCTGGGAGTGTGTAGCGTTCAGGGTGTCAGATCTTCTCCTGAATAAAGGGGTGCTGCAGAGCCTGGTTGATGCTGATGCGTTTGGCTGGGTCCAGCATCAGGGTGCCATCCAGCAGGTCCTTCAGCTGCATCACCTTCTTCCTCTGGTCCTCAGGCAGTCGCTGGTTTCCTATCATATCTGCCAGCAGGTCTTTGGTGGGGTTGATAGTGCTCATCACCGTCACCTTCTCCTGATGGGACAGAGAAATGACAGATGACGCAAAGATAAGTTGAATACTGATATAATGATTTTAATATCTGAAAAGCCAATAAAACAACATTTTACACTTATTAAAAATAAGTAAATGATGTTAATTCTCATGGTGTGAAAACGTATTGTGGAAGTTAGAAGGAGCATCTTACCCTTTCTGTAACTTTGTCTACTTCAATGTATAAGAAGTTCAAATTCTGATCGAAGTGCTGGTCTTTGAACAAGCCTTTACGGATCATCTGAGGAAAGAAAACCCCAACATTGCATCAGCCATAACTTCTTGAAGAAAACAATAGAACAATGTGTCTCATTTCAACAAGGAAAGGGAAACAATAACTGAAGAAACTGAAATTGTATGATGCAATTTTACCTTGTTGGGCATCTTGCCCTTGAGGTCCATAGCTAGTTTGATCATGTGATTGTTAGAAGATCCGGGAAACAAGATTTTGCCAGTGTAAAGCTCATATAAAGTGCAGCCAACAGACCACATGTCAATCCCATAGTCGTATGGTTTACCTATGACTGAGACGGAAAGGAATTATGAGAGAGGTCCAGTTGATTTAACTGATTAATGTGAGATCAGTGATTTATACAATTAATGCCACTTACTGATTTCTGGAGCTCTGTAGAATCTGCTGACTAAGTATGGTGTGATGTCATTGTCGGCAACATGAGATGCAGAACCAAAGTCACATAGCTTCAAAATGGTCTTTGATTCATTCACCTTTAAAGAACAAAAATAAATAAGCATATGTGAGATTGTGACAATGTCATCCATCTATTACCTGATTTAAGTGATTACACTATACCAGGATATTGTCTGGCTTGATGTCAGCATGGAGGATGTTGCATCGTTTGAGCAGTTTGAGGGCCAAGAAGAGCTGCTGACTGTAGGAACGCACAGCCTTGATGTGGAGCCCAACATCTTTACCATATTTCTTCAACACCTCTCGCAAATTCATACTAAAGAGGAGAATGAAACAGAAAAATAGGAAGTGATGCCATCGTGTAAATGCAAATCTCAAATGAGAAGAAAGGGGATCTGTTTCCTTTTTAGTACCTGAGAGGCTCAAAAACAAGACAAAGATGTTGCTTGTGGTAAAAGTGCCTGAAGAGGCGAAGGCAGTGGAACTTGTCATCAGGATCTGCGTCATTCAGCTTTTTCAGGAATTCTAACTCTTTCAAACCAGTTTTCTGCCTGTTGACAACAACCAAAAAAAACATGAACATTGTTCTTCAAAGCAAATCCAATCAACATCCATATGATTGCTTTAGTTAAGAATAATGCACTTCTAAATATCCAATTGTTTGGGTGTCATTTCTTTTATGTTTTTGGAGAAATGTTTTTAGTTCTTACTAAAAGAAAAAAGAAAAAAAGTATGACTCACATGAGCTCATTGTTTCGGATGATCTTGACTGCCACCTCCTGGCCTGCTCTGGCAGTGTCCCTGGCTCTGATCACATTGCTAAACACACCCTGACCAGTGTAGCCATACACATCATAGCGCTTGTCCAGTGTCTCCCCAATGTTCACCCCTAAATAAGCACACAATCCACAAACCTGTTACCGTCAACAACTTCAACAAGCATGAAATACTGAGGATCCCCTGCCATGGGAGCATTTCACTGAAGAAAGACAGTGAGAAAGGAGTTGTTTAAGTTGTCCTGGTTAATTGCAGTTCTTGTTGCATGCATATACGATAAAAGATAAAAATGTCAAAATAAAAGAAAATGTAAAAAGATAAGAAAATGCTTAAAATTCCTATCTTATCAAAAGGCACCTCTCCAGTACATGGGAGTAGTGTACATAACGTTTCCAACTTGTAATCATGGAAACAGAAGAAATAAAAATGACAAAAATCCCTAAATAGCAAAAGGCACCACTTCAGTACTTGGTTGCTGTGTGTACAACGTTTCATTAAATTATGGTCTGGAAATCAAATGTGATGGAAAGACAGACGGTGAAGCCATCCCTATATTCCCCTCCTCACTTCGTTCCTGGCGGCAGATTGAAGGCTGAAAGATGTAGATACATGTCATTAACATAGTACAACAACACTGATGAGCGATTCCAGTGATACTGACACTCCACAACACAGGTCTGACCTAAGATATCTCCTATCTGAGAGAAAAATTAGGATTAGGATTAGGGAGGCAACACTTACGGTAGTAACCCTCAGCATCAGTCCAGTTGTCCCTGAGGTTGGGGTTCTCCTTGAAGTCCTTCCCGACACCAGCTGCTCTCATCCTGGCACTCTGCAGAAAACAACACAGAAATTAGGTCAGTAGCTTGATAACACCTGCATAGAGTCTTCAAATGTTCCCTATTATCATCTCATTTCTTGCTGAAATTACAGACAAAGCCAGTGAAAATTATACAGATACTAAATTGCAGAGGGGAATTCCAAAAGCAATGCTGACATGTACAACATTTAATTTTCCCTGAAGTGAAAATACTTACATCAAAGTCAGCAGCAAACATATCATCAGACTCTGTAAACATGTCGGGGGCTGAGGGCTTCTTTGGGTTGGCTCCTGAAACAAACAAACAAACAACAATAAAACAACACAGGATGAGTTTCTTGTGATCCACCATGTTGTAAAACAGAATATGTGGAACGTGTTTGATTCACATACTCTGCAGAGCTCAAAATATGCTGCAGGTGGTAGAGACAGTCAGGCTTTGGATTACAAGCCAGCAACTGAATGAACACATGACAGAAAGAAACAAAATTAAAATCCCTGCATTACACAACTATGCATTTCCCACACAAATCAAGCCCTTTTTGTTTATCATTGACTGGTATTCTTTACCAGTCTATGAAATACCAGTGTGAAATAGGCCACAGGAAAAGACAATTAGTTCCAAACTGTAGGGAAGAACAAATATCTATGAACATTTATTGTTCGGTGAATTTAAAGGCAGAGCAAAAATGGTTCCAATCACCTTTCACCATTACCAATTTGAATTCCTCCATACCTGCTGAACTGGCTACGAACTGGGGAAACTGGTTTGTCAAGAGCACCAAATCATTGGTTTGGTGCTCAATTGTCATCTTATTTCCTATGATGTTGAAAAGACAGAAAACGGAGTAGAGACAGGTTCTCATCTCCTCCATGTTCCTTTACAGTTACAGTGATGGGCGACACTAAAGGGAGGACAGACAACAACATTCTGTAGATACATGGGTAAACATGAACTCTTCTGTGCCACAAGTAACATAATTGGGACAGCCATCCCATTTGAAACAAGATTTTAAGCCATATGTGATCAATGTCTTTTTGATTCCTAGTGTAGTCATGCTTCTGGCCCACAGATAAGGAGGAAAAAGCATTGATTGGTAAGAGTGAGAGGAACAATATCCTCCCCATGAGAAGGCCTGTGTGCCAACCTGCACATAAATCGGAACCATTCCTGTGCAAGTATTGGGGGGAGATATTCAATATTTGCTTCCTGCCACAAATATTTTTAGAGAACTTAATTGCATTTTGACACTTGCCGTTTACAACGGAGCACACACCTGATGGTGTAGTTCATTCAGTTGGCCTTGTACGCAAACATGAAAATGATAACTTTGACCAGGACATTACCATCTTTCTCCTGGGCGATGAGGTTGTGCTTGGCTTTGATGCTGGCCTCAAAGGTGTTGAGGTTCTCGCGTTCATACTCCTTGACATCTGCGGCGACTCGCTCCAGTATGTCATCAGGTGAGGGGGAACGGCTGCGTGTGCTGCTCTGAGGGCTGCTGGGCTCCGACACCATGTTGGTGTCCTCATTCACAACCTTGTATTTCTGTACAATGGCAGGAATTTTGTGACCTTAAGGTTACATCTCATACATAGTGATGAACATTAGTTGTGGTATTTGTTTCCATGCAGAAGGACTGCTATGTTAAGAGCAGAATTTATAGCTTCTCCACCAATAATGGATAGATACAGCAACTAATATAATATGTATACAGACCTGGACAATGGCCATGCGCTGCTGGCGTCGTTGTTCAATGAGAGCCTCTTCATCTACCTCTTCTCCATCAAAGTCATCTAACCTGCAAACACAAACAAGCTTGATGAAATTATTATTATTATTATTATATTGTGTAAAAGGCACATTAATAGAACAATAGGTTTAAGTGACTAGTATTTCTACTGCTGAATAGCAAGGGTAGTAAACTTTAATCGATTAGTCAACTAATTGCATACATCACTCCCCCCATGTGAAACGTTGAGGTTTACATCTACTTTTACTCACACTTCTTCCCCTGAGGATTCTTTGTCGACTTTCATGCCCTCAGAGAGGCTGCCCTTGAACTTGTCCTCGTCTCTGCTGTGTCGTCTTCTCCTCTCCCGATTACGGGACGTTGAGCGCCGGTACTGTCGGAGCCTGCCATACCTGTCTCTCTCCCCAGACCTGCAGGGCGTAGATGAGAAAGAGGGTTGCTTATCCCATAGAAGTTTTAACCTGAAAAAGATCTTGCTACAAAACTATTGCAAGACACCCATTATTTAGTGTAGAAAGAAGGCTAAAATGGAAACATCACAAATGCTGGACTAAATAAGCCATTGGTGTAACTCGGAAAAATAACCTTAGCTGTGAACAGACACCAAAAGAAAATTGAGAAGTAAGTGCCACCACCTGCGTCGCATTGGAGATCGTCTGCGGGGGGATGATCTGGAGCGTCGTCTTGGTGATAGGGACCTTCGCCTTAGAGGTGATCGACTCATCCTGCGGCGAGAGGATGATCTGGGACTGTTTTCTCTGGATCTATCCCTGCTTGGCCCTGTATCTGGTCGGGGGCGCTTCCTATAGAAAAAATAGCATAGAGGACAGACAACTCATCAGATTTGACATTAATTCTTAGTGATGTCATTTCTCAAAGCCACACCAAGTTCCATGTTTTATAAACGAATGACGAACTAGTAAATATTCCATCTCTGTAATCAATTTGTGTAGCATTTTCACTGTGACTCCTCTGTCATAGCAAACTGTCAACCTATGTTACCATGAGAGGTTTTAGAAGTGATAACACCTTTGTTCACCAACCTTACTGGTGAGTCCTGCCTGTCAGCCTCCCTCCTCCTTACACTGAGGTCTGGTGAGCGGCTGCGGCCTCTCCTGGGGGGTGACCTGGTTCTGGATGGAGAATGGCTCTGTTTTGATGTCCTGTCTGAGGCACCAGTCGGGGGGTGGTGGGCATCTCTGTGGCGTGGGGAAGCACTGCGTTTCCTCATAGGGCTGTGAGGCCCTCGTCTGTGAGGTGAGCGGTTCTCTTTCCCGGATGAAGCGTCCTTAGATGGGGACTTAGTTGGTCGTTTTTCCCGGTCAGCATCTGAACGACTTGGCCGTTCTCGTCCAGCTGATCTGGACCGTCTGTTCGCTCTCTCCTGATTGAGTTTGTCATCCCGCTGTGGAGAGGAACGCTTATCAGAGCGGTTTCCCTTCTGCTCCCCTCTTGAGCTGGAGGGGGAGCTGGACTTCCTTGTCCTCTCCTTGGACCCGTCAGTGCTGTCAAAACGCTTTCTGTCTTTTGACCTACTCCGGCCGTGGCCTTTCTCTTTAGCACCTGTGTCCTTGGTGGTTTTGGTCACCTTATCCTGCTTAGACTCTTTGGCCTGTCCAGGCCTGTCTGTAGACTTACTCCGACTACGACGCTTGACACCAGACTTAGTAACTTCGGTTGAGTCCCGTCTAGATTTCACACCTTTTCCGCCTCTGGGAGATATGGGTTTTCCTGAGCTGCCTCTCTGACGCTGTTCTCCGTTTCTAATCCTAGCATCTCCATCCTCTTCAGATCCAGAGTTATAACCTTGAAGGATCAAGCCCATGCCTGACTGAACCTTACCCTCCATCAACTGGCTGTCCAGCTCAGCTTTAATCATGGCCCTCTGTTTCTCCAAATCCTCCAGCAAAGCCCTGTCGTCCAGACTTGGATGTCCAGAGGAGGGTGAAGATTCAACTTTTTTGTGGCTGGAGGAGGTAAAAAGGGCAGCACCAGAGGGAGAAGAGCCCTCTTTGCGTTTGTGTTTCCTGTGTTTGTGACGATGCTTGCGTTTACGGTCCTTGTCTTCATCAGAGGCATGCTTGTGTTTTTTGTGCTTGCTACGATGCTTGTGTTTTTTCCTTTTGTGTTTGCCACTGCTGCTGTGATGTTTGGACCCCTCTTCTGTCTTCTCACCATTAGTGACTGCCTCCTCCTGGGAAGAGATACATCATTTCAGCCTGTCAATTCATAGGTCTAGGTTCAACTCAATACTAATATTTTCAGATATGTTGGGAAATAAAATTCTTCAATTTTATTTGGTTGTCCTCAACAAGATTATGTAGGACTAGTGTTATTGTTCTGTTCAGGGTTAATTACATGAAAACATAACCGCATGATTGTGGGTATTTTAATGTAGGACAACAATGACGTGTTTGTGATGTGGTCTTAATATTTAGAAAAAAATAAAACTAAACCAGTCTCCTTACTTCCATGGAAAAATTAACTTCAGAGAAAATACATATACCAGGAGGATGAACAGAACAATTTAAAAGAAATTAGATGTGTTATTCAGCTGCTGCTAAATATAGATTTGTGAAAAGCTGCCCAAAAATTATTTGTAACCACAGCCACTTTAGTTTGAGACCAATAAAATGTAGATCACTCATATTACAATTAATTTAATTAAGCTAAGGTAGAATGTTTGGATCGGAATCATGGCATCATACCACTTAAGATATTTAGGTCTTGCTGCTGTCCACCCCTACCTCTTCCTCCTCCTCTTCTTCCTCAGACACGTCTCCGCTGTCCTCATTTCCACTTCTTTGATGGCTTTCCAGATCCTGCTTCCTGTTTTAAAGACATATTACAATGACAATATTAAACATGGAGCAGCACTATCATACCTTAGTGCTAAATTAACCAGTCTATTAATCAGAATTGACGTGTTTAATGGGCAGAATTGATTGAAAACAATTTTGTAGGCATGTTTGGTGTGAATCTGCATCTTATTAAACAGATCAGGAATCAGCCTCAGCATGACCAACCCAAAGGAAGTACTGAACTATATCAAATGTATACATGAATCAATACAGTAAGAAATAATGACAGTAGTGCCTAGTTCTAGTCATAATAAACACTTAGTTAATTGAGCTTATACAGAGGCTATCCATTTTTATCTCCCACCCCCACCTGGTAACCATTGACAACAAGGGCACAAGTGAATTTTGATGTAAGAGGTAAATCACAACTTTCAGTGTTCTTACAGCGATCCGTAATAAGATTGGTTAAAAACTCTTATTCGTAGAGGCTTACTTTAGTAATTTATTTATGTAACTTATGAAAAAATTATACATCCCCTCCTAGTATTTAATTATCAGACGTTTCACAAGCATGTCACGAAATTAATCTATTGCTTTCTTTTCAGCTATTTTAGCACATTTAGAAAAGAATTTGGGACATCACACAAAAAGCAGCATTTGTATCACAACCAGCACAAGATAGCATAGTCGATACCATACGGTAAACGATGATTACATAATGTGCTGAATGTAGCGACAAACAGCAGACACACTGAGCAGCAACGCTAAGATTATTGTCTGCAACATTTGGCGATAAGAATTCGCTTATTACCGTGTTTACGGTAAACATTTGCCACCATCTTAACATGACTTGTTCGCTTTCCCCCGAGCACGACCGTCAATATTATTTCCACTAATTAGCTTGGATAAGCTAAATGTTCTTAGCAAACTTAGAGCTAGAAAGCTATACACTCCGGTAGCTTCTACCCCTTGCTAACTTACGTTACGTTATCGGTACATGTTGCTAGGTATCACGCTTTCACTGGCCCGATGAGCATAGTCGCAATTTGCGGAAGAAAACGCACTGTAATCAAGCTACACTACTAGGTGCTATGCGTTTTGCTAAACTTGATGCTAGGTGAGCTATAGAACATTAGCTAGTATGGCTAAGAACGTTAGCCATTCGTTGACAAGTACTATAGCTAGCCCCGGTAACAACGTGTACCCACTATTCAACTAACCTCTGCAGTTCTTACAAACAATTCCCTTGTGATTTCGGATGAGGAAGAATCTTGTACCCTATTACCTCGAACATTTGATCTTAAATTAAACGACTTACGCGTGTTCGTTGCCATTATTCATTCTTGTGGAGGCGATGTCCATCTTAACGTCGGCCATTTTCCTCAGCTGAGGGGCTTATTCTTCTTCGATCCTTTTTCTTTCACCAGAGAATCACAACAACATCACAAAACCAATACGCCCTCTGTTGTGCTGGCGGCGCACTGCAACAAGGACTCGTGCACTGAAATGCATATTTTGTCCACCAGGTTGTACACTTTTCTCCTTCTTCTTCTTCTTTTTCTTATTGGATTTGCGGCAGACTAGACGCAGCAAAGGCTTTACACTTGTTCTTGTGTCAGCATACGGATTTTAAACATTTGCATCAACTTATTACCAGTACAGAAGGGTTTACTAAATAGCCGGACAGCCGATATGACTTGTCAGAGTCATGCCAAGAGGAATGACCTGGGTCAAGATCATGCAGGCCTAAAAAAACTGCATGAATAGACGGTTCTGTTCTTTGCTGTTAATAATTTCAAATAATAGTCATACCAATCTCATACCAATATGACTATGGTATTATAATACCAATAATATCTTGCGTCCAATGAGTGTGTGCCACCGTGTTAAAGACTGAACCATGACAAAAGAAGCCTTTGGTGCAGCCTTTTAAAGACATCCAAATAGGCTATAAAAATTAAGAAAAACAGGACTGGTTCCTGGAAGCCAAAACCTCAGGATGACCCTGGAAGTAAATAAATGGGTCATGTGGTTTTGGGGGCCCCTCATGCACCATGGGGTGCACGTGGGATTGTGTGTGCTCCTTACTGTGCCTCATGGTATGCTTAAAAAAAAAAAGCTACATGGGGGATTTTTTTTTCTCCCTGCCAGGATAGCATTCTGAGTCCAGTACAGCAGCACATTGAATTTCATTGTATTTGTGGTACAGTAATAAGTATTATGTACAAAAGCAAACAACATTATCTCGAACGAAAACCACTTTTCCAAATCACTGTGACTCACATTTAAACAATACATATTCACAAGAAAAGTGTTGTGCATGAGACAAACTGAAGTATCATATATTAAAGATAAAATTCACTGCTTCACACTGCAAAATCAAGCCTGTCAAGAGAAGAAACTTAACCTGCACTGCACTCATAATGATGAGACATGCAAATTACATTTCTGTGTCAAGAGTGCGATCAAAATCTTGTCCTTACGATACTCATCAGAGCGGCTAAGACGTACTCATGTAAAGAAAAAGTCCAGTACTATAGAGAAGTTCATCTTTCTCAGAATTGAAACCACAAACTACGAACGTTAACTGGAAAGGGTAAAAATACCAAACACTCACATCTGATTTTGTGTGTTGTGTTGTGTGTCATATAAAATTTAAAATCAGACAGATCTGAGAGATAAGATAAGTTGTAAGAAATGTAAGAACTGTGCAGTTGACTCACGCAGCTCGGTGAACTCTCATCATTTCCAATGATGCATGAGCATTGAAAGGATTATTCATACCCGACAGCTTTATGTAAGGCAGTAAATCATGTTATTGTGGGGCACCTGTGGTTGCTTATATTCACAGCAGTGTGAGAATAATGGAGGTGTGTAGATATTACAGAATTAATGTTGACATCCTGGCAGATGGAACGAGTGCTTTTGGCAGATGACAGTCATGCAGGAGTTATTATTACCGTAATGTGTTGATGCTGATGGGTGTAAACTGGACTAAAAACTGTAAAATGCTCCCTTTAATTCTTTGTCATGATCAAACAGAGTCTGATATGAGTATATGTGTATACAGTACACACAGAAGTCTGGGCCTTCTGCTGTCTCAGATTTATATGGCAAAGCTGCAAACTGGATGTTACCAGAGATTAAAGTATTTTTCATGGAGACATTAGCTATTCCATTCGCTCAGACCTGTGTCCCAGTTTGCCCAGTAAATCATAGACCTGTGCAGCATGTGGTTAAAGCAACGTGCTGCTGGGCAGTCTGGAAAAAACACTGTCTGGGAGTGTGACACAGTCTGTGATTTATAATGTCGACGACTTTATAATGATGAAGGTTTTGTTTGTAGCCCATAATATATGCTTTCCCCTCTCTGTAAACGGTTTGTGTTGAAACTGTACCGACATAGAATACAACAAAACTGTTTGTTGTTCATCAAGCACATGACTTTGACCATTTATAGTTTGCAATACTCTGAAATTTTAAATCCTTAAAGGAATAGAGCAACATTTTCGGGAAAATATGCTTATTATTATGAGGGGTGGAAGTAACAAAAATTAAATGATAAAACTGGAGGTGATGAAAATGCACGTGAATTAAAAAAAACGGAGAGGTATATATATATAAATACACATGCATACATAATGTCACACTTTATGCAAAAGTGTTTTAAATGAAGAAGGTGATAAATTCAAATGTTTAAGGAGTTAACACCCATAAAATCAGCATTTCACGTCATTTTGTGCAGCAAAAACTGTGATAACAGAAGGGATGGAACGACATTCATGAATTTCTTGATGCTCCAAAACCTGCAGATCTGATTTATGAGTCTTGAAGCCCGAACTTGGATTTCCATATGAGCGGAGATAAAACAAGCAGACGTTAGGTCTGCCTTGAGTCTTATTTGGCCCCTGCTCTCCAAGCTCCACTGAAGACACAATGAAAATGGAGCCATAAAGCATGAGGTCCAACAGATGCTCAGTGAAGACAACCACAGTCCATTATACAGCCTGGTAAAAATGCTCAGGCACTTCGCTAACCCACCGTCACCCCGAGCCTCTGCACCCTTCACTGCAGGGTTTTGTCAGCTGGTGTGGACGAGGACAGAGTTATGGCTCATAACGGCTTCCTATGAGTGAAGCTCTGCCGCGGCTCACAATGCCTCTCAATGAAAAAGGGAACGCCCGCTTCCATCAACGCAGATGTTCTTTGTTCCCTGACAGATGTGTCCATCTTTATGTTTTTCTTTCGTTCCTATCTTTTCTCGCTTTATGAGCCACCGATGTTTGATTTTATGAAAGAACAGGGTCTGGAGCAGGATTTACAAGGACAAAGAAGTGGGTCTGAGAGTACGACCGAAGCATATGGCCATGTCAGAGGGTGAGATTTATGTCTGGTTCAAGGGGAAGGATGCAGAAGCAGAATCACATTGTGATGGCTTGTGAGCGACTTTGAAACTGGCTCCTATCTTCCTCCTCTTAGCTGCATGATTAAACCTGAGCATTAAAATGATGCTTCAGGTCCACCATCCAGGTTACCAGGTAAACATCCACCATAAACTGGAACCAGCTCACAGGCTTCAATCATCCGTCCTCGTCAGGAATCATTAGGTACACCTTGTTCTCCCTCAGCTGATGGTAATCAGCCTGGCTGGGAGGTTATATATAGTAAGGAGGTTGGTTTTTAGCTGCTCAGTTGGTTAACTACCAACTCGACCCTCGTCTGACAGGTTTAGTTTCTGGAGAACGTAACATGTTGTATTCGTCTTAATTTTGAGAAAATAGATGTAGCTGCATGGGCTCTTATTTGCCTATTTAGTACACTAGGATAAGGTTTGCACTGTGTTAATACACACTACAGTTGCATTATTGGGCAGTGTGACATATGATCCCGCTTAAGGTTGAGTTAGTACAACACATGCTCACAGTGAATGGATGATTTTGGATGGATTTCTGCACATAAGGATATTAAATCTAATGTTTAACTAGCAAAAGAGTCTTTATTTGATGTTTCAATGTATCCAATGATGTTGTGACAACAGGGTGACAATGTGAAAGGGCTCACTTGCAGTAATGATCCTACATATATTTACATATTATTTCCAAAAATGTAAACCTTAAAAGTTGTGCGGACCTAGATGTTATAAATTCTATATTACTTAGTCCATTAAAAGTGTGCGAGCATGTGTTTTTCATATCTTTGTCTCCTAAAAGGACATTTTTAAGCAAACGCACATATAAAAACTGTTGTCTATCCAGTGTAACGTCAGTCTCTCATCAAACAAACCAGTCCTCAACGATTCCTCTGGCGCTCTTACTCTTCTCCCCACACAGTTTTGGCATTGGCTCCGTCGTAATGAGAGACCAGCGTGTTTCGAAAGCTTTTAAGGATGAGTGGGCAAAAGTCTATTTTTCCATTTGGAGTTGACTCTTTCCGAGGTATTATCCTGGGTCGGGGTATTGAGACAGAATGTGCTGAATCAGTAAATGTGGCCAAACCACAGATTGAAGCTCTGCTCAAATACAGACAGATCCTATTATTACACAGGGAGAGTGAAGGCTTCTTGATAATACTTTAGCATTTTCTCTTTGTAATGCAGTCTCTCTCTGAGCATTTGTGCTTAAAATGAAATGTGCTGCATACAGAATCTCCACACTTGAAAAGAAGCCTAACTGTATTGTCACTTTATTGCTTTTTTAACACTTTAAAGTTTGATAGAAGCTGTCCACCACGTTTGGTCCAGCCTTAGACAGCTATTGGATGGATTGCTTTGAATGAAAACCTTCATTGGCCCCAGGAGATGAATGTCTTTTCATCTAGCACCATCATGAGACTGACATCTTTATTTTTTAGTGGAATATTTATCTCTATCACTATTAGATCGATTGCCATGAGCATTTATGGTGTCCAGGGGATAAATCCTGATATCATAAACGCAAAGCTGCACTGAAAGCACAAATATCTTCTAAATCTAAAGGCATGAAAAATCCTGCAGGTCCAGGCACTCAGAGTAGTTTGAAAAGTTAGAAGGCCTTTATTTCAATGGGCTAGAGTTATTTCAGTTCTTTAATGACTCTAGCCCATTGAAATAAAGGCCTTTTAACGTTTCAAACTGCTCTGAGTGTCTGGACCTGGACATTTTATGCCTTTTGTGGTCATAATTATTCCACTCTCCTTTGTTAAGTTCCCTTCCATGAGCACCGGTGGATTGAGGAGCACCAGTTTTCTGTCTTTTATTGTTCACAAATATCTTCTGTCCAATTAAACCTTAATAGATGGTGGCAAAACCACAGTTTTCAGAATAAATCTTCCATAATTGGCAGAGCTCAAATTATTTGGACCTCATTTAAACGGAAACTAAACATCGTCAGGAGGTTTTATTCTGTCAAAGTGAAATGATTTATTGTCTTGGAACGTAAGCTGCCTAGATTTCACATTTGTACCTTTTTCTACTCTGTCTGATGTTTGTCAGAAAACTACCTCACCTGACACAACCTCATTGGGGCAGAGTCAGAATCCCACACCTGTCCCTCACCACTGACAACCTGTTGTACCACTGAAGACCAACCAGTACCAATGGACAGCTAAGTTTGGGGTGATTCAGTTCAGCTCGGCTCAACCCAACCACCACATGTCAAGGCAACAATCACTGCTGGTCTGATGATTTAATATTACAGTGCATCACAGTCATTTTCTCCCCACTGTATAATCTCCAGTGTTGTAATGATACAGGTTAATGGTTGGTGCTCTGCAGACAGCAATATCTGAGGTAATATGATTCTGTTCTCGCTGTAAACAACCGCTGAGATGTATTTTATATATTATTTCAATATTTAATACACTTAACTCCTAAAGTCAAATGGGGATCCGAGTCCCATAAGGAAGTTTGGATGTGGAAATATTATAATATCATCTCCAGTTTGATAACCAGTCACCAGAATTAGAATTTTTTTGTTTTTGTGGGAGCCTATAGAATATTTCCTATATCTATTAATCTATCAGTACTGTAGCAACATCTTTTATATACAGCCAGTTTGACAGAATTACGATCTAATATGTCTCCATACTGGTAATAAAGAGGTGCCAAATGAAAACACCCACTGACTAAAACCCTCACAGAGGTGTGATTGCCATCTCAAAAGGGGCACACATGAGCTGTTTTGCAGCATCTGCTCCATCTCATAAAAGCAATGTGAGGACAGGACAATATCCAGTTGTCTGTGCAGATTGATGTGCATGTCCGGAGTGTTTTACAGTTTGCTTTTACTTGCAATTAGCATGCTATTTCCTGAACTGTATTGTGTCCATGAATTGCTTTTACCCCGAACAGTTTGCAGAGAGTACTTAATTACAGCTGAATTGTCATTACCTGACCTGGCCATGACTTCCTGTAAAGTTCTTTTACTGGTCTCTGCCTCTCCAGTCAGTGAAACATTAGTGTCGTGCAAGCTTGAGCAATGCAGAGGAATTTTGGCCCTTTTATTTTGGGTCAGAGCATTTTTTTTTTTTTTTTTTTGCTGGAATAGCTAGAATCCTTATATGAGACCAAAAATGGAGAATCTTGCTTAGGCAAATGTCAATGCTGCTCAGCTGGCAGAAGAACTGCTGGATATGGATTACTGGGCTTCATGAGATTGCATTTCACTCTTTTTTCCCCCCCAGTGGTTATCTCCAGGCACCTCATTTCAAGATTAAGTGTACTGATCTGAGGACAGATGAGGCATCCACGGTTTAATAGAAGCTATACTTAAGTAAAGGGAAAGAGGAAAATAAGTTACTTCTCTTGGTGACGAATTAAGAAAATGGGCTGGCTTTGCAATCCTTTGTATTCTTTGGATAATAACACTGTTGTCAAGGAGGGAGGAAGGAAGAAAGGAGGAAGGAGAGGGGAGGAAACTGCTGAAAAGAGGAGCAACTGCCTGAAGAAGTGAACATTCTGGATTTAGGAAACTGTAGCGGCCTGCTGGAGGAGGAGGAGGATCTTGAGGAGATGTACCACTTTTCTTTTGGAGTGGAAAAAACAGACTGTCGGTTGGATCGATACCACAAATCTATTTTTCGGGGCGGTATCTTTAACTCTGTGTCTATTTTTTTTTCTCTCCCTCAAATCATGCCACGTTTGAGATTCCGCCTGTGATGGGCTGAGCGATCATCACCGTCCTCCCGTTTTACGCACAGCCGCTGCTCAAAGTCGACTGAGCGAAAAGTTGTCAAAGTTCCTTGTTTGCCAGCTGTTTTTATTTCCAACTTTCTGCCGCCTCGACTTCTCCTGCTGTCCGCCGACCCGCCCCAGCATGCTGGACTGACGTCCGAGGAATGGCATCGGCTGTGTTTGAAGGCACGTCGCTGGTCAACATGTTTGTCCGGGACTGCTGGGTCAACGGGATCCGGAGGCTCATCATCAGCCAGCGGGGAGAGGAAGAGGAGTTTTTCGAGATCAGGACGGAGTGGTCTGACAGGAACATTTTATACTTGCATCGGAGTTATTCTGATCTGGGGCGGCTGTTTAGGAGACTGGTAGAGTCCTTTCCTGAGGACAGAAGAGACCTGTCAAAGTGTCCGCTGATAGAAGGTTGGTATGAAGGGAACTAATATACAGGACGTAATGACGGAGTATCTAATACAGTAACAATATCACACACAAATTTAGCTTTTAAGATATATATTTTATTATGACTGAGGGGCGTAGCTGTGCGCAAGGGTCTGCCCCCCCCCCTCAAACTTTCACCTCATCTGAACACTTAATGTTTTATTTAATTCCCCCAGCCTCTGCCTGCACAGGGAAATCTCCTGTGAAATGATATTCCTGTTTACCTGCAGCCTCACACAGCACAGCTGCTGTTTTGTGTTTTTGGGAAAGTTTGTTTTCTTCGCATTTTTGTGGATCCCACTCAGACCCTGTTCCCTAACCAGCTGTGTGAGGTGCTACATCTTTCATATTCAAATGAGAACAAGAAGTGCATTTATGTCACCATATATTCTCTTTGGGTCTTGTTGGATGTTATGATTAGGCAGCATTCCATTTGATAAGTTCAAGAGCTGCAAAGCAAAAGTTGGAAAACACTCAGTCAGCAGAATCAATAAAGGTTTAGACTCTAATTTGAACTCAGCCACCTCACAGCTTGGACTTGCATCTTTTGTTTGGACAGTGTAATATTTAACCAAGGCCCATTAGCAGACCTATCACATAGCCTGCAGACCACAAGACCAAAAGGCTGAGAGCATGTTTCTAAATCCTCGTCAATATTTGGCAGCTAAAAGGCTGTATGGTCTGTAAGGTCTGCTTTCCTGACTTTGCGTCTTAAAAGTTGGATTCCCCGTGGAAAAACACAAAACGGACCAACACAAATTTTCCCCCCTGCATCTAATGCATCCTTATAATTTAGGAGGAATTGATGTAATGGAGCCTAGGTTCTGTGCTCTCAATACTTTGAGTGTAATGCAAAAAACAGAGTCAGATTCCTTGTGTGTGTGCAAATACTTGGCCAATGAAGCTGATTCTGATTCAGTGATTGTCTGGTCCTCAGGAACCAACCTCAGTTCTGAGGCTGGCACTTGGATCAAATGCAATGACAGATGTGTCCCTAATATCTATTGCAGTCTTTGCAGAGAAAGATTAGCTGCTTAGATACCCAGCTGAAAGATGGCATATAAATGCAATCTGGTGCTGCCCCAGATTGAGGCTGAAATATTGACATTTAACCCTAAATCACAGTAATCAGTGACAGGAAAAATATCCCCCTCCATTTAGATTTTAGATAAGCAGATAATTATATATTTGTGTGTTAAAAAAAAGTTGACAATTTGGAGATGCATGTTTTTCTAAAAGATACACAGAATTTTAGACATATGAAATTTAAAAGTAGTTCTCCTTCTATAGGTTTTAAATATAAGGTTAACGTGGCTGATTCCTTTTTTAAAACATCTTGTTCTACTTTGTGCAAATGAAGAACTATCTTTAACTATAAATGAAAAATAAACCAATTGATAGGTTTATGAAAAGGCGTGTTCATGTTCACCATATGCAGTCATGGTGAAACAACAACGTTTTGCCCGGCCTTTGCAGAGGGCCCAAAACCTTTGGTCCTCAGGCTTTGGATCTTTGACACTGTGGCACTGCCAACAGGTTTGGCAGATCTCCCAGTTTCATCAGTGTCCATGATCTCCACATAGTCTCCATTGCACTTCCCTTTTGTGTCTACCCACTAAGCCTATATGAATGTTTTGGAAACATCCCTTTAGCGGCGAATGGAAAGCGTTGCTTCCTGCCCATGCACAGAAATAGCTGTCGAGGTTGTTGACAGCTCGCCACTTTGCCAGTGTCGCGTGCAATGCATTTTGGGAAGCGACGTTTCAGTTTTCATGATTCACTTCTTTAATGTCTGACACATTTTATATCCAGATTAGAGTTAAAAATAAAACAGAGCTGTGATGTCACCACAGACTAACACATGTTACTGTAGTGACTCATGCCGTTTCGACTGTCTCAGTGATGGATAGAGAGCCACAGGGTTATTAACATTCCCTTAAAGGCCTCTCCTCAATCCTTACCTCTGTTTTCTATTTCATCTGTATCTCTTGTTTTCACCACTCAGCTTCAGTCCCAATGGAAAAATGTAGTTCTGGCCTTTCTCAGTCCACTTTGGATGTTTTCCCGTTTCTGTGGTGCGCCTAGGCAACAATGAAGACGTGCAGAACTTTCTCACTGATGTCATCATGGGATGTTAGCGGGGGGTGGGAGGGAGGTGGACTTGCCATATCTAGTACCTCTGGTCTGCAAAGACCCGGGAACACTTACCTTACATGTGACCTCAGAGTGCACACAGACAGGAAATGATTGCTCACATTCCATGAGAGCCAGATTTGACCGAGGCATGTCGGCACAGATCACCCCCTCCTCTCACAGCCATTCACAGAATAGGAATACTTTACAGTGAACACTTATGAATCATCGTTCCAGTTTGTTTTTGCACATCTGTTGAAGGAGGGCCATTGGATCATGTCACTCTTTCTATGACAACACCAAACTTCCAAAAGAAATTTTTGCCAGAAAGCTTTCTGGCAAAAACTGTAAATGGGGAAAGAGCGAACTTGTTTTTTTTTTTAGAAAATAATAAAATATCAGCACCTTTACAGCTCATCCATTAACATTTTGGTTACTTGATCCATACAAAAACCATATAAAAACTAAATGTTTATGTCTGGTACTTAACCTCCCATGAAACTGCTGTATTTACAGGCCAGTCTTTGTAGAGATTAGACAAACATGTTAATTAAGATGAATCAGTACAAAAACCAAAAAATAAGTTTTATGCTAAGATAAAAACTCGGCTGCCGAAAGTAACCTTAAATTTAGCCATCAGATTTAAGGGTAGTATCAAACTTCTCTAACTCTCTGCAAGAAAATAAATACACTTTTCCGAAAATGCCAAACCATTTCTTTAATTATAGGTAAGGGCCACAGCTGTGAAGCTCAGTTAAAGAGCTTTGAGTTTGAGTTTTTTGTGCAGCCAAAGAAACATGCAAGCTTAACTTTAAACATGTGATATTAGTTGCATCATTTTATTACTCATGACAGCTTTTGGGATGTGATCATTGAAAAACAGCAACTGATAGGAAAATGTAAAAACAGTGCATTCAGAGACACTGCCACAGACAGTACTGGTACTGCACAATGGGCACAAGAAAAGCATGTAACAGGCTGACCTCATGGACATGCATGCTTACTGAGGTTTGATGTCCTCTGCTTGTTGAGTGAGGTGTTCAGAAATAACATGCTGACAAAACTTAGCGGTTGTATGATAATGTGTTCGGCAGCTGAAATGTGCTTATCAGATCTTTGCAGAACAGCTAGCGGCTTAAACCATCTGATAACTGTTTAGATAAAGTGTTTGAGGATGACTTGAACGCAGAGTTTCTACTTCTAAATATCAGCTAGCAGATGAAGCACCTTAACATGGCATACTGTTACAGAAATAAGAGGACACTTTGTGCAAAACTAATGAGACTAAAATTCCAAGTGGTAACCATGGAATTTTGCAATGTTTTACATTTTACGAACTTGTTGTGCTAAGCAGATAAATATCACACAAGTTGAGCTTCCAAAAAGAAAAAGAAATGAGTGAAGGCTATAATAAAACAACATAAAGCCCCTCTTGGCTGAAAGAATTTTGCTGTCAGATAATATTCTTTAAAGTCAAATGAAGTTTTTGTGGAGGACCATTAGAATTACTGGGGACTGAAAAGAATCTGAGAAAGAAGGCAGAACATGTTGAGTAATTTCTTTAATACAAGGATCAAGCAGGAAATAGTTCAGGGTTAAAAACCAGAGGGCATTCCAAAAAAGGCAACAGTATCTGAGGAGTTAGGCAAAAATAAGGTCCAGAAACACAGGCAGGAAGTAAGTACACAAGTAGATCAAAAGTCCAAATGAACAAATGCAAATACTAAGACAGAGGCAAGATCCATAAAAACAGAGTCCAAAAACCAGAATCCACAAGTTAAAACCACTAAGGATAACTTATACAAGACACACAAGGGGATTGCTGCTGGCACATGTGACAACATCAGCGACAAACTGGGAACTAAAGAGGGGAAAACACACAGACTAAATACACAGAAGTAACGAGACAATGGAAAACAGGTGGCACAGGTATAGGAGGAGACAATCAGAGGCAGGTGGAGACAATCAGACGGCAGACAGGTAAAGAAGACAAAGAACTAAGACATGAATCTCAAAGACACGAGAGGAAGGACAGAGTACAAGATGAGAAAATGAATAAAAACAGCAAATACAGGAAATTTAGATCTAAATAACACAGCAACTTCAAAATAAGACAGCAAACAGTAGCACAAAATCATATCAATACACCTTCAAAATAAGATACTAGGACCAAAGCCATTACCCGATGATGTACCACCCTCCTGCTTAACACCATTTTATGTCTTTTTAACATTTTTTACACTTTAATTCAATTAAGCATATTGCGCTAACCTCTCCGAAATCACCCAAACCCCTTTTAGTCACCGTTTTACCTTCATTATTATTCCACCAGTCGACGTGTTATTGCACGGTATAAGATAAGGTTTTATTCTGATTATTGTCGTGATGTCAGGAAGCAGGTTAATATCTGATCATGACCAGAATATCTCATTTGCCTCTATGCTGATTAGCCTCCTTTATCTTCTGATGGCAGTAGGTATGTGTTCACAGTTTTGTCCTATGATTAAATCTTGTGCAACCAGCACCCAGCTGTTGCAAAAATAACCACACATGCTTCTCTATGTCACAACAAACATGCCTGTTACAATATATGGCTGTTGTTTAATTACCAGTTTGGAAATATTGACGTTGCAAAACACTGGAGCTCATTCCTGAGTTTACTTTTGTTTTATTCTTTTTACACTGCAGTGGTATTTTTAAATTCAAATGGTAATGTCTGAACTTTCAGTATGTCCATAAATATGAATTATAAAGGACATCATCTTGGTATGGCAGTATATTTGGGCTTCTTTCACTCGTGACTTTGTGTGTCTCATGCTCCTCTGGACTTTCCACACAGCGACCAAATAATCAAATATCATAGACTATGATAATACACTTTTCCTAATCCCACCCTGTTTCCATGAGCACCCTGGGATCACTGTGTTCCTTCACCTAATAAATAATGTGCACATGCACCAACTTGATTCATTAGCACCCTACATGGCAGGACAGAAACTCAGTGGAAAAAAACATCCAGGCTTTGTTTCCGTCAAAGAGCTGTTAACTGACACTGACTTGAAGTTTGTCGAGGCTCTATTTCCGGTCCCATGAGAGCAATTTCTCAAAATTGACTGGATGCACAAATTGAACTAATGTGATGGTTTTCAATCTTCCAATTTTATTCCTGCCTGGATTTGTCAGTCTGAACAACTTATAGTTTCTGCAGTTGCCTTCATTTAAGGACACACCCAGAGTTTCTCCCACCACTGACTGCTTAGTCACTGCTTATTAGGTCTGTTTTAACCATTTTAAATATCCGTCCTTAAAAATAAAACACTCTCTAAAGCATAGAAAGTGTATTGTTGTGCACTTAAAACCTTGTGGCTGTTTGGTTAACACAACACAATGCATCCATATATACACCTTGGCCTTAAACGTGTAGATTTGTCACATCTGCAGGAGTAAACTGAACGTCAGGCTTTAAGGCGACTTTGTAAGGTGAGGAAAAAGAACTTGATCTGGAGGCAGGATGAGGGTCAGACTGGGTGGGAGCCTCACTTGACTCCTAGTGATGATTTAACAGCCCAGTCAGTCCTCACATCCCCGTGAGTATGATGTCATCACCGCTGGCTGGAATAAATTGATGAGATGTGAATGTGCAAAGTGTTGCTTTCGGCTCTCTTACTCATAACTTCCATGCAGTTGTTGTGCGACTATGTCTACATGGCTTACATCAGACGGAACCTCGTCAGTGTGGCTACAGTCTCCATCGTTATTCTCACCACATCCCTTTGTCAGTCTGGTGATAAATGATGCCTCGCTGACAGCTATAGCTCACATGAGCGGCAGCCTTGTTGCTGATTTTACACTCTCGCTGCCTTTTACATTACATTCCTATCTGTTTTCACAGATAATGCACCACTGTTATTACATTCCTGTTATTATTGCTCGTGTATTAATGTTGGCAATCACACTGGAAGCACCGCTATATTCTGTGCACTGATGTAAACACTATGATAACTACCTTGTTCCATTTCGCTTGCATTCTCTGGCAACCTTTGCAAGACAAAGGATAAATTTAAACCTGTCTGGCTTTTTGTGTCCTGACCTCTGGACAGATATCAGTCTGCTGGCAGTAAAGGTTAAAACAGCTGACCTTTGTCATTGTACGGCCACAGAAATAGTTACACTACATATTTGGATTGTTGGCCAGCTTCGTCTACATGGGACATTTATATATTAACCTCCACAAAGGAGGTTATTTCACCTCCTTCTGTTTGTTGGTTTGACTTTTAACAGGTTTACATAAAAACTACTTGATGGATTCTCATAATACTTGGTCTGAGGGTTGGGCATGTACCATTAACAATTTTTATCACTTATGCATAAACTGCTTGATGGATTACCATTAAACTGGGAGGGAGGGTTTTGCATATGTCCAGGAAATCCATGAATATTTTTTAAATGTTCTTTAACATTGCATAATAGGCTTTTTTTCCAGCATTTTTAGCAATAATGCATAAACTATTCAATGGATTTTCATGAAACTTGGTGAAAGAGAAGGACATTTGCCAAAGAAGGAACCATTAATTGTGTGAGTAGATCTGGATTAAGGGGTTCCATGACTTTTTCTTTTCACTTTCTATAACATTGCAGGAACCCCGAGGGCAGCCATTTTTATGATGCACATGTTTTGTGGGAATTTCGATTAAGGATTTTAGGTCCTTGGTGGAGCGATGTTTTCAACTGAGTGCCCTTTCAGTATAAAATCATTTCTAAGTTATTCTCCAGTGCTGTAGTTGCAGTGGCAGACTCAGGCTGTGGGGGGCAGGGCCGAAAGAGCATTTCACGATGCATTGGTGAAATAGTTCCAAACCATATTCTGTGATGTAGGGCAGCATATATGACCATGCATTTCTTTTCTCCACTGCAGGGGCACCTTCTAGGGTTTATCCATAATGTTTGTCATGTTTTGTCCACCATAGGGGCATTCAAGAGGCCACCTTTACAACATTTGTTTGAACATCGCAGCAAAGCAGGGAGGAAATAGCCCGCTGCCTCCTACCCCATTATAAAAACATGACAAAAATAACATACATTTTAAACCTGCACCTCTCTGTTCACTTTCACGACACTTTCTGGAGTTGATAGGCTTCACAACACCAGGAATGATTGCAAAACCGTTTTTCTGAATTATAGTACACTGTACTATAAACTTTCTAAATCCTCACATCAGAGTTGATGATTTCAGACGTCCATGTTTGCTTGTTTCAGGGCTTGTAAAGGTTAAAGAGGCAAACGACATTGAGGAGAAACTGAACGAGGTGGAAAGACTACTGAAGAATGCGATCAACATGCCGTACAAAGTCAGTCCTTCAACTGTTACCTGTCAAATGATCTGATATCAGTACTTTATTTCCATATTCACTGTGCATTACAAGATTTCCATGATACCTCTTGCTTGGGGTTAAGATTTAGATGTTTGAAAATGCATATCTATGTATGCTAAATGACTGAAAACCTGACTCCACAGTATTCCAGGTCAGAGGTGATGTTGACTTTCTTTGAACGATCGCCGCTGGACCAGGTGCTGAGGAACGACAAAGTCCACAGAATCCAGCCGTGCTTTCAGAGTCCAATCAAGATATCAGGTGCATATCTCGTAGCATTTTATAACACAGATATGGAGCCCCTGTTGACATCCATAATGTCATGATGACTTCCTAACATGTAGAAATCATGCGGTCCAACGGATTCTGCCTGGCCAATACAGAAACCATCGTATTTGATCACAGCGTCCCCGAAGAAAAAGAGAGACCCTCATCCACCGACTCTGTGGAACATACGTGAGTATCTCCTCTTTCTTGAGCCATTTTGGCTGTTGCATTGATTATACGGTAAGATTGGTTCCAGGAATCATGCCGTGGTTGGTTGCAGTACAGTAAGTGTTTTGAAGTCCTTGAATGGGAAACGACCCAAAGACCCTCCACCCCCCACAGGAAGTGTGTCTGTGCACCTCTTCCTTCCCTGGGTGTGTGTGGGGAGCAAAAGAGGAACACATTCCTCTTGGTACTCCACACAACACGAGATCCTGAATCACTTCTAAATAGCGGAAACTTTTCTGACCTTGTTTTTGCAAATAAATTCTCTATGGTCGTTACCTCAGGGCACTAGATCAAATGTACTTTTTATTCCTATCCATCCTGTCCTTGGAGTAATATGTATTTCATTTTTACCGCTAGATATGAGGATGGACCAGAGTTTTTGCCAATGGAAGCAGACTTGTGTGACGAGGAAACAGAAGCGTATGTCACCAACCTTTCCTACTACCATCTGGTGCCATTTGAAACGGACATCCTGGAATGAGGAGCCGACTCCTATTGATGGACATATGATGCTATCATTGAGGAACATGTGCTCTTAAATAGAGCCTAGCTATGCAGCAGTGCATACATATATATATATATATATATATGCACTGCTCCAAGAAAATGCTGCTGCTGCTGAGTCTAGAAGCCTCCACTTTGTTTTTGCCACTTTAAGCGTCTTCACCGCTGTGCCTCATTCACTTTAGGATGCCAAGAAAAAAAATCATGACAGGATCATCTTCGTACCGACTGGCTTTCAGGTGTTGTAGAACAACCTGTGGCAATAATGGCAGATGCAAACAGCCGGGGTGTCAAATGGCATCAAACACATCAATGTCTGGAGTGTGACTGCAACCAGAGGGGAGAGAGCTGCACATCAACTTAAAAGTGGAGAAAGAAAAAAACATTATTGGACCATTCACTGTTTCTTTAAACTTCTTCTCTCCACCGTTTTGTTTTTTTGCATTCATTCCACAGTGGACCTCCGAGACGGCAGCGGCCTGATTTGCTGGGAGAGACGTGATGCATCTGCAGCATTGTCTCATTTAAAGTGCTTCCTGTTATCCACTGTGTTACCACTCTTGGGTTTTTATTCCTGTGGGAACACAGCTGTAAATGCACTTAATTCTTTGGCATGAGATTCCTCTATGACCCAAGCGAAGCTAGTCTGAATGGATTTCATAAAGACATGAAAACTTGAGGTTTTGCCACCACTAAAGGTTAAAGAAAAGAAATCCTAGGGGCAAATTTGATTAATCCAGCTTTCCTTCTGTTTCACTTGGTTCCTAGATTATTTTGTTGTCTGAATATTAATGTAATTTGTTTTTAGTAATGTCGCTTGTAATTCTTCTTATTTTATATTTAGAAACAAATAATTTGATCTATTGCATAAGAGAATTGAATGTTGCTTTTATGTATCACTGAATCATCTCACCGCCCTTTTTTTGCCATGTGATAGAAGGCTTTGTGTTGTGGGTCATTTGAGGTCATATCTGCTGCGTTCTGTGTAAGACGGTGCATGTGGGTTCAGTCAGACAGCTGACTCCAGTCTTACTGAATGTGGGAGTCTGCAGCTCGGCCTGCAACGGGGGAACAAGTCCTGTCTTTATCCAAAGGAGACAAATGGCTTTCCTGCAGTAAAACCTTCTATGCATGTGTGAAATCGGCAAACACTTGATTAAAATTCAAACCTTTTGTATATTTATGGGTACCTCCGCCATGAAGAGGTTGCTTTTACTTCCCGTTGGGGCCTCTAAGGAAACTGTGCAGCTGAGCAGTGCATTACATATATTTTGAAAGAGAGAGAAAAGCAAGCAATATATATATGTTCAGAGTATAAGGAAGTCTATCTGTGCCTGTTTTTTTGGTAGCTTTGTTAATGCAGAATTCATTGTTGCCTTACAATGTGTGCAAACAGCTTGTGTCCAGTTTGCTGCCCCTCCAAATACAAAGGCGTTCAAGCCTCACAAACTTGGCACACAGGCCATCCACAGGAATCTATTTAGTAACACAGTCATGATTTCCATTCACCCATGAGAAAGTGCAGGTCTTTATCTGGGCGAAAAACAATTTTTAAAATCTTTTCTCCAACAATTATATAAAAGTTAATAAATATGAAGGTTAAAAATAACATACACAATAGTTAAGATGAATATGATTCAATTAAAAGAAACTGGAATTGGTGGTTTAAATTTTCATTCAGTACCAAGGTCAGATTTCCTCTCATATTCTTCATATGTAAAGGTTTATGTTTAAATTCTGTATTAGATCATATCTGTAGATCAAATATCTATTAAGACGTCTGACTACCTTTACTGCCTTTGCAGGCTGAGATAATGCATTAAGAATAGTCAGGGCTGAAATGGTACCCATCTGATTCCATGGAGTGATAGGAGTTCAGAAACATATCAGGAGGGATGAGGATCCAGAGGTGGAGAGTATGACAGATAATGGAAAACAGATTGAACAGATTGTACCCTGTGAAGCTAACCATTCTATGCCGTTTAATTTCATTTTTGATGTGCTCATGTGTGACGTTAGATCTTTTTTATACGTAAATGTGTCAAAATGATTGAATGAAGATTATTTAACCTTTACGAATGAAGTTTATGTGGTAATAATGCTCAATAACTTTCAAACAGTATTAGTTATAAACGATTTTTCTCAAAGCTTCTCTAAACAAGTATGTTTCCAATAAAAGAAATGCTCTTGTGATTTTATTCCTTTTTGCGTACTCATTATGAAAATACATTTAATGGTCAAACAACAGGTGCAGAGGACAGTCAACAGAAATAAATACGTACATTTAGGACTTTGAGAACAATTTCTAGGTACTTTAAGCATATGCAGTGCTTCTCTACATTTCAGAGAGAAATATTCTTATTCCATCACATTTATCTGACAGTTATAGTATCTATATAATAATAATAATCAAATACTGATAAAAATACAGCACTTATATATAATGTTAGAACACTGATAAGGGCCATAGTGGCCCTGTAATCAACAAGGCCAAAACAGGCATCTGCTCTGGGGGCCCCAAACTGTCAGGGGGCTGAAAGTGAGTGTTAAAATAGATAGGTTGCAGATTTGTTAGGAGCTTTGCACCACTAATTAGTGCAATATCAGCTTAAACCTTTCCTGCATCATTATTTAGTCTGTCCAAATCTAGTTTTGATCTTTATTTAAATTTATATTCCGCTCACATGCTAAATATCCCTAAATCTGAACATGCTTACCTTGAAGGGCACAGGACACAATGAATACAGGGTGGTAAGGTGTGTGGGGCTGTTGTAAGGTATCAAACAATAAAATCAACACTACATAAATACTGTATGATCTTATAGTATATGATGTATTGCTGTACCTCAAGGTAACCAAAAAAGGTATAAAAAATAGTTCAAATTAACTCAAACTTTAATAACTACTGACATAAAATGCAACTTACACATTAATGCAGCAGTAATATTAATCCAAAAAATATCATACAGCATAATAAAACACTGACAGGGAACATGTTACTGCAGGATATGCACGTTGATATTTGAGGTCAATTTTGTTAATAATACTTGTGTAAATACTCACAATAGCCACATACTAGATGTTGTTGATAATACTTGAGAATCATTTTAAATGTAATGTACTTTTAATGACGATTTTTTAAAAACATATTGTAGTATTTCTACTTTTACCCACACAGTAAAGGACACAGGCACTGAGGAGTTTGGATGGTTGCCCAGTTTATTAACCTTAGGGCGCCACCATGTGGTGAGTATCTGCAACTACCATCAGTAGCTCTTCATCTTAAAGTATTACATTTAAATGCATTTTATTATTTGATAAATTAATAATATTAGATATTCGAAAGTTTTAAAAATACACATTTCGGCCTACTATCATTACTTACTTATTCTATGCTCAGAATAATGTTCAAACAAAGTGCACTGATAATATTGGAGAGCCAAAATATGGGAAAATATTTAGTTTTATATTATATATATATAGTTTTCACTAGTTATTCATTTTTTTTCTTTCTTGTTCCGAATATTATAATTAAGATTAAATAATATACAGCTGTTGGCGCCTGACGCCTTGAGAGGTCTAAGTGACACCGCGCATGCGCAAAGAGTCCCGCTTTAGCAGCTGTATTTCCTGCTTGGTGTTTCCACTCGAAGCGATGGCTGAAGAGAAAGCTTTCCTGTTTTGTGGAGGTACGTTCACTTTTCACGTTATGTACATTTAACTCCAGACAATACATTTGAACATATCCTCTACTGAAATGAACCTTAAAGCCCCTGCTGTTGAAACCGTGAAGCAAATAGTTGCACAGTTAGCTGGGACGACAGCTTTAGCTGGTGATACTTCAGTCATGAGGTCTCAGGCTTGAGGGCTTCAGGATAGGCTCCTGCTCACATTAAGATAACATGTACTGTACTTCTGCTTGAATACGACAGTTGTAGCGGCCTTCTTGAGTTCAGCGGTGCTTGCATTTGTGGAAGATCTAGATGACACGTAAGTGATGCCCTCCTTCATGCTCTGCTGCAATTCACCTTCCTGTATCCTGTGACATTATAGCATGATCATGCAGTGCAGCGTCCTTGGTGTGGACGCAGAGTTTAATTCATCGATTACCTTCCTGTTTGGTGAAAAGCATGCAGTCATTCTAGTTATAGAATATTTGATGCAACTTTGCCAGATTTTAAGGGGTCATTACATTTCCATAGGGCTACAAGCTCATAATGATTAGAAGAGGGTTATTTAAAGCAGACAACTATGGGGGGTAGTGTTGATTTCATGTCAGGTTTCCAGTGCTTTTTTAATTGGATGCCTTTAGTGGGAGATCTGCAGAGATTTAGTCTCTTGTGTATTTGTATTTATGGAACCCTCTAATTTGGCTCTTATTGTAATTGGGGAGGCTTTTTATGCAACTTTTAAAGTAATAACGTGTAAAAAAGTTGCATAAAAATACACCTTGGATAGTAATCGTCTTCTTTTTGCACGTGGTAAACTTTGTCTTATAACGACTTAACGACTCATTCATTCATTCATTCATTCTTTCTTCTTTTTGACAGATTTAAAGACACCAGGGTGAATGATATCTGGCTGGTTGATGTGAGTCTAACATTACACAGACACAGACACACACACACACACACACACAAACCAGTCACGGTCCATTCAGCTATGCCTTACTTCATATCCAGCACGCCACTGTCCGGATCATCCCTTGCGGATGTAGCAGCGGTCATTGTGGGATGTTGGAGGGCAGGGGCTGAGGGGGTGTTCAGACTGTCCTCTGTGTTTGTGATTAGTGAATGAGAAGTCATGCATGCGGGGCAAAGCCAGGGGGCTCTAAGGGGTTTATATCAGAGTTTGTGTCTGGGTCCATATAAGCAAATGTAGCTCAAGCACCCAACGCTGTTTTACTCCCATTTTGGTTAGAAAGAGTTAGTCTTTACGCTGGGAAGATTCAGCGCTGTGTCCAGTGGTTATAAAGATGTTATTTTCTTATACACAGAGCATTGTTGTGTTCAAAACTAAGCATCAGACTTTTTTTTTTTATAGTCCAGTCTATAAATGAGCCAAATCTGCTGGAAAATGAGAAAATTCAAGATTGGGAAAGAAGAAATTCTGTTGAACTGAATTACTGCTAGTTACATGCTGTTTGCTCAAAGCTCAGCTAAGAGTCTTTCCATATGAAGTCACCAAGGACCTCCCAGTTTTCTTTAAAAAACATCATGTAAAAACTTTGGGACCTTGCACCACCCCACACTTCCACTTCAAATCCTTTTTTAGTCATGCATTTTTTGCGTTTTTTGTGTGTTTTTTTTTTTGTGTACGTGTAGTCAAAGCCTCACCAATTGCTTATTTTTGGATTGGGTTGAAATTTGTAGAGAACATCAGTGAAACCCAAGGGAAAATTTGCAACATGCACAAGCGTTGACTGGTAAATTCATGGCCTAAAGTAGAAGCAGTCACTTTTAGAAAACCTTGCACATTCAGCTCAGTAATGTACAAAGACGTGCATTATTATAAAAGAATATGTAATTCAGGATTTGGTTATTTACAGTATAATAATGTAGTATCGTTATTTCTTCATAATGTTTAATAATTGCTTTCTCTCCTGGTTACTTTCAGTTTTATGCACCTTGGTGCGGCTACTGTAAAAAACTAGAGCCCATATGGCACGAGGTGGGAGCTGAGCTGAGGAGCTCCGGGTCGCCGGTCCGCGTGGGAAAGATGGATGCCACCGCTTACTCTGGTGAGTAGATGGTGAGGCTCTTCAACTGAGCCTCTTTGTCCACCGGGGATTATTTCATGTGCTGGAGACAAAGATTCAACTTAAATAACCGTGTTGTTCAATAACATGATGATACCCTCCATGTTAAGGGCTTTAAAGGTAAACTTTGAAGGAGTAATCCATGGACTTTAACCGTTTAACACATTGATGACAGATGGAATCCTTATTTATATGACTCTGGGCTTAGATGAGTTAGATAAGAGTTAGATTGATATGAAATGACTGGCTATTAGCCTGCCTCTCTCGGAAGATAATGATGAGAGACTAGTATCAATTTATTGGTGAGAAAGTATATATTTATAAATCTCAAAATGTTGAACTAGTTGTTTTTCTCAACTTAGATTTTGCCTGGAATTATTAACGTCTTTTGGATACTTATTTTAGACACTTTAAGCCTTTGACGGGAAGGATTGTTATGAAGATATGTTTCTTTATTTGTTTTCTATATTGCAGGAATGTCATCAGAGTTTGGTGTTCGTGGATACCCCACAATAAAACTGTAAGTGACGCTATAAGCTTTGCACAGCAGATTTCTCTCAAACTACCCTGCTGTAGCTTTAATTTGAATAATTCATTTCATGGTGTCATGCATTTTTTTTGCTTTGCAAATTGCTGTCATTTTCTTAACCACCCAGCTTGGAATGGACCTAAAGAAAACATATGAGATTAAAATGTTATATAATCTTTGACACTATGATAATTTGTCCAATGCAAATATATCTGCACATGACACCGTGTCTTTCAAGCTTCTAATGTTCATGTAATGTTGAGGAGAGGGGAAATGATTCAGTACTAATTGCTGTAATTTGTGATTTTGTTCTATTATATTGTAGCTGCTACTTTTCCCCTTCACCTCCTCTATCCCAAGTGTATTTATACGAGTTTGTATTGTGTTATTACCAGGATACTTTTTATGGGATTCTTTTTCCCCTTAAGGTTTGGCCTGTTGAGATGCCCATAGATGACTCAGGAGGGAACAAGGTGTTGTTGTTGTTGCTCCTGAAGGCATTAACGAAGTGACAAACTCTGTTCACACCTTTAAAGCTCAAATTTTATTATGATCGGCACCAGAGATGCTCACATGTAATATTTTGCAAGTCCATGCCCCTAATAATAGTAATGAGTGTTCTTTAATCTGCTGCATGCCAACTGGTCGAATTCAAAGCATGTGCTGTATTATCATCATCACTCTTTCATCTGTTAACACACAACATGACCATTGATTATTTTTTTTTTTTTGCATGTGATCAATCACTTTAAACATGTTAAAGCAATGCAATACGAAAGTTGCGCAGCCCAGTAGAATATTTAACATTCTCCAAGAAGGTAGGAGGGTTTGGGAACAAATAAAGCCTCCCGCTGTGAGAAAGCAGAGACCCAGGTAATAAAGGTTGTAAACAGTCCAGCAAGGAGCAGACAAAGAGGAAAAGGCATCTCTCCATGTGCTGACAGGCAAGAGGTAGAGCACCAAACCGTGTCGCCCGAAAATCAAACACTCACCACTGAGTGAGTCGTGTAGAAAAAAAGCGGAGATCCTGCTGATAAAAGCCAATGAAAGAGCAAGAAGATCAAGAAGCAAACCACAGCCAGCACTCTCTGTAAGTGTTGCAAGCAAGCAAACATTTATCTTTTAAAAATATTCTGCAAATGCCAATCTAATCAAATGAATCTCCATAGCTACAAAGCAAGTAGTGAGCTAATGCTAGACAGCTGATGCAGAGCTAAGATTGTTTGCTAACCATCAAACGGTTCTAACCACGACTTTGACTTTACCTCACCTATATGCTCAGTTTTCAGGTGCCTAATAAAGTTTGAGGCAGTTGATCCGTTCTGTTCAGGATTCTTCGGCTTGGGCCTCATGTGATGTTGTCACACTACTTCAAATGATCTTTTCCCATTTATCTCATTACATTTATTTTTCCTTGAAGTGGAAGTGTCTTTTTTTTTTTTTAAATATGAAATTAATGAATTTAGGTAGACGCCAGCTGTGCCCATGTTGACTTGAGAGAAATGATCATACACTGCAGAGTTTCCTCCATGTATTTGAAACAGAATCATTCATCTGCACGCTGCCGTAATGAGCTCCCCATTTAGTTTCATCAAGCTCATTTGGGAAAGTGCCACAGCATCACGGCAGGGCTCATAACATTAAACCGAGAAAGTGATGAAACATCCATCGAAAAATGCAAGACACCTCCCCTCGGAGACAGAGGGAGCCTTGATTTAGAGTTCTGTTTCCCCCTGAGTTCATTCATCTCTGTGGGCTGATGCAATCTTCCTAATCCTTAATGCATTCTGCTTGTCGTAGGAGCTCGACACCAACAGTATCCTTGGCTGGAACTCGGTTATGGAAAGTCATTTGTTTTTTTATTGGAGGTGTGATAATTTGTGGTGTAGAAGCTTTTCCTGTTGGATTTGCTGTTTCATCAGAACACCTTGTAAGAGACACGATGTGCCCAAATGTCAGTAGTTCATTAAAGATGAGCTACTTCTAATCAACTTGGCAACTTAATGGCATACATAATCAGAATGTAGCATATATGTTAATGTAATAAATCCATGACATGCCTTGAGTCCTGAAAGGGATGGAGTTTGAAATGGAAAATGTGTAGAAGCCCTGCAGAACGGTTTACATAGGAAAGTTGTCATTTTTTTCTTCTTTTTTCCGCCCTTTATATAGCACATAAAAAAAACCCAAAATTGTACACAATAACCTTTATCCGTTATACAGTATAAAACAAGCAAGGAAGACATGAAACCCCGAGGGCCTTGCGGAGTGTCTCCCTTTAGTCTTAGTGCGTGATTACAGTTTTAATATAATGTAAATCAAAAAACAACAGGACAAAATAAACATATCATTAAAGTAGTGCTATTAAAAGAAGAAAACGTGTGTAGCAAGAACAAGATGATAGTTGAGTTTGAGCTTTTCCTCTGCTGTAATATTCTTTCCCTCCTGTTCGCGGACAGTCCAGTATCCTGAATGCAAAGTTCAATGTAATGCAGTTGATTTCCATTTCATTTTGTTTTCTCTTGAACGCTTCAGTGGGAGTCTTCTCTGTACAAAACAGTCAGTGGCACTGAATGATTTAAAAAAAAATTGAAGTATCTATTGTTTTATTCGTCTTCTCCTTCTCAGGTTAAAGGGTGATCTCGCCTATAATTACAAAGGACCGAGGACAAAAGATGATATCGTTGAGTTTGCCAACAGGGTGGCGGGGTGAGTCGCAGCCTTCAGTCACTTGAAAGACAAAGTGTCAAGAAACTGCTAAATAAATAAAACCTCCCATATTTCAAAGGGAGCGCCTGCTGTTTTAATAAGAGCCGTCCAAGCAAGCTTATCAATGCAGGCCATATTTGTTTCATAGCTCAGTGGATTCCTCCTCTGATGCTCCAGTTTAAGCCACTGTATCAACTGAGCCTGACAGATTTCTCCTCCTCGAGGGAAATCAAACTAGATCCGTGACAAGAGGGGTTGATCAAAAGCTTGGCTCTGACTAGAATCCCCTGCTGAAAGTTGTTGCCTCCCCACTAGATGGTGCCACCAGCGCAGAAATCGCTGTAGACATCAGTTATTACATTACTGTGCCATTTGTGTGCGGAATAGGATTTCACTTATTCAAATTAACTTATGTCTGTGTGTTTTATTTCTCTCCAGACCGGCTGTCCGACCACTTCCCAGCAAGCAGATATTTGAGCACATTATGAAACGGCATGACGTGCTTTTTGTGTACGTCGGTGGGGAGTCTCCCCTCAAAGTAAGCACTGTTCATTTCACTCAGGCATGAATCAAGATTACTGTTTTATTCCCAGCTTCTTCAGGACTGTCACAATGCAAAAACTGTGTATTAATGGCATAATAGAATCACTGTTCTAGTGCTGTTTCAGCAAAGCATACCTAAGCTTTACAACTGTTTAACGCTGATTTATTGAAAGCTGTTGTGGAAATGCTGAAAGACCCATTTGCCATTGCAGGAGAAGTACAACGAAGTAGCCTCTGAGCTCATTGTGTACACTTATTTCTTCTCGGCTTCAGAGGAAGTCTTTCCAGAGGTAACTATTTGAATATGCATCCTATTAAAAGTCAAGAAAACGCTGAAATAACAGTGCACAGTTTGATTTTTTTTCTTCATTGTATACTAATGATATTCTTGAGTACTGTGCAGCCAATTGTTTCCATCCTTGCTGGTTTTCCAGATTGAAGGAAGGGAAATAATAACATTCTTTCAGCATAATCTTCGCATTACTGCATATACAGACACCATGCTGTCTTATCACTATGCAAAAAAAGTAGACTTTTTGCAGCAAAAACCCTGCTGCCAGCAGTCTTGTCCCATATTTTGCAGGTGTGCATACATTCATAGAATAAATGGCTTTTGAATTTAGTATCCTTTGTGTTTCCAACAGTCAATAACATTGCCAGAGCTTCCTGCGGTTGTAGTCTTAAAGGACGGAGGCTACTTTACCTATGATGGTGAGTGTTGTGTCACCCTGTCTTCATCCACTTTGCTTTGGGATTGTTATGTCCATGAAAAGTCCCCCAAAAAAAGGTATGAGAAATTAATTTAAGGGCCAGTAGGATCCCATTTGTGAACACATTCTTATATTTTTCTTCTTTCCTTGGCTGCAGCCCTTGTTTTCTTTCGCTGTGCTCCTCTAGTTTTACTATCCCTGCTGCTAGTCTTTCATCTTCTTCACCACATGGAGTTATGATGTGCTTTGCCCATCATAAAGCAGTGAGGGCTCAGCCCACTATTGTGTGTGCGGTTCGGCCCGTGATGTTGCGGTGGTTTGTTTTTGGGCGGACATGCATAGCAGGCCAGGGTGGATGTGTGTGAGAGACCACAGTTAAAGCTAAAGACACCAGTGCAGAGCTGGTAGTATACATATAGTCGTTTAAAACCAATAATCACCGTAACAGATGTCAACTCTCTGCAAAGAAAATCACATTTGACAGGAGAGGTTTAGACGAATGTTTTTTTTTTTTTCTTCTGTTGCACAATTTGAAGCTTCTCACCGCAACAACGTGAGGTCACCACATTCCAGCATGATGTCTTGTATTTTGCTGCTGCTGTGGGCCTCTGCTGGGAGGCGGAATTGGAAGGAAAGAGCGTCAAGGCACAACGCCAACACAAATGGGCCCCAGTAGTGTCTGTTGGGTAAGTTTGGTGCACGATGTAGCGCCCGGAGAACAAAATCCATCTCTGACTCTCCCTGCAACTTCACATCCATCTGCTCCACCTGACTGTTGCGGAAGGGGGGCTTCCTGCACCAGAGCTGCAGCAGCAGAGGCTCGCCACAGCTGACGTTGATGACAAAAACACCACACTCTGCAGACTCCTCCAGGACCTTGATACGGAGGACGTGGTGTATGTCTAGCATTGCCATGGTGATGGCGTATTAAGCTTGTCAAGGACTTAGGAGCTGAGCAGCATGTCAAAATAGCATGGATATGTCCTTTCTCACATGGCGGAGTTCACCTTTCCCTGTCAAGAAAACACTCTGATCAGAGTAGCTCATTAAGCTCTTACCTACAATGACAGCAGAAATAAAGTCTCTACTCTTACCCGTTCCCTTTTTAACCACCCATAGTCCTCAGCATCTGGTTGGCCTCCAGCCGTGCTTTGCTGTGTTTCTTAGAGGACTGGTCCTACTGAAAATCCACAGACTGGATGTTGGATTGGTGGATGTTAAAATGAAATAAGGCTGTCGCACCTTATATGGTTTCCTATGACTCTCGCTTTGCATGACGTCCTGTCAGAAACCTTTTTATCAAAGGTTACTCGGCTAAACCTTGTGTGCATACATTTGCATAGGCTCCAGGTGACACTGTTTTATGGCGACATTTATTCAAATGTGTGGATGTATAATGCATGTCTTAAATATTTTATTAGCTGTATTGTTTTTGTCTAGCAGCTATGGAGGCCAGCCGTTCCCAGAATTTACAAGCAACCTTCCTGGAGTCCCACCAGTGTTTGTTTTTGTGTGTGTGTGTGTGTGTGTGTGTGTTAAGATGCAGATTCAAAATGTTTATTAGAAATTCAGTGCACATACTGACCAGACGTGTAGTGTCTTTGCATGCCATTGAGCAATTCGGCCTCCAGCTTTGTGTAAAACGATAGCTGACGTGCTGTTGTCGAGCTTTGATTGGTTTGGTGCACATCACGAACAGCGGCATCCTCTTTGAAGAGTGCTGTTGAAATACGGTACAACACCGAGGCTCCTGCATATTTAATAGCTTAAATCTCATACTATTCAGGTCTGCAGTGTTATTGTGCTCCAAGAGCTAAATGGTGTTTATAGTGTGTGGTCTGCAGTGAGACTTATTGGGCTGCATGTTATTGCTGTAAGAACCCAGACAAATTAATAAAGAATAGTATGCTCTTTGCAGACACTTGACTTCCCAGATTTGTGCTTGAGCGTTAAAACAAAAACAATTGGTTGATGGTCAGTCAGTAGTTTGTGTGTCCTCGCCATAAAAAGGCTCATAGCTGTGAGGCAGCACTATTTTGCCCGCGGTTATTGTAAGAGCTTGAATGACAGGCTGATTATTAGTCCATGAACGTGACGACAAGATGAGATCACACTTAAAAAAGGTGATGACACAATGATGAGATTTTATGATGGTACACATGGACAGCATTCACCTCATAGGTTATTTGAGTTGGCAAAGACGATGAGGTCAGTGTGCGTGACTCGCTATTCAATATCCACATTATCTGTTACGTTGTGCATTTTAATTATTTGACTCCTGCCAAACATTTGTTTGGATTGACTCAAGTGGTATCAAGACTATTGATTCAAACATGGACGGAGCTCCCTTGAAGCCAGTGCGGAAGTGCCTGAAGGCTTCTTTCTAATGGTTCTAATGGTAAGAAGGGTTCGATTCCACTCTAGTTGTGTAGAAGTCTAAAGCCGCTTTCACACAGCCTGTTTAAGGCGTGGCTGTCGCTCTTTTATTGTTCTCACCGTTTTGTATAAATGTGACAAGGGTGGAATGGAGGGGAGTCATTGCTTTGCCTCTGAGCCGGCAGCGGAGGTAGGAACAGCCCGAATCAACATCTGTATAAAGAGTTGAGACGGTATGGACAGGATTGGGATGGGAGAGATTTAAAAAGCAGCTAGTATGCAGTTCGCAGCTAACTCAAAGAAGTAGAATCAACCGAAAACGTCTTTGTGGAGAGACAGCGAGAGGTCCGGGAGCTCCTTACCCTTTGGAGCTGAGCAGGAGATGGGCCGCCATTTACCTTAGTAACAGTTCCCCAATGTGGTTAAGTCTCCTTCTATACAATATGATGTTCATTTTGTGAATTTGCGTCTCATTTAGGGTAACATAGGCGATAGAACAGGGTATTATTTAGGGTGTGGCCACCTTGCAATTTACAAATTACCAAAAAAAAACATTTTTTCTTTACGAATTTCTTTTTTTTTATTGGAATAAGAAAGTCCTCGAAGTACTTTGAGGTTTATTTTACTGTTAAATACATCAGTCTTTTCTTCCTTCGCCATCACCCCCCGTGTCCTCTGTGTTGGAATAGTCTTTGATGATGTTACCTACATCCTGACCCTCTCTTGTGTTTCTGCCTCTGCTTTTCCACGCCATTTACATTGCCTTGGATATCTTCTGTGCCATTAACCTTCATCCTCCTGATGTGTCAGAGCAGGGCCTTCTCGCTCCGCTCAAACCTGTGACACCGGATCATCCTCGCTCCACCCACTGCGTGTTTCCATTCTCCCCCCTGCCCCCTCATCTTTCTCCCCTGACTCCAGCTGTGTGAACTCTGGGCTGACAGGCTCCTGTAGGGACATAACTGTATGGAGATTGCGAGGTTGACGCCCAGGTAGAGAGCAGCTCTAATTTGTTTCAAGGTGAAGCGGTTCAGTCGGTGTAGTGGTTCATCAGGATTCACGGCCGCCAGTATGGGGTCTTCATCGCTCTCTCTCTCACTTCTGGGGGAGGAGAGTTAGCCAAGCTGCATGCTTTTTATATAACCAAAACGTCTGTGCAATGCCTACTAGAGGGACTGACTCAGCAACAAACACTGCTCTGCCTTTTGCACAGCAGCCAGCAGCATCACTGAGAAATGGAAAGCATTACATTAAGGTCATTCAAAAAAAAAAAAATCTAATTCTTGTATGAGATTAGACCTTGGGGTGTAAAATGTGTTCTCAGATTTTAGGTTGTCATGTTCTGTATTCTCCTCCCATCTCCTTTGGGGTCCTGGAGCTTAAGAACCATGTAAAAGTCATCAGTGTTGTAATTATTGCAGTGGTAGCATAAAGGTCATAATAACGTATTAACATGTCATAATGAGGCCCCAGCTACATTTGACATCAATTATGTTCATCCTCTAACCTCTGTCAGCTGGAGAAAAACTGTGTTGTTCAAGCAGCTTCACTTCACCCTATTTAAACCCTGTAGGGGCAGATCCTGGTTCCCATTTCCATGTTGCCTCCAGATGTTAGGGTAGCAACAACATGTGGTTCGCAGTCAGCAAGCAATCCTTTATTTTACTGCAGCTACTAGTTGCTATTGATCTTCTTTTGCTTAATGCATCTGTTGAATTACGCATTCCAAATGTGTAACAGTCTGCCAAGTGTGTCCTAAAAATGAATGTATGCATGTGTGGAGAATAATTTACAATCCAAATGTGCTTTTTAAAAAAAACAGCAACAAAAAAACAGCAAGACTTAATAGTTGTGAAAATGAGGTCAGGTGAAGCAAAAAAAAAAAAGTATTTATTTAGCATCTATTTTGAATGAGAATTGCAGCTCCACCAGCTACTTGATGAATAGCAAATTAATCTTTAAAAACATGCTTTTTATGGGCTAGCTAGGCTGAACAAAATGATCCTTCATTTGTGTTTGGACAACCAAAGTGACACCTTTGATTAAGGGCTGCACAATATACTGTATATTGGCTCAGCACTGTCATATAGTAATGTGTGCTTGCATAATAGTCTCATCGCAGGACTGGAAAAAGTCATGCTGCAACTTTTTCCTTCTTCATATCAAGGTTCCGTTCTCCACAACTAATGGACAGGAGATGTCTGTCTGATGTAGCATAATATACCCTGATGTAAAAGTTCTTGGATACGGAGTGATTGACATGCAAGCCCTGCATGCATGGCAAGGGTGTCTCAGAGCTGCCAGTGTTTTTGGAGGAGACAAACACCAGATTTACCCTCAGCATCAGATCACATTGTAAAGTCTGCATAGCCAGCTTGTGGTAGAACATAAGACTCGTCCCTGGAGTCTTGTGTCAGTATAGGAGGAATAATCCAGTGGATGGTGCATTTCCCAGTTGGAGGCGATGCCGGTGTTGCAGAGCTTGTGTTTTGTTGGAACCAGCTGTAAAACCTGGAGCGGACTTTTGAGGTCGTCTTTCTTTTTGTGGTTTTGAACTGGATTAGAGCTGAACTTTTTTTTTTGTTTAGTTTTAGTGTGTGTGTGTGTGTGTGTGTGTGTGTGTGTGTGTGTGTGTGTTTGGGGGGGGAAACAGACTACCGAATGGGTTTAACTGGGGCTGTGTGACGAGTCTTTCTCATGCACACACACTCACACACACCCACACCGATATTGCTTTGCTTGCTTGATTTAAACAGGGTTTTTTCTTGGCTCACGAAAGGCCTCTGGGGCCACCATGCACGACAGTAAGAAGGATCAGTCCACGTACAGTCAGAGCTGGGCCATTTAATTAAAGTTTTATCACAGGAAAAGGTTTCATTTCAGCTTATATAGACAGTTATTAATACTTTTTAATGACTTTTGTTTAATTAAGGATGGAAGGATATAAATAACCACCTAAGTCTTTTTTGTGTGTGCATTTTATGCCTTTTTTTGATAGTGACAGCTGAAGAGGTGGCAGGAAATGTGGGAGAGAGAGTGAGGGCAAGACATGCGGCAAATGGCCACGGATGGGAATCGAACCCGCGCTGAACGTTAGAGGACTGAGGCGGGGGGGGGGGGTCCTAATATAACTCAAGAGACTGGTTGTGTGATTCAGGAACTACTAAATGGCAACGTTAATCACCAAAAGCTGAATGCAAGCAGTGGCTCAAACATTGCAGGAGTCCAGTTTTTCCACACAATTTGCCCAAAATAGGGAAACAGTATCTGCAGTATGTCATTGAGCTGCTCTCACAAAGGCAAACCTATCAGAACACTTAGTTTCAGCGCTGCACTGACCTGCCCTCTGCTGCTGCTGCTGCTGCTGTGTCATGTTGTCTGTTTGCGTGTCACTTGCAGCACGCTCCATTGTCGAGGGATATTAGGTTGGGCGTGCAAAAAAACAGGCAGGACATGATGAAAAGAGTATAAATATATTTATATAATTCAGAGTTTTTATGTGTTTTTTTGTTTTTTTTCCACCAGAAGATCACAGGAAGTCCTCTCTCCTGTTCCTATTGGAGCGTTCAGGCCTAGTCAATACACTGCTGCTTAGCTGGCTTAATTCAGCATCATCCTCATGTGTAAAATACAGCAGCGGCAGCGGCAGCTGTTTAATACACCTATTAAAAACTGTATTGAGTTTTGGTCGATTTGTTTTTGCAGTTCTAGTAATTTAATTGCTGCTTGCTCTTGGTTTTATTGTTTCATATGGTTTGATGAAGCCATTTTATTTCTATTTTATAATTATTTGTCAGACGTGACTTTTGTCAGCCTGCTCCAAAATAGATCTGGAATGAGTAATTATTTTCATTTTTTCCCCCCCTAGTATCGTGGAGCTCTCCTTTGATCGTTTACCTCTGGATTTATTCCCAATCTCGTCTCTGAGTCACACTCCGTTGTGTTGTTCCAGACCCTAAGTAGTCTCCCTGACTCCTTCACCTGGAGGCAGCCCTCTGTTGAAACAGTCTCTGATCGTTGTGTAACTGAGCTCTGTCCTTGAATGCTCAGCTTGTGTCCCGGCCTTTATTCCCAGAGTGTGTAGGTGGTAAAAACTGTGATCTTCTCAGAGTACAGACATCAGTACGCTGTTCTGCTTTGCTTTTAATATAAACAGGTTGTGTGTGGAATGTCAATGGGCTTTTTTTTTTGTGTGTTTCTGCCTCTAAAGGATTCTGTCTCTTTTTATTGCAGAGTACGAAGATGCTAGTTTGTCTTCATGGGTGAATAAGGAGCGCTTCCAAGGATACCTCCAGATTGATGGCTTTACACTGTATGAGCTCGGAGAAACAGGTGGCGTATACTTAAAAGCATCCAAAATATGATCTTATTTTAGGTGTGATTTACTCGTGTTTTTGTGTGTATTATACTCAGAAATGTATCTGTTTTTCCAAAGGAGTATTTTTTATAGTATAGTCATATCAACATAGGTATAGTTTAATTTTAGGTCGGCAACAAAAAACAAGTTCATGGTCAAATATTTCTCTAAGGTCCAGGAAAACATCCTTTTTATCTAACCAAGGCTCCAAAACCAAAAAAGATTTCCTGCAACTTGAGACAAAGACGTGCAGCAAATCTTCACATTTGAGAAGCTGGAGCTTGGAAAAGTTTTGCATTAAAAATTCATTTAAACCATTATTAGAATAATTGATAGCTGATCAGTTGTCTTTTCTGTTTTATTTTGAAATATATTATTTAGTTAATTATGACCCTAATCAGTGCTGTTTGCCATATGCTTTCCTTTTTTCATGGTTTCTTTTTACTCTTAATGATTGTGGAGCTAAACTCATTCGTTAAATGACAGGATGAATACCAGTATGTAATATGAAGTTTTCAGCTCTGCTCAGCTTGCTGCTTGAAGTTTATTTCACACCAAAATCCCTAATGTTTACCCTCCCACTCCCAAATATCCAATCTGCCACATTCACCTCTTTCGATCGTTGTGTGTTTACTAAGATCACCGTTGGATTTAGCTTCCATCTGTTGCTGCTCACAGTCAGTTTCTGATCCATTTAATACCACATTGGCTGCTTAGTGTTGGTTGTTCTGAATACAAAAGATTCTCTATAGCATATGGATTGGATAGTCCGTGGCTTCAGTCTGTTACAATTATTTATTAGAGTTTGGATCGAAGTGAAGTTGTGAAAACGATGTAGACTGGCTCGCCTCTAAAGGCTTTTCAACCAAGCATCAGGTTTCATGATCTTGGGCTCATCGTGGTTTCGGGCATTTTTCAAGTTGTAATTTAGAGACAGGCGAAACTTAAGGTACCGTACAACCGTTTTGTTTTCTTTATGGTGTAGAGAAACATTTGAAAGCGTCTCTTCAGGGGATGAGAATGGTTGCTATGACCTCTATAAAAGAGATTGCACTGCATATTTTTAGACCGCATAAACCAAAGTATTGTAAAAATGCACATTGAATGAATGCCCCAATCATACTAAAAACTAATAAAAAAATGCAATTGAGGTCTTATCAGGATGCCAGATTCTCCCTCCCATCTCAACATGATCTCAATCTTGCCACATCACCTTTTGGTGACCACCAGGGGGCAGGCTGGTACTCTCATCCGAGCATCAAGGGGTTTCTAGCCTCAAGCCTGAGTAGCAGACCTTTTAAGTTGTGTAATAGTTTTTTTAGTTTTTTTTTTATGTACGCCTATTTGTCATGTTTGGGGTTTGAATGCCACTGAAATAGCACCTCTCCCACAAAGTGACCACTTGTTTCCCGTTAAACAAACTAGAAAGCCTAAGTTAGCTCAGAGTTTGAGTGATGAACGAATAAAACACTATTGTGCCTCTTTCTTTCTTTCCCCCTGCTGAGAGGTGATTTGTCTCCTCCACAGCCTCTTATGTGCCCGGACATTGTCTTCACACTCTCTTTTTATGTGTGTGTGTGTGATTGTGATTTTTAATCCCTGTCTGCCACCTCAGGCAAATTGGTGGCGATTGCAGTCATCGATGAGAAGGACCCCACAGAGGAGAGTGGCAGGTACAAAGAACACTGGAATTGAAAAGCCTGACTCCATATAAATTACTCCCACGGTGGCCACAATAGTTGTGGTTCGCAACTATTGTGGCCACCGTGGGATTGCACTGCTTTAAGATACAGATAAAACTCCCTGTTATTGTTGGATCTTCCCACAAAATTACAGGCATCGCCTAAAAAAAAAAGGGTTCTACTCCAACTAATGTGGTATTTCACTCTCTTCTCATTTGCCCTCAGATTAAAGACTTTGATTCAGAGAGTCGCGAAGGAATACAGAGAACATTTTAACAGGTAAGGCACGTGTACACGATGAGGTGAATGATGAACAACCAATTTATACATTTATTCTGGGATGGCTCGCTCATTGGGGGAAACGCTGCCTGCCTATTCGCATGCAAGTTTTTGCCTTTGTTGGGGCACGTCTGTTTTTCGTTGAGGTTCAGTAAAAAGGTAATTATGCAAAATGTCAGCTTCCAAATATAGGTGTTCTTTTCAGCTGTCAGTCAAACTCCACTCGGTTTGTATTAATGCATAATGTCCTGTTTCCTCCAGCTCCAATTGTACAAAAACAACTGGAAAAGGGATGTTTATGTTTTGCACTGCCTGGTTCAACCTGCTCTGTTACTGGAGAGGAACCAATTAAATAAGGCACTGGATGCAAAAAGGGAAAGTCTAAAACTGTGTTGTTGTTTTTTCCCCCGCCGGTTGTGGACAATAAAAGTTGATTGTGGAAAAAGGGAGATGGTGCAAAAAAACACAAACACTGAAGCTGATTAAGTGAGTATAGTTGGTGGGTCATGCTTTGCTGAAGTGGCTTGAATTCAAATCAGCTCTAAGGTCATTGTTCTGTAGGTGGACCCTTATCTCTGATCAGTCCCAGCAGGGCAGCAGACGACAAAAGGATGAACAACAAAAAATGTCATCATTATATGCTTAGATTTCTGCTTTGAAATGAAGATTTGTTCCCCTAACCCCCACCGTCAAAGTGTTTCGCCCTCACCACGCATTCCCATTAGGACTGATTGAAATTACATAGGTCCCTATCATCAATTAGATCCGCCACACTGCCCAGCACTGCCTTTCCTTTTTTTTTAAAAATTATTTTTTGAGGTCCCCACTGAGATCAATGCTCTGAAATACCTAACCGGTGCTTTTAGTCTCTAAACATGGGCTTGTGTGTCGCCCCTGGTGGTGGACAGAGGCAGCACACAACAGCTGATGACTGACATTTGAACGAGACGCAGTTAGATTCAGTAATAAACGTTGCAGAATTCAGCTCACCCACTATTCTTGTAGTATTTTAACAGAACAGTGAACATAAGAATCAGATCTGAGAGGGTGTGTGTGTGTGTGTGTGTGTGTATGTGTGTGTTTGTGTTTGTGTGTGTGTGTGTGTGTGTGTGTGTGTGTGTGTGTGTGTGTGTGTGTGTGTGTGTGTGTGAGTGCGTGCGTGCGTGCGTGCGTGCGTGTGTGCGTGCGAGAGAGAGAGAGGAGGGTAAATTCACATGACTAAATGTGCTCGATTGTCGTGGGAAAGTTTGATTTCTTCCGTTACAGGGTGTGTAGGTTGAAATTCTGCACCAGTCATTATTGTCTTTGATTTATGTGCCTGCTGCAGCACAAAATGTTGTAACAAGACTAGACACGAAGCCTGATTACACAGAGGCTCCTCTCAAACTTCAGTCTTCGTCTCTTAACTGTCTATAATGACAACTTCACCCTCTATAGTTTTCAGATGATACTTCATTGCTGAACAATTTTTAACATTTCAGAACACAACAGAGCATAAAAGCTGCACCTATAACTATTTTTATGTTTACAATTGATAAAATGTCAACCCATTGAGAATAATCATATGATTCTGCTGTTCCTTCAGCTCTACAGCTCTATAGTGTCTTTCAGCTTGTTGCTTTGTTTTCTTTTTGGTCTGCAACTGTAATGTTTTATTTCAGTCCAACTGCTCACAGTTTGCAGACACAGCAGGCATCTGTTTTCATAAAAAAAAAAAAAAAAAAATCCAGTGTAGACTGTCTGCCCAGCACCAAACAGCAGGCATACAGTAGTTTGCGACTAGCTGGGGAATAAAGGTAGCATTTCCACCAAGCAGTCTGATTCAGTTCAGTTTGTTACACATTAGGACAAATATCTTTGTGTTTCCATTATCAAACATTGTGGATGGTGTCACTAGAATCACTCCATTCTGTCCCAGTTTGTCATCACATGTCTGTTGAGGTACCTAGCGCACTGGGCCGATACTAAAAGGTGGAGCTAAAACATTACAGAACACTGATAAGTCATCGGTAACAGCCAGGGTCGTCTCGTTGGTGAGACCATCCTCCTTATATCAACTTTATGAAGTCTTCATTGCATTTACAGCTTCTTGTGCTTCACCGGGTGGCCAAAGTAAATCAGTTCATACGCATGCAGTATAAGAATATCTCAAAGCCACGATGAATATGAAAGTGTCAAATGTTGGTGCTCCCCAGTGGCTTCATTAAAAGCAATGCAATGCAACAATATGCTGTAGATAAAAGGCTGGTTTAATGCAAAACCTTTTGCCATCTCAATAATTTGAAAGATACTTTAACCACACAATATATTACAGATGGTTCCTTCAAGGAAAAGGACTTTTTTTTTCATATTGCATGTGTGATTTAAATCCTGTCCATTGTACATATGTGGGTGGTTTTTCTCCCTTACCTCAATATATATTATGGTTTCTAAAGAAATATCTTTTCTGTGTGACTAATGGTGATTCCAACGTTAATTCCTCTCCATAAAGACATCTTATATTTTAAAGTTCATCTTGAAGAGCTGAAAGCCTGCTGCCTGTGAAGTGGGAGACGTTAGGTTTCTATGGAGTATTATTGTGTCTATTATAAACCATCTGATAACATTAACAATCAGTAGAGTGCATACCTCCACCAAGGACGAATGATCTTATACACACACTATCTGTCTGGCTCGCCTGACCCACGCCCTACTTCTCTTAACGGTTTCCTGTGAATAGGTTCAGGAGTTTTCTTTTTGCTTATTTAGGCAAATTTTGAAAAATCATGCAATGTTAAAAAAAATCAGGGATCGACCCCTTTTTCTGGATCGGCTCTAAAATTGAATGGGCTCATTTCTGGCCTATGCACCATCCATCCAGTAAGTTTCATGGATATCCGTCCAGTAGTTTTTGTGTAATCCTGCTGACAAACAATAAAAAAAACGGACTTGGGGTAAAACATAAACTCCTTTTCGGAGATCAATACTATTTTCAGTTTGGTTAAATTAATAATAATAACAAAGACACATGGAAACATGTAAGGAAACAGCCGAAATCCCAAACTTTGAAAGTATTTACAAGAAAAAAATGTGTTTCTCAGTTTGCTCCATGTCACTGGGAGTAGAAAGATGGACATACATGGAAAACGGATCTGTAAATATTTAGTTGGGAAAGTATTGGTAGTAAAGTAAATTTAATATCCACATCACATTTTGTGTCCCGTTAGTTTTGGACATCTACTTATCTATGACTCACACTGCTGCAGCTTCTCAGGCAAAGTTACACACTGACTTTTTGATCAGCTTTATTCCCACTCTGACCCACTATTGACAGCAAGATTATTACTAACGCGTACTGATTTTATATTGCTTCCACTGAATTTATGATATAGTTCATAATCATGTCATTGATATAAGTGCAGGCAGTATTGTGGGACACCCAGGGGACCAATGGGTCAGATGTAGCTATGATTCAATATGAATATAACATATATGTAGAGGTCTGCATAATCAGTCATTCAGCTGAAGTCACTGGTTTTCCTGGATTTCCCCCTCCTCTAGTCTACCCACAATACTCTCTGCTCGACATTGTGCAGCACAATGAGATACAAATTGAATTCCTCCTCCTGCCTTATCCTTTAGATAAATCACCTGAGTTTTTTTTTTTTCCCGTGATGGGAAAGATGAGGGGAAATATGAGACAGCATAGACGGGGCTTTGAGGATGGTTTATTTTTCTGGAGTGGCAAAAATGATGCCAGTTTTCTATATCGAGAACAATGTGGTTTCATATTTGTGCAGGAAAGCTGGAATCCCAGTTTGTTCTAGTCCATTGAGACAGGAAAAAAGGACTTGTTTTAATCTATTGTATGTTTTTCTTTCTCAAGCCAATGATTTGTCTTGCATCCCCAGAGACTTCCAGTTTGGACACATGGACGGGAACGACTACATTAACAACCTCATTATGGGGTGAGTGTCTCGCATCCAGCTCACCTCTCTCCTCTCATGTCATCCTGCTCCTTCCCTACCTCATATTACCTGCTGTCAGCTACTTAACCAGGTTTGAACTGACTTGTAATGCCAGCCTCTGCCATTAAAGATGCTCTCTTGTGGAGAAGTCAATTACACGGACGGACTGTCATTTCTTCCCTTTTTATTTTTAGTCCTCTTGTCAGTTAACCCCCTCACCATAGCACATAAAACGCACACGAGCTCTTTCAAGTCTGCTTTCACAAGGGCACACTAGAAAAAGGGGGAATATATGAGGACTGTACGGAAAGGTTATACATGCATTTTTATCTATGGTGGTCATGTGTTTTAATAGCTTGTCAAAGAGCAGCACTAATGATGCAGCGAGTCTGCTGCAGCAGCTCTGCACCCAGGCTGAGGCTCTGCAACTGAAATCCTACACTTTTAATTTGACAGAACCCCACAAGTGCTACTGACCAGCATGGCTGTAGCATTTGCTGCGTCTGTTTTGTGTCTACTAACGTACAGTGTCTAATTATGTGCCTTTGTATAATGATGTAATGTTTGTTTGTGTTAAAAACCTGGAAGCATAATAGACCACCACAGGATGTTATTTTAATCCAAGCATGTTAACTGTTTGCATGAGGGAGATTATAGCAGACATGGCCTCATAAGTCCTGTTTAATTAAAAGTGTGTCAGTGAGTGCAGTAGAAATGGGCTTGAAAATATGACTGTGTTCAACAGACTCCTGGTGCACGGCTGGAATTAGACAGGCAGTGTTTATATCTAAGGATAAAAGAGGTGATTAGCCTTCCTAATTTTTTTTATGAGCGCATACAATATGTATTTTTTGGGTTTTAACAGCGCTGAATTTGGCTGATGTAGCAAAGGATTAATTGCCCTCCTTTGAGGAATGAAATCCTGGCCTGTCAATGTCCACTAATTCTCTCCCTTAGGAGAGCCATGGAAATAAATCTGATGGCTTTTTATCCCTCTTTCTGTCATCACAGCGATTACTGTGTTCTGGCAGTAGTCTGTCTGTGGCGTAAGGTTTGCCCCCCCCCCCTGCTCTCACCAGAGGCACATGGACACACTCATGAACACAAACATGCACACGCATATACAACATGAGCACCGCTCTAATCCTGAGGATTGTTCTGCTCCCGTTTAAACGTATGGGATCATCGCTAACCACTTATATGCAATGCATTGTGGGCTGCGAAAAACTAAAAAAGGGATGTGAGGTGACTGAAAAGTCTCTGTATGAAGGGAAGATCATAGAGGGGAATGACTAAATGTGGTTTGATTTGTAGACTAAACATTGCTTCTGTGGGTCTTCTGAGAAATGTATTGTGGAAACGGTATTCAGTATAGTGTGAGAGCTGTTTCCACAGCTGACAGGTGAAGATGGCAACTCTCTGCACACACTAGTATAAGTTCATTTGAGTATTTATTTATGTTGTTATCATAATATTACCAGGTTTCTTTTAAAAAGGGTCTTGGTTGGTTTAAATGTCCAGGTTTTGCATCCATGTATCCAAAATGTTTTTCTCACACTTTACAGATTAGTTTTTAATTAAGTCCTCCTGCAATATTTAAAGCTCAGAAAATACCTCTGGTAGAAATTGAAAAGAAAACTTTGGGGCGAGGGAAATAACTAATGAACTGCTGATAATGAGCCCATTAAAGATCCATTGTGCAGGATTTAGTGACACAAATGGAATACAATTTTGGCATAAATAGTATATATTACTCATAATTATGATTCTATTAGTGTATAAACACATGAACTAAGAATCATATTTTTCTTAGCTTAGAATGATCCTTTCATATCTGGAGAGATGGAGATGGTATTCATTTTCTCTCGTTAAACTTCAACAACACTAACATTTTGTTTCCTTGCTGAGACTGAGAGGAGAAGATTGAGACCACTCACGTCTCTTTGTTAAGCATGGAGCTCAAACCACACGCTTAGCCTGAGGCATCTTAGGGCTGCATGTTTGCTTAAAATTACTCCCCCTAAAACCAGAAATTGTTGTTTTCTGTTTGTGTAAACCAGGCGTGGCGGCGTTGTGGGCGGGGCTAACTGGCCTGAGCCCATCCCAAATGACTTGGAGCAAATATATTTTCTTAACTATTACTATGTGTGAAGTCTGGACCAATCACAACAGCCCATTTTATACCGGCCCCGGCTCACACAGACATGTCCTTTAAGCTTATGCATTGAATTGCCTCTCTGTTATTAAGTCAGTGTAGCACATTGTAAAAAAAAAGGATACACGTAGTTATTTTGTGAGGTTTAGAGGTGCTTTTGTGCATATTTTTAACTTTAGACACAACCACATTAGCCGGTTCCTCCAGTTTCTTGTCTTTATGCTACCTTAGGTTAATGGCCTCCCAGGCGTTAGCGCCATAAAAACATGAGAGCTATATCAATCTACTAATATATATGTATTTATATATTAGTAGTATATTATATATAATATATAAAAAGATATTGTGATAATGAAATGTTATGAAAACACTAAGGTAAGCTAATAGCTCGTCTGGTTTTAGCTCCACAGCTAAAGCGGCGAAATATGAGAGTGGTGTCAAATTTGTCATCTAACAGTAAACAATGTAGGCAGTAAGTGTATCTATTAAAATGTCAGACTGATTCTTTTTTAATAAACAACATAAAAATGGACAAAATTCCTGTGACTGGCGAATAAAAAGCAAAAACAATTAGCCCTAATTAAATGGCAGCAGAAAGGATGCGCTTTTTGCCAGCTCTAATTCTACAGAGTAGAGTTTATGACCCGTCATTATGGCGCGGCAAACACCCAGTCGTCCCCGCTCGCAGAGGTGAATAGGCTAATCCATATTTATTTTAAATGGGTGCCATCTGTTGGAGTAGGATGGATGTCAGATGGAATACTCATTCATAGTGTGTGTGTGTGTGTGTGTGTGTGTGTGTGTGTGTGTGTGGTGTGTGTGTGTGTGTGTGTGTGTGTGTGTGTGTGTGTGTGTGTGTGCACCATCACACGCACACGTGTGATGGCGAATCTCAGCTGGACAGAGTAGCGAGGCGTTGATGACTTACTGCACAGCCGTGTGTTTGCACTCCCAATCTCAGCTGGGTGGCGGATTGGGACAGTGATGGATACGCGCGTGTGTGTGTGGGAAATTTGTTGCCGGGTTGAGTAACACCGCAGGGATGTGAGGTGGCAGCGCCGTGATGGACTGTTAGTGTGCCTGTGCGTGTGCATCTAAGAGCCAGGATACCTTATCTAAGCCAGGGTTTAGTGTTGTGCGAGGTGTGTGAAAGAGGGATTACTTGTTTATATGACCTTGATTGCTATCTCACTGGGTTTTGTATTTCCTCTTCTGATTTGTTGGAAAAAGTGAGCTCCAGATTGTTTACGTCTCTGTTTCTGTGGACGAGCCGGGCTTCTTTGTGTATGTTTTGCATATGTCTTGGCATGGGTGCAGAGTTGCTTTCTTCTGGACTCACTGCGATCCATCCGTCAGCTGTAATTTGTAAAGGCCTCTGTAACTGTGACCGGCACAGACCCATAAAGCCCTGAGTTGTACACTGTTTGCATAAAAGAAAGAGGAAACGCCACTGAGGGGAAAAACGTAGATGCAGCTTGGCCTATTTGAGATGAAAAATCCTCTGTTTGAAAGAATGCTCATGGGAAAAGTTATGTTGCACTGAGTACAAAGGCTGTGTTTGTCGCACTCTTTTGCAATTTGTTCTTTATGAAACCACAATTTGTTCCCACCTAATGATGCACTTTGATAATGGCAGTCCAAGGCGCTGAGGTTAAGATGATTAAAAGCTGTGTTTCTTGTTTTTCTCAGCGAGGTGACGGTGCCCTCTGTCATCATCCTCAACACATCCAACGAGCAGTACTTCCTGCCCAGCGAGCCGATCGAGACCATGGAGCATCTGGTCCAATTCATCAATGGTGTTTTGAATGGTTCCGCACAGGTCCAGATCTTCTTCTCCCATCTCTCCTGCGCTCTTTTTATGCATTCAGCTCAGTGTAGCCGTTTCCCCAGTTCCCCTTGTGCTGGACCATTGTAATCGCACCAGTAGTCTTCATTAATCAAGCATGTTGTTTTGTATGTTAAGTCCTCCCCTGGATAATATTTTCACCAGATGAGGTATTTTGGCAATCTCCCTTGCATGTTTAGATTTCACATTGCTGTCCTTACTGAATAGATTATCTGCTATAATTCTGTCTCCCCAAGTCAAACCCTGAAATTACTACATGACTACGTATTGTAGTGTGTACACTAATCTGGAAAAGAAATGTCACCGTTCTCCCAGTACTGCACTAAAGTCACCAGATGTATGAAACCATAAGCCAAAAACAGCCAGAGGTCCTGTCCATTTTTCCAAGAAAGGTCTGGGCTATTTTTTTTTAACTTGGCAAAGCAAACCACCTCTCACCAAATAAACAGCCAAAGAAGCCTCTGTGTTTTCTGTAGTCCAGTGTCTCCCAGAACCTGGACAGCTTCAGCCTCTTCACGCCATGCTGGCATTGACTGCCATGAGGTGTCCCAAGGCTGGTTTGCAGAGATAATACACAGAATAATACACAGAATAATACACAGAATAATGTGAGTTAAATAGATTGAATTAGATTTCAAATAATGCATTTGGTCCAAAAAAGGCAATAATTACTGTTAGGTTTATTTTTCTTAGTCAACGTGGAGAACAGAATATTTACCTAAAGGTGACTTTTTCCATAAATATTAAAAATATGACCATTCAGCTACACAAATGAAGTGTTAGCCTTGCATGAACCAGTGCGAGGAGGCCAGAGTTGGCAGGCTGTGCCCCAGTCACTGCTTTTGTGATACATAAACAGGCTTCAGTTTTTAAGTCCCCTATCCTTCACTGATTTGCAGTTAAGAACAACTCCAAAAACTTCCGATAAAAATGTTTGTCAAACTACTTATGCTGTCCTCATCCTCATGTCTGTGGATGAGCACTTTCCACAGAGGTCAGCTCATTCCCACATTCAGCTCATTCACAGAAGTCCTGTTTAGTCATAGCTCACTAATTGGCCATCCTGTTAAATCAGCGTTGCAGATCACTTACCGGCTGCCCACGTGCCGTTGCCAGTAATTGAGCTCAGGCAGAGAGGAGCCGCTGCACAGCGAACAAGAGTCTGACACATCAGATAATGTTGTGCAGAGAAGATTTTTAATGGCAGGGATGGACTGATAATATAACTGGATACCTGAGACTGTGTGCACACTCAATGAGCAGTTTTGAAGATATTATTGATGTATGGATAATTGTTTTCTCAGTTAGGGATCGTCCACTAATAATTGCATGAAACTGTGCAAGTCAAAGTGAAGCATGTATTAAATGAGTGTTGCATGTCTCATGTTGGTCTCCCTGCAGGCGTATGGAGGTGATGGCATCGTGCAGAGGATCAAACGTGTGGCCTTTGAGGCCAGATCCACCATTATGGTAAGGAATTATGATATCGAAGCACAATGTTGTTGAAGGTAAGAATGTGTTGCATCATATTAATTAAACAGAAGTCTCAAAGTAAATTAGTCAGCACTGTAACACAATTTAGTCTCCAGAATAGCATCATTATAAATGGAAAAAAAAAAAGAATTTGACAAAAATGTGTTCCAACTTAAATAAACCTCGTGCAATATTTAGTTTTAATCTGAGGCCATTAATATAAGTTGACATGCAACTGGATTTTTAATAAGTATGCACGGCAAACTGGCACACAGCAGACACACGCAGCAACATTAGCATTAGCAACATTAATATATAGTTTTCTGACCACCTGACAAATGCAGGTTCAGTATTCTTGTAGCTCTGTTTTGGTCTCCTCCAGCTTCTGATGTCAAGACATAGAACTGAGAGGAACTGCATGCTCAGGTGATAATTATCTCTCTGTTCTGTCCTAATTTGGTTTACTATAGTGACCTGCTACCCAGCTGATAACACCTAGTCTTTCTTTCCCTTTAAAGTTCATCCATTTGTTATTATACTAGTGAACACTTTGTGCTTGTTAATATGCTGCACACCATGTCTGGCATTGTCTGGGTTTGCCAATTAGTAAAACTCTGTATATGCTTATGCAACCTGCGCCGAGTTCAGTAACACTGGAAAAACAAACGCCCAAGTGCCCTGCTCTTTTCCTCTGGGAGAAAAACAACATTCAGAAAACAACACTGGGAGTGCAACCGATAATATTCACCATAGGCTGTAAACACAGTATGGGCAAGGAGAGACGGGCTACGGGGAGTAGGAGGTGGTGAAGTGATTAGGGAGGTCAGGAAGCTGAACTTGCTTCTCCTCCCATTTTTACTCTCAGTAGTCGGTACTTTTGGGGGAACTGGTGTTTATTTTACGAAGGGTGTTATCGGAATGTAAATACAGCTGTGCTGTAATGCTGCTCGGTTGGAGCAGCTATACTTTAAGCTCAACACTGACCTTAACAAAGTCCTTAAAGGAATGTATATAATCTATAATTTTCCTGAAGGAACATTTTATTCCAGAAATTATTGAAATAGAAGACATGGTGACCTTTGGAACTTAACCTAGAGGTACAGAGAAGGCTTTTAGAAATATTTTATTGAGTTTTTTTTTTTTATTTTTATTTTTTTTAGCTGTCAGGCCAGGTTTGACATTTAGGTTTAAATGGAGCAATAAGACCCGGCAGAAAAGGTAAAGCCTTCAATAGAAAAACAATATTCCATTTCTTTTGGCTGTCTAAGAGCATAAAGGCTTTAATTAGTTTCTCATTAGCAATTAGCAGTTAGCAGAAAATGAAAAAAAAGAGTGCATGTGAGAAGTGCTTGTCTGACTCCTGTGAGATAAAGGAAAAGCTTCCCTATAATTAGAGATCCCCAACACTAGTCTTGCTTACAGTGACATGATGATAGGCACCAGACATCACCTTGCCCCCAGAGTGCCTATCTAAATACAGAAAGCAGCTACATTAGGCTCAATGACTCAAAGCCAGCTGTGTTAGCATAGGATACCCCATCTCTGACTCATCGAGCATCACACGGCACCAGCCATTACCATCCCTCTCGCAGTGGCAATGACTGGAGGGAATGTGAATATTCCTCGTCTCCTCAGCTCAGCGGCTGACAGGGGCTGTGACCAAGTGCTCCCTTTTAGGTACAATGTCTCCGATATTAAGGCCAAATGATTCATTTGTCACGAAGATCATTTTAGAAAAACTTGTCCTTCAGTGACTCTGGCATTGTTATGCCCTCCGGAGATGAGGGGTTGTGTTTTCGGCAGTGGAGTCGCACATGTTTAATTTTATATGGGTGGAAATGAGATGTTCTTTAGTCAGAGAGAACACCAACTCCCTAACAAACTGCTGGCTTTGTGCATTCACTACATTTTCATCTTACTGATGAATCTTTGGGGCCTCCAAGGGGCTGAAAAGTTTAGCTGTGCAAAATAAAAGTTCTAAATCACTCTGAAGAACATTTGCACACATGTAGGTCTAGTATATGTGAGTTTATGATCATTGGATTATAGGCGAGTGTTTGTGTGTGTGGGTGTTTGCTTGCAGAAAATATCTTCAGACACACAGTTGCATAAAGACGAACCTTTCCTTGTGTGTGTGTTGTTTAAGATTTATTTCTTTCAGTTCAAAGTACATGTCAGTTAGAAGTACAAGAGACCCAAAGGATAATAGATAAAAGCGTACAACTCTCTAATCTGGTCACGGCTAAGCAACAAAACAAAAACAAGCCGCGACAAGACGGAATACAAACGGTATGATACAAGCATCCTAAAAATTACATGACAGAAATTAATTAATACGAAAATATTAAAGCCTGCTTGAGAGTTTCTGCAAATGATTTGTGACCTATCCTCTAAACAGCACTCCCTGGGCTTAATGTCCTCATGCAAATGAATGAATAAATGAATGAATAAAAATGCAACACGGACGCTAGAAACATAAAAGCCTGTCGGTGATTTTTCTCACAAATTTTTTTGGGATGTGCCTCTGAATAGGATTTAAGATGCACTCTTCCTCCTAGCTGGGAACCTCTTTACCAGAGAGATGCAACACTTAGACAGCCAGATACTCGCTTCACATCTGTGTCGTGATTTATTTAAGAAGCACTGAAAGAAATGGATCATTTGTTTGTGTGTGAGTTTAAGATATCTCGGGGGGGGGGGGAATCCTGCCACTTTCTCTACATTTTGTGCATGCACACAAGAGTGCACACAATAGAATGCACATGGCAACCTTTTTGCATTTTGCTTCAAGCACAGACTCTAACCAGTCTGGAATACTAGGGCTGGGTGTTTAAAAATTCTACAACCAGTGCCCATAAAACAACACAGATACTAATAAGAGTAGTACATTTGATACCTACCTCGATACCTTTACTTCTCCATGTTTGATTTAGATGCCTTATTTTTTTTCCCCCAGAAATAATCCTTCTGCTTTTCATGCATTAACACAGTGTAGGTGTAGTTTTGAACATTTTGGTGGCATCTCACCACGCGCTGATCTGCCAAATCCGTTAGATCCATCACAGTTGACTTCACCACACCACAGACTGGATGGATTAGAGCTGCTGCGTTAGTGGGCCGATCACACGTCTCATCTACTCAAAGAAAGCATGTAGTTATAGGCTGCAAGAAAAAAAACTGCTTCTCGGTACTGTGTTATTTCCCAGCCCAAGATACAACCTTCTACTCCAGGTTGCAGTAGCCTGTTACTCTGACTGAACTGAAGCGCCGTGTCGTTTCACCTCATATAAGCAGTCCGACATTGTTTTTCATGTTTGCCGATTTGAATATGGGGCGTTAATATATTTAATTATGTATTTATCCAGCCCGTGTCATTTTCAGATGCCATCAGGACTTAAATTCACAATGATTAAAGCAAAATCCAGATAAATGAGTTACTCTTACCACAGTAAATTAACCGACCACAACCATCACAGTGACCTCAGCCATGCTTGTCCCCACTTTTGTGATGCTATGTAAAGAAGATGACGTCCCCATTCTTCATCGTACCAAGACCCGATTGGACAATTGTTTCTGAAACCATGTGAAACATCCCAAAATGAGCACAAGACCAGCCATATTTGAATTGATATAAAACACTTAAATATACAGGTGGTGATTAAGAGGTCTATCTGGTTGGCTTGTTTTGGTTGCACCAAATGAACAACATGAAGCCAGCCTTGTGGTTGGTGAGCCGGGCTTGAATAGGAAAGTAACCAGAAGGGTTTCTGCGTAGATGTTTTTGCCTGTATATGCATATTCACACCCACCATTGTGGCTCAAAGAAAAGTAGAGCACATCTTCTTGGAGGTTAGAGTAAACAAGCTTCTGCAAAATCCTTTTCCATCTATTACTCTCTCTTTTCTCTTTTTATGCTGTCCTCATTTATTCCGTTTTTTTTCTCCTGTTTCCCTCAACCCGTTCACCTCTTTTTCAAACCTTACTTTTGCCTCCACCTTCTCCCTCCGCCCCTCTTTTGTCCTCCTCTCATCTTTTCTTGTCTCCTCTCCTACATCAGTCGGTGTTTCGCAGCTCTCCGCTCCTCGGCTGCTTCCTGTTCGGCCTTCCGCTGGGTGTCATTAGCCTGATGTGCTATGGCATCTGCACAGCCGCATCGGATGACGGTTCGGATGACATTGATGCGCTCAAGAGGGATGGACTGACTGACGAAGAGGAGGATGAGGAGGAGGAGGAGGAGGAGGAGGAAGAGGAGGAGGAGGCGGGGAGGCAACACACTGCTGAGCTGGAGGGCCCCGAAGAGGGTGAGATTGAGGAAGACGATGCCGGAGAGAAGGATCCCAAGGAGAAGAAAAGCGATTAACGGAGGGGCTCCCTTCAGATAGAGGATGATAGGCCTAGTCATATGCAGTGACATGAAACTCAAAGACATCAATCTATTACTGTTCTGCTTCTTTGTCCCTCATTTCACTTCTCCTCAAAGCCCTTCCAGCTCAAACTGTTGTCCCGTTGTTGAGTTCTGAGTGTGCGTTTTTAAGGTCCGCTGCTCTGAAGCCAATGAGTCGTGTTTAAAACTAACAGCCTTTTTTTAATGATGGAGCGTAAACACATACCGTTCAAGAGAAGATGGGATGACTGTGAACCAAACACGCCACTTATTTATTATGATTCGATCAAACAGGGGTTTATTCCATGTGACGTGTGACCATTTCTCTGACATTATGTGTTTTTTTTTTTTTTTTGGTAACTGTTTAAATGCTCTTTTATCTTTTTTTTGTCTTCTCACAATCTCTTCTACTTTTTTTCCCCGTTTACAATTTCCTAGAATACTAGAGTAGATCGACGAATCTTGCCTTCAAACTGAAAACAACAAATGCGGACAGTTTGCTCACCTCTTCTATCGACCCGGTGTGTTGGCTTATCATGTATCATGGTTGAAAAGTGTAGAAAGCTAAAGAAGTGCCCAAGAAGGACGATTTACCATTAATGAATTGTGCTTTTTCTATTGTATGTCACTGATGCAAAGTGCTGAGAATTAGAACTTCTCACGCGAGCCACTTGTTAGTGTCCATTTATGTAGAGTTGATGTAGAAAGCTGGAGTGGTAATTGGTATCAGTGTGTCTGATACTGGAAAATGGGCAAATGCATATATTTTTAAACTCATTTCAACCCGACATGACCAACCAGCCAGAAATGTCTAGTATAGATGACTTGTACCTCCTTGGCAGACACCCATAACATGCATCAGTAGCTCCTGAGGCTTTTAACAACTCCTATTCCTCAGATAGACCGGCTCTGTCTGTTTCCATATTTCAATCTGTCCTCCATCACTGGTTGCTATATTGAATTCAGTAGGCAGATATAAGTTTACATCCCCACGCACTGAGAAGTACACAGAGCGTACAAAACATGAGGGCCGTCTCTCTACTACTTAGTTTAAGCCCCTGTTTTTTGATGTTCTTTTAAATTTTTTTTTTTTAAAACCTACTATTTTCAGTTTTCTTGAGGCATAGAAATGCATCTCGATCCCATTTTCATACCCTTGTGATAAAAGTGCACATAAAGCCTGAAATCAAATAAGGGTTTGGCTTCCATTGAGATTCAGGTGGCCACACTATTCATGAAAAGGGCGACACTGCTGCACCCGTTTTTATGAAAAATGCTAATTTAGGATTTAGGGCCCAGTGTTGCCTCTCTGGCAAGCACCTGAAAACATGTTTCATTATCTTAAGCATTTTCAAAGTTAAATATTTGTCACTTCAAATGGAAAAAAAAATCAAGACAAAAGTGTATTTTAACACTTAAAAACTCAGGATGTAACCACAACAAAAGCAATCCTCCCAACGCCTGCCGTTCTTAATCTTGATTGGTGTATGGAAGAACGGGACATCTGCTTTTAACCAATACATCCACACCGACCTCAAACCAGAGAGAAGAGCACAGACAGAAAATAAATACTGTATAAAGACAACCAGCATGTTTCCACGTTTGAGATATAACTGTTTAATCATGTTCGGCCCCTTTGCACACAGTAAGAAGTAATAGACATTTTGGGAAATATGCTTTTCAACTTTCTTCCTAAGAGTTTGAAAGTTGATACCACTTTCATGTCTGAAGGGAAATTATGAAGCGAGTGCCACCAGCTCAATAGATATTAAAATCCACCTGCCAGTAACACTAAAACAGTTTTTTATTCCCTTCGGCCAGAGCCAGACTAGCTGTTTCTCCCTGCTTCCAGTCTCTACGCTGAGCGGAGCTAATCAGACACGATTGGTATCAAATCTCCTCATCTAACTTGGCAAGGAAGTCTAAACTAAATTATTCATTTTCGAGGGGAACACTGGATTATTCTTTGCTCTGCATTTGTTTTTACATTACCCATCATGCATTATATTTATCCCACAGAGCTACAAAGCAATTATAAGTTTGAAATGAGCAATGAGAGCTTCTCCAACTTGCTTCCTCTTAAGGGGACTTCAGCGAACATTAAGTTCATTCTTGACCTTGGGAACTGTGGTATGGCAAAGCGAGCTCAACTCTAGGTCCATATCTTCTTAAGCTTTCAATTGCATCTCAAATAGCAGCTGCATCAAGGTCTAGTGTGTATGATTTATGGGCATTTATTAGCAGAAGTGGAATGAAATAATATTCATAACCCCTATAATGTTTTATATGTGTATTATGAAACGGAATCTTTACCTTAGGATGAGCCTTTTAGTCAATGAGAGCACATCTCCACCATGTTGCACCGTCATGCTCAGAATGGGGAAACCAAACACTGGCTCCAGAGAGGGGGCCCTTCATGTCTTTAATGGGTACCGTATAGATTCTTGTGCATGCTTGGAAAGGGAGGTGGAGGTAAAGGGTAATCAGCTGGTTGCCATCTGCAACCTCACAGCTTGATGCCACAAAATCCTACACACTGGCCCTTTAAGATGATATTTTCCAAGGGTAATGGATGTTTTGAACTGCTAATACTCTTATTGTGTAGAGGTAATCCCCACATTCTGTAACCCTTATAAAAAGGCTACAGTTTTTAAAAAAAAATTGTTGCTCATTTTTTCATGCTTCTGCAGCTCTGTAAGCCTTGTAACTTGATTGACTTCTGGCACCCCAACCTTAGCACACCTGTTTTTTTTTTTTTATTAAACAGAGGTTATCTGTATAATTACTGTGAAACTGCACTAAAGGAAAACCATGCCCTCGCCTTGCCTTCTGGTCTTTGTAGTTGCCTACCATTCTCTGCCAAGCTTTGTTTTTTTGGTTTGAATTGAAGTTGTCACACTTTATTACAGGTTTGAACGATAGAAATAAAGATTGTCCTCTTTTTTTTTCTTGTTGGCCTTTATCTGTTCTCCATCTGAGCTACATGTGCTGCTTTTTCTCTTTTTAATTATCGGCCTCTCTTCCATTTTTCCGTCTGTCTCCAATTATCACACACATAAATGTGTTTTTTTCTTCTCAACAATATAATCCTAGATAGAGGTTTCGACTCAATTATAGCAGATATAATCACCTTTTTGGAGATCTCTGTTTAACTGCTGCTGCATTAGTCGATGCAACACTTTAATTGCTTCTCTTTAGGGAATGATGGGGTTTCAAGTCAAATTCAGAGACGTGACTTTAATGAAAAGGCACAATGTCACAGCCTACTTTCTTAATCCTGACCCCCTAGAAAATAAGTGTTGCTTTTGGGAAGTATGTTTTTTTTTTCCAGGTCTGATAAAGGAGGAGATTGCCCCTTCGCCATAGGATGTCATTTTGGGGATAAATGACCACAAAGGGGGAAAATAATGTATTACTACATCAGAATCAGTGTCACTGAGTGGTGCTGATACAGAAGTAATTCATCGCTCAATTACCACACTATATATTCTGAGAATGAGTTTCATCGCGTGGCAAATGAAGGAGGCCCGCTGTCTCGTTTTCTTTCAGAGAACTAACAATTTAACGCACTAGACAAGGGCAATTACGCTGTGCGGATCTTTCTGACGTCCGTCTTACGTTGAAATGGCAAATTAAGGCGAGACGGCAATCATCTCATTTCTGAATCGCATGGGGAGATGTTTAATGGGTCATGTGGAAGGTCAAGGTAAAGAGATAGATGGTTAAGTTAATGATTGAGGCCTGTATCAGCTTTGCTCACCGTGGAAACCAACCTGCACCTTTTCCCCACGAATCTTTGCAGACCCAGTTGGAAATGTATTTTTGATATTGCGGCTGATGGATGACTGTAGCTGCAAAAGTCCATCTGTTTGCTGCCACTTTTAAAAAATACCTCAATTCCTAATTACACGAAACATTTATCCTTTTGAGATATAACCTCCCCTTAATAAACGGCTCCTGAACGTGGTTTATTTTTTCCTTCCATCATTAACATTTGTCCCCCTCCAAATGTTTACTTCATGCCAGCAGTTCAGCTGGGTTTAATAGCTGCTTGTCAGCTGATGGATGGTGCATGCTACTCTTTCTTTCTTCTGAATATCCTGATATTTTTTTTGAAAGCTTTTCCTCAAGGCTGTGTGAAAAAGGCAACTTTGGCATCACAAATCATCAAACATATGCACACTCCTGCAGAGGATGATGTCTGCCAGTCGAAACAAAGAATCAAGTGCTGTTTCTGAAACACAAATACTGAAATGTTTCGACTAAATTGTGATTATTGATTATTTTAATAAGAACAACAGTCATTAAGATTCATTAATTGCCTGGCTGTTATTTAAACTGTCGCTACCTAGCTAATTATGCTAATTTTAATCCAATTGAGTTGGTTTGTGACATGCTGTCTCTGAATTTTTAATGTTTCACACTGACATTTTTCAAGTCAATCATAGCATTATAATTATACTGGATATATATGCAACTGGACTCTTTAAAATTCTAACCTAACATTAGCGTACACTCATGGACAGAGGTTAGAATAACTTGGCATGTTTCAAACACGTTTCTCTTTTAATGTTACGAAAGTAAAAGTCTGTATAGCATGAGGACCAGTAACGCTTGGCTGAGTGTTAACTTCCCCAAATGCATCAAGACAAGGGATCCGGACCAAGTTAAACACTGGTCAAAAAATATATATATAGCTTTTCTTTTTGTTATGAAATGCATACCGGCCTTGGAAGTAGTATTGTTAGGTTACTGCTGTACAACTAGTCAGCCAGATATGCTAATTTTTGCAACCCATGTAACAGCAGAAAAGCCCAATATTCAATCAATTCCTTAAACTTTTGCTCTATGAATTTTTTTTATGTATTTTTGTTTTTTTGAAAAGCTGAAAAGAGACTCGACCCTCCAAATTCTTTATATACTGATACTCTTTTTATTAAAGCTAGAAATCCACAGGTTTACCTGCCATTGCAGGTGGAGATTGATCTCCAAAGTATTAAAACTACAGACGGATAGATGGATCACATCCTAGGACTTTCTCTCTGTTGCAATATTTGCATCCCCTCTGCTGTTGTATAGTGATGAAATTGGCATTTGTCAAATTATTTAGTGGTGATAAGGCCGATATTAGCTGAAAATCAATCGATACCATCATTGATACTTGTGATCCTCATCCTGGTATTACTTCCTATTGGATTTACCCTAATTTCATGGTATCACCCACTCCTGCCTGCCGTGCACATGTACGGTCACTAAGCCCAGATTGGACAGTCACTGTTCAGAGGAGGCTGTTTGGTATACGGTGAATTAGAAATCCTAAAATGAGGATTGCGGCTTAGCGCCTGATCCAGGCTCCATATCTTGGCTCGTGACAAATCTTTATTTATAGCTGAAGCGTACAAATGATGTGCAGCTCTGCTGAAAGTGCATGGCCCATATTATCCCTGTCACCTCTGAGTGTACTGTAAGCATTTCCCAGTTGAGTTTTCCTGCTTATCACTCCACCTGCGTAGGAGCCGCTGCCACATAGCAATTGCCTAATGATGTTGCCAGGTCATGATCATTTACTGAAGGGACCTGTCCCCTCAGGGGGGTTTCGGTGACTTACAGTACCAGAAACGTAACTGTTTCTTGCGGAGGTGACATGTCCCTGCATGCTGCTGCTGATGCAGTCACTCCCACCGTTGCCGTGGGCTATTTCCATCCTCCAACCTGATTATCCAGAGCTTAAAAAAAAAAATCAGCTTTTACAGTCAAGGAAGACAACATGCTCATCAAACACACGGATGAGTGTTTTGCTGTGTGTTTATGCTTATGTCGCTGCTTGTGTTTAATCTGTTTCTTAGCCCCCTTCACACAGATGTTCAGGAACACGACACGACTGGCATGCTGGGTCCAGAGCTTACTTCCAAGCCCTTTTAGCAACCGTAGTCAGCTGGGTTTTAATGATGGTACAGTCACAACCCTTACGCACAGCCATACACTGATGCACTCACACGCTGTTTATGTGAGCACATTTTGCAGCCTCGGCTCCGGCAAGCATGTAACAGTATGAATCCTGTTAAAAGCGGGATATCTATTAGGAAATCCTATTGGGGCAGCAGGAGATGAGAGCTATAATCTGTGAGGGAAGTGTCATTTATTTAAGTTAGGAGCTTATGCATGGTGGAGTGAGAGAAAATGTTACATTTCTAGGGCATGTCTAAAACATTCTGACTGGATCATAAACTCAGGGGAGAGCGCTGTCTGTTTATACAGGAGATACTGTAGCAGATTATGTACATTACTGTCCATTAGCAAGATTCAGGAGTCACGATAAGCTGATTTTTAACACTACACTCAGCAAACAGAACATAATAAATAGAATCAATGTAGTTCCCCAGGGTGATGTTAAAATATTAATGAAGTTATCTAATTAATATACCTGTAGCTAAAAGGGTATACGTGACTCATGTTTTGGTTTAATGAGTGTTTGGTCCCCTGCTGGTGTGTTAAAATATTTATTGCTTGTTTGATGTCTGATTATCCTCCTATGCTTTCTATCTGTTACATCAGCAGCTGATCTATGTGTCAGTGTCAGGTTTCTTATCTTGTTAGTACATGATGTGATCCGGTTTGATTTGCTAAACATAGACATTACACAGACACACATGCTTCACCAAACATTACCCCCCCCCCCCAAAAAAAAAAGAAAGCTAAATCAATCCAGTGTAAGACATTAACATACTTCTAATCATATCATGTAATAACCTTTACTCAGTGTAGACAGAGCAGCCAACCAAAAGAGTAGCCTATTTCATTTACCAATCGTAGCAAATGCACAGTCGCATGTATGTACGCTAAAAATAAAACTACAGACAGGAGATGGTTGTCTTAGCTGGCCATTAAGGCTACAAATAGGGAGAAAGAGCGAGCCTGGTTCTGGTCCTTTATGGTTTTAAAGGTGCTTTTATGCCCACTTCTTAGCCAGAGAGCAGTGACTCCCTTAAGTAACCACCTGTAACATTACGGTATACTTGTCTTGACAGGTTCCAAAAGTTTTGGTAGGGGCCAAACAAATGAAATATAAAGTGTTAATCCTGGATACGATGGCGCCACTTGGCCTTGCTTCCAATTTTGCCCAGTGGCCACTGGTGTTCTGTGGGAAAAATGCCTTTTAGGCCACAGGGGAAATTCTCACTGCAATACTTTTAAAACTATTGAAAAGGCAACTCAAAATGCAAACAAGGTCAATTATGACTTTTTATATGATGTATTTTTGACCCATTATGGTTTTATTTTGTACAACTTTTCTCGAGGCAAGAAAGCCTTTTAAAAATCCCTGATGTCATTTCAATATAACGTCTAGAGGCCGTATAGGAACTAAGATCGGGGTCAGCAACACTACACTGTACACTGTACACTGCTGTACATGTTAAGTGGGCCACATACCCAGGAAGTAAATCTGGGCATTACCTTTTTGGCAAATAGTGAGCAATCCTCATTGAACGGAAGAGCTACCATCTTTGGGTCCGGTATCTCAATCAGGAGAGACAAATGAATGAAGTAAGGATCGCTGTGTATTACAGCATATGATATGTGATAATTGCAGTTGATGATATGTGATAATGAGTCTGTCAGAGAGTTTTTGGTGCTTTAACTCTTCAGGGAGATTGTAATCCAAGGGACTCCCCCATTGGAGTCCAAACACTGGTGCTGGTGGCGGCGGCTGATGACTCTGCTGGGACTGATGAGGCCGATGAAATGATGAAGCCGGTGAATCTGCACAGGAGGGCGTGCATGACAGCGGCATGGATGAACAAAAGGTACAGATAGAATCTAAGACAGCAGCAATATCATAGGCTAGGAATAAAGGAGTGTCACTGTGATATTGGATAGATGTGAGCAGCTGATTAGAATGGCTGAAATCTCAATTGACAGCGCCGGACAATGACAACAGGAAATTAAGACTGAGTGTGTCTGAGAAATGTGAATGACTGGATTGTGTGAGAAGTAAACGTTGGCATAAGTGTTGCAATGAAAAGTCCTTTGCTAGAGCCTCATTTGTATTGTAGCAGCTTCCCTCTAGACAGTCATGACACTGTTAATAATATTCTAGAAGACTCTGTCCTCAAATATCAAACAATCCCTTTCACAGCTCTAGTTGAAAGAACAAATATATTGGCTGCACTTGTGGCAGTAAGTAGCACTAACTACTGCTGTATTTTTGTGGTGGGACCAAACATATTCCACGGAGAGACAATGCCTCCTTCGCTCACACCTTTGCACTGGATAAAAATAATGCGTTTCAAATCTACCATGCCTTTGAGAGTTCATATGAATAATGGCAAGAAGAGTGGAGATGACCTCTCCTGATTCTTTGGAACAGCAGTGTGAAGTGCAGTTAGTGGTCATTACTAAGCCCACTTTGGCATCCTTACGCCACGGAGCCGTAACAACACACCGCCTGCAGAGAGTAATAACGTCTTAGTGCCTCCGTGGCCACGTTGGGCTCAGGCCAGTGGTTAACTTTGCAATCCAATCGGAATTGTTTTCTTTTCAGCTCCCTCTGATAGCTTTTTAATTGGGTTTAGTGACACTGTCACCTCTCTGTCTCAACAGTCTGGGGACCATGTTGTGTTTACGATGACAAGGGAGCTCTGTAATATAATCATGGAATAATCATAATTAGGAAAACATGATTGTGAGCACTTATTTGGTTTAAAATGACCCAGAGGTGCAAACTAATCTCTTATAATATATTCTTGTTGATATAGGATGGCTTAGGAACACAAGCAAAGACGAGCAATGATGAGGCTCAAGGCCTTTTCCTGTTTGTAGAGACCTACTAAGTCAATAAGACTCCTCAGGGCTTTCTTATAGTGCTTATGATAGAAACCTTCTGGGCTGCAATAACACACAGGGATTGTCTGGTTGTTACACTGAAATATTGTTATTAAGGTTATTCTGAGAAACAGGGGACATTCTTGATCAGAACTTTAGGTCATGCATGTAAAATTCTAAGATAAACTTTAATAACTTGACTCCACTTCCTGGTTCTTCTTGCCCTTTCTCTCTCTCTCTCTCTCTCTGCCCTCTTCCTCTCCATCATCCTCTCCTCCTCTTTGCACTGATAATGTCACACAAACACATTTTATGCAGCTGGAAAATTATATTCAACCCGAGGATGAATTAAGGAAGTATTTATGATGTAAATAAATGTAACTGGAAGTTGGGGAGAAAATGTATCAGTGCACTGCATAGTACCGAGAAATGATGGGCGAGTCCATTGCAATTAATATGGGCAAAAAAGTAGCTGACTTGGCATTTTAGCTCGTGGTCTTGACTTCCTGTCTATTTTCTCACGTCTCCCTCTCTGTGCCAAGTCCATCCTTCTCTCTCTCCTTCTCTTCCTCCCTATCCTCCTCTCTCCCTCTTTTTTTTTCTTTTGCCAGACTGAAGAAATCAGTTTTCTTCAACATTTTTATTGAATATTCAATAAAAACAGTTTTGCATTAAATTTGTTTTTCGAATTTGTGACAAAATATATCTGTTTTTTAACACTTCATCTGTTTTCCAGGCTGCTTTGGAAAAGTTACAAAACTATTAATAAACTCAAACAGGAAAAAATCCGCTATATATCATATATACACATATTTGTATGGAACATGTGCAGGTAATGGTATGTGGTTTACAAATATTTTATACCACTTAGCATATTCACTTTTTTTTCAATGTTTTAAATCTAAATTTTACCCAGAAAACAAAGTCCCATGTCAATATTTCCTGAAAACAACAAGGCCATAACTAAACTTTTTCAAATACAAAAGGCTGTAGACAAGATAAAAATAGTCCTATCTTTTTCCCACCACGTCAAAAGGCTTCACAGTCCAGATGGAAGCATCTTGTGGTCTGGATTTGGTTCGGTGGCCGACCATTTGGTGACCCCTGTTTGAGAAAAAAAAAAGAGAAAGAAGCAACGAGATGTTGAATAGTCAGCTAAAGCCTTTAAAAAGAGTCTCAAAATCACCAGTGCTGAAAAATGTCCACTTAAGGCAAAGTATTAGAAGGATTACTCGAAAAAAAACATTCACAAATCCCTATACAACTTGTATAAGAACATCTATGTATAGAAGCTATATGTATGTACTTGTGAAGTTATGATAAACAGCAACAGTTATTTTATGTAAATTGATGCCTTGCAGATTAAAAACACAGCTGAACACCTCCTGTTGGTGACAAATCTTCACTCAAGTCTGAGATTCTGAGAAGAGCCTGGAAACTGATGGGTACTTATGAAATTATAATGAAAACCTTAGACACACTAAGACAGCTAAATGTCATTTTCCTGTTTTCAACATCTGCCGTCTCCACAAACAGACACAACTTCAGTCAAAAAACTTACAAGTTAACTGAGAAGTTACTTTACCCACACCGTCCTTCTGCAGCGGCTGTCAACACAACATTTGATAATTAAAGTCCATTATGCACACAGCACTGCTAAGCTAGTATTTTCATCCTGCATCCAGGATCTGTTGAAGATAAATATCTGTTCTTATTAGAAATAATACAACAAAGTGTCACATTCAGCATGAGTTATTATATTTATTAGTTATGCATGCCATGTGGATATAATATTGCTGTGATTTATCAAGTCACTGTCAGTTTAAGTGTAGCTGTTGAGCGTTGCACTGTCATGATGTGCAGTAACTGTGAGATGCATGAATGTGGTGTTGAATTATGTTGTCCTGATGTATTTGTTGAGTATGATAGAAGTCATAAAATTTCAGTAATGAAGTCTCTAAGTTGGCAAACATGAAAAAAAATATACCATACGTTTGCAAAACATTCTCAAAACTGCTCCAAGATAAAGTGAATACCAGATTACAACAAACCCAAGATGCCATTGTCAAGCAGCGTTGCTTTTAAGGCAGTGACATGTGCTCTCTATGGGGACCCGAGCAGCTTGGATGAGTGGTGCAGAAGTTGTCAACCATCCAGATAAATCTTCTCAGAGCTCAACGCTGCTTAGACCACCCAGGAGGATCTGGCCTGGAGGTTTGTCAAGGACAGCCAGAGGCACATTCAGAACTGGCCCTCAGCCTTGTTTTTCCCAAAGTGGGCTGTCTTCTGTGATTTCCGCTCTACGTGTCTCTCTCTGTAAGACGTGCGTGCTGTGGTGTATCTGCAAGTAGGGCAGAGATTGTCTGTCATGTGATTTCCACCTATCTGAACTTAGTTTAAGCGGAAAGTGAAAGATTTGCTCGCTGTGGGCTGTGCAAGCGTGGCCAACGATGACAGAGAGGGAAGAAGACGCACATGGAGTTCATGACAAAAATGTACGGCTCGTACGCAACATTAAGGGTCCTGCAGGATCACGGCCTGCCACAGCGACTTAGGGACTGCATTTGTCTCGAGGAAAGAACAGGGAGCAGGCAGGCAGCATTATCTGTTAGAGAATCCTTTGTTGCACCAGTTTGTATCAATCAGCTGACAGCGGCGTGGGACAGAAAGAGAAACAGATGCCATCTCTCCCTGCCTTAAAAAAAAAGCACCCATGTGATATATCAGCCATCAAAGAGAAGTGCAGTTTCTGCATTCTTATCTCGGCTTTCATTTTTTGTCTGGGAAATATTTTGATACCGAAAACATCTGAGATATAAAGACACAATCATTTGTTATTTTAAACGAATGTCTTCACTCACCCATTATTCCACAGGAACCACATTCCCTCTGTAATCATCTCGCCGGAGAAGGGACTGGAGACGCTTTTCTTTTCTTTCAACATTCAGATGCTGTAATTCACTCTGAGATAAAAATGCTTTGCATGTCACAGAGCGAAAAAGCATCGCTCTTACATCCGTAACAACTCACGTCTTATTGGAGTCTGCACTTTATATTGATATTTTATTCATCTCAGAGAGAGACACAAAAATGAATTTGGTGGAAGAGTGGGGCTGAAAATAGAGCCGTTGAATTTTAGAGTAGATCTACACTGAAGAAAGGATAAATAAAAGAAATTGAAGTGATCAATCATAGTCACTGTGGAGAATCTATTTAACCTGTAGGTTTTAACTCACTACAAATTATTTTCTGGAGGTGGAGCAAACCAATTATTTCAAGTTTTACTAAATACAAATTCATATTTATATGAATTTGTATTATAGATAATACAATGTACAAATTCATAATACATATATGCACATGTATTATTTTAATATATAATAATGATAATAATAATAATGAAAAATATAATATATAATAATAATACAAATTCATAATTCATATAATACATATATACAAATTCATTCAATACAATTCATTCAATAAAGACAACTATTTAAAAAAAATATTGCATGTGATCGATTACTTTTAATTGTTTGAATTTTATATAATGTTTTATTTTTTCAGTGCAGATAAAGGGGTGGATGCATGATTTATTTTTGTGCTCTACTGAGTGCCCTTTTAGAGTGTATTTGTTTTCTTGCGTGTTTAAAAATGTTTTAGTTTTATTTATTAATATGAGAACAACTTTGAAATATATATATATATATATATATATATATATATATATATATATATATATATATATATATATATGTTATTTTTTATAGTTTGACAAGTCAGTGATATTCTCACCGTGAGTGGAAAATGGAAGAGAGCAGAGAAACCTATAAATATGATTTATGACTTCCTAAAATGAAAGTGGCAGAGACAAAATTGTCCATTTCTATGGTCTGTGCAGGAATCAGGGAGCACCTACACTTCCCTCTTCACACGGTTCCAATCGACCTGAGCAACTGAGACTTTTCTTTCCTTAATAGATGACACATTGGCTTCATACTGCTGCGGAAAACACACACTCATACACATACACAGCTTCCTGCTACCCACACCGAGTCTTCTTCAACCTCAGAAATGCTTATCAGAAATTGTATTTAAATTACCCCGAGCCCATTCATGACGCTCAGGTGCAGATAGAAACACAAAGCAGCTCTTTCTCGCTCTCTTTCATTCCCACCTCGTTTGCTTCCGTCAACAGTCTCTGATATCAGAAATGAATCTGAAAAGTTGCTCTTGTTTTGCCTATTAACATGCAGGAGGTATACCATCCTTTTGCATTTGAATAAACAGTTATTAAAATTACAGGCTGAATCTCAAAAGGATCAAAAATTAAATGGTTACTCTGACTGACGCTCTCTGATCCCAGTTTAAAGTAGAGGAACATGTTTTTGAATCACTGAGTGTTTATTCTGATCTCATGGCAGTTGGCACTTCAGCAGACTGAATGGTAATGACCTTCAGCTGGATGGCTCTCACATGATGTCGAGCATCAGTCCTGCTGCTGAAGTATGCTGGAGAAAACCTCCAGCTTCATCATTTTATTTTCTCACTATCTGCCTGAGAGAACTTCTCTTTAAATCACTGCTTTGTGATACTTAGTGCGTGAAGAGGATAAACAGCGACACCTGTTATGACTTTAAAATGAGGACTATGGGAAGAGTTTGTACATTTTTACAAATGAATGTATTAAAATTAGAATTTTGCTGATTTATAAATCTGTAATAATCTGTGCACAAGAAGGTTACCGCATTGCAGATTTGTCTATCACCTCCTCTAACTTCTACTTCTATTATAAATAAATTACTTCTCGGCCCTAAAGGTTGGCTGTCAAATTCAGTCGGAATCTTCATTTTGCAAATTAAATTAAATTGATAGTGATTCATGGCATGCTTCACGAATGCAATTGTTCAACATTTACAAGTAGTTAATTATGACCTATGAACGAGACAAACTAGTCTATCTTCTGAATAAGTGCAGTGCGGTTGCTGAAGGGATTGTGTTGTTGGCTGGAAAGCTGCAAACAAAGGAGAAAGTGCAGCAGAATGAGCCGTAGGAGTTGTGTTACTTCATGTGAGAGAAAAGAGGAATGAGCAAAGACGAGTGGAATAATAAGAAAATGAAAATAAGTTGATGTGTGAGCAGTGAAAGGGGTCAGAGTGTCAGCCGTTTTTAGCTGAAAACGGAGACGTTTTTTTCTTTTTTTTCTTTTCCCCGTACACCCGGCAGCGAATCAAAACGACCAACCTTCCAATTATTGATCAACCTGCTCTTCCTCCTGAGCCACAGCCTCCTCCCCCCCCTGTGATCATTAACTCCAGAACAGAGACTGTAGCTTCTTTAACATCACGACAATTGTTTGCTTTTTGAACCGAAGCCTAATAAGCAGCTGAACGGTTCGGCTACAGCGATGTAGAATTTTACAAAAATCATCCCTGCACAGCTCGACGAACTGACAAACAGGCGCTCATAACTCAGCCGACAAAGACGGACAGCTGGTGAAGTTTTGTCTGGTTTTAGCCGCCGTCTTGTCATAAACTGGAGGGACTGCTGATGGACTGACTTGAACAGAAGTTTTAAAAACTGGCGTTTTGTCAAAAAATCCCCTCCATATGTCTGTGGCTCTGAATTTAGAAATCCCCTCATCAGTATGCCTGAGAGATAAACATGATGGTGGCTGCTTCAGTGTCAAATACTGGAGTGTCTGGGCTGTGGTCTCAGCCAGCGATAATGAAGTGCTGTTGTCTTGGCTAACAAGCGCTCTTTAACCGCCATCACCACCAGACTCTCTGCTCCCACTGAAATCCATAACAGTACGTGATCAGGAGGCCTTCATTTCAGCTTGTTTCAATAATGACTCATTGGCAACAGTTGTGATCTTTCACAGGTCACAGTGCTCTCCATCCCTCCTGGTTTATGTGTCACAAACAGAGGGACTCTTAAGGGAGACTGTAAAGTGTGACTTCTGAATCCACTTTGTCTCCATCAGTCATGTTAGACCGGCACAGCTGCTCATACTGCTGCATTACTCGCTGGACCAAATGAATCTATGAGCTGTGAAATCATTCAAGGGCTGTAATGATATAAGCTATCACAGATCTGCTCTAGTTGTCTAGCAGTAACCCCCCCCCATACACACACACACACACACACACAGATTGAGCTGACTCTGAATATGCTGACATTTAAGGATGTGGAAAGCTGCAATAACAGAGTTATGATGCACCGCACTTCCTCTTTTATTCCTCATTCATCTTGAAGCATTCCTCCAGAGCCGTGAACGGTTTTATTAAACAACGAAAGCACCCAAAGGATGTCTGTGCTCAGTCTGAAATGAATACAGGATTAGATTTTACATTCACACATGGTCTGACAGCTTTCTGTGTTCATTTCGGCACAATATTAAAGTGTTGATTGGCACTACGGAGAATTCACAAAGCAATTATGTATTTTAAATAGTTGCCATTACAGTAATAAGCAGCACGGTTTGGAATTCTGTGATTTTGACTGGTATTGCAGATTAATTCAGGACTGAATATTAACGTATTCTGGAACTTTATAAGACATTTCAGTTAAAGTCAGAAGCAAATATTAACTCTACTTGATTATCAGATTTTTAAAATTTATTTTTTTATTTTATTGTTACGACGTTAAGACTTTTACATGGCCATTTTATGTTAACCATGACAATAATATTTCCCAAACCTTGACCGAGCAGCTTTTACTGAAACTAAACTTAATCTCCACATAATACAGAGATAATTGATTGAAAAAAATTTCCATTCAGTGATGTAAATGTTGGCATTCTTCAAGGTTTTGAATTGAGAATGATCAGGAGCCAAAAAGACAATTAAAAGATTGATACATAAAGGAATGTATGCTCTAGTTAATAACATACACACTCTTATCAGGCATACAAACACAATGCAAGAACACTTAGATTATAGGCACAGATACTTATCCATACCAGGAATTAGACACAATGCAAAACATGAGATCACACTGAAGGGCAGTGCAGCAATGTTTGGAGTGGAAAGACAGAAAACTGTGGATATAATATAATGATAAACAAAAAAAAACCCATAAACATAAAAAAACATATTTAAAACAAACATCGTAACAAAACATCTTGCTTGTTGTTTTAAAATGATGCATGAAGTATGAACCATGTTCTATGTTCCCTGTGCTTAAAAGTTCAGTTCACACCAATTAGAAGGAGTTCAAGTTCATAGTTCCAAAAATGAACTAGTTCACTAAGGAGAGAGGAATTATGACCAGAAATGGCACAAAAAAAAACAATCCAGTTCCAGACACTCAAGGTAGTTCGAAAAGTAAAAGACCTTTAATTCAACTGGGCTAGAGTCATTAAAAAAACACCAACGCGCCTGAAGAAGGCGTAAGCCGACACTCGCTGGTGCTCAAACCCCATTGGCTCACAGAATGTGTTTGTCCAGCAGCATCATAACAGACCTGCCCCGTATTCGATAAGGTTGTGATTGGCTCATCACAAGCTGGGATGGAAGGAAATCTGCCTACAACAATGGTTTTACTTTAGGTGTAAGATAAGGAATATTTACCCTTTCAGTAGTAGAATTACAGTAACATTATTTAATTATCATTAAATACAGGATGCATACTGTGGATTCATATACAGTTAACATACAATAAATACACCGTAATTTACTGACATAACTGTGATAAGTATTGTGTTGCAAATTTACAGTAATACAGTGATAAAATGTATATTTATTTACAGCTGTATTGTAATTCTAAAATACAGTAAGAATCTGTGTAAAATACAGAACTTTGCAGATGACGCTGCTGCGTTAATTACAAACTAGCAGCAATTAATTTGAATATGTACAGTTAGGCTTGGTTGGTATGAAAAGAGTTTGGAATCTGGCATGTTCTCTCATCCACAGCTCCAGTCTGTTGCTTATATGATTGATACCCCCGGGTAAATCATAAGCCCACAGTCTGGCACCATATCGCCAACCCATCATTCTTTTCACTTCCCTCCCACTTCTTCTCCTCCTTCACCTCCTTCCTGCTTTATAGATGGCTCATCGCTGTCACAACACTGTCTGTGGGGAAGAGTGACTGCCACGCTGGTCTCTGGTATCTCAGTGCCCATCTGTCATCACCGGTCAGCCTGGGTTCCACACTGTTTCCGGGGAACCTCAGGGGTGGGCTCGCTGTCCCACAGGGTGGTTTGATGACTTCAGTTTGCTCTCACAGTTACAGAAGTGGCCAGAGATTGGATTCATGTCAAGGCAAGCAGCAGGTTTGAGAAGATATCAGCTGTAATGTTTGGGAGTCCGCGTGGAGCCAATACTGATAATTTCATAGCCTCAGCAGTTACCATGTTCTGGATGATAGGATGTGACTGAAGATCTTCATTCATGGCTGCAAAACAGGGTAGCAAGTGTAGGCCTACAGTATATGAAGGGTAAATCCAGTACATTTTAGGGATGATATTTCATTAAATGATTCACATTGCGAAATACAGAATACTGCCCATATTATTTCTTATTGCTTTAATTAAAAGGGTTATGTAAATAAGGAGAGTTATTCCACAGCCCTTCTACATACAGCCTGTTCACTCCCTAATAACTCCCTATTAACAAAATCGGCTGTAATTCACCTAGAGGGCGCTCTAGAAGGAGTACTAAATGAATGGAAGTGAATGGAGCTAAAAGGATAAAATGATTATTTTTTCCTACTTCCAGACAAAAAAAAGCCCAAATTTTAATCTAGTCTGTGTAAATAAAATATTGATTATATATCAGAAGTGATATGACAACACACCAATTTTCTTTTGTTTTTCTTATAAGGAAGGCAATTTTGCTTACAAAGTGCTAGCATTCTGCTAATGAATGCTGATTGGACAGTTGAGGATTTGCAACTACTTGCGACCCGACACCCTTCCTCGACGTCTCCCAGAGTCTACAGGGGTTTTTGAAATGAAATAGAATGAATATCTAAAGGAGGAGCAGGAGGACATTTGTTTTTGACAGCCTAATGCAGATCTTGTTAATGTAATAGCAGAGATATTGCGACTATTGATGCTGTAAAGTGGCTTGTGGTGCAACTAATGCTCCAACAATTGAAGAAGCAAAAAAATATCTAATGGACTGATATTTATTGTGTCAACCCATTATATCCAAAACATAATTAAAGTTGACAGAAGAACGTTTTTCTCACCATAATCATTAAATTGTGGGGCTTCTGCTCCATAGAGCCTCATTCATTTGGACTCTGAGTGGCAGATCTCTATACTATTAGAATATATCTGGTTATTCTTCATATTTTATTTCTATTAGTGCTTGAAAGCAGGGGTTTAAGTTGGATTTAGCGGCAAGTATGTAATTTAATTAATTGATATTTTATCCCTGACCATAACCAACAAAATAAATAACAAAGTAGCAAAATTCATTCAATTATCAAAAACAAAAGAAAAAATGACACCAGCTGCTGTAACCTTTACAATACTTTACTTAACGTATTCACTGACAATGAAATTATATATTCAGGTGTATTAACCAATATTCTGATTAGTAACTTTGAAATAATTAAGCCTAGACTTGCGACAGGTTAAAATTACATTAACTTTATAATTAATATAAATTAAATTTGTCACATGTATTTAGTTATTCCGATACATTGACTAAAAATGTTTATTGATCATCATTTAGGATTAAAATGATCATAATGATAAATTATATCATGATTATAATAATTGATCATAAAGATGAATTTTAGCACCATTATCAGTTACACTTTTTTCCCCCACACTTCAGGCGGTGTGTGTATCCCAGTTTCCCAGCAGTAAGTGTTGAACATATGATTTTAGCAAAAGCTCATTTCCAGCACTTTCAGCATTTTAAAATCCCCAACCCGTATCTGGTGTCTTGGTTAGCCGCTCCACAGAATGCTGAATTTATGATTTATCAGCTCTTGTTTTTTTTGTGGCAAACTAAATGATTTACGGCTTAGCTCATTAAACACAAATCTTAATCATGTCCCTATGTCTGTTATTGACACGTCACTGCTCTTCTCTTTGTTTCTCTCTCTTCCCCCTTTCTTCAGAAGTCATGCCAGTGAGCTGTAACGCTGAAGAATAATGGGTAATCGTAGTACCAGCTGAAGCTCTGGGAAGTCCGATGTGATCTCAACGAGCACCTCTGATTGATCAGAAGCTGAAGTATGTGACGTTTACACTCTGGCAATCTTGACACACGTCAATCGCAGCATGTATCCATGGTGCGATTGACGTGAACATGCACTCAAGCTCACACGCACAAACACACGGATGCACATTTATGTCAAAGTGAATTAATGCAATGGCCAAATCATTCCATGTTATTGCATAGTCTCCCTTCCATGGAGAATACGTCGGATGAATAAAACATTTGTGAATAAACACATATATTGATTTAAATATAACTATGAATACACTAAGATTACTCTTGAGATTTTGTCCCCTTCCTTTCCCTTTAACCATTATTCCACCCCATCCTTTCTCTTTATCCATTATTCCATAATCACTGACATTATCATTTCTCTCTCTCTCTCTGTCTTTTTCCATTTCACCTCTTTGCTGTCTAAAAAAAATAGATAAATTGGACTATTACCATTGTGCACTCAGGAAAGGCGACTCGAGGATATAAATTGGTAAAATGCAAACAAGTGGGATCCGCCGATCCTAAATGTGAGTCACAGAGTAGGGAATTTGGGGCCTTGAAATGTCTGACAGCTTAAATCACTGTTACTCTGGGCAATGACGCAGATAGATTGGGAGGACGATGGAAAGAGAAAGATAGAAACAGAGGAAGAACTAATAACTTATCCACGGTAGTCTATCTGTGGGGCCTCAAAGGCCACAGTGAATATAGACAGCATTTAAAGTTGGGTTTGTCATCATGGCTCCATGCCAGTTGACCACAGTTTGGCTTCATGACTTTTTCATGAGCCTCTGTTGATAAGAATTCATAATCCTGATCTGCATTCTCTGATCAAAAGCCCTCCTGAAATGGGCAAGCAGATTGTCACCTTGTCTGAAACAGAGATGTTTCACGATGAAGAGTGCGGGTGAAAACCACTGCGAGACACGGACCCTCTCCCGGTATGAAAATGATACTTGAAAGGCAACATAAAATATTCACCAGAGAGAGAGAGGGGGAGATGGCGCATAGCCTTGAGCAAGCAGGGCTCCTGCTGGGAGATGCAGGGAGAGAGAGACGGAGAGAGAGGTGAAGAATGAAAGAATGGAAGCTGAGGAGAAAATGGGCAAGAAGGAAAGTGAGGGGGGATGTGAAAAATAAGTTTATTAAAGAGCAGATATAGAAAGAATAGGTGAGAGAATGACTGGCTGGCAATTAACACCTCAAAACTACAAATCTGATTCTGCCTCAGTGTGTTAGAATTTTACTTGTGCCTGGAAAAGGTCGCATTTATTTGCAGATTAAGAAAAGCACACTAAGGCATTTCTCAATCCTATTTATGTTTAGGTTCAAAAACAAATAATGTAACCTGCAAAACTACAAGCAAAAATGACACCAATTTCCCACCTGACATTTTGTCAGTGCCGTACCCGTGACCGTCAGGGACAGACACATCCAAGACATCATTAGATCATGGGAGAAAAGCATGATGTATTGATTGAGGACAATAAATTCTAGGTCACCATTGATTAGCAGACACTGGCTTTTTGCTGGCCTCTCTGGCATCGCGAGGCCCCGGCTTTATTTTTAGGTGAGGGCTGATCGATTGAAGTTCCGCTTTGTGCGAGTCTCAATGGCATTGTGCCTCCCTGTGGAGTCCGTGTAGGTCAGACCAAAGCACTGCGAAAGGTTGAACCAATGATGGGAATCAATGGTTGTGAAATGTCAACTAACGTGGCTCTTTACTGCACTTGGAGGACACAATCTAGATACATATTGTTTTACGTGAAGTGATGTTTAAACCCCACTCTTACCTTTCATCTCTTCAAACTTCTGTGAATCGAGTACAGCTGGCTAAAGGGAAACAGATCTGACCAATGCAGCCATGAAATGTTGAAGCTGAAACTTTTACTCCAACGTTTGGAATAAAGGTGACCCGACAGCCCAATTTGAACTCCATAAATCCATTTCAAGCTTCCCCCCTCTTGCCGTCCCATGTGAGGATCTGCTCATGAAGTGCACATCCACCCACTAAGGAGAGGCGCTTGAGCTGCTCAATGATTCTGCAGCATCACAGTGAAATCACAATCTGTCTTTTAGGGGTATAACGGTCCTCAGTCCACTCTCAAACTGGCCCTGATGCAAGTGTCTGTCACATCGTCGCATTACATTGTGTTACATATGTTGTCTGCTTATGAGTGTGTTCATAGTTTTTTTTCCTTTTTTTTGGTGTTCAAACTACTCTGGACAGCAAATGATGCAACGATGAGGAAACTCAACTATTTCAACTATTTATTCCCAGGTCACATTGTTTCCACATGTTTTTCTCTCACATGAAGGCTTTTGGATTCTGTTTGAAAAATTTCAGAGAACTGATTTTTTATATATATATATATATATATATATATATATATATATATATATATATATATATATATATATATTTAATGATTTATTGATTTCTTTCTTCTTCAAACCATCACTTCTAAACAACCATGAGAAGAGACCTTACTGTGCAGGTCAGAAGTTTATTTTTCAACAATGCGTGTTTTGGATGCAAAGATCTTGATGTTTAAAGTAACCATAAAATAAAGTTGTCAGATAATTTTAGTGAAGCTTTAAGGTATAACATCTGTGGTGGTGTAGAAGTGGTGTTTGTACTGTAGCGACCGCATCAGAGTCGCAATGATGGCTTTATGCTGGTTAGATTTGTGTCAGACGTTATCACAGACTTGCTGTGACATCATGCACACATGGGCAAGGACAATATCACAAGACTAAGGCCCAATTTCACTTAAAATGGAAAAGTTGTCCTTTATATTTTAAAAAGTTCCACGTTCCATACAGCAACATGGCGGAAACGATCCTGGGTTGAAAATGAATGCCAGGCCAGTAGCTCAAAATCAACATTTGCTGTTTGTTACCGCTATTTTCACCAAACACAAAAACAAACAAAAAATGCTTATTGCATTATTGAAGTATTTAGCAACACAAAAACATATAAATGGAACATAACATCTGTACATATCAGACAGCTATAATGAAAGCTATGTCTCTGAAAGTTTCCTCTGTCTATATATGTTTTCAATTTATTTATATAGTCTGAGAGGGACAAACCTGCTCAGCTGATTTATTCACAGCAGCAAACTGATATAAAGCTGATTTACATGTGAAGTCATTAAAAAAGGAGTTTAAACAGAAATCACAGGTTGGCTGTATTTTAATATGCCATCCTGTCATATTTTGCAAACAATTCCACACTGCATACAAACTGATATCTGGTCTGATACAAAATTTTAATAAACTGGAATCAGATTTAACAGGATATGAGTGGACAAAGTAGTTGATGACCGGCCGCTGCTATAGGTGGATGCTGGGGTGGAGACGCTTAATGAACAGCAGCGGCGATGGTGGCGGCTGAGCAGCGCACCATTAAAAGGGTGCGTTTCAACACCTGTTGCAGTGCGAAGTGGATGCATGTGTATGAGCAAACTTGCTGTGTATGAGCTCTGTTGTTGTTCCAGTGGTTCACAGAGTCAGTGGCTCAGGTGCTGGTGTAAGAGAGATAACAGGTGATTATAGAGGCATCAACTGTACACCTGTAGGCCCAGTGTCACCCAGAAAAGTCTCAGCAGTGCTGGTGTCAGCAAAGCTGCGGCGTATTCAGGGCAGCAGCCGGTCAGGTTGGGGCAGCTGGTTCTCCCACATACAGCTCAGAACATTGATCCCTGCCACCAAGCCTCCTTGTGCTCATTAGTAGCTTTACATGGAGGACTGCAGGGCCAAGGGAGCCCGCTAAAGCTAGATGGCAGAGCTAGTCGGCGGTCTGAGGAGAAATGATAACATAAGAGGTTTTCAGGCCAAGGAACATAGTGTACACCACAGCCAGGTGGATTAGGATGAAGCATGGCCAGAAAAGTGAGTTTAACGATTTTGCTGCCAACTGGTCAACTGCTGTGCATATTAGAGGCCGAGCTGCGCTTTCATTGCAGGAAGACAGGACCACAGCGTTCATGAAAATAGCAGCCATGCATGCAACAGCAGCCATGAAAATAATAAGTTGGGAATGTGCCGCTCAGAGATATTCCTTTCTTCACTTGGAAAGCATTTACTTTCCCAGGTTTAGTGCGGTGTGTCGCATTCACACCAAACACAGCGCTTGAACTGTCAGCTTTTTGCAGCCCTACCTTCCACACTGTGGATTGAAAATCCTCTTCCCCCCCCCCATCTTTATCTGCCGATAGACCCATAGCACTGAGGGTGAATTTGATATACATACGTTAGGAGGATGAAAGGTGAGATCTCTGGTTGTGGTTTTTCAGTAAAAGCATACATTTGCATATTTTACAGATAAAAAAAAAAAAAGGTTATATGCACAAAGTGCAGTAAACATTTTGCAGGTGGATGACGTAGAAGTGAGTTTCTTTTCAGAAGACTCCCACGCTTCTGTCGGGGGTGCCAGTGCAGGAGATCTACTGGGACTGAGCAAATGTGTGTCTTGTTAATTGATCTGGGATGATCAGTGATAAGTGAAAAGATCACAGCAATAAAGAGAAATCATGCATTCTAATTCTCAGCCTCCAATTGCTAGTATGTAAACAAGTGAGTCAGTATTCGCCTCATGCCATGTTAAAAAGTTCACATAACCACTGAATACCTTTGAAGCAAATATAAAAACATCAGTTTTTCCCTTATGTATATTACATATATGTATAGATGATTGTCGTATGGTGTAATTAATTGTACATTTTTATTTACTTTTACACCAAACCTTACCTATATCTGTCTTGCAGAGCCAGGAGGAGTATTTCCTCTCTGACAAACAAGATGAGTCTAAGCCCGTCTTCCTGTGCTTGTCGCTGGGTGCAGCTAAGTCACTGCTCAGGGCAGGGCTAGCTTCCCTCCCCTCAGCAGCGGAGGAGCTATTAGCATCCTCGCCACTGGTACAAGGTCGAAAAAAGATTGGCGGGGGAAACACTGATAGTGAGAATTTTGAAAAATGTGTTCCATGATGCTCAAGATAGCAGCATTGATCAGAGAAGATGAAGATGCAAACAACAGCACTGGTGTGGCAGACTTTTACATTATGCACTTATTCCAGAGAATCAAAACTTTATAGAAAATACACTTGAGGAAATAAGTTGGCAAGAACGTCAAGGGCTCTCATGTCTTTTGCATTTCGGGTGTGTGTGATCACAAAGTGTCACTAATACGGCATCCACGATGCACGTTAGAAAGGGCTTCATTTGATCCCAGCAGCGCCCTGGCACTCCTTCACACAGCGCAAAAATACTGCAGCGAAAAGCAGCAAAGGAGCATTGATGTTCTGCTACTTTTCTCCCAGACAAACGTCTGACATTTGCCTTCTTGTACACTGAACACTGCACCTTGTACTTCTGTCAAACAGTAACTTTGACTTTCCCGAGCAGCTTTTCTTTGATGGAATCTGAAAGGATGATGGGAAGAAAAAGGCATCCAAAAATAGGCTGCTTATTTATATCAAATGTTCAAAGCTTCAGATATTACATGCTTTATCTAAATTTATATATATATATAAATATATATATATTTTTTTTTTTCTTCTTCTTCTTATGAACAGTTGATGAAACGAGCTTGAAACGATATGTGGCGTTGTCTCGAATAATAACAGGGAATTATAAGATTATCTGAAAGTCATTCTGACAAATGTAGCATCATGACAGTAGGATTAAATGTCCTGATAGGCAAAGCTGTTGTATACTTAGAATATTAAAAAGTCTGATTCAGTTGGAAGACTTCCCGGCACAGCAGAGACAAAATTCAACTTTTTTTTTTGTGTTTCTGAAATAATCGCAATCACAATTTACCTGAGGGTTTCCTTGTTTGTTGCCTATCACTAATTATGACCTTATATGGATAAAAGAAGTAAAAGAAATAATAGGCTAATATGTAGGTGGATTTTTTTTCTTTCGGCTCGAACCAGACTAGCCGTTTCCCCCTCATTTGATTTTTTGTGCTATGCTAAGCTAACAGGCTTCATATTTCCAATACACATACGTGATACTGACCTGGGGCCTTTTCTGTGTGGAGTTTGTATATGTTCTCATGTCTGCATAGGTTCTCTCCCACAGTTGGCCCCTGCATCAGTTATAAAAAGCCTTCTTTAAATTGGCACCTTGTCCGTCCCCTTCTTTATGGAAGTGCAACGCTAACTTCCTGGAATACCCCTTTAATAACATTATAACCATGGACGTGTCAACATTCCGGAGTCCTAGCAGATACCAATCCTAAATGTTTGGGTGGCATAGTTGAATATGCCTTTAATCACCAGCTTTTCTGGCCACCCTGCTTGACACAGGCCCATTAAATTTGCAACCACTCTCACCACTCTACACACCCTCTGGGAGCGTACATTAGCATGTGGGTGTGAGCGAGGAATATGCCAACTGAGCCCTTCAAGATTTAAAGCTCCAATTTGGTCAGTTCTTCTCTCTTGACATAATTTCATCCAGCTGTTTCTCGACCAGAGAGGCTCGCAGCGGTCTCTCTCCGCTTAGTGTGCCGGAAATAGCAACCGACAGCACTTCCTTCAATCACGCTGAATTAAAGACGAGCCATGGAGCCGGGACAGGAGGAGGAGCAGAGGCAGGATGTACCTCAATCTTGACAAAATTGAATGAGTAAAGCTCTCGGAAACCCATGTTTCATCCCCAAGTTTCATCCAATTTATTACGGCTCTAATTTCTGTCACAGTAATGGCGTGTTGTCCAAGATGTGCCGCACATTACCCAAATTACGTCCTACATCATACTGTCTGTTTATACCTTGAGGTTGGGCTGTAAAAGTACATCATGGCAGGACAGAGGCAGGACAATAAACATGTGACAGCGCTAGTCTTTGCATCCGCACCTCCTTGCTCTTAGAGTATCCTTTGAAATGGGTCCATTTCATGTCAGTTCTGAAATTCCTTTTGTGCTCTGCCAGCTACAATATCTGCCCATTTTATGCTATTAGAGGAAGAATATGAAGTTGGCAGGTCCTAAGCATGCTAGATTGGTGTCTTGCATCGTTAAGAATGGACCGCAGCACTGGTGTCTGACATTTCAGAGCAACATGAAGCCAGGCCTGTCACATTGATAACGTCCCTTGGGGTGAAGTTGCGAGTGAAACACAGGCGTTATTTATTTATTTCTCACTAATCCCATGCAGTCAAGGTGACAGCTGCATGCGGAGATTGTCATGTTTGCGATATCTGTTGGTTTCTCTTTGTTATCACAATGTTCCACCTTGAACTAAAAGTGCAGCAGCTGTGAAGCATTTATATTATCATTGCAGACACCCAACTTTATAAGTAGGAATGCTGTGAAAATGTATGCGAGTGGCGTATTGTAAACCTTCATGGAGTGAAATGCTCTTTGCCATTTCCCAAGTGGGAGCCAGGGTTGAACATAATTGAGTAGAAACAGGACTGCTGGCCAGTTAGCGGTACCCCAGAGTAATAGCTCATGCTATGTCTCCACTGCCACCTCTAAAAGTAGCATTCTCCTTGTTTATGGTTGTGGAGCTTGCAGTTTTAAAATTCCAATGAGGCTCCATCCGTCCACTGTCTTTATCAGCCTGGATGATTTAAGTGCACCCAGGGAGCAGGAGCCTGCCGTCGTTGCCTCCTTCACATACAGTAGCTGGTGCAGTGTGCAGCGGGGGGCCATTATCAAGTGTGCTTCATCTTCAAGCGTCATCACTGGCCTTTGTGAGAGTGTACTCTCCAAGGTCATAACAAACTCATTCACTCATGGCTTTTAATCCATATTTTCAATTATGGGTTATTATCAAGAGACGCTTTTTCAAGGACCTCAGTCAAATAAATAAACAAACAAGTAAATAAATAGAACAACAATCATGATAATAAGAATAAATAAACAAATAATAACGGCAATAGGGCTCTCAATAGAGTGCATACCTCCACCAAGGCCCAACAGTCCCTTTTTAATTAATTGTTCTAAATTCTAACGACATGTGCACCATCAGAATGGCTGCCCTCAGGGTTCTGTTGAATTAAATGGGAAAAAAAAGGCATTCTTACATCATTATGCACATGATCTCACAATATTAATATTATAATATTAATAATATTAATATTATTTGTTTTTAAAGGTGAGATATAAATAAAGAAATGTTATTATTATTATTATTATTATTATTATTATTATTATTATTATTATATTAAAAGAAATTAAAGAAATTAATTAATCCATATTTTAATCTAGAGAATTCTCACCCTAGAATTTGATGATTTCTTCAATGGAAATTCTGAAAAATATAAAAAATTCACTATGCTAAAGAAATTGAAATGAGATTCCCGTAACCCCTGACATGTCCGTCTGGCCACTAACAACCAACATATGCACAATATAAACCAGATTTAACAGCTGAAATGTCAACATTTGCAGTCTGTGTATATGTGGGTTACCATCAACATGAGGGATTAATGGGCCCCATCACAGGTAAAAGCTGTGCAGAGATGGCTGTCAGCTTTCAAAGGCTTCATTTATGAATTCTCATTATTGTGGCAATTTTCTGGCCTGATTATTGCACACTGAACAAAAACACTCCTTTTTCAGTTGAAATGAAAGGTATAAGACTTTCTGTGTGCACAAAATGCCTTTTCCCCTTCACTTTACCAGGATAATCCATCCATCGGGGAGGTGTGCCATATCAAGATGAAACAGCATAATTATTATACAGGTACAGAAAAGGTCACTCTAAAATATGCAGTTTTATCTTGAAAGAAGACATTTATTAAGCTCTGAACTATGGATTTCAAATCAATAGGCCTATAGATATGACTTTTTTGAGCACAGGGATTTCTTGCCCATGTTCAGACCAACCATACAAGCGCTGTACAGATGTACGAGCTCCCATACTGCATGGTTTATTCTAAATTGAAGTTTTGAATCCACAGTTACAACATTTATGAGTATTTCTTGTTTCCCGAGCATATGGCCCTCCAGTGGGGCTTTTCATCCCATATGGCAGAGCACCCAGGAGAACATGCAGTTTAAAAGCCGACATCGCCGTGCTCTTGTAGGTGATGAAATCTCACTCCATCATCCACAAACTAAGCAGGAACGGGCATGCATAGCCCTCTTGTTCATGATTATTGTATGGAATATGAAACATTATAGTTTAGAGAAACAGACGTTAAAGCGTTATGTTTGTCATGCAGGGAAACGGAATATTGTGATCAGCATTTAGTTACCATAAAATCCTTCAGGTGGAATTGGACTGCTCAAAAGACTGAATTTGAATACAGAGTGGGACTAACTACACACCTAAATCTGGCCAGCTGACATCCAAATACACACTTCTTACTGCTCTGCTACCCACAGGCTAAGTGCAGTTTCTATGATGAGTGGTTTAGCTACTCCCCCCCCAATCCCCTGTGATTGGATAGATGTATATAACCACCCTCGAGATCAGAACTGAGTCATCATGTTAGGGGGAGGAAGAGGGGAGATTTTGATGTTGAAAAATATTGTTTCACACATCTTTAGCATGTAACAAGAGATAAATAATCGAGTACGGCAGGGAGACAGGTGTAATGTGTTCATGTTAAATGTAATTTTCATCAATTTGCATGGTTATAATGAATGTGTACACATCGGAACTGTGCTTTTTATTTGCAATTATTGCTTAAAACCATGAATCCTGCAACAACAAATCATGATCAGTATATTAGGAAAAAACGATTCAACAATTTAATATTAATACACATTGAAAACTGTGTATGTGATCACTCTGTTGACATGTGATTTAAAAAGAATGTGTTCTGCATATGTTTGTTTATCAGATGATGCTAATTCCGATCTTAATCATTACAAAGCTGTAATTGCAGGTAGATAATTAGCTATAATTGGCTAAAGTTTTTGCACTTAATTGTGCTTAATGCTACAAGGTAATTGAGTTTGATTAAAATATCAGTCCCTAGATGACAAACATATGTCCTCCCCAGTCTTTTATCATTTGCTTTTATTTTCATGGTCTGTGCTCAAGGAAATTATATAGTAAAAAACATAGCAAAAATACAGTATAGTAGAATAAAAGCACATTTTAGAAGATAATGATAACATCTTATTGATTTAAAAAAATAGCTCCTGAGATAAAGAGTTTTTTTGAGTTTTGTTCTTGCAACGGACATTAGAGCAGAAAACGATATGAAGATGATTTATGGACTTGTTTCAATTTGTTTCTTCTCAGCCTCTCCACTTTTGCTTCCTCACTCTTGCTGTATCTTTCAATCATGCTGAATGTGGCGAGAGAACACAGTTATCATTAGAATTAAATTCCTCGTTTTATTGTGGGCTCCGCAGCCCAGCTGTATCACTGACGGGGTCTATCTCTCACGCTAAAATAACCGAATTACCAACATGGTGAAGAGGAGAGTATAGACTCAGCCATTATTGCCATGGCAACATGAGCTGTGAGTGAGAGCTGCCGGTTTGATATTGCACTCTGAGCTTCGGCTCACTCTTGTTAATAGGATGGGAGTTCAGACTATTGTGTTCTCTGGAAAATAGGGGTGGGGGGATAAAAGCATTGCCTCTGTCTGTGTGTAAGCCTGCAGGAGATATAATCTGGACTATGAGAGGTGGCAAGGTTTTCTAAATAAGATGATTCCATTGTCGGAAAAAGATTTTCTGGGGTGTTCTAAAGGATGTACTCCTTAAAGAAAAATACAGGTGACACAAAAATGACAGAGTGAAGGAGATTTTTTTTTCACTTGATTCTTGCACATAATGAAAATGAAATTTAAAAGGATAGGGAAAGATAAGGAAAAGTTCAGAAGGGGATGTTTATGGAGCAAAGGACTTTTCGCTTATAGGCGTATCATATGAATTGCTATCATATGGTATGCTGTCATATGATACCTATATCATATTGATACCATAAGATATCATATGATATATCATATCACATCTTACATCATATGATATATATCATATCATATCACATCATTATCATATATCAGATATCATGTCATGTCATATATCATATCATATCTCACATCATATCATGTCTTATATCATATCAGATATCATATCATATCATATCATATATCATATCACATCTTACATCATATGATATATATCATATCATATCACATCATGTCATATATCATTTATCATATCTTATCTCACATCATATCATATCTTATATCATATCATATCATATCACATCATTATCATATATCAGATATCATGTCATGTCATATATCATATCATATCTCACATCATATCATGTCTTATATCATATCAGATATCATATCATATCATATCATATATCATATCACATCTTACATCATATGATATATATCATATCATATCACATCATGTCATATATCATTTATCATATCTTATCTCACATCATATCATATCTTATATCATATCATATCATATCACATCATTATCATATATCAGATATCATGTCATGTCATATATCATATCATATCTCACATCATATCATGTCTTATATCATATCAGATATCATATCATATCATATCTTGTATCATATCATATCTTATATCATATCATATCATATCTTATATCATATCATATCATATATCAGATATCATGTCATGTCATATATCATATCTTATCTCACATCATATCATGTCTTATATCATATCAGATATCATATCATGTCATGTCACGTCTTGTTACTGTGCTTTTACTCTGAGGCAACTTAGACTCCTGGCATATCTGTCTGAGAATTTCACTTCCACCTTTCAACTTTTGCAAGCTGCCACATTTCTATCAACTGCGCTGTTCATAGTGAACTTCCTCAAGCCAAAATGTTGCCACACACCCGGTAAAGCCCTGCAAAGTCCTTTGTTGCCATTTTGATGCAGGAATGTATGACGTTCGGGGCAAATACGGAAATTACAGAATGTCGGCAAAGTTTTCGGAAACTACAGTTTTTGTGAAATGTAAAGCAACACATATTCACTCAAACACCATACCTTTATATACCGGAATTCCGGTTTTATCCTGCATCCCTTGTATGTAGTGTTTCTCAAAATATCAAACTATTCCTTTAAGTCTGTGCTGTTGGCAATAAAAATTGTGGTCACATAACTGAACGCAAATGAGAATCCTTTCGTTCATTCTCTCAAATATCAGATTGTGGAATGTCTTCTTACCATCACTGGAAACTCATTTTTGTTATCTCAGTCCGAACCGTCCCAGGAGATCTAAATACAATGTCTTTTGTGTCTAAAGAAGCTGGAGACAATGATTTCATTTACATGGCACAATGTGGCTCTCTGGCTTGTCTTTCATTGATGTTGCAGAAACTCTCCATTGGTTAGTGATTCGGGGACGGTTGAGAGATATTTATCAGCCACTGGGTGCTGAGCCCACTGCACTGATTGAGCAGGACAGAGGGATTCATTGTACATACAAATGAGGCATGGATTGCAACACAAAGTGGGAGATACTTAAAGTGAGAGCTGAACAATTTGGTTTGATTGATGCGAGTCACAGACCACCCTAAACAGCTCTTTATAGAGGTATTGTATTTGCTGAAATCGGATTAGTTCAAGGCCCCACTGGAAACTAGAGCCACCTTTTAACGCTGACATTAAGATTGATGCCTTCACTGACACAAATACTGCAAAAACCTTTTTGTCTACCAAGGGCCCATTTCTCGCATAATAAATTAAAATCAAATTACAAGTACTTATTACTGTAAACAAACACCACATTAGCATCAAATATGCAAATGAGCGAGCATCACTTAGCCTGATGAATCATTGTGCATTAGATGAGAAGCAGCCAGTGATGTGTCTGTCTGCTTTATTCCCCCCCATTACATCTGCATGTTTAGAAACCTCACAGCACATTTATTTGCAAAAAAAAAAAAAAGGGAGTCTGACTGCAGTTATTTGCAGCACATATAATTCCCATTAAGGATTCATTAGTAAACCAATGTCTCAAACATATTCTTTTCATCCTGTTTGCTTCAGCAGAAATGCCAGCTCACACATAAAAATGTCTCAGAAATGGGTTCCTTTGGGTCCTTGCAATTAAGTCTGAACTGGTATGTGCTGTACACCAGGGAGATTTTTTAAAAAGTGCCACTTCAAAGGAGAGTTGTCAAACAGGAGCTCATAGAACTGGCAAGAGGCTGTAATTCAAAGTTATAGCGACTGCCTCATATGTTGTTTAGGTATCACTTTGGTTTTGCTTCCCTGTGTTTGTTTGTGATGTGTTGACAATGCTCGGCGTCAGCGGCAGCAGACCACAGGGAAAAATCCATATAACTTGTCATTGATGCTAAAAGCTCAAATAAATTGCTAGTTTGTGCAAAGGAGAGTGGAGATAAGATATGTAAGAATTGGCACAAAGAAAAAAGGCATTTGTGCTTGAATGCTGATTGTTAACTGAATTCTTGGGTCTACAAAATGGTTTTAAAAAGTTAAAATGGGTTCAATATAAAGGCACACAGCTGGGCTGAAAGTTCTGTTAAGCATCAACACGCCTTGGTCTGCAATCGTGTTGATGTTCATCCGGTTTATGTTGTTTGTATGAATGTTTATCGTCTTCGCCATCACCGATCGTTTACCAGATTACCGTGCGAGTAGAAAATTCGCTCATCAGCAAAGTTATAGCAATTCATCCTGAGGGGAGTGTGAATGTCTACAGCAAATTCTAATTCGGTACATCCAACACCTGTGGAGACATTCAGCTCAAAACCGCAAACGAGAACCTCATTGTGGTGCAAGGGGGAAAGTCAAGAGAGCCATTAGGATTCATCTTCTGGGAACTGCATCATTTTGCCCCGATTCATCAAGTAGATATGGAGAATTCTTCCTTGATTCATCCCCTGGACACCATGAATACTAGATGTGTGAACACTTTGACTCAGTGGTGGCAGGAACATTTAGCTGACCCCTAAAGTCTTTGGAATTCTTCCTTGATTCATCCCCTGGACACCATGAATGGTGAAAAACAGCCTCCTCGGCAGTGGTAAAAAGACAAATAAAATAAAATAATTGCGCATATATTGGAATATTTCTTCTGCTAATATGGCATCACCTACAGTAACTCCTAAATGACTATAACGTTGACAGAAAGCTTCTTTTTCTTATTCTTATTATGAAAACGTGCAACATTTTCTAAATATAACTCTGTAAATGATTGTTATTCACAGAGAATCATGCCTACCTGTCATGAGATGATCTTCGCAGTCGTTCTAGAACAGAGATATCAACCAATGCTGTACAGTTACTTCCTTATTCTGTTACACATCCCCGTCAACACCACTTCACGTTCCTTCTATATTTGAAATCTCATCACTTCAGCCCCCACATGCATTAGTATTCATGAAGTCATACTATTTTTGGACCATATATAGATGTTAAATAATATTACCATGTTTGCCAGACATTAGAATATGGTAATGTGTGCATTTGTTCAGGATTTACACCATATAGCAGGTGTAGTCTGCAGCAGTCTGTCGTGTTCTTTGAATATAATGGAAACAGATTTACAGCTAACTACAAATGTAATTCACTACAATTTTTTTTTTATTCCAGTAATTATGTGGTGGATCGCAATATTATTAAAATATATTTAAAATGTCATTTTATTTATTGGCGATTCAATTTTTTTGTCATTGATACATGATGTGCATGTGGGTGGGAACTGCTGGTTTGTAACAGCTGCTGCAAACGAAACAGGACAGAGTAGCGTTGCATGGACAGACTTTTTGTAAAGTACATTTCAGGATGGCAGAAGAAGTTGGGCGCTTCGAGAAGAGCAGAAAGTCATTATTTTAACTTATCTTCAAAGAAGCACTAAAATATCACAGTGCGGCATAATATTACATATCATCCAGCTCTGACTCAGTCTGTTCACTTGGGGTTGGCATGAGTTTTTACAAAATAACACAAAATGTGAAATTCCATTACGGTAACTTGTGGACAGGCTCGTCTCACAGCCAAACTTTCCTTATTGTTTGCTGCCATGAATTGCTTGACTTTCTGACTAGGAGTAATTTGCATATAGTACAAAATGACAAACGTGTGATTTTGCATAGTGTGTTTTGTACGGGATATGTTGACTGAGACGTCTGTTGCTGGTTGATCAGCGCAACATGACAGCCAAATATGACCAGATCGACCACCAAGGTGAGTTTATCTGGTGTATTAATAATTTACAGCATTGTTCAGTTATGTGAAAGCAGTGAGGAAGGTTGTGACTCTTGTTTCCCTCATGTTAACACCAAAAATAAATGCCTCTGTTCAGCCTCTATCTGCAGCTCCATGAAGCTTTTTTTAATTTTTTTTAATTTATTTTTTTTAGCTACTCCTACAGCTCATTGTTTGGTGTGCACCACAGACTCTATCATCATCATCATCATCAAGTAATCAAAACAAAACAAAAACCCAGATACCAAAGTAAACCATAGCTATTAGGGCTTACCACAAACACAGCTTTGATGGGATGCCCACAGTATGGTCCTCTGTTTCTGCTTGAAGTCTAATTAGGTAATAGTTTGCCTGGTTGTGAGCCAACAGCACTTCAAAGCTGTCTTTATTGGTGGGAGTTTAATTTGTGTTTCAGCCCCCCCAGTGTTCTGCCTTATGATTGGCCGTATGATTACCACAATTTAGTTGTTACACCTTAATCACGTTTTTTACTGCACTCATGATTCCCTGATCTGAACCAGACTGTCTGATAGAGGGTGTCATATGTTGTAGACATTATAAAGCCCCATCCATCCATTTATTCCTTTGCTGGGCTGGAGCCTATCGCCAGCAGTGTACAGTTAGCACAAGCAAACCAGGCAAATGTTTGGAGCCCTCCAAAAATTTTGGGAAAATTGGCCCCCAAATAGGCACTGCAAACCCCCTTAAACCTCCAATAAAGGCACTATAAAGTGTTGTGCCTACACCCCATACCCAGTATGTTTGGCCCCTTCTAGCTACCTGTATGAACATTAGTCAACACATTGAAGTTAAGATAGCCGTCTAGTCATATGCAGAGGTTAAAGTGGGCCAGAATGACTCAGAATGGGGTTCCAGAGCCTTCAATAGATAAATGAAGAACTTTGACTCGGCTCTACTCAGTTTTCATGCATTGGCTCTGATTTGAAAAGGTACATGAGGCTTGGGGGAAGAAGTAGAATAAAATTCTCACATAGAAAAAAGAAACCCTGCTACATTTGTATGTTCCTTTGTCTGGTTATGTGGATATAGAGTGGAGTGAGACGTCTGTCTTCACTCCTGGTTTTTAGTATCTCTGCTTCAAAAAGTGACGGCGTGGTTTTCTTATCATGGATGTATTTTCTTTGCTTTCCAATTGTCACTTCACTGCTTTTAGTGTCGATCCATTTGAAACTTTATGTCTCTTTTACAGTTATTCACTTTGGTAAAGTTGGACAGATATTCACAGACTGAAACTTCCTGGATTAATAACTCGTTAGCGAAATGTTGTTAAAACACAAAATACTTCTAAGCTAGACGACGAGCTAAAATCTCTTTTCCATTAAATGAGCAATCCTCTAAGCTGGATAAATAACATTGTTCGCTCCAGTATGTACATCCAGCAGTCAGATTCATGTGCAGGGATCATCTACAAAGTGCAAAACTGAAAACTGATTTATATAAATTTAGAACTGTGTCACCAAAATCATCCCACACATCAATGCACGACTATTGGTTCTACTACAGCAATGTTTTAGGGTGAGGAAAGGAACCCAGAACCTCCTGACAATGAGGCGACAGCACTAACCACCAAATTCCTGATTTTGTCCTCATGTATAAAAACAATGACTTGTGATCAGAAATTTCTCAGTTTCAGCTTTGCTTTTGCTTTTTTTTATTTTTTTATCTACCTCGACATGAAACATTTTAATGAATGCAAACACTGGAACAACTTGGCTTTTGTCGCTGCTGTGTACAAGAATCTGGTTTTATTGTTATGTGTTTTATTTATGTTGTGCTGAGCTTGGAGTTTTAGATTATGTTTACACATGAAGTTGTGTCCCTTCAGTGGAGGGGGACTGCTTAAATCCATCTGTTAGCTTATGGATAATGTGAAAACAGAGCTTCTCAGAGAGACATGAATACAAGAGAAAGGTACTATTTCCATTTGAATGAGTGTCTTTTGTTACGTGTTGGGATGGCATTGCCTCAGTCAAAGTGATTAGGATTTTACACTGTTCAATAGCTCAATCTTTAATTGTCTGGATACGCTAATTTTTTTGGTCTTGATCCCTTCCTATTATTTGAAGCGCAGCCGTGTGGAAAAAACATTTAACCTTAAGTTACCTCCCTGTTACCTCCTATGGAGATGATGCCTTAGTAATTATAACCCTCAGCAGGGTTCCATAACCTAAAAATATTTTTTTTAAGGCTTAATATCCAACAAAATTCCTGACAGGACTGAGCTTCAGGCTAACATTAATGGAGGGTCTGGCAGAGCATAGTTAAATGTGCCCTTGATAAATGGCTGACTATATTTTTTAAATTACTGCCCTCTTTTTTCCCACCTCTACAAAATAAATTAAACCACCTTTCTAAAATTTACAAGCACATCCTCGTAAAAGCCTGGTGAAATTTTTAACCCAAGTTGTTGACAACCTGGGAGATTAGAGAAGTTGGGATGGGGGGAAAAAACAAACAAAACACCACTGGCAGTGCAACATCTGCTGACAAACTGAGAGTCCCCATAAGCCCCCGGTGAAAAGGTGGTTCTTCCTGGATACGTTTGAGCATTAAGGATTTGGGACAAACCAAACACCTGTTGCTGAGTCCGCGGTCCTGTGGCCTTTAGCAGCAGGTGTCTCTTAATGTGGCTGTGCACCGTCACAATTTGGTTAAGGAATTGATGTTTACAGTGATTGATGTATTGTGTCTATTGTGTTCCATTACACCGTCCTGGAGATCTGATTTGCCTCAGGCAGCGTGTCTCACAGAGCACAGCAGTAATTGCAGTCAATGGCAGCCAGAATAAAAGCCTAAAGCTACTTTCAGCTTTGGACAGCAGGTGATTCTATATTTCCTTATGTTTTTGTGTTATTTTCTCTTTGGGCGAATCGAGTGTTAGATTATTGTTCCTGTCATATATAATTGGGGCTGTAACTGGAGACTGTGGTATGACAATAATAGTGGATACACATATCTCCCCATATACTCACTTTACAAACTTAGATACCACCTTTATATTATTGTGAGTATTTAATTGGTTACTCTGTCCACCTCAGAAGAACTACAGACAACATAATTTATGTTAATGTTCAAGTGAAGACACCTGTTAATTATAATTAATTATGATGGCTGCAAAGGAGGGAGTCCAGTGAAATCATTATAGGGACAAAGTTGTCAACCAACAGTCAAAATTGTGTTTGTTTTAAACATGTTCCCTAACTTTAACTATAGACATTTTTAACCAGAACCATAATCTTTCCCTTCATGTGCCTTAATCCGACCAAAATCAAAACCATGACATCATCTCATTGTCAAACAAATTCTTATTTTTTTTATCCTGCAGACAGTAGCATCAAACTGTGGATAATTAATGCATTTTGAGTTTCTCTCGTGTCCCGTGTAAAAACACACGTGATTTTCTCCAAGGGTGCCAAATGAAACATGTCACTGTGTCTGATCCATCATTGGCTAGCAGTGTTGTGGTTTGGCTCTTTGCAGTGTGTGTGTGTGTGTCTGTGTCTCTCCACTATTCCTTGTTACTTTCACAGATTCTGGGGATTAATCCGACGCTGTTACGAGTCGTCTTTTAACAGCAAACGCATCGCAGTCACATCACAGAGAATCTGTGTTCTCCTCGGTGCACATTATTCAAATGGGCTTTTCATAGTTCGGGTTCTATATCCCTTCAGCTTCTGCGGCTGATGTGTCGCCGTGAAGCAAGGGAATAGGAGATGAGTGTCTAGTGTCAATCTTGGCAGCATCCAGTGGGAAACTGCAGTGTCTCTGAAAAGGGACTAAAAGATGAGAGGCGGTGTAGAGATAACTGCCTGCTTCACATCATGCACTGTTTTGGCACTGGAGCACATATCTATTCCACAGCCATCACCACTGGCCCTGCTCTCCCAGCTATGCGTCATGTACACACACTGGTGTATGAAAGCCTTACATATATTCATGAGACTATTTGGCCCTAATTAAAATCCATAAGCAAGCGAAGTTCAAGTTCATTTGCAGTTCACAGCAAAGCGTCTTATTGATTTCCTGTTTGCTTGCGCTAGCTGAAGAATTCTGAATGGTGGACTTCAGGGCCTTTTTATTGGTTTACAAATAATGTTCCCCTCCAGAAACTCTAAATGAATAGTCATGCCACAAAAGTTTTATACCTCACCCTGTGTTCTCTGTATCCTTTTATCGTCCATAGGAAAATAGCCCCAGATTCACTGAGTGCTGCATCCACTTAAGCAGCAGTCGTTGTCATGGGTCTGTGTTTAGGTTGCATGTTTCCTGTTTTTTATTTTGAAAGTATTTTCCCCTGCCATGTGTTTTTGCTTTGCATTTCCTGTGTTTGGTTGTGATCTTTAAACCATATGTTCTCCTGTCTCTGTTTCGGTCTTCCATGTTTTTAGTTCCAGTTTGCTCCCTTTGCTCTGTCTTATGATTAGTTTATCCTCCTCATGTTTTCCCCTTAAAGGTTTCCCCTTCTCTTCATTTTCCCTCCTCTGTAATTGTCTGATCATTTCCACCTGTCTCTCATTGTCTCCTCCTCCCTGTGCCACCTGTGTGTCATTGTCTCGTTACTCTGTGTATTTAAGTCTGTTTGGTTCTGTCCTCTGTGTCAGTTCGTCCGTTATATCCTCCTGTCTCCGTTACACTCAGCGATATCCTGTTTACCCTTGCCCTGCTTTGCCTCGCTTTGCCTCATGTTTGCCTGTGATACCTCCTGTTTTTCCCCTCGGATTTTCCCGTAAGTTGTTTGTTCGTTTTTGTATTTTATTGACTTTTGTGTTATTGGATTTCTAAGTTGGACTATATTAGTTTTCATCACGGACTCTATTTACATTTTTGGATGATTAAAATATTGAACTGCTACACATAGTCTCTGGCTTTTGTCTGCATTTGGGTCCTGTTTTTGAACTGTTTTTGAACTGCCCTTAACAGTCATTCTATCAGTTTGGAATGACAATCATTTCCCCCAGAGGTTGAACCCTTGGTTAACAAACTTTTCACCTAGGACCCCCTGCAGGTCATTTTGTCACTTATCCAGATGTATTGGGCCTCAATTTTTTTTAATGCATTCATGGTTCCCAGATGATGTATCAGAAAGATCTTGGTGGATTGCTGTAATAATTTGGGTTAGATATTTATGCTCCTCATGAATATCTCTAAATATTTAATGTAAATATCCTCATTAATGTGTTCCCTTTAAAATGAACCATGATAACTTTGGTGATCTCCTAATGTTGAAGAACAGACGAGCAGTTCTGACTGAATATACAGCAGCTATACTCTTATGTATTATATTTACACTGACTCTGAATATATATATATATATATTATATTATATTATATATATATATTATATTATATATATATATTATATTATATATATATTATATATATATTATATATATTATATTATATATATATATATTATATATATTATATTATATATATTATATTATATATATATATTATATATATTATATTATATATATTATATTATATATATATATATTATATTATATTATATTATATTATATTATATATATATATTATATTATATATATTATATTATATATATTATATTATATATATATATTATATATATTATATATATTATATTATATATATATATTATATATATTATATTATATATATATATTATATATATATAATATATATATATATTATATATATATATTATATATATATATTATATATATATATTATATATATATATTATATATAATATATTATATATAATATATTATATATAATATATTATATATAATATATTATATATATATTATATATAATATATATATAATATATATATATATATATATATTATATATATATTATATATATATAAATAAAGAATCTGGTTGTGCAGGTTGGCAGGAGAAAATACATGGAAGCATCATTGCCCTGGTTTCATTTCCATCTGTCTTCTGATGTTTTCAGCATGTCCTTCTTACCAGATTGCCATAATTTTCTGTCAGGCAGACACAATGAGGCTTGGAGGGCCGGACTGAAGAAGCAGCTCTGCAGCCCAGACAGACTCGGACTTCAAACGGAGTCCCTTTTTTTAAGGAGTGACTGGCAGCAGAATGTTCTCTGTATAATTCTCTGGCGAGGCAGAGATCTCATGCTTCCTGTTTGCTTATGTGGCAAGTTGGACCAAATGTAATCCAGTCTTCCTGCACACATTCTGTTTTATGTGATACTCTTAATACAATTTTAAATGCATTTGATTCCATACATGGGAGTCATTTCAATAAATCGTACTATTATAAACATTGGAAATATAATGATGTGCACTAAGCAGTCCTGTCTTGAGCTTTGTTGGAGGAAATCTATAATTTCTCAAGTTTACAATTGCTTAGGCAAGACCGCTTGGAATAACATAAATGATAAGGACACTAGATTCCCTGCTAAGATGTGTGTGCAGCATACTGAGAATGTTGAGATTAAAACACACTTTGATGAAAAATGGAATTATGAACACAGGCTTGTCCTCACTGAGCGACGCCTCACCAGACAAGGGCTGGCTTCCTGAGCCTTGAAGTAAATCCCTTGACATCTCCTGATGTGATTTGTAATTAATTCAGAAGTTTCTTGCAAAAACACGGAAACTTTCTCCTCTTTGTGAACATCCTTTTGACCGTGGGGTATGACTTTTCAGTAAACGTCTTAGCTCAGTTTGAAAACTGGAACCAAATCAACTCAACTGCATTTTGGTAACAACACATGATAAGTTTCTGTCTCTGCCTTTTTTAAGGCTAGATATCAAAGCAGCTGCCTAGTTGCTCAAACTGTGTTGTGATAAAATAAAGCATCTGATTAAATAAATGTCATTAAACGATACGTATTGCCAGTGCATTCAGTAGCCTTTTCCTGCCATGGTTTAGATCCACTCCTCTCCAGCAGCAGAGCTAGAACTAATTACAGTATGTAGTAATTAGGAGAGTTAATCTGGACCTTCTAAATTAATGATGGCATTGGCTGAAAACACTGCCTTAAAACACATTTTAAGACTCACAGATAAATGCACAAATACTAACTTTGTATGAGGTCTGCTTATTGAGAGGTTTAAAAAAAAAAAAAAAAAAAAAAGTCTGACGATTCCAGCCAAGCTCTCATTATTATGGCTTGGCTGCACCCAACGATTTCTAGGGCTACTGCTCTGTTCTGTCATACCTGTAAATTCTCAGAAAACACACAAATACATAGGAAATTAACCCAGAGTACAGACATAAGAATACGTCCATATCCGGCTTTAATGTTTAGTATGAATTTGCCTTTATTATCTAGAAAATGGGGGGAAACAACTCGCCAGACTCTGTAGAATTTCTTTGTTTAGTTCCCCATTTGTTTGTTTCACTATGGATACATTAAAGTCTGCCACTGTTTCAGACTTTCATCTCTATCTTGACTTTTTTTCTCATGAAACAAACATTTTCTGATTGGGTTCTGCATAAAAGAAATCATAGAAATGTGATTAAAATTTCCCACGTCATAAACGGATTGTTTGAATGGCCCCATTTAAACAGACAGCTTTGTTGTCAGGTTAATAACAGCGTGTTATTCTCATTTACTTATCATTTTTATGTAAATTTGGCAGCCGCAGTGAGACAGCCCTTTTAAAAAGAGCCTCCGAGAGACATTTACATGTGTTACAATAGCTCTGTGATTTATGCAGACTGCAGGAGGTGAGTGAAACTAATCATCCAACAGGCTGTCGGCCTGCTCAACCCTTGACGAGGAAAAAAAAATCACATCATGGCCTGCTTGGATTGATTAGCTTCAGGCTCCTGCCTCTTGATTGGCAGCTTCAATTCTGCGCCACTCAGCAGGGTAACATCATATCACGTGTCAAATTTCTCCTCTGATTGAGCTCCACAGACCACAGCGAGGACAGGGAAAAGTTGGACAAAATTTTAACGTAAGCTGTCAGGTTGGGACATTGCTAGAAATATTTCCATATCATCAGGGCTACAGCTACAATTTAAGGACTCTGAGGTCATGCCTTGTACATTCTAGAGTTTTATTTGTGGCCAACAAATAAAGAATTTTATTTAGGTCATTTAGAATGTTTGTAAACATGACTTCTATTTACAGGTCTGTGCTTTCCTTCTATTATCTTATAAGTTGCCTAAAAGAATAAATCTGGGTATTATTTATTTATATTTTAAACCAAGCAGATGCAGCTCTGACTTTAGCCATCTGTGTTGAGTTTAAACACTAATTGAATTCAGGAGGACGTTTGCAGAAAATGTACTTGAACAGTTAATTCAAAAACTAAAATATTCAACATCTAAATAATTAAAATAAGCTGAAATGTTCTGAGCTTTGTGGAGACTTTGACTTCTATCTTCAATCTTTCTTTTCTTACGAATCCTCGCTTTAGCACTGAATATCTTGCAAAGGGTTTATTAGGATATAAACATTACTGCTCATAAAACAGACAGTAAGAACTGTGCCGACATTTAAATCTGCTTTGTGCAGTTGCGATATGCAAAGACAGTGCTCTAATATGGTTGCATTGACAAGAAAAATCCAAGCACTGCATACAATTAAAATTTCTTGCATCGCTGCATTTTGTAATATGAAAATGTCACACAAGTAATTTGATGCTTTTCATGCTCTAACCTCAACTGAAACATTACACAGTCTTCTGCGTTGAGAGCTTCTGTGCCTTTCAGGCTAATTAAACCATGTTAGAATACCCAGCTATTTCTGAGTCACTAAAAGATTGACAGTTTGCAGATAGGCGGTTGACAGGTTTGGAATAGGAGGATTCCACCTTACGGTGAGGATTAGCTGCGCTCAGATGTGTTTGGAGAATAGATTTGGCATTGACTCTGCAGTTTTCTGTCAGATCCTAATGTTTGCGCACTAACATGGTCAAAATGATAACTCCAACATGCTGATGTTTAGCAGGTGTATGTTCTCCATCTTGGTTTCCTCGGCCAATGAGAGCCGGAGGAGGTTATGTGATCGGTGCAGTTTGTCTGTCTCTTGTGTGTTTGATTGTGTTTGTAAGCAGGATAACTCGAAATTGTTTTAACGTATCCCAATCAAATTTTGTGGAATGGTGGGCCCTGGGGAGGGGAAAGGTGATTCGATTTTGAGGTTTATCCAGAAGATGGTATTGATCCAGATCCATTTCTACTACAAATATTACTATGGCAACCCCACAACCTTCCCTACTCCACCTCTGATTGGCTTGTATGACGATGACGTTTCTCACATACTGTAGTTCTTTCAGTGAGAGGCTACGCGAGAAACGGCATCGTCAGGCCAAGCCAATCAGAGGAGTAAGTTAGAGTAGGGTGGATCATGGTGTTGCCCTCTAGTTTAGCCTGGTGTCATGTTAATATTTGAATGTCCACTGATGCTGATGGGGATAGAATTAGTTTTTTGCAGTCATGATGCATTTATATATTGTTTTGTTGTTTCCTGTGAAAAAGCTTTTTTGGAGGAACTATATAACCATATATAACCATATGGTCATGGTATTAGACCATCCGTCCAGGCTACATCAGGCAAATATGTCTGTAAACCACTACATTTCATGACAATCCATCCAAATTTATTGTTAATAAATTTTCACAATGGAGTTTGAGGAAAAGTCAGTGGATTATCAAAAAATAAAAGTCAGCAGGAGTCAGTCTAAACCAATGTACTGCACCACCAGCAGCATCCCTTTAAAAAGCCTCACTGCTAAAAAAAACAACAAACCTAAACAAAGAATCAAAGGCTCTGCAGTCTAATTAACAATATCAATATGGTCTTTAAACATTGTGCAAAGTGAGAGTAATTTGCACTGACACATTGATTGCTTTTAACATCAATTAACACTTTTTGTTGTGTATTGCAGTTCAATTCACTTAGCATTTATAGCATGCTTAGCCCAGCATATCTGTTGCCATTGTTTATTCATTAGGCTGCTCTATAGCATAGAGGTCATACCTCCTGCTTGATAAGGTTACCCTTGTGCCCTCTCTCCAGCTGATTTGATTAATCAACATCAATTAGTGCAGCTTAGGGCAGCATACAGGAAGAGCTCAGTAAAAGCCCTCTTCACTTTAAAACTGGAAGAATAGGCCATCATTTTTACGAGGATAAAAGCACTTTCCTGCTCTGCCTCGAATCACTCATTACCAAAAATGATGTCACACGGACATGGCCGCTCATACATTAAAGGATATGTGGGTAGTTTTATTATGATGGCCTTTTGTCTGAAGTCAGTGTCATATATTCCGGAGGGAGTGCCAAAGATCAGCTGAAGAAAATTGTGCTTTTCTTGTTTCCCCAATTTCACATTCTGGGGGAAAAATGGCACCAGCAGAAAGCATTTGCATGGTTAGGCAGAGACGGCCCATTTATCTTAATAAGGACTAATATCACCATCAGGGAGATAGAGGGGCTGAGCTATCTATCACATTCCTCCCTTGTTTTCTTGGGGCAAAAAAATTACTTTCGATAAATCTCCACAAGCAGATAAGTCTACCGCCGGGACCCGGAGCTTCATTACTTCAAAGGGAGGCATTTTTTGGGGGAGAGCTGTCGGATCAAATTCCATCTGGGTTGAGCTATTAGCTATTGAAGACCTCAGTGTCCACGCTGAATCAGAATGATCCCTGATGTTAATGTTTCCTAAAGAACATCAGGGTTGGTATTGATTTCAGATACTGAGATTGCGGACAGTCAAGTCACACCTTACACTGATGTTAGCATAACATGTCATATACTGATCTAAAGGTCTATTTACTATTCAGAGGACACAGTATTCTGCACTCTGTTGAGTGCATTGTGCTGAGGCCAACAAAATTTACATTTTGGAGCTGTTCATATTTCCCTTTCAATCACAGCACTTTCATTTAGCTGCTAACTTAATAGCATTTCTAAAGCAATTAATTTGGAAGTGATTTGAAACTTCTATGGTGTCACTTAGCTCGCTCATTATTTAGACGCAAATTCATTACAGTCCAAATTAAAACCACTCCTGTTATGAGCGACAATCTTTCTGAGAGCAACTAAAATAAAATATAGCAGCCATTATGCAGGATGTGAATTTCCAGTCAAATGCTGTCGAATGTGAGTGTTATGCCTCAGGAGGTATGACAGACAGGCTCTTTTTATGGTCTCATAAATGTATATTTTGCTAAAAGTGGTATACGCAGAGCAGTCAACATATTTCCCTTCTCGTTCGGCGCTGGGAACGCAGCAGAGCTGATGACATATGTCAACGCGGCAACGCTCCGCTGTCCAGGAAAAGTGGAGTCGCCGCTAAGACCAGGACGGGAGATCAACCGTACGCTTGACACGGCAGAGTGGCTCAGCAAACCCAGGCAACGGCACCCAGCTCTCTGGAGCCTCTCATCCCTCGTCACAATCAATCCACCGCAGACCAATCGTAATCCCATTTGTTCAAATAAATAATGAAATAGCTGCAGCCCCACACGGAGGCGCACACAGAGGGTGGTAATTGCTGCTTTTCAGGCTGGATCAGATGGGCTCTGTGGGAGGCTGGCTCGGCTCCACTGTGACCTTGTGTGTGTTTGTAATTTTCCACAAGCTTAGTGGATATGCAGCAAGCAGGGGCCCTGGGTGAGTGCTAGGGAATCCTGGTACCTGGGGAATGTGCCAAGGCCATCTGAGTGAACGGTTCGGCGCGATGGAGCCTCTCTCGGCTAAAAGAAACACACACTGTAAGGAAAGATGACATGACAGCCATTCGGCTAGTGCAAGGCTGTAAAGCAAGTGTTATGTCCTTTGCTGTGCTCTGATGCACTGTGATGTGTCTTGTTCAATTTGTTTACGTGCGACGCCTCAGTGCATTACAAGGACTTGTGGAGGGACGTTAAAAAAAAAAATTAAAAAAAAATTCTATCCTCTAGTTGAACTTGGATTTCACTCTTCAGCAGATGAACCTGTAATACCAGACCTCTAAATTTGTCAATGAATGTTTATCCTACCCGGCCAGGCTGCCCTTGTAATCCCATTATCCCTGACAAAATATTCCATTATGTGAAATATTTCCAATGTCGTCCTGACCAGCAAAGCTTTGGTCCAGGTTTTGTTCACTGCAGCAGCAGTATACAGCATGTGCCGTTGCAAGGCATTGGCAGCAACCTCGATTTGCAAGGTGAAATATTAGACTGAGGTAGGTTTTCCCTATCAGTCCAAATGGCTGGCCATTCAGTGAAGTTATGGCCTGTTGTCAGTAAGGTGTGATTGCAGTGACGCTTATGGCCCTATTGTTCAGACATTCACCCAAGTCACGGAAGGGTCATGCCACATAATGTGGTTAGGGAATGAATTTCTGCCTGAACTTTTCCTTAAAGAACATTTCAGCCTCCCAGTTCTTTAAAATGAGATGTTTACATCTGTATGAAGAGGCTGTAAAATGAGAAGCATCCCGCAATGTCATAATAGATGAGAGGATCAATACGTCCCTCATGTCGGCTCGATTAATATGAAGCTGGAGCTACAGTAGCAGCTGGGCATCTTATGTTAGCACACAGACTGTTGGAAACGGTTAGCTTGGCCTCTTTCAAAACGTAACCATCTGTAATAGGTCAGGAGTTTGCATGCTTGTTGTACTTAAGGCTATGTAGTGTATGCAGTGATGGTGTTTAATGTCAGGAAATGCTTTGAGAGATGGAGCTGGTACTGCTGGAATATCAATTATGTCTCGGATTGTTGGGTCTTGGCAGAGGTTACACGCTCTCCAAGTGCTCTTGTTTCTACTGTTATACAAATATAATCGTGCTAAAGAGTAGAAACAAAAACATATCAATTGATTCATGTTGCTGTACGTTCATATGATGCAGCAGCATCGCTTCAATGCAGCAAATTGACATGCAATGAAGAAAAAAAACAAGAAGGGAAAAAATAGATATAATGGAATAAAAAAAACACAATGTCAGTAATTGATATCAATCAACATTAGCGATTAATAAGCCATATCTTATTCTTTCAAACTGTTAAAAAAACCAGACCTTTACATGTGCTGCAGGTTTTATACCTCTGGAGAGATGTTTCCCTGTGTTTCTGGTCTTTATGATAAGTTAACCAGCTGCTGGCTCCAGCTACGAACCATAAATCTCGGCAAGAAAGCAAACAAGCAAACAACATTTGAAATATCATGAAAGAACACAATTTTTTCCATTCTGGCTCGGCTTCCTTGCATCTGTAACATAAATTTTCCTTCGAATTAATAGGCACAGCATGACCATATTGATCACAAAATGATATCAATATTTCATTAAAAAGCGAATATACATAGTAAAAACAAAATCAATAGAAATGTGGTAGAGAAGCCAATCAATAGAAGAATCATTATTAAATGAAAAAAAATGCAATTCTTAGTCCCAATAGGCTGAGGCTATGTTACCAAAACATGTCGAGAAATTAATATGGGATTACGTTTATTATAAATATTGAAGATATTTATTTAATTGGTATACCTAGAGATTCATTTCACCAGCTATTAAATATTTAATTTCATACAACAATCTCAGCATGTAGGCTAATGATGATCTTTATTTGATGGAAGCCTTTGACTGGCTCTCCTGATTTAATGTTATCAGTGCAGAAAAAGGTCCAGTTACAGAATAAGGGCACTTTTTCACTTGGCAAATGACCAGGAATTCAATTATTCTTCATTAAAAACTCTGAATATGAGATTAAGTACTTCTTAATTCTCATTTAAACTCCCATATATGACATTTCAAACAGGTGTTTTATGCTGTAACTGAGGTGCTAGTTTTCCTATCAGAGTCAAAGCTCTGCCTGCCTTAAAACCATGAATCTGCTATTCAGCAGCAGGAAAGAGTATAAAACCTACTGGTTCAAAGACACACATTTAACTCAGATGAAGGATGAATTCACTACAATGCAACTGAATATTATTAGAGCAATCTGTAGGTAAGTCAATCATACTGAGCAATCAAAAGTCAGCAATGTGAGATATATAGTATATTACTGACCTGTCTTAGAGAGTCGAGATCCTATGTTATGGGAGTCATGCAATCTTTAACCAATGGATTTCCTCAGTTTCATGGTGAGTGTGTGAGAGTTTCTAAAACAAAAGAAAGGAGCGAGGAAGATATAACCTTTACATGACGCTGCAGGTGAGATCTGTGTCAAACGGACCACCTTTCACCACTTGCAGAGAAAATGTTAGAGGAGCAATTTTGCGTCATAGTTTTATTAGATTTCTAATTCCATTGTTCAGCCAGGAAAATGCAGTGCAATCCAGAGATAAAAAAACAAACTTGGCCAAGGATAAAACTTCAATTTCGGCACCGTTAACACCAGTCTCTTAGCTGTTGAGGTGAAAATCAATGAACAACGAGCAGGTTGGTTTGTCTTGTCACAAAGTATAGACTTAGTTTAGCAATCCAAGATTCCTCCAAACCCTGAAACCTGTAATCTTTGATTCATTGCTGCCTCTTACCTCTCATTCCTTGCCAAAGCTTGGCTGTCCGCCGTCATCCATCATCCGTTGCTTTAACAATGTCTCAGTCATATTCCAAGGCCCCAGACCTCCACCAGGCCTGCAGCCAGAACGGCGAAGCTCAATGCAAATCGATTTGACAGACAGAAACCAAATGTACCCTGTCATGGAGAAGGATGGTGATTGTAGCACAAGAACTTTCCCTTCACCTTTTATTCAAACTGTTTGTGTTGTTAAAGGAGAAAAACTGGGTTTGACTGCAGGGGTTGTTTGGTGTCAGCTACAAGTAATTGTTGTCTTTGAAGAGCAACAGTGAAAGAAATTTCATTTAGTGTCATCATCCCAGGCTATTAGCGAGGCTATTTGATCAGTGCTAAAGCGGAGCACGAGATGGAAGCTGGCCAAGCTGCACATCACAGCCACTGAGTGAATGACGTGCAGACACATGTCCAGGGCTACGCCACAGCTCCATGCTTTAGAAATATGTGTGGGGTCTATTTAGCCATGCAGGGCTCGGAGAAGTTCATGGTTCAGTGACTGGCAGTGACCTAAGGAGCACCGAGCCAAATGAATGTGCAGAGCTGTGTGCACACTGCTAGGCAGGAGATAAGCATCCCAGCTAAAGCCAGATCAGGAAATGGTCAGAAGAGGAGAAACATTGGCTAGAATAGTTTTCATTGGATGCTTTGTGGTCATTGTGCTTTTCCAAATGAAGCATTCCAGCTCTATCCACAGCATACTGAACATTATTTCATTGAAGCATTGCCATGCTCACTTTTGCATGAGCTGGAACTATCCAATTTGCATTTCATATGACCTAAGGTTCTTGTGCCAAAAGACATTTTGTTCTATCACAAGCACACCCAACGCTGCATCACAGAAACTCCTCTCCAGACTGTTGTCAATCCAGATGCGCTACAGTGCCCTCGGAGAGTCGTGCTCATTTCAATATTTATTGAAATGTTATCAAAACCACTCAGAGCAATTCACGGCAGGCAATGTTGTTTTGGCTCTGTGCTGCGGAGACTGCTCTCCCCACTCTCGCTGCCATTGTTTGTCTTCATGCCATTCACCCTAATCCCTCTGAAGAGAAGAGAGAATGAGTTGCACCTTCCTAATTCCTACCCCAAAGGATGGTTCTTCTTGCATTGAATTGCTGACTGACTACAATGTTTTTTTAAATTTTTGACAGAACCTATCTTTTGCACGTGAGAGAGAAGCGCCTGGATATGGTAAAAATCAGGGAGCACCGTGTTGTAGAGAGCCCAACCTGCAGGGTCCCTTTATATTTCCAACATCGCTATCATCTGCCAGTGCTGCCAATTTTCTCTCATGCTAGTTAGAAGCAGCATCTTGCCTGCAGAAGATCCTCTGGCGAATTGACTGATCACTGCTCCTGTTCTAAAGAATGCAAACTACTGACTGATGCCAACAAAACATTACACTGAGAGCAATAAAGAAATACAGGGGGTGATAAATGATAAATGAAACAGGAATCCACCGGGTGACAGTATTCATGGGAAATGGAAATAAGAGCACTTAGTCCTTGTGTTGCAGCATCAGCAGCAGGACGGGGATTGAAATTAGTCACGATGGGCTGAGCTTTACGTTCTTAGCAGCCAAAATATCTGCGTGTTCCCGCTACAAAAAGAGAATGGATTTGCTCTTGGGGCATAAGTGGTCTGAGAGGCTATGAATTAAAGAATCATGAGATAAACAACGGACAAACCCAAACCTACGGTCCACACTGGTCAGGTCTGCATCAGCAGCATTAAGTAAATTATCCTCGGTTTGCATCCATACATACAGTATTTATGTACTTTGAGCTCTAAAAAAGTTTTAAAAGTTGCATAAGTTACCATGTGAATGTGATTTAAATCTAAAAAGGACCCAAATGTAAATACAAAAGACTACGTATGAGATCAGGATAGATCAAATAGCCCTGCATGGGCCAAATATTGCAGACCTAACCTTGCAGACTGTGGAGGTCAAGCCTTAGCCTGGCTCCATTACAACAAAGTCTGCAATATTTTCACCCTGAGACCAAAACCAATTATAAACTCTCTCTGATGAGTCCTCATTGATACATGCAAAAAACCACACATACTAACTACAGGCACATCTCATATGGGTGACAAACATACACCACTGACAGTCATCTATCCATGTATCCATTTTCTATAACCGCTAATGCTTCACATGGTCGCCGGGGGCTGAAGCCTGAGCTCACATTTGGGGAGAGATGGAGAACACCCTGTCACATAAAGAGAGAAACACATTCACACCTACAGGCAATTTAGAGTCAGCAGTTCACCGGAGCACCGAGGAGAAACCACGCAAACTCCACACAGAAAGGCTCCAGGTTTTGGTTTGAACCCAGAACCTTCTTGCTGCGAGGCGACAGCGCTACCCAGAGCACCACCATGCCACCCACTGACAATGCCAGGGAAATTTAATATCGACTCAGAGAAGCATAATGCAGTAAAGAATAGTGATCCAGCAGTGGCCTATGTGTAAATGAGCCCGACTCCAACCAGAGCCCGGTCTGTAAAAAAAAAAAAAGAAGAAAAAAAGAAAGAAAGACAGGCCTGAATTGAATGAGAATGTCAGCTTGCAGACCTCTATCCCTCATGCATAGGAGATTTAAATTCAGAGATGGGATGGCAGACTCTGACACCAATAATAAAATCTAATATATGAAGAGGTAATTACAGAATCTAAATATATTGAATGGCTGTTCCTGAAACAAAAATCTGACCGTGGAGGTTTTATGTCATGAAAATGTTAAAGACTATGTTGCATTATGCATTAACATGTATAAAAATGACCAAACCATTGTCCTATTTCTCATATGTTTTCATGACTTTTGCACTTACATTATCCAAAACACTTCCAACAATGATCAAACCCAGAGAAATCTGTAATTTTATTCAAGGTAATGGTGCATTTCATTTGGTCCCTTGTCGTCACTATAACCTCTGGGAGAGAGTCAGAGTTGGAGGTCTGTGAATGCAACTAAATGTGAATAAAATTTGCAAGCATTACCTGATCTGAGAACAGTCCTGTCAGATATATATTTTAATGGTCATCGTGGTTGTTTAACAAAGAAGACAACTCCCATGTTCCCTGGCTACATTTCTTTTTTTCCCTTTGCTCTTATTGAGAAACCCAGGCGGCAGATCCTACATACTGTGGCTTTAAGGATCATAGCTTCAACTGACTTAATATTGGTACTAAACGCAGTTTCTAGCATCAGACATGAAGTATCCATCCATGTATTTGATAATCACACAATATACCTCGTGGCTGCATTGTATTGTGGTCTATTGAATTCTGCTGTTGGGGCAGAAATTGGTATCTGTCGTTCTGTGATGGATTTCCTGCAGCATGATTGTTGAACATAGGTGGAAGAGAGTGAAACTGCTCTTATCTCTTCCTCCTTGTAAAGGATACTCACTGAAATCTTTTTTTTAAACAACCTTGAAGATCACTTTAAAGATTTTCTATGAAATTCCACCACATGTTTAGGATACAATTTAATGTTAGGCTGTATAATTTATGACTAGATTACACATGAATAAGGTAATAAACAATAAAACAATATACCATTACAATATAATCACTGAAGAGCCTTTCTTGTGCATTGTGGACCCTTCAGAGACTTCCTGGATGTTTGAGGCATTCTTTGGCTAGGACTACGATCCAGGTGGGTGCAGAATTCGTCCTTTTTCGTGATAAGAGAAGGTCTTTCTTATCGAGAGGACAAACAGAGTGTATCCATCTGGATCCATCCTCACCTTTTGACTCATCATCCTGCCAAAATACACATCGTTCTGGAGCTGAGCCAGGCATAACGGATGACCCATACCTGTGTCCCAGCAGTACATCTAGTGAGCCTTTTTTTTTTTTTAACCTGTCCTTCATTTTTCTCATAACCCTCAACATTTATAGATTCCTTCCTCAGCACAGTAGCCTATATAATACATTTACTGCAGAGGTCAAGCTACAAGTATATCATTGCATCCCACAGATTCACTCCAACCAGACAGCCGATGCACGAGCAAGCGAGGGATCTCATAGGACACTAAGCAGATGGCGAAACCACATAGTGTCAGCACTTTCCCCCCGGCAACCTGAGAGACTCGCTTTGGTCAAATGAAACACGAGGCATGGCAGACACCTTCCTACCCTATTCTATTTATATTGCTTTTTACAGATGGGCTTTTAAAGGAGAATTTGAAAACACACTAATCGGTCATCTGATATAGATTCCCTCCAATTCTATCCTGAAAGATGTCATAACACTGAAAACCTATACAGACCTATCATATGAAGTTTGTTCTGTTAAAGTAATACTTCCAAGATTTGGGAAATGGACATGTTTATTTTTGAGAGTCAGATGAGAAGATCATGTTTGTACTGTACAGTAGATATGAAGCAGGAACCAGCAGTCGATTAGCTTAGCTTGACACAAAAACTGGAAACAGGAGAAAACGGCTAGCCTGGCTATGTTCACATTCACCATTTAACTTTGCTCCCTATGTACAAAAAAAACTAAAGGATAAAAGGAATGGCATGGCACATAACCCCCACATAACGGCAAATTGTGTAAAACAATAATTTTGTACGGATTAACTAAATGTTCTCAATTGTGAGCTTTAAATCTCGTGGGTGGGTTTTGTTACCTTTGGACGAGTATAGGCTAAGCTAACAGGCTATGGCGCCACTTACATATTTACCAAACAAATATGTGAATGATATCAATCTGCAAGCGAGTAAGAACTTTACCTTGAAAATGAACTACAATATCCAGTTTTATTTCAAATTTAATCTTAAGATTTTATTACAGCAAATGATTGAAAAGGTACTACCACACCTTTTACACTATAGCTGTGAACTTTACACCTATAGCATATGAGAGATGGTGTGTCAATGCATGATGTATAATTTGCCCAGTCAATGGTAGAACACTGTTTAGAGGGATTGTTCTCTCACCGGTGCATCGATTGTCTCCCACTCTAATTCCATCCTGTCTCCAATGTCCCAGAGAAAAGGTGGCCAGCCACCGTTGAGATCCATCACATGAAGCAAATGCATTGTTGGATGTGAAACAATTGTTTATTGTTTTCCTGCTCAACTTGTTTCCCGATGAAGTTCATTGATCTCTAAAGCAATCCCTGGTCCCTTTTCTGCAGACCATTTGTTCCTCTGTTGAAACGACTGGTTTGATCTGAAGGCCCGGCATCAGCTGTAATTACCAAGATGGGGTTTCAACTGTCCGCGTGATAAATGGTCATTTGACTTTATTTGTCTTGGCCTGACTTTGGCTCTCAGTGCTACCTGTCACTGAGGTATTCTATTTCCTTTGCTCAGCATTACACACACAGTGACATATTGAATACCTCTTCCATCACTTCAGCAGAAAATCTATTAATAATAACAGAGATAATTCTCAGAGCAGAATCGGCGAGCAAAATGGCATGAGGAGTCAACTTCTTGTTTTTCCAGGAAGGCCTTTTGTCTCGTTCTGTTTAAATGCTGTCAGAAACTTAGTTTGCCTAACTTTTTCTCCCTGATTCTCCAAACACATTTTTTGTCATCTGGTAGAAAATCGTTCAGCTGGGTTGCAGTGGGAATTCACAAGAGGAGAGATACTTGCACATGCACATCTCTGGGGGTGTTTTTGTGCATCAATGAATACAGCTCTTAGTCCTGGGTGACCTTAGCCCTTAACCCTGAGAAACAATCAATTGTGTTTCCAGACTGCCTGTGTCGGCTGCTATATAGGAACACAGTGTTAGACTACTGTATTCAATTAGCTTATTTTTTCACAATGTCAGAAAATATGTGTCTAAATGGACAGGACAGCAGCTGGCCACATGAATGAGCGGCTTTTGTTAGCGTAGAAAAGGTGCAAGCTGGCTGATAGAAATGTTTTCTTGACTGCCTTTCCACACACAGCGTCTTGTAATTCACCTTTTACAGCGACCTATCCATTAGCTGTGAAACAACCTGTGGAACATGTTGCCTCTCTGAACGCAGCTACACTTGCATGTGCTCTCTCCTCAACAAATCAGACATTGTATTTAGAATCGTTCATTTGGCGGTGTAACGCCAGGCAGCCGCAAACAAAAAAGCTGCAGAATCCCAAGTCGTCGAAACCATAATAGAACATTTTCTGCCCAGCCTTTCATTTTTGTGTGGCAGTGCTCTTTCCAGACCAATTACTCCAACTAAAATAAGTACGAGGAGGCCATAAAATATTAAAGGGGAGGCTGAGCAGACGTTGAAAGCTTCCCTGATGCGGGGGTGTTGTATCTGTTTTATTTTTCATGACGATGGAGAGAGTGTGGCGAGGAGGAGGCGCTGCAGTCGCTTGGGGCCGTTTCCACGGTAGCTAATTTAGTCAGCGGCCCAAAACCACCAGATGAAGAGCGCATCCAGGATTTAGGGAGGGCCAAACGTCTACTCCCTGTCTCCGTGTTACCTATTAGCCACAAAACTACAGTTTATTATTTAATACAACTCAAACTGGGTCCCCACACATACAGAATGAGACGTGAGACCGTTGCGTGTTTACTCTGTGTGCCTCACAGCATTGTTAGTCTTTCATCTTCTTCTTTTAGCTTAGCGCCAAGAGGTAGACGCGCAGCACCTGACTAAATGGGGAGATTTGTTTGCCTGATTGAAATGCAGATCAAACTTCCAAAGCAGTCTTTTGCACGGAGCTTGATAAATATATTACACTTTGGAGGTTGTTGTTGTTGTTTTTTTTATTATGCATGTCACAATGTTGAATTAATGCAGATTTAACCACGAATTTTACATACTTACATATATATCTGCCTCAAGCCCACACAACCTGACATACTGGCCGTGGCACGGAGCTCAGCATGTCTATTACCTTGCAAAATGTTGCATAAAAAAGTCATGAGTCAGCTTATTCTCACAACTGTTACCGTTAGACTGTACAATGCCTTCCACAGGTCACTGTTTTCACAGCTGCCATGGTTTATGTATCTGACATCCTTTTTTGTTCATGGTTGACATCTGCATTCTGGAAACATTGACTGAGCTTATACCTGTCAAATGTGCACAGTACTTACAGTACACTGTGTGTGTGTGTGGAAACAGGGCCAGCAGTGACAAGGCCCATCTCTCTCTGATGGAGCTTCAAAGCATATTGTTATCACTGTATGCAAGCAAAGCATCGGTCTGTTCCAGATCAAACAGTGCATTTGTCACTCTGAAACTGATGTCGTGAGGATGGATTTTTATTCATCATCCACGGTTCACCGACTCCCTGGAAAATGCATTGTTGAAATTCATCAATGATATTCTTTTATCGTAAATAATACAAGTGTCATCGTGGTGACTTTGCTTGAATCATGAGCTGGAGGTGAGATAACATTGTGCAGGACAAAGAGAGAAAATTAAGCATCGTGGTGTAAAGCCTCATTTTTCAGGGTCATATTTTCTTACTTACCTCTAGCGGTATTTAGCCCTGCAGATAGTAGATTTTTCATTTTCATAATATCTAGCTACAACGTAAATACAATTAAGCTGAATATTCACACATGAAATACATTCTACCAAAAGAAAAACTAACATAATAACTGGATAATCCTTCCACACCAACCTTTTGCAGACAAACCGACTGACTAGTTTTAGTGTCATCTTAAATCAAACTCCATTAACTAACAGCAGTTTATGCAATAATTTAATGCTTCTTGTGTTTTTTTAAAATGTTTTTGCTGTCACAAAGAGCTCACAAACAAACAATTATTAATATTATTAGAGTGCAAATCGACTGCATGTTATGAATAATGACTTACAGGGAGAGAGGGGAAGAAAAGGAGGCGTCTTATACAGTAATCATTTTTTAATGGACATGTAATGACCCGAGATGCAAGCACAGATGTTTTAATAGCTTTTAACATGCTGTGTTACATACATGTATGCATGACATGATTGCTAAATTTGACGTGTTTTTAATTTACTCCATTGGAATGAAGTTGAAGAATGTCTTGAGAAAATCTCAGCTTACTCAAGTATAGATACAATCAAATAGATAACACAATTTGGGAAATTTAGTATTTTGGCGAAATGACCCTTTAAAATACATTTAGTTGCAATTTGATTAGGTATCTAACTATAACTTATACAGTCTATTACATTTGTCGTATAATAAATCCCACCTGCAGGATACTTGTTCAGTTATTGTATGTATTATGCAGAATTAAATCTGCCCTCTCCTTCCTTCATAAATCATACTGCGCGGTATACGGTATCCCGGCTTGGGTTGGATCTCTGGTGCATTTCATCATGCGCTTATTCTCTGTCTAATGATATGACAATATGATCTGATTACACAGGACACATTAATGCATTTGAATGTTTTCTTGCTTTGAGCAATGCCAGGCCCAATCCATTACACTAACGTCCATTTCCAAAAAGTCATGAGCTGAAATTACTTTATGAACAAAACCTACAATGACATGAAACACCTGACACCCAGACTTTTACACTAACCAATGCTCAACAGGTTGTGCCCTGGATTGAATCCAAGTTTAATGCTGAAAATATATATGCAATTTCAAAATTTAATTTGCTGTTATTTCCAGAGCTGTCAATTTAGGCGAACTGTGTGTAAACAAACACAACATAACCAGAGATCCAGAACTGAAATAAAGCAATAGCTGCCGCAGTGTGTGAACTGCTGCAGGAGTAAATGAATATTTAAAGTGTGATCAGGAGAGACCTCCATTATGTGAGTTACTGAGCTGTAATGCCATTGCTGATAATGAGAGCAAGAACGGTTCATGTGCTTCTGTTGAGGTAACAAAATCAATCACCTCGTGTTGTGAATGCACCCAAACAGGTAGCTGTCAGTTCTGAACCGCATGCCTGCTTATGTTCAGCTGTCAAACGAATAGGCTTGAAAAAAAACAAACTGGAAAAATCATTTTTGTTCTCTTTTCACCCAAATCCCATCTACCATAAGGGCATACTAGCAGTCAAGCCTCTCAGTCACTCTCAGCCACTTCCGTTAAATATCTGCTAATCTCAGGGACGCTGGGAAATGATGAATTATGGCGTCCATCCGCACCGAGTTCTCCTCTGCCCCTGAATCAATGTAAGTGACTTTACCCCCACAGTGAGAATGGACTTTTGCTAAATGACTTCATGAGAAAAATTATTGCTATAAATTTGAAGCCAGCACCAGCTGTTAAGAAGATTTATTGCAGTAGTTAATGTTAATATACCACCCCGCCCAATTATATCGAATGCTGAGGCCACTGTAGGTCAGCTAAAGGGGGGGGGTTTCTGGTTATCATTGTAATTTCCTCCATCCAGTGTGAAATAAGCCTCACAGTGAAAAGGGTCAAGAGCAATCAGAGGCTTCTTTGGTAATTGTCAGATTTAAGGTTGATAAGTCCTCCATTCACTATACTCATGCTGCAGATTTTCTAATAATAGTCTCCCTGATTCTAGGGTTTATGAAACCCACCAGTGACATTACTGGTTTGTCTGTCTTATAACAGTAGAATATGATGGTTCACACACAAAAGACAATTTTGGAATAAACAAAACGTCCCATTTAAAAGGCCCATTTATGCGGTCTATCCGTCAACGCCTTCATACTTCCATACGTCCTTTATGTCAACATGTAAATGCAAAACGGCAAAAGCGGAGGTAACAATGCACTCGGCGGTGGTCTGTGAGGCCCAGAAAAAAATTTCGATAACCACCATCCCCAGTCTTGGCAACATATATGGAGGGTACGAAACTGAATTGTGTCCTGTGTCCTGGTGGGATAAACAGGAACAGCTTCACCTTTAACATGCACAACATTAGGGCCAAGGGTCTATTTCACAAAAGCTATTTGTGAGCAATGCTTGCACGAAAATGGCGACACGGCTGATGATTGTCGCTCCCAAAGTGCTGATGCGGTCGCAAGTCCTGCAGGGAGTCTTGCACACTCATGCATAAGCAAGAGGAAACGATATTTTTCGAATTTGCACTTTTGTGTTGCAAATTTGGTGCAGCAGCCTCTGCGTTCTCGGGTTGCAGGCATGTTTCAGCATCCAATGCTGCAGCCTGACATTTTGTCACATATTATATGATATGAAATTGAGTTGTAATGCTACTGTCCTGGTTTATTAACGTATTTCATTTTGTACAGGTTTAAAAGAGCGTCTGCTGCAGCCTCACACTTGTTCAGCAAGTGCGAGGCTGCCATAGCAACTATAGTGAATATTTTTTCGCCTATAGATTTAAATGCCACCTCAATGGAAACTCAATGACATTTAAGTTATTTACTGGACTAGATAGACCTCCTTTATATTTCATGATTTTGAAACTGTAAAGTGGGTCAAGAATCTGGTGACAAAGGTAACGCAAGAATAGAAAAACGATTTTCATCTGAAAGAGATGGTTGCTTGAGAGCGTTGATCAATAAGGATTGTCCTTTTAAAAATGCTCAGTGAACTGGCTTCCCTGGTATCTATGGGTAGTGTGTTCCAAAAGTTTGGACCGTACTTGACAAAGGCTGCATCCCTGTTTTTCTTTTGACTGCAGAAAACCTCCAATAAACCAGCAGCCGATGAGCGCAGTGTTCGTGAAGTAGGGGGTTAGCAATGTAGCTTGGTGCTAGCCCATTAAGAGCTTTGTATAGTCAATTCTGAATTAGCTGAAGTCTCTCAGTTGTTTTTTTTAGGGAGACCAGAGAATCATGCGTTACAGTAATCAAGTCGGCTTTTAATAAAGGCATGAATCAGTCTTTCAGCATCTTTCCGATTTATAAATGGTCGTATTCTAGCTATGTTTCGAAGATGAAAATTTTTTTTTGTCACCTTGTCAATTCCCCATAGTACTCATGCACTTAATATCAGAGGCAAATACTTTTTACTTTTCACATTACAATTCTTACATACTTAGATTTTTTCCGATAAATTTAAGGATCATCTTGGATTAGCTGGAAGATGCTCTGTTACAAAGCTGAAAACAGGGCTAGGCTACTTTTTTTATAGATGCATCTTATCGATTATGATGCATTGCTGTTAATTAAACTATCACACAGTATGAAGTAGTTAAGATTTAGCACAACCTTGATGAGCTACAGCACTAAAACATATACAGTAATATACCATTTAATAGTAAAACATGGACAGAGACCATATTTTATGCATTTGCTTCCCTGTCAATGCTAGTCTTGATACTTGAAGTAACATTTTCTGATTTTTTTTTTTTTTTTTACTTTTACTTTAGTAAAATGCTAAAATGCTTCTTCCATCGCTGCAGTGATGTTTCTGCTCCAGCCGATGGAGTTTTAATCCTAACATATGTGCAGCAGATGTGACTTTGAGTTACTTTTAGGTCATAAACTATATTTATTATTGCATTTATGTTCGCTGTTGTAGTCAAGGATCTGAGAGAATATTCTTAACAGTTGGTCGCTCCTTTTCATTTGTTCGTTTTTTTCCCAGAGGGTGTTAGAGCGAATACTTTCCAATGACCATTTTCAACTGACCAGCATACAAAGAAGGGTATTACCGCTGTATCACTACTGGAGGCTAAACCAGCCCTTATTTTCTTATTTTCCAGTTGTTTATTTGTGTAGCCCTTAATCACAGTTATAGCCTGAAAGGATTTCTGTACGCCCACATTAAGAAAAAAAATGACGGCAATAAATGAAAATGACACCCCCAACCCTCAACCCACACGGAGAAGAAGAAGAAAGCCCTCATTAAGAAGTTAGAATCAACAAAACAAAGTGAAAACAATTAGAAAGCTACTCCATGGTGGGTTTTAATATCAGTAGTTAAGCAGCATACTCCTCTTATTGCTTACAAGGCGATGAGGGGATATTACTGAGATTTGGTTATACAGGGCGCTCCGAGTGGGATCCTGTCGTCGTGAAAACTCAAGACGTTTCATCCTGGCACACGGAGCAATCAGACTGAGCCAGAAGCAATAGTACAGAAGCCTAATTGAACTCTCTGTGATTCCCTCTCTAGGGCTCTTCTCAGTGCTCATTATCTTACCCTTGTCCCCGTAAAGACCAGATGACTCCGCTTTGACTTTGAACCTCCCTCTCTGAACAGGTCACTGGAGCTCCGTTTGTCCTTTCATCTTCCCTTTGGCTTTTCAAAATAAGCAGGCCGGCGTCTCCCTCCAGAGGGGCGGTTGCATCACCTCAGACAGCTGCCAGCAGTGGCTCTGCACACAACAAGGGATAATCCAGGCACCTCTGCTCTAATCACTTTAGACACTGTGTGCCGAGTACGCCAACTCACTATAACATATATATATATATATATATATATATATATATATATATATATAAAAATGAAACAATGAATTTCAAGGATACTATTATTTTTCTTGTCTTTGCACTTGTCATTTTTCTGACTGCGTTTGACATCTTGCCGCTAAAAAGCTTTTCCTTTTCATCTCGGGCAGAATGAGGCAACGGAAGCAGACTCAACACTGGTGGTAGAGTGTAACTAAGTATATCAGAAGTCTTATCTTTTAATGCCACTTTCTACTTTTATCTCAGAGGGCCATGTTTAACTTTTTGCCTCATAGCAGTTATTTGATGGCTTTATTTACTAATTACTCTACATACACAAAGAGCTTATAAAACTTGATTTTTTTGTTACAAAATATAATAAAATATAAAAAATTATCTACCCAATAGTAAAAAGGTATATAGTTCAAACGTTAGTCAATGCAGCGATATACAGAAAATGTATTGTCAATTTTTTGTTTTAATTATTGATCATTTTACTTAAGGTTTTGACTATTGGTTGTATAAAACAAGCATTGTTAAGGTGTTACTTTGGGACGTTGTCTTTTAGATTTTTCTATTTTTCCAAACAGAACAATTAATCAATCCATTGAGGAAAAAAATTACCAGCTTAATCCATGATGAAAATAATTAGTTGCATCTAAAATGGTTGTATTACAAATTGCAAAAAACAAACAAACTACAATTGTAAATCCTGCTTTGACATGAATGCATAACTAATAATAATATAATGGTATCATAGTATGTCACACCTTTAAGGAACTTATCCGATTTTTTTCTTCTACTGATATTCAACAGAGAAACACCCAAAGGCCGTGATCAACCTATTATTACTATGTTGCTGCTAGAATCATATGCTTTATCATTGCACACACGTCTGTGTTTACTTAATATCAGCAAGGGACTTTAGCGTTTAATGCTGCCCTGTAGATGGCTTTTTGTAGCAAAGTAGGTACACAGCCACAATCAAAAGCCATCTGGGTTGTTACACTTGATACGATCTTTTTTTTGCAGTTTGTGCTGTCATACTTAAATGTATATGTCCTGGCATAAAACTCCTGAAGTTATACTTATACCACAGCAAAAGCGTGACTCTGTATAATTTCCTAAGTTTAAAGCTCTACATCAGGGCTGTGGGTGGTTTCATATCCAGATGGCATTTGAATCTGTGCGGCATTTAAATAATTTAAAGAGAACAAACAGGCATAGGCTACCTTTGTGTGTGGACATCTTCTCACAGTGTTGTGTCCTGATGTCGCCAGAAACCAAACAATCATAAGAAAGAGACTATAACTATGTTTCCCTGAGTCATACAAATAATGCTCTCACTGTGCAGCAAAGGCGTGATGCGATTACAAAACCCAGGGAGGACTTCAAGACGGATGACTGTGGATATGAAGCATGTGACCTTGTCACCATTCATGCCTTGTTTCCTACTAATATTCAAGACAAGTAAAAAGGAATTCTTTCTCTAACCTTAAAGGAATAGTTTGACATTTTGAGAAATACGCTTATTGACTTTCTGTCCAGGAGTTAAATGAGAAGATTAATACTTGACTGAACCTGACAGATCTTGTTTGTAACATTAATGTGAAGCTACTGCTAGCTGCTAGCTGCTGTTTAGCTTAGCTTAGCACAATGACTGGAAACGGGGGGAAGAGCCAGCCTGGTGCTGTCCAAAGGTACCAGGATCTATAATACCATGTAGCACAATGTTGTCTTTAGTCCATGTTTTCTTTTATTAACATTAAAAACATTTTAAAATTATTATTTTATTTATTTATTTATTATTATTGTTGTTATTTATTATGTTTTATTTTATTTTTTAAAACATTATTATTGTGACTTTATTTGTTTTGCATGTGTTGTTTTATTAGTCCCTTGTGTCCTGAATGACGTTTCATTTAACTTTAATATGTCCTCTTCCCCTTGTTCTGCATGCTCACAAATGATGCAATTATATTTTTATATTCTGTTTTTTTTAGGGTGACTTTTTAACATCTGTCCAGGGACTACAGATGAAAAATAGCCTTTTGGCTGACTCTGGCACATTTACAGAAATGTTCATTAATGTGCATTGTCCCTCAAATAAACCAGTAAATAAATGAAATAAAAATAAATCCATCCATCCATCTTCCACAACCATGTATCTTTTGCAAGGCTGCAAAGGGTTGGAGCCCCCATCTGACACTGGATAAGAGATGGGGTACACCTTGGAGAGGTCACCATATAGAAAGACAGCCTTTCACACTCAAATTCACACCTACAGGCAATTTAGAGTCACCAATTCACCTATAGAAGCCAAAGCATCCAGAGGGGACCCCACGCAGACACAGGGAGGACATGCAAGTCCACACAGTAAGTCCCCAGGTCTGGATTCAAACCCAGAACCTTCTAGTTGTGATGCGACACAGGTTTGTCCCTTCAGATATTTGGACTACTGTGCAAAAATCATGGCCTGATCGGGGTTTTGTTGTGGTTTTCTGGACCTGAGTCTAAGTTAACTTTGGGTTTGATACCTGCTCTTGAACAAACAACCTTTAGTTTCAAAAAGAGATGATGGTGCACCAAAGAAATCCCCACATGAATCACTTTTTGAAACAGTCACACGTTTTTGGAGGACAGAGACAAATCCCCCCCCCCCGAGTCGGTGCATCTCTGCCTGAGTTTACTGTGATAGACTCCTTTGACCTTCAACACAAATAAGGCCGGCCGCTGCCTGAGTTATTTTTCACTTATTGCAGCACATGCATCATTTGCTGAAAACGTAACCTCCTTTTAACTCTATGACCGAGGCTGCCCTGCAGTTGCTTCTTCAGCCCCACTGAGAGAGGCTCCATATACCAGCCCACCCTTAGTGGCCTCTGTGAGACATCAGCACAAACCAGCGCAGGTCTCAGAGCTTTGAAGCTTGATTCAAAGGTACATCAAACGCAGCTGGAGTACAGATACATTCATGTCATACCTCATTTATTTATGCAGTATTTCATACATTTAGGCCATCAATTTAAATGTTGTGATGTGTATATATAGAAACAGTAATTATCACTACACTATTAATATCAGAGCTTTAGGGGCTTACTCTTCACTAACCCATATTCTGAGTCGCTGTTACACAGACGTCAGAATACTAATTTGACATTCTGAGCACATGCCGCTACCGCACATTTAACACATATCACTCATTTTCATTAAATGCTCCCACTCATAGTATTTAATGCCTCTCTATATATGCAGCAAACTCCAGCAACCTGTCACTCACATGTCAGCTGTGCCAACACTCGCCACACACACACACACACACACACACACACACACACACACACATGGTAATTAACTCTTCAGCTGCAGAATGAGCTGACAGGCAATTATAGTGTTTGAACATACGCGAGCACACACTCCAAAGCAGTCCATGTGTCTTAGATAACCGAGTGTTTAATGGACCACGACGAAGTCGGACGCTGTGTTTGTTTGCTGAGAAGGTGAAATGCATCTGTACATTTATAAAAGGGGCCAAGACATGTAGCTGGTACATATATACATATATATACATATATATGTATATGTCATGACGTTACGGTTAAAAAAAAAGAAGCTCATTGCAATTTATTTGGATTTACAATTATAAGTCAATAAGTAAAATTAGAGGTTAGTGATGAAAGAAAATCGCCTGAATCTGAGGCTTCCATTGGCATCAGTTTTAGTTTCATTTCATTCTTAAGCTGAATCTGCAAGTTCTCATACTTAAGGTTTCATACACTGTGAATGCACACATCGAGGTGGCGTTATGACACCTTGGTTGGTCCAGTTTGAACGCACCGAAGGGGTCACAGGGAAGGGAATCCGTTTCGGCGCTGTTGCGCAACGCCTAAAAGTGGCTATATTGGTGAATACGGTGGATCTTAGCAGCTGAAGAGTCTGTTTCCTTCAGGAGTTGGTAGAGTTACTGTTGCTTGCACAGATTTCTTCACCTCCAGCCTCGGTCCTTCTCCTCACACTCAGACTGCTACTTGTGAAACGTGCTCTCAGACTCATGGAGGCGGGGATCATAAAAGGTGGATAAAAAGGTTGGTTGCTTTTTAAGTACATGAGCAAATACAGTTGCCGCATAATCCCGCGGATTATTAAAGTCACGACGAATAAGATTATGTCGGTATTATCAATGTGTGATATTCATCTGACATTTATTTCAAATTGTTTTGTCCTGTGAAGCCTGATATTTGACATTGTTCAACCAACAAATAATAATAATCATTTCAGATGTGACCGACAGTGACAGATGTGAACATGATGAATGCATCCTTGAAATTTGATACAGATTGAAGAGGACGTGTTATTTCCTGTCTTAATCTATTTCCAATCAGACACTGAAAAAAAAATGGCCTAGTTACTAAGAACTCAGCTGCCAGGATTTTAACAAGAGAAGTTAACACATCACGCCTGTGTTAGTCTCCCTTCATTGGCACCCAGTATGTCTTAGAATTGATTTTAAGACCTCGCCGTTTCTTTCTACGGCTCATTATCGCCTGTTTTCATGCTATTTGTCTGAACTCATATGAACCATGAGTAGTGATATCCTCAGGGAGAGGCTTGGCTGAAAACTGGAGGTGATGGACCGTTCACATTCAAAGCCCCAAAGCTATGGAGCGAGCTGCCTGAGGTAATGAGGTCAACAGGAGTGACCTCTTTAAAAATCTCCTCTTCAATCATACTTTTAACATTTTGCCTTATTTTCACTGACTGCCATTTGCTGAATTTATTTGATTTGCTCGGTTTTATTGACACTCCCTTGCTGTTTGTATTGTTTATTTGTATAGATGCCCTTGCTGTTTGTATTGTTTATTTGTATAGATGCCGACTCTATTGTTTTATTATGCTCTATAAATAGAGATCATTATTATAATCATCTACCAGCTGGCAGCTAGCAAGCACAGTTGTTAATTTTCTAAAACAAATCTATGTGTTTCACTCCAGCGTCATACATCATCCACCACTTCTTGTGAAAAATTCCTTCAAGCAGTAATTAAAACTGTAAAGATGAATGAAGGGGAGATACAGAAAATGGCTCTGTGGTCAGAGAAGCAGTGTGGGTTCCCATAACTTTTCCGTTGACCTCTTGTGTGGAATGCAAACCTTCTGAAAGTCCGACTAAACGAAACAAAACTACATCTCTGAAAACGACTATGTCCGTACTGTACTTTGATCTAATTTAAATGAAGGCTACCCTCAACAAAACGGCCTCTAATTACTTTGACTTTGAGTCTGAAATGAGAATACCCATGGGACTCTGGTGGAGGTCTGAGAGAGCTGCATCTGAAACTCATTTTTTCATTTCCTCCTGCTCTGTCAGCTCGGCCTCCACAAACACAGCAACACTTCGACTAAAGAGAATTGGATGGTAGATTAACTCATGCATTTAGGGCTTCAGAATGCCGGAAGGTTTAAATTCAATAGCCTCATTTCACTATAGTACCTAGGAGTAGTAGTAGTTGCTCTATACAACTCGCCTTTTTTGCGTTTCCATTAGGTAAAAAGTACCTGGCACCTGGTACTACTTTTTTACTACCTCCTCCGTTGCGGTTTCAAGCGAGCTGAGCAGCTACTAAAAGGTCACGAGAAACGTTACAGACCACTGATTGGTCAATGCCCGGCATGCATGGAGTATCCTGCACAGCACAAATCAATGACCACCATGTTCAAACAGTCAAGCTACTTTTGCGGCCGCTATATCGAGGAGGTGCAGACGTTTTTGTCATAAACAGCTGATGACGCCTCACGAGAGGTGGACAAGAGGTGTGTGTCGAATTGAAGAATTTGCCCCTGCAGTTTTGCGCGGTGTCGACCTACCCTGAGGAGGTTCTATACCGTAATGGAAAACGACCTGCAGAAAAGTACCCGATACCAAGGCGAGTCAAGTTGAGTAGAGCCGGTACTACGGTACTAATGTGGCTAAACTGTTGTCTCTTTGTTCCTTAGAATTTAACTGTACTGTTCCAAATGGTCCCCATCTATTAAAACGTTTCATCTGCTTCCTCAGCTGTGTTGTAAATGAAAAAAAACAACTGGTGCTGTCTCTCATCAATACATCCCTCTGAGAGAAAACACAATGGCAGTCTGCCATCTCTCTGCTGAATCATTATATTCATTGCCATAACTAGAGTGGAAGTGCACAACGGGACAGCAGACAGAAATATCTCGCTCTATTTCAACTCCAGTCTTGTGGTTTTCGTCCCTCAGATTTGTGGCTCACCTTGACATTTACAGCTAATGACACTGACTGATCGCTTTGGCTTCTTCCTCACTTTGTGCCAGTGCGTGCCATTTCTGTGACTGAACTAATAACAGATTCTTAGATGTAATTGCGCCCGTTGGCTCAGGATTGCTGTCCAAGAACGCTCTGTGCAGAATGTCTTGTGCCTCCAGAGCTTTCCACAGAGACTTTTTAAACATTCCTTATTTCTGTTTCTTAAAAAGTCTGCATCATTACTTTCAGAATCAGAATCTCTTTATTGTCATTGTACCAGTACAACAAAATTTCTGTACATATAGTAGTTTTCATTATTAGTGGTGGAGCCTTTCCTAATTACATTCATACAAAATGATAAATGCATGTATAACATCCCTGATTCTTGATCACTCTCAAAACAGAAAACGTATTGCTATTGCAAAATATTAGAATTCTCTTCACACCATCTTGTTACTGAGAAGCAACAGGAAACACAATTTTTTAAAGAGGTTCACATTCCCTCTTATTGATCACTATCTATTGATCACTTTTGCAAGGAAGGACTCATAGGTAAATGTCAGATGAAGAGCTGCAGGTGATATAACATAATCACGTTAATCAACCCCCACTGTCGTCTCGTCAGGTCATCAATACTTCCATTTTGTCATGTGCCCCATGGCGTCACAATCAGACGCAAAAGGGACCCTAACATCATGTGCCCTCTGGCCACAAAACCTATCTAACATTTGCTGAATATGAAATGGCACTTTGGTTAAGTTTAGGCACAAAAACTCGACTAACTTTAGGAAGAGTTCTGTGACATTTGGTCTCACACAGATCTCCATTTTCCTGGGTGACCCATCACTCAACCCTGACCTCCACCTGGGGTTTTCGCTACGTAAACTACGCTTTGTTGTGCAGTCGCTCTGATCGTCACAAACGGACATGAATGGGTTCCAAACGGTACCCTTTAGGTTATGGAAACGGGGGAAAACAGCAAGCTTGGTTCCGCCCAAAGGTATCTGTCTGTCGGCATCTCTAAAGGTAGTCCAAAGCACAACCATGGCATCTTGATTTGTGCATGGAATAAACGTTTTAATGCTAACCTTCATATTTAAAAAGACAGACATGACAATGGAATATAAGAATATCAATCGTCTCCCATAATTCTTTGCAAGAAAGAGAATACAAGCTATTTTACTTCTGAGTTAAGCTTTTCTTACTATATGATCATGTTCATGCACTTTTTGTGCTTTACCTTACTGAAAAACACAGTAGGTGTAAAACTTGTGTTCTAGGGAGTGTGGTGAAGTGTTTTCTCATTTGCACTCTCTCCAGGGGTTATTCCACATGGAGTGTATGAAGCCTGTAAATGTGTCAGTCGAACAGCTGGAGATAACTGCTGTGCTTTCTTGGTTTTCAAGCCTCTGAAGCCTACCTTTGATTTTCCTCTGGTCTCCATTTCGCATTGATACCATCTGGCAGAAATAGAGAGCTAGTGAGCTGGGCTGGACGGGACGGGAGGGGAGGGGAGGAGAATCATGGAGTACTCCACTGTCTGATTAATCATGCTAATGAGTGATGAGGGGTTAGAGGTCCATTAACCTGTTCAGAAACACCACAGATTGCCATTCATCTTAGGGTGCAGACCCAGCAGAAACCCAGATGGAGGGGAAAGTAAAAAAACCCAAACAAAACTGGATCAACACGGGCAAAATCAGGAGCGAAACACCTGTGCTGCTGATGGGATGTGGAGAGTTGACAAAATATGGATTAATCTCTCTTCCTGTGCAGCACAAATACTCCCTCAGCCCTCCCACCCATCCCAAGACTGTTAGGAAATCTGCCTCAGCAGGGTCAGCTGTGTCTACAAAACAGGGAAATATGGATAACACCATGATTGGTGAACAAGTGGGCTAACACCACCAACATTAGCATCTGAGGTGGCCAGTGCTCCGATTTAAATCACAATGAGCTGCGAGATCACAGAGGTGGCACACTCTCACACACCACACATCGTGGTTTCTAGTTTTCCAGGCTTGATTTCTCTGCTTAGCCCGAGGCATTTAGCAAAGTAAAACAAATATTTCCAATGTACAGGCATCGTAGTTACTCTCTGCAAATTACAGTATTGACTTTTTGTCCAATGATGTTCTGTTATTGTTTCATTACATCGTTAAATTACCCAGAGGTTGCATTTGAGGTCAGTGTACATTTAACAGAAAGGGTATTTGTTATGACGCTCACATTCAAGCCTAATGAGAACAAAAGTGTTATAAATCACTGTTCTAAAGTCTCCGTGTGAAGGAAAATGTCACAGCTATCAATTCAGGGGGGAACATGAGATTGGTCTCATATTTCAATTTGACTCTTGAAGAAGTGAGAGTGCTGGTTTTTGGGAGCAAATCTACAAAAAAAAATCAATCGCCTGGAAATAATTTACACCCTTTTTTTTCTATTTCCTCAAAAACAAAACCAGTACTGTGGATTGGTAGAGGTTGTTTTCATACAGCCATGGATTTCATGTGATTGAGTCACTGTGTGGAGATTAAAAAAATAGAAATATAAAAGAGGACAGGCAGAAGGGTCACAAATGTGGATTGAAGCTAAAAAAAAAAAATCTCTGACGGAGAAATTCACCTTGAAACACAATGCCAAATAATGGATTGTGAAAAATTCCAATATTACCATGGTTTCTGATGTCTAAAGCCTTCAAGCAATAAAACTTGTCCACAAGCAATAACTTGGACATTTTTTTCTTGTTGCCGTCAAGGATCATCAAGAGATGCTTTGCTGTGTTGGTTCCAGCTTTGGGAGAATTGATTTATTTGTGTCCACAAATCAGAATAGAAGAGAGGAAGGTTACACACTGAATGCACCAGCCTTGTGACAATATTCAAGCCAATCTCGGCCTCTCTCTGTCCCTTTAGTCTGTTATAGAAGTTTCACATTGAACAAAATACTCATTAACACACATTAACATCTGGCTCTTGTCTTCGTTATTTCAATCTGCATCCTTCCCCACATCAAATGACTGCAGTAGTCACGGTTATTTTTTGGCTCCTTCTCCTATTGGGTGTGATGGAAACATGGGCCCAATCCCATTTCTTATTTTCACCCCTACCCCTTGTCCCTTGAAACAGATTATAAAGGGTAGAGATTGAAATATTTCCCTGTGAAATGGGACAACCCTACAAGACCCCGATGTCATCAATAGTCATAGACGGTGTTATAACAGACGCAACAAGTTTGTTGCCGGGACAATGTCATCTTTAGCTGTGGTGATTTCTCTTGCGGGGGTTGTGTCTTACCCTGCCAGTGTACATTGATATTTGATTAGTGGAGCGGTAACGTGCAGCAACTTCACTGCTGGATTTAAGTGAGGAGACTAGACGAGACTAGACGAGATGTGATGTAAGGAGACTAGATGTGAGGAGACTAGACGTGAGGAGACTTGACGAGACGTGATATGAGGAGACTAGACTAGACGTGATGTGAGGAGACTAGACGAGACGAGACGAGACGAAATTTGACCTGATGTGACATGTGCAAAGGTAGTGGCCTGTACTTCAAAAGCATTTTGAATCTTTGTATTAAATGTTTCTGGATTTCAGATCTCTGGACTTATTTAGATGGTAACCCAATAACTTGGAGTCTTAATTTTGAGTAAATATATTATGTAAGGGTCACAGTTACAGTTGGGGTTAATGGCCAAGTTATTATGTATTCATCCCAAAGGGAAATTTGTCCTTTTGCATTCTAAACCCTTGCAAACTATTTTAGAGCATATGAAGCCACAGTGCAGCACCAAGGGACAAACTCTACATCTGAGGAAAGTGTGATGATCAAGGACAACTTCAATGGTGAGTTTTATATTTCTATCTTCAATAGCGTGAATGTCTTTTGAGTTGAGAGGAAACCGAGAAAATAAAAAGAAAATGCACAGTCAACACAGAATGTACCGGGCAGATTTGAAAGCAGGGCCTTTCAGATTTACATTTTGTTCACTACACTGCGGTACAACTAAAGCTAATTTCAATGAGCCTGCTTTGTTATGTCTTTGTATAGAGGTTGCTCTGGTTTTGTAAATTCAGAGTTTTCCCCTAGCTGCGCAAGTGAGATGCTATCAGGAGGATCTGTAAGCAAACTTTCCACTTCTGTTCTTTTGATAAGAAACAAAAAAAGCATCTCACAACACAAACAGTCTTTATGTTAGTGCGGAGAAAGACAGGCTTTCCAGTGACTCATTTGTTCGCACTGCTATGAATAGACCAGCCTTTCTGTGAACCTATCGCAGCACTGATCTGTTTCTGGATGTAACAAAAGCCTCAGGATTAAAAAAAATATTCTAATTACCTGGCATAAACATCCTTCTCTGGGTCAATATTATTGTGTAGCCTAATCGCTTAGTTCAGCAGAGCAAGCTATTTAGAAAGCCTAGGCTCTATTAAACAGAGTTCTTATCTTTCCTCTGCAGATCTGAGGAGTCCTAGATTACTGTATGCGCTTCTGTCCGAACGGTGACCTCAAAGAGGCTGTGCAAAATACTTTATCTGAAATGATGGCTCACGTTAATTTAAGTAACAGTAATTAACCTTTCCTTCATTATGTTCTGTTTTATAGTTTTTCTTATTTCTTGCTGTGCATTTAATGAAAACAAACCATGTTTTGATCATGTCTTGCAGTTGTTTTCTCCTTCATATCCTCTCCCCTTTTAAAAAACAAACTTTAACGGTGGTTGACCAAGCACAAAGTAAAGATACTATACCACACAGTGGGAATGGTTAAAGGCAGCCCAGTGGCACTAACATAAGAACAGCCTGTCACTAACCCAACATGATCAATATATCACTCAGTGCACTGTGTTTCTGGTCCAACACTGATAGGATGCAGGCCAAGAAATCTAGGCTTGGACAAAGTGGGTTGAACACTGGATGTGTTATTTATCACTATAACAGTAAAACAGGGAGGCTGACCAGGGAGGGAGGGAAGGAAGGAGGAGGGAGGGAGGGAGTACGCATGTTAGGAAGAAGCCCATATCTCCCTAGGAGTGATTGATGGGGTTGAGAAATCGCTCCCGTCAAGGTGCAATTACATCAGTCTGACAGGATGCGTTTGAAGGACAGAGCAGGAGAGAAGAAACCAGGAGGATGGAGAAAAAGCAAAGCAAAACAAATGATGTTAAAGTCTTGACCTTGTAAATGTAACGAGATATCATCTCTCTTGTTAATTTTAAATGATTCCATACCTTGGAGCCTGTATTATCTTGCAGATCCGTTCATTAAAACTTGTTTCAAATGGTCATGGCCACATGTTACTGCTGGGAGGAGATTAGTCTGTAAGCTTAGCCTGATTTACAGGAGGTGCTGATATCTATGTACTGTATTGTAATGTGGAATTTATCACCATTAGTATAGTGCTACAGGGCAGTGCTGTTATGAGTGTTGCACAGTATGGATGAGGATTCCTGTGCACTTGTGTTCAAGCACACAGGCAACATGAATCACATCTTTTTTTTTTTTTTCATTTTCCATTTCCACTTATACAACTCTTTTGCTATTTCTGAGTTGGCATGTCTTCTGCTGGTTAATTTATGCTGAGCTTATGTGATCACATGTTTGCTTTGTTTGTCCACAAGATATCTCAAAATGCTGTCCATGGACTTTGATGAAAGTTTGTGTAGGAGTGGATCTTGGGCCAAGGGAGAGTTTATTAAATGTTGAGGATGATCCGGGTACAGATGGGGTCACTTTTTCACTTTCTTTGACATCGTAAGATAAGGCCTTTCAAAAAACAACAATATAATGAAAAACAACAAAAAAAAAACCCACATGCTGCAGTTGGATCCAGACCTGGATTATATTCCAGATCTGGGAGATTAAAATATATATTTGGAGGGGGACAATATATTGGATTACTGTGCGGTAACAGAGAGGGGTATAGAGACATGGTACGGCCACGAATGTGTAGCTGAGATAATACAGATTCAGAGTCATTAGGTTATTTTATTATTATAATCTGCCATATTTATTAATGTTAAGATTTCCCATGCAAGAATTTTGGCATTGAAATTACATCTAGACAGTAAATGATGGCCTTTTGCTCTTATAGAGGGTGTCAGTTTTGCATCAGACACTGAATGGAGGATGTTGCAGGGATGTCTGCACAGTGTTTTGCAGCTCACTGTCAGTTAATGTCATACAGTAAGAGTTACAAGCTTGCACAGCTGTAACTTCATACAGAAAAATCTAAAAATCTATATCTCCTCTATAATGTTTACGCTCGTTTTGTGCAAAGAGATGGAGAAAAGCAAATTCATGAAACATAATGTAAAGGCTGTCATAATGTGATAAGGCTTGACTCACATTTATGCACATTATAGTTGGCAACAGAATTTTCCCAATACTTTATGAAGTCGCTGTTTATCTCAGCGGTGGCGAAAGGAACAACTGACCTTGCAGACTTGAAGAGTCCACTCAGCAGTTCTGCATGAATAACAGGGTTGCAAGTGACCTTGGGATGATTTCAGGTCTCTGTGGGGAATTGGTGGTGGATTTACAATATGTCGCCCTGCATTCAATTCTGCTCAAAACCTGGCATTTCTTTCTATGTCTTCCGTTGCCCACTTTTTTTCCCTCCAGACTCTCCAGCGTTACTCTCTCTCCGGTGAGTCTCAAAGGTTTTGTCAAAAATGAGCATCTTTCAGCATCTCTGTGTTTCAGCTGGATTCAGTCTAGTCAATCTCATCTTTGTCAGTGGAAACATGACAAACAATATAGAATTAATATTGATCTTAATAAAGATTCACACCAGTGGTTCAATTACTTTTGAGAGTGTTCATCTGTCTATCGTGCCATATCAGTGACATTGTAGAGGATTATCTACACTGGCTGACATGTGAGGGACACATTCATTTGATCAAGGATAGAATTTGATCCATCAGAGATCAATGGCATCCTTCAGAGAGCACGTTCAGCATTAGCATCACATCACAACAAAGAAATGCTGCGTGCCGCCTGATATGCAAAGTTGTAATCAAATTTAGAAAATCTGGATTAGAGATGCTACACAACTTTCAGTGACCTCTTATCTGAGAAAGCTCTTTAAATGTGCATTAGTTACAATATTCAAACAGACAGTGTGCTTTCAGATAGCATCAGAGATCACAATCTCAGGACACGTGTAACTATGTAATGTATCATGTCTTCAATGGTGAGGATATCAGTTTTGCTCTGATTTCTATTTTGGCATCTAAGTTTAAGCATTTAATTTGTTCACTTTTGACATCTAACTGAAAGAAAATGGTGTTTTAAAGAAGGAGGATGTTGAAATTGGATTTATTGCTGGTGTTTAAAGCCATTTTTGACAAATATGATGAAAGGTACAAGAGGCTTAAGAGGCCTGTTACTCTTTCTTTTCAAGGCCTGACATTGTGAGCTAACTTTACTGTAAAACATAATAAAATTCAAGATGCTGTTTATTTATTAACAGCTGCTGCTGAATCAACTTTGTAAAAAAGAGATGATCGATGGTGCGACACAGGTTTAGTAATCTAAAGGATGTATAATGTATAATTTAAAAGATGCATGTAGTTGATGAGTAAGACATGCAACAATAATTTAGTTAATTTCTCTATTTTACTGCCTGTTAGGAAGGCAAAGCCCTGGTGCAACCTCATTGCTTGACAGCAGCTGCAGCAGCTGATTGGACACCACTCTTAACTGTGCTTAATTGAAGTCTGCACATTGTTTAGACAACATATAGCTACAGCATTAAGAGACAGAGAACACTGGAGCCAGTTTAGACTGAACCAGTTAGTGTGTAAAGTTCCTGAAATACCCTATGTGCATTTAACGATGTTGATAACTGTTTATATTTTACAACTTGTTGGACGCATGCATGTGCTTTGGATTAGCAGAAAGATAGCACATGCTACATATGGTTTCTGGTCCTGTTGTTAAACTTTGTTTAATGTGTCTTCACAGAATGACGGATGCATGTGTGGTGTGAATTAGCAGTTGGTCGCTCTACACTGGCAAAGCTGCAGCTCACACACTGTGTAGTTTACTGTACATAATTAACAGTGGGGCTGTTTTCCTGTAGACCATACACCCATTTTTATTGCAATCCACACAGCTAAGTTGACAAGCCACATGTACTAGATTGACTACTGGGCTGTATTTACATGACTTACAAAGTCATGCTGTAAACTGTAAAACTGAACATAGAGCCTTGGGTAAGGTTTAAATCATAACCTTTTTTTTTGGCAAATTTTATAAGATGAACACTGTTACAGACTAATCACATCATTTTATCCATAGGGTAAATATTCTGTAATATAGAGTATAGGCATCATACCTGTTCTGAACTTTCTTCAACCTTTTTTAAAACATGCAAATGGACAAAAAAAATAAATAAAACTTAACACTAGATCTAGTGTTTGTTTTTGTGCGATTATGCTCTTATCAAAAGAAAAATAAGCTGTGATTAGGACAAGTAACGTTCCTGACAGCTCACTGAATAAGACACAGAATGTGAGTCACCGAACATCTGTGCGTATCATGTTGTAAATTAGGGTAAATGGTGTTTGATTTACAGGGAGTCATCTTGGGTAAATGAAGATTAATTTGAGAAATTTAAAACTGGCTTTTGTTACCCAGAGCTAAAAAAGCAATGTCTATTTTTTTATGTTCTCGCTGCCTATAAATCCAAATTAGAAGTTCCCTGAATCGTGATTTCGACCGAGCATGGAATATATGCCAACATGTCTCCACTATTAATTCGAGACAGCAGCCTGCCACCGAAGGACAGTTATTGCACCGTCGCATGGCTCAATAGACTTCAGCATTAATATGCAACATTCTCTTAACTTTCATTATCAACCTCTGGGCGAGACCAGTGTGTGGATGACACGCGACAAAGGAAAGAAACCTCATCACCCGCGTTAAGCCTGAGTGAGAAAATTCAATAGTGAGCTTTGGAAAAGAGACGAGCAGTTTGATGAGAGAAATGACCAGGAATGATTTTTTTTTTTTTTTAAATCCTTTATTGTGAGTCATCTCTATGAAAGGCCACCAGTGTCTGTCATGACTGATTCTGTTTTCATAGAGAGGTCTAATCCAGGTCCTCCGTGCTGTCGGGTCCATTGAGCTCCTTCCCTATCTGATTATCTACAGCATTAAAAGTGGTCAGAAACACATTACCACATTGTTACCAGTATAAAACGTTTTGACCAGATCCAAGCATTTCTGAACCGCTACTATTAACTTCACCCCAAAATACAAAGAGGTCTGTAATGACATTCATAACCTTTCCTGAGTTCCCAACAGCCACTGATGATGTGTTTCCCTTTGAGTACTCAGTATTAAAAGCTGTTAGCCCTATGACTTTATCTCCTCATCACAGTACCGGCTCTATTCGACTCTACTCTACTCGCCCTTTCTGCGTTTCCATTGGGTAAAAAAAGTACCTGGTACTGCTTTTTTAGTACCACCTCCGTCGCGGCTCCAAGCGAGCTGAGCAGGTACTAAAAGGTCACGCGAAACGTTACAGATCACTGATTTATACTTAAAACATTCAATGTTGCACCTCTAAGAATAAAAAAAGGAAGAAAAAAAATGAAAAGCGAATTAAATTAGGAGGTGGATCCCTGTACGGTTGTGGATTCTGGATCACCTTGTCTTGACTGTTGCCCCATGGCTGAGGGTATCCTCTCTACCAAGTGCCTTTCTATAGTTGCACTGTAATTTTGCAATTCAGTAGTTTCACTGGCTTGAGTGTTGAAAATGGGACATAATATGGCATGGGATGATTTTTCACAAAGTGCGATGAGGCTCTATTGTGCATGGTGCTGAATATAAGAGAGGCTGAAAGCACGTTCGTGTGATGCTGCATCTTTTCATGGAAAGGAAAGTGATTTCAAATGGCCTTTTGGAAGAAAAAAAAAAAAAGGACCAAAACACTCTGGTGTCTTTTAAGCTTTAACAGCACAGGAGCTGCAACACGTTTGAATTGAAAGCGAAGATGTTCCATAAACTGTTTTTCCATCTCAGAATGGAAAACATCGTCTCTTCTCCCTCAGTATGTAAAATGCATTTCAGACACAATAAAAGCATAATTGAAGAGATGTGATGTTTGGGGAACATCTTCCATTAGGATATCAGCTCCATGTATGTTTGGATCATATTCTGACTAACATGTCCGTTGCCTGGGGTGTTTTTACTCCCCCTTTCATTGATTACAGTCTCTAAAGACACTTCTGCCTGTCTTCTTAAGTGAGATTTCCTGCTTCCTGTAGTTCCTGCTGTCTTTCTATGGTTGCATTCAAGTTCTCTGAATCTTAATTAAAACTTCTTCAGTCCTCCCTCTTGTGAGAGAAGCCTCATATTTAGCTGCTTTTTCATCATGCAGTGCATAGTGGTTAACTGATCCTATCAAAGTAACTTCCTGTGTGCGCCTCTCCTCTGATAGCTTCCTGATTTGCTAATACAGCTTGGACTCCCATACAAATGCTGCAGCATGGATGAGTTGGTCTTTGTTGCCTTGCAGCTGTCTCGTCTGTTCCATGAAGATTTTTGGTTGAGGTGCCGTTAATGTGGCACTTTTGGTATATTCCCATTCATATTTTAGCCTGGGGAAATATTATTGTATAATTGAAATGTCAAAGTAGCCTGCAGCAAAATAAAGCATTTTATTTTCATTTTTTATTTCACATTGATTGTGAAGCTGCTCTAGGCGATATTTTAAAATAGCAATATCCTTTTTCGTATCGGTGTAAATCACACAGTAGAGCAGTGATGAGAGCGTCAGATCCCTTCCAATTTAAAATTACATAGTCTATTTCTACTCATTCTGTGGATCGCCGCCTCCTACACCGGCACATATAGGTGTTTGATATCTCCATGTAGCTGTAAGTGGCTAGTTTGTAGGAAACATAGGGTCAATAATCTCCAATTTATGGCAATATAATGTAATTATGATAATAAATTTGACTTTTTCTTGTTTGTTCATCAAATACTATCCAGTTAGCTGTCATTTTTGAACATTTGGTGATGTATCATAAATTCTTATCTGCATACCTTATAAGATGAGATATGTCAAATCAAAAATCAGGTTTGTGTCATGCGTCAACTCCTGTTTCATCTAAGATCCTGTATTCATAAAAAAAAAAAACCCACACATATAAGTTGATGTATATCACGGCATATTGCAATATTAATGCCCTGGTGCTATTTTTAGGTGGAACGAATGGAATGAATCAGCCGGCCTCAGCCTGGCAGGGCTCCAAAATGTTGGGATTAATTGCTGCAACGTGGTTGATTCAGCACCTGCAGGTAACTCATCTACAGTTTTAGCACGCATCTGTGTTATGCAAGTATTTTTTCATTGGGCTTAAAAATACCATGTTAACCTGGTTTCATTTGTGCCATATCACCTGGAAATATAGTGGGATATGAAGTAGTGGTGTAACACAGATTGATCCTTATGCTTTAATTTGACGACTTAATTTTATTATTATTTATTAATTATATTTATTTCATTCTATTTTATATTGTTTTTACTGTATGCAGACAATTTACAACAACATTCTCAATCAGTTTCTGTTCTTCATTTCTTTTTTTAGCAGCACATGGAAATCTGAGTTTGAGCCACATGATGAATGAACTTGAAACATTTTATGGTCAGATGCTGCAACTAGCAATTTACTCATGAAAGAGTGAGAATTCTTGCCTCCTCCACAAAATCCATAGTTCAGACAGATCTATTAAGGATAAAGAAATACTGTATGTATGTGTATACTTTAAAAGAGAATTGCATTTTCTTTCTTTCTGTTCACTGACCATGTTTTTGTGCAGGGTGTCCTTGTGCTTACATATCACGTTTATGCTACCTTGAGATTCATTGCAGGACGATTCAGTACAGTATGTGGTCCATTATGTGTTCCAGACATGCACTTCCATGGTACATGCATTACTGGCAGGAAAGCAAACTTAAGTTTCCAAACTTTGGTTTAGTTTCGGTGCTGTTTCAAAATAATGATATGGGTTCTGATTTAGAAAAACAAACATTTGAAGAACACTTCCTGAGTCGATATTCCTAGATAACCCCAAATCTTCGATACTCTCTCTCTTTAGAAAAACTGTTAAGCTGTCCTAATTTGAGCATCTTCACCAAATACCAATAAAATCCATCCGACTGGTCTTTATTGCTTTTACACAACCATCAAAATATCACGAGGCACAACTCATTCGCTGAGGGGCAGACCCCAATGATGTGTTGTAGTTTGATAAAACAAAAATTCTTACTAGTTCACACAGGTTGGTGGAGCAACTATGATCAGCTTTGGGGAGGAAGACCTGGTGATTTACCCTATTTGTGGTAAAGTGCAATCTTGCCAATCCCGTTGATGACAAAAGTCTAATAATAGACTAATAATAGGCCTCCCCCCCCCCTATTATGTCTAAAAGTTTCTCAGTCCAGATTGAAGACTCTTGCAGCCCGCTCTTGCCTATAAATGTGATTTTTTTTTCAATGCATGTTTCTCTGTCTAAGGAATTATTGATTACAGAGTTGCTTAGCTCAACGAGATGAAAGAAAAGTAGCTTTGGTTGCTAGGTAACAGACATAAAAGTTCATAAGGATGGATTGAATATTTAGGATTTCCTGAAGAGATAAAACAGAATGAGATAAAGTAAGATTGCTCGCTTAAAGTTGGTTAGGGTTTGCTTCTGATGTACCATATTAGGAAAAATCTTATCCTAACCTGCTATCTTTAAGACTTAATATAGGACGTTTCTGTTCTTCAGCCCCTGCTGCCTTACCTTCCATTTCAGCCCATGTCAGCACCAGCTTCAATCCTGCATGTTCCTTGGCCTGGGTCATTCACAACAAGCCACTCCGTCACTCGCAGACAAATAGATGTGTTCCTGCCAAAGTCTTCTTAAACAAATTAATGTGTTTTCTACCACCAGCCCGGACCTGTCTTTGTGCTGAACTCGGCAAAACACCTTGCTGTTTGTCACTTCAGAGCTCTACTGTATATCTCACACCTCTGGCAATAGGTATTTTTCAGAGAGACAGATTGATACATTAGTTGCCTATACTCTCTGCACACTGCACTACAAATAACCTGTTCGTAGCTATACGTACCCTGCCTGGTGCTATACATACCCTGCCTGGTGCAGTTGTTTGAGAAGATAAACCTCAGCTAAGATCTGTTCCGCCTGATGTCTTGCTTTATTTCCCAGACAGAAAAAGATGAGTTTCTTTACATGACAAACCATAGATATTTTATCGATATTCACCTGTAGGGTTACACAGGATTAGAATTGAATTGCTATACCCTTAAAAAAACAAAACAAGTAAGGTCAATCATAATCCTGCCAATACCGTAATGACAGAAAAGGCTTTTATGTTGCACACTGCAAAATAACCTGGATGAGGTTTTGCCACCAATAGTGAGACACACAAACAGAGTGATATAGAGCGATGTCATATTCATATTCAATATGAAGCTACAAGGCTAAAATCACAGGAAAACAGCAAACACCTCCAAAGATCGCTTCTTTTTTTCTTGTTTAAGTTCTAGATCCTCAGGTGGATTAGAACTCTGAACCTTCTTGCTGTCAGGCAACCACTAAATATTTCCCTTGCATGGAAAAGGTGAGAGACTATTTTAAAGTCAGGAAACGTGTTTCATTTAATCTCGATTATACCTGAATATAGCAGGTAGAATTAAAAATTACGTTTATTTTATATAAAAAAAAAGATGATTACTAATTACCACAAACTGAAGGAGGAAACTGTGTTCTTGCCAGCACTTCATATTTTGTCTTCCGTTTCTCCGCCGTGCCTTGATTATCAAAGGTCTCTTCTTAAAAGCTGCAAACACTGCCATAGTGGAAGTTAGAAATTACAATGCACCGTTGCTTTTTCATGTATCAAATAGACCTTGAAATTGTATTTCCAGTCGGGGATGCTATTGATAATGTAGCCTTTGACTGTGTATAAGGAGCCCAGCTTAATGTAGTAAAAAAAAAAAAAATCTGCATTATTGTGTCCTCTCAAGCTCAAAAAGGGGCCATCTGCATTGCAGCACTACAAAGGTGCTACTATCTATTCTTAAGGCAGATATTTTTATCAGTAAAATTTGTCAAGGTGAGGTTTCACCACTTGGATGTCCCAAGACAATTCCACTGCTAGATACAGTGTGAGGAATCCACAAAGATCCAGTAAGGTCTAGTTCCTGCTTGGACTTATTGCACATGTTGTGTTTGGGTTACAGACAAAAATGACAGGTATGGCATTTATTAAAGAGAAAATTAACCATGAATCAGTGATGTCATAGAGCTCTTTGACATGAATGATTATGTTTTTGGGTCGCTCTCGTAGCTGAAGGGATGACGATGCCAGTTAGTCACTCCATCACTTTGACTGAAATATCACAAGAAGTAATTCACAAATTGATCGCCATGAGATATTTGTACAGACATGTTCCCCAGAGGGAGAAGCCTATAGATTCTGGTGACCACCTGACCTTTTCAACTATTGACTGAACTGCTGTGATATTTGTTAAAGATACATAAGGCCATTTAGTGGATGGCTGTGCCAGAAAAAAACCCAAATTCCTCTAAAACGAGTTACAAACCCTATCAGCTTTAGCTGGTGGCATTCAGTGCTACTGTGCAAAGCAAATGTTAGCCTGCTAATATGCCAAGCTAAAATAGTGAACATGATAAACATAATGCCCGCTAAATGTCCACTGTTATATAATATGAGCATGAGCACGTTTGCATGCTGACCCTAAAAGAAACTGCTGTGCCTCTCAGAGATGCTAGCGTGGCTAAAGCATGATCACAATGGGATTTAAGGGTGAGCACTGCTGTGGCAATTGCATTGGCGTGAGTTGACGTTGCAAGATGAACTACTTATTTAAGCAAAATTAATCAGCGCATAGCATTCAAATCCCTTGCTCAGTAGCATATTGATGAATAGAAAATGAGATTATGGTGTGAGAGATTTTTGTAATAATTGATGACATGTTGGTGAATGGCTCTACTTTTCTTTTTTTTCTTCTTTCAGACGGTAAATATATAGCATCTGCAGCTGCCACCCTACTGCCACTTGAAATATAAATACAAATCTATTGCATGATTTTGTGTATGCAATCATGTACCAGTCATTACAGAAGGCATTGATTCCATAATCGTGTGGAGAAAACATGCTGATTTCCCAATTGCTGACATCTGCCTTGCAAAAATTGTATTAACATTGAAATCAAACGATTCAACGTGACAACAGAACAGCACCAACAAATCAAAATAACAGGAAAGAAAGCACTAGAGATACATTATAATGGTTTAAAATGTAACCTTCTTTGCAGCTGTCACTACGTAATGGAAACCTATAAGCGTCAGGAGTACTGGGGCAGGTGATAAATTGAACTGTCAGAGGGCCCAGCATTACCAGAACAAGGCAGTGTTTGGTTGATGCTTGGCAGCTTTAGTCCTCTTATTAATAAATGAGTTGATCTCTCCTTAAGGCAGTAAACTGTCTGGCTCTTGGCGTCTTCCACTCCATCCGATAATGAGGAACCTCCAACCTCGCCCATGGGATTTTTTTTTTTTGAAGCTGCTCTGGCAAACTTGCACTTCAGAACACCTTTTAATTATACTCTGTGGTATGAAAAATACACCAGTGATTGCCTAACACCACTGGCACGGCGAGGGAGGGCTTTACATAATAATCACATGAAGCCACAAAGCTATATCATCATTTAAAAATTCTTTTTTTTTTTTTTTTTTCTAAACAGCTACGTGTCATTTTTGCCACTAATCTCGCTCTCATTCCCAGATTTGGTTGGTTATTTACTGAAAATTAGTGGAGTCATTGATAAAGAGCATATCAATAGATCAAGAATGAATGCTGATAGCCATTAAAGGTTAATAGCAGATTATTTCTCCAATTGATTTTAGAGAGGTGACTGAATTTAAATGATGGCAAAGAAAATTTGATGATAAAATTATACCACCAACCGTCATAAAATTTCATGTATGCCAGTGAGACTAAATGCAGAGCAGCAAATTGGAGAGCGCTCAGTGTGGAGACAGAGTATATGCAAAAGAATGATATGAATCTTAAATGTTCCTGAAGATATTCCGTAGTGAAATGGGTTTCATATGCTCTTAATTATGTCCCTCCTCAGCCTACATCTGAAAATGATCATCTCTGAGCTGTCCTGGATTTAACGTAAATGCTTTTCAGTTACGCGTGTTTTGCCGTTGAGAGTGCACTCCCCATATAGAGCGTTATGGACATCTGAGCGTGAACACTGCCTCCATAAACCCATGGATCATAAAACTTTAGATTCCCTTAAAAATGCGGCTGTGATTTAATTAAGACAAAAAAAAACCCCCAAAAAAACCCCACAGTCTGTTTCAGTACAAAGAACGCTGCTGCTGACTCCAGCTATTCCAGACACTTTTACTACATTTGCACTACATTGCAGTTTGTTTTTAAAGCCTGTAATTGTTTTTAACATTCGGGGGGGAATTGGAGGCTGTGTGGGTGTTGGTGCAGCAACAGGACCAGGAACACATCGAGACTTGTGGAGCTGCCTGAGTCACGAGTTGAGAGATTTCACCTTATTTACAGTTTGCTGGTGGCAAAATAATTACATGCCATTACCACTGCTGAATGCATTACATGTCCCGCCAATGGTTCTGGTTTATTGGAGGCTGATGATAGAGCTGTGCCAGCTGAACTAACTTAGCACTATGGGTGTTATTACACTCTTAATAATGAAAACCAGAAGCTGAATTTAAATTTGATCATTTATCAATGACGGGGGTGTTTATGGGAGTTCCAGGAGCAGTACAGCACAACAAAGAGACAAGGTAATTATATATATATATTTTTTGGGTACAAAGTCTTTTTGTTTCTGCAATGATTTTTAAGACACTAGTTCACTGTTCTATAAACAATGGTGTGAACCTGAGATGTGAAAACATCTCTTAAAACCAGTTTGTTTGTTGAATTAAACCTTTATCTAAAGACATGATGTAGCCATTGGTTTTTTCTACAAATGAATGGTTGTGAGGGGCCAATCCTTTACTAGCCCATCCAAGACACTTTCATTATGCAAAAGAATTAATGGAACGTTTTAATGTCGAAAGCTGTTGGCTAAATGTGGTTTCAGACGCCTTTTCAACCTGCTAAGAGTAAAACCTTCAAGGGAAAAACACATTGTAGTTGTCCTTCATTGAAATAACTGAGTGAAAATTCAATTCAAACAGGTTTTTCTCTGGATACACACACTCTGTCCTACTATCAGACTCAGTATGCAGAACTATAGCCAGCAGTGAGATGCATTCTCCCTCCTCAGAGATAAAAAAAAAAAGATGCTTCCGCTCCGTTGTTCTTGCCTTCTGTCAGAGGGGCAGAGCCCGCCTCGACGCCTCTTTATCTTCCCCACAGCCACCCAGACGAGGCGATGGGTTGTGTCTGTTGACAAATCCTGCACTTGTTACAGATAAGAGAAACATGCAAACAGGAAATAGCCAGTGGGCCAGCCACACAAATGTTTGAAAACTCCATTCACAGTGAGATCCTAGTGTTATTGAGGCAACAGAGAACCAACGTTTCCTTACAACAGACTGTGTGACAATACGTTTCCCTACAGTATCACTAACGCAATGATTCACGTCTGGTTCAGAAGTTCTGACAATGATACAGTTTTGATAATAAATGAGTCATTCATCAAGCAAAAATTCAACAAGAGCGCTCAGACAGCGCAGACCTCCGCTAAGGCTCGACATAATTGCTAGGGCCTGTGTCCACCAAAGCAATTTTTCCTGAGGTCACAATATTTGTTTAATTATTTGCAAATTTTCATCTTCCGATGAAATATGAAAATATGCCACTTTTCTTTGTATTAAAACACTGAATTGAATATTTAGGGTCTTTAGTTTTTGGTCAGACAAAACATGAAATCATGTAATGGGAATTTGTCAATATCTTTTGCCAATTTCAAGAGTGAACTATTGATTAATTAATAATGATAAAAAAACCTTAAAATTTTAATCAGTTTAAGTTTATGTAAATTCATACAGCATGTATCGAGATTGTATCCTGAAAGGGATAAAATGCTGAAGTTGCATCTTCAGCAGATAAATACTACATAATAATACAATATCTGCAATATGCATTCTATTCTTTGCACAATAATTAAACTGCTGGTTTCATTTCACTCCTCTATGACTCTTGTTTGTATCGTAGACCCACTTCATTAGTGTTTTGAAATATTGAAATCCATTTGTTCAAATCAGTTCAGGAGACGTTTTGATGCCAGATCATGAAAAAAGTATAGGTGCACCAATCTCTCCAAAGCGGCTTACATAACCTTCACTCCCCCACCCCAAGATAAAGTATGTCAGTAAGCCGTCTGTGGAAACTGTACAGAGTCTGTCCCATGTGGCCGCTGCAGGTGAACTTATACTGAAATTATACTTTTCTCAAGCAACAGGGATAACAGGAAAAGCGATTTCAACATGTGCAATTACACAGATGATCCATCGTTATGGCATTTATCTGACCCGTGATCAGTTTGACAATTAAATTATCAGTGTGTGTGAGAGAGCATTGATCAATCTGGGTAAGAGAGCAGCGAGAATGAGAGGAAGAATTTTATTAAACACAGAAAAAAAATGTCTCACTCCCATTAATGCATCTGGTATTTGTTTGATTTTTTTCTAGATACTTTATTTTCCAAACTGCTAATATTATAACTCAACTTTAAGACTTATTTTTTTTTATTACGACCAAACTCTGAAGACTGATTTGCATATAAATTGGGGAAATCAAAATGGATTACAATGATCTGACAGATGGAGGTGATTTAATGAAGCTAAATCTAGTAAGTCATATCTGGATTTTATCCAGATATAAAACCTTTGAGATGATAATTGTAAAATGTGTAATATATACTGTATTACATATTACACATCACCAGTTCAGACGTGTATATGGTGAAACGTTCATGTGCACATTGTCAACTTGCAGCTCTATTATGTCCAAGCTGGTTTATAAAAACATTTCATCATGTGTCTGACACCAGGATTTATTCCAGGATTCATTAATAGGAGTGAAATGTAAACAGTCTCTTTTGTATGTCTGCAGAAAATCCCCTGATTGGCCTTTACAATCCAGACAGGCATATTGTTCTTGGTCACTAGGCAATACTGTAGTAAAGCATCCACCATTGAAAAGGTGTCCCTGTATTGTCTGCCATTCATTGTTGCATGAGATGACAGTCAGCAGGAGCAGCATAATGGAACTGCTTCACAGAGCTCATTGTGTTGTGAATAGAAATAGTCACTGTTGCTATAATGGGGGCAGACGAATGTTGGCAGATGAGGACGTTAACCTTCATTAATGGTTTGACCAGGGCTGGTCAGTTTAAATAGAGTAATTACTGTTGACACACTGATGATAAATGGTAATGAATGGTACTAATGTGTGGCATCTGTCAAATACATTTGAAGATCTGAGCAGCGTTCAGTCTCGACATCTGACCGCCTAATGGTCTGTGTGCACCTTAGTGACGCAAAACAGCAAACATGTTTTTAGAGAACATATAATGCCACCTGCAATAAACCCCTATGCAATATTTCAGTTTGCTAGTGTATATTCTTTTTTAATACACATTTTACTCTATTTTTGTATATTTATCCTATTTCTGCGCGCCTGATGTATGAAGTGCATCTTGAATCTTGAATACATTTTTGATCACACAGAATGTATCTAAAAAAAAGTGGTTATATTTAGATTATATTAATATTATAGGCTTGGTTGAATATTGAATACATGAATAGTGAATTTAATGACAAGACAGTCCCTGTTTACTTTATTAAAGCAGCTATAATCAATATTAATTACCATGACAATTGATCAAATGACTGTATAAAATAAATGGTATTGCTTGTATAGAGATGAACCCACAATAGAATTGTTACCCGTCTCGACTCTATGGAGAATTTTATGCTATCTTTCAAGGCATTGTTTTGGTTTTACGGCCCACAACTACTATTGTTCTGATTCGCTCTAACTAAAGCTTTGAGTCACAGCAGGAAGCAATTTTCTGCAGAAAAGCTCTTAAAACCCACCAAGCAGAATCCAGCACTAAAGCAGACAAACACAGTTAGCAGGCAGCTGGTAAACATAGTGGAACATTTAAACATGAAAACTGCCTGATATTTCAATCAGGAGTTGGTTGACACCAAAAATAGAGCTGTGATGAAAGTGAATATTAGATTTATATTTATTGGGTGCACAAAACATGACTTATAAATGTAATTTCTACAAGACACAGCTGGAATCTGATAAAGTACAGGAAGCCAGGCCCTGTGTTTCAAATATACTTTTTTTTGTGTATATTTTTGCAATCCTGCTGTCTCAGGAGATTTTTCTTTTATTTCTTTTTACTCTCAGCACAGGAATGGAAATGATGTAAATTTTCCAATTCTGCAGTCGCTGCAGGAAGAATGGAGTTAATGCCAATCTGTATTCAAATATGCAGGCAAAATGCTTGGGAATGTGTTTTCCCTGTGATGCAATAGTGATGAAACATCGCCGCTCGTGACAGTAGTGGGTGGTTGACAGTTATATTGACGTATGACGGCATTAAGAACAAAAGCTCCACTCTGCCAGAAGAGATATGACAACAGTACGGCCACAGATCTGACAGCAGCGGACATCTTTCTAGTGTCATCTCTGACCTCTATATCTCTTAGCTCCAGATAGAAGCGTTTTCATGCCTGACGTCAGGGTCTAATAGTCCATTGATTCATTCACAATGTGGCCCACAGTCAGCCAGGTCTCTGATTATTTATTTTCCTCTCAAAAATACTCTCCGCTCTCTCTCTCATTTCTCCTATTAAAATGTAATGACAAACAAAACCCAGTCTGTCTCTATCTGATGGTGAGGAGAAAAACAATTCTAAGGGATTCGTGATGGTTTATAACCTATAGCTCCAGGGGGAGAGAACAATCAGAGGTCTTAGATGAGATAGACCTCCAAATCAATCTCTACCGCCAGAGGATTTCTCTTATTGTTGCTGATGCTGATTGACAGACGTCAGTATTCTGTGGCTGTCAAACAAAGCCATCCTTGGCCTCCTGCAGGCGCAGTTTAGACTTTACGCCCTGCTACGGGCAGATTAGTGTGAAATTTAAGGTCATCTACAATAAAAATGTGGGGGGAAAATAATTGGACGGAATATAGAAGATGTAATTTACCAAACTTTAATTGTGGTGTGGGCAAACTTCTGTGGAATAACTTACCATTTAAATCCGCTTTTTAAATCCCTGTCAGAGAGAGCATGTAGCCTACCAGCGGCCTCTCAATCTGTCATATGGAATCATTTTCCTCTAAGGTCATTTTGGTTTTTTTTTTGTGGAATGTTATGTATATCTTCTACGACTGGCATGTGATCTGAAATTCTTACACATGGATGGTTTTTTCCAGACTCTGCTTGTATGGCTGGCAGCGCAGTTTGGCTTCTTTACATTCTAGCGGGGGGGGGGAGATAGGTAACCACATTGTTTGGGGGCACGCCCTGGCAGTCCTGAAATGACAGATGAGGGAAACTCGTGTCCCTAATGCCCATCTATCTGTAGAGAAGCTCAGTGGAGGGTGGAATAGTTAACTTAATTGAAGCCTTTAATTTTACAGACAAGAAAAGTTAGAGTGGATGTGGCAGCATTGACTGGAGATTCTGCCCTTTGCAGAGACTCAGGAGAGATGTAATGAGGAGAGGAATCTGATCTTTTAGCTGCAGAGGGACTGGCTGCTGCAGAGAGAACGAAATATAAATATCTTGAATAATTCAGGCAGGAAAATAGGGTTCAAGTGTTGACGTTTTATCCTTTTCACAAGAATATTTAAATTAATGGATGCCTCACAAAGCATTCAAACCTCTTTATAGATTTATTATTACTTTTTAGCAGATGTAAGTTCGAACATGTTCAGCATGTCCTTTAGTTTGTTAGCATGCTAACAGTTGCTTACAAGAATGGCACTCAGTAGAGTGTTTACCTTTGCCCAGGCAGACCAATCCTACAGTATGTCTGTTTAGCTTGCTTGCACCATTCCCCACTCCGTCAGAAAGTTTAGTGGAACTTGTTTCAGCAGTTTTTCGGTAATTTGAGAAAATGCTTAAAATTTCTTAACATTCCTAGCTATAGAAAGTGGAAAAAAAATTCCTGGATCTGGTCCTTCATGCGGATCTACACTCTAGTCCGTGCCCAATCATTACACCAAGTTTTGTGAAAATCTGTCAAGTAGTTTTTGCATAATCCTAATGGACAGAGGTGAAAACATAACCTCTTTGGCATTAATTTGCAGTAAACCCAAAGTACAGGTGAGGCTGATGGGAATAAACAAAACAAAACTTTGTTATTTGCCATTAATCCTCTGTGGGGAATGAATTATCTGTTTCACAACCATTTAGCGATTTTCAAGAAATTTCATTACAAAAAAGTATCCCAATTTTTGCACATGCTCCATGCACATCCTCACACAACTGCACATTGCTTTAAAAACATTTGTATATTGCACGTTTCTTGTATATTGTAACGTCCATTTCTTGTATATTGAAGATGTTTTTTTATCTCAATTTCTATTTTATATCTACACTAATTCTGATGTCGCTTTGATGCTATAGGGGAAAACTCACAAGATTACTTAAGTCAGTTGATTTAAGTAATTGATTTACATCCTCTTGCAGCCATAAATGTCTATACAAAAGTTTGTGTCAGTCCGTCATGAAGATTTTGAGAAGTTTCACTGAAAAACCGAAAACACTGACCTGCTGCAGAAAATAGAGGAAAAGTCGAATGATCGCCAAAGTCATTAGAATTCATCTTGGAATATCAGTTTCAATATTCAATCGAATCCATCCAGCACTTATGTTTATGGTGATGCTAGAGAACAGAGGTTAGGTGATCACCAAAACATTTTGAGTCATCCTCTGGGAACCATGAATGTCTGTGGCGATCCATTCAAGAGTTTTTAAGATAATAATTGTAAAAACATCACTTATACGGTAGGCCCATATAAGGAGTGTATTGTTTTTACAAGCCCTCCCATCTGCATAATGATCAAAGCTTGCTGAGAATATCACTTTTTTTTTGACATTGCTGCTCTTTTTAAACACAGGCTCACTGATTTATTGCTACCAGCAGATTTGTTTTCCAAATGTGGAATTCATGCAAGGCAGAGTTCCACGTCAAGCATGACATCCACGTGTGATAATTCCAGCCTGTGCACTCGCAAAAAATAATAAACAGAAATGGATCACCGTTTCTACAAAGAAACTTCTGATGTTTGAAATGCAGATGGTTGCTACTGGCAACATAGTGTGGCAATGGATGCTGCAGAAAAGCCTCTTTGAGGTTGGTTTGTACCTCTTCCAATGGCTTTAAGATGATTTTATATTTGATATTGAATTGTTTGAGTAAAATGTGCTCAAACTACACAGCGTACATTAGGCCCTATGGGACACCTCCCTGCCAAAATCTAACCTCTAATCTGACATAATCTGCTGATTATGAATATCTTTTAGACCTGACTTAACAGTTTATTGGTTGATGCTCTGCAGTGTTCTCACAAAGGACAGGAGTAAACTGATAAATGTATTCCAATAGGCCAGGTTTTTTGTTGTTGTTTACATCCCAGTGAAAAGAAAGGTTAATTGCTGCCCTTGTGAACCAGTCAGAGATGGTTAAGTTGGCTGAGCACGCCCACGGCAGAATCTTCCCCGAGGCTATGAGCGAATTACAAGAGAAATAAACAACAAGCTGTGGGTGAGACAGGATAACTTGTTTGTTATACGTGTTTCATGGCCCTTCACTCTAAAGCAGCTTCCCTTTTTCTCCTGACACACACTGTATGAAGTGAGCTTTCCATTCTTTAGGTTGGAAGACATTATGCAAACATTTTAATCCTATTGTTTCATATCAGACTATTTTAAAGCAATCACGACTACATGACATTTGCATTTGTCTGATGTTCTCACCTGCTACTCGATGTAAGCTGCTGTCTTTTATTTCCGTTTGACAGAAGCTATGCGAGAATGCAAATGTCACAAGTGATGTGCAAACTGCAAAGGCTGAACTGATGTGCAAACGGCAAACATCCAAAGAAATGTGCAAATGGAACTGACAGAAGTGATGTGCAAACTGAGATGAGCGATCACTGAAGGGATGAAACGACATCAGCAAACATGCACGACTTCAGATATCGGTCCAAGTTAAGCAGCGGGTTTTAAGGATGTTGGACGGATGCAGTCGGCACTGAGAGGCAACACACTGTAGCCATTAACATCAAGCTACAAATGTGAAATAATACATAATGTATCACAGCGTGAAAATGTGTAAACAGTGTGCAACAATGCTATATTGGCATGAGTAGAGCATTGTAAATGTACATAGCTGCAACAAATGGAGAAAACAATGAGGCTTTTTCTTGAACATTTTCCACTGTAGGGTATTAAGTTCTGAGGCTGAGGGCTGAACCCATTCACAGCTTTGGAAAGTGAACATTTTCAGGTGTGCTGACACTCAAGACCTGAGTGGTGAACGGTGCCAGGCTTTGCTCTCTGTTTTCCCTCTTGTGGAAACAAAGCAGTTTGATGGTATACGACTCCATAAACAAAGCTCACAAAGTTATTCCATAGATCATAGAAATGTTTTCCGTCTGTTGTGCGGATATTACCTTTATTATGGATCGTTGTTCTGCATCAAGTGTTAACATTTTCAGGCTCATCAGGCAAACCGCTTCTTATTCTCTGGATGAGTAGATTTAATGATTTGGAGGGACGGCAGTGACTCTGAATGCACCTTGAGAATACGGTATCTTCACTTTTCTTTTCCCCCCCCAGTGATTGACAGACGCTCTCATGGCACAGAAACCATCTCTGAGACTTGAACAGTTGGAGCCCATTCTCCTTCTGCCTCTTTCCAGAGGGCTGGATGCAGGACACGGGCATGCTAAGCTACCAAAGACTCGGTGGATATTGAAATTCTCTGCAGGGAGAGAAAGAGAGGAGTCTTTCAAGAGCCTGGTTCACACCTCTCTTTGCTCCCAGCATGGCATATTTTTAATAAGGGCACTGACTCACACCGTCTCCTTTCCATATGTATGGCTGGAGGTTTGTTTAACTCGGCAAGCAAAGCCGTGATTTGCAAAGCATCAAACAGCCAGCACAAACAGCAGGAGAGCTACAGTAAACATGTGGATACTCGTTGCCACCTGTCAATCATAGGTGCAGTCATTCCATGTTCGCCACTTTCTTGGCAATTTACTATTTATCTCCTCTGATCAGATGTTCTTGTGCAACAATTCCAGAACCCAAGCTGCTGTGGAAGCGTGATGAAAGTGTAAGTTTACTGTGGTTGACATCAGTCAATCATTCCACCACACAGACGCTGCCTCTAATTAGAAGGCTCACTTGAACTTCGTTGTCTCCAGTAGAAATCTAGAGAGGAATCAATGTGTGCGTTGTTGCAGTTATTGATTTGTTATTCCAGTAAATTTGGGGGGTAAAACCCTCAGAGGATGGTGGTTGTGCGCCATAGATAACCATACCTCTCGATTTTGAGGAGTGATTTTCCAGTGAAGGACATAATGCAAGCAGGGGAAACTAAATGAAGATCAAATTAGTCAAAAGTACTCTGCTGAGAAACATGGAGGTTGAACAGATGGGCAGTTAATGGGAGTGAGAGTCTGGGTAGAGCATACAGCAGAGGGGCGGGGGGGGGGGCACGCTGCTTGCTTATATTTGGTTTTGAAAATCAGTCTTTTCTCCAAACACTGTTTCTCATGCAGTTTAATTTGCATCGGAAATAGAAATCCAGTAAATTATAACAAGATAAGGTTGAGGACTTAATCAAATCAAGAAAATAAACCAATCAAAATTATTCTTCACTGTTAAAGTTCTTGTTTGAAACGTACTGTGAGTCTACATCACAGATTGCAGCTGGGAGGACGTTCTACAGAGACGCTGCAGAATACAGTTCTTGCCAGTGAAGGTTGAACTTGCTGTGAACCAAATCCATGTGTACCGCTGAGAAACATGAAATGAACATCAGAGGGGTGCCCTTATTACTGGCAGTACATAACACGATAACTGAGCATTGAAGTCTAGCAGTCGTCCAACACGTTAAAAGTTGGAGGATGAGGGGGAGGGAGTAAGGATACGTTGTACGGAGTTCATCCATCTCTTCGTGGCTGAGGCAATAATTTCATGATCACAAAGCCAAGCTGCTGCTGCCAAAGAAGAAATATGAGCCTTGACATCACTGAGTGAGATGCAGCCAGAAGAACAATGTGGTTAAAGAAGTTGCTCTCAGAAATGCGATGATATGCAGCGTAGTGGGTCAGGTTTCTGAGCACATTTACTAAAGCAAGTTGATTTTCTTTCTGCAAAAATGCACAACTGTATTACTATATATATTATATGTATTATATATATAGAAAACTAACTTCAAAATGCAATTTTTTAACCATGCTGCTTTGATTTGAAGGAACACATGGACACTTGTTGCATCTTGATGCCATCTTACTATGAGAAAAATCTAAATTTGGTCTAGACTAGAGAGAAGAATCCTGGCCGGGGTTGGAGAGGGATAAAATACGCCTGACATGTCAAGCTTGTGTCAATCAAGCAAACATGCCTCAAGGTAGAATTCTCTATCTAGTCAATAATGTTTCAAAATATAGGGCGGCATGGTGTCACAGCAGGAAGAAGGTCCTGGGTTCAAATCGACCTGAGGAACCTTGGACTTTTCTGTGTGGAGTTTGCATGTTCTCCCCCGTGTCTGCCGTGGGTTCTCTCTGGGTTCTCCGCCTTCCTTCCACCACCAAAAACATCCAATATAGATGAATTGGTGACTCTAAATTGACCGTTGGTGTGAATGTGAGTGTGAATGGTTGTTTGTCGTTCCAGGTGTTCCTGTGATGAACTGGCGACATGTCCAGGGTTAATCCCGCCTCCAGCCCAAACTCAGCTGGGATAGGCTCCAGCCTCCGCGACCCTATACAGGATAAGTGGTTACAGAAAATGAATGAATGAATGAATGATTCAAAATTGAGTCATCATATCTTAAAAGCAAGGCTACCTACTGAAACCACAATTTCTACATTGGTGTTTTGTATTTTGTTGTGTATCCATAGCCATTTTTACACATCACACAATAGCAGCTCAATGAGGACCTACATTGGCCTTGCAAATAACCAAATAACAGCGGCAACACACTGCCCCAGAGTGTGATTGTAGATGGTATACTGGTGTTTCACAAACAAAAGAGATGGGACATGTAACACAGCAGCAGGCAACAATATAGTGTGAAGTTTATCATAGGCAATATGTTACAATGTTGTAATCACAATAACATACAACAATAACATGACAAAATGAATCATGGTGGTTGATATGATCTCCTGGCTCAAGCCGTCTCTGTAATTTGCAGATTTCTCCTTTGTGTCACCTTTCTGGCTGACTACATTTATACAGAAGTAGATTTGGTGATGTAGCTAGACGTGGAACAACAATGACCCCATTACGCCTTTGTAACGTTTATACAGATCCGTGAGGCATAATAAACACGCAACAGTTCCACCTTGAATGGGCTGTGTAGAATGTAACATAGAATGAAACTGTAGCTGTATACAGACTCTTTAATGCTTTTGCAATTTATTTATGGAAAACTACAGAGAGGCATTTTGTTGCATTTCTGGTCTTCTCGAGAAAACGTGGAAAATCTGCTTTAAAATGAAATTCTTCATGCCATCATTTACCACACTGGGTACTAATAAATGAGTGCTGGCAATACCATTTTGTCCAGGAATAGAAGCCATGCAATACAGTTACAGTATATAATTATAGATAGCATCATATCACATCATTATAATTTAATATAAAGATATAAAAGGGTACATCAGCCGTGATTTGTTCCTTTGAAGAGTGTGCATGATGCAGTGAGACAGCATATGCTCATTTGATGTTGGTTTTTGGAAAGTCCAGTCAGATTTTTTCTCTTAAAGTAAGTTAAAAAAAATCATTAAGTTCTTTACAGAGTGTCCAAGCCTTCTTGCTGATTCCTGAAGCATAATCCTTATGTTTATGAAGCGATTTGACTGATGTGTGTTCAAGATTATCATCACTGTTTAAATATAGGAAGCTTTTTTTATGCAGAGCATCATTTCTCCATATGGAAGACTTGTGTCCAAAAAGAGATTACTGTGCATGTTTCCTGCAGCGGTCCTGATAAGGCCAACTGTGTGCCTCTGGCGTGTGCTTTTGAACTGTGGGGAGGGGGGGAAAAAACACATCATGCAACAGTGGTCTCTGTGGGATATGTAGAATGTATATGCAGAATGCTGCAGAGGACACTTGTGAACTGGGTATATAAAAACCAATCCATCATTAAATGAAGATGCTGCACAGAAATCTAATATTCACAGAATGAGGTGATCAATGAGTGCTCAGTGCCATGCATGAGGGCAGGCAAATGTCACACATTTCTCTGAGAGAAGATGCGTTTGAGGTTATTCAAAGCCTTTTCTGTTGCCTCAGGAACTGCACTATAAGATATGCAACTGAGACTTAAAAAGATTTTTTTTAAAAATTGACATATTTAACTATTACATTTTTATATTTTAAATATTTCTGTAATATTGGTTATTTTAGCTCATATTGCATCTGCACAAACGCTGGTTAAAATGACGAAAGATGAACAAAAATGTGACAAGACTTATCCTTGGCTAATAAGATTTTCTTACAGAGAGTTAGATGAACATATCGATACCATTCTTTTATCTATATCTACTATACATGTAAGGCTATAGCAAATAGCTGCTTAGCATTAAGACTGGCAACAGGGTGGAAAGAGTTAGCCTGGATCTGTCTAGAGATGAGAAAATCTGCCTACCAGCACACCTTGTTGTTATTTGACGGGCCTCCCAAGATATTAAACTATTGATAGACATTAACAGATGTTGGTATGTTAATTTTGTTTTTTAGATATTGCCAAGCTAGCTCCCCATAGCGAATCAGCTAATTGATGCAGTTGCTGTAGCTTCATATTCAATATAAGTGAGTATCAAACTTCTCCAATTCTTGACAAGGTGAATATTTTCCAAAATTATTGAATTCCTTCAACATTAATTGTGTCCTTATTGCCAAAAAATATGGCTGTTAAGTCCATATCAGTTTTCAGTACATTAAAGATTCAAAAAGAGGTGTCCCCAACCAACAATAACATCAATTCTGTGTAAGTGAATCAATGAAAATAACGTTAAATCTATGTTGAAATCCAATCATTGATTTCTCATGAGGTTGTCACCCTGAAATAACTTTATTTCAACGTTAATATTTTTAAAAAAAACAAATAGATGAAGACATGCAGAGAGTAAATGTTTGTTCAATTTAAATCCAATCATGCATTTTTTTTAATCATGTTTTACACCCTCAGATATCATCATCTCAATGATGTCATATCAACATAAAATATATGGTGACATTTTTAAAAGCAGTGCCTGCAGTTCAACTTAAATTGATTTAGCTAAATCAACATTATAGAAAGTTAATCATTTATATTTAATTATATGGGCCCCAGGAAGAGTAGCTGTTACCTGTAACAGCTAAAAGAGAGCATAATAAACAACAATAAACAATAAATCAATCCTGCTGCATCTACAGTAGGATTCTGTAGAACTTGCCAGTAAAACCATGCAAACTTTTTTTTATCACCACTTGTCTGATTTTGCTTCTATAGCCTCAACCTTGATGAAGAACAGGAACTAAAAATTGTTTAACTTGACCTCTTAGTAATAGTAAGAGAAAGAAAAGGGTTTCATGAGCTGAATATTCAGCCTTCCCACTCCCCACATCTCTGCATGAGAGATGAGGGCTGCGCTCCTGAAGTCACGGCTCCCTCTACAGTTTGTACAGTGGAAATTTTCCGTTCAGTGCAGGAAAACAATCAAACTGACTGTGTTGAACAGTCGGGAGGACATAACGGAGACGGGTCCGGAGACTGCAACTCACACACTTGTGAGATACGTCTCAAACGGCAGCAGATGCATAAATATAACTACAGAGACGTTCATGCACATCTGGAATCCTCATCATCCGGGAGGCCGATCGACTGCTTCCTGCAGGACAACGCGAATCATGTCTCATTCTTTGAATACTTGAGGAGTGACGACAACTTTCCTCTCTCCAGACTTCACCATACTAATCACTGGAGATAAAGCGGGGAACAAAGAAGCGCGGAGAGAACCGGACTTAACAATGCGAACAGATCAATTTTCCCGATGAGGATTTGCAGTTTTAAGCACCAGTCCTGTTGGGGTCTCTGCTGCGGCGGACCAGACAATGTTATCTGCGGAGATGCGCGGTTTGCAGAGGTTCGTGTCCGTGGATGTTGCAGCTCGGTCGGGCTGCACACGGTGCCTGTGGGTGGCTGTGATTGGACCGGACACAGACTGGGGCTGACTGATGTTTGTCTGCGAGGAAATGTTTTGGGGAGGAGATCAATATGAGTTACTGGCGCACGCGAAGGGGGGAGATGCCAGTCTTCACGAGCACACCTATTACTATGTGGACGTGAGGATTACGCACGCATGAGGACTTTTTTCTCTTGTGTTAAATTCAAAACAGACCAGAGAGATCTTCCCACCATAAGACATTTATTTAATGTGCTGTTGCCTTTTCAAATGACACGATGGTTACAAGTGGATATGGATGGCATTTGCTCTTGCACTAAAGTTTTTTTCCCCCTCTTCTTCTCTATCATGCATGGGACTTAAATGCCTCAGTTGTCTTGTAAAAATGTTTTTTGGACTCTAACAAATATATTTCACGTGGACTTTTACTCTGAAATAACAGCTGAAGTTATGGAACATTATTACAATATTTCAAAGGACAAAAACAGTCATTTTCCTAATTTTGAAATCCAGTAAAATGCATCCACAACTGCCGGGCAACATGGCAGTCAACTGGATTGTGTTTTGTGTTATTTTGCTGCCACTGTTCGCAGTGGGGACAGCTTTCTCGGGGGTCTTCAATGCCACAGACAGAGACATTTTTACAGGTGATCTGCTGCAGGTCGAGCTCACACAAGACAGAGCGACCGAGCAGTGGAGATTCAAGTCTGCTGACTCCCATCCCACACTATATTTTGACCAAGTGGATGTGCTGCACTTGAGGCAAAAATCCTCCACCACCCACAATCACATATTTAAAGTTATCCGGGCAGCTGCGTTCACCATGTTGTCTAACGCCGCCTTTTACATGCCCCCTGCGAAACATGCAGAGTTTACAAGCAAGTGGAACGAGATTTATGGGAACAATCTGCCGCCTCTGGCTTTCTACTGCCTGCTGTCCCCAGAGGACTCCGCTGCCCTGCAGTTTCTTATCAAGTTCATGGATAGGATGGCTGAATACCCAGACTGGAAGGTGACCAGTGCCCCTAACGATGAGGTCCCCATGGCGCACTCTCTCACTGGGTTTGCTACTGCTTATGACTTTATTTACTCCTACCTCGATGAACAGCGGAGGGATATTTACCTCAAGAAAATCCGCTCTGAGACAGAGGAGCTGTATGAGCTGTCAAAGTGCAGGGCGTGGGGTAAACAGTATCTCCAAAATCACCAAACCACCAACATATTAGCCATCCTGACTGGTGCAATAGTGGTGGGATCACATGACGACCCAGAGTCGATGATTTGGAAACAAGTGGCAGTGAACTACATGGAGAAAAATATGTTTCTACTAAATCACATTGTTGATGGGTCTCTGGATGAAGGGGTAGCCTATGGGAGCTACACAGCCAAGTCCATCACACAGTATGTCTTCTTAGCTCAGCGCCACTTCAGCATTGACAACTTGCAGAACAACTGGCTGCGGGGACACTTCTGGTTTTATTATGCCACTCTGTTACCAGGGTTTCAGAGAACGGTTGGCATCGCCGACTCCAACTACAACTGGTTTTATGGTCCAGAGAGTCAGCTTGTTTTTCTCGACACTTTCGTCATGAGGAACGGAACGGGTAACTGGCTGGCTCAACAAATTAGGAAACACCGACCGAAGGATGGCCCCATGGGACAGTCTTCTGCCCAGCGCTGGGCTACGCTCCACACAGAATACATCTGGTACAACCATCACCTCACGCCACAGCCTCCACACGACTTTGGCAAAGCTAGGATGCATATTTTCTCAAACTGGGGTGTGGTTACCTACGGTGCAGGGCTGCCCATTGGTCAGGGTAATACTTTTGTTTCCTTTAAGTCTGGGAGGCTGGGTGGCCGTGCAGTCTACGACATTGTCCATGAGAAGCCTTATGTTTGGGTGGAGGGCTGGAACAGCTTTAACCCAGGTCACGAGCACCCTGATCAGAATTCTTTCACGTTTGCTCCTAATGGACAAGTATTTGTGTCCGAAGCACTTTATGGCCCAAAGTACACCTATCTTAATAATGTTTTGGTGTTCAGTCCGTCTCCCACGAGCCAGTGTAACAGTCCGTGGGAGGGTCAGTTAGGGGAGTGTGCTAAGTGGTTGCGCTGGACTGATAAGGGTGTAGGCGACGCAAGAGGTGAGGTGATTACCGCCTCCTCGCACAGGGATACCATGTTTGTGAGTGGTGAAGCGGTGTCAGCTTATTCCCCTGCTATGAGACTGAAGAGTGTGTTCAGAGCTTTAGTTCTGCTCAACTCCCAGACTTTGCTGGTGCTTGATCATGTAGAGAAGTGGGCTGATTCACCCGTAACAACCCTCAGTGCATTTTTCCACAATCTAGATATTGACTTTAAATACGTTCCTTTCAGATTCATGGACAGATACAACGGTGCAATGATGGATGTGTGGGACGCTCATTATAAAATGTTCTGGTTCGACAGCCAGGGTCATAGCCCTGATACCAGGATACAGGAGGCGGAGCAGGCGGCTGAGTTTAAAAAGAGGTGGACGCAGTATGTAAATGTCACTTTTCAAATGACGGGCACAGTCAGCAGAGTAGCATATGTGTTACACGGGCCATATGTCAAGGTGTCCAACCCTAAATTTAATGATAATAGCAAAAATGGTGTGAGACTTTCTTTAACCATAAATAACACTGAAAAGATAATATCTATTGCTACAAACTATCAAGATATGGGAGCGAGGTTGACTTATTTAGGATTTGCAGGTCACTGTAAAGTTGAGGACAAAAATCAAATCACTCGATATGGCCTTGGAACACAACTCATCCCCAAAAAAATCAGCAGTGATGATCAGGTTTTTGACCTTGGGTTCACAGTCAATGTGATAGCAGGGGTTGTCCTCTGTGTGGCCATAGGATTTCTGACCATGCAGAGAAAGTTTTATGTATGTTTCAGCAGGCTGATGCGTTACACCCTCCTGTCTGTGCTCATTGTGTGGATAGCAGCGCTGCTGTTTGTGTCTAACAGCTGCGATCAGCTTCTCTGTGGGGTAAAATGGAAAGGCGCGGGTGCGAAAAACGAGGTAAACAAACAAATAAGACTGTACGAGGAGAACCGGCTCCCCCTGCCCACCGTCCTCATAACAACCCTTCCCGGATCGGGATCAGATATTCTCAAGCACCTTTTCTACAACAACTCAGACTTTGTTTACATAAGAGTTCCCACTGAGCACGTTGACATTCCTGAGACCGAGTTTGAGTTTGACTCTCTTGTCGATGCCTGTGAGTGGTCCAGATCAGACGCCGTGCATGGACGGTTTAAGATGATTCAGGGCTGGCTGCATTCGCTGGTCCACGACATCAAGTTGCATTTGCAAAATATTCAGCTGGTGGAGGGCAGCAGGGTCAAACAGGCCCAGAAAGCTGGCCCCTCCAGTGACAGGAAGAAAAGATCCAGACGGAGAGAGCCAGCCTCGGAGCTGAAGGGCAAACTGAGAGCCAGTCTGGACAGAGATGCAGAGTATGTTCGGGAGATCAGACGCCACGTTGCGGAGTACCCTAATGCCCGCGTGGTGCTCAACATGCGGAGTGGAAGCTGGTCGCTCAAACTGCCTTTCATTCAGGAGGTTGTGGGACCATCCCTCAGGACAATCTATTTGGTGAGAGACCCTCGGGCGTGGATTTATCTCATGGTTTATAACAGCAAACCCAGCCTTTACTCCCTTAAAAACATCCCACAGCACATTTCCTTGATATTCAAGGAGGACGCTGTCATTGAAGGGTGTCCAACTGTGGCGCCAGAGTTTAAGATAATTCAGAGCCTGCTGCACCGTGCAGAGACAAACCCCATCCTTATACTGTCTCATCTGTGGCTGGCTCACACCGCAGCAGTGCTGAGGGTCAGCGAGGGCCTCCCTGAGGAGTCCTACCTCCAAGTCAGGTTCGAGGATGTGGTCAACTACCCACAGGAGACGGCGGAGAGCATTCACACGTTTCTGGGCGTACCTGTCTCACCCGCAGCCCTCAACCAGCTTCTATTCACCACCTCCACAAACCTGTACAATCTAATGTACGAAGGGGACATTTCACCAGCCAACATTAAGAAATGGAGACAGGACATGCCTCGAAAAGACATCAGACTAATTGAGGAAGTGTGTGGGAGTGTGATGAAGAGGCTGGGTTACACCAGGTTTGCCAGTTAACTTACTGCTGCTGGTCAGCTGATATTGAGCTGTCTTGTTTACTGTCTCGTCAAGTCATAAACAGCATTGGCTTTATTTTTTTTGCACTGATCTTAGATTTTAAAAAGATGTTACAAGTTGAGGAATGGCTGGGTAGCATTTCTTCCTGTGTTTGAGTTTTTTCCCTGTATTTGTTTGGGTGTGTGTCAGGTGTTGTTCAGACTACAGCAACTGATCTTTTGAGGGATGAATATTTTAGAAGGGAGCTTATGTTTTATTATTATTTTCCCTCAGCGACCCTTCACACTTACTTGTAGCACTACTTTATTGAATGAGATTTGAGACCCTGTTCGTCTCAGCTTAAATTTTGTGCTACTGCAGCATCCTACGACGGCTCGGTCTCTCAGAGAAGACTATTTACAATACGTCCTAGTCAGAGATGGAAAATGAGTTTTTCCTAATCTCTAATCTGTGATGTCAAAGAGATGTTTGAGCAAAATCCATGTCTGTTATTCCTGGCATTATATTTCCTGTCGGGGGGGGGGGGGGTCAAGGGATATTTACCGATTTAGAACAGAAATGTTATGAAGCTCATTAAGAAGTAAGACTTGTATTTATTGACAGCCTTTCAATTTGTAGCTTTGGGAGAGCATTATAAAGCATGGTTGTCATAAATTTCATATCTGATTATCTTTGTCGTTTCCCTTTAAAACTAAAAAAAAAAAAAAATGCTGCAACTGAGAAAGTCTTTGGCGAAGCAGAGAATAAAAAGGTAGTGCTCTGTTTGTCTAATGAATGAATGATATGTGTTGTATTTTCATTACGTCAGTAGAGAGATTTTCAAAGATGTCATGACAGTTGGGTGGCTTTGCACTTTCACAAGGACCCCTTTGATTGTATGTTGGATTCAGTGCATTTTCCAAAGCTAAACTTTACCGTATGTACTCGATTAGCTTGGAAATGTAAAACCCCTGAAGATGTTTAAACCTTTGAAGATATTATGTCTAGAAGAAAGAAAGTTAGAAGTATTTATGGGTTCCAAAGACGCATATCCCAAAGGATCAGGAGTGAATATGATTATTAGAACTCCCTTTGGCATTTGTTGAATTAGATCAGAGGGAAGTGCTTAATAGGGATCAAACCTAAAAAAAACGAAAAAAAAAAAACTGTCAGACTTGACACATTTCTAGTCAAAGCAATTTCCAAAGCATCCCCCTGAGCTACTCATGTTAATCTGCAAAATGCCATAACTGAGTTTTTAAATTTTTTTTTATAGCTGTGCTATCTTCACAAGTTTCCATTTGCTGTCCTGGTCAATCAAATATCAAATGATCTTTTTGGGCTTTTGTCTTTAAAGAGTTCAGCGAGCCGTGTGCCGAACAGGCGATGAATATTAAGTATAACTGTTGAAAGAAAAGTCAGAGACCATTTCTACTCTGTGATGTTACGCTCTTTGGCTAAAATGTACGCTCCTCACTAACCTTTAATGCTGTCTTGCTTAAAACATCTCTGTAAATGGATCACATGTAACATGCAGATAGTTCACTCCATTTTAGACATTTTATTGCATCTGTACACAAACAAATCCTCCGTCTCCCACTTGAAATATATCCATCGTTCCTCAGCTGGAACTGTTTGTTTTCTTCTCTGTGAACACTGAAACCCTTGACTGCCTGGAAAACCCGTTTGATGTTTGTGGTCTTTGAATGTGTAGATTTGGCAGACATGCTTTCACTTTGGTGTTGCAATCCTGTTACCAACTCTGTTTTGTATTTGCTCGTGGGGATATGGTTCCTTGCTTCTGTGGCCTTGAATTACAATCATTTCTTCATGACGGTTGTCTGTGGGCTCTGGAGCAGGAGGTGGAGAAAATGTAAAGAAAATAATAAATTCCTAAATATATCAGCAACCAGTCTTTGTTTGGATGCAATTAATTATCTTGCACTATGACTATATTGTGATTATATAACATTTTATTTGCAGATATTGTTACTGTGCTCATGTTAAACTCCTTAAATCGATCACCACTAACGAAACACTGCAAAAAAAGAAGCTAAAATATGAGAAAAATGCCCTGAATTTGAGGAGAAAACACAAATGCAGCAAGATAATTTTACTTGTCATGAAATCTTAAAATAAGTTGTTAGTCTAGAAATAAGTAAGCTAGATAATAAACTCGTAAATAACTTTTAAAACAAGATAATTAATCTCACGTTTCCAGGCAGGAACAGAACAATTTGCAGTGTAGAACATACATTTTTATTATTTCCTTCGCCAAGGAGGTGATATTTTCACCAATTGATTTGTTAGTTTGTCGTCAGCAAGATTACACAAAAACTACTGAACCAGTTTCCACAAAACTTTGCAGGGAGGTGGGGCATGTCTCCACAAAAAAATCGTTACATTTTGGTACAGATCCAGATAGACGGGTTGAGCCAGTAATTTCTTAAAATGCATTTCCATAACACAAAAGAAATTACAGATATGCACAAAACGTTATGGAGGCATGGGGCACAGGCCGGCAAGGTAAACAGATTTGTAAGATTGCTCTTCCGTGGCGGAGGTAATGCACCAGTGTCATTCTAGTCTCACTATTGGTTGGTGCTCACTGACTAGCACAACGTGTACTTATGCAGATGTGTCTGTGCTTCCACAATCATGCAGCAGCTAAATCTCCATTTTATTAGGCATGGCTGACAGAAGCCTAATTACTTCTAAGGGTGATGAGCATGACAAGGAGGGGCCGACTATTAACGTAGTTGTCAGGAAATTCTTAAGTCATAGCCAGACGGATGGGCTTTCGAAAGACTGCGTGCCTCAGAACGGTCTCTGTGAGTCAGTCATTTCAGTAGTCATTTGTTCTTGATCCTTCCTGTAACACTCTTAATACTTGGCAGGGTCCTCCATGTGTAATCCTTCCATGCAGAGGCACATTATTCACTAAGAAAACCTTAGGCAAATGCTTTGGAAACGAAGCTTCTGCAAGTCTAGACTTGCACTCACTGGTTGTAACCTGTTTAGTTTAAATCATGTGGTGGAAAAATATGCTCAATATCAATAATCAGCTTGATTCTAATAATAGAGTTCTACAGAAGATGACTTGAGTTCTATCTAAGAATATATCTTTTATAGCTATAATTACATGCATGAATTGCCTTCATTTAGCATTTATTGACTGCATCTGATTGCTTTTAGTCAATACTTTATTGATTTACTATGATTATGACCAGTTGAATTTAATGATATTTTAGAAATAGGAAAAAGTAAATCTATATGTTATGGTGGGTTTCCCATCTGAAACAACTCTGCAGGCATCAGCTACACAGAGAGAAAAAAAGTGCTTTATGAAAACCTTTTGATGTCTGATCACAAGAAGCAGATTTGCAGACCTAATTTAAACTCTTAAGTTTGCCAAGGTAGATTATCTTTGATGTTTGATAACCGATATATAATCATTGGATGAAATAAGGTTTTTAGACAAAATGATGAGAAGCTGTATTCTGATCTAATTCCATGCAGCGGTGGGATGGGTAAGTGATCAAGCAGCTTTCTCAGACTATTAAGTGCATGGAGGTTATCCGGATAGAAAAGGGGACTCAATTTCAGCTGAGTAGTCATTCCCTTGCCCGTTCCACCTTTATCTTTTGCCACTGGTGAATCCGAGTCCCAGGAGAGCCTCTCCCTCGCCGGCAGCCATCGCTCCTGCCACTACTCATTAATTAACCTTTGCTGCAGCCGCCATCAGTCAGAGAGCCACCTGATATCCTGGAGAGGGGTAATTATTGATACCGTGGACGGCTCGTGTGCTGCAAAATTAGCCCGCTGATGGAGAGCAACACCGTCACTGTTGAGAGTTTGCAAACTTGAATATAAATTTTCATGCTCATGACTTGATGAGCGTCCTTCAGATGACAGACGGGAAGGTTGGTTGGTGGTTCAGACTTCACTGATAAGGTGTAAGCAGCTGCTGATGCCTCTCTCCTTTATTTAGTCATTTCCTCTCTGGTAAACAACGTCTGTGAGGTCCTCAGATCCCACTGTTCAAAATTACTTGCTGATGACACTGCTGTGTTTGGATATGGAGAGGCGCAGATCCCAGGAACCGCTGTTAATAAGAGTTGACTTGAGAGGAAATATGGCGCATTGTCAATTTGCAGCTGGTGGCAAGTCATTTCTGTAGTGAAAATGGGATCTTCCGTGGCAATACAGCACAGCGGCAACTGCTAATGAAGCCCGGTCTGGTCTTATGGCGCCCAGGAAATCAGACCAGATGAGGCGTTTTGAATTCTACTTCAGGCAAATCCTCATACTGAGGCAGGCTCACACACTCTCCTTAAGGCTTATTACAGTCCTCATTGCCAATTTCTTTTTTGTTTTCAGTTTGACAGAATATATAATCACCAGCTGAATTTGTCAAAATGAGATAATTCCACATTAAATGCAGTGCGAGACGACTAATAGAAGTATTGTGTTCTCTGAGGATTTGTGAGTAAAATGTAAGGATTTCAAGGTCTAATTTATTCCGTTTGTTTATTTGCAGACATCATTTTAGTGCACGTTATTCCTTAAAGCTTAGCTTTTCTCTAACCGGTCTCCTGTCTCCTGAAAGTCAAATGAAAGTCTGAGGAATTTTCCTCACTTACCAAACATGATGTGACCTATGACTGAGGACTTCGCTTGGAGAAGTTTCTGACTTTTTGACTTTGAGTGTTAGACCCTTCAGTAAATTCAAGCTGATATCCTGTCAGCTTAACCTGTCTCCCCTGACATTTTGGTTAATCCCCTGTATTTCACAGATGGAGCTCCCTGACTCCCCTGAAATTGAGCCACTTCAGTATTACTTCATTCAGGGCTCCTCTGTTTCTCCTATGTCAAACGCTGTGGTTTGCTTGCTGTGCAAAAAAATTAGCAGAATGATGTGTAAGCTGGAAAATGAGACAAAAGGGAAAAACACCAAATCGACTGAACAATTTAGCTGTTGTCTGTCTAATGTGAGTTTACCAATTCAGTTATGGAAAGGGTTAGCCACTTTAATGAGCTGTTTCTGCCTGTTAAAGCAAAGGGTGGCCATGCTACAGCGTTTGAGGCCTGGTGTTATTCTGAGGTATAGGATTGACTCCAGCTGGCTGGCCAAAAGACAGATGAGGGAGAGGCCCTTTTCCTGGATGACACACTCTGTAGTCCTTCATTACTGGGACTGAGAAACCATAACCCGGCTGTCAAAGTGCCGCCGCAGCTACCGCTCTCCTGGACCATGTCTAGGCAGGGCATGTCAGCCAAGGGGAACATTTTCATGTTTTATGTCATATGCAGCAGGACTGATAGGAGATAGAGAAAGGAGATGGATATATGTCAGAGTTTTTAGAGGGTGTCTCATTTGACCTAATTAAATCAAGCATGAGTCATTGATCTCTAATTAGTGTAATTTATGTCTTGAGGAGAAGTGATGGTCGATATGACATTGGTCACAGTGTGCCTTTGCAATTATAGTAGAGCAACAGATTGATGTTAAATCTTTAGAAATTAAAGAACTAATGCAGGATGATGGAGCAGAAGAGGAGAGCTGCTTCCTGCCAGTGGTGGGAGAAGTACTCAGAGCCTTTATACCTAAGTAAAAGTGCCAATAAAGCAATGTAAAAATCCTCCATTACAAGTAAACGTCCAGCATGAAAAATGTTATATGAAAACATACATTAATATTAGATGCAAGATTGTGTTTAAGGTACTAAATTAAAAGCAGTGGTCATTGGAAAATGTATTAAAATGAACCCATGACCAGAACATTATTTGGTGGAGCTGTTCACATATTCATACAAGCTGCTTTTTTGAAGCCAAAAAGGTTGGAAACCACATGTTTAATGTTGGATTTTATGTTACTCATAAAAAAAAGGTCAACTCAGTATTTCTAATTAAATTCAATCTTACATTTTACAGTGTAGGCAGTGGAAATATGGCTTATGTGACAAGTCAGTCTTAATACTCAGGTTTACCATGATGTTACATCATCACCTTCCCATATCTGTTCCACCCAGTGTGGCTATCTGAAACTTTGGAATAAGACTAAGAACACAAACCTAAAATAAGTGTTTTTCTGTAAAAACAACAACAACAACAACCAAAACACCCAACAACTTCACTTCCTAGGGGGTCTAACATTTCCCTGCGATCACACTGCTGACTCTGCGCAGCGTCTGACATCAGCACTTTATTTTTAAAAGAGACATCATGACACTGACAGGCGGCAAGAGAGGAGGGACATTCGTCACTCTTTTCTTTATCCCCCCCGCAATTTCTAACTGCAAAGGGAGCCAGATGGTCGGATTCTCTGCTCGTATGGTTGCGTTCCTTAGGGATCACCATTCTTGGCCTGCTTGGCAAAGAATATAAGAATGATGGGATGCTGAGAAATTAGATATGAACAAGGCCAGTATGGAGAACAGTTTTAGGAGGAATTTGAATCATAGTAAAATACTGTACACGCTGAGAACATAAGAAACAAGGATGATAAACTGAAAGAGCAAAAAACAGAGGTCAGAACCTTACAAGAGGTGATGTACAACAGGGACGTAAAAAGGTTCACGTCCCTGTTGTAGAAGGAGACCGTTTCACCTCCAGCACCATGGCTGGATTAGTAATCTATTTGGTAATCCAGAAGCACATTGCTGGGATTTTCACTTTTTTTTTCTTTTTTCTTTTTTGTCTTGTACTGAAGCATTTTCAAGTCAATTTGCACTTCCTGTTGCAAATTCCTGTCTAATCATGTTTTTACATTAACTTTGCAATCACCTCTACCGTTCATTTTCATTCTAATCACCAGCTCCGTCTCTGGGAAATTAACTAAATACACAACCGTTTTGCAAGAGCAAATACATTCATAAGGAAAACATAGTGCAGACCAATGACATGTTGTACTAAATGTCACTTGACATATGTGGTAGCTACAGTGCTGATGGAGAACATATAATTAAACTAGACAGCACTCAGAGGGCGCAAACCTCCACCGAGGCAGCTCAATTTCACTGTTATGTCATTGCAAGTAAAAGCAATGGTCCCATGATAGACTGACCTTCATTGACCATGAAAACCTACACCTAGAGTTTGGGATCACATTGAGCCCTATATCTTACAGTGTTAAAGATCCGGATCCACTCAAGTTTCCTGCAATATCCCCATCGTTCCCACCCTGTTTCATGAAAATGTTGAAATGAAAATGAAAAAAAAAAAAAGTTTCCTTAATGTTTCCGGAATGTTAAAGTATCCTTGTCGCCTCAATGTAACCACAGACGGGCGTCTGGACTCAAACCAAAGCCTCTGGTGTCAGTCCTGCACTTTGTAGGCCACCATCCAACCCGACCACCTGCCTGCAGCTCCAGGGCAGCACATAAATATACTGTAGTGTTTCTGAGTGCAGCGACTATGCTTATGTGCAGTTGGTAACTGTTTGTTGGCTGCTGATTAAACAAAAATGGGTCAAATTCATGAGATAGAAATTTGCTTTGCTTACAGTTTGAACACCCTTTCATGGATAAACACAATGTGTTTTCATCCCAGACTTTGAGCATAAATATAACGTCTTGAGAAAAAAGGTTTAAGTCCCCCCCCCCCCAAAATAGCAACCTTCTCCTCAATTCATCCTTGTTCATATTCTACTGGTTTACAGGATGCTTTCCTGGTCTACAAATCTGGTATCATAAGAATTATTTAGGGAAAATCCTTTGACACACAAGAGATGTGTTTGAATTCAAGCAAAAACTGGGCAGTTAACGAAAGCAGTGAATTGCTTAAGGGAAGGAACGTATGCTGCAAAGGAAAGCGACTGCCTCCCAGCCAAAAACAGAGCATATGTTGGTCCCCTTCCAACATAAAACACTCCGTGGGTTTAAAATGCAGACACTCTTGCATAATGATAATGAAGGAGAAGAAGTGAAAAATACCAAAACGATGTTTGTTTATCACCAAACGTATCAGTAAATAAAAACAACTACAACATGTACCTAATGGATGCAGCTTCAATGGCAAAATTATTTTTTGAAGTTTACTGAACAGCTAGCCTGTCATCTTCTCACTGAATCTCCTCCTGCAATGCCAAAGTGAAGCGTGATGCGCTAACTGTATAACACTAAACCTCATTTGGAGAGAGTCGAGTCCAAAACGTTCCAAAGACTTTTACCAAATGTGTGAGAAGGAGATTTATTCGGAGCTTATTTGCAGCAGCTGCTCCCTTGACTCTCGGGCGTAAATGTCTTCAATCAGGGCCTGTAATTAAACTTTAAAAAATGCTATCAAACCGGGACATTCTCCTCTGTCACGGCAAAGTTGGTTTTAAAAATTCATCACTCCCTCAGTATATTTTATTAACTTGAGGTTTTTTGGTGATTGAAATGTGACACCGGCTCCGAGGGTGTGTACTTATTGTAATTTTTGTCCTTTTGCAAACAGCCTTTGACAGGTTTTTGATTTGACTCCAGGGCACAAATGGTGGCGTTACTCTAATAACTGGCAGTGGTCAAAGTGGCTTTGCTCCTGAGCTTTGCCTATAATAGGAATAATGTGTGAATGGTGTCCCTCTGGCTGAGCTGCCTCATTAAATGGCTGGAGAAGAGTGACGGCCTGCGAGGGTGATGCATTATTGATGAGAGAGCCTGATTAATTGAAAATATCCTCTACAGCAGAGGAGGAGGGTGTGTGTGTGCATGCGTGGGTGTGTACAGTATGTGTGTGTGCATTTGCAGCAAGTGGGTTCATTTTGTGTGAACAACTTAATCAGCTGCTGCATCGCGCAGATTTGATTGCTATTCTGCACAGGCACACACACACACACACAGACACTGCAAAACATTCACTGTAAGCGCAGTCACAAATATGGACATAGAAAATGATAATGTTCACATAAGCACAGTCCGGGTGGCACCGTGGGAGTAATAACGTTAGGCAATCTACAGAATGTCAGTTGGTATTTAACAATTGCTGATATTTGTGTCTAGAGACTGAGAGCGTTGTTCATCTCCCTCAATGTTGGTCTCCTGCACCTGCGACATAGGGCAAGTAATGTAAATAAAAGATGAAGCTGTCAGGAGATGAGCAACAGGACCATTTGCACATTCCAACAACACCAAATAGGGTTTTAAAAAGCCGTGTTTCAATTCAGAAGGTGATTTGAAGCTTTTAGACTAAAACTAGCGATGCGTTCGGACGCTCCTCGTCAACTCGTAAAGTCAGGCGTAGCCACATTATTCACCAAGCGGTCTACAAATGTAAATACAAGTGGTATGGTGGAATTAGTTTAATGACTTCATGAGTTGTGATGTTTGAAATCCATCGATCCATGCGGGGTCGTCAGGGGGCTGGAGCCTATCCCAGCTGACTTTGGGTGAGAGGTGGGTTACACCTGGAGAGGTCACCAGTTCATCCCAGGGCCACAAAGAGAGACGGACAACCGTTCACGCTCATGTTCACATCTACAGACACTTTAGAGTCACCAGCCCACCTATACTGAATGTTTTGGGACTGTGGGAGGAAGCTGGAGAACCAGGAGGGGCATGAGGAGAACATGCTAACTCCACACAGACAGGTCCCAGGTCTGCATTTGAACCCAGAATCTCTTTGCTGGGTGGCGACAGCGCTAACAATTTCTCCAACGCCCTGATGTTCAACTTTAAAAAAAAAAAAAATAAAAAAAAAACTTTACTAATACCCTGCAAATGCACAAACAATTTTAACACATAAAAAATGTAAAATATGAAACAACTCTTTTAAGAAGAGCTGATATAAATAATGTTTTAATGGCAGTGTTCAAACTGCACCTGGCCAACTTCCTCGAGGAAAGTGCAGATGCTTCCATCCATCAGTACACAATATAATTTGACTAAAACCTCCCTGTATTTGTTTTACATAGACGTAATCATCTAAAATGAATTCCTGATTGTCATGAGCCAACTTACAAGTCATGCAGGTTAGACATAAACATCTAAACTTGTTATTCCTGCAATGCCCTCTGATTAACAACATATCCAACATCTAAAATGTTTGCTTATTCCGAGTGAACTATTGGAAAGGAAAGAACCATGGGCCCAATTAAAACACACATCGCTACTGAGGAAGCTGTATGAATTAAGCTCTCTAGGCTCTAAATAAATCATTACATTTAAATTTAGTTTCTAATTTTTTATCTCTGGTTTATTTTATGGCAGCTGTATTCATTTCTTTTAGTTACTACATGTTTGAATTCTTCATTTGCCCCATGGCGTGAAGATCGCTTCTCTCTGTTTACCACTGCTGTTGGACCATGATGGAATCGATCTGATCTATGTTTGACCTTTCAGGCTGCTTGAGAATAGCGTACACACACACGTATCTTCACCTCAACTCAAATTAGTCTGATTGCAAGAGCTTGGATTTGCATTTATGGAACGGCTTTTGCCCCGATTGATTTATTAGGTTCATTCAAATGAAATTAATGGCCACTTCTTCTTATTAGGCTTTATGGAACAGGCCCCTGGACAGACATGTTGTTTAAATCAGTTAGTTTCTAACACACCCTGGCCTTATATTTTGACCATATTTGGCTCCAGTCCTCTCCTCTGGACAGGTTTTGTCAACCTTTTGTGACATTTCCCTCTCAGAATGTGGACTCTGAAGGATCCCTCAACTGGTCTGGGACATAACCTCCATTATCTTGTTTCTGCTCCATCCTTTGGCAGCATGCAAATTTAGCCCATTCTCCACAGTCATCTTCTATTAGGACCCATCAAGGCTGCCATCAGGATTCTGTCTGAAGCCATGCCAAGGGAAATTACAAGCCCTCTTGGCAACCACCAATAACAAATGACAACCCACATTGATTTGAAATTCATAAAGGAAAAATATATTACAGTTTGACTCACTTTTTAAATGCTTAAAACACTCTTACCCCTTAGTTAGAAGTGACATTTACTGACTCGAATGTGAATATCATTGCAAATGCAGGGATAGCTTCCATATCACCCACACATCAAGTTTTTACCAAGTGCGAGGTAAACCTGGCATTAAGCTGAGCCCTGAGGCGACTTTGCTGCTAAAAAAGTATGTGATAGGAAAATATAATACATTTCTGCACCACCATTTAGTCCATGGGTACTGCAAATGAGCAAATATGTCTACAAATTTCAAAGTATAAAGTGGAGGAGTTGAAACTGCTGTGTGCAAAGAGAAGCTGTGTGCAGTTTCTCTGAATGTCTGGCTCTGTGGCAGGCAGTGTATAGCATAATGAGTCCCAGAGCTGAAGCTGCGGTGTTGCACTGTTTACGTTCACTGGCAGGCTCAGGGATAGCTTCATCCATGCAGGCCGCAAGACTTTTGAACTCTTGAGCTCTCAAGCTCATTACTGTGTCACTTAACGGCACCACGCCGACACACTTTGTCACACCTGAATGCTACAACATTTAAAGTGGGAACAGACAACTCCCCACCAGCGTTTCCAAGTGGCATCATTGTTGGCACCGCTGTCACAAAGACAGCCGGATCACTTTCCATTTTCCTCAGAGCAGCAGCTGCCAACAAAATGGAATAAAAAGTATGAGTTTATTCATTCATTTCGACTGTAATGGAAACATAAAAGCAGACAGAAATGGATCACCAGTCAGCTTTCATTTTCCTGGGAGATTTCGTGCCTGGTGGCAGACAAAATTAAGTCGTGAAAGGTTTATGCTTTCTGTTTTATTGATATGTAAAAACGGTGTCACTATTCTACAGCCATTACATTGTGCAATGTAAGCCATCAGCCGTAACATTATCACCACTGACTGGTGGAGTGACTAGCATTGATTATCTCGTCACAATGGCACCTGTCAGTGGGTGGGACATATTAGACATGTATGTCTAATACAAGGATGTGTTGGAAACAGGAAAAATGGGGAAGCCTAAGGATCTGAGCGACTTTTTACAAGGCCCACATTGTGATGTCTAGACGACTGGGTGATTTTTTTGGTGTAAGGAAGGACAACCGGTGAACCGGCGACGGGGGTCATGGACGCCCAGGGCTCATTGATGCATGTGGGAAGCAAAGACTAGTCCTTGTTGTCTGATCCCACAGACGAGCTACTGTAGAACAAGAAAGGTGTCAGAGCACACGGTGCATCACAGCTTGCTGCGTATGAGGCATCATAAGTGGACTTACGGAGCAATGGAATGAAAGGGTTTGAGGAACACAACCAGTTCAAAGTGTTGACTCGGCCTCCAAATTCCACAGATCTCAATCCAATCCACTATCTGTGGGATGTGCTGGACAAAGAAGTCCGATCCATGGAGGCCCCACGTCGCCACGTACAGGACTTCTTTGGTGCCAGATACCACAGAAGACCTTCAGAGCTGGGATAGGGTTACAGAAAATTGATGGATGGCTTTATATATATATATATATATATATATATATATATATATATATATATATATATATATCTATCTTCTGTATTCGATTTAGATTTTTTTCACTCCTTATTTTACTTGATTACTTTAGCATTTTTGAGGGAGCCTTAGAACTAAATTGCCTTGTCAAGGACAGCTTCACTGTAGATTTTCTACATATGACAGTCAGAACTTAACTGATCTTCATGTTAATGGTAAAAGTGTTAAGTATTCCTCAGCTCTCCTCTGGTGATATGACAGAAACAGGAAAACTCTGCATGCAGAACCAGTTAGTTACTTAGTTAGAATGTTAGGCCTTGTGATCGCACTGAAACCATCACTATGTATCAAAGATTAGTGAATGACAGCACATGTTTACTTACCTCACAGCATCATCTCTACTGATTAACATGGACGTGGTGTGTGCAATTAAAAGGAAAAAATAAGGTGGATAGCCAATATAATGCACAATATTTAAAGAAACATATCTACATAAAAAAAAACTGTGCCATCAACATATTGTTGAAAAAGAAAAACTGTTGGGATCATTCATCTTTCAGACCCTTTGGGGCCAGACAATCCAAATAATCCATTATGCCTCAGACTGAAGTGAAAGCCTCTCCACTTCTTGGGGAATTAACCAACTTCAATATGCATATAATTTAGTTCATTAACCACATGTCCATGTCGGCTGAAAAGCCAGACAGAGTTTCATTTCATATGTTCACTTGAATGCAGCATTTTATGATCAGAACTTCAGCTGTCTAATTTTCCCCCACATCCAACTTTTTTTTTTTACGAGGATATGGATGAGTAAAAAATCTTCTCCTCGCTCATGCAGAGAAAATGAAAGGAACTGTCATGACAAAAGCAGTAAAACAAACATTAGGCAGTCGTAATTAGCTTTTAGGCTCTTTGTAATAAAAGTCTGCAAAAGAAAGGTAGGATCCCTGGAACTGGTGAATATATAATCACTGTTTTATAATATCTTTAGTTCCCTTTCATGGTTAGTTAAACCTGGAGAGTATTGCCACAGTTAGAAGGGGATATTCTAATAAAAAAGACAAAGAGTCATCATTTTAACAATGTATTTAAACCATCAAGTGGGTGGATACAGGGTAAACCTTTTCCTATTACATACGCACCAAAGAGGAGCCCTTAAAAACCTCATCTTACTTTACTTTTTTCCTTTTATCCCTGCCTGGAATAAACTTGGAGGAGATCTTGCATCTGGTTATTTATGTCCATCTTTAGCTTTCTGCAGCAAACCTCGCATCTTTCATCCACCCATCAGCCTAATATTTACATTTATTCATGCTTAAGCACCTCTCGTGTTTGGGGTAGTTCTCAATTTTTGGAAAACCTTTTTTAATGACTGTTACATGCCATTAACAGCTGCTCACTCTGAACACATCAGATATGGTGCTAATCTATTAGCCTGGTGGAGCTCTTTACTTTGAGTGCACTTTGCTAGTATACCAAACATTTAATGTAACTTGATTTTGCTGATTTCTCCTGTACCTTTCTATTCCGATGACATTGTTTGTTTTGCCTTCCTGTAATTTATTTTAACACAAAGCAAAGCAATTTTTTCAAGCGTGCTTAATTTTGTCATTTAATTCCCCAGAAAATAGTCATTCTATGATTTGCAGAACACATTTGATGTAGATCCTGTTTTGAACAACCGCCAGTGACATTTATTCCAGGAATACTGTGTTTCATCCTACAGGGACGACTGCAAAATAATAAAACAAAGCTTTTTTTTCTGTAAATCTCACTGAGTTTTTCTAATGTTGTCACAGTCATTGGCGGGTATGTCAGTATGAAACAGAGAAAGACACATGGACATCCACAACAGGGTTAATTTGTTGTTTGGAGTTAACTGAATTATTCATTATTTTGGACACAGCCATCATCACAAAACACAGATCTAGGTGAGTTAAAAATATATATTTGTAAGTGTGTGTGTGTTTCTGTGTTTGACAGACACACATAGACACACAGCTTTGTTAGCTACAGCAGCAATAGTACAAATTATAGCAGAAAAATTAAAAAAAAAGTTTGATGAATCTTCATATTTGTCCTTCTTTGCACGTTCTATTGTTTTTGTAACCACCCACCTCGTCACATGATCTGTTTTGTGTATTTTTCTCTGTTGTGTCTCTTTAAATGTCAATTTCTCATCTAAAGACCACTGATTGTAGATAAATAGGTCATCCCTTAGAAAATCAATCAGATTCTCTTTAAAGATTGCCGGCCTGTGCACTGGCCTGTTGCTCATAATGGTGTTTGCTCTGCTCAGAGCGTGGTCACATTAAATGAGAATCCTTCGACTGAAAACTCTCTGGATGTAATTTACTAACCTTTAACCAGCAGGTAGCTGGATAAAGGACAGCCATATGTATTCTCGTCTTGACATTGTCTTGTATTTTCTCGATAGGATGACTTAATATGAACAGAAAGGGGGAAAACATTCTCCATTTTTACAGCATTCAGGATTATGTTGCCTAAAAAATTGTACAGATGAGATCCAAGTAATTGTAAAATAATAATCCCACATAATAAAGTATAATTTGTAGGTTTTGGAAAATAAAGGTCCGTAATTCAGAACAGGTCCTCCTCAGAACATTTCCTTCACTGCACTTGCGATAATACAGTCTTACACTCACAACTAAATTAGACTCTTGAACGACTGAAAATGAGATTTCTTGATTTGATGTAATTCTCCATCAAGCTTTCTGATTGCAGCGCCAACGTTTGGCAGAAATAATGTCATTATCAACCCGATTAGCTCTGTTTTCTTTGGTTACCATGCCAACTTACTATAGACTTTCATCAAGGTTACTGGCAAAGATTCCGGGTTAATATTTGATGGGAAATAAAGGAAAAAAAAAGAAGAAAACAGGTCATTTTCTGTTTGAAGAAAATTCTCTTTAGCTAATTCCAATATTTTTCAAATGATGGACAGGGAACGTAATGCTCCATCAAAATCAATAAATACACAGAACCTAGTTTTACACGGGGTAATTAAAGTAATTTTCAATGTTGTGTTGCTTGTGTAGATTCTCATTCATCCTGTTTATGAATCTCCTAGAGGGTTAAATTAGAACCAATTTGAAGATGTTTCTCCTCTCATCCAAGAGGCATCTGGTGGGGAGTTTGACATAGATGTCTTATTCTACTCCTCTCTCTCAAACAATCTGTCCTCTCTGTCCAAAATGTGTACATTGTTGTCTTCAGAGGAGATGATGAGTCCTAACATGAGGAGCCATCTCTCCTGTGTTGTGCTATGCATTTGTGGAGGCCTTGGTTTCCCTTATGCACAGATCAGTGCAATCCTCGCTGCGTTGAAATGCCGTTGTTGTGTAAACAAACGGCCAAAACACGACAAAAGTTGACTGTTTTTGGGTAAAACTGTTGTCGTGTAAATGGCCCCTTAAGCATCTCTCCTCAGACAGTTTCACCACCATTTGAATCTAGTGAAACTGATAATAATGCTAACGACCCACATGATGCTCCAGTAGGCAAACAAACCACTTCTTAACCATTAGTGATATTTCTGCTACTATAAATTTGACCAAGACGCATTTAGTTTAGTTGCACTTGCAGATCAAACCATCCTTTCCCTGCATATCTAACACTTATGTGTCATACAGCATGACCACAAGACAGTTAGGTACTTGCATTCTCTTATGATCTCTATAAAAACTTCATGTGCCTGGTGATCGCAGCAGTTCACATGTGGCTCTAAGGAAATAAGAAAGTATAAGAAAAATAAGAAAACATTGTATTATACGCTCTAGGAATGAGACAAGGCAGAAGGAACAGACATGAGAGTTGCAGTAAATAATTCTATTTCCCAAAACATTGAACTGTTCATTGAAGTGTCACGTGTCACCTCCTCCTGTTTGTCCTCCTGAGCCGTGCAGTCGGTTTGTGTTCCACGTTGCCTTTATGCTCATTTAAGAAGTATTGTCATCCTCCTGGGTGTGTGCAAACATGGCACAGCTGATGAGTCAGACGTGTCTCGACAAAACATGTATTTAGTGCAAACTGGTGCAGACAAGCTATAGTATAGTATCTCCTAAATTACATTCAGGTGGGGCAATATGCATGCCTGCAGATCCTGTTATTTTTTCTGGCAAACTAACGTGGGAATAGAGACATAGAAACATGTTTATTCAGGTCCTCAATATGGCAGACACTCTACTCCAGGTCTTTTAAACAATCACTGTTCATTTTACTGGAATTACATATAGTATGGACCTTGTCTGAAGTGCTGCAGATGCAGTGAAAGTACTCTTGTTGGAGGCATTTTAAAAGATTCTGACTGTAAGTGGTGTTCATCTCAAATGGGATTTTTGTGTCTTCCACCCTTTAACTCCTCCTGATTCCAGGTGCGGAGCCAAAATGTGACATCAAAACACCTCCTCTCATCTCTGATCTCTGATGTCTGTAGGCTACATGTTGCCACGGCTTTCATTGTGCCCCCGTTTTGTGGCGCCACAGAGATAAGAAATTGGCAGGCTGAAATATGGATGGTTATGTCTTTTAATATGAAAATTTAAGCATTTATGCAGAGTGTCAGTGCATTTTACACAAGAGTCATTTTAAGAAATGTATGTCAAAATCTGAAATAGTGTAGTTTAGTTCGTACTGCAGTGGCCCAGGTTCAAAAGCCCGTCAGGGCCTGCATGCCGTTCCCTCTCTCCCACCCCCTTATCCTGCCTCGCTTCAGCTGTAACTATAGGCTACGTACAATAAAAGTGAAAATCACCTTATACAAAAAATAACTATATTCAGCCCAGAATGATATGTTCTGTACAAAACAGGTGATCAAATCACCTTTAGGAGGTTATAATTCAATTTTAATTAGTCAGATATTCCCTTTGGAAAACAGTAATCTAGGCTATGTGCTACAAAGGCTCTCTATTGAAAGGCTTTGTACAAAGAAAAATGTTGTACACAGAATACTGATGACAATCTGAGCTTGTTAACAGCTGAATCAAATTGCTGGATCGACCACTTTTCCTTAGAGTACAAAACATAACCATGTGTTACCCAGATCATATGTGAGGAGAGAAAATATTTTTAAAGAGAGGTTAAATTGGGCCAAGACTGTCTCGGTTCAGCCTCGGCACCCACTCCCCCGAGCAGAGGGAGGAACAAGACATGTTGTTGCCTAGTTCTTGGATTATGAACCAACATGGTCTAAAAATAAAAAGTACATTTTGGAATATTATCCACTGCACTGCAGAGCCTGGTGTGGTCCAGCTCCAGCCCCACCTCCTGATCCCTGACAGTTCAAGATCATTGCCTAACCCCAACCATCACTCGAAGATCTACGTCCTGCTGTTCCATCCTGTGGATCAACAAATCATGGACATAATTATAAGATCAGGCTAAGAAGACAGGTGGATGGGGTGACTATTTAGGCCCAAACAGCCGTCATGTGGTCTCCCGGGTGCTATTAGAAGGGATTTCTCATATTCCTAATCCTCATCTAAACCCAGCCATCCTCTCTTGATGATAGATTCCACATTTTATCCCATAACCGCCAGATTATCCTGACCTCAACAATTCAGGATCAGTGCCAAACCCAACCACCGCTTGAAGATCTACGTCCCGCCATTCCATTCTTGTGCATAAATGCCTAAAACCCTATATAATGTATGACCACTAGTAGGAGCGTTTGTTTTGTAGCAGGCTTGCTACACATTAAGGCCCATTCATGCTTTACGTTAAAGATGTTTTGTAGAAGGAAATCTATTCAGGACATTCTCTAAACCTCAAAGCAACACACAAATGAGATTTAGCGAGGAACGCTGATTGTAAAAATAACTCCACAGAGCACCTTTAACTTAATTCTCACAGCCCTTCACTAAACTAAAAGATGTTACTGATGTAAGTGATAAGATAAAAAAAAAAAAAAATTTGATTTTCTGCCCATAGACCTGGAGACTGACAGAGACGACGTTCTTATCAGGATGATGAATATAACAGGATGATGAACTCTCTCCATCTGCCTCTGAGCATGTACGAATATTTTTTTTAATCATGGTCTGCCAACAAATGTGGCAGGTGTACAATTTAGAATGTCCCTGAATTCTGGAAATACAATAATATTTTAGTACATGGTAAATGTTATTCCTTATATTCCACTTTTCATCGCTATTACACACAAACCGTTCAGCATAGGCTACAGCATTCCTGCACATGTTGAAAATATGACTAAGTGATCAATAAATCTTTGAATCTTGACTCCTCAATGTCCAAAATGTAAAAAAAAAAGATTTTCTATGACCTCTCTGGTATGAAAACATGAATCATAGGCCACGAGCTATGATTCATGGAAATATCAATGTTTTATTTGCATGTAAACCACAGTTTGCTTTTATTTTTAGAGATGTGTTCCACTGCTTTTCCACAACAGCAGCTATAAGCTCCTGCTGCTCTGATCCTAACTCATTCCAAGTCAATATAATGTCCAGTAGGACTTGCTAAAATGACCCACTAAACCCCCCCCCCACCACTGATAGGTGCTGTTAAATCATTCACAGTGATGCATTTTGCAGATGTAATTATGTTCCTCAATAAAATAATAGTCTGCACATTCTGACTGGCACAATCTGCAATTATTACTGAACCCAGGTCCTATAATGTTTTAATCAGGCTATAATATTGAACTGCTAGAGTGGTAATTAAAAAATTAGCAGGATTTAAGCACCGCCGTATTCGAGGGGAAAGATTGGCACGACTGTCAAATACAGAGAAATGAGCGCACTGGATTCCTCATTTGCAATGTAAATTACTTTTTGGAGCAAAACAATAGGATTATTGAAATCAAAATCGGACCCAATGAATAAAACATGATAAGCTTAGAGAATAATGCCAAGTAGAAAATAGGCCAAATAAATGTTCATGAATTCAGAGCTGAATGTTTATCATTTTGGTGTGCTTTAATGTAGAAAGATGAGATAGCGGTGCAAACAGGTTAACTCCGGGGAGCCTTGTATTTTAATGGTGCCGTGCCTTCCACAGAGCTTTTCGTCTGACATATAGTTGCTATTTTTCCACTCTGCTTGGTGAATTGTTGATTGTGTTGCACCCTTTTGATATATTTTTTTTCAAAGCAAAAACTAACAACAAGGAACAGGTGCACAGGGGAGAAAAAAAGCATGCTATTTCAGGCTCTGCTGCCAGCGGGATCGGCCCCAGAGTCCCCGATGCTCGCCGTGTGTTTGTTGCAGAGATGGTCGTCCAGGTGACAACAAAGCGAGACACTCTCAAAGAGCTCATAAGACTTGTCTAGGCATCCTTACAAAGCTTTTTTTTTTCCCCCTACCTCCTGGATCCCTCTCCTCATGATTATCCCAGGGAAAGTGATGAATTAGTCAGAGGAGTGCGGCTCTTATTTGTAAGCCCTGCTACGATTGAGCTCTAGACCGTTTGATTGAAGTGAAGAGCTTGAGAAAGATGCTGTGTAATAGAAACACTTAGCGGCTCATCGTGTAGAGGTTGACGTCAAAGTCAAAAGTGAGATCCTGTGACAGACGTGATTAAATATTTAAAACTGTTGATAGTGCAACTGGAGAGTGTTCCTGTGCTGTGGGGATATAGTCACTCTAAAGAGGCCTTGTGGACAAGAGCTGTTAATTTTCTCCTGCCACGTCTCACATCTTCACACCCAGAGTCTAAACACTGCGTACGTCCAGATACCCTCTGCAAGTCCGCAAATACAAACCAGTCCCTCCAGGAGGTTGCAGACACAATGTGGGGCGAAACTTGGAGAAAAGTGCGATGATTGGTCAAATTCCCAGATAAGTTGGTGAAAGTGGTGATTACGGACAAAATTGCAAGGTTGCGTAGAATTTATGGGCATTGGTTGAATTTATGTTCATTGTTGCGTTTATGACATCGCAACTTCCTGGAGGGACTGAAACTGATGTTTCGCTTTTCAGCCATGCTGTTCCCAACTTCGAGTCACTTCAGAAAATATTAATGTACGGCCAGATGATAGTTAATCACCTGCCTGTAAATATGTCCACTGCACTTTCAGCCCCAGCACCACCACCCCAGCATCCACCTGTAGGCTCCAGTTAGGGGTTGATTAAGTTTGCTCATCACTCCCCAATGCCTCTATGTGAACACATCTGCGGGGAGTGATTAAGGTAGAAGCCTAAAAGTCAAACCCAAACTTTTGCATGTTCTGTTGTTGTGATAATAAACATTTCAAACTCGTAAATTGTCTGACTGAAATCAGGATATATGACGATGTTTTGTCAAAGTGTTGAAGCCATTTTCAATCCAGTCAATCAGCTTTAACAGTTCCTACATTTGAAGCTCTTATGAATGTGTCAGCCTGTCCATATTAAAACCTTTCTCTAGACTTATATTACTATTATAAAATGATGACTGCAGACAACGCTCCCCTTTTAAATCTATAGATGGCCAATATGGCTTCTAGTATAGCAAAGATTTTTAGGGAGTGAAACAATCACCAAAGGCAGAAAAGTCGTTTTAGTCATGAATACGGTCAAATGTAAAGATTTTACATGTCAGGATTGACAGCTTTAATACAAAAATACTCGTATCAGCTTTCAAAAATGTAACTTTCCTTTTATCCTATTGTTCATGTCAGGTGCAACATCCTGGTTAACTTTAAAGATGGTGACTTATCACTTATTCCAACAGATAAGACAGTTTTCAGTAGCAATAAATGCAAGACTGGATCTTTTTCATTTTCTTCCAGAACTGCTTAATTCATCATTTTAATCACAAGTCATTGTAATGCAGAGCTGAAGAGCGAATCAGATATAATGAAATGAAAGTCAGTAATGAATTCCTAAATTCGTCATGGTTATCTCTGACATTCTTCCAAATCTTTAATTTAGAGACGCTCTGAACTGACATTTCATTTTTAACAGTGGCTTGGCTTCCTGTCTAGATAAATATCAGTTATATCTTTATGAAAGTTTAGCTACTGCAACCTGCCTTTGTATTTAAAGAAAATTGTCAAATACAAAAATTATTTCACCCATGAGGTTAGTTCAGAGCAGTGCTTCCCAAAGTCTGTGACACAGAGGTTATTATACAGTAGGAGGGCCACAGCTTGAGCTACAAAAAATTATGCCATGACGCAAATTCATCCAAATATGTTATATAACCTTTGTTCTGGAAAAAGACATTCTAAATTAAAATATATATAAAAAGGATTTTTATAAAGCACGTATCTGTACCACCTCTATCCTGTGTGTACGGAGAAGAGGCGTAACGTTAATGGTGATTTTGGTCAATTTGCTGAATTGTGCAGAAACCAGCTGCAATGTAATTTGAAAAGAATAATTCTCAACATCAACATGCATCAATCACTCGGTTAAAGAGGAGCCAACAGTCCATCAGCCTCACCAAGGGGACCTGATTGGGTCTAAACAAAACATTTGGCAATAGAGCGAAGAGATCATGTCCTTCAGTTTTACAATTGTTGGCCCTGATGACTCCACGTCAGTCTGTGTGCTGTGTTCAGAGACACAAGCCAACGATTATGATTATGACCTGACTGACCATGCAAATTGTGATCATGCCATCACCTTGACACGAAACATGCATGGCCTGCCCAAAAGCCTCGAGAATTCTTTGAAAATAAACTGAAATAAACCCCAAATTGCAAAAAGAAATTGAAAGTTTGATTGACTTGTATGTCGGCTGGCAAAAATTAAAAGACAGTGAACACATCGTGTGAGGCCTCAAGACTGACAGCAGCTTCTGGAAAGCCTTAAGTAAAGACTTGACCTTACATGCCACAAAGCAAATAGGAATTATTATGCTGGGAAATAATGCAGCTAAGCAACTAAACCTAATTTCAAACATCACAGTGAACCACCTAATCGATAATATGACTGATTACTGAGAGGGTGTTCCAGCAGCTAATTCGCAGAATGCAAGCTAGCCCTTTCTATACAGTCCAAATCAATAAGTCCACTGACACAAGTATGGCCAGCTTGCGCGATTCTAGCCTTTTTTTTTATGATTTCCAAAGACGTCAGCTGGACGGAGTGCAAAGGACTCAGCCGCCATTGGTGCTTGCATTGTGATTGGACAACGCAGCTGTGAAGTGGGACAGGGCCCCACTGCTCACTCGCGTACATTGGTGCATTCACAGAGATGCATTGACTGCTCCGAGAATGCCGATGCATTTAAAGACCGTATTGGACGAAGGAGCCAAAATGGTGAACCCCATCAAGTCCCTTCTGTTACAAGCATGCATTTCCCCTGCAACCACCGCCACCTCTTATTACATACCGACGTCTGATGGCTCGAGTCGTCACTCGGCTGTCAGTCACATGATGAGATCAGAACATTTTTCATCAGCTTCAAATCTGAACTTGCAAATTGCCTCTGCGACTCTGACTGGATTTGTAATTGACCTGCTTGGCAGACATTTTCAGCAGCTTGAAGGGACTCAGCTTGGCATCACCTGAAGCTGACGCCTATTCCGCCAGACATCACGACGGCGGCATCACCCATCTCATTAGGCCCCGATGGTAAGCGTGTTGCATCACACTATTGGACAGCTTTCATAAATTCACAATAAACTAAGTTTGAATTGTTATTTAATTGAAAGAAAAAGTGTTGAAATGACATTTAAATGACAATATATTAGTGGACAGTGGATTTGGATGTCATATGAGGGCATGGAATGCTAACTGGGTACAACAGACTCTCTCTGTACCTCATCTATCTTAGTATGAGACTGGGGGTTCATGAGATTTTGTGAATCTCTCATGACATTCAGAATAATAGAAGCGTTTCTGTTTTACTCTGATGCTGATGAAATTTATTCTGATACATTGTTAAAGCAGCTGCAGACTCAATGATCAATAATACAATAGAGAATGTTCAAGAGCGGAAGAGAGGACTGAGTCGAAAGTATAAAACCGGCATAACTTTTGTTTGAGTCAGAGCAGGGTTTTTTTAATGGAGTATCAAGGACTGGGAGATAAGCTGGGAGAGGTAATAGAGAAGGCCCCTCGGGAGGGGGCCGGCCTGGAAGCCAAACGACCTCCACAGATTGGATTAATATTGCATGGCCCTTGTGCAGGGCTGTCTCTCTTGAAGGAACACTGATTGTCTCATCTGTTCTTTCGCATCCTTCAGAAGTCAACATTAGCAAAATACTACGGTAATGGAGCAGCGATGAAAACAAAGCCTTCATCTTATTAAAAAACATCAATGACAAAATGCTTTCAAATGACTCCTCTGGTAGGGACAATAACAAAGAGCTCTATTAGCAGCACATGAAATATGTTTTTGCTGTCGTGGAGACTCGGTGTGATAAAGACGCAATGTTGCGATACTTTTGTTTTTCCACTGACTGTATATGTCTGGTATTTTGTGTGCATAACGGGTTTAACAAGGTCTGTGCCTTGGCAAAATTTCAATTGTGCGACCTGTGTTTCAGCACAGACTGCGCAAACCTAGCCCTATAACGCCAAGTGTATCATATTTCATTCATGGGTTTTTGAGACCTCTACATCATCAGTGTGACGATTTATTTCCTGAAAAACCTAATGTATACAATCAGATACATGCAGTACAAGGATAATCCACCAGAGGGAAAAATGCATGCAACAGAGGACCTTCAAATGAGTCATCTAAAGCGGTTCTTATCAATCAGTGACCCTCAGGTGGTTTTGTGCAGATGTTTTTTTTTTTTCCAATTTTGATAATATTAAGGTAATAAATACAATCAAATTGTTAGCAATACTTCAAAAGGAGCATTTAATGAATTGAGGCAATGTATAATTTAAAAAAAATGCTGTGTACAAAACATTTTTAAAAATGTTGGATGTATCAAATATGATACAAAACAAAACCCATACATGCAAAGTGTTATTTCATTATTATTATTATTATTTTGGTTATTATCAGAAGGTCCAGTAAGTAATTTTCAGGCAATTATTTGATGGTTCCGGCTTTACAGGGCTAAAGATGACTGTACACGTTTCACATATTTACATTTCATTTCTAAGACGACGTTTAATTTATTCTGATGTCTGATGCAGAGCTGTTGACCCGAGCTGAGAATCCTCACTTTAACTTTCATTTTGAAGCATTTGCTAAGAGATTTCTGGCAAATTTACACTGCAGCGGATGTCACTGAAAACGTGTTTGATTACTCTGGCACATTAATATGTGCTGGAGTAATATCTGTCAGTCTGGAGAGAAATGATGTGTGTATGAATCACAGTATGTAGGACAGGAAGTATAGCTCAGAGGCCATAATTAATAGAAGGTCATGGTTCAGAGCCATGTTGTGTATTTTCCCTCTTTCTGCCTTGAAATACACTCCCGACCTCCACATCCTCATCTCTTTTATTTACAACCCTCTGTGGCCCACAGGGATCCTGCAGAGAATGGCAAGGAGTGGGCAGTGCTTGCCCACCCATTTGTCATGTTTTTTTTTCTGTGTTCGTGCCGGACCAACTTTTGATGAATGAGGAGCGGTTAGGACACCTTTTTCTGCTTCTCCATCACGCTCAGCACACATGCAGTTAAAACACAGGGCGGTCACCGGAGGTAGATTGGAACATAGGGCCGAGGTTGCTCCCTCCACACCGGATGAGCGCTTAATTATCCTGATCAGGGCTGAGCTCGTGAAGTGAGCACAGTGCAGGATAGGATCGTCCAAAAGGAGGAGCACATGAACGGAGGACCCAGCGTGGTAGAAGAGAAATTATTTTTGCTGCTTTAAATTTTGGCAAAAAAAGACACAAAGGTTTCTCTCAGCAGTGATTGATTACTGAATCAGTTGTCGATAGTAGGAGTGCTCTTAGCTCACAGCAACCAAAAAACAACAACAATCTGTTTATGAAGCATTGGCGTTTGATAGAGCATCTGTCTGTTGTAGGCAAACAGATCAATAATATGAGACAATCAATAAGGCAGAAAGACTCTGCTTCAGTATCAATGGTTGTGGTCACTGTCATCTTCTGGCTAGCTCAGGTAACTGCAGCTCATTTCCCCCCCTTACCTTTACTAACCTCTTTATTTTCTTCTTAACTAAAATCCACATGCACAGGGGTGGATTTGGACATGATTGTACTTAAAATGTTCAATTACTTATATATTATATTCCATGAACACATACTGTAGGTGTACAAAATATAATGTATTGTTAAAGATCACCAGGTTTCTAAACCTGTTTGTGTGAATACAAAAGAAATCTGTTTCTAGTTGTCATGTTTTAAATGTCTATAGGCTGTGAGTTGATAGAAATTCTACCAGAGGAACATTTCTTCTTTAATATTCTCTGATTGTTTCTTCTAAATAACTTTCTGATTATCCATGATTTGCATGACACAATGCAAAATACTTCCCAGATAGGAACAGAGATTTGTGAATCAGAGGGTTATTTTTTCTTCTTTCCTACCCCATTAATCATCTCAGAAAGATTCATCATGTCATCCCTTAGAGGGGACCAACCTCTGTTGGATTGCCCTACCTGGAGTATCTCACATGCTGATATAGTGAATGTAATAGTGAGATGTGATATTTTATTGCAGAACCTTTCCTTTGGATACTTTAAATTGATTTTATTGATAATGCTGTTGTAGTTTTACATGAGAGTTTTAGCATTTTGATCATTTTGTAGAGGCAAAAGGAGAGAAATGATATTTGTTGAACCAAATTGTTCGAGATCAAGCTTCATATGACATTGAATTATTTCTTACAGCAGACACCAAAGGTCATAAGAGGACTAAAAATGAGACTCCTTACTGACACGTCCCTGCATTTTCTCACAGGAGTCTCTTGTATAAAGTGTTTCAGTACCTGATCCACGCATGGAAATGCAGGTTTATGCCTGTTTCCTTCATTGATGATGACAGAGAATTGCATAACGTTACTATTTAGTGATGATTTAGAAGATGAGGAAATTCTCCACTGCTGTAATTTACTAAAGCTTTGCTATTTGTATGGGCTTACAGTAAGAACTCATGAAAGGAGCAGCCCATAATAACATGGAAAGAGACCTCTTTCAAGCCAGGATTATAGGTGCAATAGGAGGCTGATGTCACATGTTTATTTGTTCCTTCTTAGAAATTACAAATGCAATGTCCACCTTTTCTGTTGTGTAAATGTTGACTAATGAATAAGGAGGAGAAAGGAAAATGAGGACCTTGAATGTGAACACCTTCATCTTCTCTCATGTCCCAGAAAGAACTTAAACAAACCATAAATCTTTCATGTTATTCTGGTTTCACAGAAACTATTAAGCTAAAATCTTCATATGAATCAATAATTTATTCATACTAAGGCAAGCACATGGAAGGATTACAGTGGATCTCACCAAAAAGCTTATTAAAGCAACAGTCTAATCAGACCCAGGAGATGTCAGCTTTGCTTCTGCAACTTGCCTGTCACCTCATTCATTAGCGCAAAATTCTGCAACCACATGTTCCAGTTGTGTTCCTGCCTCTCCCAGTGACAAAATAACAAGCCATATCCCAGTCCACGCTAGACGCATAGCATGAAGCAGTTTATGTGTGACTACAGCAATTCCTTTGGCTCACACCGATGCTTCTTGACGGCCGGCCAGCCAGTGGAAATGCACCATTAAAGGACTAATGCAGGCTTTCCAATTTCAATGGAATGTGGGCTTGATTAAGAAAGAAAGGGATTTGCATAATTTAGTACAGTGGCATGCTTTATATATGTTAAAGTTCAGGAATAGACAGGGGGGGGGGTACTTAAATTATAATGAGCTTAGCCTAAAGACGTTTTTGAAATCAGAGCAGGGATGCTTTTTGACATTTGCTAATTTTCTGCTGGACAGGAATACAAATGAAGTAATGAATGCATTGGTTTATTGTAGGCATTCATTAGAATGGAGAGACATCAAGACATTGGAGCTTATACATAAAATGTCAAAACATTTCAAAATAAAAGCAGCTAAATAACATCAGCAGATTATGCAATTCCATTTTGGGGTCTTAAATCGGAGGGAATCAGCATAAGTCCCTGGATTTTAGAAGCAAATGCATAAAATACAACTTAAAACTTTAAAAAAAAATAGAGAACTACTGTATATACTAACACATAAACAAACCCACTCATTTTCTTCTATACAGACCAGGATGCTCTAAGCAGGACTAGCCAATCAGAGAAGAGGATTTAATCTTAACATCTTCTGTGTTTTTGTAATACTTAGATTTCACTCAATGATGTCATCCTATAACTAATTCTATTTTTAAAGCTTCATTTGTGCAAAAACCCTTTTTATGTTTAGTAGCTATGACTATGTTAACTTAAATAAAATATATTATTGTCATGGAGGTGAGTGTGAGGTAACTGGGAATGGACCCCAAAAAAAGACAATGCACAACATACATTTACATGCATAAACAGAAGCAGCATTTAGTCCACATGTCAGCAGGGATGGGGCGGGGAAACATACAGACAGGCAGATATAAGTCACAGGGTACAGGATGCAGAATGCCGTGTACAGGGTACATATGGTTAGTAAGCAAGGGGACCAATCATCAATGACAATCTGCCTCAGTGTAGGGCTGATGAGGGACGGTGGAAACAGCTGCAAAAATAGCCTTTAGTGTATTTGTATGAAAATAAAAAAGGATGAAATTATGTGAAATGAAGAAAATCAAACTGAAGGGAGAAATCCTGCTTGTAGATGAGGCAAATTAGACAAAACATAAGTAAGATTTAGCACCGCAGTGTGAGCAGACGATAAACATGCACGGAAAACAAACTAAATCAATATACCTTTATTTTCTTTGTTCTTGTTTGCAGGCCTGAAATGAAAGGCAAACTGAGAGGTGTAACATCCTACCAAATGCAGATAAAAAGCCTTACATATCGAGGGCATTGATATTTTGTGTTTTCACTCTAAAGCACGTCTCAGACGGTGTGTGTTCACCTGGGATCTACTCTGAACCAACTTAAGAGACTTCTGGATCTCTCTTAAAGTCAACAGACTTTTTAAGTGGTGTAAAATTGATAAATGTATTTAAAATGCATGCATAGGAGTAAAATTGAGCTTCTGAGTATCTATGGATCAGTCATTTACAAAGAAATAGCCTATGAATGATCTAAAAATGGTGGTTCTTTGAGCTCTGAAACAAAACGAGACGCAAACCATTCCTTTTTCTACTGAACTGAAAGGCTTTTGATTTAATTAAATTTTACCTCGGCGTGCACGGGGCACAGCTGTAGGATCTTCTGCTTTTGGGCAGGAAGAGCTTTGGAGTCGCCTCCTAGATCCATCCATCTTAATCCCTGTCAATTATGCCGTTAGCGAGCTACACATCTTCATTTCCAATGTGGGCACTGTCTCAAAGTACTTCCCAAAGTCACCGTAATCCAATTACATTCTGGCATTCACTATGATACAGCCCATTAGAAAAGGCTTAATCAATGTGAGGTCTTCATTAAAGCAATTTATGAATATTCATCATGACACTCGGTTCAATACTTTATGGGAACTTTAATCAGGCTGTTTCTCCCAATGGCGCCATAACATAACCTGGCTATAGTTTTAATGGTAAGTGGAGGGGTAATATTCTGTATCAGTTCTGCAATATGAAGCTCTCTGCACTTTAAACACTATTCAATCCACTGATGATACTTTACAGTCAGGCCAAAAGGATTTCTTTTTTTAAGTCGATACAAAGGAGTACCATGCCTGCAAATTTGTGTTGAAATTGATTAATATACATGATGTCATGGGAAACTGTCCTTCTTTGTTTTGACAAATAAAAACTTGATCACAAAAAAATATTAGAGAGGTGTCTGTAGGACTTTTGACTCTGGGATGGTCCCACTTATACGTGTCTAGATGCTTATTATTCTGGGCATTGTGCATAAATAGCTAATTGCTCTGCAAACCTCAAATTGGTTCTCACAACAGAGAATAACAAACAGCCAATAACTCATTCGAGGCTAAGTATCCATTGCAAGTGCTTCCCCCTTTACCTCCAAGGAGACCAGACACACACAAACACACACACACACACATGCACGCACACATGCACACATGCACACACACACATGCACACAAACACGCACACACATGCGCGCACACACACGCGCGCACACACACACACACACACACACACACACACACACACACACACACACACACACGCACGCACACACGCACACACACACACACACACACACACACACACACACACGCACACACATGCACACACATGCACACACACACATGCACACACAGCAACCTACTAAACTCACTCTTCATTTCACAGCACTGACAAATGCAGCCTAACTGACTAATGTATTACAAAAGTCCTACATAGAGTAAATGGTAAATTATGAGGTTGGAAAGAAAATTCATCCAGCAGTAGTTTAACATATTATTATATTACTGGAATAATTCAAATTTATGAAGTAAGCCTATATAGAGTTGGAATCACCCGTCATTGATTTTAAACCTAGCGACGCCGTTTTTGTACCTAAACTTAACTAAAGTGCTTTTTCATGTTAAGCACTTGTTAGGAAGGCTTTGTGTGTCGGCCACAAACACCACAGGGTGCCTCCTGCATCTGGATGAGCCACACAAGGGCGTGACGATGTGTCAGCATGTGACAAGCAGGGATGAAAACGTGTCGGACTCACCTTCTCTGTTGACCCCCGGATGTTTAACCCGCAATTAGTCGGGGATTCTGGGAAATAGTTTAAGTTCAAGGCTGAAAGAATATTGAGATAAAAAATAATATTTGTGATCGTTTTTGTTTTCAAAGATTGTCATAAACATAAGAGCAAGAGGATGAGCTACGGATGTGAATCAGAATGGAAGACTATTTTTTTGGACAAATTTGTCAAATATGGAGGCCCACGAGGCAAACTGGAGGAAAGGAAATCAGGTGATCTTATTTTTTTTCCATTGTGCGATAGCAAGCTATGAAACATTACTGTCATGTCTTTAGTTTAGAGAGCATGGAGGAATGAGAACTCACCTGAAAGATAGCATGAATCCTTTCAGTCCTGTTTTAAACTATGGGTTGTGGTGCACATCAGTCTCTTGTGGCTGAAGTGAGTATTAGAATAATAAAACAAAAAAAAAACTGCCACAGATGCTAAACAAATAAAAAAATAAATGCATTCAAAACATTTCTCACCTATTTTCACAGATAAAAAATAGAACATTTAAATTGGATCACCTGAGTAGAGGATATGACATATATATATAAGATAGGCATGTGTATAACAATGTTAGATTATGTTGAAAATGAAAATTGGGTTGTGTTCACTGAACACATGCAGTGAAAGTTAATTCCAGCAGCTCTGCTTCTATTTGTCTTTTTCTTGCAAATGTACTTTCTAATGTGAAATTGTTGCACGGCACCACTTACTCACCTCATTTGCATTTTCAGGCTGATTTTAAATGTCACACATAACAAGCTCAACTCTGATGGTTTTAAAATATCGCTTATTATGCAAAGTATGTTTGTTCCTCTCTCTGATCACAACCATCTGACTGGGACTAACATGCTGTACCCTTCCGCTATCCTCACTCACTGCTCAGGATTCACTCATTAAATCTCTGATCATTTGCTGCAATTTATTTCACTCATTTTTTATAAAGCCCATTAAAATTGATGACAAGCAAATCACTCAAAGAAGCTGAGAATAAATTGCACTAAACCGTGTTTATGTGCTCATCAGTGAAACTCTCTAGTGAAAACTATTTTCCATTTATTTCCCCTCAAATTCCTCTGGATGGACAGCACATATATAATTGACACTCTCAACTCATTGTAACTAAAAGCCTGAACCAATGGAAAATAGTTAGCAGGCTATGTCAAAATAAAATCATTCGTTTGTGGGATATCTTGCGGACATGGAACATTTTGCATCACTGTGAGGATATCACCAATTGTTGTGTCATTGCAACCACGGCATAGTACACACTATGATGATGTCACCACGATGTCATTGTTTAACTCGGATCTGCCTCATGCTAAATCAAGTTATAGCACTTTTTGTCATCTAAATATAACTTCTTACTTTTCACAGGCACATGAAATCCATTTAAATGACTCTTCTTATCTCAGCTACATATTAGTGGCAGTGTCACGACTCTATTTCTCTCTGTTTCTGTGACCCAATACATATTTATGCCCTCCAAATATATATTTTAATCTCACAGATCTGGATTATGATCTGGATCTGGATCCAATTGCATATGGATCATCATGAGTTGTCCATGCCTAGGAATCTTTCTTTTGATTGACCTATTACTTATTTATTTATTTATTTGATATTGACAAAATATTAAAACGGGCCCTATCTCACAATATTTAAGAAAGCGATAAAGTGATCCAGAATCCACATCTGTATCTAGATCAGCTAACCTAACCCCCCCCCCAAAAAAAACAAAAAACAAAACTCTTCTTTGACCTAAAATCCAAAAACAAATTCCATTGACAATGTCTTGCAGGCAAATAAACTAATAAAATCAGTGATCACATAACCTCTTCCAGCTCTCGTTGGTGTGGATCATAAGTTTGCTGATGTTTGCAGCATCAGAGACAACCTTGCATGATAGTCTTACAGCACAAAGCATTTTAGAGTTTAACCTTCAAACCCCTGGTACGCCCACACATGTTTTATTGCTAATTTGTCATCATTAGACATCTTCCCAGTATGTGTGACCAGATACAGGCTGTGTTTGACGTCTCTGTCTGCGAATTTCCAGCAAAGCTCTGCACAACCTGGGGTCTCATGAGCGAAAATAATTGAAAACACCTGTGTGAATGTGCAGGACTTTTTTAATTAATGGATCGAAAATGAAGTTGTGATCTTCAAGCATGTCAGGTAAGGAAACAGGTCAGTCAGAATGGAAACAGTGGTGGAGCTCTACCTAGTGGCCATGAGCCTATAATACAAACTGAGACTGAAGCTTTTATAGCTCCTATTTTTTATTTTCCTTTTTTAATTTTATATTGCTTTTGCATTTATCAAATATCAAGCTCACCTACTCCCACAAACACATATCTCTTTTTTAAAAAAATTTAAATTTCATTTTTCAAAAATTTTATTATAGTTAACAGTTTCAGCCCATGAAAAGACAAATGCATTTAGCAGACAAACACATAGCATTTTGAACCTACCCTGATACCTACAGGGTGGTCAGTGTGGTTTAGTCTATTTCATGATCCAATTTTCATGTTGACTGACAGAAAATTCTCATTGCCAAAGGTCTTCTTACTGTATGCTTTCTGGAGCGTTCAGCTACATTTTTAGCCTAAGCATTCCTAATTAATTAAATGCATGTTGCATCATTTTATAATTCCAAGGCAACATTTTTGTCCACACTTTTTCACCCACAGTTTATGTGATTATAGTTTCTGCAATGTACAGTTTATTTTGTACCTGCAGATGACTTCCACTAGATGGCACTGCCTTCATATAGGTTGTGTATGGCTGGTTAACATTGGCCCACAGCAATCTCCCTCTTCACAAACCGATTCACACAAGTTAATGACCTCATGCTTACAGTGTCCATTAATTCATACAATAAATAAAATGCAGCAATGACTTCTTTCCCTCTATTACATAATGTAGAACTAATATCTGTCTCTCGTCTAAACTGCTTTTACCTGAGCAGAAAAAAACTCATCTCTCCCACTTTGTGAAACTTTTATTCCATTACTTAAGCGCATCCATCATAGTGAAAGGTCACTACAGTTTGACAACATTAAGAGTAGTTTTGTCATTTGATGTGCTGCAGGAGAGGCTATTGAAACCCTGGCTGCACATCATTCATTGATCCGAACAAGCTGCTCTACAAAATTTAGCCTAATATCATTATTTTGGTCACCATAAAAGTTCACCAGTGCAGTTTTTATCCCTGCAGACAAATGATTCTAAAGTATTGATGGAAATGGCATTAAGCTGTGAACATCCCCCCTTCTCTCTCCCTCTGTGCACACATAAACACGCACACCATTTTTTGTAAAAGTGCATTGAGCGATGATGAAATCAAGCTCTTTGCAGCATCATTTATCCGGGAGCCAATATGTGTTCTGCTCGGTGGACTTAGCCTCAAGCAGTACAGCAGTGTTTCCTTGAGAAGAGGCACTACTGTAGTTGGAAGGTCAAGCGCAGCACTGAAAATCATTAACCATCCTTTTATTTGCTTTCATACTCTGCCCGTATCAATGAGATCATAAGTGACAAGGACAAGAACTCACTGTGTTAGAATCTCATTCTGAATTATTTTCACATATGTCTTTTTTTTTGTGTGTGCTGTGCGTTGCGGGGCGGGTGGGAATTGAATTGCAGATGTCAGTATAACCATAACCTCTGCAGCAGAAGAGACGCAAAGACAAGGTTAAAGCTGTATTTGTTGGTGAAAAATGAAAGGCTGCTATATAAAAAGGTGTGTTTATTAACATTTTAAAGCTTGCTGTCCATCAGTTCTTTCACAGGACCATTGAATCATGTAATTTCTGTCACGGGTGAAAGATGGGAGTCTAGCAAAGTGGGACGGCGGAGCTCACGAGTTCCACCAGCGCTCAGGTAAGGACTCTGAAAATGGAGCCACTACAATCTCTCCTGGTATGATAAGTGCAGAGAGAATTGCCTGCTTGACAGTCTTTCATTTCACATTCATTAGAAAGGTTCTTAAATTAATGATGCATTGACGAGCACGCTATGCCATAAGATGCAATAAACAAGGCAGGGATATTTATGGTGCCGAGGTGAGGTTTATTACCTACAGTAGAGTTCGTGTCATCTTCACAGGGCTCATATACACATTATACACATATGGCATGCTATTCTTTATGCTGGCCGTGTACACAATACAGTATTATCATATACTCTTTAAGGGTACAAGCTGTTCTGGTCATTTATTCCAGGATCTTTCTATCTTTTCTCAACCCTCCTGTTGTGTCTGTTTCCTGTTCACTAGTTTGGTGGTCCTGGTCAAAAATAACTGCTCCATTACAGCTGATTATAAATCCATAATAATACATATATTATCACCTAATGTGTTTCATCTTTTTATCAATTCAAATTCTTGGGAACATTAGAAGTTTTGAACTTCCATTTGCTATTCATGGCCTGCAGGCCTCATTGCCGTTCTGCCACAGAATGAACTGTGAGCAAGGCCTCAAAAAAAAAAAAAAGAAGCTTTATATACCAGAGGTGTGACAAAGTTGTATATACCATTGAAACAATGTTGTGGTTGTTTTTGACAATTTCCAACAGGTGTGGTCGCCATAGGATGAAAATTCCATTGGGGATAGGGGATAGGGTTGCCATGGAAGCCAAAAAGGGGGCGTTTCTACACCAACGGTGTACACAAGTTCAATAAAACACCCAAAATTTAATATAAATTCTCAAATTTTATTTTGTGTGTTCAGATGCCATGTGTGAACAAAGTCATGGAGTCTTATGACAAACAGATGAAATTAACTACATTTTTTTAGAGAGAAAACAGATTTGACCGGAACACAACAGAAGGGCTAATATGGAAGCAAACAGTCACCATATTTACTTCCAACATTCAATCTCATTTTTTAAGCTCTGTTTTCACCAAGTACAAAACTACAAACGCATTTTGTGTGCTCCACTGTTATCACCACATATTCACTATCTTTGGCCACCATTTCATGTTGGACCGGTTGTGCAAAGTGAGTTTTTCATGCCTCGCAACAAAGTGGACGGGGGATGTGGGAACGGATTCCATCCACCGTTTGTGTCTGAGTGTGTGTAAGTGTGCTCGTCACACTTCAAACACACTGCCAAAAAAAAACTTTTTTTTACACGAGAAATGGTATTTAATTCAAAATTTGCACTTGCTGCACCATGTTGCTGCAAACTGAACAGGTTTTGTCCAAAAGATTTAAGGTAAGAGATTGAAATTTTGTGGGCATATTTAGTATCTACTGTGTTAGATGGAGATGGAATATTACAGCTGAAAAAGTATTTTTACAGGAGTTATGGCTCTTGAACCAAATTTTGCAGTTAACACAGTGTTTTTCACATCAACAAGTTTTCACAAAAATTGTTGAGGAAAGGAGAATGAAGTTTAGTGAGGTGGTTTATGGTCTATTGTTGTAGATTGTGGTTGAAAAATACAGCTGAATATAATACGTTTTGCACAGACCTGGGCAACTTGCCCAACATGCCAATGGCACGATCCCCGGTCATCATGGGTTACCCCAGCAGTGGCATAAATGCAGATGTCAACCCGGATCTTTGTGCCTTTTTATAGGCGTGGCTTCATTTAACAAGAGGGAGGTCATTCTGGATTAGTCAGATAAAGACTGTGGCTATTTCTCTAAATATGACCTATTTCAAACTTAGGATGTTTTCCCCTCACTCTGTCTCCTATAGCTTCCTATCAAATCCTTCAGCTGTCCTATCAAATGAAGGCAAAAAAAAGCCCCTACCCCCCCAAAAAAAGAAAAAAGAAAAGAAAACATAAAATGTTGATTAGTGCAGCGTGGAGTTGAATTTAATTTGATGTCATATAATTGCTGGTGATATTCCAGGTTTTACTAATAAAGTGAACTACAAAGCCTTCTCCCTCAGACATATCCAGTCTTTCATGTTGAAACCACATCCACTCAAAGGAAATTTGAAATGGATTGTAAAGCACCTTCCTCAGCTGAATAGATGGAATCTGAAGTGAACATTATTTCTACAATGCAGACACTATAGGCATGGAGTGGTGGTAGAGCTCGCATTGTTATGCAAATCAAAACATGTCAATTCAGAACTATTCTGCATGTATCTTATGAAATGATCTGGGAATACGAATAACATAACAGAGTGGATGTGAAAGTGCTCAACACTTAAGTGTAACACAACGGGATTTTGTCTTTAGAATCAAAAACGCCTCTCATTTGCAGTCCCTGATATACATTCAATGAACTTGATTTGCTCATGCTCTAAAAGAATAATAATAATAATAATAATAATAAATAATGCATAATGCATCAGTACATGCCACATGGATGATGCGAAGTGTACGTCCCACTTCATTAATTCATCCATAATGAGTTTTGCAGCATGCAGGAGCAACTACCTTAGAGGCAGCCCCAAGAGTCGAAGCTAATTAAATCAGAATCTTAAATCCAAATCTACACACATCTGCCTTTGTTAGTGGCGGCAAAAGCACGAAGGAGTTGCACTCGAACAAAACACACACTTTGCCTGCCTTTTAGTCATAAACGTGGACAACTGAGGACAATCACTATACATGAAAAGTTGTCAGTCTGCAAGTCCTTCCCTTCATCCTGCACAAAACAGTAGGTGTCTCTGCGACACACACAAATCCTCCATTATTCATTCGACGCTAAATCATATCGATCTCCGTTTTTGCTGTGTGTGTTTGTGTACACTCTCTCTCGAAAGCTGAGAAAGGAACTTCACGTTAAGTTCAAGTGTAATGCCCTTTGTTAATTGGTTGCCAGAAGTGTGAAACTCATCTCAAGATTACAGGAAGTGAAAAGCATATGCCTGGAGTCTCACTGCAGGTGACCGAGAGAGGCAGGGTTAATCTCCTGCTGTCTCTCGCCGCCACACAATCCTCAAGGACATTATCAGCAATGAAAGAACCCCGATTTGTGTGCTGCCCATGTTTTACTGTTCTCCACCTGATTACTGTTAAGAAGCCATGATTTTGAGGTGGAAATGCAACCTTTTCCACCGGTGCATAAAGGCCTATAACTTTAAAAGTTACATTTTGCATCAAGCACATTCACCTTCTATGACTAAGATAACATAAATCATGCATCACTGACTCTTCCCTGCATTTCTGTTGATTCAACACATGTATATATGTTGCACAGTCAAACAGACACCATGCATATGTCTGCTAATGTTTCCTGCTTGGAAATCCCCACACTTGTTTCTCGGTAAGCAAAAAATTTAGAGCGCCATGTGCCTTAGATTTGTCTTTGTCAACCTCGCAGGGCTGAGGAGAATCTATGAGCTGGGTTCTCATCGAACACGATCTCACAGACTACTTGAGCCCGCGGTTTATCTCTCCGTCTCCGAGACGACACGTCGCTGTTTGAGTAACCTGGAGCGAACGTCAGAAGTCGCCATTAATCATGTGAATGTGTCGTGCGTCACACAGAGGTGGTTGGCCACATCTGGTCTTCAGTCATATATCCTAATCATGGACATATCAGCGCTCCAAATCTGTCCGAGAATACATTATTTAAATTTAGTTCATTAGAGAAGTCATTATGACATTATGTTTCATCGTTATTCCCGGCTCTTGCGACGGTGGTGCTGTAGCATTTGCCATAACTCATAATGACATCCTCAAAATATAAAAGGAGGAATGAGAAGCTAAATATATTTTCTTTGCATTTATTTTATCCGAGTGAAATTAAATTTAAGATGAAGTGTCCAATATTTTACTTCTGGTGTCTTTTTGGTCATTTGAAACCTCTTAATGATGAAATACATCGTTAGCAAAATGAGCTAAAACAAAAGACCGTGATATTGTTTTCCCCCGAACAACAAATTAATCATCATTATTTTCAATCTCCTTCTCAGGCTTTCCAGGACACGCTGTGTGTGCATTATATCAGTCTCTTATATGACTGTATGACAAATCAATCATGAAATTGTTCAGATTGTTTTGACCGATAGGCACCTTAAGCCCTGAAGGATCCAACCAAATACACCCTATACAGTCTAAAAATAGCTGAAATAGCAAATCATGTATTTCCAGCAGCAATACAGCTGCAGGCATGTTTGAATTCCAGTGCTGTAATGTGATTTTAAGCTGGTAGTATTATTATTTTATATTTCATAGGTTGCACAAACATCAGCAGAGGCTCCTGTTGACCTTGAATCAATACATATGAAATGTCTGCGTAAGTTATTGAAGTAATATTGGCGTTATTTCACTGTAAAACTATCTCTTCGGACGAATGCATCCACAGCCATACATTTTGTCTCGAGGATTACCCGGGCTTTCACTGTGGAATGCTTACCAGAGACAATGCATGATCCATCTGTCTGCAGAAGAAGTCTCCCTCGCCCTTCCCTGAACTAATCTCACATCGCTATAAACACAAGTCTCAATTCACCTGTTGATGGAGGGCTGGAGGCAGATTTTACCTCTGAGTCCAACATTGCATCTCCGCTCCATTCACCAAGGACCAACGAAGGAGATTTCCTGTGGAGCGTGCAGCCCCTGAGGCCTCATTTCAAAAAGTCACGACTTGTTTTTTTATTATTACAGAGTGATATACTGTACTGTTGTGTGCATCTCTTCTCTTTTTTTGTTTGTTTTGACCTCTCTTGTCCTCTGAACCAAAATGTTAAGACATATTATGAAACGATTCATTCTTTTTATATGAACCTCTTATTTTGTGTCGACCCAACTCTTTAGTTATGACCTAAATACTATAGCCAAAACATTTTCAAATTGAACTCTGGCCATTCAACAGCAGGCATGGGATTAATTTCCATTTTCTCTGCCTGCAGTGGAAAAAAATGTGTAACTGCTGATGATCCTAAAGTAGACAAAGTGGACGGATAAGGATGCATTTGCTTCTTTCTCATCCTAACCTGGGAATGCAATGAAAAACATACAAACCTACAGTAGAGTAATGCTGGGCAACTTAACTTGTAGCTGGAAACTTGTCAAAGCATGCTAAGTAGAATATTCCCATTTATAGAATGCATAAACCATTATATGAAATATCAAGAGCAGTGTGTGTTGTCAGGCAATTATCTAAAGTAAACAAACAATTAAATCCTGTACACAGTTATTTTAAGAAGTGTTTGTTTAACTGATAATTGCAGCGGCTTTGTGACAAAGATGTGAAAATACACGGTCACAATGTACACAATATTTCCATAATAATACAACTCTCACTTCCTTTTTATAATTAGATATTTATTAAGGCAGAAAAATATTGGTGGTGCTATAAATCTAAAGAGTTTGACAATACAGGATCTTATATGTGCTCTGTACTGCTTACCTCCAGGGTAGTTGGGTAGTAATTGCACATAATGTACACTCTGTCCCATAATATACATCTGCAAATTTGGAGATTTAGGATTTGCGATAAACTGAAGAAATAATCTCATAAGCTAAAGGAAACAAACTTATGTTTATATAAAGTACTGTTGGGTTGTTTAACATATAAAAATACTCTAATTATAATCTGATGGTATGTTTTTAGGCAAATTTTCATCTGTAAATTAACCAGTAACTAGAACTGTTGAATAACTGCAATACAGTAGAATTAAAATACTCAAGAAAATCCTACAGATAGAATTCTATTCTATTCTTTTCTATTCTATTCTCTATTATTCTCTTCTTCCACATGCTTGTACGGATGTAAAATGATGCAATATCAAAACTTACAGATAAACACCAGCTCATTTGATCACTTGGATTGCCTGAGTGCAGTTCTGCTCAGCCATGACCCATCATTCTTCACCAAAAATGGTGTGAGCTTGCCGCCCTACAATGTAACTGATAATAGTATTATTGTTATTGCATTGTTGCCGGCTGCGTTGGCCCAGTTGGTGTTTATTTTCCTAACACTCCATGTCCACAGACGATGGCAGTGATCCATCCTGACAGCCAGAGGCTGAGCGACAGATTTCTCACAAGAGGGAACCCCTAGGTAATCATTTGCATTTGTTTTTTTATTGCAATCATTAGGGCTCCCCTGCCGGGCCTCAGCACAAGTCTGTGTGACAGACCCCATGTTTTATCTGAGAGTCAGGGGAGGTATGTTGCTGGGAGCGAGCTGAACAGTACAGTACGCTGCACTGATAAAGAAACAAGCCGGTGATCATGCATCATAAAGACACTGACATCTGTATGTCCCTATGTGAGCTTTGTAGACTGGAAGAGTGCAGAATTTTAAAGAGAATCTGTGATTAAAAATACAGTAGATATTAATTATCATACTAACTCGCATAACCAATTTTCCCTGATGGTGAATAAAAAGAAACTATTTTAATTTTGTAGAATTAAATACTAGTACACAAGCAGAACCACCAGAGAGGTGTGCTCTCTTGCTGATGGAGGAATCCTTGATCAGGCTGGGCAGTGTCTTGACCTCTCCTGTCCCCCTACGGAGGCCCGGAGAGATCACAAGTGGTGCTTGAATGCCGAGCTCCATGGCTGTGCATCAGGATCCAAAGATCACCCCAAGCCCCAGCTTTCCTTTAATTATGTGGGGTCTTTAGGTGAATGTGGCTGCGTGCAAAATACTCACTTATTCAGCTTTACCTGAATAGAAAAAAAAAAATCTGAAATGACCTTAATGGTTACACAGCTGCCACTCTATAGTGCTAGCTAACAAACTTCAAAAAGTCCTTGAGCCACAGTTACCCAGAATGAGAGACATGGGTATTATTCTGGGATACGTATCATTGTACTATGATGGGAATGACTGCCATTACCTTGATTTCACCATAGTACTTCTCATGGTACAACCTTGATGTATTGAATTCTTGTAGACAATGACGGTAGACTAACTTTTGCTTCTCCTTAACTTTGCTTCTGCCTCCCACACCAAACTACACTTACTGAAACAGGATATTCCACTCATCCAGCTCATTCCAAAACAAACCGTTGCTATTCTGACTTCCTTGCTTACATTAGTGACCATGCTACTAGCCCACACACACAAATTGCCAATAGAAACCTTGGCCTCCCCTCTCTTTTGATGCGGCTCCTCAGTCAATGCATTTCCAACCTCCAGGACTCATGCAATTTGGTGCCGTTCCCCTGATATCGGAGCAATTACCCAGTTCTGGCCATCTACATCCCCTGCTACATTCTGTGTCATCAGCTTGTCACTGAACAATAAAGGAAAAAAAGATCTTTCATGGCTGTGAATGAGTAATGGTGACACATCAATGTAAGGAGCAAATGCTGTAGCTGCTTGGAGCTTTAGAATGTTTGAGAAGCTATCAATGAGGCAACCCAAGAACAAGGTAGTTGACATCAGTTAAGTACAAGTTCGTAAGATGTGTCAAGTCTGGAGGGAAAATGTTAATAGGTGATCAAAATGCTCACAAGGGAAACTAGGTTTTGGAAGTTTAGGAAGTTTGAAGTATAGTTGAACCAAAGTGTCACCCCAATTTCAACATGAGAAAGTTTTAGTTGGAACTGGCCATTGGATAAGCTTTCAGGATGAGCCTTTGACCCTTTAATCCAGAGTGGATCTACTGTGACGAAAGGCAACCTTTTTCGTCAAATGGTTCATGTTGTTGTCGGTATGACTACATGACTGATAACTGCCTGGAGATATTGACAGAAGATGGATAAACACTTTGACCTCATCCAAAACTCAACACTGTTAAGTATTCCTGAGAGAGTCCTTGCTCATCTCTTTGGCAGAGGTCACTGTGCAGTTGCCCTCAGTGGGAAGATGCCAGGGGTGGACAAGATCTGTCCTGAAGTAATGAGGCCTCTGATATCATCGTGTCATGGCTGATACGTCTCTAAAACGACGGCAACATTTCAGTGGTGTTGGACTGGAGGCCTGCTGCTGGTGTGGGTATCACAAAGATCACAAAGCCTCTTCGGAAATGCTACGAAACTGTAAAAGAGGATGAAAAGCCTAGTTTCATCCGGTTCACAGAGAGTTCGTCCACCCTTTAGCTTCAAGACAAATAAGCAGTAACTCAGAAAAGATTGCTAACTATGTGTTTGTTGTATTTTATGTTCTTAAAGAGGCTCATATTCCCTCAAGGGATCCAATATGGATCTGGGGCTGCAGCTGGAAATCATTCACTCTGATCAGCATGAATTCAGCTCATTGATTGACAGACACACCATAGCTTCATTCTTGTTCATTCAAGGTCCAGCAAAAAGGGATAGTCCTACTGAGCCGTATCCATTGACATTATATCAGGAAATGTGGAGAACGTCCAGGCATCTGCTGTGCCTTGATATTAAGGCAGTTCATCTTTAAAGAATTACATCTTTTTGCCTCATTCAGTTCTTCCTGCTCAGTGTGATGTTGTCAGGATCAGAATTTACATCTATATCTGGAAAAAGCACCCTACTCATATGGTGTATTAACAGCTGCCCCAAGTGGAAAAGTTCATGAAATCACGATATTTTCTCCACCTCCGAGGGCAAAAATTGTGAGATTTACTGCATTTGCAATTGTATGGAGCAGTGGCAGCAGTAATGCAATTTCCGAGTGTGGTGATAAATAGAGCTGTGCATCATAGAAAAAGCTCTTGATTTAAAAATCGATCCTTATACGACTAAAGTTGCATTTGGGGATCACAGAGTAACAATGATGATAATAATGGTGGTGAACTCTTTCTGACAGGGTGACTACCTCAGGAATCCAAAATATATATCAGTCAGAGTGACTGCAGTCCGCTGCTCCATATTTAGATGGGTTAGATGGGAAGGTTTGGATTGGGGCATGCGCATAATCGACAAGAAGCTGCAGGGAAACGGCGGCCAGGTAGGGGAAATCCAAAACAAATCTACCCACGGAATTCCCTTTCGTTAGGCATGTTTTCGTTTGAATTATGCATTGAAACTTGACCAAATAATTAAATGATATTCATTAATTGATACGCCACATTTTGGGTGGAATGCATTTTGTACGCCCAGGCTGTTAGTTGAGTGGGAGTATACCTTTAATGTATGCTTATATAAATCTTTAAGCTGGTAAGGGATTGTGCTGCAGAAATAATGCACAGAAGTGAAAAATAACCTCTTTTGAATCTAACATGTGACAAGGCAGGTTGTGGGAGGATTGGTTCTTGCTCTACTGGCTGATTTTCTTTTCCAGCAACTTAATAAAGAGAAGGAGAAAGGGTTAATTACATTTTTATCACAAAAGTATTTCACTCTTGCCATCCACGCTCGCTAAACAGAGGGTAGCCGTGCCTGGCACACCCACACACAGGCCACAGTAAGCATCTTCCGTCTCGCCTCTCTATGTTCATCTTGAACATAATTAATCTGGAAGACAGCAAGCCAGATAAAAACAACATTAGTCAAAAAATTACCCCTGACCTTTTCAGTCGCACTATAAGCCTCCCTTCTGGTTTTCAGTAAATCAAATCTAAATGAGAACACAGTCTGAAAGTTTCTCCACACACTTGATGGACCTTGTTAACAAGACACCCTGTCCTCCACTATCTTCCCCCATTTACACATTTTTTTTGCTTTTAACTTTGGATCTTGATGAGTTCAAAGGAACAGTTTCAGGGTTTCAGATGCTGTTTGATGGGAAGTTATTTTGCCAAAAATAATAGGTTGAGCCAGAGTTGAGTAGTTGTATGTTAACACTTGGCGGCACCATCTGTGCCTTATACCTTTTAATAACACAGTTTTTTTTTTTGCTGTTTGCTTCTTGATGAGGGCAGATTATTCCCATTGAAAGTAAAATATCTAGTCAGCAGAGTGAGAACGGAGGGAGTTTAATAATACAAGATCAGACAATAAGCCTCAATAAACACGTCTGAATAATAACTAATTCCCTGGAAATGTCAGGACAATAAGGCAGCAGCTGTTTGAAAAGGCTGGCTAAATAGGAGCATGTCATCATGAGGGATTATTTCGAAGGCCTTAGTATATTGTGGGAGAATATTGACCAACAATATGCTGCTTGTATTTTATATTTGCCTAATGATACACATGATACTAAAAGAATGTACTGTAGATGTGACACTACTGAGAGAAACACTCCCTCAACTTGTCAAACGTCTCGCAGACGTCTTCATATTATATTTAGCTTCAAATCCTGAATGAACATTTGCTTCATGCCTCCTGTGTCTATATACTGGAAACAAGAAAGGCATTTTTGCCCCTGCGCCAGAATGTGGAATGTCAGTCTGACTTCACACTGAGCAGATCCATCGAAAATGAATTGTAAATGATAGAAAATGTGACTTTGACAGTAATCCAGGATGATTTCCTGAGGATCAAGGTGCATTTATGGCTCGGAATTCACAACGCCGCCGGAATATAAAACTCAATCAAGTGGAAAAGTTTAGACAGGCATTGTTGAAACTGTTTTCAGTACAAGTCTGTGATTCATTATAACTGGAGCAGCTGAAAGGTGCTCACTGCAACATTATCATTATTTCTAATGCAGTATAATAGCTACTCCTCTGAAGTTCTGACTGACTGAAATTATTAAACATCATTACTAACATGACCTCAAGCCCAGCTCCTTCACTCTACTCCCGTTTGAATAGCTTTATCTTTTAATGCATTATGATGATCAGTGTTTTCATTCCATGTCGGGGTGTCTTGAAGAAGTTGTCTGTCATTTTGGGAAATCTACTCATGTTAGCTTTCTAGCACAGTTAGCAGAGATGATACCACCAGTAGCCGATAACATTAACTTTGTATGATTGGCTCCAAAGATGGGCGGGAAAACCTTATTACCAAATGTGAGAAAATATATATATATTCTTCAGTACCTCTGAAACTCACCAATTAACACATCATATCTTATATAAAAATATTTTTTTTGGGGGGTTACTGACTGTGAATAATAACTTCCTGGAGTCTCTGCTGGTGGCCTGACACCTGATTTCAGCAAAAATACAAATTATAATAATTACACCTCTAATCAAACAGACTAGATTGAACGTGTTAATTGGGGGCTGAACCCAATGCTACAGTAGCTGACATAGGGTGAGAGGCGGGGCACACCCTGGACAGGTTGCCAGGTCATGGGTCCCCTCAATAAACGTACTTGTATTAAATATATCAACTGTACCAGATACTAATTTCAGCTGATTGCTCACTCTGCAGTAGTTTCCATGCTAAGCTAACCGGATGTTTGCACCAGCCATAGTTGTATCAATATTCTTAACCTATTCTCTGCCAGAATACAAAAAAAAACATTATTCCTAAAATGTCAAATTGTAAATTCAGTCTTGTTCATGATAACAAATGAATAAAACCATAACAACAGGGATAGTATCGATAGATATACTGTATGCAGCGAATAGACTCAAGGCACAGTGTGCACAGTTGCACATTCTGTGTCCTGGTCTCCAGTCTGCTGCAGACTACCCTCCACTTTTATTATGATTTATTGGGGCATTAATCAGGAAAGCTTAATCACCCCGATGAAGAGTACATGTCACATGCATTGATGCGCTGCACTCCTCTCACCACCATTTCACTGTTCTACCTCAGACATGTCTTCATCAACATATTGAATAACAGGTGTTTGTTGTAATGGATTAATTACAATTCTCAGTGGAGGGGGGGGAGGAGGGGAGGGGGATTTACAGGGCAACACATGAATTATCATAATTAAACCATCATTTTTTAATCAATATGAAGAGAGCAAAATGAAGAATTTGTTTCTCGGCCGCAAATGAAACAGTGAAATCACGGTGCTGACTGCTGTACATATGGGTGTAATCAAAGCTGTAAACACACACCTCTGTTGTCATGCAAATGAGTATTTTAGCTCCTGACAAGATTGCAGGGATATCACAAAGACACACAGATTCAAATTAAAGGACAGATTCATGTTTTTTTACAAGTATGTCTGATTATAATACATACATGTAAACATGCTTCTCCATCTCATCCTCTGTTGACTTATAATAGCTGTTCTACATGTTGGCACTCTGTTTATTTTCCTTATGGATTAATCTGTTGATTTTTTTTCTTCTTCATTAAACGACTGATTGTTCAGAGAAATTAAGTTGCACCTTCACAGGGCTTGTTTTGTCCAATGAAAAGTATCATATTCAATATATAAATGAATTAGTAATTATTGAAATAGATTGGAAATCTTAGATCTGGAACCTTATTTCTAGACTGAAACCAAGTTATTTTAATATTTCTTGACAAGTAAAATTATATTTCTGGATGGACAGATATTTTTACTAGTATTAAGCTATTTTCTCCTCAAATTCAGTGTTTATTTCTTGTATTTTAGCTGCTCTTTTTTGCAGTAAAGTACCTCAAATTTGTACTTAAGTAGCCTACAGGAAGTACTTAAGTAAATGTACACCACAGGACATGTGTCTAATAAAGTTGACACTGTATGTGTGTGTTTTGTTGTATTTTTCTTCATTGCTCACTATTGTTATTCCCAGGAATATAAATATAAATATATAGACATGTGAGTATTGCATTAAGACAGACTTGAAAACATGATAATCTTCTATAGTTATAAAAAAATCTCAAACTTAAAAAAGACTGCCGATTGGCTGATGATATATGAAAATTCTGATAATATCTAATCAACACATCAGTTCTGCTGTGTGTGACGATACATATTGAATCTGATCAAAATGAACTCGACACCCAAACAGCCTTCGTGTCCTGTGGGAAGTCTCTGCACAGTTGGCGCAATTTGTCCAACAAGTAGGAAGTGTTAAACACACTTCAAACATCTTCAGAGTCTCAGTCTGTCTCCACACACACACACACACACACACACACACACACACACACACACACACACACACACACACACACACACACACACACACACACACACACACACACACACACACACACACACACACACACACACACTAAACTAAACCCCAGACACCCAAATCTTTCAAGCCCTCGAGTGAAATCTAATAATCCATCTCTACGAGGGTCTGCAGCAGCTAATCAGTGTAAGATCAGACAACTGAGCCTATCATTATTATTGGTACTGTAGCAGTGTTTACATGCAATCATGTCATTATCGCCCTCAAACAAATCACGTATGTAATCCTATTAAATTGTTTACATGCGTTGTGGAGAAAGTAACATGTTAATATCGCCATTGTTTTCCAATCTGGCGTCTTTGAATTGATTAAATATAATATTTACCTGCTATATCTGCTTCAAGACATACGTGATGCCCGTCATTTCCCTCTTGTCATACTGATTGCAGTAAATTAACCCAAACAGTAACAGCAACAACAACAAAAAAAATCATTTTCCATATATACGTCTTCCTATATTTTAGTTTTATCTGCGGAGATTTTGAGCAATCCATCTACCAATTTAATACAGCAGATGTGGCAGGAATGTTGTTTGTGGTGTTCAAAATGAACCAAAAAACACATTACATTAAACTTCTATCTATGAGGCCTGCAGGAAATCTTTGTTTCATGTCCCCCAAGACCCTGTCAGCTCTTTCCTTTCTGCTATAAAGGTAAAAATGCATGGAAAAATGCTAATTTCTCAGAAAAAGTCCCCAGTCTCTATAAAACCCTTCAAATCAGGAGGGATGATCTTAAAATGTCAGAGTTATAGTTTACCTTCTAAAAAGTCCAGATGTTAGAAAATGAAGCACATTTTTTTATGATTTCATGAAATGACTCTTTAAAGCTGAAGAACAAGCTACAGCTGCAACAATACAATGCAACAGACCAGCAAGTTTTTGGAGTGCAAGCAGGGTAATCTTTTTGTAAATTTCCCCTTTAAATGACATGTATTATGGTTGTTTTCTGTGTTCCCAGCTTGACCTGAGATTGAATGGGATTTTTTTTCTCAACATCCATCCCATATTTTCATCTTTTTATCAATGATCAAGGTTATTCAAATGTAACCGTGGCCCACAATTCACAATTGAGACCTTTTCATTGAATGCATCAAAGCAGCTCCACAAAGCTGCATTTCACAAAGTGTCTCTAAATGCAAGTCCTTCCTAGACGACTGCCATTTGATAATAAATAAAACATGAAATCAGTAGTAGATGCACACACACACACACACACACACACACACACACACACACACACACACACACACACACACACACACACACACACACACACACACACACACACACACACACACACACACACACACACACACACACACAGATTCCCCCAGACCTTAAACGTAAATGTTACATAAGAGCAAATGAATGAATTCTAAAACTCAGAGGCAAAAACTCTCCAGAGTGAGCCTGAAATTTGTCTGATATAATGTATCAGGAGACGTATTACCTCAGGGACCGCCGCCCTACCAGGCCAGCCATCATACATAATGCAACAAAAATACATCATCATGATGTTACTCTTTATCCAACATGTGTAGCTGTCAACTGTGATCAATAACAACACACTAAAGGCGATGGTATATAAACACAATCCTTTATAGCTTTATGCAGGAACACTGCGAATAATTTAGATGTAAAATATTTCAGCCCTTAAGGCCTAAAAAAAAAAATCTTAAAGGTTGACCAGCAGTGTTGGCAGGCAGGAATATTGTTATTAAGATATTGAAGATGAGAGGCACTGAGAAGTTGTTACTGCACGATGAAGATCTCACAAATTTTTTTTTTTAAATGATCGCAGTGAGGCTTTCAAATTCCAATTTATCCAGCATACTCCATATTCACTCTATGTACACTCTGTATCTACCTGCACTACACAGACCACATAAGATAGACATTTGAAATTCAAATCTCTTCCCTTTCTTCTCTCATCACACAGATGTAGTGATCTAAGGACCAACCCATCAATTCTGACTGTCAGATCAAAAAGGTCTTCATTTGCATTGGCTCATATTAATGTTCACCTCATATATAGAGTTTTCATTGTCTGCTATCATGACGAGAGGGTGAATTATTTATACAGCTTGGTGTTACTGGAAAGCATCAGTTGGTGAAAAGCTTTCATGTCAAAGGTGTAAGAAAGGGACATTTTTAACCCTTGTGTTCTACAAAAATACATCCCATCACCGTGACACTTGCTCATTTTAACAGAATTCATGATAAGCATGTATCGGAAATCCTCTATAGAATATAAACCCATATCTCTGCTTAAGGGCTGAGAGACTCTAGATGTACAACAGGATTCAATACATAAGAGTTTTATCTGTTGACAGCATTTTGAAATCCCAAATAAGTCTATCTAGTATATTTCTGTCAACAAAGTTAACAAGTTAAGTTCAATACATTAAATATATTATTGAATATATTGAAATCTGTATTATATTGAAGTATATAAAGTAAGGTAAGATGAGTACAAACATATTTGAAAAAAAGAAAGGTTCACTTTCTGGCTGTTTAAATTTTTAAAATTTTTTTTATTTATACTCATACATAAAAAAAAGAAGTGTTTTTTCCATTCACGTTTTTGTGAGTTTTTAATTTGCACATTAAAATCAGAAGTAATACAAAAAGAAAATTTGGCTGAAACGTTGGTGTATTAATAAAACCAAAATGCCACAAGTTCGATGGAACAGACTTTCAATATAAATCATAGCATACATGAAAAATGCAACTTTAAAATTGAAAAGTGGGAACAGATGAAAACATCAAATCTGTGTGCAGACTTCCTTACATTACTTTATATTAAATGAACAAATATTTCCATCATGTTTCCACTGACAGTCTTTTAATGACATCATCTTCTTCTGCAATGGTTTAGTGACGCCATATTTCTGTAGTTAGCAGAAGTGGATGGAAACAAAGAAGAATTTTCATTTCTTTTCCAGATTTTCCTCTATATTTGCATGAATTATTTTGTTTAAATGATTACTTTCATGCAGTTTAAAGAGGAACGGCGACGCCAGCAAAGGTTAAAATGGATCTCCACATCAGTCTCCCCTTATCAATAATTCTCTGTTATAATAAAAACATTTTGACCCATCATTACCTTCTCAAATCACTACACCCTGCTATCACTGTGTATGTTCATCCGCCGTGTGCTCCCAGTGTCTGAAAGAGAGACGTGTGATTAGCATCAGTGAACTCAGCACAACTCTCTGAATTAGAATCCCGTCGCCATTAATAAAGGCCAGCGAGAAAGATGAAACCAAAGATTTGACTGTGCTTCTCAAGCGGTTCGGCCCAAGAGATCTGTATAGCCCACGGCTCCGAGGACTTTTTCTGAGGCCTCTTTTTGATGTAAAAGTCAAGGAGGGCTTCTCTGTATTCCGCAGGCAGCCGAGCCCCTTCCTGACCAGGTGGTAATAGCCTATGATCAGAGATATATTACTCACTTCTTAGAAATGGGCTCATGGAGCACAGTCATTTGCCATTTTTAAATTGATCTGTACTTTTGGTATCTGGTCGAACGAGACAACATCTCTCGGTTTCAATTTCCATCGGCCATACATAACTATCAATACATTATTAGACTCATTTCATGGGTTATTCTGTAGACTCTGATTTGCATAAGTATATGCATTTCACTGCAGCACTCGAATGGGGAGAGATTTTTAAATGCAGAGTACAGGATTGTGCACGGTGTCGGAGAGGACCGTGGGATAGTGTTGAACTTCCTCTGGGCGAGCTTTCTCCCAGTTGTGTCTCCTCCTGCCCAAACACTTTAGCATCATCCACCGCAGACTGGGACAGGGAGGCACAGAGGAGGATTCGGAATGCGTTTGGCTGAGGAAACAAATTAGATTAGTCTATTTATCTACTAGCCACCCTCTCCTCCTGCTTCGCTTCCTCTCTTTGCTCAGCGGGAGGCCACAGTTGTGTCACTCCTGTCTCCTCTCCTGTTTCCCCTCAGACACAACTGTCGCCGCTGATCAGCCTCACCGCTGCTCAATGCAAGACGGAGAAGATATAAGGAATCGGAGGGAGAGAGAGGGAGAGAGGGAGGGAGCTTAAGCATCTCGCGGCCAGATCATGAATATATTCAACATGCGGCGAAAAGATTGCGACCCAGCTGTGATAGGAACATTTTTATATTACCATCTTCGGCATGTGGAGCAATAATTGTGTGAATGAAAGCAATGCATATTATATTTTCATTTCCTTTCTCCCTTTGTGCGCTGGCAGCTGTGGACTTTTGTTTGACTGAGCCAGAAACTGCTGTAATAATCCAGCATTTCGCCGCATAAAGGTAATGTTCTCAATCTGTGAGCTCTGTCAATGTTCCCTCTCATGTTGTTGTAATGTACAATAACTGAGTAGCAGGTGTATACTACCGGAAAAAAAAAAAAAAAAAAAGCACATTTCACTTTTACTTCACACATGCTGGAGCTGCAAAAGTCCTGAGGTCATGGAAACTTATTTAATGTTGAGTTGGGCAGATATAGTAGTATGACTAAATCACCAACAGGATATGATTGTAAAGGGCATATTCAGTATGCTGTACGGAAATAAACTTTTTCATTCATGCCATACAGTAGAGCCAGTGATTCAAGCTCTGTTAAGATAATAAAAGTGCAAATCCTCATACCTTTACCTCACAGGATGATTACAGTAAAGTGTGCAGAATGCTGTAAACATGTTGTGACAGCGCCCTAGGTAAAAGGGGAAACCTGGAGCCACGCCAAGCGTCTTTTGTTTTCCCTGCACTGTACATTTCCCCTCATTCCGCACTCCGCTCACGAGCGTCTCTATTGCACTTAAAAGGTCCTGTGGCTATGCATCAACAAAACGGCTTAATTTGAGTAAACAAGTGGCTTCAAAGCCACAAAGGTGTCGCGGTAAATCCGACTTAATTAATTTTGTTATCTGTTAATTACATTGCGTGTTATTAGAGATAGTTAGAGTGAATTATGGCTCATTCCTCCATCTGCATAGGTGACATTTTAGTCATGCAAAATGCCAGATTAATATTTAAGACTTTGACATGGAAGAAAGACTCACTTAGCACCACTCCAGCATTTATGTGCTCACCATGATGCACGCTTATGGAAAATGTATTATGAACACTACTGACTGGGGTACAGGTTTAATGTGGGGAGGTTGGTGGGCATTTTCTTATGAATGAAGCTCATGGCATTAGTAAAGAGTACATTATCAATCATTACTGTTTATTTAGCGTAATAAATATGCAAAAATACAACACCTTTGAAGGCTCTAATTTAGGCTATGGAATGTGAGAAGAGTTGAGCAGGTAAGCCGGGGTCACCGGATGGGTAGAGATGCTCACAGTCAGCTGAGAGAAGAGGGTGTAAATGATCAGGAGTTATGATTATGAATCTCTCCAAAACCACTATCAATCATCAACATGTTACGTCATTATAAGAAGTTACTTTTAGTAACTTCAGTTCCTCAAGATATAGAGAGACTATTAGCCTATTGAGTTTATGTTTTTTTGTGTTTCATTTGGGTCATTTGCATCTCTGTGGTCTTTTTGTAGCATTTTGTTGTATTTTTGCATCTTTTTGTGCATCTCATTTAGGTTAGTTTGCATCTATTTGCAGTCATTTTTAGTGTTATGTGTAGTTGTTTTGTATTTTGCCAACATTTTGCATCACTTTGTGGCTTTTCTTTTGCAGCTCTTTGTAGTCATTTTGTGTCACTTTCTATCTTTTTTGCATCTCTTTTGTGGTGTTTTTGCAGCATTTTGTTGCATTTTTGCATCTTTTTGTGACTTTTTCTCATCTCTTTTAAGTCATTTTTCATGTCTTTGTGGTCATTATGTAGATTTTTTTTATTCTCATTTGGAATCATTTTGTGTCACTTTTAATCTTTTTTGAATTTCTTTTTTGGCTATTTTACATGGTTTTGTGGTTATTTTGCATCTCTTGTTTGTTTTGCGTCTCTGTGGTTATTTTGCATGTATTTGTAGCTGTTTTATTGACAATTGTCAACAGTCTCTGGTCCGAAGGCTCCAGCCTGTCCAGTGATCCATCCATGATGCTAACTAGCTGACTGCCTATGTACCTTCTCTCCGGTAAGGGGGGATGGCCAATCAGCTCCAGTGGAGGGATGCAGGTTACCTCCCCCTGGCCACTCCTCTGACCTCTGTGATGATGTCATTACATCATGGCACTTCAGGGACTACTAACACCCACGACGGGGAGAGGCGGAAGATAAGGTCTTATCTCATTTTATACAACTTGTACAAATCCTTATCGGTACAGTGTGTGTGTCTCACAAACAGGTTGAGGTACAGTCTCAGGGTTTGTTAAGTCCAAATGAAATACGGCAACAATTATCCAGTTGGCTGATATTAGAATTGGCAGCAAGATACTTAATGGGGCCGGCGTGGCAGAATGATGTCGTAGTTGTAAAGCCTTTGTGTGACATACAATGACTGTCACTGCCTCTGTTGACCTAATTCAATTTTCTTTTCAATTACCTGTAGTATATTACCATCACAGCCATTGGTATTGTGGTATAAATCATCTAACCGGACCCTGTGGCTACAGGGGACAGGCACCCCCGCTGGGTGATGTAGAGCTATGTCCTGTCTGGCCCCTGTCTCGCTTAAATATATCTTAGATTAAAGAAAAGAACACAAAACTCTCACGACCCACATTTCTGCAGCCAGACTATGCCGCTGGGCCCCTTCATAGGAAAACCAATGTATAATTACATTGACTCAAGGTTAGACACAGACAAAACTGATAGCTGGGAACAAAGCTCAATGAGTTCTGGGATCTGAGGATTATTATTTGGGGATGTGTAATTAAAAGGGCCTGGGTGTAATCTTCTGCCAGTCTTGCGTCTTTTTTTTCTTTCTTCCAGTCTTCACATCATTCTTTACACCTAAAAGCTTGTGGCAGTTGAAATGAGATGAACGCTGGTCAACGAGTGTCGGGGGGTGGGGGGTGGGGGGCCTATTGACTGGGTTGTGTGACCGGTGTCACCTCAGTGTCCTCCTGAGGTGAGAACATTGATTTATTCAAGAGGGAAGAACCGAGAGCAGCCGGGTCTGAAAACACCCTTTAATCAACAGTGACGGTTTATCCAGTGTTCTTAATGTGTGAGAGGGATTAGCCATGCTGCTGTATGATGTGGGTGTGGGCCAAATCGAATACAGTGAGTAGATGCTAAATGAAATGTCATGCAGAAGTACAAGCTTTTGAAAGGTCATGTGCATCAGCGGTGAAGGTGTTTTCATGTTTTATTGGCAGGCCACGTCAAGGTTAAAAAGCTCGGCTGCTGAGTCTCATGAGCAATGGAGCCAGCATCTCAGCCACATGCTGAGTCTCACTTTAATGTGAGGGGTGCTACGGTGTTCTGCATGTTCTGTTTGGCCCAACACTTTGAAATATCTCAACAACTCCTGGGTGCATTGCCATGACATTTGGCACAGACATTAATGGTGTTCACAGAATAAATCCTGTTGATTTTGGTCTTAACATTTCATGAATCGCCACCAAAATCACCTTTTTGTCTCTTTTTTTCTGCTGTGTTTTGTGTTTCATTTTGCACTAATGGTGCTCCTTTAGTTTCTCTTTCATCATTTTGGATCTCTTTGCAGTCATTCTTTGTGTTTTTGCAGTCATTTTGTATTTTTTTTTGCTTTTTAGGTCTCTGTGCCATCATTTTGTGTTACTCAAAAAAAAAATCTTTTTTGTGTTTCTTTTTGGCCATTTTGCACGTCTTTGTGGTCATTCTGCATCTCTTTGTGGTGCTTTTATGCTAATTTGTGGCTTTTGGCATCTCTTCTCAGCTATTTTGAATGTCTTTGTGGTCATTTTGCATCTCTTTGTGGTTATTCTATGCTAATTTGTGGATTTTTGTGTCTCTTTTTGGGAATTTTGCATGTCTTTGTGGTAATTTTTCAGAAAATATTAGTATGCTAGATAAAAGACAAAGATGGTGTACATAAAAACAACATTGTTGTTGTGAACATGTTAGCATGCTAACGGTGAAGCATGTAGCTTGGCGCTTCACTGGACCTATTGGCACATTCGAGTCATGTTATTCACATCATATTAATTACAGGCAAACAAGTCACAAAGAAAAAGAAACTTCACACTATCCTCTGACTTGTAATTCTGAGTCTGAGATATACTAGAAATCCCTGTCAGCAACAAAATCACCACCTAAGGGATATGAAGTACATTAGTGCCAGCAAATACTTCCAGTTACATCTAAATCTAAATATCTAAATGTCTATAATATCTAAATATAATACTTAGTTATGTTGTTTATTTCCAGCCAAATGCCAAAAAGTGAAAGAACAATGATCTGCAGAAAAGTATTTATAGATGTGTCTAACCCTGAAATAGAGCAAACATATCAGAAACAGCAATCTCTCCCTCTCGCTGTGTGTGGTTTTTTTTCATGGAAGAGGGAAGAAGTAAAGCACGAAAACAGATACAGAGGTTCACTTTTTGGCAGTGCTAAGCGACTTTGTAGAGGCTAGTTAATTAAATAAGACGCCTAAGTTGACTTGCCTAAATTCCCGGCCATAATGGGGCTGATAACTGTGTTATTTTTTAATTAAGTTCTATTGTCTCTCACAACCTGTAAATAGAACTGTAGTTGATGGAAAAAACACTGCAAATTGCTTGCGATGTCCTAAGACCTTTTGTTGGGGGATTTTCACACCAACAAGGGCAGCGCAGTGTCTGTCATACCTCGATAATGAGCTGAGAACTGAAGGCCAGAGAAATGTCATCCAAAACAGTCATTTACTTATAAATCAGATAGATTACTATACTGTCCCTCAAAGGCAAAGTGCAGTATCTGTAATTCACTTGTCTTTGGCGGAGTTGAAAGTGCTGTGTCTTCTCTTCAGTCTGTTAGAGTGTATTTCTGGAGATATTGAGGTTTTAATAGATTTTTCAATGCTTACACTTTTTGAAAGAATAACAAAAAGATGTTGTTTTTTTTCTCAGTTTGGCTTTTTTGCAGATACTGCACTTTGCCTTTGTAGGGCAGTATACATGCTGTAATGTTGTTTTTCTAATTCTGTGTGATATGTTTAAGAATTTTAACATAAATTTTCTTTTCTTTTTTCTCAAATTCTTGGTGAATTATTCTGACATTGTCTCCCCCTTTTTTTTTTTGCAAGGCTTTCCTGACATTCGCAACAGTGATTTTAACATATGTTATTGTCTCTTTGTTCAACAGACGCTAAGCTAGTTATAATTAATCACTAACACTTAGCAAGTGTAGTTTTATTCATACTCCCAAATTAGCTCTGCCTGCAAGTACCTAAATAGACAAGCGTGTCTAATGAAAGATGATTGTTTTTCTCATCGCTGGCCTGGCTTCTAATTACTGTACATTCCGAACAACTTGGTGTGATCGTCATTCTTACAAGGAAATTTCATCTCAAGGCACTTTGTGAGTATGATCAATGTTTGTATATCTTCATTTTGGATGAGAGCAAATCTGCAGAGTTGATAATTATCTGTGTTTGTCACTACATTGTCACAATTTGTCATTTGATACAGTCCTAATAGCAGTGTTCATTTAAATTTAAGTACAGTAGTGACATGTTTTTT